>CM048933.1:25845541-28245541 GCA_026686955.1 Epinephelus cyanopodus
GTCATGGCATCAGACATTTTTAGACCAATTAAAGACAAGCTTGGTATTGACTGATAAAGAGAAGCTCTCGGGTTAAAATGTCCCTGCACTTTCACAGAAGTGTTCTACCGTTGAAAGACAGGGTTTAGCAATGTTCCACACCCACACTATTACACATCATACTTCCAGGTTAATACAGCCTGGCCTCGAAGTGTCTGCTCTCCCGCCCACCTCCTTGCACAGTGAAGTTTCAGGTATCCTAAACACTCACTGAGGCAGGAATGATCTCACTGAATAGTTACCACAGAGCAAGTACATTACAACATTTCAGGGTACAGGTACAGGTAAGATTACAGGGTTTGTAGATATTTTTGTTTCTATTTAGGTGTGATCTTGCTTTTATCTTGCTAGTCAGATCTGGTACAAAAAAATGGATCTTTAAAATGCATGATATACAATGTGAAAAAACATGGAAGATTTTTTGATAAATGCTATACAAATAACATACTTAAGAAAGTTCAAGATATTGCATAGAATTGAATCTGTAAATCTTGTGTTAGAAAGATTCAAGCTGAAAATGGATTAGTATTTCTCATTTATTTTTCACTGTATACACCCAGATTCTTGGATTGCTGTTGCCAACTTTGTAAAAAAAGAAACTAAAGATAAATGTTGAAATAAATTTGTCTGATGTAACGTTTTCTGTATTTTAGTCAAGATAAGATTGGAAATAACATGTTTATGATACAACTCTATTTTTTTTTTTTTTTTACAAAATGTCATATTCATAAGAAATGGTCTGAAAACAAACCAACTTTTCTGCAAATTTCAACAATATAGCAATCCAGCATTAAGAACAAAACAGCTATTAAGACCTATTAGGTTATTAAATGATTAGAATATGATGCATATAACAAACATTCTGGCATTATAAAATGTAAATGTGAAAGAAAGTGGACCAAAAAAAAAAGTAGTTTAGAAACACTGAGTTGTGCAAATGTATTCACTGATGGAGCGAAACCTTGAAGAAAGGGGATATAACAAGTTTTTAAGTACAATGTATATGATGTTGTGTTTGAAATGCAGCAGATTCTGGGTGTAATTTAACATAGATGAACCAGTCACTTCAAGGCTACAAAGAATTCAAAAGAGGAACCTGATTGCATGCATTAATTGGTGGTTCTGAGCATGAAAAGTATCAGTGTAAAAGCAAGCAGCAACCTCCAGGGCTGAAAAATGAGGCCAGCAATGAAGAGCCAAAAACTGCAGCATCTTAAATGGCCACTTGGGGTTGGAGTCAATCCCCATATTTTTATACAGTTAACTAATAGGTGGCAACAAGTTGGAGCAGAGGTGAGAGGGAGACACTGCAAGACACAAAGAGAGCATATTCGTAGGCTGTTCTATTTTCTAACCTTCCTGTACATGTCTCTCCTCTCACCCTTGTGGTGGTGTCACAAGTGCATGGTGCTGAAATTAATTCTGCTACACTTCACTGGCATAAAACAAGTAAGCTGTGAAGTTGAGGGGAGTTTTTCCTTATCCGCTGCAAGGGTCCTAAGCACAGAGGGATGTCATATGCTGTAAAGCCCTGTGAGGCAAATTGTGATTTGTGATATTGGGCTTTATGAATAAAATTGATTGATTGATTGATTGATTGATTGTCAGGCGTTACGCTGGTGCAGTGGACTCTGGGTTCCTCCTGGTGCAGGACAATGCTTGCCTCACGTGGCCAGAGTGTGTATGCAGTTCCTGGATGACGAAGGCACTGATGTCATTGACTGGCTCTCTCGTTCCCCTGACCTAAATTCAACTTGGCACCTTTGGAACACTAGCCGTTTCTCAATATGCGTTCTTGTGCGGACTTGTGTTCTCGTGGACTTGTGACACGTCATCAGTCACAGCCCAAGTACTGTTCCAATTCAAAGTTCACATCTGGCGAAGTTCAGTCCAAATTCCCGGATGTGTTCTCGCCATTTCACCGGGGATGCATCGGAGCAGACTTGTGTGGACTTCTGACAGCCAGGTATCCCAGCATGCATTTCGCAACAGTCATCGAAAAATGACAAGTGAGGGAAACGTCAGAGCCGTGGTCGATGTTTAATATAGAGCCCAGTTGAATGTGACTGAGGTCCGCTAGATGACAGCGGTGTCAGCGCTCATAGATAATAAACGTGTGTATGAGCGCTCAGGCTGCCCCAGAGAGCAGCCTCTCTCAGGTGGTCCTTTTGAAATTCGTGGCTGATATCTCTGCAGTGGTTAAATATGAAATGAAATTTGTTTGGGGTATGTCTAATGGGCAACATTCAGTCCCAGACAAGATATATCCTTATATTATTAAATGTTGTAACATATTATTGTTCTTTGCATTCTTTTGCTTATTTAGGCTTATGTGTTTTTACCATTCAATAATGATTTTAAGAATATATTGTAATTTATTTATTGTATTTAAAGATTAATTGTCTTTATTGTATTTATTCAACAACATTTTATATATTGATTATCTGATATGAATTGTTAACCTGATATCTGAAGTGTGGCTGAATAAATTTTTCCTCTTCACATCTGACCTGTTTGATCCATTTATATTGGTGAGGACAGACTAAATGAGAAACTGCTGTCAGTGTAATCCAGTACAGTTCAACAGCACCACAATCTACAACTCAACACTTAAGTAAAATGTCAGACTTAATACAATATTAAACTGCTGTTGTTTTTTCTAGGTGAACCAAGTAATCTGTCAAGTCTCCATTAAAAATAGACAGAAAGCATATTGGTGAGACAAATGCAGTGATGGACAGTAACTCAGTATATCTCAAATAGCTACTGTACTTAAGTACAAATTTGATGTACTTTGGGTATTTCCATATACTGAGGGAAATACTGTACATTCTACTCAAGCTACATTTATTTGATAGCTATAGTTACTTTTCAGATAGTTTGTTTAATATGTTGTTGTTTCATATTTACAAGTTTGTGTGTTGTTATAGATCAGACTAGTGCACCAGTGAAAGGTGTTAAAATTAGTTCTACCATGACAACATTTAAATGCTGTTCACATTTAGCCTATGTTGATCAATTAATACTCAACACATATTCATGTATATGATGATCACAACACTTGAAATTGGGTCACTCTGCATCATGAGTACTTTGAACTTTTAATTTTAAGTAGGCCTACATTTTGCTGACAATACCCAGATACTTTTACTCAAGTCAGAATTGGTATGCAGCACTTTTACTTGTGACTGAGTTTTTGTTCTTTGTTGTGATATTCCTGGGTACTTTGTCCACAACTGGACAAACATATCGAACAGACATGCAGGCATCGCACGTCTCATCCTCATCCTCATTCTCCGCTGTCTTTCTGGGATCTGCCTCCTCTGCTGGACAGCCTCTTCCTCTGCTGCACAGCCTCCTCCTCAGCTAGGCAGCCTCCTCCTCAGCCTGCAGGTACAGCAGTCCAGCGGCAATAACTGCGCCAAGACGCCTTCTCCGATCCGTTATTGATTTTTGATTTCCATCTCGCCAATGCTCACGATCACAATAACCACCAACTCTCCACAAACCTTTCCCCCCGAACTTGACTTTTATTATAATCAGAAGCCAGCTACAGGGATAAGGTTTTAAAAGACATTTTATGAAAATATTTTGGCTATTTATATGTTTTTGTATGTCGATATGTTGGAACGTTAAAAACATATACATATTAATTTCTTACAATGTCAAAGACGCAGGGCTTGGCTGTGTTTATATTGTTTTATTCTAAATGCATACAATACAGTACAACAGCCAAGGCCAGCGGAGGTGGTGACATCATCAAGTTCGCTGCTGTTCCAAAAGCAGAAATGACTGTCCTCCCATCCTCACGTTCTTGGGAAGTCCGGACTTTCGCGTGGACTTGCCAAGTCCGAACTTGCCAAGTCCACAAGTCCGAACTGCCGTACTTGAGTATTGAGAAACGGCTACTGTGTATCAGTGCGTCTGACGCCACCAAGTACCACCACAGACTGTCCAGGAGCTCACTGATGCCTTGATCCAGGTCTGGGAGACCCAGGACACCATCCGCCGACCGAGCATGCCCAGACGTTGTTGGGAGTGCATACAGGGACGCGGGCACCATACACCACTGAGTTGCTGTGATAAAATTGACACAAATTGGATCAGCCTGTGATTTCAGTTTTTTTATGTAATTTGGAATCCAGTCCTCAGTGGGTTGATGATTTTGGTTTCCATTGACCGTTGTCATGTCATTCTGTTCTCAACAAATTATACAGTGTACATCAGAAAAGATTTTCAACATGAATTATTTGTTCATTAAGGCCTAATGTGTGATTTAAATGTTAACATTTTCTGAGCAGTGTACTTCCATCAGTCAATGAAACTTGTGCTCAAATGAATATATTCTTTCACACTTTTGAAATTAAAGATCTGACACACAATAGATCATTTGCTCCAGTTTAATAATTTCTTAACTGAACTTCAACACCTGGCTGTGTCTCCAATTGAGGTTGAAATCTGTGTTTGGTCTATTGTATTCAACTTAAATAAGCTATTTCTCAATGTGTCAATGATCTGTTTATTCAAACTGCCTGTAATCTGTGTCAGTCTACCTTTTGAGCTGCTGCAGAAGTAGAGGCTTTACATTATATTTTATTATTATTATACATTGTATTATATTTAAATTCATTAATAATAATGAATTTTCTTCAGGCTCTCAGTTTGGACCAGTTTGACTCTCGCTGCTGCTGAGAAATAATGGAGACAGAATTAATCTCCATTGTGTTCTGTACACTTTTGGTTAATCTAGTGTTCTCTCTTTCTGTTATTGTGTCCCTCTTTGCGAGTGGAAAAAACGTTTCCATTTATACATGATCAACAGCGTGTACAGAAACAGGCTGTGACTCAGACTCTGACTAATAGTTATTCCAATTTCCTTAAAACGTCCCAGTCTGGGGCAATGACACCCTGAAATATGTCCCCTCTTGCTCCTGTTTAAGATTCAGTGGAAATTATAAGGTGGGTGATGTGAAGCACATGCTGACCTGATGATATGACCTGAAATGTTTTGTCACATATAGTGTTATGGAACAGTGATTTTATTTAGATGGAAATGACAGACATGCTGACGTGGTTTTCAGTGGCACCTGCACTGCAGCTTTTACTAAACTTGAATTCTTTCAAGTGTGAATCGTTAATCATTGATTTCATCATTCACATTTTCCACACTGTTTTCAACCCCCGAAAGAACTCTATTATGCAACAAAAGCAGTGTGTAGTTTATGTTTAATGTTGCAGTACTGTCTCATACATTTGCAAAATGTGTGTTTTATATATATGAAAGCCCACTTCTGCCAGAGTGATCAGAATAGATCATTCAAGTCCTTATATGGGAAACCTTCTCAAAATAAAGACTTAATATCTCAAAAGAATGAGTTAGTATTTAAAAAGTAATGAGAATGTTTCTTAAAATAATGACTTGGTATCTCAAAATAATGAGTTAGTGTCTCAAAATAATGACTCAGCATCTCAAATAGTGGCTTGATATTGCAAATTAAAGACTTAACATTTCAAAATAATGACTTGATATCTCAAATAATGAGTTAGTGTCTCAATATAATGACCCAGCATCTTGAAATCTAGACTTGATATCTCAGATAATAACTCCGCATTTCTAAATAGTGATAAACGGCATCTCAAAATAATGAGAAACTCTCAAAATGATGCACTAGTATTGTTTCTTATTACACTGAGATACCATATCATAATTTTAAGATACTTAAGTCATCATTTTGAGAAAGCTTCTCATCATTTTGAGATACTCAATCATTATTTCGTGAAAGTTTCTCAGTAAAGTAAAAAAGTAAAAAAAAAATGTTTTTATCACAGTGGTAGGAATGGGCTGCCATAGCACATACACCAACATCTATACACACTGACTTTGTTTATCGCATTTTCCAGAATGCAAAACAGAAATAGATTTCAAGATTTCACACTTGTTTGTCTCATGATCAAGTTGACGGTGACCCACTGTAACCAAGGCGGGGCAAGCTGTAATGCCTATTATGCCCAGCAGGGGTCAGGGTTGTATTACAGATTTGCTAAGTATCTGCTCACTGCTGTTTGCTCATTGACGGCCCAACGAATGTAAAAAAAAAAAGTAAGAGGAAAAGATTTCATGAGCAAGGCCTGAAGGTACATTCAACTTTTGGACAGAGTTTGAAAATTTAATATATTTTTTTCCGAAAACAGTTGAAGGCACCATGCAGTATGGTTAAGTTATATTCTGCCATGTTTGCCATCTCTGGTCATGTTAAAAGGCCCTGTATAGGCCCCTATATATATATTTTTTTACCTATTTTGCAGTGTTACTGTTGGAGCCATGTTGCAAAGAAGAGCTTATGACAGGGTTAGGGTTAGGGGTTAGCTGCTATGTCTCTCTGTTTAAGGCTTGGTTTCGGTCATTTCAATAATTGCAAATGGGTTATAATATTTGTTCCATTCCCATACAGTATCAACTGGGTTGAGATCCTGCATCTCTTGTGGCCCTACAGAGCGGTGATTCTCAATCTGTCAGTAAGGGGTCACAAACAGACAAGGCATTTTTTTTAGGCATTATAAGCCATAACGGTGGAGGACCACTGTCATACATGTGTCTTATAACAATGTCTAGTTTTAAGAACTTTAGTGTGTTTTCATAAAAAATGCTGTGGTTAATGAAATGATCACAAGCAAGCTAGAGGTAAGCACCATTATTCCAGCAGAGGAATGGTGATTGGTCTTTTGGTTCAGGGCAAATAATGACTCTGCTATGTAAAGTCAGCTGTGTGAACTATATGCTATGGAAACTTGATGACAGGGTACATCCGTAATGCTCAGAGGGTGGAAGATCTAGAGGGCTCAATAGGGATACAACCATTTTCTTTCCTTGATCCCCGCTATGCATAAAGCACTCCAGCAGATCCCATACTGACTCAGTCTTATCAGTCTTCCTGCTGATAGTCTTGGTGTACCATAACATTTTGTTATTCATACAAAGATCCTAACTGAAGGAACATAAATGCTCCACAGTTTGTATTTCCATCTACAGAAAAAGAGAGGCAGGCAGAAGACAAAGAATGGATCCAGGAGTGGCCACGCTGCCTGAATATGTGTGTGAATGTGTGCAATGGCGTGAATAAGTAAATAATAGACAGTCATAGCCATGGCACTTGCTAACGGAGGCCCTCATATGACTTAGTGAGGGCCATCTGTTGCACCAGTTGCTCTCCGTGTCATTAACCCTACCTGAGGGCACCATAACCCCGATGGCTCTCCCGTAGTGGTCAGTGTGCGTGTGTCCGCTTATGTGTGTGTGTGTGTGCTCATCCCTCACTAGTTGCCAAGCAGTCCACTCCACTGCGCTAAAATGACCGAGAACCCCAAACAAAGCCATGTGGTGTGTGTATTTATGTGTGTGCATGTGTGTGTGTGTGTGTGCAATGCTGGTTTCTTTAGCTTCAGTTTGGTCTGGAAGGCATTATCGCTTTCTGGAAAAACCCTTAAATCATACGTCCTGACGGTACACACTCACCATACACACACAGCAGCCTACACCTGTGCTGTCTTAAATGATCCTTGCTCACAGTGAGTGCGATAGCCTGGAGCAATAACACTACAGTTAACACCACCAGACAAAGCTCTGGGTTATTTATAGGACAAGACAGTGATCAGAGAAGGAGGAAAGCGAGGAGGTGGGTGTTTTGTTTTTTTTTCATCTTCATCTGGGTTTTATTGTTTTTGTTGTTGTTGTCTGTGTCTATCTCTGTCTCCCTGTGACTCACTAGACCTTGTTGCATTAACACTGAGAAGCATAAACACCATCTAAAGCTACACTAATAAAAAGCATTGCATCCCTTGAGGACTGAAAACACTAAGGCCCAGGTTCATTTCCATAGTTGTCTCTATCTATACACTGTATATAATAGAGACTGTATGTTGTTACACAATATGTCAGGGAATGTCTGTTGTGGTCAGTGCATTTAACTTATTACATACATTGTTACTGAATTTCCTTAATTTTAGTAATTCTAACAGGCTGTTCTAATGCACAGTTTGTACATTTTCCTAAAGTAATGCAAAAAAATTGATACATAACCCATATAATCATGAGCCAGTACTTTGTGTATAACCTGCGGATTTGGCAAGACTGCAGTCATGTGCGCTGATGGGAGTGAGGAAGGAAGTGGTCCCAATAAGGAGGCAGGTTGAGGTGGTGGATGGGTCGTAAAACATAGGACTTTCCCCCAGGAGATACATGTGAACTTTGAGTGGTGTTATTTTAAAGCACGTAATCATCATGTCTCTCTTACTAAACCTAATCTACAAAACATTACTTGCCCAAACCTAACCTATGTATCCTTAGGTTAAGAAGGTAAAGTCATTTGAGGGGCACTAATGCGAAAGATATCGTACGAACCGTTGTATGAGAATACGTTGAGTTTTAATTACAAATTAATTTTTAAGGTGGTGTTCATTTGCTGTATTTTCAACCTGTTTTTTCCCCCAATCATGTTTGAAATCACCTGGCATCACATCATGTTACAGATCAGACTGGAAAAAAATCGACTGGACTAAACTACATTGATTTGATCATGCTGGATTAGACTGGACTTAACTGTATTGCATTAAACTGGTTTTGATTTATACCCGGATTTTGAGAAGTCGAGACCATATAAACTAAGACCAGACCAATGCAAGTCCCACACTGCTGACAGACTTACGATATAATGTGGAACATGCACCATAGGCACTCCTTGAATTGGTCTGTAAGATCCACATTTCCATAAAAACACCCACTCAAAAATAAGATAAAGATTCCTCTTCATTCACCTCTTTTATTGCTATACTGTATATGCTTGTGTATATATACGTGCACTACGATAAAACAGTCAAAAGGCATCACAAAGTCTCACTTTATGTATGATAATTTCCCCTTGTTTTCTATGAGTAAACAAAATCAAACAAACACTGAGGACCTGAAATCAACTATCTTTATTCAACAGTCTGTTTTTTTTTTGCGCAGGCAATTAAATGATGTCCCCACAGTTATGGTCTTGACCAGACTTGAAATAAAATCCAGAGTCCTATTTGTCTGAGACCTAGACAAGACCTAGCAGAAATGCAACTGAGTCCAAGATGAGACCAAGATCTTCGAAAAGGTGGTCTAAAGACTGATCAAAGTGATTCAAAATCACTAGACTAGACTGTAAAGCTGGATTAGATCTGACTGGAATACACCAGACTGACTTCATTAAATTTAGCTGGACTGGATTGGTAGACTAGATTGGAATGAACTTGATTGAACTCATGTGGGCTGGATTGGATTAAATTAAAATAAACTGATACGCATAGGACATAAACTTGTATTAGACTTAAATAAACTATATTAGAATGCACTGAACTAGACCAGACTTGTACTGGCTGGACTGGATGCGATTAAACAAAGTGACAATCTCTATGAGTATCTTGAAGAACGCCCACAGTCACCCATCATGCTTATCATATCTTAGTTTAGCAGTAAGTAAGTAAACATCACTTTACAGATATGAGATGATAAGCTCCACAGTTTCACTTATGGCTGTGTATCCAATATCCAATACCAGAAAGGATCCTAAGAAGACTGATGTGGACTGACAGTGATTGTATATTCTGAGAGGTAAGGGCAGAATCATCTGTGGTCCAGCGTCGCTGACCAATTTAGTTATTTCAGTGACATGAAGTAAGAAAGCCTGGGTGATGTGAAGAGTTGAGGAAGAGGGATCAGGGATTTGCGGTTTCTCATCCAATCTTTTCCATAAGGGAGTCGTAATGTGGTCTGCGGTTTATGATACTCTAAAAGGACTCGGATAGTGTTCAAGTGAAAGCTATATATGAAAGTGGAAGTTCTCTTGAAAGAGCTTGAACAGTCTTTGAAAAGGCCATAGATGATTTGTGGAAGGCGAGTGCAGCAGACGTAAGAACCTTTTCAGGCAACAAGATAAAAAAAACAAGCCAGCCAAGAACATTGCCAGAGATAACTGGCACGTGTGTGTGATAATTTGCCCTCTGTGTCATGTACGATTAATAATGCCAAAAGTGCCATAACGTACAATAATAAGCAATTTTGTGTTGCTTACAATAATTAGTTAATTTTATGGCAAAGATGGTATGTGTAAGGTTAATCTACGGTGACTGCAGATGACACATTGGCTTTCCAGGCAACAGGAATAAAGAGAAATACCACCAGCATTACCAGATGTACAATAATTGCATGTACAATGTACCATCAATAATAACACAAGTGCCATAAACTGAACCCCATAACTGAACAGTTTTGGGTTGCTTACACTTATTAGTTAATTTAACCTTGGCTGTCTCATTTTAATTAATTTCCTGACATGATCAGGATAGCAAAAATATAGATTCTATGTCTGTTCACATATCTTGTTTTATCTTGTTTCTTTCCATCATGCTTGGTGTACACTATGATGAAGGTGCCGCCAACTTCAGCTTGCTTTGTGGTCAGCTGTTGGTCAAAGTTGAACCATTGGTGAGCATTTGCCGCCTTTGTCTGGGCTTTGTGCTCTGTACCGTTGTACTTGTAGGCTCCTATCTGCTTTTTTTTTTTAGCCATTAAGCATGTTGAACTGGTGGTGGAGCCCGGCAGCGAAAGGGATATTCTGATTGGCAGTTCAGCGCAGTGCACAGCAAGAAAAACAGAAGTGAGGACAGTAAACAAAGAGCTAAAGTCCAGAGGGAATAAGACCAAAACAAACTTGTTACATGGGGTAAGATACTTTTTTTTTAATTTGTTTTTGACACGAAGCTCTTCAGCAGAAATTTTTCGTGATGGCTTGTGTTATTGTTCACTGGCGAACTGTAAATATGCTTTGTTCTTTCAGCACTGTATTGTTAATGTGCTAACTGGCTAACTAGCATCAAGGTGGTCTTCTGGTTTCCCGTTTTGATTGAGGATTACAGACTATCGCCATCTGCTGGTGTGGAGAGTGATTTCCTCTCACACAGGTGGAGAACGTGTTGACTGTTAGCTGACTTCCTTATGTGCAGCTGTGGAGTACATATTTGTAAGTGGAGCAGCTACAGACTATCCAAGGACACTATGCCTTGATAAAGAGGCGTAAATAGTGCCACTATACAGGGAGCTATAGTCTGATATGTTAGATAAGATGAAGGTATAGAAATGTAATAAACTGGAGCTTAAAGTGAAGTGTTTTATAACATGCCTTCCTTCTGACCTCTTTTACTCTGATCATTGCATAAAGTTTACACAAGCTGGTTTTGAGGCTTTTGAGACTTAATCAAACCAGAACTTACAGGGAAAGCATGAAAAGAAATCTTAAATTCAATGTGGCTTAAGTGCAGAACGGATTCATTACTATCCACTAGATTGTCAATGCTTGGTGAGTCACAAGGGGTTGAAGATTGTTTCCAGTGTTCAGTTTTTACATCAGTAATTTTTCAGAACCACTTATCCTGGTACAGGGTCACTGGGGTGCTGGAGACGACTATTCATGCTCACATTTACACTTACAGGCAATTTAGAGTCACCTATTAACTTAACCTACATGTCTTTGGGTTGTGGAAGAAGGCCAGAGAAAAGCCATACTGGCATGGGGAGGACATGCAAACTCCACACAGAAGGCCCCTGTCTGGCCAGTGGATTTGAACCTTTCACCACTGTGCTGCCCAAAATGTGAAATACACGCCTGCATATTGGTCACACCAAAAATATTTGTAGTGGCAGCAATGTGAAAGTAGACTTCTGTCCTTCTAGAGAGGCTAGCATTGCATCTAAGGAGTCAAAGAACCAGCTACCATGATCCCCCAGAGCAGCATCTGGAGGTATGTTGTAATCGAGCCTCGGCTACTGTAAGTTATTTTATTGAGATTACTTTTAACAAAATGCTCTGAGTGAATTTGAGGTTCCTCTAGTAAACAGTTACACAGTGTACATGTCCAGGCCTTTTATTGTAAAAGGTAAAAGTGGAGGCAGTGCATCTGGTATGAGCTGCTTTTGTGAGGTTCAAAGGTGTAATTTAGTTTGCTATCTTGGTTTTGGCTCCATGTTGCTGTCTTTTCACACCATGTGACTAAGTAATGCCTGTATTTGTGGCGTGAAAGCCTTTTTGCTAGGTAATATTCCCACTGTGTGAAAGTACTCATGACAAAAACAACAGTTTGAAAAAATATACTGATGTGCAAATTAACTGCATGAAGTATAGAAACTTTTCAAACGACTTTTCGCGTCCTGTAAGATTCCAAAACCAAATCCTGTTCTTTTTTCCTAAACCTAACCACTTGCCTTTGTTGCTGAACAAACCTAACCACGTGTTTTTGTTGCCTAAATCTAACCTCGTCTTCTTGTGGCCTAAACCTAACCACGTGTGTTTGTTGGGGGGGGGGGGGGGAAATGCCAATTTGCAGTGTTGTACCGACGTAGTGCATTTATTTTGAGAGAGACTCTATGTAAACGTAAAATTTCCTGTGAAAACGGAAGTGTATCTTGAAAGAAGAGAACGGTGTCCCAGAACATCAGCATCCAACACACCCAGGGTACCCTGCATGTCGTTTGTGGACGTGGAAAGTCCATGACCAAAACGTCAATATGTGACGAGGTCGGAGTGAGAATGTGTTGACGTAGCATACTAAAGTTTCTCAAGTGATGTAGTATATGTGCTGATTTTATAATCAGGGGGTGGAGGGGACTGTAGATGCTGTGACAGCCAGGCCAGACAGCTGTCAATCTGTTTCCGTGACATTTCCAAGTGTTTCCACTGGTGTTGAGGCATCGGACCAAACCAAATGTGGGTGTCGAAGCCATGATCTTTTCCCAACCATAACCAAGTGGTTTTTGTGCCTAAACCTGTCACACCCTGACCTCAGCGTTGGTACAGTTTTGTTTTGTTTTTTTTGCCATTGCTTACACACTAAAATTAAAAATAATACACAGTTAGTGAAACTCGACACACAAGGAGCAAAACGTCCAGATTTGCACAACTATACACACATTCTCAGCCTCACACTTTTTTGCAAAACACTACTTTCAGTGTTTTGCAAAACACCAAACACACTGTACATTAGACACACCATTCAAAACTGAAAGCCGGTGTGTGTTACTTGCTAAACCCTAGAACTGAAACATTAGCAATCACCTGAACTCAGAATGCACATGTGAATCCGCTTTAAAATAAGGTACAAATGTACGGTATCAGTGGTTCGGACAATGCAAACATCTTTTCTGGAGATTGGGTTGTATAACCAGTCCACTCAGCCTCTCTGTCCCACTGCACTCATCAAAGCTTTCCAAAGCCTTGGAGTGTAAAGAGCGCCCTGTAGTCATAGCTTTCACAGAGATACTTAGGAAAGCAGCAACACCTCACAACCCTCACTAACACCCTCACAAGGGTGTGTTTAATTTGGGTCACTTAGCACACTCACCAGGTGCACCCTGTATTTTTTTTTAACTATGCCAATACAATAAAGCTAACCTTTACCTTGACCTTTACCCATAATGACGTAACTCACGAATGAATCAACCTGAGTCATAGAATTTTAACGTTATTTCTACAATGTGACGAGAGCAAAAATAGAATGGAGCAAGGTTAACTCTTTCACTGAGAATTAGAGCTGACCTTATTTTAACTAACAGAGGGTAATGTCCTTGTTCTCCATGAAAATGTCTGGTACATTGTTGTTAATCATCCACTTCAGTAAAATGTCCAACAAACCTTAGAACAACAATGAGTCATGATTTATAGGTTACGTTTGTAAGATTTAGCGGTGAAGATCGCAACCAGCTGACACTTCTCCCAATTAGCATTCCTTCAGTGTTCTTTGTTCATGGGGTGTTCACCTGGAGCCGAATTGTCCACAGAGGTCTCTTCCTTTCAGACACAATGGACCAAGTGAGAAACCTCTACTAACACTGAATAAAGCAGTTTTATGTTACAAATCAGTGTTTCTTCAACACTGTTTGGCTTGAGACGGTTGGCCTGCCTACCACATGCTGTTATGGGCTTGCCTTTTTTTCTGTTCCAGACAGTGTCCAGAGAGTCAGGAGGTTTTAACCAGGAGCCGAATTATCCGTAGAGGTCTCTTCCTCTCCAAAACATACAGAGCAGGTGATTTAAACCATGAAACAGTTTCATGTTACAAATCAGTGTTCCTGCTGCTGCTCATAGCAGATGCACCTCTAACTGTCCCTAACTAACTGCAAATGGCACTATCAAGAGCTGGTATTTGGTTTGTCCGTTCTGGGCTACTGTAGAAGCAAAGCGATGAAAATGGCTATGCAAAAATAAAGTGCTCATTTGAAGGTAACCAAAACACAATGATTCTTATTGTCAGGTGATTTATACTCTAAAAAGATATACTTACTATTTCATATTCTATTTCTGCCAGGCATCCCCTTAAATCCACAATACTAAACCTTTAAAACCCAATAGGGATTTTATCAACGTATACAGTAAATAGGTTTTATTAGATGTTCGTAATTCTTGTTCACTTGCCCGATTTTTGGATTTGTTAATTTCTCCATGTTCCCTATGATTACATTTCCATTTCTGGATGGCAGTGTTAATGTTCTATTCCAATGCAATCATCTACTGTAGGGATGAGCAAAGAGGGAAAACAAACATTGGCACAGACAGGAAGGGAATCTAATGATATCTATTTCTGTCTTTATAGCAGCCTCTGGCTTGACCAAGGCATGTTGGCTCTTTTCTTACCCTTGTGTCTTCCCCTTAAGTTATGTTAAACCAGTCTTACACAAAGTGACCTTTCAGGTGATTTCCCCTGGTCCTAAAACTCAGTGCAGGCTGTCTTAAATTAGTCTGTTTCCTGTCTTAATATTCTGACAAAATCAAATGTGTTCAATGTTATTGAAAGATTTTAGTCTTGGCTCCTGCAAATGCTGAATGTAAAATGTAAAGTTAGGGTATGGCGTTAGGCAGAGTATTAGTTCATGCAAATGAGTGCACATTTTTTCTGTGTTTCCACAGTACTGTGCTGTCAGTCCTTTTCCATCTTTGTGCCAGATGCCTATCCTTAGGTCACCGAAACTTTCCCGACAGACCACAATAGGGCACGTATTCCCTGTACAGCTAGTGGCATTTCCTGTCTAATTTTGTTCTGCCTTCGATACATCCTCTCTCAGATTGTTTTTTCGTCTTTCTTCTGTATTTGCTGCCGTCATGACAGGCCTTACAACCACAGCAAAAGCAACTAGTACAACAGGATTCCCATCATATGTGACATATTTGCTGTCTGCATTACAGTCTGGTATTTTACTCAAAATTGGAGGGCTTATGCATTTTTCTCACATTGGTTGAAATGTCACACTTCAATGCTACAGGTGCACTGTGGCATACATGATTACTGTCTCCAGGTATTTAACAGTGGCAGGAGGCATTATATTTTTTTTGTACGTCTGTCCATCCTTCCATCCATTCCTGTGAATGCAATATCTCAAGAAAACCTTGAGCGAATTTCTTCACTTTTAGCACAAACATCTGTTTGGACTGAAGAAATAACTGATTAGAATTAGGTGATTGAAGGTCAAAGGTCAAGGTGACTGTGCCCTACAAAACAGTTTTTTTGGCCATAAGTCAGAAATTTGCAATACTGCAGGAAGGCCTTTTGGGAATTTCCTCAAATTTGGCACACACGTCCAGTGATTAGAATTTGGTGGTCAAAGGTCAAGGTCCTTGTGACCTCACCATCACATTCTTGTGAAATTGGTATCTCAAGAACACCTTGATGGAATTTCCTCACATTTGGCACAAACGTCTTCTTGGACTGAAGAATAAACTGATTTGATGGTTGAAAGTCAAAGGTCAAGGCTACTGTGACCTAGCAAAACATATTTTTGGCCAATTCAAGAATTTATACAATAATTATGACAAAGTTTCACACAAATGTCTAATAGGATAAAATGATGAAGTGATGACACATCCAAAAGGTCAAAGGTCAACTTCACTGTGACATCAGAGTGTTCTGCAAAATCACTTTTCTGGCCACTACTCAACTTCGTAATTCAGGAACAGAAGCGGAGACATTTGGTCAGGTACTGAATTGGTGACAGTAATTTTGGGTGTCCACCTTGAAACTGTGCTGATTGTGCAAATCTGTGCTGCAGTGGGGGAGAGCTGCATCTTGACAGCTTCATGGAGGCATACGACTATAATGCAGAAATTCAATTTTAGTTTTTAAATGCTGAAAGACTCTGACTCTACAGTGGAATTCTGACAGCCCCAGGACAAAAACACTATCGTACAGATCTACATTCAGTGCTGCATTTACTCACCAGAAGTTCTTTCTTCCATCGATTATTTTCAAAAATCATGGTCTGCACTTCTTTCTGTCTACATCATTGAGGGAACCCTGAGTTTAATTTCAGCTAACAAAAAGGACTGTCCACTTTGATGTTTGCCTTCTTTACGAGAAAAAAGAATGAAGTCACTCACTGTGTGGTTGTATTTTTATGTTTGGACATGCATTTTGTGTGTGGGTAGGATGCAGAATACTGTGATGGTCCATGTGCACGTGTATTTCTATCTCTCAGCATCAGCAAGATTATAATGAGCTGGGTATTTAGCACCCAGCTTGACATTTTCATTTTGGCATCTTTAGATTCAGAAACAATATGTCTTTCTGCACTACACTTGCTCTTTCCTTTTCATTGCATTGTTGACTTTATCTCACTGTATTGTTTATTAATTCTGTAGAAAATTCACATGTTCGTGATCACCAGTCCGTCTTCACTGCCCTTTCCTATCTCTCATTCAGACATTTCCTCATTCAGAAATACTTCCTTGTCACCTGGATTTCTCAAGAGCTCTTTTGTTGTGATGACGGTCACGTTTTTGTGTGACTGTCCTCCATCACTGTGCAGCTGGAAATGTGAGGGGGTGTGCAAGCAGAGGAGTTTTTGTTGAGAAACATAATACAGGCTTCGACGCGAGTCTCGAAGGTCTGAGGTTTTATCAGGGAAAGTTTATATTTTATTAACAGAATTACAGCTTCTTGATGTTTAACTTAAGTACTCAAACATAAAGGACAGGGGTTTTGAAGGGACTGGTCTGACCAGGAGCTTATGGTGGCTAATGTTAGCAAAGTTGCTATATTATATATACTTTATGACTCTTCTTTACTTGAACTACAGTTAAACTACATTTTAGCTCATTCAGATCACCTAATAAAGGCATATTTAAAGCGACTGGGTCACGAGAATCACGTTAAACTAAAGCATATTCAATGCTTCATTACCTTGCAATAAGCAGCTGTGGCCACAATGATTAAACAAAATTTGTAGTAGCCGAGTTGCCAGAAGAAAATGCTGGCAATTTATGTTTCTGCAAACCACCAATACATGTGCATGCTTCATATGTATCATATCAGCATTTCTAAAGTAAAGTAAATGTATATGAGCTGACTTTGCCATCTGGAGGTGGAGGGGGAGGCGAATGGCACAACACCTAGGCGAGACCCTTGCCAAGCTGCAGACCACTGTTCAAGATCAACAAACAACAAAATTGGTTGAGATTTGGCAAGTCATTGCTGTGTTTTCATCGGCTTTTTGGGCACCAAGCTTTTTTTTTAGGCAGGAAAAGCAGATCAATCAGGAGAGACTTATTCTGGGAGAAAATAATGTCTATTTACATGTGCACTTAAGTATGAGAAATGTGAAGTCTTTGGCGATTAGACCCCATTGTGATGTCATATATTTCAGGTGAGTGGTAAAGACATTACATACTAGAGTCCAGACGCTGGTGGTGGTGATGAAATGAGATGAGGGAGCTGAGGATCTGGATGTGAGGAGTTGGGGGATTTTGATGAGCTTGTCCTAGGCTCTGGATAAAATGAGAGCAGGCAGGAACAGAGAGGAGAACAGATTTAAAGTTTGGCAGTAGCAACATGAATGGGTGATGGAGATCGTGACAAAGTTTGACTGAATAACTGGAAAGAGGAACCGCCATAGTTGCCCACAGAAGTGTAAATGAACATAGCATAAACAAAGTCTTCCTGGTTGAACTTACGCTGAGCTTAGTATTTTACAGAGACATCTCTTTTCTGTCTTACTCAATCAGTTCAGGTAACTTTAAGCTTAAAAATAATTTGAGCAAAAAAAAAAAAAGATCCAATAAGACATAACAATGCGGAGGAAGAGAGTTCTGTAGAAGTGAGGAGACGCTAAACAAGCAGATAAACAGTAGGCCACAACATTCTGGCCTGCAGGTACAAATGGTCTTGTCTGTCTCACCACCACAGAAAGAACAGCATGTACAGTACAGAGGTGGGAATCCAGCTCATAAGCAGCTCTTGCTTCCGCTACCACATATCTATGATCCCCAAAGGGTCAATCTGCACTGCATGAGCCACAACAGAGGGAACTAAAGGTCCATACAGGGCACGAGTTAGACCCACAGGAAAGATCCCACCTTACTATCCCCCATGCAATCATCATCGGCTCAGCATGCTTTATGGCTGTTGGCAACACAGGCAACCCATAATACATGATAACACCACATTAGCCTCGTTTGCATGCAAGTATGTGATTAGAAAAGCATTACCCATGATTCGCTTGCAAGCAAGTGATCAGACCAAGTGTCCGTCAGTGAGAAAGATATCACACTCTAGAGCTCACAGTCTGGTGCAAGAAATGGTTGAGAGAAGAAATTTTGAGATAACAGGCAACGTGACAGTAAGATTTTATGAACCGGCTGCCCTGCATATCCTCCCCACCATTTCTTACCATACTTCCGAGAGCTATCAGGGAGTTAGAGTGTGCAATGGAAAGAGTGAGGTAGAAAGAGGTCAGCACGGATGCACACATTTAGTCATCACATGAATTGTAAGTAGCTCATGCTCACATTCGGTCTTCATCTTTAATGAGGTCAGACCATGTTGCTTTAGCGATATATACCCCGTTGCCATGGAAGCGGTGGCCATAGCGAGGACAGTGATGTTTGGTTTAACAGAAAAAGTCATGCTGTTCGGTGAAAGACTGCTTCAGAATCAATTCAGCTGGGTTTAATTCTGGTGATTGTATGACAGCGATGGACTGCACTGGAATAAAACCACAAATGAAGGAAATCTGATTTAAAACTCAACTGTCATATCTCAGCAAATCTACCTCAGCAGGTATAGTCATTGTGAGCTGATCCAGACCATCAAAGTCTAACCGGAAATTTGTTGGACCAAAACCAAACTGTTGACCAAAAAATAGTTTCTGAGGTGGTCTGCTGACAGACAAACAAAGGAGGGAAGAAACTTTAATTGTGGATAAGATACAATATCCTGTTTGGAGGATTCAGTGTCCTTGTTACATAATTTCACTTTTACAGGGTATTATGTAAGAGTTAGTTCCGACTAGTATTATGACAAGACAAGAGGCATTGCATGAGTGTTGGTACAGAGTACAACAGCACTGGAACTTTTAAATATGCATGTACCACCGTGCTTTAAAGGTGTTTTCTTGTTAATTACATACACTGTTAATAAGCCCACATTAACTATTGTTGTAACAAACTTTGCACCTGAAAAGATTAACATATTGTAGCTACCCTGCAGGACTAACATGGAGGAGACTCGTGGGCAGTTCATAGGAGAAGATGGTAACAAACTTTGCACCTGAAAAGATTAACATATTGTAGCCACCCTGCAGGACTAACATGGAGGAGACTCAGACATTTGAAATCACTTAAATAATCATCCATGATATCGAAAATCTTTTAGACAACACTAAAATGCACTCTCTATAAACTGCTCCAGTTATACTCTCTTCAAATTTCACATACACATTGTAATATTTCAGAAAGACACTTCTGCTTCAGGTAAAGAGATACCTCAGACACTTGCAATAACAATCTGAGCCGCTCTGTGTCAAAACTAACCACTTTCAATGGACATACAGTGAAAATGTTTAGTTGCCCTGTCTGCTTCCCTTGCAGCTCATTCCGCTGCTGCTAGACGCTGCCGACTCCCTCAATACTGGACCAGTTTCAAAAATTGTAGTTCACATCAGTGTTTTTGATTAATTTACACAGGGAAATAGGGTCCAGGTTTGAAAATGCCAAAGTTATCCTTTAAGTAAAACTGCTTACAGCGCACAGCAAAAGTTAAAGTCAGTGTTGCATTCACAAGAGGCATTATTAGCACAGTGTATTTAAATTTACAAAACATCAGTTCAAAGTAGAGCTTAAATACTTATATAAACTGTGAAGGCTCCAAAGTTGTCAGTCATTGTCTGAAACACTATTGCTGTTTGCTGCTGGTGCGGTAGCTTACAGAGGGCTTTTACAAATTTTATTGCTGAAAACAAGAGCCTGCTGTGGCTGAAATCTGCACTAATGAGAGCGGGGAGAGGGAATCAAAAGTTGCAGATCTTAAAACCCGAGCAATGAGCTGAAAGACCCTAAAACGCTTGAAGAAACTGCAGAGTTGGCTTCATGGTTAGAGCAGGCATCTCATTTACAAAGGCTCTGTCCTTGCTGCCGCAGCCTGGGTTCAACTCGAGCTAGCAGCCTCCTGCTGTGCGTCATCCCCCTTCACACTACGTTTGTCCTATGCATTGAAGGCTGTAAGATAATCTTAACAAAAAAAAAAAAAAGAGAGACTGCAGAGTTGAATGATAATTCGTTATGGACGCGTCACAATGAGCGTCACCTCTCACATAGTCACTTTATCCATTGTTCATATAAACAATACTGATTAGAGCAGCTTTAACTTCTATGAACAAGATCCTTGTAATGTCCCGACAATATCTGTCAACATATGTGGATTTATTCCCACAAGTTTACGTCTTGTTCTCACAAGATATACAAAATATCATTTTGTGGGGTATCTGAGGCTCTTTACTACAGTGGTTGTATCATAATATGACCCTGAATGAAAGGATAGGGATTTATTTTTTGACATCATAAGTCTTTGCCTTAGCAAGTATATTTGCTACAAAATTCACAGTTTCTAAATAATAGACATCATATTTAATTGTTAAAGTGAGAACTATTATTGTATTTATTGTGTGTAGTTGGGCTCTAGTTTAAAGAATATCTGCTTGTTCCACATTTTTAAAACGTAAACCTGTTCCCCTGTCAGGCCCAGTGAGCCAGCCGGGTTGATTCATTATATTCATAAGTGCAGCAGATGCAGAAACGGATGGAGGAAGAGGATCACTTTCTTCTTCGAGTGTTCTGTACTCAGTGATCTTTTAAAACCAGACTCTGCCATGATGCAATGGCTGACTGCTGGAAACTCAACAGAAGAAATGTGCTTTATATTCAGTTGGGTGATGGATACATGAATCACTGCAGTGTTGTTTTCTGGGTTAACAGGTTTGCTGTGTTCTCACAGGGTAATCCCTCCATGACTCAGGTTACTGGGGAGAACAGTGACATCCACACTGTGTGAGAGTGTGAATATGAGTTAGTGTCACAAAGAGTTGTGTCAATGTCCTGTCATCATAATTCACATATGGATGTCCTCAAGACCAAGTCATAGCAGTGAAGCCATCATCCGACATCGACACACTGTGAGGACAGAAACAGAGGGCTTGGTGGGGTTGAAGCAACTGCTGCAGCAGCAAACACACCGTCTGCAGTCATGTTGACCTGACCAGTGGACTTAACTACAAGCCGACCGGCTATTGAAACAGGTGACATGCTTTACTGTACGTTCTAAAACCAGCCGCTGGAGATTTGACCAGCTGAGTTGCAGGTGACACCATCGGCCGGCTTGAGTTGAGCTCACAGCAGCTAGTTCACACCACTGCACCTTTTCTCCGTAGCGCTCTAAAACGGTTTTGTTTCGTCGCAGATCTTTGGTCTGAACTGGGCTGTGCATGTGTAAGTGCCACCACCACATAATGCAGTGTTAACAGTGGACAGCTCACATTTTGATGGCACATTAGAGGAGCATATAAATGTAAAGGTTCTCAGCGTGATTACTACTACCAATTCCAAAAGCATATCAGCTGAGAAGAGGGGGTTGAGAACAATCCAGCAAAGGCACTATTAAAATAAATCTGTCCTGTCACAGCTTTACGCATTTTCTGAAGTGAATGGAAATATTACATAATTTATTTGTGTATTCACCCATTCACATGGTATCTATTATCCGTGACTGCCTGCTAAACACAAAGCAGTAGAAGAGGAGGAGGAAGAGGACCGGGGAAAAGAAGGAGAAGAGGGAGATGAAAGAAAAGGGGAATCACACATCTTCAGCAGTGTGATTGCCAGATTGATACCCATGGACATTTCGAGCCACCTGTACAGATGTTGCCATGACAACTGTCTATATTTATACCGAAGGCTGGATCTGGGCAGGAGATTGAGGAACTAACACTGTATGATTACCAGACATATGCGGTCGTCCTGTCTGCGTGAAGTGATTCACAGCATTGCCAGACTTTCTCTCACCTCGGATGATTTTTCACATGTTCAGACCTGCACCCTGAGGTGGGACTTCACCCGCAGAGTCTCCCTTCAACTGCTGTTCATCCACAAGAGGTTAAAGAACATACAATCCTCTCTGTTGTTCAACAGCACCCTGCTTCACACTCAAACATACATTGTGTACAGACATTGCTGCCGGAGGAAAACTGCATTCTTGAGAGCATGTTTTCACAGCTTAATGTTTTGTACCTTATTATTGGAATGTAACATTGTATTGTTTATTGTTTTCTACCATAAATGGCGAAGAAAACCAGCAAATCTTTACATTACAGAGGCTGGCAACAGGATTTTTGATTGAAAAGTTATTGAATTAACTGACGATCAAAACAGCTGCTAATTAATGTTCTATCAATGCAACTAAGTAATTAATCAACTAATGATGAAGCTACATGTCCCAGGAAAAAAGTCAGTGTCATTAGGAAGCAATACACATGTTAGAATAAATTATTATTTGTAAATTTAATTTTACAAACGAAAGTCAGTTACAGTGTCACAGTGGGGTATATACTGTCTTATCATGTCGGTGTCAATTAAAGAAGATTATTCAAAAAGAAACTGTAGCCAGCTGACTTCGTCATTGGGAGAAAAAGGAAATCATGGATGGCATGATGTCCAGAAAAGACAACAAAACCAGTTGCTTTTTTATTGACATCACAACATTTCTAGCTAGCGCTGCCCGAAAGAGTCGACCAAATGTTAGAGAGATGTCCTTGGTTGCTTAGTCACAGAAAACAAACAAACAAACAAACAAAATCGTTAATCTATTGGGAGCTGCGACTTGTCAGAATAAATCAAAACCTATATGACTGGACTATGTGGAAATTTAATTTGAAAGGACAGACACAGGAAGTGGCCACGCTCAGCAGTCAGACAGCAGTTAATTTACAGGCTAGTTAATAACATGTTGGGCTGGAAATCCAAAGTGTGGGATCATTTTGAGAAGGTGAAGGACGAACCCAAGGTGATATGTAAACTCTGCAGATGAACATTGGCTAGTTGACTGCAAACATGGCGTATCATCTGAAACATGTAAGTAGTGTTAGCACAATCATTCCTGCTTTGCCAACAGCGTCATTAACAGGCGGCTCGCTCAGTGTGTGACGTGCACTTGTAGATAAAATATAGGCCTATATTAATGAAGGTTCATTAGTACGGTTATGTAACAATGTTACTGATACTATTCTTTCTCACACCTTGAACTCAAACCATTGTGTTGCCCGCCCAAAATATATAATTTAATAATTAATTAATCGTAAACATGCGGGCCACCAGTCGACTGTTGGCCTTAAATGATATTGGTCAGCTAGAAAAACTTTTAGCAGCCCTTTTTCCAGCAGAGTTTGTATCAACAAAACATGATCTTCTGAGTTTCGACAGATTCACCTCATATGGAAGATACAAATGTAACATATCCGTGGTCAGAAGAAATGTACAATGCATTAACAACATTTATTTTGGCTACTGGGTTGTTTACAAGTCTTTGTTGATGAGGATGATAATCTAACCTCTAACCCAACAAATGATTCAATTAGCTGATGATATGCTCCTTGGTCTTGGAACTATGTTTTAGGCACTAAGCTAATTAGCCAGACATGCTTATTTTTACAGCTAACATTAGCACAGAAAAACACACTTTTAAAGTGTTTTGCTTGTGTTTTTGGTTTTTGGAGTATTGCTCCTACCACAGCTCCGTGATAATGTAGATAAGATAATATAAACCTCATGACTCATGACGGCATATTCTAGCCAACTTCAAACTGCATTTGCTGTGCTTTAGAACTGGCGGTGTTTGTATTGATGTGGGACAGCTTCCTGCACACTCCTCTGGGAAACCATCCAGGGGTGATTAGTGAGGTAAAAGGCCCCAGGGGACCTTTGCTAATGAGATTCTAGTCTGCATACCTGCAAACAGCAACTTATTCCAGTCTGTGACTCATAGTCAAACACAGTCCCGAGGCTGTGTCCATATCTAACTTTAGCAGCACTGTGCATGAGCGATGCAACTTACTTGCCTGTACACGACTGCAAGACATTGCTCCATACTGCATTCCCCTGAGAGTTTCTCCAGGTCTAACTTTAGCCACTGAGTCGTGAGTCTCTCATTGTTTTTTGTTTTTTCGTCATCAATGACTTGGTCTTGGAAAGCAGGTGAAGAGGACTCTGCAGTTTCACTTCCTGCCGCTGGGAAATATCTTAAGTCCACCCTCAGACTGTTACATATGATCCGTCTGTGATATTGAGGCCATTACAGTAGGTAATAAACCATATTAAGGACAATATCGGACCAATTCAATTTAAATAGGTGGTTGTTTATTAAGCAGAAATAATGAAATGTAAAACAAATATCTCAATCATGCAAGCATCAAAGGCGTATAGGGTGGCATAACAAAACAAACATCAAATTCAGAAATGTTTTTTTGCCAAGTAGGTTTACACTTACAAAGAATCTGTCAGTAGAGGCCCTGGGGGTTTTAGATGAGGCCAGCTACAGTGTGAAGACACTGTTTTTGAGAGGGAGATTTTGCCCCTGATGGACTCCAGCATCCTGCTCGAGGGCACTGGTTCAAAGAGACTGCGGTCAGGATCTTTCCTGCCTGCTTCAGGGTCCTGCGGCCACTCACCTTCTCTGCAAAGCAAATGATATGCTGCAGTCTGCCTTGGCAGTGGGAGCAGCTTACCAGATGGAGATGGAGGAGGTGAGGATGGATTACAGGCCAAGGATAACCCTAACCCTCATGGTTACATAATTTGAAGCAGTGCTATGTTTTAAGCAACAAGACAGTTATTAGGATGATAGATGGTTGGATTCGGTGACGTACACAGAAAAAATCAGTAATCAAAAATCAAATCTCACAGTCCCACTGTTTGGTTGGACTGTGGTCAACTGGACGGAAGAACAAAAGGATCAATCTTATGTAACCACTTAAAAAACTGTGTTGTAATTGACCCCATGTTAGGCTGTGCCCTAAATATAACTATGGGAGCCATTTTCTTTCTTTTCTTTCCTTTTAGTTTTGTTTTGTGCAATAGCTGCAAACATTAGAGGTGTCAAACTCCCTGTTGATATGTAGTGTCCAAGCTCTCACCAACGTTTTGGAGAAGTCAAGGAATAGCAAAGAGGAACACGATTCTGTCTTAAAATAATCAGACAATGGAAGATAAACAGCATATCTGGGTCATTCTGACAAAGACTGTGAAGGAATGAAATGAAAGGGACCGGAATCAAAGAAAAGTGGATCAAGCGTGTTCTTGTTACAAAGCAACAGAAAGAAAGAATACATCTATTCGGTCTTATCTTTTCTGAGTCATTTTTTCGCCCAATAGATACGCCAGCACCCCGCAGCAATCACTCCTCCACCTGCTCCCTCATCAGATACACATAAAGATGCATCATGACTCCACGGACATCAAGGGACCAACCACAAATGCATATAATGTGTATGGTCCTTATCAAACCCAGGGCTAAAAATACTGTCCATGGAATCAGATGCCATTAAATCTGCACTGAGGAAACGCACTTTCCTCTCTGGATTTACCACAGGATTGAGGCAACATAATGGCGCAATCACCCAGAAGCCTGCTCCCCTACTCATGCTACCCTTCTTTTAGAGCAGCAGGCCGTAAGAGGAGCAGCGGAAAGTGGACATGGTAAAAATAAACCCAATCAGTCTAAGCATCCGTTAAACACAGCAGGCATACCAAATGCTTCTCTCCATGGCATACAGGTCCTGAGAAGTTGTGAAAGGGGCTGATAGGAGCTCGTTTCTGATGAGGTAACCTACATTCAGTAATCCTCCACTGGTGTTGAAGATGCAGAAAAATGAATGCAGCCCCAATTTATTTATTTTTTTTTCATTAGCTTGTCTATTTTACATTTAGCTCGGCAGTCCTTTCTCAACCTGCTGATTCCACCGTTGCTGTTGCAGTGACTGTTCGCCAAACATAAATACACCAAAACTTTGAGGCCCAGCGCCCCTACACACTCAATATGACTCAAAATTCACTCAAAGTTCACATGGCTCTGATGACACATCTCCAGAGGAACGTCTCGGGGAAAAGTCCTGTGTTTTGTGACCCATCCCCTGCCCCAACTTGCCTGCTAACTTAACGGTGCGGGACAACTTCTGTCTTTACTCCCATTAGCACAACGGTCACATGACAGCCTTTCAAAATATATGGGTAATACACAAATCACCGATGATAGCACTGACCTAAGATGGAATAGAGAGTCAGTGCAACAGATGACACTTTCATCCCTCATTAGCTGTGTTGCTAATGTGTTTCATACAACCTGGGATGACCTGAGAGCAGCTCAGACCGGAGACAGTTGATGGTACAAATACGTCTTTTGAATAAACTGTGTTAACTTATTATCACAGGATGGGGGCAGAAAAGAATTATGCCAATTCAATTACTTCCTGAATGTTTTAGATGTTCTGATTGGTTATTGAATTGGCATTTCTTACAATTTACTGAACTTTCCATTTATTGACGCAATGCCCTTTATGCTGTGATCTAATTTGTATAATCGTATCATTGGGTTTTATTTTATGTTTTTGTTGTTGCTCTTGTGTATACAATGTAACAACTGTAAGGTACTTGCATCATTTGTGTATTTTGTGTGACTCACTGTCACATGGATAGAGGCAGGGGTTGGGTGGGAGGAAATTTTGTGTCGTAACATGTTTTCCTCTCGCCTTCATGCTTCTCTCTCACCTTGCTCCTCATGCACGCCTTGCCCCCATCATTCATTAACAAATAACAATATATTTTTTTATAATAAATACCTTTTTAAATATTAAGGCGACCACATAAAGTACCTCCTCCACATTATATCACTTCGAGCATTTGCTGTGCACCGTTCCGTGCCTTGTCCTCCTCTTCGTTTGTTGTCTCATCTTATCAGGTAAACGTCAGCGAGGGTGGAGTCTGTGGATGAACACATACAGTAGATACACGTGGCCCATCCTGACTACTCCACAGGAAAGTAAACACACCGAGCAGAGCCTGTGTTTGTAATGTGTGTGTGTGTCGCAGCAGGAGGTTTTACTCTCTGTTTGTTGATGTTCTTCGGCTGACTGGAGAGGAGGCTTATCTTAATGCGCCTGCATAGCTGGAAGGCTCCACAACACAAACCACGCACACATGCACGCGCGCACACAAGTATGGAAACTCATGTTGCCCCTATCACATGTGCAACACACCCATTACCATCAGCCCAGTCACACAACCAGTAAAGACTGAGGAAATGTTTATTTCCTGTATTGAATATCAATCTATTTGAATGAGGCCATTAAGCTTTGGATACAAATACTGGAAGACATTTCCCACATCAGCAACAATACAAAGAACCAGCGGAAGCGTCAGAATCGATGCACTGTGACAACAGAAGGGTCACAGTATTTCTGTAATCCAAGAGGAGTCATTAAACTATAGATTAGAGAGGAAGGTTTTATTATACTCTATCCAATAAATGTCACGGATTACACTGAAACCAAACTATTATAATACTTAACATCTGTATCTCTTTTGTCTTTGTATCCATCTTTGTATCCCTTTTTTCTGTTGGACAGTCTGTTTGTGTACTATTCAGTCCACTCAGTTCCATCCAGTCCTTTCTGATATAATCCAATTCTACCTAAGTCATTATAACCTGTTAAAATCCAGTCCAGTTAAGAACAGTCAAAACCATTCCAAGCAATTCCAGTCAAGTCCAGACCAGTCCAATCCTTTACAATCCAATATAGTCCCGTCCATTCTGACCGAATCCATTCTGGTCCTGTTAACTCCAGCAAATCTAATCTAACTCAACCCAATCATGGTCCAGTAAAATCTAATTCAGTCTAGACTAATCCAGTCCAATCTAACCCAATTCAGTCTGGTATAGACCAGTTCAGTGCAGTCCATTCCGCTCTAATTCAATTCTGCCAAGTCTGGTTATATAGACCCTTTATATGATGTTTTTTTTGGTGGGCGGGGCATAACTGGAGGCAAAACAGTTCTAAAGGTCTATACAGGATTGTCTTGTTAGTTGTAGTTTTTTATTAGTATTTGTCTGTGTCACACTCTTTGTTTAAAATATGGTCTGATGCAACATTGTCTATGCTTACCTTTGTGTCTTTGTGAGGTCATTTCACTTCTATTAAGTTCATGGTATCAGAGTTTAGTTTTGTTTAGTTGGCCTCCTTTATAAGCCCAGAATTTGCATATTGTGTATATTGTGTCTTTCATTTTAAAAGCTTTTGTTTGAAAATCCACCTCATGTCTGCCGCCATAGTATCACAAAGGGTGAACTAGACAGCCTTGGCATAGTTTTTAATAACAATAAATTGGCACCACAAAGAGCTCTGATTGTTTGTCCAAATGTTGCTCAGTAGTAACAATGAAACTCATGTGTGCTATGATTTAGTAATCTTTTTTGTAAAGACCTCAGCTTGAGATGCTTTGTATGCCCTCCTAAAGTTTGTATAGGCCATGGAAATACACTGTGTAACCAACTGTGATATAAAAACAACTCACATCCATGCCATAACTTTTGTTAAAAGAGAGTAACCATGACCTTCTTCCAATCTGCTGTTCCATTGTGCAGTGTGTAAGCATAGTATACCAGTACTGCTGTGTTCTATTTGTATATAGATTTATTTCACTGTTGAAGAGCATGGTTTTCATTCTCAGCACATATGCAGTTTACAGCGATAGTGGTGGCTGAGTCATCGCTTGAAATTCATTATAAGTTATAACCAATGATTCTTTGAATTCACACTAAAGTAAACAAAAGTAGGGTCTCTGGTTTTGCTGATGACTATAGTCATTGATAACTACAGTCAGGCCTGAGTGTTGTGGCTGTGATGATGTCTCTCCATCCCAGGGCCTTTGGTTTGGGTTGCGGCTTCTTCCTGGCATGCACAAAAGAGATGGGGCACTTTAAACAGTGTCGCCGCTTGCTGGAGCTGATGCCAGTGCAGATAGTGTCTGCTACTGCCTGCAGAATCTGGTCATGGCGCCACTGGTACCACCCTCTCCCAAGGCCTTTGGGCAGCAGCAGCAGCAGCAGCAGCAGCAGCAGCAAATGTGCTCCAATGACCCCATCGTCTGGCAGAGTTGGCAAGCAGGTGAGTCCGCCAGGCCCCAGGTGAACAACTAAGCCAGGGCGAGAACAGCTGATGGACTTCCAAAACGTCCCATATGTCAACAGCAGACCTCAGCAACAAGTTAATGCTTTCTGCAGTGTATTGTGCCTGGTGTGCGTGAGTAAAAGTAACAGTGTGTTATGCTAATTGTTATCTCATTACTGCTCTGACAAACAGTAAAATTATCAAATTAGGTGCCATTTTCATATGTCAAAACTACTGTTGCTACATTCTCATTGCTATAGTTATGGATTATTGTTACGTATGATTATTAACCACACCCAAATCTCTGTTTAAGAAAGAATGTTAACCGTTAAACAGGAAGTAAAATTAGCTGAAGGGGGGCTTTAAACATGCAAATGATGTCAACCATCATGACAAAATGCTAAAAAAAAAAAAAAAAAAGAGGCTAAAGCTACATGACCCAAGCAACAGTCAGCATCCTTGCCAACTGATGGTCCACGTAGAGGACATGGAAATAAGGATTGGCATTGTTCTTGTGTTCCTTGTCTGCTCTGTCCTAAAAGCCACAAAGAGGTTGCCCAGGGATTAATAACCTGTAACCCACAAATGTTTGTAATTATACACTTCTTGGCTTTGAAAGTGGTAATAGGTCAGTTCTGTCGGTCATAAGCTAGTTAGCCGGGCATGCTAACACTTTTTTTGCGTAAAAAAAAAAAGGGCAAATACAGTGATCAATTTTACATGTTTTGTGTATTTTGTTTTAAGGATTCTAAAAACAGAAAAAAAGCCACCCTCATACTTAGTATCATACAGCTCTATCGTAGATTTTTATAATAATAATAATACCTAGATACTTGGTGTCAAGATGGTGCCTATTCATTCCAAAGGAGTTGCTTGCCTGGTGCATTTGCCAAAAAAAGTTTCTAGCTTCCAGGTTTACATGGGTTAAATGGAGCTCACTGAATATGTGCAGTATTGTATCTTCAACGGCCCTGCTCTTGAGTTAGACTTAACTTTGTGATGACATCACAGATTTTTGAATAGCTTTTATCAACTTGAGGAAAGTTTTTACAAACATAAAACCCCCATGGATAAAGAAAAAGCATAATAGGAAGAGTCATAACTGACCTTGTTTGAGGTTTGAGGTATCCTGTCAACAGTTTTACAGATGTGCAAGTGGTGGTACAAGTGGCCACTTGGAATAATTGGTTGCAAGGCTGAGCATGTTCCTGGGGGCCTGATCCTGGAGCACACCGCTTTGGCATGTTAAGAAATCTGAAGGCCTGCCCTGCCTAGTCAGATTAGAGTGACACAGGAATGAGCCCTAACACTCACAAATGAGTTGGTGCTTTTGCAATTCCAATTCCCTTGTCTTGAAGTTTATGATTTTTTTTTAGGTAGACACAAGCTTAAGAGACGTTTTGCTCTGTGGCTAGAATAAAAAGATTATGCTCTGAACATTTTTTTGGTCTTCTCTTGTTTGCACTTGCCGGTAGCTGTTATTATGCGTGCATTAGCTTCACCCTTTACACTTTAGCTGTTGGTTTCTGAGACGGACTGTGAGTCTCTTGCTCAAAAAAGTTACCAAACAATCCATGGTGGCTCACATGAATGTCCATACACTTGACATACCGGTAATAATACAGCTAATTGGCCAACGTGAAAAAAAGGGTGCGACACAGTGATTTAGCATTAGCTAGCAAGATTGCCAATCATTAATGTGTACTGTAAATTAAATTCAATCCATGAAAAGGCAAGTTTATCTTCACCAATAATATGTTGGAATCACATTTATAAGTATTTTAGTGGGGTCATGAACCTCCCTTTAAAAATCCAAAAATTAAATTGATTATCACAAATGCTATTCACAGTGCAAACTCGAAGTTAAATGCTTACTTAACTTACCATGTCAACAGCTGTGTATTTGCATTTTCTTATTTTTTCTTTGCACTCTCCCCCTCACATTCTGTTCATAGAAGCCTTTTCCGAGTTTTGCTATTTTCAAAAGAACCTTGGTACTATAAATAGCAGTGAACAGTGTCATTTTGTGGCAGGAAACACAACTTTTGTATGAGTGGGACCAGAGTTGGGTAGAATACTCAAATGTAGAATACTCAAAAGTACTTTAAAAGTGCTTGAGTTACTTTTCTCAGAGAGTAACATTGGAAGTACTTTTAAAGTAGTTGAGTTACTTTACTCAGGGAGTAACGCAGTAAAGTAACTGGTTACTTTTTTTTAAAAAAGTAACGCAGTAACATACTTTGATTACTTTTAAAGTAACCCTTACCCAACACTGAGTGGGACATAAACGCTATCATTTGCAATTCAATGCTGCTATTATTAAATCTTTTTCTTTTTTTTTTCTTTTTTTTTTTGCAAAAGTAAAAGTTGAACATTGTACAATTCATGACAAAAACAATGTAGTGGGTACCTTTCACCTGGAAAGAGCTTGTCATGTTTTTCTGTATTTATGTTTCCGTTTAAATTACAAAAGAATCCCGGTGTGGTATAATAAATGTTAATTTCATGGCTCTAAGTATTTTAGGGCCGCTTTTATTGCACTGCTATCGAAACACTTACCTGGAGCTGACATGATGTTAAGTGTTTCGACTGATGAAGAAGAGAGCCATTTCGACCAGGAAGCCGACCTCAAGGGCTATCACACAGCATTTATTGTTGTTGTTTTTTTTTCCTGCAGAAGGAAAACAGAATGATTGACTTGTTGTTTCACTCCATCCTCAGACTTCACAGCAGGACAGATGCTGCGCTGCAGGCTCTGTAGATTATGGTAAGAGACAGTAATTGATGGCTCTGGTCCAAAGCACAGCTTCAAGATAGACAGACACGCATAAACACTGTCACATCTACATCATGGATGATAAACAGCACACACACAGCATACCAGCCCAGCGATGTTTTGTAGAACTAAGTAATTGTTCTCCTGTTGTCTTTAAGCTGTAAGAACGTTTCCGAGCCTTGAGGCCACCGTGGGAAAATGAGATCACGCTTGCAAAGGAAATGAGAGATGAGTTCCCAGGGTCTGGTTATTGCAAATGTTTGCCCGAGCAATGAAAATAATGAAAATGAAGATGCTAAATAAATTCAACAGCTGACGTAGCATACCTAATATTGCATGCATGACAGCCACTGTATATGTTATAGCAGAGTTGATCTATTTATCAAAACACAAAAACAAATTTCTTTGCAATAAACTCTTCCGTTGTTTGTCGACAGGAGGAAATGATCTGTTTGTGGCTAAGCCTGTGGGTTTAAATTAGATGAAATCATTTAGCATCATTTAGCATTGCATTTTTGTACCTTAATCCCAAATTGGAGCTAGAAATTTAAACAATTTATCAGTAACTAAACAACATTAAAGTGTAAGTAAAATTTGACTATACTGATACTTAAGATGGTATAAACTGGGAACAATCTCTACACTCAGAGGTTATGTGGTGGCAGCACTCGACAGATAGTTGAGGGCCAGTCTTAACATGCCTTCAACCTCCATGGCTTATGTATTGCACTTTATTGTTGAAAGGCACAAGACACGTTATCCTCTTTGTCAACAAGTACACATAACATCAGTCATGTAGGCGACCCTGAGCAATTCATGCCATCTGCTCCTTGGCCCTACCCCATTTCCGCATTTCCGCGAGGGGTAGTGGTGTCTCAATTCCTTTTTGCGTGTAGGGATGGGGGGCATAACGAGGGGTAATGGGTATGAAACTAGCCCTTCGGAGCAAGGGATTTCAGATGCTGACTTGCCAGCGAGGGGTAGACGTCGCCATGGCTACCGCCGAGCAAGAGATGGAGAAAAAAGTTCATTCATAGCTAACGTTACTGTCGTCAGGTTGCTTGTTAGCTAGCTAGCTCGCACTATCTGGCATCTGTCATCTGTCCTATTCTGCAAAATTGTCAGATTTTTCACATTTCACGACAGTCCCCTGTCGTCTGTCGTTCATCAAACGAAGCATGGTGAATGCGGCAAACACGATAAGCAGGATGAGCTCAACCGGAGACTCCACTGTAGATGCCGGTTGGAAATGTCGATGGCTCGCAGCTTCGACGTAGTGAGTGGTGTACCAATTTCTAGGCATAAGAACATACAGAATAAATTGGAGAACATTTCAAAAGCGTCAACATAACCAAACTCACCACAACTGAACTCCCAGTGTCTTCCTGCCTGGTGTCAAGAGGCAACCCGGTCTCACTCCAAAGTTGTTGAAAATCGGCAGTTTGGCAGTGACTTCCAGCATGTGACTCCAATGAAAAAAGCTATCCTTTCATGTTGGCTTGATTTGCGGCCAACAATGTAAGTTAAAGGGATGAAAGTCCGAGTGGGAGAGACTGCATGGGAAAGAATTACAATATGATATATATTTGAATAGATTCCTCAATTTCTGATGGTCTGAATAAAAACATTCAAGTTAAAGTTGTTAAATCCAGCACAATCCTGTACAATGATGAGTGGGCCTGTTACTTTAAAGCTATAATTCTCAAGATTTTCATTAAATTAAACAAAGCTTTCAATACTATTTATGGTCTATATTTTTCCTACAATATCAGTTCAGTGTATTTACATTCTATAATCCCCCTCGATACAGTAGTGTCCATTGCTAGTGGCGGAGTCCGCCATACCTGGGCTGGAGTCAATTATCTACAGTGCCTACACTTCAGAGAATCACAGGAATCTATGCATGTATACAATATATATTTATGCATACAAACTATATTGAGTGCTCGTCCATAATTCATATCCCCTGTAGGGGCCCCAATTACTGCAGAAATATAAATAAAACTTAGAAAATATACCATTTAGAATGAATTTTAGTTTCAGTTTGAAATTAGGTTTTTACTTTACTTTGCTACACTGAGAGTCTTGTTGATTGTCCTTTCCAAACTTTGCAGTTAATGAGAGCAGATCATTAAGCACCGGAGACAGACCATTCACCTGGCAGATGTGGGCGTTCTCTCTGTCAGCAGCACTGTAATTCAGCTTGATAGTGATGGCTAGAGTATCATCCTGTGTCTCCTCAAGGTCTAATGCACAGACAACTGTTAAGTAACAAGTCATGATGGGATATGGCTCGTCAAGTTATGTAAAGGCATTTTTCCTCCTTCTGACTTTTCTTGTTTCATTTTCTTTTGATTCTTTTGTATTTATCCAGGACTCACATTGTTGCGCCCTTTGTCCAGTGAGTTGAACATCTTGTGGGTGCTCTGTATAAACACCACCTACAGCAAGCTCTTTAAGAAGAAACAATAGAGAAAACAGTGACAATAAGAAGGTTAACAATAAAGGTTGTTGATAGATAAGGTGATTGATACAGGCAGGAAGCAGCTACAAAGTCATTGTAGCATAGGGAACTGTTAAACAAATTTAAATGTGATGAAAAATTCACTTAGTTCCCTTCCTGTTATGACAGCTGCCAGTATGAGAGACAGCATGTCATTTAACAATTTACCCCTTGACTTCTGTGTTACATTCAGGTTTTGGAGATGATTAACAATGTCTGTTGCATTTAAATCCGCTGACTAAATCCCAAAGATTTTCTCTGGATTTAGAAAATGACACAACATGGAAGTAGCCCCGAGAAGTCTGAAGTGAGTTTGCATGCACTGATTCTTGCAAATGCTGCACATGTCATTCCTTATCCTTTGCTTCTTTGGATGGATTTCAGCTTGTTGAATTTGCTCCTTTCTGAATAGGTCTCCACACTGAGAAAATGAATCAGCATTCTGAATTTGAATCCAAATCGTCACAAAGGCTCCCACACATTTCCTCAAGAGCCAATGTAATTTTCCACACAGGAAAGTAGCAAAGAAGGAGCTATATGGCCATGGATGACCACTGTGAAGAATATGATTGGTAAGTTCTGGTGGCTGTTATATGAGAAAAATGAAATTGTGGTGCCATGTGTTTTGTATAAAAGCTGTTGCGCTGAGTGAGCTTGTTACTTTAAAGCTTTAATCTTTAAGATTTGTTGATGAGGAGGAGTTGTTGATACTATAGACCCTTTCACTGTTAGTAAACAGTATGATGTTTTTTGATGGGTGTGGCTTAGCTGGAGGCAAAACAATTCTTCACAGAAAATCATTAGCACTAGCTAGCAAGTTCTGTTGGCTTGTTTTAGACAGTGAAGGAAGATGATGCAAGTGGTTCATTCAGAAATACTCATTCCGAGGTGTTTGTAAATGTGGAGCACTGTACCATTCTGTTATCCAGAGCACCCAACCCTGTGAGGGGAGACGGCAGCAGAGCATGGAGCGGAGTGAATGTGTGATTAACTACACCGTTCATTAATTCATGTAGGAATCTAATGCTCCGTGTCTTCGACCAACAGGGCTCTTAATTTTAGTGTGGAGCTAACATGTAGCCTACAGCCCTGTGGAGGCCAGTCATGTTTGGCCTCCAGCTAACAAACTGACGTCATTGTGACGTCAGTCCTAAAAGGGTCCATTTATGGTCTGTATTTTCCCTACAATGTCAGTTCAATGCATGCACATTCTGTGATGAACCCCCTATACAGTCGTTTCCATTGCTTGTGGCGGGGTCCGCCATTCCTGTGCTGGATTCACACTACCTACCCACAGGGATCCACGGGAAACATAGCATGTATAGTATACAACTTGCAAGATGTGCCAAAAAATGCTAATGCTACAAACATTTAATAAACAATCAATAAATCAGTAAAAAAGTCTTTAAAAGTCTTGAATTTGAGTTCAAAACATGTGTAGCCATTTTGTCGCACCTTCTGGGCTTTAAAGGTGGATGAGAAAAGTTTGTAGCTTACTCTTTTACAGAGTATGCCAGTTTGGATTCACATCACTTATAATTAATTCCTACCTTGACCCACTTGGACTGAGGAAAAAATAAAAAAATAGCCAAACATCCAGCAAATTGCCTCAAACACTTTGGCAGCATAATTTACCTCTCCACTGTTCATCAGGATGCTCAGTATGTTCCAAACACAGTTTTGCCCTCACACTCGAGCCAGAAATATAATATATAGTGTTATATATCTTGCATACCAAATAGATAAAAGCAGGTGCAAATAAGCGAGCAGCTGGTTTAAAGAAAAATGGTGAAGCAGGACAAACAGAAATACACAGAAACAGCCGTTACAGACATGAAATGAAATCCAACTGTGTTTAGTGATGGTTCTTTTCAGTAACACACAGTATGTATGTTGGTTGTTGTGTTGCTGTATGATTGCAGTGCTACATTCTGTATATGGGTCTTGTTGAAACATCCCACACTGTGTAAGAGCACAGTCCATATGGCTCCTTTTCCCAGCAGAAATGTGGTTCCTCAGTCAACATGGACTGCTGCCACTCCTCAGCCACATACTCACTAAACCGATACTGACGTAGGTAAGCACCATACGTTTTGCTTTCAGCTATTTTATACAGTTTACGTAATGTCTTTGCATAATCTAGATAAAGTGTTTGTTTGTATGTGAATTTCACAGTGTGTCTCGGCCTGAGTTGAAGGTGTGTGTTGCAAGTGTGTGTCAGTGTGTGTGTGTGTGTGTGTGTGTGTGTGTGTGTGTCCATCGGGTGTAGATTTATGCCCAGTTCATTCTCAGGCCCATGGGAGTCAGTGAGTTTATTTTGTAATGTGTGCTAGAAAAAGAGAGGAGGGAGATCACAGGAGGAAGAGAGATGTGAAGTCACTGGCTGGCTAAAAGTGAGTGAGTGAGTGAGTGAGTGAGTAAAAAAGTCTGCAATAGAATTTAAAAGTTGTAAAGTGAGCAACTGAATCAATGAGTGAGTGAGTGAGTGAGTGACTGACTGATTGACTGACTGAGTAAGTTGCTGAGTGAGTGAGTGACTGACTGACTGACTGAGTAAGTTGCTGAGTGAGTGAGTGAGTGAGTGAGTGAGTGAGTGACTGACTGACTGACTGACTGAGTGACTGACTGACTGAGTGACTGAGTAAGTGAGTAAAAAGATAATGTCAAAGTCAGTGAGAGAGTGAGCCACTGAGTGAAAAGGTCAGAGAGTGAATATAAAAGTCATTAAGGGAACAGCTGAATCAATGAGTGATTGAATGATAAAATGATTGAGTGAGTGAGTGGCTGAGTAAAAGCATCAGCAAGAGAATGTACAAGTCATAAGGTCAACAACTGAATCAGTGGGTGAGAGAGTGAGAGCGTACTGACAGTAAAAGGGGGTACGGAAATAAAGGCGTGACTGGGATATTGAGGCATAATCGGAAGGGAAATGCATTTTTGACGAGTTTATTTTAGTGTTTGTGTATCAAGGACTGTGCTTACTCCTTCATCAGAGACCTGACGGCCAACTGATCAAACGCTGCCGCTCCGCGCTCACTGTGACTCATTCTCTTTCTCAGACTGGCAGCCAAAATTAAAGACCACTTTGCAACCAGCCTCCGTCACTGCTACAGAAGCCTCTTGTTGACAGACTTATAAAATTACTATGATCAAATTAGAAAACCATGTTAATCTCCTTCCCTGGGTGGACTGAAGAGAGTCTCCCACAGAGAGGTGACGCATGTTTCCTGGTGACAATGTTGGAAAATATTAGAAGTTGAAGCCTCGTCTTCTCTCACACTCAGTCTTAATGGGAGGATATATTCAATGGGGTGTGCCTGTAAGGTGTCACCTTAACTATATTCAGTGAAGCAGTATCTTTGTTAAATGTCAAGACTTCCTTAAGCTGTCATTTTTTTAACAAGGACTGTAGTAATAATAACTGCACTCCAAAATCTATTCATAGTTCATTTATGGCTGAATCACACTTATTAAAAATGCAGAAGACTGCTACATTGACTTCCTGCTCACATTTGATGGAAAGGGCAATTTGAGCGTCGGCCATAGGCTGACGCATGCAGGCATTTTTTCCCCTTAATGTTAATGATCCCCCATGAGCCTGGATGTGTGCAGAAGGTCCCATTCTTGTCATTTCCCATCAATCTGCTGCTACAATCACGCGGCAGTCATCAGCTGTATCGATCCACACCGACGGGCCGACTCTTTGTTTACATACAGAGCTCAATCGCGGCTCGCCTCATTAACACGGTAATGGCGGAGGAGGGAGGGGGTGAGGATCGAGGGGAGGGGAGAGTTTATGGAGGGAAGGATGGAAAGAGGTTAGGAGGGGGAGGAGAAGTGAAATGATGTGATTTTTGTAATGAGAGGGAAAGTGGAGGAAATGGATGATGAATTGTGTCAGTATGCTGTTGATGTTGATGTTGTATAATGTTGTCTGAACACGTCTAAGGGTGACTATTTGTGTGAAGAATGAAAAAAGTGTGGTTGAAAAAGAAATATAAACCCTGGCAAATTGCTGCGTAAAGTTGGTGTGATTATTGAACGCTTTTATATTAATCAATACAGCTATGTACGTAGGCTGAAGTACATGGGGCATGGACGCAACATGCCAGCAGCAGAGCTCAACCGGTTTAATCAACTCAAGTTGCTACACCACCAAAGAAAATAGCATGCATTCATGTAGGTGAAACAATCCAGGTAATTTATGCAGTAGCAGTTAATATAGCCTACACTTTCAAACCCTGCGTAACCAACTGCATTGTCACTTGGCAGAATTCAATATGCACATGGTGAGCTGGCACACAACCAAGTCTGTGTAGTGGGTAAAAATTCCTGCTCCGCCCCGCCTACGTGACATGTCGCAATGTGAAGTGTGAATGAAACCACAAGGTATCTTTTAAAACATAGCTGTAATACCGAACAGCCTAGTGTGATTACCTTGATTGAAAAGATGAACGCACAAAAAAAAAAATTAATTATATTCGCCAGACACGGAGCAACATTAGCATTTTTTTTGTGTTCACTCTCTTTTAGCTCTTTTATGGTCTCCACCATAGACTGTATGTAAAGATGGACAACATGACAGCGCCCCAAAAGTGAAGCCGAAACATCTCAATTGCCCCCTGGTGGCTGGCTGCAGTATAGGTCATAAAGCACGCCCTCTCAATGTTAATGGATGGGACATGAGTCAAACTAAAAACTGCAAAGACTCTGGTTCCAAAAGATGTCACCCCAGCAAGATGGCAGGGGCCTTATCTGGGATATTTTAGTTTCACTTCTGTAAAGTGGTGGAGACTCGTCGTCCATCTTTATAGACATTCTATGGTCCTTACCAAACTCTGAGAGAAATATCTGACTTATAGCTGTCAAATGCTCCACTTTGTCTGTTTAAGAGGTTTCAACCTTCTGTCTTTTCCAGCTGACCAACTGAAATGTCATCTTTAGCTCCAGCAGTTTCTGTGTTGGCCTGTTTGCGAGCTAGTTAGCCGCACAGTAAAAGTCTGGGTTTTTTTTTCTGCTTTGTCCACTCTGAGTTGTTTCCACTGCTACCCTGTTTTATTCTGCCCTATCTCTACACCAAATAAGGCCTTTTTCTTTGCTGCTTAATCTATTTATCAAGTTTGTCAATAAACTTAACTCCCATCCCAGGAATGCTGCTCAGCCTTTTTCCAGTGGCCACTTCTGGTATTGCACCAAACAAAATCCACGGCGGCCCAAAAGCATTTTCTACGTAGACCACCATCTATAAAACTGTTGGCACGACACCCTAAACTTTGAACAAGGCTTAATATAACACTTTTTAATATGAATTTTTATTCATGGAGGTTTTATATTTGTAAAACTTTCCTCTAGCTGAGACAAACGATTAAAAAAAATCTGCAATGTAAATTCGAAGGCTAAAATTTGTTCTGAGTAGGCGTCATCTTGGCATCCTGTATCTACCTATTATAATACATTTATGATTCTAGCCAGCTACTCACTCTATAGGGTTCTTGTGGAAACAAACACCATACACCGTCAGAGCTCTCTGTCACCTGCTCCTGCTGCTGCTGGGAATGGGTTGATAAGATCCATTGTAAAATATTGTCTCTTGTGGGAAAAGGTAAAATGCCAAAGAATAAATAAATGCAATATTTATTTATTTATTTTTAGAAAAGGGAGAGTGGTCACATTGTATAATGTCTTATGTAACAAAGACAAATGATAGTGACAGTGACAAAAAATGATTATTTTACCACTCTGACTATAATGCATGTGTATCATAAAGATTATGTAGACATAAAAGAGCAAGAAGACACTCCCTCCCAAACAGGTGGTGAAAATCATCTTATTTCCTTGACCTTTATTTACCTATTGCTCATACAGTGTGGGCTGACGTACACATGCGGAGACTTTGATCACTGCCCCTTTAATTATGTCTTTAAACGTCATTTTGTTTTGTTGCTGATGTTGTTATCACATTAATGTTCCACTCATGTCCTTTTTATGCAAATGACTGTTTGTTGTCTTTATTTATCTGTTGATGCACATGCCGTGCTCCTATCGTGATTCCATGTCAATTTGCTCTTTATTTCACTTTTACGGGGAAAAGGTCTGGGCAAAAACTGATGAAACACTTCACAAATAAAGAAACCATTTCAGCCGTCTCTACACCACTGCAGCAGCAGGTAGTGTTTTATTGAAGCTTTCTGTTTGTTTACTTGCCAACAGGAAGGAGGATGAGGCGGCAGCACGTGCGTCCTCCCCTGTATCAAAACAACAACATCAGTTATTACACATCATATGCTTGATTTGCTTAACCCGATGACGACTTTCTTCCTGGATTACAAGAAACCCCTGAGTACATATACACTATCAGTACATCTTGCTGGCAAATATTATGTTAGCAAATATTACTGTAAGTTACAGTCACCCAATGTGGGGATCAATGTGTTCTTTGCGTGAGTTAATTGGTGTAAATGATGCTTTGCGTAATTTTACAGCTGGAGTGACATCAAACCAGTGAACGAGGTGTACTACCAAAATGTGATGACTTTGAGGATTACACATCATCAGCCGTGCTAATTCAATTGAGCTGACGACAACAGCGGAGCTATCTGAGACACAAACAAGACGATCTTCACTGCTTCCTTTGATAACTTTTCTATGCTTATCAATTTCCTGTCCTGCATTATTTGATTCCACACTATTGAGATGTATTTCAGTGTGCAATGAACTGCCCGACAGTGACCAGCTCAACAAGCCAAGGCTTGTAATAGAAATGGGAACAGAGACTAGGAATAAAATGTGGCTCAGCTCAGATCAGTTTTTATAACTGGTTGCAGATGAAGGGATGTATGTATAGATGAGTGAATGGATGTGATGGCAGCAGGGTAAATGGAGGGATGGATGGATAGGGAGCAGGAAAATTGATTTACAATGCTAAATACGGCTGATGAATGGAAGGGCTGATTGCACAGTTGGCTTCTGTGCAGAGCCGAAACCTAGTTATATTTTTCTTAGGAGGTCAGGCTCTGGGAGCAGAAATAAGCTTCTGGTTCATGTCAAACCTCAGGCAGACAGTTTTAACAAAGTTCCTGTTGCCCCACATGTGCAGTGGCCCACTACCCTCAGATTTTATCCAAAATTTAAAATTATTGTAATGTTCATGGGGCTCTTCCAACCCCTATTGGGAATCATAAAGGGACATTTTTAAGTAGATCCCGTACTGCATTTCAACCCCAGCCTAACCCTTACCCCAACCCAAGTTTGAGCTTATGATTAAATGTTCTGAAATGATTTAGAGCTGATAAACCTATTTATTTACATTGAGTTAATGACAAAGTAATAGTTTGTTTCATATAATTAATTACAAGATTTTACAGCTGAAAGATGCCAAATAGAAATAAAGTTGGAGTGAACAAAGGTTGGTTTTCCTCAGAACAAAAGAACGCACTTATATTTTTACTTAACTGCTAAAAATGTGTATTTCCAAACCAAAACAAATTATTTTAGTTTTCATGCCGAAGAATATTAGATAGGTTGGCATTTCTAAAATGAGAACTCTGTGGTGTCCCCAGCTTGGACTGTGAGGAACTCTGGTGTAACGCTGGATGACCAGTTGCCTTTGCTGCTGCATCTCTGCACCTTCATTCCTGCAGATTCATACTGGTCTCCATACTGGTCCAGGCTCTTGTCATCTACCACACCTCTACTACTGCGACTCAATCCTGGCTGGAATCATGCATTTGGTCGTGTGTGCTGGTGTGAGTATGTGAATCTGCCTGTTCACAGCAAATCTCACAACTACTGGACCAATCAGCCTCATATTTTTGTGTGCACATTTATGACTGCATGCTCAAGGATCTGTCTTGGTTGTGGTGATTCATCACGATTGAAATCCTGTTTTATACTATTTACTGCTGACTCTTCACTTGTCTTCAAAGGCCAGTAGGGGCCTCAAGTTTTCCGGAAGAGGTCTCAGCTTAAAAGAATGAGCCTTACCATCTGTTGCAGGACACATTTTGGCCTTTGTCATGGCTCAAACGCTGACATCTATAGAAAAGTTTGTCTCATTTTGAACTTGAGTATCTGCAGATGAATTACCTGCCTGATTTGGTAGACTGTCAGATTTTGTTGATTTGATCATTTTCCATCGAAATTGACTAATGCACATCAATTTAAAAAAAAAAAAAAAAAAACAGTCTACTTCCATTGCCAGAATTAAGTGCAGTTTCTTCTTTGTCTTTTGTTGAGGCCAAAGATATCTAATGCATGATTACATTAATACCCTCTCAGCCTTCTCCTATCTGTAGCTGCCACCACAGACAGTGCAGCAGCTTTGTTCTCCTTGGCTCTCTTGATTTTAATGAACCTGCTGACTGTCTGCTGTATGACAGGCCGACCAGAATTAACACTGGAAAAAGCCAAGCAGCTAAACTGAGTGAAGATGAGGACATTGCATGTATTTAAAGCCAAGAGAGGAGAGCACATTGTCACTAATGGATTCTTTGACCATGAATGTTTCAGTTGCGTCATCAGATGATTACTTTTTATAGAAATATGGCCTCCTCTTTTAAAATGCATCCATCGCTCATTTGCCTGTCCCCTTCACCCACATTTTGACTGAGTCTATTTAACCGAAATCATCGGCAATCCGAAGCAGTTTTATATGAACTCAATCACTGTCACATCACAGTATCATATGTACCACACTTGCTGACTTGCTTTCAGTAGGAGGATCTTAGACGGGAGCTGTGAACACACAATTAACTGCTCCAGTCTTAGAGTGGCTCTAGACATTTATGGCATCGATTGCACCTGACCTTGTTAGCATGTGGCCCTTAGGGTGAAACAATGTTTGCTCACCAATCCTCTTTACAAGTTGTATTGTGTTCATGAGTTGCAAGCCCTTCGAATTCCGTTCCTTTCTAAGGTTGTTTCATTTGAATATTTTTCAGCCGATTTGACTTTTATCAGGCCTTGAAATGGCCATGATCAGATATGGGTCAGTAGCATCCTGCCACACTAAGTATTAGCTTAAGACAGTTAGCTCAAGCCATGAAATGAAATGTTCTGCCATAAAGGGTTTTCCCATGATAAGGATTTCCTGGGAAAGTCTGCATATAGGGCAGAAGGTATGTGAGTAGTGAACTGGTTATATACAGGGCTTTTACCAGTGAGACAGGGGTTTGAGTCCCATGTGAAACCAATGTTTATGATCTTTTTCTAAACCTAACGTGCTAAAACAAGGTGGTTAGGTTTAGAAAAAGATCATAAACATTGGTTTCACATGGGACTCAAACCCCTGTCTCACTGGTAAAAGCCCTGTATATAACCAGTTCACTACTCACATACCTTCTGCCCTATATGCAGAAGGCATATAGGGCAGCTCATCCAAGTGGGAACTGCCATTGGATGAGCTGATAACAGCCTTCTAGTAGGTAAAGCAAATGGTCGTTTAGTGGGCTAACAACATCTCATTTCTTTTGGAGGCCTGAATGGGTAGAAATTATCCACAAAAAAATGTCAACGATTTGAGAAAAGTCAGAAAAACAATCACCTTGCCACCCCTCAGATTTGAATTCAACAAGTGGAGTCCAGCATTTGTCACACAATTCAAACTGTATTAAATCTTTGTGAGTTGCAGATGGTCTAAAATCAATAGACTGACTTTGATGTTCCCAACATATTAACCATGAATATCTTTTATGTCACAATTTTGAATCTGAATGAATTTAAAACAGCGTTAGCAAACTGTTTGGCCTCTGGGGGGCAGTACAACAAGCCGTGAGGATGACATTGACAGATTGTAGGCTATACTTGTTATGGATATAACAAATGTGTTAGCAAACACTGGCCTATTTACACAGCAGATACTGAGTCACTAGTCACATGTAATTCTGTTTTTTCTGGTGCCTAAACTCTAAAGAAAATGGGTTTAAATGTGAGTCTGCATGTGCACTGTGTTATGACCCATAACCATTCACCTTTCTCTCACATGTTTTCATGAGAGCTCATGTGTTTTGAATCACGTCAGGTGTGTTTTTTTAAATGTCCTCGATGATTCAGTGCTTTCTCCAGGAACAGAGGCATTGTGGGAAAGCAAACGTAGAGCCTTCCGTTGGTTGTTTTTTCCCTCTGCCTCTTCTGTGTCTGACCGTAAACAAGAGAGGAAGCTGGAGGAAATGATGTCGCCGAGCTGCTGTTTTGATAGACAGTGTTTACCTGTGCTGAACACCACGTCTGTGTGTGTATGTGTGTGTGTGTGTGTGTGTGTGTGTGTGTGTGTGTGTGTGTGTGTGTGTGTGGGGGGGCCTTTCGGCTGTGAGTGGGTTTGTGTTTGGTCTCATGAGAACAGAACGAGTTTGTTCATTGGTGAATTTTTATACAACGTGTGTACTTATTATGACATTAGTTTGTTGTTGTTTTATTTTATTATTTCTGCTACTATCTGCAGTCTATCCGTGATATCCTGGACCCATTTCTGAATCCTGTAGTTTACTGCCAGTTACTGAAAGAAATCCAACAGGGTAGATGGGGATGGGGGATGTGACTGCACCCACTTAGGAGAAAGGAAGTCTATACCATTTTATATAATTGGGGCAACTTGTAAATGCAATCAGTAGGTGTTGCAGGCCCCTGCTGACCCATATCTATGATCCTTATATCCGCAGATAACAGCTTTTTAATAGGCATCCCATAGATTTTAGAGGTCTGAATAGGTAGAAATTATCCAGTACCCAACAATAAAACAGTAAGGATTTGAGGAAAGTCAGAAAGCAATCGTCTTGCTAACCCTCAGATTTGAATTCAACAGTTCAAGACAAATGTTTGCTAAATGCTAGTTAGAGCTTTGTTTAATCTTTGATAAGTGGCTGTTAGTTTAAAATCAACTAACTAACTTTGATGTTGCAAACATCTTATCTTTGAATAGCTTTTATGTTAAAGCACAAACATTTGTACTGTATCCACTTCTGTATTGCTTTGAAGCAGCTTTCATCCATCCACACAATGTTCACAGAACTTCAAAATGAGGTGAGGGGATGGGGGGAGAGGTGACTGCACCTACTTAGGAGACATAAAGCATGTACCATTTCATACCATTGGCGCAGCTTGTAATGCATCATCTTTTGTTACTGACGTCATATCTTGAGAATCACCAAGCTGCCTTCCAGGCATACACACACGAGAGCTCTTAGAACCGGCCGCTATACTCTTTCCTCTGCACGTGTCTCAGATGAATCAGTTTGATGATCGACCTGCTGTGCTGGTGACATGATCTAGGCACAGGTGGGTCCTCCTACCTTATAGTTAATCTACTGTTTGCAAACGCCATCTAAAATCGAGAATCCAGTTGCACTGCGTAAGAGATGTTTACCCTTGAGAGCACTTTGGCAACAGCTCAGCTGTGTTTGAAGTGCAGAGAATGGTGTACATGAGGGATCAGCGGTTCTGCTCTGCCGTTCTGTCTTTTATTTCCCTCCTCTACCTTCTCCAGTGCAATAATATATCAACAGTGTGTGCAATTATACTCCATAATGACCCTGTGTGTGTGTGTGTGTGTGTGTGTGTGTGTGTGTGTGTGTGTGTGTGTGCGCATGCGTGTGTTTGATAGTGTGAATGAAAACATGACACACACTCCTCTTGTCTAATCCACGGAAAAGTAAACACAGTCAGCTGTGTGAATGTTTAACTGTACTGTATGTGGAAATAAGTGCATTTGTGTGCCCTGCAAACTGAACAGACACACTGTATGTAACTCTGTGTGTGTGTGTGTGTGTGTGTTGCGTGTCTAACAAATGCTCACCTTTATTGTTTTATACGTCAAAGAATGATTCAGATCTACTTTTTTAAAAAAAAAGAACATGGGCTCATCCGAGGCAGAATTTTCTCCCATTTGATCCATCACACTAACTACCAACCCAGAGGTACGTGTACAGAGAGGGTCAGATGTCAGGAATGATGTCTCCAGTCATCCTTGCACCAAATAGCAATGAAGCATGCAATTCAGGACGTACCGGCCTCTCTACAAATCATTCTCTTTGAAAAAACAGCATCAAAAATTCATTTCCAAGTGTGCGTTTATAGAGCGACGGTGATGCAAGCAGTTACTGCAATTGCATGATCGACAATGACTTCCTTTGTCAGCTGTCATATAATGTACATACATTTCTATGCCGGTCTTTCTTTGATGCATCCTTTTTTTCCCCATCTCTACTCATCCTGCATATAGCGATGTAATGACTAAGGTAAGAGCTACCACGCTGCTGACGCCAAACAGAATTCAATGAAGTAACTGAATGGTAAATGGACTTGCTTTTGTTTAGCAGCGCTCAAAGTGCTTTTTACACTACTTGTCACCACTTGTCACATTCACCCATTCACACACTGCTCACTGAGGCTACTATACAAGGTGCCACCTGCTACGCAGTTAAATATTCACACACACTCACACACCAATTGCACAGCCAACAGGAGCAGTTTGGGGTTCAATATCTTTCTCCAGTATACTTTTACCCCCTTTCCACCAAATAAGGTCTGGTTCTTGTACCAGTTCTGATTCGGTTTCTTGAAACCTTGTCGAGATCAAGAAAAGTGGCTCACATTTCCACCATTTTTGAGCTGAACTGTTGTAATCAAGGATGTGTCACAAACAGGGGACTTTGTTGTGTTCAATGGAGATATGTAGAGAGATGGCAGACCACATTTATTACCTGTAAGTCTTGCTCTGTCATCACAGATATTTGTTTGCTGTCCAAAAAGCAAGCATGGACCAACGACGATGATAAGAAGACTATTACATGCAAATCTCAATCCTGTCTTTCCAACCTGCAAATTACGACACACCAACTGATGTTGCTACAGTTTGCTTTGCAAAACTTTAAAATGCATGGTGTGTGTGAACTAAATGAGCTGAAAAATACTAACCATTTGTAGAGCTGAGGGGAACTGAGAACTACTGATAATTTCAGTGGATATGTCAGTGCGGGCTACAGCTTTCACATACAAGGATCCATTGTTGATATGAAAAATATAGTTTATAAGTGCTTTGAATGTATTCATACTAGATTTCTACTTTGAAAGAAGTTCTGTCCCACAATTGCCCATGTCTGACTCTGCTGTTGTACAACCATTTCCTCTGGTCACATTCTGCCACCACTTGTTTGCTCTTAGTATGTAATCTTCACAAGTGATATTGATTTTATACTGAATTCTTTTCGAGGACATATCTATGTGAATGGAAAAAGTCGAAGAGCCTCTGACACAATATAGAGCTTAAATGCAATAACAGAAAGAGCGAATACAGGCTTCGTCCACAGCATGAACAAAAGAGTCCTCTATGCTTTCTATAAAGCAATACAGAGAGTCTGAGTGACTTTTAATGGGACACGATTTATGTTGATCATGATACGATTATGTAATGGATTGACTTTTAGTGGTCACTTTTTTCTGTTTCGGTGTGTATTCCTTATGTTGTTTGCAACTGTCGCCCACAAGAGGGGTCATGGGGGCTAGGGCAGCCATGGCCACCCTGATACAATTGCTGGTCTGCCCAGTCCACCCAGTCGTTGGGTTCCTTACAATTAATGTACTCCTTTGAATTAAAGCTGTATATTAATTCTTTAAGGAAAAGGACAACCCATTCAACCACTGAACCATTGAAGAACAATAGCCATCAGCCTGTTTAGATGCGCATCTAGAAGTATTGCATCGGAAAATTATGATGGAAACGCCAAAATTCGAATTAAAGTCCCCTGATTCACTCAAAATAAAATACACTCGCTTTAGCTGGGCTTTGGTTGATTCGAAAAAACGTTGATTTGCAAAATAGGGGATGGAAACAGTTCAAATTAAGTCTGACGTAGCGCACCTCTCTCCATGGTGATATCCACACTCCAGGTCCGGTAATGCGTTCACAAGCTGGAGAAGTAGAATGCAAGACTTGTTTTGTTTCCGGTTCTGCAGAAAACTCACGCGAGTTCGAAGTTTTCACCAAAGTCCATACGTTTAATGGAAACACACAGGATTCGTATTTCTTTTAATGCACATTTCCCAATGATTTGAATCACTTTTGGATGGAAACATAGCTAGTGACAGATACAGTATAAACATAACACATTAAAACAGGACTGTTGTGGAACTCAAACTGGTTCTTATGCCACCGTTGTTTCTATCATGCATGACAGGAGCGTAAGCAGATGAAGGAGCAAGAATGGCTTGAAAACAGAGGAGAGAGTCTCAATTACAGCCATAATCTCCCCGCTGGCTGGATGTCATGCTCGTTTAATTTTACATGATGGAGCTCTCGCCTCCGACAGCTTGCAAGATGATGAACGGACAGTGCACTCGGTCAGGGAGCTGCGAGGATTTACGAGCTCCCTCTATGTCTTCCTCCACATGGGGTGTCTTCTGCTTAACGGATCGACTCCAAACAAACAGCGGGAGGCTGGAGGAGAGGGGAAGAAAGGAGAGGAGAAGAGGAGTGGAAAGAAAGAAAAGATGAAACAAAAGATGGGAAAACAAGATAACAAAGGAGTAGAGGTAAAATGAACTGTAGGGGATTAGAGGATTAAAGGATAGATATTACATTGAAGAGAGGAGGACTTGAGCAGAAATAGGAACAAAGAAAACAGGTGAACAGCAGGGGATGAGAATGGGAGAAGGATGGTAATGAGGTGGTGAAAGGAAATGAACAGAACAATTTGAACCCTCAAGAGAATAAAGAATACGGCAGGAGGAGGAAATGCAACAAAAAGACAAAAAAGGAAGAGAGTAATGGAGTGAAGGAAGGATGAGGTGAAGAGGAAAGAAAGACAAGTGGGCGACTGAAGGAAAGGAGTAAAAAATAACACAAGAAACAGGGAAAGGAGGGAGAAGAAATGGAGGGAAAAGGAGAGATGAGACAAGAAAAGAAAAAAGAAGAGAGAAGCCAATAGAAACATTTTAAATGGTGGGAGGGGAGACGAGAAATGGAGGCAGGAGAAGACAAAGGAAGAGGAAAGAGCATAGTGAAAAGAAGAAGAGGAAAGAGGAAAGAGAAAAGGGGGGATAAAATGAGGCAAAAGAAATGAAGCAATGAGAATAGATGATGGCAGAGAAATCAGGTGTTTTAATTTGATTTCTTTTTTCATGACAAACAAACTAGATACACTACTTAAATTAAGGGAACACTTAAATCACGCATCAGATCTTGATGAACAGATTATTCCATGTTGAAAATCTTTATTGATGTACACTGTATAATTTGTTAGGAACAAAATGACGTAACAACGATCAATGGAAACCCAAATTATCAACCCATCATACCAAAACTCAAAGTAAAAAAATTAAATCAAAGGCTGATCCAACTTGCGTGAATTTTTGCACTGCAACTCATAATGTGACTCAGTGGTGTCTGTGGTCACCATGTCCCTGTACTGCACTCCCAACAACGTCTGGGCACGCTTCTGATGAGTCGGCGGATGGTGTCCTGGGGGATCTTCTCCCAGACCTGGATCAGGGCATCAGTGAGCTCCTGGACAGTCTGTGGTGGCACTTGGCAGCGTTGGACGCACTGATACATAGTGTCCCGTAAGTGCCACGTTGAATTTAGGTCAGGGGAACGAGAGAGAGAGTCAATGACATCAATGCCTTCGTCATCCAGGAACTGCCTACACACTCTGGACATATGAGACATGGAGATCTGTGCGACCCTTTAAGGATATGCCTCCCGAGACTTTCACTGACCCACTGCCAAACCAGTCATGCTGGATGATGTTACAGGCAGCAGAACCATGGCATCTGTCACATGTGCTCAGTGTGAACCTGCTCTAATCTGTTAAAACAATGGGTGCCAGAGACAGACCTGCCATTTCTTGTGTTCTCTGGCGAATGCTGATGGCGCTGCACGGTGCTGGGCTGTGAGCACAGGTCCCACTAGAGGACGTCAGGCCCTCATGCCACCCTCATGGAGTCTGTTTCTGACAGTTTGGTCAGACACATACATAGTAGCCTGCTAGAGGTACTTGATGCCCTTCTACGGCCCTGTCCGGCTCTCCTTGTGTAACAACCAGCCTCCTGGTATCTCCTCCATACTCTTGAGACTGCGCTGGGAGACACGGCAAACCTTGTGACCGCACGAATGGATGTGCCATCCTGGAGGAGCTGGACTAACTGTGCAACCTCATGCTACCAGTAGTGACAAGGACACTAGCAGAACACAAAACAAGGGTAGAACCAGTCAGGAAGGCGAGACTAATTGTCTGCGTCCAACACATGCATTTTGGGGGTTTTGCCTCTCCATTGCACCTGTTGTCACTTTCATTTGCACCAAGGCAGGTGAAACTGATTCACAATCACTTGTGCTTCCTAAATGGACAGATTGACATCCCTGAAGTTTAAATGCCTTCATGTTATACTTTGACGATTAAGTGTTCCCTTATTTTTTTAAATTGAATTAAACTTAAATAAGATGTGTGTGTGTTTAACAGCTTATCACTGAAAAAAATCATGTTTTATGCAGGGATGACAAACAGATGTTAACAGTCCCTTTAAAGCATTTAAAAGCAACAATGACTCACAGTTCATGTCTGGTGTTATGAGACTGTATTACAAGAACTGTTGATAAATTGACTGGGTATGAGAATCCTGTGATTTAGTGGTTGTGTTAGAATTTGATTTACAACTATTTACACCACGTAACAGACTGAGCCTTTACTTTTGATTTTATGCCATTTAATTTGATGATTTAAGAGATGTTCCGTGTATCATGCTGGGAGCTTTCTCCTCATCAGCCAGCAGATGTCACTGTGGAGCAACAGAGTATTAAATCACTACAAAGAAGAAAACTGATAGGAAATACATCCGTGGTTATCACGTGTAGCAGCAGGTCCGAAAGGTTAACAATAAAGTTGATATCTGGGTGAGAATACGTGCTGCTTGTGTTGGATACCAATCAACTGCTTCTAGCCACAGCAAGTGAACTTTGAAATACATTTCCCAGGATGCTTTGAGCAGGGTGAGAGGTTATCAGGACTTGTGTAGTTCTCCACAGCAACTGCACCCTCCTTTGACAGGAAAACAAGAACCTTGTACTGAATATTGAGCAATATTTGTCATCTTTTACACATATGTGTGAGCGCTGGCAGTGAGGCAGTGTTCACGCGGTGTGTATGAGCGACACGGCCGCTGCTCGGGACGCGAATCCGGCTGGAAACAATCACGCTGTGCTGCTGGACTGCTGCGGAGGACTCAACAACATCGACTACTCGGAGGTAAACATTAAAACGGTTGAAAACGAAGCCGCTCTGCATGTCTAACTCTCACATGAATCCGTGTGACCGCTCACACAGGCAGCGTCAGCGAAGGTCCCGCTTTGACCGGCTGAAACAGACTGCTTCTTTGTTTTGATCGTGACAGCCGGAAAGCAGGCCTTTTTCAAAATAAAAGCACGATGTTCTGCAAACCTCGCTTCACACTGTGTTAACACTATCAATACAATGAAATCTCAACAAAAGACTTTATAAAAGTGAAGTTTGCAACACATTAAGTTTTGAAAATGTATTTTACAGCACAAATAATAACACAAATACATATTTTAAAACTCTTATTTTGCTTTTAGTACCATTTTTATTACATATACACTCACCTGCCACTTTATTAGATACACTTGTTCAATTAATGCAAATAGCTAATCAGTCAATCACGTGGCAGCAACTCAATGCATTTAGACATGTAGACATGGTCAAGACGACCTGCTGAAGTTAAAACTGAGCTTCAGAATGAAGAAAGGTGATTTAAGTGACTTTGGATGTGGCATAGTTGTTGGTGCCAGACAGGCTGGTCTGAGTATTTCAGAAACTGCTGATCTACTGGGATTTTCACGCACAACCATCTATAGTGTTTACAGAGGATGGTCGAAAAAGAGCAAATATCCAGTGAGCAGCAGTTCTCTGGGTGAAAATGCCTTGTTGATGCCAGAGGAGAATGGCCAGACTGGTTCAAGATGATAGAAAGGCAACAGTTACTCAAATAACCACATGTTACAACCAAGGTCTGCAGAAGACCATCTCTGAACGAACAACACGTTGAACCTTGAAGCAGACGGGCTACAGCAGCAGAAGACCACACCAGGTGCCAATCCTGTGCTAACAACAGGAAACTGAGGCTACAGTTCACACAGGCTCACCAAAATTGGACGATAGAAGATTAAAAAAATGTTGCCTGGTCTGATGAGTCCATCCTTTTTTGACATCCATCTTCTGATGGCTACTTCCAGCATGGTTTCTTGAACATGACAATGAGTTCACTGTACTCCAATGGCCTACCACAGTCACCAGATCTCACGGGCAAGGTGTACCTAATAAAGTGGCTGGTGGCCAGTGATTTTAAGTAGGTAAACAAACAAATAAAAACATTACCATGTGTGCTCCCTATTTTTGAAACAACTTTTGAGCATATTTTTTAAATTCTTATTTATTTAAAGGGGTTCTACACAAAATTCAAAGTGTATAGCTGCGTTCTGAATTACATACTTTTTACTTTTAGTGGTACTGCAGCTGCCCTTACAAAGTAAGTACTGTTGCATGCATTATGCACACAGTTGGGACATACTACTTTGTCACAACACTCTGCTCTGAACTTTGACCCATGTAGTTCGTCAAGCCCACCAGAGACAAGGGTCAACCCGATGTATGTAGTTCAACTTTTAAGTAAGAACTACATACTACATACTACATTACACCTGCATTTCTCTGTTATTGATTATTTCATAGTTATTTTCTTTTGTTATGTGTTGTATTTTTGACTGTTTTTGAGGCTATTGTCAGCTGTCAGTGAGTTGTCATTGTCTGTGACTCAGTCGATATGAGACATCTTCCGCTGTGGATCAGAATAGTCAGAAATGCTTGCTGGCTTCCGTCCATCCATCCATTTTCATCCACTTATCTGGGGCCGGATCTCGGGAGCAACAGGAAGCACCTCAGATGTCCCTCTCCCCAGCAACACTTCCCAGCTCTTCCTGGGGGACCTCGACATGTTCCCAGGCCAGATGAGCACATGTCTGAGCTCTTTACCCTATCTCTAAGGCTGAGCCCAGCCTTCCACAGAGGAAACTCGGCCGCTTGTATCCCCAACCTCATTCTTTCAGTCACTACCCAGAGCTCATGACCATAGGTGAGGGTTGGGACTTAGATGGACCAGTAAATTGAAAGCTGGTCCCCTGCAAAGTCCGCATCACTGCAGACAACGTACCAAACTGCTGATCCATCTCATGCTTCATTCTACCCTCACTCATGAACAAGACCACAAGACTCCTTCGCTTGAGACAGTTACTCTCTCCCAAACTGGAGGGGGCAAGCCTACATTCTCCAGCAGAGAACCATGGCCTCAGACTTGGAGGTGCTGACTCTCATTCCAGCCGCTATCCACTCGGCTGCAAACCACCCAGTGCCTGATGGAGGTCATAGTGTGATGAAGCCAACAGAACTCAATCACCTGCATTCTTGCTTGCATACTGCAAAAATGTTTTTTGGCATACTTAAGTTAACATCCCATGTATTGGGGCGTACTAATTATTTTTTTCTGGCACACTACACAGTATGGTAGTGCGGGTATCGGAACCCACAGTATTAGTTGTCTGGACACAGTGCTAACTTCATTAACAGTGCTGAACAACAGCAACTGCGCTGACAAAGCTAACAGTGTAAATGCTTTGCTGCCCAGATGCCAGTGGTGGGGATTTGAACTAGCCAGCAGGACACACACATACACTGACATGCACACATGGCCGGACTGGTTTACCACAATAAATCACAGAGAAGTGTGAGCATGTGATTTAATTCACTGCCAATATTCCACTTTGTCTTTACATAGCAAATAGTGGTTTGCTGCTATAATAATGTTCTGACTGTCACATAAAGAACCTTTAAACAACAAGCCTGGTGGAGTCATGACTTTGACAATAACAAAAAGTACTGACAGCCACGTCTCCTGGCCTGCAGCAGGTCACTTTGAATTGTCCCTGTTTCACTCGATCACTTGCAAGCTACACACTCAAGGTCAGAGCGCTCATAAATTTAACAGGGTAACCCTGACCTGTTGCCTGTGTCAGCCTGTATCTTTGGAAGTCAATGAGAAAGGAGATTTAAACTCAGTAGCCTATCCCTCCACAGAGAACAGAAGCAGCTTGAGATGGGCCTATAATTGACACACACTATTACAGAATACTACTGTTTGTGATTTAAAGTCAATAAGCCAGTAACTGTTGCATCGATCCAGCAGAAATGTCTGATAATACCATCACTCTACAGTGCAGTATGATCCCTAAATAGCTACTTAAATAGCTGTTGTAGATGTTGTCTTTATTCACAATGAAAATATTATATACTGTGATTGAGACAGCACTATATAGTAATATGCAGTAACGCAAACGTTATTTCAGACCAAAACTAACAGACAGTATGTAGCACACGTCTGTTAAGGTTGAAAAGGAACTCAAAATGATTGGGGAAAAAAACTCTTAAGGGTCAAGAAGATGCGGATGTATCTGCTGAAACTCTCCGTCCCTCAACATTTAACTAAAATGTGTCTGTAAGAGACATGGGAAGTAACATGGAAATGAGAAGTCAAAAGAGGTTGCATGGCTTTGGCAGATTTTGGAAAATTCTGTGAAATTTTGCACCAAATTTGGATGGAAATTTGACCTCTGGCACCTTTTTATAAGTAGTAAGAGAGGACAGTCTCACTCTTCTCTCTTAGTTCGTCCCTTAATGAAATTATGTTTTCACGTATTCGTGTGATTTTCACATGGCTGTTCCTTTCAGATGGACGTGACGCTGATGGAGGGACTCCTACGACACATCAACTTTCATGACTCCAGCTTTTGTATTGCTGTGATCGCCATCATATTCAACCCTTTATTCTGGAATGTGGTAAGAGATACTTCAGATATTTTAGCTACTGTTCCTAATCGCCTTATGTAACCTCTTGTATATGTAATGTTGAGTAGCCATTATCAAAGCCTATTTACCTGTTGTCCCTGGGGCGGATACAAACCTTTGCCAGCCCTGCACTAAAATACTTAACTTCCCCAAAATGATCACCTATTTATGGATAAAGAGAGAGATATCTGTCGGCTGTGATTGGTTGGTCCTCGTCACATGACATGCGTTGCTCAGCCGTTGCGCCCTGAAAAACAGGCACAAGGGAATGCGTCGCTCTGAAGTTTGAGCGCACCTGCTGGGCGTCTACCTTGAAAACAACGGATTTGAGGCTGCAAAAAACACAGCATTTGTACGGCCCCTAAAAGTTTCAATTTTCGAGAAAGCATACTCTTGATTGGATTTTGTTTGGATACCAGCAAATTCCCATGCTGCCAGACTCTTCTGAAATCTGCATATACACACTGAACTGCATGGTATTGGAAATAAAGTGAACGGCACACAAAGGGTCGTTCTTGACATTGTCTCTAGAATACAAACAACAGGAGGCCTAACATCAAGGATTGACTCCATAGTGTGGGCTTGGGATTTTGCCATTGCCGTGCTTTTTCTAAACTGTAGCGACAACATTAACAAATGGTACGTAGATGTTGGCACAAGTATACTCTGGTGCAGAACAACATTACCAGTATTAAAGTGGAGCAGTTATGGTTCATTTTAAGATTTTCTTTGACAGCCACAATTAATAGGGAAACTCCTGCTGTTGTTTGTGGTTGCAAGTAACCCGCAGGCATTAAGCAATACAAGCTGAATGTGTGAGTCACTGTTTATGTTCATCAACACAAGAACTGTTACTGTGCTTTTGGTTTGGCTAAGTGATCGCAAATGATTTATTGGCGGGAAGCCGGTGAGGGATCTTGTCCTTACTGCTTTAATACTAACTTGTAATGGTTGGTTGGGGATCCTGGTGGATAGGGGAAGTCGGAATTTTGACTTAAGTTATGTCCTGCTCTTGACACCCCACAACCTGCAGCAAATATGAAACTAACCCTAAACATTACAAACTTGGAACGTGAGTGTTACAAGCCCTTGTTTTGAAAATTGTATATCTGTCCACAGATAGACTGTCATTGACTGTTCATCTGCCTTTGTCAAATCAAGGCAAACTGTCCCGACAGTGTCCCTGAGCCTGATAAAACCGCCCCTTCTGTCTACCACAGAAGGTTATAGTTCACAGGCAAGATGGTTGTATATCTTATCCTAATTGTTAAGGATCATGATTAGGCAATCAAGACTAGTTATGGTTAATATCTAATAGACCATACATTACATAACAGAGCATGTCAGTATCAGGCCATAGATAATGTTTGTGTTACAGGTGTGCTGATTGCATTGCACTTGTCAAAGAGTCAGTCCTGAAGTATCCTTGTTACAAAGACATGGAAAGAAAATATTCCCATCAGTATTCAATCAGGGATACTTCAGATGTCAAGTGCCTGTTCCAGTGCCGTGTGGACTTGAGTCATACGCCTGTGGTCATACACACTGATGGAGTTTACTGAGTGACTCACATCAAGACAGAAGTCTAATTACACTTGGGGCATTACGTAACACTGCAATTAACGTAAAGGTGTCATGTTAGAAAAAATCCTCTCCACCTGTATTCCTCTCCCACGTTCTTTGAGCAGCACCTTGTTGTCATGCATAGTCATAGTGCACCTTTGAGTATAATGTGGTTGCTCATGTATTTGACATTTTTAAGCACTAATGGGACAAAGGCAAATGGTGAATAAATTAACTCACTTAAACAAGATAAGATCAGATGTATTGCAGTTTACTAATTCTTACGTGTTCCATCAGTCTTCTTTGTATTTATTTCTGAGTGTAAATGGACAGTTCAGCCCAATAATCAAAAATACACATTTCTCACCCGTAGTGCTAGTTATTACTCTAGATTATTTTGGTGTGAGTTGCCGAGTGTTGGAGATATTGGCCGTAGCGATGTCTGCTTCCTCTCAAATGTAATGGAAGTAGGTGGCACTCAAAGTGTAATAACATGTCTCTTTCCAGTAGGGCTGTATTCAGTCAAAGAAAATGTAGGTCGAGTGAAATTCTATCAACTCTTCAACAGTGCACTGAGTGTGCTTTACCTGGTAGAGTTGTGTGTCCACCAAAGCATTTTCTCCTCTGTCACGGGGGGGGGGGACAGTTTGACTACTCAGTAGTCGGACAATAGGGTCCTATATTTTGAGATCCACTAGTCTGACCTCCCAATAATCCGACTATACTTGTGCCATTTTTCCGAGCGCTGCTAATCCGACCCGTCAGTGTTTGTTAGAGTGGATACCTCGATCAGAGGTTTTACCAGATAGCCTGACGTAACTGCTTTATATTATACAGGCAGGTATCCATCAAGGTATCCATTTTAATTAATGTTAACGGGTTGGATTAGCGGCGGACGAAAGAATGGCACAAGTATGGTCGGAATATTGGGAGGTCGGTCCAATGGATCTCAAAAAACAGGACTCTATGGTGGGACTACTGGGTAGTCGAACTATAGGGTGGTCGGACTGACGCCACACACTCGTCACAGGGCTCAACATTAAAGGCCCTTGCACACTGAGTCTGTTTTTTTCAGATTCGTTTTTTTAATTATCCCAAAAAATTGTCACACACAGAAACCATGCATTCGGATTCCGTTGCGTCTTATTGTTCCATTCGTTGTGAAAATTCGTAATACTTGACAAATGAGAAGACACATTTCCTCCTTTGCCTCTTTCCACTGCAGTTACCTATCTGGCTTCTGGCTATATTCACCCCCCCTCCCTGTCTTTCATTTGGCACCGCAGCTGCAAGATGTTGTCATTTATTTTAAGACTTGTGACAGTTTCGGACATAATAAACTGACTCAGTGTGCAAAGGCCTTAACACTAGCCCAGAGCAAGTATAAACTCTGTGTTGAGGCAAGTGGAATTCCTCCAGTGAAAAATAAATGTAGTCTCCACTGTAATATCATTATCTGAAAATCAGCTGTACACCATAAAACTTTTCCACCTGAACCGCATCCATTTCACCACTTTGAGCGGGACTGATCAGAAGAATCTGACACACTGGACACTATAGAAGTTAACTCTGGGGTTGACAGTGTCATATACAACACAAGTTACTAAGGTTAAATATCGCTGTAGAGCTGTAACCGAGAAAGAGACTTAATATTTTTAGCCGGGTGGCTAAGGGCTCAGGTGGGATGTTTTTTCCTGTTGAAAGCTTTGAGCCTTGAAAGCTGGTGTCTTCTTGGTAACGCTTTGATGAGACACAGCTTATCAAAGTAACAGTAATTGTCCAACCAGTGAGAATTTGGTTGGACAAGACCATGACCCGATTACTCAAGATAATCCACAGACGTTGTAAGCAGTTTTATGTAGGACTTTTCTGTCTACCCAACTATGCCCACCAACCATATCACCGTGCAGAAGGAAGTGTGCATCTATTTATGGACGAGAGCCTTGTGCTTCTAACAGCGCGAGATGTAAACATCAATGGCGTCCTCCTTGGCTGAGTTGTAATGTTAGCTAGCTCAGTGGTGCTAGGTTAGCAGTAGATCAGTAGACGCATGCAAAATAGTTCCTACATGAAACTGCTCACAACAAGGTCTGTGGATGATATTTAGTAACTGGGTCATAATATCTGGAAAGAGACATTGCTTTGAGTGTTTCAAATGTATTTTTTGGTGCTTTGAGTACCACAAGCAGAGTGCCATCTAGTTCCATTATATTTGAGAGAAGGCAGACATCTCTATATTTGATATCTCCAACACACGGTAACTCACACCAAAACTATCTAGATTGATAAATAGCACTGCAGATAAGAGAAAAAAACACGTATTTTTGATTTTGGAATGAACTGTCCCTTTAACTACATAATGATCCCTCGTTGTCTAGATTTAATAAAAAGGACAGGCTAAAGGATGATGGGCTAAAATTGGAGAAATTTACTCTCTGCTTTTTGCAATTAGTTTCATTGCTTTAACAGCTGCGTGTGTGTTCATATCAAGATTGTAATTCCACTAACCTTTAATGGTGACTCATTTGACCATTGACTCATCACACCTGCGCAACCCGGCAGCACATGTTCATCATACAGAAGCTTTCGCCTCACAAATAAGAAGCCAATTATTTGCATTAAAGTAAATGTCACTGAGATGTTCTTGGCTCTGCACATGATCCCAAATCACCCTCTTTGTGCATTTTGCTGGAAGATAATCTGTAAGTGGCTTTAATGGGGGTTACTCAGACAAAGAGCATTAGGACTGATGGAACTTACAGGTGATGAAAGATCTTTACCTATAATCTGTTGAATTACAAAGCTTGATGCTTGCAAAGTGGGAGTGTTTGGGATGTTGTTTCATTTGGTTTTATTGGACAACCATCTCTTAAAGGGTGAAGAAAGAAATAGTCGTGTATGGGATGAGGAGAGTGCTTTAATTTGACATTTTATATTGACACACACATTCAAATGTCTTGGAGGCTGTCATATTGCTCTTTGAATGAAGAGGTGTCTTCTACGTCACTGTTAAGTGTCTGGTGCTTTCCACCTTCACTCTCCTCCCTTCCCTGTTCCTCTCCAAGAGGAAGCTTCCGTTTTTTTTTCTGTGACTGTGCGAGGTGCACGCTGCCCTGTTAGTTGTGTACTTAAGAAGAGATGGTTGATATGGTCACGGACGCTCGGGACATCGTGATCACAAGAATCTGAGCTGAAGATGCTTTGCAATATGTCATGACCCAGCAGTCCAACTGACCAAGTGATTAGCTTGTGGTACAACATGTATGCAGCTCATTTTGGGAGACAGCATTTATTTTACGTCACTTAAGCAGTGCATTGTGTTCCAGGATGATTTTAGAGCACTCATCAGAAAATGTTTTTGTTGTTGCCAAACTGACACGAATGAATCAGTTGTTTACAACAGTTCAGCAGTCCTTCTTAACCTTTTTTTTGTCCGGGATTTGAATTTTTATGACCCCAGCTACTCGAATAATGCCGTATCTTTGCTACTGAATGATGCTTTGTTAATGACTAATGGGGACTTTTGAGATTAGTTAGGAAGATAGTTTCAGTCTACAATTACAGTCATTCTTGTTTGTCTTGCTGCAGGGGTCATTTTATTGAGCCAATTTTGCAAAGGGAAGCAAACGTTTTAAGGTCAGCTATTAAACAGCGCTGGCTGGCTGGCAACAGAGGTTGCATCACATGAATGGGTCAACCGCAGACTCAAACCCAGGTCACTTCCTTTCCCACCAATATATTCTCATCTAAAGTCATCACAAATCACCGTTTTGTCAGTGGCCTTTCATGCCTAAATATTACTTGCTAGGTACTGTCCTGCATCTGTTGTTAACGTTCTGGGACGCTGCTACAGATGGTGGAATGTCAAAAAATGTTTGTTTTAGGTGACAAAAGCACAGTGGTTAGGTTTAGGAAAAAACACCATGATTTGGCCCTACATTCATATGGAAAGTGAACACAGGGCTCCTGGTGAAAGTCTGGGGTTTGTTAACAGTAATTTAGGGACCGTATCCGAAGTAAAATGAAGAAGACGGTGTGAAATATTGACCAGTAACATTTACGTATTAAATCACAGAATGAACCTCTTTCTTAAATGCGTGGATGCAATTACACGACCAAAACAAGTGGGCAAATGTACCTTTATGTGTTTTACAATAGAGGTTTGTATAGAGATTAAAGTACGTTTCAGAAAGATTCCATTGCAGATCTTAGTCCAGTTTGCAGTGGTAAATGTTACCATGAGATCACCCTCCCACAATGGCGCCAGGAAGTCATAAGCTAGGAAATCAGATTCTGCAGTGAAGTATAAATTGCCTTCAGAGGTTTGGTCCTGACCATGGCATTTCCAGCTTTGACAGTTTTAGATGCATCATGTACTTTCCTACAAAGATTTAGAAAGTACTTAAAAAGTCTTGAGGGGAAATGTTAAAATCAGTTCTAATTTGCTCAAAAGATTTACAGAATCTGAGATAAACAAGCCTGCAGGATCTGGTCGGCCCTTGGAAAACAGCTCCAACAGACTGATACCACTGATCTGAAGTGGGGGATCAGGATTCAGTATCAGGGGCAACCAAGCAGATGTTTTGCTTTACTAGGCTTGAACATCAGTTTCCTGGTTGAGGGGAAGACCTTCCCTGCTTAATATCCCATTCTATAATCTATATTTATTTTATTAAGCAAATGCAAATTTCTCAAGCCAAGGAGTAGCCTCTTGATCTATATTGTGGAGGGAGACTAGACCTCCTTTTAGTCTTTGGAGAGGGCAGGCTTCAATAATATGCTCCATGGTTTGCTCCTCTCCTCAAGCACACATTGGGTTCAAGCTGCTCCCCCTTCTGTGAAGGCTGGCCAAGCAGGGACCTTGACCAGCCTGTTCAAGGAAGACCACTGTTCCATATATTCTATCAAATAACAGAGGGAGGGACTCCACAGATTCTCTATATTACATTTGCTCTGAACACACTGTACCTACTGGAACAGAGACACAGGAAGACCTGTACCTTGAATTTGTATTGTGTGTGTGTATGTGTGTGTGGGCACAGATCAGAACGTACCAGCCCCTAGCTAACTGCTTAACCTTTTATCTTTTCACGCTGACATGACCGCTGTCCATGAATGAAACACACGCACGCACACACACAAACACACATACACACAGACTTGAGGCCACCTGGTTCAAACTATTGGGCCTTTGGAAAAAAAATCTAATGCTGATCTTATCTAATGGACACAAATATCAGAAAACAAGTCTTTATTTATATGTGTTGAGGAGGCCGATATTCACTGTAATCACTCTTCTTTTATGATTTGGTTTTGACCAATAACACAAGGACACTGTTATGGCCCGAAAATAGAATCAGAAGAAGAAACAGGCTCAGTCAGGGGGTCAGTGTGCCACAGTGAGGCTGCTGACATTTTGACCCTTGTTTTGGAACAGTACGCCTACGGTTTGTGCCAGATTTGTCTTTGGTCCATTTGCTCTGTAGGGAATGTTAGAATCCCTCCACACAAGTGTGTGTGTGTGCGCATAGGTGGCCTATATAGTGACTCATTCCTAGTTGTGTTGAGTCTCAGAAAGCCTCTGGAAAGCACAGCTGCACTCAGTCACAGGTAAAGCCTGTCTGTCACAGCACAGCGCAGCACTCTAATTAGATGGATACTCATTACACCTGTGCACTGATTGCAGGGGTGTCATCAGGTGTTGATAATGTTATTTCCTCCCAATAAGTGTGGCACTGGTAGGTGTGATGATAAGTGTCAAGAGGCGACCTGATTTTTTTCTTTTCTTGTGTGTGTGTGTGTGTGTGTGTATTTATGTCCAGTCATATGTATTCATATTCCACTGACAGTCCAACTACTGTGCATACAGTCTCTCCAGATTGTGACTGCTGTGTGACAATAGCTGTGATGACTGTCGTGATCATTAAAGGGGATCTATTATGCTATTCCGTATTTTGTGTTGAATATGTAATTTTACAACCATGGATAATCCCTGTGAGAAAAAACAGGTTTCCTACCATTCAATACTGATTCACTGATTCATCCAACAGTTTTTTTCTACTCTGGCTACAGTATGATGTCATACTGTGCCATATATCTTTGTATGGTCATTTGCTCCAGGCACACCACTGCATGTGTTTACATTATTTTGTCTACACAGCTACATGTAGCTGCATGCTAGCATCAGAGAAACATGTAATCTGGGTTGCCAGTGTTGTAAACTTCTCCCTGATAGCAGATAGTATTTCTGCTGGAACATGGACAGTTGTGTTTAGGAGCTTTTATTTTTGACTTTTCATGTTCAAAAACGTGCCGCTACTCCTTGTTACAGCTGCAAGTACACTGCTACATATAGCACCATGCTAACGTCAGGGAATCATGTAATCATGGATGCTCAATTTCTCCACGATTTCGGATCGTACTCCTGCTGAAGGTGTCCAGTCGTGTTAACAAGCCTTTATTGGTGATTTTAAGTGCTGCTGTTGTCATTCTTCAGCTGCAAGTACACTGCTACATGTAGCTACATGCTAATCTCAGACATAGAGATAAACTTGGATGCCGATATGGTTAATTTTTCCTGGTATTCCTGCTGGAACATGCCCAAGTTGTGTTTAGAAACTTTCGTCAATGATTTGTCTTGGTAAAAATGTGCCGCTATTGTTTGTTATAGACCTTCCGCCACTGCAAGTACTGCTACATGTAGCTACATGCTAACGTCAGAAAAGCATGTTATCTTTCTGATGTCAGAAAGATAACATGCTTGTAACATAGTAGTGATGGTTCAGATGTATTTCAGATGTATTCCAAATGTTTGGATGTTTTTGTGAACGAAATTAGACCAACAAAAGATATTTGCAAAAAAAAAAAAAAAAAAAAAAAAGTAAAAATAGAAATAAAAAAAGTTCATGTTCCCAAAAGTAAATATTGTTTTGGTATTTGCGCCATATTCAGGTATCACTGACATCAGTATCTGAAACATTACAAATGACATGCACGCACGCACACGCACACACACAAACACACGCCTTACTTATAAACAAAGGTTTTCAGTTTCCTCAGCTAACCTGAAAATCCTCAAGTGTGTCTGCTGTGCTTTCTTAGAATTTGCAAGGCTTTCTCTACAATTGGACACATTGCAGTTACATCACTTAGTGTGTAATATTGCTTCTGCTTTTTGTTGTTTTCTGGATGGGGAGGCAGATTCATAAACACAATCTTTTTGTTTCAGTTTTTAACTTGCCGTGAAGTAATGACACCATCAGAGTCTCAATGCGTTCTGCATGACAACCTTGTGATGAGTGTATCTGAGATCAAATCTTCATTTAGCTTTTGAAACTGATGTGTTTTCAGTCTTCATCTCAATGATTACAACATAAATCACCAGCTGGTTACATAAGCCTCTGTCTGGGTGCAGAGAATTGAACTGAGAAGCTCCAATTCTTGATCTGTACTTGGCTGAACTTATTTTGCAGACATTAAAACTGTTTTGGGAAATTACAGCCTTGTCTTATTTTTAGTTCAGAGGAAGAGTTGAGCCATACTGTGTCCTGACTTAAAAGTTTAAATCATGAATAGTTCCATTTACTTCAACCCTAAGACACTTAAAACACATTTTTAGTGACAGTGAACTATTAACTTAAGGTAGGAGTGAGGTTTTGCTTCCTAGACATGGGGCAGCTCCATGCACAAAACAACTTTATATATATATATATATATATATATATATATATATATATATATATATATATATATATATGGAGTTTTTGACCACCAGTCGCGCTATGGAGCAATGTTATAGTGGAAAACCATCTGGTAACAACTCTTCCATGTACATGAGAACACACAAGTACAAATGTTGACACAATACAGATATCTGCCAATGCTTACTGATCTGCAGTTTGCTGTAATAAAAAAGTAGCAAAGTGGGAGCAAATGCAATGACAAAACAGACTCTCACTGAAACTAGCGAACATGGAGGTAAACAATTACAAGATTACAAATTTTCCCATAAAGTAAGCTTTACAAATGCTTTCTGAGGAAGGGAATGCCATCAATGCATATATTTTGGACTTGAGGATACTCAGAGTATATTTTGGTGAATGTTAACAAGACTTTTTTTTACAAAAAAAACTCGACTTGGTACCTTCAAAAGAACAGTTCACCTAACAGTCAAAAATACACATTCTTTTAAGACTGTTTTAGTGTGAGTTGTGGAGTGTTAAAATATCAGCTGGAGAGATATATGCCTTCTCTCAGTTATAATAGAATTAGTCCAAACCCATTGAGTGCACAGTTGCCCACGTACAGTTTCACATGGTGTGTGTTTGGGATACAGGTCAGAGGAAATTGCAGATTAAATAGTCAATTGAACCCATTAAGAAGAGCAATGTATTCAGACAGAGTTTTTGTGGATTTGATAGTACGATTGCTTTATTGAAAGTACAGTAGTACTAGTACAGTACAGTAGTTAGTGGGCTAAAACTGTACATTAGTAGTTGAGGTAGCACGTTGAAAGGCAGATAGTTATATGTTCTAAAAATGGAATCAATGAAATCTCCTTGCACAGCACAGGTGGTCAGGTGCTGGTAGGCAGCAGGAACATGTGTAATTAGCTTGACAAACAAATCCTCCACACACTGACATACTTTATTTGAGGGAACAACACGTTCCGTTCCGCGTTCAGCGTCATCAGGTTCACCTCAGGTCTGACCTGAGCATTCACAGGTGCGTTTCAATGCTTGCTGGTCACATGACCAATTTCATTTTTTCTCTCTAAGCAAGATTCAAACAGAAAACCTATCACAGTATACAAAAACAATACAATTACATCAATCATGAAATTGAAAAATATGTATCAACCATGGTATAAAGTTAAAAACTTCAAAATTTCAATGCATGAATATTAGCAAAATCTACTTACATATGAGCAAACAATAATACACAAAGAGAGGAAATCATGTAGAAATACTACAAAGTACTATATCCCAGCTTGAGACCACAGCCAGTACCTATATACAGAAATACCTTTATGCAGAATAATAGACATCCGCAGGTGATAGTGCAGGCTCAACTTTCCCTACGCAGGGTGATGGCTTTCCCTACGTGTCCTATGGGGAGAAAAAAAAACCAACAGGTTCAAGAAAACAACTCAAGTCCTGTGAATCATTCATTCCAAAAGGTTCAACAGAAGACAGTTCATTAATCTAAAACACTTCCCTTCTCAGGAGCTGTTTGATGATGTCCCCCCCCTCTAGGATTAGGTAGCACTCTTTCAATTCCAATAAATCTGAGGGAAGCTGCAGAACCATGATTTTTATCTTTGTAATGTCTGGCGATAGTGTAATCAAGATTATTGTTTCTGATGGCCGCTTTATGCTCAGCAATCCTCAACTTCAGATTACGTTTTGTTTGGTCAACATACATCAAGCCACATGGGCAAATAAGCACATAAATTACAAGAGTGGAAAGACAATTGATAAATTCTTTTACATTATATTCATTTCCCAAATGGGGATGATGCAATGTTTTTGTATGAAATGTGTTGGCACAATGTACACATTTTCCACATCTATAATTCCCATAAACTTGCTGAGAAAGCCAGTTGGTTTGTGTTGGTTCACTATACATGGAGCTGACAACAGTGTCTGTCACATCTCTAACTCTGTTGAAGCAAAATCGAGGTCTGTGTTTATATGCTGTTTTGAGGGCGCGCTGGTACTTCACATGGGAAAAGTGCGGCTAGCCCTTGTTGTCCTTCCTGTCATGCTTTACTGTACTGTCAAATATAGGCAAAAATAACATGATTAATATATATATATATATATATATATATTATATATATATATATATATATATATATATATATATATATGTATGTATGTATAATATATTATATAGCATCATTATACCTTGCCATGTCACTTAACTCACTTTCTGATTGAAGGTGAGAGGTAACTAACAGATGTGGTAAGGAAGAAAACTACATCATTCACATCTTTGCTTAGGTGGAATTTCCACTATTGTTTAGAATGATGCCTAACTCAGATTTAATCTCCCCCTCTCTCAGGCAGCAACAGGTTGTCCCTGCCTCTGCAGATATCTTAAACTTTTCCAAAGCCCTATCTGCTCCTACATAAATGAGATGAGATTGGGCCCGGGGCTGCATGAGATTAATGTCAGCCTGACACTGAGGTGCTGGGAGGAGAGTGGTCAGTCTGTTCTTTCTGGTTTTATCTCACAGCTTTAGGCTGACATCTCAGTTCAAATCATGTGGAAGCGACGCCAGGCTTCAGATAACGTTATGTGGGAACTACCTGTGTTATTAAATGATTTCTGTGCAAGCCATATTCTGCTGAACTTCAGATATAACGCTCCAGGGCAGCACTAGTGCCTTGAATAAATCGTTAGGAAAGGACATTGTTACATCTAGTTTTGAATCAATGAAAAGGATTTTAGAGACACACTGCAGAATAGAGAGCACTTATGTATTTTCTCCTGTTGACCAGTAATGTCAGTAAAAAAGGCTGTCCCACCAAAAGATTGCGACCCACTGCAGGTCAGGTCAGCCAAGAGTGTCTTGGCTGACCTGACCTGCACTCCCAGTGGTCTTGAATATGTATTTAACCTTAATGGATCATTCTTTCTCTGCCTTGAAGCCCCAAACACAGCTAAGACTACAACCAGTGGCGGATCTTCTTTTGGTCAGAATTGAACATAAGGGAAAAACGATCTGAAGACCTAATCCCTAGGTTTCTTAAATTTTGGCACAAATGTCCACTTGGATTTAAGGATGAACTGGTTAGATTTTGGTGGTCAAAGGTCAGTGTGACCTTGTGTTTGTCACATTTTCGTTCAGACAGAACACCTTGAAGATTTTTTTTTTTTAATTTGGCACAAACATCCACTTGGATTCAATGATGAACTCATTAGATTTTGGTGGTTAAAGGTCAAGGTCCCTGTGGTCTTGTGTCTGTCATTTTCACGAATGCGATATCTCAGGATTGCCTTGAGGGAATTTCCTCAAATTTGGCATAAAAGTCCACTTGTACTCAAGAATGAACTGATTAGAATTTGGTGGTCATAGGTCAAAGTTTACTGTGACCTAACAAAATATATTTTGGCCATTACTCAATAATTTTTACCATAATGACAAAATTTCATAAATGATTAATAGGATAAAATGATGAAGTGATGGCATTTATATCAGAAAGGTCAAAGGTCAGCTTCACTGTGACATTATTATGTTATCTAAAACATCTTAGGACCATTATTCAGCGTCATAACCCAAGAGCAGGGGAAACTTGCCTATGGCATTCATTATACTATGTATATGGGATGGGAAGCGTAAGTGAATATTAATCTGTCAGGAGATGAGTGGCATTCTATCTGTAGCACGCAGCAAACATCAACCAGCTCTAAAAGATGGAGTGACTTTGGGTGGAAGAATATAATTAGATTTTTATTATCAACCATATACAAAATACAAACAATCAAGTGGACAACAACACTGCTGGAGACTCTGTGGACAGGCGAATGCCAATCACTCACATATATTCTGGTCATGTATAAAACTACAACCACTGGATGGGATTATTCTGATTCTTGAGAAACTTTTAGGTTACAAGATTCCAAGGGATCCACGGAATGTGTACTTGGGATTAATACCTGTGGACATTATTCATAAGAAGGATATTTATTTGATCAAAATCCTTATGCTGGGATGCTAAAAGGCCATTACTAGAAACTGGCTGAAACGTGACCCTCCAACTCGGACAGTGGATTGACGTCGTAGAGGACCTATTCCATGGAAAACATACCTTTCATCTGAGGACTAAAGCAAGGACATGTGCAATGCTGGGTTAAATGGACAGACTAGAAGAGAAATGAGGTGTTATTTAGTCATCTGGTCTGAAGACATGTATCCAAAAGTTGTAGAGTGAAGGCAATGGTTTCCCCCCCAGTTAATTGAATGATTGAATAATTAATAAATCTAAATTAAAAAAATAAACAACAAGAAAAAAACAAGGAAAGTGCTATGCACTGACAATACCAAATATTTCCAGTTACAGAAAGACAGAACCAAACTCCTTGAAATTGCAAGTGAGTCAGTGCATTAGACACTGGCTAACACGGACACAAAAGTGTCCATAGCGTCAGCGATGCAAGGCTCCCATGTTGTGACCCAATCTCTCAGGGGTCTTATCTAGTTCCCGAAATCTCCTGATTCAGCCTTAGGCAGATCAATAGTGTCTAAATGAGTCATCTGCGCTTAGACAGGAAAAAGAAGGGACTTAATGGAGTGAAGCAGAGAGAAAAGGGAAAAGGATTGGTGTTTCATTTCATCGAGAAGAGGGACTAAAATAAAAAAAAAAAGCTGCAAATGCAAAGGAAGTATCAAAAGCGAACAAAGGGGAAAGTGCATGTGATGTCAACGTGACCTCCAGTGTATCTCTGGTTATTTACAAATCTAAATGCTGAGAAAAGAAGAGAATACAGGCTCACTACGCGGAGGAGACAGAAGAACCTTGTGCAGCTAATTAAAGTATAAGAGAAAGCTAAACTGAGGAGAAAAGGAGAAAAAATACACCGAGGGGACAAAGGAGGAGGAGGGGACACACAGGAATGGAAATAAACTTTAATCAATTGCTGAATAGATATTTTTAATAAACAAAATAAAGAGGAAGGATACAAAAAAGAGTCGTGAGATAGAGGAAGACCTGTGAAATTAAGAGTGAACAAAATATGATTAGATGGTCGTGTCATTGGCCTGTCACCTCTCCACAATGATAAGAGCCATAATTTCCTGATAAGTGCCATTTATGTCACTTAATTATTATTTTTTTTTTCCTTTTTTGTTGAAAAAAGGTATTCCAAAAAATAAATAAACATAAAACTTGCACATATGTCATTGATTACTGGTGCGAAGTGCAGAAAATCATTCAGTAAATTAAAATTAATGCCATCTGGAGGTATCAAGGGCCATCTTGAGACGCACATCTCCGGCTGTAATTCCATGCAGAATGAATATGCAATCATACTGTTAATATTACATAATGCCATGACATCTTCTAGCAGAACAAAATTCTACAATCAACATCTAGTCACATTATTTTTATGGTCTGACGCACGAGTGCTGCGCACATAGCAGCATAAACTCTTTGTCGTTGAACACAGACTTAATGGTAGTTATATTTAGCATAATTAGCAGCAAGACTGCGTCAGCTCAGGACTGTCCATTAAAGTGTCAGAATTTGGAGACTGCTGCTGTTATGTGTGTGTGTGTCTATGTGTGTGACCTTTTCAAGAGCTTGAGACATTGACATTTTTGTGAGGTCAGACTTAAACGTTTTTGCTCTTTTGGGAGCATAGGTCAGTCATGAACCTCTTCCAGTTGGTTCGGTGTTGGGCGATCTTCTCTGCTTCCTTCCAGGATGTTCTTGTTTCCTTGAGTTCTGCCTCGACAGATCTTTTCCAGCTGTTTCTTGGTCTTCCTGGCTTTCTTTTCCCTTGTGGGTTCCAGGTTAAGGCCTGTCTGGTCGTGTTGGAGGATGGTTTCCTCAAGGTGTGCCCGATCCAGCCCCACTTTGTGAAGTCAGACTGTCGGTATATTCTGAGCTCTTCAGGGGTGTTTTGTTCCAGTTTCTGAAGGGACTATTACTTGAATGTCCTCAGATACACTGTGAAAAAATGACAATTGAGACTTTGTTTTGTGAAGGCACACCTATATTAACCTTTCTCAAATCACACAAACCCCTTTATTCATGTTTTGTTCGTCTCTCTGCTTTTATTGTCCATTTTTCAACTGGCTTACATGAGGTCACTCTGCAGAAACTCTGCAGTCCATGACAGTCAATAGCCTAAACCAGTGGTTCCCAACTGGTGGGTCATGGTCCAAAAGTGGAACATGGGTCCATTCTGAATGGACCACAGGTGACTTGCGAAGTGTCAAGTTTGCAAAACACATTTTTTGGCCAAGAGCTTTTATTTTGAAGTGCAGTTCCCTGCTGTAGCGTGAGTGACAATGGGAAGGGACTTGACAGAAACAGCAAACTACCTCAACGACATGACCAAAAGCAGGGTATAGCTGGGACGCTGAGTATATGAAATTGCATTGACCTTGAACCAGTGACTAAGAAGAAATCTGGACCGCGTGGCTGGACCAGTCGGGAACCACTGGCCTTAACTGACAGCTCTACAGTCATCTGAAGGCAGCAGGTATCTGTTCCACCTGCAGTGTCTAACTGGAGTGATGTTACACACCGTTAAGCCAACTTTTTGTGAAGTCCCTAACACAACAATTCATAGGGTGCTATTTCGTGAGATACCGTTGGATGCGGACATGCCGTTCATACACGTTTGCTATTGAGTTTTTAGTTTTGGAATGTCACCCACACAACAAATAATATAACCTTCGACCCTACAGTATTTTTTTCCCCCCTTTTTTCTTCATCTGCAATCCGTTTCTTTTGTTTTCTACTCTCAGTGACTCCACAGAAGCAAAACCTCCCCTCTCACTGTGCCTTCACAAGCAGAGGTCAGCCTAGGTTAAACAAATAGATGCCAGCCGGTGCATGCATTATCAGCCGGCCTGTATGTGCCGATGAAGCTGATAAAGCAAACAGAATATTAAACGTCATCGGATCTTCACGCTGCATATGTAGTTTGTCTCAGTCATCGGGTCTGTGCTGCCCAGTGACCTACATCTATGGGAACAAAGTACTCATCAGTTCATACTGTCCATGCTGGCTGCTGCAGCAGCTGGTAGTCTCACACAGCTGAAGCTGTCTGTCTCCAATTAAGCTTTACCACAGCCTGAATTGAATTTAAAACAGTTGTTTTTTCTCGGGTTGATGTTGCTGCATCTGCTGGATGTGCACACTGGCAGTTGTTGCTAGCAGTGCCGTGGTCAAAGACGATGTAAAAAAGGCACTTTCATGGCTTTACAACATAACGGCATGTCTTCAGACCCTGAAAGTATAAGAGACCTTCCTCTCTCTTTTTCTCCTGCTACATCTATCAGAAAACATGTCACATATAACAAAGACCCACTGAGGCTTTTAATGTCCTCAGGAATTGCTGTGCCATTGTATCACCTCCAGCTTGGTGACCATCCCTGCCCACCCAGTACCTAGCTCTTATATACCTGTACAGACAAACACAAAACAGAGTGTATGTTTACAGTTTACAGAGTTTATGCATAAATACTAAGATAACATTATGAACAGCAGTATTTACTGGCGTCAGATCTCAGGGAGATCTCTAATTTTGGTTGCCGATGTTGTTAATTTCCCTCTGATTTTAGTTCAGATTGCCGCTGTAACTTCATCATCCACCATTGTTTATTTGGGGGAAATTGACTGAGCATTAAGCTCTTTTACAGCAGTGCCCTGAGTTCACATTCAGTGGGCAAGAAGGATACAAATATAGAATTGCAATAAAGTGATGAAAAAAGGTAATAAAAACAAAATAACTAGCAACAATGTCTTTCGAGAATTATAAACAGCAATAAAAAAAAGAAAACAGTAAAAAGACAAAAAGCTAAATTAATTATGAATGGAGTCTGTCATAAAGGATGGATACATAACAACAACAACAACAACAACAACAACAATAAGAACAGTAATATGTAGAAAATCGTGTCTGTCAATTAACCAAAGCAGGAACACTGTAAAACAACCATATCATCGAACATACACTTGAAATGATGTAATGACCATAACTGTCTAATTCAAATGCCTCTTTTAACTTGATCCATTTGTGTGAGACGTAAAAACTAGAAGCTAATATACCAAGCTCTGTGCTGATCTGAGGGATTTCAAGGGATAAAAAATCCCGTGAGCGTGTGCGATGAGAGATGGATTTGATTTTCACAAGAGAAGTGAGGTAGAAGGATAGCTGTCTAAGCAAAAAGGAGACAACCTTCTATCAGTGAGAGACAGCCATCCCGCACTCTGATACAGCTCACACTGGTGAGCTCTAAAACCATCAAGGGATTTCAGGGTGGATTGAGCTGCATGCATATACAAAATATCGCCATAACCTAAGACTGACATTACAGTATAGTAGATTGAATGAGCACCAAATGAGAAAAATAATGCATTTTTTGGACATTAAAGCATGTTAACATGTTCTACTAAAAATCACGACAAATAAAAGTATCGGCAATAATCAAATTATTTATGGTACATATGTATATGGTTCAGTCAGGTACAGTAAGAGACACTCAGATACATATTCACAACTCTAGTGAGGATCTCAGGTCATTCATCAAACATCTGGTGTTTTTATTCATTGGACTCCATTACAATAATTGCAAGGGTTATTTGACCCTTAATGTACCTATGTGTTGTCGGCTAATGTTTGCGTGAGTGTGTGTGAGTCACACCTTTGGGCATTGGAAGATTCTCTTCTTTACATTGGGTTCTTACTCAAGAGCTTAGATGTGCTATTTGATATGCTGTGACAAATTGAAGGACACAAGTGGCGGCAGCTGTTTTATTTTTTTTTATTTTTTTTTTTTAATTTGGCTTTGAATTCAGCCACAAGGACTTTTCAGTTCTTCAAGGATAGGCACTTGAAGGCAGGCAAAAGGTGTTGGGTAAATTGATTCATTGTTCAACATGTTCTTTAAGTGATAGGAGCACAAATGGAAGAAACAGAAAAACAAACCCGTGTCCCTGGCTTATTGTTGGCTTATTGCACATAGATTTTTAGATTAAAAAGAACAACAAAATGATTTTCAGATAGTGACTTCAATTACTTACCTCAACAAGATTAGAGAGAGGCTTTATTCCCTTTTTTTTGTTAGTATATTTTACTATATAATATTTTAGTCCGATACCTCCATAATTTCTGATTTCCGTCCATTTTGATTTGTCGTTATTCAACTATTTCTGTATGTTTACCTTACAATCATATTACTGTCTTACAAAAATTCGCTCCCAGCAGAAATGTTTCACTTTTAAAGTCTTCCAGATGCCCAAAGGACATAACCGTTCTTGTCCTGGCAGTGTAATGTTACTGATCGAGTGAAGTACATGACATTTAGTATTTGATATAATATACAAAGTATAAAAACTAATTTACTTCATAATGTATTTGTTACCATTTTCACTTCTTGTGGCATAACACAAAGTAATCCCAGTTTCAAACAATATGCCATTTTTATGCCAAAATATGTCTGTTTTTCCACAGAGATTTCCAGCAGTCTTGACTAACTTCTCAGTCACAGCTATCTAGTATGGATTGGCATAGGTATTTCTGCTTCACTATGTCATTTAAAAGACCATATCAATATATTTTGTATTATATTGTGTTATAACACATTTTCTAGAGGATCAGTTGGTAAACTGTTGTTAGCCAGATAGGACTGATAGCTAATTAAATACCTGAACGTCAAAGTGCTTTATCTGAATAAGGCAAAAATCATATAAAATCCTAATATCCCAATTCTGTAGCCAACTACTTAGTGCATCCTATTAGTCGATATAGTAGGAGATAAAAATGGAGCCTTAGATGGACTGTCATATGTTTGGTAGGTCTCTATCGAATCCTTCAGGGTCACATTACTGTGTCCTTAACAAACAAGCCACAATCTGAGACTGTCAGCCTCCAAGGTTGCTATCAAGTATATTTCCGCATTTCCAACACGGATTTCCTTTCATGTGTTTTTATTTGGTTCAGGTTATTTTGATGCCCCCTGTAAAATTACAATAAGGAGGGCATTTGGGTCCATAATTTTGACATCTGCATGGATTAATTTTGCAGTTTCGCAGCCTGAAAGCGTTTCAGCTGAATCATTGTTAGTGACATAATCAGGGTGATATAATAGGTTTCAGCCCTTTGCTATTGCCTGGAGATGGAATGGATCATTACACATTTAACGACAGAATAAATGGAGCTAATTGGAGAGCAAAATTACATAGTTGTGTAACAAAGTTTTTTTTTTTTATCCAGTCCAGTAAAAATTAAACCAATCAATTCATTTTTTCATCAGTTTGACAATAAATGTGTAAAGGTTGCAGATATGTTAGACTAAATCAATTGGGACCATGAATATCCAAATACGGTGTTAATATGGTCATTAATGTTAAAAATACCTTTCCACTGGCCAAGAGTTGAGTGAAGGTCATATTGTGACCCCATTGTAGCAATGGGCAAATGATAGAAAGGGTGACATACACAGTTTAATAGCTAGCTAGCAAGCAGTTGACAAGGTATTTTGCTCAAAGAGGCAAATTCTTTAGGGCAGTATGGATCCTTTTCAATAGAAGCTGGTGAGATGAAGCTACACCCAACACTGTCACTGTGGATGGGTGTGACGTGCTACAAATCAAAACTGAGCACTCAGCAATTTCATCACTCCAGTGATGCTGTAAAGTGTCAACCAATTATATTTTTGTTTGGAATTGCAGTATACACAGGAATGCAATGGGGCGGCAAAATGTAATGTTAAAATGGAGGTCATACAAATCATTAGCACAGACTTTTTTTTTTTGGACCAAATACGAACTTTAGATGGCGTTCAGTTGTGTTTCTTTTTGGCACATAGCAGACACACGACCTCGCCACATTGTAACTGAGTTAATGAGCGTTTGAGCAGCATTTCAATGCAACTTGGCGACAATTGACCTATGACCTAGCCACCACCCCCCTCCACTCACCCGGACAAACTATCAACATTCGGTGACCAGGCATTATAGCAGGTGTCACAGTACACGGCATTTCGCAGGAGGCAATTGATGATCTTCGGGGACATAACGATCAGATGTCATTGAGGAGTAACCAAAAGGGCCTAAACTACGCATTGGAGGGATATATTCATCATTTTATTGTTGAAAAGGTTGATGAAAAGCTTAAATTACAAGCCGTCGCCATCAAAGACAACAAGATAAGTGCCACTGAAGTTAAGGTTTTTGGCTCAGAAATGAGAAAAGGATAATGGCCTTTTTACCATCTTTACCAAGAGTGTCTCTCCGTTAGTTTGGTGCTACAGTATTTACACTGAATCATTCAGCATAATGTTTGATTAGAAGATAGCTTTATATTTCTTTCCAGCAAAGTGACAATATGTTGCCTCAAACACAATGTTGACTTACCTTAGAACAGATGTAGACATCCTTGTCTCCAAAGTTATTGCGATTCATCCTGAGGGGAACATAAATGTCTGAAATTTTATGGCATCAAAAAGTTGTCAAGACATTTGACAAAGAAATGTAACGGCATGGGTGAAAAACTGATATTCTGGCAGTGCAAGCGGAAAAGCCAGAAGATCATCAACTCAGGGGATCACTACAGTCCATGAGTTTATCCTCTGGGGAGCAGGAATTTCTGCACAAAATCTCATGGTAATCCTTCTAACATTTGTTGAGTTTCAGTCTGCACCTGTGACTGCATATGAAGATGGACACCGTGTCTCCACCTTCTCCTACTATACAACAGTGAAGCCAAAATATCCTGGATACGACTGCTGCCATCATGTGCTGGTGATGTCATCTAAAGCCAGAGTCAACCAAACTTATCAGAAAAACAAACACTTGAAGATAGATCAGTGTGATAAGAACTGCCTCAAATGACCAAAACCATTTTTAAGAAAAATGTATCTGATGTCTAGCCAGCCCCCAGGAGGTGATTCAGATGTTTTGGCTTCACTTTTGGGGAGCTGCCATTTTGTCCCATCTTTAGACATAGTCTAGACCACTCAGCTGACAGACAACATTGTCCTCCCTAGAGCCACACTGCCAGCACAGCCAAAATCAAAGTGTCCCGTTTACTGATTTTATTAATGTTTATCTAAATTTAGTTTGTTTCACTGAGAGCGCATGTGCTCCCAGTATCTGCTGTACCGTAGTTGACAAAATGTCCATAAACACCCACATATTTCAATATTCAATCAGTGTTTTCTGAATTGAAGAGGACGTAATCAGGGTGTCGCTGATGTGCATGTGATCCATCTATGTTCCTGTTCTGTTTCTCCTCGGTGCTCCAGGAAAGCACACATTCTCGCATTAATTGGCTTGGCTGTGTGTGCGTCTGCATTTGTGCCTGGGTGCAGTTTGTCCTCCATTAAGCACAGCTGTACATGATGCGATGGATCAACCACCAGCTGTCGATGAGGCTGATAGAATCCCAGTCCATACTGAAGACACACTGGAGAGACTGAAAATTACTTAACTCAAGGTGCTCCAAAGTACCATTTCCACATGTCGTATTACGTAAGTTGTACTGTGCATTTGGCACTCTTGTCCTCTGAGTGTATTCTTGGCATGTGGATAAGGGTGTGATAGGGTGAGGATTAGGGTGCTTCTAGCTATATTTCCCCGTTTTTTCTGCCTGGATGTTCCTCCATTAGGGAACATCAAACGTCAATCCCTCAGATGTAGGGATGTCCCTATCCAGCTTTTTCACTTCCGATCCAATACGGATATTACAGCCTTGAGTTCTGGCCGTTACCAATCCCGATCAGATCCAAGCGTGTATTATAAATATTCACTTATTTTGTTGTCAGTCATGTTAGAAAAGGTTTGATCAAGCGATATCACTCTAACAAGAACAACTACTTAGTTAGAATGATCCACAACAGTTGGTATGAGAAACTGACCTGTTTATTGTGAACAGGGTTAAATAAACAAACTTTAAACTTGAACATTAACATTAAATAAAAAATATAGCTGGTTTGCTTTGGCTGCTTTGGCCCCTTAATAAATAGAAAATAAATCAACACAAGAAATCTTTAAAATGTCTAACATTGAAATTAAAATAGCAGCAAGACTCCACACACTTGTGCTTTGGCCCCCTAATAAATAAAAAATAGATTAACACCACAAGACATTATTGACATTTAACAAACAATGTAGCCTTTCCTTTTCAATTATTTTTGTAGTGTCAGCACCAGCCCGGTGCTGCTGTTTCCTGTGTGTCTGCATGCTGGCCTGGTGGATTGATAGTAAGTGCTGGAGCGGATCACTGGAATGGACTGCTTTAAACGCGGAGCGCTGGACTGACCAGAAAACCTGGATCTGAGTTCTTGGATCGGCATTTTCCCATGCAGTCTGATCCGATGCGGATGCACGTTTTTTGCTAATATCGGCGGCCGATACCAATCCGAATATCTGATCGGGACATCCCTACTCAGATGTATTCCTGATGTGGTGCGTTCAAGCTCACTCAAGTGCCTGCATCTCAGATTTAAGTGGGCTGATACGGACACAGGAGGAGCCTGTTATCTAAGCCTTGATTGAATTTGTCTTGGAGAGCTGCTAGTTCTGCCAAGCTGGCGCCACTCCTTGTACTCTTCTCATCCCAACCTTCTGTTATTCCCATGCCTTGATTGATGATTTGATAACAGCATCAGTAGTCTGTCTGCAGAACACCTGAGTATTTTTAGTGTACCCACTCACCCAGGGTTCATCATGTTGGATGATTGTTGGGAGCCTGCAGTCCCAGCGCTGCTTAAGACTAGAGCGTACTGGCATAAATGGCCTGCTAATGTGGATGGCGGAGGGTGCTTGTCATGTTTCCCACATGGTAATAAGATGTGTTCTTGGGTTTTAAATTAACCATGTGGTTCTTAAATGTAAACCTCTAGAGAAAGAAAAAAGTGTTACTGCACACACTAAGTGCATAGTGTCCCTTTTTTGGAGTTTAGAGCAGCCTGTGCAGTTAATTACAGAACGCCCTACTTTAGTCAGGCCCAGCTGCATGCACAGAATAAATCAAATGTTCCCGTATTTGTTAAGTCTGCCTGTATACATACGCCATATGTGTTTGTCTGTGCGTTTGTATGCCACCTTCGCATTTTCTTCTCCTCTTCTCAGGGTATGAAATTACCACCTGCCATTGACATATGCAGGTAAATTGTTGGCAGTGGCATGTAAAATCATCAGGCCATCCATCATTTTGACAGACAGAGAAAAAATTGAATTGTAACCAATAATTATCAATACAAGAGCTGCATCGGCTATGTATGCTGTGTTGAACACTGAATATCATTCTTCATATTAAATTATGTCTAAATGGTCTAAGTGTTATTCCTTGATTTAGTGCTTTGATTTTAAAAGTGGCAGATAAAATTTCTGAATAGCAAACCCAAAAACAAAAAAAAGAAACTTGCCTGCCACATTTGCACAAAGTGAGAAAACTAAAGGATCCTGTCTCTGCTCCTAACCCAGGCCGCGAATGCATCACAATCACTTTTTGATTGCCCTCTTTTCTCGCAAAACCATCAGTTTATTGTATTTTTGATTGGTTGGTTTTGCTGTAATTTCAGACCCCCAGCTATCCTCATTAAGGCTTACTTCAGGCTGTTTACACGGAGTTTGTGGAGGAAACAAATAATGTGTGATTACACAACACTCAGTTCACATAGGCCCACACCTGAGCCACCTCTTTGTTGGATACTAAAGGAAGTGTCTTTGTCATCGCTCACACTATATCTCTAATATGTTATATAAGAAATTTTCTCTTCCACTCCTCTATGAGCACACACTGTATCTCTTTCTAACCCTTTATTTTACTTGGATACAGTAGTTCATCCTCAGTTGGACCCGAAGCAGCATTTTTCTTTAGGGTACTTGAATGATTACATGATGTTCCTTGTCTTCTTTTTGACACTGCTAAATTCTTGTATTACTTGTCTTCCACTGAAGCTTGAAATAAAAACATAGATAACATAATATGTAGAGATGCTCATGTCACAATAGATTTAAATGGAAAGGATCGCCTCAGGTATAGCTTGCGTTTTCCGATACCCGATCCATCTATTTTGATGATATCGGGGGCCGATGTTCGATCCAGATATTGGATCGGTGCATTCCTAATAATACGTATTTTAACTAACAACGGAACAACTAAGAGTGGAATTACACAAAAGCTAAAGTAGTAAAAAGAACAAACCTATGCAGTGTAAAAATCTTGAAAACGTCAGCTGTTCTGATATGAAATCAGTGTCACCCTCAAAAAATACATGAGCCAGCACTTTCAAACCAGTTTGATATTAAGAGTCAGACTGGCTTGTTAGTTTCACACTTTACTCGACAGCCACTCCCAAGTGGAACAAAATTACACCAGGTCCCAACAGCATCTGACTGTCATGTTGCATTGCATAATAGGGACTCCTTGTGGCAGTTATCTTTCACAGTTCTATTACATCATGTAAAACCCATACCTACCAGCTGTGCTCCTGAGATCAGACTGCAGAGGTAAACACTTAATAAGATGAGTGAGTGTTTGCACTTTTTAAACAGAAAACACTTTTTATGTTGTTATATTTACTGGAAATGACATACAATATAGCCAGCAGCAAGTAGGTTGTTAGCAACTTTCAGCATCTCCCTCCAGCTAGCTGCCACTTTATTTAGGTATTTGTAGTAGCCAGTTAAGGCACCTCTTTCATCGGCTTCAAATCTAAAATGTTGCCATATTGGTGCAGTTTTAGTTTTCTTTGAGAATAACCCTGCCATGCCTCCTCCTGTCACCCCAAAAAACACAGGAGCTTTCTTGTAAACAAACACAACGTGCGCAACTTGCTCCCACCTCTACTGAAATTTGATCTGTTGCAGTGTTAATGTTGCCGTGCTCAGCTTATGGCCCGTCCGACACTAGTGGCTCCATTAGTTTGAGTGTGTACAAACATAATATCATGTTTATCACATTGTCATATGGATTATTACAAATGCAATACAAGTTGGTTGCTGATGTTTGCTACTTTTTAATTTGCCAGAATGTGTCATAAAGACAAATGCCAGTTTAATTGGTTTGCATAAAATCAAACCAGTTTAGGCCATGTTTACACGAAAACAATCCGCTGAAAACGGAATATTCTTATTTTCGTTTTGAAAAGAGTTCCGCGTTCAGACGATAACATTTGATAATAATCGGCGTTCACACGGATCCGCAAAAATGACCAAAAAAGCTGTAGTATACATGCCAGTAGTTGGCGGTGTGACTTTGTAATGAAAAACACGTGCCTGCGCACATGCGCTTTCTTCAACAGAGCAATGATGTATAAACAAACATATGGCAACCACACGAACATTTGTCTGGAGGGATGACAAGGTGGAGTTGCTACAGTAAATCTACACTTTGCTGGAGAAGCGTTGATCAGTTCAGAAGTGCGAGCAGCACAAACAGAGCTCTGGAGTCCGCCATTGTTATTGTGATGGTCGACTTTCTCGCGCATGCCTAGTGATGCGCATGTGCGAAAAGACAGTGCCGTTTCCAAAAAAATTGCACTCTGGAACCCGTTTTCAAAACGCTGCGTTTTCAGGCACCCAAAACGCACCGTCGTGTAAACAATCGGCCAAAACGTGACTAAAGTTTACCGTTTTCAGTTGAAATCGTTAAACTCAAACACTGGACCAGTCTGGCAGAACTGGAAACTGGCTCAACTTTAGTGCCACCATGCTCTATGAAAAAAGAAGAGAGGATGATGACGCATATATGTGCTGTTATATCATGTCTCAGGTTTAAAATGATACCACATTAAAAAGCATTACATCATCTTGTCATCTCTACATTCACAAACTACCTGCAAGGCTAATTCCATGCTATTTTTCCTCCATTGTTACTGTTAGCTGTCTGTCTCTCCCTGGCTTTCTGTTTGTGAAAGAGCAGACTATAATGTAATTAGTATTTAAAGCTAACCTTAAAGTGAGTCAGAGAAGTGCTTAAATTGCTGGGCTTTAATTACACAACAATTTTCTTCTCTTGGCATGGATACAGAGAGAAAATAGGGATGAGAGAGACATTAAGAAAGAGGCTGCTGGCGGCAATGAAAATACAGCTGGGGGCAGAGGAACATGGAAAATGACACTGAAGATGTAGTTCTTTGGTCTGGTTCTCTAAAGAAACAAAGGCTAAGTGCGTATCTCTTCATTAAAGTAAAAAGAAAAGGCTCAGCAACTACCTTTGATTTCATTTGAGCATGGAGCTTAGCCTCGTATTGCTGCAGGCTGCTTAGTGACTGACAAACACAGCAATAAACATATCTTGAAAAAGACTGTTCATGCTCAGCCTTTTCCTGTAGAGCTCAAGAACCGGTGAGAATGCCATTTGAGTAGGTGTATCTGTGCAGTCACTAAAGCCCTCCTTTTAAACACCAACACTTTTTTTCTCACCATATACAGTTTGTTTCCTTTCACCTTTATTCATATTCCTTTTTCTGCCTCTTCATCTGTTGGACACAGAAAAGCTGTTGCCGTGGTAACATTTGTGTCCTCTACGCACTTCCTCAGCCCACAGTAAGTCAGTAATTTGGAGTTTGTCAGTTTATCAACAACTCTTTCACACAGTAATACCACAAGCAGATGGATTTGCCATGGACAGACAGATAAAATGCTTTTAATGTTGCATAACCAATAGGAGTTGAATAGTTCCTTTAATAGTGAGGTCAACAGTGGTCAACTGGGACTTCTTAGGATCTTTTGCTGTACAGTTTCTGAAAACTGTAATCAAACATCAATTAGGAGCTTCAGCAAGATAATTGTGCTGCCTGGTTAATGCTTATGTAGCAGCTGTCTCAGGGATGTATACATATAATAATAATATGAGCAGATAATTCCCTCTAAGAAAGCAGATGTGATCAGCTTCTTGTTTGCAGTATTGTTTTTTGTTTTTCCCTGACACGCAATTTGCTCATTTTGCCAAAGTATAACATTTAGCAAGGATCATCACTGATAATTTTGCATCATTTTTGACCATATGTGCAATGGAGGGCAGGATAATATGGAGCTTTATCCCTATCCTTATTCAAGAGAGTCTATCAGTTTGAGAGCGTTATTTATTGATTTCATGTTCAAAAACCCTGCCCTCGCACTCAAATAGCCTCTGCTTGCACTTGGATCTACTCTGTTTCTGCTCAAACTGTGTGCTCGCACTCAGATACCATGTTGCCCGCACAGATTTCCTGCTCGTGCGCTCGTGGAATTTCTGCTCTCAGATTTGTGCCTTACGCTTTGATTTTTTTGTGTAACAGCCCTGTCAAAATCCCCCAACCAACAAAATGCCAGGGAAGAAAGGTGATTTAAGTGACTTTGGATGTGGCATGGTTGTTGGTGCCAGACGGGCTGGTCTGAGTATTTCAGAATCTGCTGATCTACTGGGATTTTCACGCAGGCACAACCATCTCTAGGGTTTAGAGGATGGTCGGAAAAAGAGAAAATATCCAGTGAGTTGTCTGGGTGAAAATGCCTTGTTGGTGTCGGAGGAGAATGGCCAGACTGGTTCAAGATGATAGAAAGTCAACAGTAACTGAAAAAAAACACTTGTTTCAAATGAGGTCTGCAGAAGACCATCTCTGAACGAACAACACGTCAAATCTTGAAACAGATGGGCTACAGCAGCAGAAGACCACACCGGTTGCCACTCCTGTCAGCTTAGAACAGGAAACTGAGGCTACAGTTCACACAGGCTCAACAAAATTGGACAACTGGGGCCGGTTGCACCAACAGGGCTTACGCCTAGTCTTAAGCTAAGTCGGTCGTAACTTGGTGTTCTAAGTCCGACCTAATAGTTACGCCTGTTGCACCATCTAGGCTTAAGCCTTCTTCTCACTAAGACCGGGCATAAATCTTACGCCTAGTCAAGAGCAGGTGTAAGGTCATAATCAAGCTGCGCCCATGCGCTCTGGAGCACAGAGAGTGCAGCTTGATAATGGCGCGTCTCATCCACGTCTGTACAACAAGCGGGCATTTAGACGGGAGAGAGTAATTAGGGACAGAAGCAATCCATTGGATGTATATAATGACGAGGAGCTGATTGAGAGGTTTGATTCGGTAGGAGAGATCTGTTTGAACTTACTGAAGAGCTGTCACCGGATTTACAGTTTGTGTCGGGCTGTCAACACGCTCCTGTAGGCAGGCCACATGCAGCATTCCGGGGGCATTCACGTGGATGTGCACAGCTAAAATCGGTGTAGCTAAGACCAGGCGTAAGCCCCGTTGGTGCAACTACTGTAAGTCCACTCCGTAGGACTGGTTGTAACAAAGACCGTAGTAAAGACCAGTTGGTGCAACCGGTCCCTGAAGATTGGACAATCGTTGCCTGGTCTGATGTGTCTCGATTTCTGCTGGGACATTCAGATAGTAGGGTCAGAATTTGGTGTAAACAACATGAAAGCATGGATCCATCCTGCCTTGTATCAATGGTTCAGGCTGCTGCTGGTGGTGTAATGGTGTGGGGGATATTTTCTTTCTTCCTTAGTAGCAACTGAGCATGGTTTAAACACCACAGTCTACCTGAGTATTGTTGCTGGCCGTGTCCACTCCTTTATGACCACAGTGTGTCCATCTGCTGATGGCTACTTCCAGCAGGATAACACACCAAGTCACAAAGCTCAAATCATCTCAAACTGGTTTCTTGAGTTCACTGTACTCCAGTGGCCTCCACAGTAACCAGATCTCAATCCAATAGAGCACCTTTGGGATGTGGTGGAACGGGAGATTCACATCATGGATGTGCAGCAAATCTGCAGCAACTGCGTGATCATGTCAATATGGACCAAAATCTCTGAGGAATGTTTCCAGCACCTTGTTGAATCTATGTGACCAAGAATTACGGCAGTTCTGAAGGCAAAAGGGGTCCAACTTGGTACTAACAAGGTGTATATTTTTTTTTATGTATGAGCACATACACTTTAATACGATTATGAGTATAAATGGCAAGAGAAAATAATTTGACGGGTGAGGAGAGAGGAGGAGCGCACACCAGGGTTGGAGAGGTGCTGAGCATTGACGAAAAAATACAAATTTGAAAAAAGATGTCAGGCGCACACTCTAAGACTCGATGCAAAAATATTTTCTTTTATTCAAGTACCAACGTTTCAACTACACTGTCTTCATCAGGGTTCAAAGGAGAAAATAATTTAACACAGAATGAAGGAGGCAATTTCTAACAACTTCTGGTGTCGACCCTAAGTGATTGTGTTGTTCAAATACACAGTGCACACGCAAATCCAATCACTTGTAAATCGTGATAGAGCACTTAAAGATAAGATTTGAAAAGCAAACAAAGGAAACACATCTCATGAAGTCTCAAAAGGGACAAATCCATCAAGAAATGTACTCAGAATAAACATGATAAACATCAGTAGACTAAAAATTACGCAGATGCTTTTCAACCAAGAACCAATATGAACTGTTCATAAACCCTGTCATGATTAAAAGCACGTTTGTATGGAGCTTTTGTTTTTGATTAAGTGTTGCTTTTTTCAGTTATTCAGTCATTTCTGAGGCTTCATGCCCCACCAAGCACAGAAAAAAAACACTTAACTTTCAGACATGATTGCTGTCTGAGCACAGCGTTAGTCAGCCCCATCAGTCAGTCATTCACTCGATGACCTCATCACCCAGTCAGTATTTGCATCTACTAGAGGAGGCTCTCAGTCAGCCTGAGCTTCTGAATAGATTCTTAACTGTAAATATTTGAGCCAGGAAGCATCTCATTCTGTTTCTTTGTCCTTATTTTACTCTCTCTGTTTCTAATTAAAACTAATGTTAGATAAATACTTAAAGGGATACAGATGTCAATACACCAACCACTACATTAAACAGTTTTTTTTTTAGGTGATTTCAGCTTCAGTGAAAGGAAGAAAGACAGAAAGCTTTCAAGCCATTACTGTTGAGATTTCTGGTTGTTAGGATGCATTGTTTCAGACATTTTCAAATATGCCTGAATGCCTGAATCACTAATTCCTCTGCCACTGTGAGAAAAAATATTTGAAACATTTGAGGAATCCACAACCCTCTTGTGGCCAAAGCTTTCAATTAATAGTTAGAGCACTTTTAGTCAAAGCATCCAAATGTGAAAGGAGTCATTCATAGTAACAAACCCAAACCTGTTCTCCGTAGCTTTTTTAGCATCTGTCAGCTAAATGTTAGTGTTTTGGTTGAGTCTCACCGCTCTCATCAGCATTGTTCCCAGTAGCAGAGGTGATTTTTAGACTTACCTTCATCAATTTAACAGAAAAACAACTCCAAATAAATGCTTGCGCTGCTCAGTATTTGTTGGGTGTGTAAATAGAAAGACTGTAACTGTTTGGTTTGATACAACACAGTGGTGTCAAGTTTTTGAAACAGCAAATAAAGAGAAAATTCCCAGAGTTTTAGAATGCTTAATTAATAAAAACTGACAATACAAAGTGTGATGTTTTTTGACCTTTAACAGTAATGGAGCTATACCCGAGTGACCCATCGTCTATAGTGTCTGTATAGCAGCATAAGGTATAAAACAAAAACAGCTCCTTATTAAATATAAAATATAGTACTGTAGTTATAAACAAACACAAAGAAATAGTTCTGTTTGTTAATTGACAGAAAAAATGTCCTTTTTATTTAATTAATAACACATCACATTTTGGGCTTTTGTGTTTTTGCTACAAAGCAGGAATTGTGGATTGGCTGAAATGGGCTCTTGAAGGAATATTGTGATGAAGCTGGAATACATCAAACATTTTCGTAAAGCATTAATGTTACATTTTTCTCTCCATATCTGCAGGTATACATGTAACGTTACCAATTACCACAGTAATGTCTTTTGTCCTGTGTGTGTCAGTTAGGAATGGCTGCCTATAGATAGCAGCCTTTGAGATAGGGTAAGGAGCTTGGAGTAGAGCCGCTGCTCCTTCACACCAAAAGCGGTCAGTTGAGGTGGTTCGGGCATGTGATCAGGGTGCCTCCTGGGCACATCCCGCTGGAGGTGTTTCAGGCATGTCCCACTTGTTGGAGGCCCGGAGGCAGACCCAGAACACGCTGGGCGGATTACATATCACATCTGGCTGGGAACTTGCTAAGGAGAGGGATGTCTGGTGTGCTTTGCTTGGCCTGCTGCCCCTGCCAGCCGGCCCCTTAAGCGGAAGAAAATGGATGGACATTAATATATATTATCTGTCTATCCTGACATACTTTCTGTTGATGCAGTTTGTTTTTTCCCAGCTTTTCCCTTCAACATGTTAAGCAGCATAACACCCCGGCGCAATTTTGATAACCACTTGATGTGATTTTTAACACCATCATCTCACAACCTCTGCTTTCTGCCTCTCTGTCATTTGTCAGGTGGCGAGATGGGAGCACCATACGCGGTCACTCTCCAAGCTCTTTGGTAGCCCTTATCTGGCCTGTTACTGCCTGGGCTTTGTCATCATTCTGCTCAACGTGTACCGCAGCCACAGGTGATACACAAACTTTTTTCCTCATTCTGCTCAATTCATGTCGTTTTATCCTTCATTTCCATCCATATTAGTTGAGTTTTGGTCAATTAAGATTTTATTAGAGGCATTATTGCATAATTAACTATCACACCTACGATTCATCATTGTAAATAAATTAAGTGGACATGACTGTTAGCTTCAAGGTGTGTACAGATTGACTGTGAGGGAGTTTTAAGTGCCCACCCCAGCCCGCTGACTCACAATGTAAAATGCAGAATAAAGGCCAGTCTTATATAACTTCCTTCTCAATAACCCATTTTTCTTATGTTTTTGTTGATGCTCAATACTTGAACCAGATGAGCAACTATGACAAACCTTTCAGTTCAGGTACTAGCACGCAGCACTCTTTTTTTCCCTTTCACTTTCTTCCTCTTCTTCTGTATTCCATTCCTGTGTCCTTTTTTCCCGTCTCCCACCACTGCTGCTCTTTTCTTCCTTTCTCTCATCCTAATCTGTACCCACGGTCCTGTATGTGCCAGTGTCACCCCACGCCTGCTGTCGCAGCACCACAGCACCCAGTGGATGCACACACTCCCACAGTGCATCAAAATGGTGACAAAGCACCCTCAACAAAACCATGCATATACAGTATGCCAGTGGCAAGAGATTTATTTATTTTTCCTTCTCTCAAAGGATGTCTGTGATGTCTGTTGCCGGGCAACGCTTTTGGAACAAGCTGCTTCGAAGCGATAAATTGGCTTGCCAGTTTTCTCTTGTGCTTCTGAAGAGAATATTTATCGACACACAGTGCAACATGAGAAACTAAAAATAGTAGTAGCACATAGCAATTCATTTACTCAGACGTGCTTGGAACAGGAAATGTGAATGAGGCGAATAATGGCTAGAATGCTCCGTTGTAATGAAAATAACTCTTTGAAATATACAATTTGGAATGCTTTTAGTTTCTCTGTTGCAATGTTACAGCCAAAAATTGAATTAATTGCTTGGAAAATGTAGAATTTTTTGTACTTTTTTTGGCAGGCGAATTTAAAAGCACATCCCTTTCAGCACTATTAATGGAAAACTGTCAGGTGAGCTAGGGTGTCGGGTGTGATTACAGACTGCATTCACTTTATTCCTAAGGGTGCCACTGTATAAATGATTATGGTTGCAGCTTACGGTGAGATTAGGGAAGTAGCAGTAAGGGAGTGATCACACCGAGATTAAACGCTAAAAAAACAATGCCAGTAAAACCATTGTTTTCCTATGATATGGCGCATCTGACCAGCATTCAAGCATCTATTTAGATGGCTGTTTTTCCGGCGTCTTTTTAGACACGCGTTTTTGTAGATGCTGCTTTTTAGACGTGCGTAGATGCTGAAAAGTTCAACTTTTTGAGCGTCACACGCCAGTAGCTAGTGCGCATTGAATAAGCTCTTCCAGCATTTCAAGCGTCTTTGAAGTGTCAGCGTCCCTAGCGTCTCATTTCTGTGTGATCCCCCCCTTAGGTAGTTAGGCGCATTGATTGTCTATGATTAGTCCCAGTGGCTTTTCTAGGTAGCTCACTGCCAATGGCTGGTCCTTTTAAAAGTAAATTGTCATTAATTTAGCAAATACTTTTTTTTTTAACAGATATTTGACTAATGTTAAATTACCATGTTCTAAAATGTCCCTGCAAAGCTCTGTTACCTTTTGTGCTGTCCGTGTCTGTAATGTTGCTAACAACTGGACTAAGCTACGTTCGTTGCTTTAATAACAGTGTTGAGCATGCACCCAGAAACTGTACCAATGGTATAGTTTCCATCGTCTCCCTACAATGACGAAGAGGTTTCCACTCATGTTCCTGTTTTTTATTTACTACTTTTTATTACTGATATTAGTGATGCTGAACAACCCCCACACCACCCAGCTTGGTCTTGGCAAGGTGCAGGAAACATCAATATGTCCAGACTGCTAGAAAAGGATTTCAGCACGCTCAAATCTATGCAGTGTTTCACTCAGTAGAACTCAGATTTTATAAATGAGCCATGATGAAAACATGTAAACTGCGTCGGTAAGACAGACAAAGCAGATTAATAAAATTCATTAATCGACTAAAATTAATACCAAGCCAAAGTGCAAGTCAAATGTTCTCCACATGTGTTAGTTATCACCAGGGCGTTGGCGGCGGATCCTTTGAGTTCTGTGGATTGCCGTAGCAGCAGACCCCACAGATGCTCGATCTGATTGGGATCTGGTGATTTTGGAGGCCAGGTTGACGCCTTTAGCTCTTTGTCATGTTCCTTGGGCCATTCCTGACCACTTTCTGCGATGTGGCATGCTGCACTGTCCTGCTGGGGAGGTCACTGCCATCGGGTAGTGCCAGTGCCATTAGGGGGTGAGCTTGGTCTGTTGTGTTGTTTGGGTAGGTAGCGCCAAGTGTCAAGTGGCAACCACATGAATTCCAGGACCCAAGGTTACCCAGCAGAACACTGACTTCACTGATCATCACGAATCAGCAGACTGTTGTTGCTGCCTTTACATTTGTTTTTATAGAGATGGTTTTATTAAACTTCTTTCCGAACAGCATTTCCAGAGTGAGTCATTACTATATTCATTCTATGAGTTCAAGGCAGTTTGATATAAATCTTTCTGCTGTGCTTCCTGTTGTGTAATCAAACACACATTACATGTGTAACTGTACACACAGTAGTAGGCTGACACTCTACTGTTATGCCTGCTGTGTAATAATGATCTGCTGCTGATAGCAGTTAATCTGGATGAGTCACGTCACAGTTGGTGAATAGAATGTTAACTGAATGGTCACATTGTTAGAAATTTAGAAAGACTGATCATGTGTAGTATTTTGTGCAGTGCCAACCCTGTGGTGTGGATGCTGGGCAGTACGAAACATGATTGATCTCTCTACTCTGTAGTCCACTCTGCTGCCCAGTGGCAACTTGATTAGCTCCTTACTAAAAGAAAACCACGTTAAGGGCGACCGCTGCTTTGCTTAATGTGAGGGAGAGAAGAGTTCAGGTAGGATGTCTTTTTGGCCAGTCTCTCTCTTTCTCCTCTGACTCCTCTTGTTTGGTTTGAAGACTGCCTACTTTCTAAACTTTTTGTTTTTCTTATGAGAGCAGTATTCTCGTCCTCCATCCATAGTCTTTTGGTTTTGGGTCCGCGTGCTTGTCCTTTGTGCATTTTTGTTTGGTTACTGGAGTTTTTTCCCAATCTCAACAGTGTGTTTGTTGCAGCTTGACCTCTTAATGTGGCAGTGAAAGCAGGTAGAGCTGCCACACTACGTACTAGTCTGCTTCGAAACCTAAACCTATTCAAAAAACATGGATCACAGGAGAATGAAGTCCTTTGAGGGCCTTGTTTTGGCCCACCTCAAGACCATCCCCAGCTCACGCCTGGAACCCCTGCAATTTGCCCACAAAGCCAACAGATCTATCATCAGTGCACTCAACATGGCCCTCCATTTCATCCATCAGCAGCTAGACTCCCCAGGAACCTCTGCCAGGATCTTGTTTGTGGATTCCAGCTCTGTTGTCATTTCTATCTTCCATTCTCTGCAGCAGGACAAGCTCTTCAGTTGCACGTGTCTGACTTCATCTGCAGGTGGATCAGTGACTTCCTGTCTGACAGGAAGCAGCATGTGAACCTGGGGAAACACTTCTGTGACTCCTGGACCATCAGCACTGGTTCCCTTCAAGACTGCGTCCTTGCCCTCTGCTCTTAATTCTATATACTAACAGCTAAAAGACAGCCGAAAGACTTGTGTAGCTCTGTCTGCACTGTTGCCACTGTTAGTCTTGTTTGTGTTTTTAGCACCATTAGCTGCTAGCCATCACTCAGCCACCTCCATGTTAAGAGCCATGCGCAGACAATTCCCACCTAGACTCCGAATGATAGAAATGCTCTGAATGCTGTATAGAGCTATTTATATGGTCAGCGTCAGTTACCTTCCTGTCTGTTAGTGTCATGTAGTCAGGAATCTACAGGCTCAGGGTCTTGACGCAGACACTGACATGATGCATTGTCTTATGATTGGAGTGTTATGGAGTCAGGGAGTTGGCCTTGACGCAGGCATTGACCTGATGCTTTGTCTTGTGTTTAGTGTTATAGAGTCATGGGATGGGCAGACACACTGACTTGATCTCTTGTGTATTGCCCCTCCTGTCTGTTTTCGCTCTGCCTTTCGCCTTACTCACTATAATCCTGATTATCTGCCTGGCTCCTCTTGAAGATGCTTCCTCTGGTACTGAGGTCACGATTCTCTAAAGGGCATACAAGGTGAAAGAAATAAGTTGGGATAGTGGTGGGGTTTTGTCATCAGAAATTGGTGGGAAGTTCACTTTGGTTGTGTGTACTATATGTAGGTCAGCCTTTGGCTTTTAAGGGACAACATTATACACACTACATTATATGACCTTGTTAAGAAAGTCAATTAAAGTGTGACATTCCCCTGCAAATAAATAGCAGTCGTCAATATTATGCGTTCAGACTTTGCCTATTTATATCCAAAAGCTGTGCAGCCCTAATGAAATATAAACACCTGATTTATTTTTTGACAGGAAGCAATAAAGAATGTTTTGATTGCTCCACGCAAAATGACTCTATTTCCTGAGGGGTTGATGTGGCTAATGATCATAGCAAAAACTAACACTTGCCTCTCCACATGCTGATATTTATAGCTCCTCTGGCATTAAAAATTCAAAAACAGTTCTATTAAATGATGAAAGTTCAAATATGGATCTCAACTTTTATTTGCAAGTTCTCAAAGAGCCTTTCAGGTCATTTCAGTGAAATAAACTTTATTACATCTCAATTTTGCTGGAAAACATTGAAGATATGAGTGTTTTTCAGCCAGCTCATTGCATAACTGAGACAAAAACAAAGTAAAAACAATGCCCTCTCATTGAGCGCTGTGTAATCATATGATGCTAAGGGATGGTTTCTTATTTTTCAAAACATTTGGCCTTTGTTCTCTGAAGGAAATCTTATTAACAAACATACACATTCAGATATCTTCTGAGGCCCTGTCTACACATATGCAGATATACAGTATATTTTCCCCCTCCCCTTGAAACAATAATGTCCACCTGGCCCTCATTTTACAAAACATCTCCAGCCATTATAGAATGTAAAAACGTGAAATGCTTGCCGGTGTTAGCTGTCTTCAGTAGTTTCTCCTCGTTGCAAAGGTAGCAAAGTGCACAGTCTAATGATACGTTTTACAAAACGATGACTGGTAGCATTCTGGTCATGCTGAAGTGTTCCAAAAACATTGGGTGCAGCAGACAACTCCGTTCGTCCCTCAAAACACACCTCTTCAAAACTGCCTACAACCTCTAAATTCAGTGTACTTTGCCTTTCTGGACTATTTCCCTCCCTACCTTCCTATGGAATTTTTTTTTTTTTTTTAATTGCTGTTGTTCTCTATAAAGCGTCTTTGAGTATCCTGAAAATCACTGTATAAATCCAATATATTATTATTATTATTGTTGTTATTGTTGTGAAGTGGTGCAGCAGTATTTAGTTTAAAGGACTAGTTCACCCTAAAACAAAATTCAGTCATTATGGACTGCACAGGCGAGCACGCACGAGCACGCCTTCGGGCAAACAGAGCATAGCCACTATTTATGGTATTAAAATATACTAAATGACGTCGTTGCGAGTAAACTCTGGATGTTCCCACTTAAGGACATTGTCGCGGACGAGCAGTATGGAGGAATATTACAAAGTTTTTGTGTAGTTTTATGGACCTTTTCGTGTAGGTTACAAATGACGCCCATTGTAAGGATTTTCACTGCAGGACTGGCTCACCGGGGGTCTCCAGGTGCACTTTGAGGAAGAAAAAAACTACTCCGGATTACTCATCAGCATGAGAGTGAGTCCCTAACGACTGAATTTTGTTTTAGGGTGAACTATTCCTTTAAGTGTGGTCATTAGACCAAGCAGTGCTAACAAAGCATGTGCTCATTACTCAAAGCATTTAAAAATCTTATTTTAAGTGACCTCATGCTCAGTTTGTGTGTGGATGAAAAAAAAACATTTTCTTACATTTACTTCTGTTTTTTGTAAAGATTAAATGTTTGGCCAATTCGATATAGAGTGATAAGGAAAGGAGAGAAATTTGAAGAGATGAGAAAGATGCACAAAAAAATACAAAATGCAATGACCCCTGAATAATATGATGCAAAATGTCACTGAATGGCATATAAAACATTTTTTTTTTCAAAAACAAAATGCCCCAAGTGGTGAAAAGGCTGCTTTTTTAAATATTTAAATATTTAGCATCATTTTTTTTCTAAACAAAGAAAAGCTCATTTTAGGTTCAGACTGCGTCATTTTACCAGCAAAGATAACTTCAAATTTATATTATTCTATTGTAACAACAGATTTATGTTCTCATCATAAACAGACAACATATCACATGATTTACATGTGTTTCCTATGTATTTTCTTAGTATACAGAAATATATAAAGTACCACAGATCTTATAATCTGACACAGGTACAACATACAAAAATAGCTAGAAAATATTTTTTACAAAGAACAGAGAAAAAATATTTTATAAATGATACTGAGATTTGGTGATGGTTTATTTTTACCAGTTATTCTTTTTATATCTACATCTTAATTCATGAAAAAATGTAAAAGAAAATACTTTGACTTTTTTTTTAAACATATCTCAATCAGTGACAGTGATGTCACTGATCACTTTCAAATTGATTGATTAATTTATTTAACAAGTCACCTTTCTAGATACTGGAGGTGTGTACTCGTTTTCAAGTTACATGGGTTAATAGAACAATCATGTTTAGTGTCAAATCGCTTTTTTTCCGTTGTTGGAAAGTCCGTCATATTTTTGCCAGCCAGCGTTAGCTATTAACATTAATAGTTACAACATTAAAGTTTGCCCAGCAAGATTGTACAAGTTAGATGTTGAATCAAAATGTCAGCTCATCACCAACAGGCCTAGACAGAAAAATTTGACACAATAAAGATACCAGTCAACAGTGGGGCTGATATTAGAGAAACTACAAAAGTTTGAGAGATGATCACAGTAATGACGTCACAGTGGAAATGCATGTAGTTTGGTGTACACATACAGTGATCCACTGGAAAAATATTACAGTTCCCAATCCCAACAAACAAACACACTGATTGATCAGCAGACTAATTACTCAACAGCATTATTACTGTGCTGCTTATTGCCTACCTAATTAACTTACGAATACACTGACTGACTCACTGCGTGCTGAGTAGCTGACTGACGGCAACTTCTTTTTATAGCTCCACTACTGATTTATAGCCTGTTTGACAGACATGCAGAGGATTCGGAGAATGTATTTTTATCTTCTAAGAACACAGCAGTGATGCTCTCCACTCATTATATTCAATAATAATAAACCTCTGGGGAAAGCTGTAACATTTTTCTAATTAATTGTGTGTATTTAATTGGCACTCTTACTATTAACAGAAAGCCTAATGAGATAATTTGCACAGTTAAAAGTACTAAATGTAAAAATGTTACACCTTTACTCCCTCTGTATTAGGAAATATTCAAAGCTAAATAAAGACCATACCAAAACATATACTAATATTATCAGTACTTTGGAACTGTGTGCATGTTAAAGGGATAGTGCACCCAAAAATGAAAATTCAGCCATTATCTACTCACCCATATGCTGAGAGAGGCTCAGGTGAAGTTTTAGAGTTCTCACATCCCTTGTGGAGATCCAAGGGGAGAGCGGGTAGCGACACAACTCCACCTAATGGAGGCTTGAGGCGCCCCAGATTCAAACATCCAAAAACACATAATTGAAACCACAACATATCTCCATACTGCTCGTCCGTAGTGATCCAAGTGCCCTGAAGCCCCAACATAAAAAGTTTGTTTTGAAAACCGTCATTTGAACTCTGTTTTTAGCCTCATTGTAGCCTGTAGCTCTAACTGCCTTTCTGGGCACCATGCTCACATGTGCGCACTTGCGCATGAGACCACCGCGTTCATGTGTGTTCGCATGCTTTCTCTGGTCTCACACGCAAGCGCGCACATGTGGCTGTGACTTTTAAGATACTTTTATACTCTTTTATCACCAATGCATGTTTTTAAACTTGCGAAAAGCTGTTAAACTTGGGCAATACCCTCCTTTCCCATTGCCAGTAGACCAGACCTGTGAATAATATGAGTATGACTCTTTTTTTTTTTTTTTTTTTGTTTGATTGTTTTTTCCTTTTGTCCCTCAATCTTGGGTTTGTATTGATATGTGTGTATGGTTCAATAAGGAAAGAATTTAAAAAAGATAATTTTTTGAAAAACGAAAAGAATAAAATATTTTATCACTGAATGAAAAGAACAAGTCAGAAAACATACTTTCAGACAGTGAGTGGATGCCACTGCTGCTTCCACCGACTTCCACTGGGTTTATGATGGTTCAACCTTTTGAGCCTGCCTACTTCACGCGTGACCATGGCAACTACAGAATCCACGGCAAGGGAATAGAAAAGACATTTCATGTCTTTGAAATACTTCACAAGTAGAAAGGACATTTCAGGTATGTGTTTTTGTCAGAATGTAATAAAAGGTGTCAGTACAGTTGTTGTACAGTGCGTAAGGGAATTTAGGTCAGGCTGCTGTATTGACGGGGAATGTAAGAGGTATTGGGGTGTGTGGGTACTTGACCAAGACCCTAATACACCTAGACTGTTCCGGTTTGTAATTCTGCCAGTATGAATGGAAGCGTACCTACGTCTCACTGTGCAAGTTGAAATGTATCACGGTTTAAAATCTTGATACATTTTTTCATAATTGAAACTGAACTAGAATTACTACCTCACAATTGCATGTCACTGCAGACCTGTCAAGTTGCAAAAATGGTGATATGTCACATATATCTTCCCTCTGACAGCACAGAGGATCTATACAATCATCACAGTTTCAAGGTGGGCACTCAAGATTAGTGTCACCAATTCAGTATCTTACCAAATGTCTCTCCTTCTCCTCCTGAGATATGATGTTGAATAATGGCCCAAAAAGTATTCTTGCTGAGCATTTTGATGTTACAGTGAAGTTGACCTTTTCAATGAAAAATGTCATCACGTCATTATTTCACATTATTTCATTATCACACCAGACATTTTTCGTAAAATTTTGTCGCAAGTAGCACATTCATTTCTGAGATATGACCAAAAACATGTTTTGTTAGGTCCCAGTGACCTTTGACCGTGGATGTTTGTGCCAAATTTAAAGAAATTCCCTCAAGGTGTTCTTGAGATACAGTGTTCACTAAAATGAAACGGACAAGGTCACAGTGACCTTGACCTTTAACCACCAAATTCTGTTCAGTTCATCTTTGAGTCATTGTCGATGTTTGTGCCATATTTGAAGAAATTGCATCAATTTGTTCTTCAGATATCACGTTCATGTACGGATACGGATGCAAGGTCACGTGACCTTGACCTGTGACCTTTGTACACCAAATTCTGTCAAGTTTGTCCTTGAGTCCAAGTGGACATTGTGCCAAATTTGACAAAAAATCCCTCAGTCGCCTTAACGAGAATAAGACAAACAAGGTCATGGATGTTTGACCTATTCTCTCAAAGCGATAACATATGTACAGACAGACAGCCTGAAAACGTAATGCCCCCGGACATGGCTATTGCTGGCATAGAGGCATAACTAGGAATAAAGCATACAAGTGTTTAAAGCTTGCTGTTCAAGTAGAAGTATTGCACTTAAGCTTTTCTCAGGGTGGAACTGTAGACACAAGAACAAGAGTAGGAAAATGGGGGGAGGATGGGGCAGTCGTTGCCATGTTACATTCATTTTCTTCCCCAGTTTGTTACTTCACCGAGCATATGCAGGAATTAATGGGAGCATGTGTCAAATTAAGCAGTGGGCTCTGACAACTGCATACCCGTTATTTATTACACTCACTGTGCAAATGGGTCTTTGAAGGTTTATGTCTGAAACTATAGAAACAACACCGGATTTTAAAACTAAAGTGCAGTTATTTTATATCACCAGCCTTGCATTCCTAAGCTCATCATCATCATTCCGCCGTCTGTCTCTCTACTCAGACTTTTGGTCTCATTTTCCAAAAGGTACAAAGATGGCAAATGTGTGGTTTTGACAGGAGTGGGACTTTTAACTCACCAAACACACCAAATATATGCTACACTACGCCATAAAAGCATGCAGAGATAAATGACATAAAACACGTATCAATGACCAATTTGCTTGTTTCCAAAAGAAAGTCCTGTTTTATTTTTAGAAGCTACAGAGTGTGTAACAGGAGTGAACTGTCATCAGATGTAACCAGTATGCCCAGTGGTCAGTCCCTCACACCCACTAACCCCCTGACCGCATCTCCATCCACAAGACTCCCTTTTCCATCTCTTTTTCAATCCAAATCGCAGCAGCATGCCTTGCTAGGTCACCTTACTTAACAGAGAGCCCAGCAGTCACTCTTTGTGTCTGACATAGCATAACAACAACCGACATCACATTACACTTCCTCCTCCCTTGGACAAAGGAAGAACACTGTACGCCTCACAGCACAGATGCTGTAACCCATTTTCTCTTATTAACCCCAAACCTAGTTTTGATGTGGGGGACGTTTTTTTCCTGCAGGAAATAGAGCAAATTCAGAAGGCACAGGGTATTTTTATGCACGCGCGCGCTCACACACACACACAGACACACACACACACACACACACACACACACACACACAAAACTGCATCCACCCCAGCAGTGTTCCAGTGTTTTATTATAATTTACAAAACCTTTTAACACTGAAAATACAGAACTTTTTTAACTCTGTGGTCTGGTTCCCTTTAGATGCTGCAGTGCCTGAGAGCCTGAACAAAATTTATAAAAACATAAAATGCAAGGTGAAGAGCATAAAAGGGCTCCATGTTGCAGACGGAACACTGAAATTATTATCCAAAAGGGTGAAAGAAACAAAACATAGATCACAGTTTGCAAAAACAGTTCCTCATAACATAGTTGTCCCTAACTACTGTTATACTAATATAATTAATATAATAAATTTCTTCTTCAGAAATTTATGCAATTTCAAAAGGCTCACTTGGGCAAATAAGTCAAATCCAAGGGGTCTCAATGGCTAAAGCTGTCAGTTTTGTTTTCAAAGGAGTTACACTGTGGGTTTCATTTGAAACTGGTGTATTTTTTTTTTTCATTCTTGCATATTGTGCTATTTACTAAATGTCTAGGTCATATTTTCTGCTTTAATACAGTCAAACATTAATATTTTGCATTTTAAAGCCGCTACAAGAAACTTTTCACTGGATATGCAAAAGTCTCATTTCTGCTGATGTCTGTGCCTGACCTACAACAGCAAATGAGACCATCGGTGTGAAGATAAGCTATTTCGAAACGTTTTGTTCGCTGTGATCTAGCATGTACCAGCCCAATCCTGGCAGGAGCTGGCGGGTCCAGGGAGCCACACACAGAGGCTGCAGGTTGCGCAGATTCACCCCGTGCCAGCGGGGACGAGGGGAGCAGGGGGCCGTGGGGCTGGAACGCTTCATCCGGGCCGAAGACAGGAACCAGCCAGGCGTCGACAGGGTCCAACGAGTGCCGAGAAATAAAGAGGCCAGGCACCGCTCCATACTCAGTCCAAGAAGCCGTGGAAGTGCTCGCCAAACAGGCCTTCAGCCTTACCAGCCAATTGCTGCATTTACCTTGGCGGTGGCGGCGGCGGCAGTGGCGCTTATGCTAGAGAGGTGGAGCTGAGGCGCGGCAAAGTTGAACTGGGATCCCCGATAGGAGCGGGGGCAAAGTTTTCCCGTCTTGTTATTTCATTCATCCCAAAACAAACACATGCGCGAGCCAGGTAAGCGTCTTTACGACAGTACACGCTAGAGCTTATGGGAAATGTAGGCTTCATTCCGGCAAAACACTACCGCTTTTGTCCACAGGGTCGCCAAAATCAACTCAAAATGAAAGTTCCTTGTAGGGGCTTTAAGCTTTTGGATGTAAATGTACAGATGCTGACAACAGTTGTGACCCGAGTTTGTTTGACTGATATAAAGCATGTGGCATAAAATTATCACCAAATTCTGTGTTTCCCCTTGTTAGTCAACTTCACTCCAACTTATTAAAACTAATTTTACACTTATTTTTGGAATATTTGACATCATAGACCTCATTTGCATAAAAGTATACCTAATTTTTCAGTAAAAATAGTCAGTAATCATGAATTCTGAATTCTGAATTTGAATATAAAGTGATGGATTTTTACAGAGTGGTATATGTCAAAGTTTTGTCAAAAAAAAATAAATTCTGAACCATTTTAAATTTTTGAATGGCAGCCAGTACTAACACCTGCGGTCATATTGACCTGGTTTTGTTTGACTGGTTATAAAGTGTAAAGTATCACATATTTACACAGCAGATTTCTTTTGTTTTGTGTTGTTTTGTCATCTCATTCTCAAAATAAATGAGCAGGAATCTGATGGCAGTAAATTAACTCATGTAATTTGCATATTGTGACATCACTAGGCTGTGGCTATATCTGATAAAATAACTCTAAGTAAAACTGAATTTTGAACATATTTACACTGTGGATTTTTTTTATTTTTATTTTTATTTATTTTTTTTGTTATCGCATCCTCAAAATGCCCAGTCATCCTCAGTCTCAGACTTTTCTACAAGCCCCATGCACAAATGAAGTGACAGGAAAGCTTTCATCTCAGGGACGGTAACATCATACCAGTCATTGAATCTGGGTTTTGGTTTTGTTTTGGTTCTGTTTTGTTTTGGAACTCCGGACGGCACTCTGTCAGAAGAATCCACCCGCAAATATCCGCGTGGGACTGAGCTCGAAATGCGACAATGCCGGTGTGTTTTTCCAAAGGACTGTCAATCACAAAGGGGTTTAGCCTTTTAGACAATTCCTCCAATCATCATGCACCGAGCGTCCTCTCCCGCCTACCTTGCCATTAGGTCCTGGGGAAGCTGAGCCTCCCTGGAAGTGACGATTTTGTCGCATTTATCCAATGACGGTCTGGCTTTGCTGCATGAGAAAAACCTGCTCAGCGCTGTCTCATAAGGCAAGGCAAGGCAAGTTTATTTATATAGCACAATTCAACACAAGGTAATTCAAAGTGCTTTACAGAGACATTAAAAGCGACAAGACACAATTTAAGACAATAAAAACATTCGATCATAGGAATGCTTGGAGGCTCCGCATCCACTGTGCTGACGCGAGAATGACAGGGAGGTTGCATTTGTAAACTGGTGATAAACAGCTGATGTTTGAACATCATAGTCATGATGTGAAACGTATCCACCACACGTTTAATGCAAGGTAAATTCTTATTTTAAAGTAAATTCAATAGTCCATATTTGACCATTTCTTCTATGGAATTTTAGGGGAAATTCAGCCTCTCTTGTTGTCTCAGAGCAATCGCCCCTGGTTTTGAAGCCTCTAGTTTTGCATTTTGGCTTCGTCATCTTGTTGTTTTCTTGTCTTCCTGCAACCAATTTGGTTTTCATGTGTTCTAACCTTCTGCCACTTTGTTTTTTTACTATCCTGGCCGACTTTGTCAGAGGATACTTAGGTGTGACAGCAGGTAGCCTAAGCTAAGCACACGGTCAAGCAAACAAATGGTCTCCATGGAAACAGTAGAATTTAACTGCACTAAAATCTCTTTCAGTACAGCAACATCCAACATTTAATTAATGTTACATTATTGAAGGTAATAACTGAGAATGAAAACAGTTATTTGTGATCCTATTTCAGAGTATTTTACACTAAGTAAAGTATAAATGTAGTGACTTGGCAGCTGAAGCATTGTTAATGAAGATGATAATTATGGGTAAGTTATAGTGGCATTAACTTTACCCAAGAATTATAGATATGTTCTCATATTTTGCTCATGTGTATACCAGTAAAGAATCCCATTTTGAAGTGGGGACCACAGTTTGCCGTTTGTGTTAAGATATTGTAAAAATGAACAAGCTTTCAAACTACACAGCAGTGTAGCAGACATTTATTCAGTACCACTATATTTTAATTAGTGCTCTTTCAAACTGCCAAACAAAGCTGAATCACTCAGCAAATGCTCCAGAGTTTAAATCACTTTTTACGTCTAAATACAAATCCATTCTCTGTATCTGGACTCTGTAAGTACTATCTTTTATATACAGACAACACTAAAACCAAACTGAGCACCTTTTACAGCAGACATTCACCCTTTCATAAACTCTTCATCCAAATATTGTGAGGTAACAGTGGATGCAAAATGAAAAGGCTTTCACTTGAAGACCACACTTGCACAACACACAACCCTCAAATCATCAGTGGTTGCGTAGCCTACCTTTGAGCGTGACATCAGGAGAAGTTAAAAGCCCTCTCGCTAATAAGGAGTCTCTTTCTCTGCACACTTAAAGACACACACATACACACACACACACACACACACACAGTTGATGCATTAGAAGAGGTTGTGGGAGAGTTGAGAAGAGAAGGCAGAGACATAGAAATTAAATGCTTGATCATGTCTGCAATGATTGATGGTTTTGCGGGCTGCCAGGTTAGTTTGATGCATTCAGACTTACCTCCTGTTTGTTTGTTTTTTTCATTGCAATTTCAGGTATCACAGTTCATATTAAGAAATTGCAATGTACATTGCCTGTAAGGTGTAAAAGTCACCCAGTGGACCCAGTGAGTAAGGCAATACATTAAAGCAGGTATCTTGGCAATCCTCAGGAATGAAATGAAAATGTGACTCTGCTCTCTGGAAGTATCGAAAATTTTGTTAGTCATTGATTACTCCCCTGTGGATGTATTTCCATGCAGTCATATGATAATATCTCAGAGTCAGTCTGATAACATAGTAATGGCACTCAAGCCTGATGAAACCTGAGAGATGTTACGTCTTTGCACAATAATGGCACATCAGTGGTGGTCTAATAATTAACTTTAATTTGAATCTTCACAAAACTGATGCACTACTAGTCCATGTTCAGTATTACAAGGGTTAATTCCCATTTGGTTTTCACTTCAGTATTCATTTTGACATTATGTTGATGTCAGGTGTTTTCTGTGTGGGCAGAGGTGACATGAATTTTTCCAAACTGACCATTAGCGAATGAATTATACACCCTGCTAATGCCTGGTACACACTACACAACTTTTCTGTCCATTCTGACAGTCACTATGTCACATTACGCGATTGTGGAGTCATAAAATCGTGCTGTGACTTGGCCGACAGACATGACACACTACACGGTGGTCCACACCAATCATCCCCAGTGGTCTTTCACGACGTGTTTGATGGTTATTCTTGTCATATTTCTCTTGCTGTTACTATTATTTCAGTCACTGTGTCTGTTCATGTGCCAGCTGAAATGTTAATGTAGTAATGTAAAAAGTGGCACCAGATGGGTGGAGCTATATTTAAAGTACCATATGCAAACATACAAGTCACTGAGTCCTCCACAACAAGTTCCTGCAAATGTTTCACAATAAAAGCCTATTTAGAAAATGAAGGGATTCTCTCATCTAAAGTTGTAAGGGGCTTTTAATTTGAAACAGATACAGGAAGTGTTAAGTTTGAAATGACAGCGTGATGCATTAACTTTATCACGGCAAATGGGAGCTGATAAAAAGTAAAATTATAAAAATACAGAGGGAATAATAAATAACGGCCCGTTTATTATGTTGTCTGTTTCACATAAAGCTGGTAGCCTCTCCCTGCCACTATTTTTTTAATTTTCTTACTTTATGTCCGTCTCCATTATGAATAAATAACATTGTTTGCTAGCCTGATGCAAATGGCAGTACTCACCAGGTTAATGAAGTGCCTCTGCTGCTTCACACCATCATTTTTCCCTTTTTACTCTGTGTGGTAACATCCTTAGAGGAATATCTAAAACCCTGAGGTGTTGTTATGGTACAGTTGTCTACGGCAGCAGATTTATCTGTGTTCCTATTGATCAAAGTGACGGCTGTGATGGGAGCAGTCTTGAACGACAAAAAGAAACTCAAACATGCTAGACTTTCTGTTTGAACCTCATGAGGCGTCCCGGACATGGCATCGATTGTCGTCCACTATGACACACTACACAAGATAAAACGATGGATTACAGTTTACGACACTTCTTGTCCTTCATGATCCATGCCGACACTTTATGTCGCTGCGTCGGGCTAGAATCGGGCTTATATTCTGTAGTGTGAACCAGGCATAACTTAATTTTCTGTCCTCCACTTCTGTCCAGACTGAAATATCTCACTACTATTGAATGAAATTCTTTACAGTCATGGTCCCCAGAGGGTTAACCCTAAATACTCTCGTGAGCTCCTGACTTTTCCTTTAGCACCATCCAACCATAGGGTTGACATTTTTGGTTTGAACGGAAATGTTTTGCCATCAAATGTAGTTCAGACATTCATGTTATTATGATTTGTGTGGCCCCTTAATGTAGTGTCATGATCTGATCAAAATTTGACATTGCCATCAGCCCGTCAGCCTCAGCTGTATTTTTCTTTTTGTGCTAATTAGCATGTTAGCATGAGTGAGTGGGTGTGGCGGGTGGAGTTCAATACAGAAAGAAAAAAAACTTTGTATCTCCAAAATATAGCTGAAGAATAGCACATTTTATTTTGATTTTTTGCATTTCTACATCACAATATCAAAGATGTGAAAATGTATTCACCTTGCTCCTCTTCAGTTAATGTGACCTGTTAGATTCAGATGTAGTGTGGAACAGGAGGAAGGTCAGAGGTTAATCCAAGATGAATTTGATAATTTAATGCTTGCAACATCAAAAAAGATTGAACAGAGGCAATGAAAAGACTGAGAAAATTTTGTGATGTTCAAAAAACACCTGTTTGGAACATTCAGCAGGTAAACAGGTTAACTTGTAACAGATGATAGTACCATGAGTGGATATGAGAGGGGCATCCTCAAAAGGTTCAGTTGTTCACAAGCAAGGACAGCATGAGGTTCACTACTTGTGAAAGACAGCTGCAAGGAATTTGGGGATTTTGCCATCCACAATCCAAAATATCATCAAAAGATTCAGAGAAGTAGGGGCAAAGCTAGAAATTAACATTCCTGCACAGAGGATATGACTGCATGAGCTCAGTTTCACTTTGGAAACCTTTGGAAACACAGTTCCTCACTGCATCTACAAATGCAAGTTACTACTCTACCATGCAAAATGAAAACCACTTATTAACAGCATCCGTAAACATCGCTGAACTCTCTGGGTCCAAGCTCATCTAAGATGAACTAACAGAAAGTGGAGAACCTTGGGCTGTTGAGCAACTGAAGTTGTATATCAAGCAAGAGTGAAAGAATTTCACTTTCAAAACTTGAACTGTCCTTGGTTCTCAAACACTTGCTGAGTGCTGTTAAAAGAAAAGGTGATGTAACACAGTGGTAACCATGCCCCGTCCAAATGTGTTTATAATGCATTGCAGTTATCAAATTCAGCATCAGTGTATATTTATGAAAAAAAACTCTATCTGTTTTTTATTCCAATTTCTTTGGAATCAGGTTTTTCTTCACCTTTAAACTGGGTCTGCAAGTTTACAGTACAGTAGTTTAGTACAGCTCGACATTGACACATTTCTTGGTCATGAGCAGTGAATTAATCTGATGAAAGTAGGTCATCACAACAGTCTTTTATCTGCATTTCTCCCCAGCTCACTGTTATTTTGTAACTCATTTCCTACCACTTAAATTCACAGTAAAGGTCTTATGCAAACTGTGGTCCTTTCCCTTTGCACTACCACTCCAAACTAGTTGCAAAAAGTGAAGTAAAGGTGGTTGTTTTTTCTGCAGTATGACGTTGGCGATGAAGGCCCAGGCCAAGTGGGAGGTGATGGACAGGACGGATGTTTTCTACGCTGGCTTAGCTCTCATGGTGCTGGGCACTCTGCTGGTGGTCGGCAGCTTTCTGGCTCTGGGATTCACTGGAACCTTCTTAGGTGGGTATCAGACACAGTGTCACATATTAAAGAGGTAGTCCACTAATTTTACATGTCAAGGTATTTTTTTTAGTCACAGGAAGTGGTACTGTGTGGTGTTTGAAAGGCTTTTGAAAGAGAATTGCATTATGGGAGGCTTAGGACCTTGGACTTAAAACCAGTATATCCAGGCCTGGATTTTTCTTTTGTGAACTCTCTTCTACCAGTCGTCCAACGCTAAATCAGTTTAGTACTTTTCCAAAAAGAGAGAAAACCTATTTTCTCAGCCAGCATCTAAAAAAGTTGGGATGGGATCCTACATGAACCCACCTTTTTGTCCAAAGTTTAAAAGGTTTTTGAGATGTTGCTTAAAAGACTTATGTTTTTGTTTTGTTCTCTGTGCTCTGCTCATTGGTTTGAAGGAGACAGGGCTCAGTTGTAAAAAAAAAAAAAAAAAAAAAAAAAAAGGGATGTCATAGTTTGTTGCACCAATCAGAATTTGGCAATACTTAAATCAAAATCCAATAAGTTGGTAGGTTGTTTGATTACTCTCAATTCAAACTAAATGCACATAGTTTTTTTTCTCCAATCATTGTTGCTTATTTAGTCATGAAAATATTTAATAGAAAAATACCCAAGATATAAAGCCAAATGGTCAGGGTCATAGGTCCCTAAGACCCCCTACCCCATCTGACCGACAAGAAATTATTGATTACAATCATTCACTTTTAATGATAAATAAATAGATACTGAGAAATGAACTTGAAAATTAAAAATTAAGGTTGAAACAATGTCCCTTAATTATGTATAGTTGAGAGATTGCTTTTCTGATTGTTGTGTTGTTGCGTTTTGTTTTTGAAACATGGTTAGGTGATTTCTAATGCAATGCATGCAAATCTGGCGACCTAATTAGACGCAGCAGACCAGCAGAGGCTAACGCAAGAGGCAGCTGTCATGGAGGAGGCTAGACCAAAAACAATAAAATCTGGGTTCATGGATTAAATGATGTTGTTGATGATAGTGGTAAGAAGAGAATAGCTGTATGTAAGATCTGCCGCTCAACGTGCTGAATCCTAACGAGGAAATTTAAATGCACTTACATAGGAAAGACACGTGACTAGGGCACATTTGTGCCAATTTATGGAGCCTGGCTCATTTATATGCATACAAACAAACGCTTTCATGTCCTCATCATACAGTCCATGCAGATATCTTCATATTTGTCTCAGACACAAACATGTTTGTTTTTAGTTGTTATGCTGCTGAATTCATCCAGTCATCAATTCAAATGAACACGACTGTGACAGTATTGCCATTATGCCCATTTGGCAAGCTCTGGTTTCTAGGTCAGTCATTACAGTGAGTCATCACTGAGATCCAGACAGTCTCGGATCCTGCGCCATCTTTGTCCATCACTGCAACGAAATGCCCTCAGTCCATCTTTGTGTCCACAAATCACCAACTGTGTCGACAGAGGGGGAGCGGCAGGGGCAGCAGGAGGGTGTGTGACTGTATGGACAAGCGTCTACTTTGTGTGCAGATCGAGCAAAGCAATCACAAGAGAGTCTGCTGGCGTGCTTCATTCTTCCACCAGTTGGAAGCAACATTAGTGTCTGTCTAACTAAGTTGTTCATCAAGGACAGCCATGTGATTTATGAGAAACACCAGAAACCAGACCCAGCCAATGTCAGTCAATAGACAAGTTTCCCAGGCACATGTGAACGGCAGTAAACAGATAACAGTAGTGCAGAAAACTGGACAGGACAAATTGCTGCTGCCAGGATAATAAGAGAGAATACATCCCCACCGGGAAACGTTACTTTGCAGCACAGAGCAGATAATATTATGCATCCAGTGATTTATGAGCATTTAGTCTCTCTTTAGTATTCACAACAGGAGTCAAGTAGTTATTTATATAATCTGCATCAGAATGCTCAGAGCATTGTAAAATAATAACTCTATATCCATTTCATTAACATTTGCAAGCTCTGAAACCTAACCAGGTAAGTTGGGCAGAGAGTATCTTTAGACCATATTATATAAAGGTTTGTCAGATGGCACATGTTGTATATATTTGCAGCAACCATCCCTTTAAGTGGTTTGGATGGCCTGAGTTAAACTGGTCTGACAATAGGTCTTTCTCATAGAAGACATTCAATGGGCTCTTTTTCTGTACTGTTCGCATGCATACCTATAAAAAGTAATACACCACAATTTGCGTATAACCGACGTAATCATGAGCCAGGCTTGTATATATAACCTATGTAGTCAGGAAGACTGTGATCATGTGACCAATGCACTAATGGGAGTAAAGAAAAAAGAAGCATGAAGAGCAAAAGTCCATGTAAGAAGGCAGGTTGGGGTGGTGGATGGGTAAAACAAACACAGGACTTTCCCCAAGGAGACCAGAATTGGTTCTCGTTTGACACCAAGTTAACTTTGAAGTATTTTAAGGTGCGTCATCCCCATGTTTCTGTCTCTAAACATAACTTGACTTGGCTAAATCTAACCTATGTAACTTGATGTTAAGTATGTAACATGCCATTGACATTTTGGGGCACTAATTTATTAGATATCATACAAACTGTTGAGAATAGGTCACATTTAGACATGTCACAATAGGAAAAACGTGTGTACATCAAAGGAAATTCGCTAAGCCTTATCATGCTCCCCAAATGATAAACCCTTTCCAAAAGGTTTCCAACATGGTGATGTAGCTTTGCATATTTGTTTTCTTATTTGACTGATGAATTAATTTAAGTTACTTTAATGCCGACCTTACACCAAACAGCTTTTCAGGCAATGTCACAGATAAATCACCAGTGTCAGACTAAAATCATTTGAAAAGTCTTTTCAAAGTTTTCAGTTTATGGTTGGCATTAGGGTGTGTATGTGCCTGTGTACTGTATGTGGGGATGACTTTATCTCTCACCACAATCTAATTGCTCTGTGTTTTCTTTCCAATTCATCCTCACTGAGCACCCGCAAACATAAACACACATACTAGAGGATATAGCCTGTGGGTGTGTGTTGTAATTTGATGTGTCTCATTCGCTCTATATTAAGCCCCTTGAGTCACGGTGACCTGATGATTCAAACTGATGGCACAAGGCTAGAAACAAAGAACCAAACATAATCAAATTACACAGACAGTGTCAACACATTGACTAGCTGGCCCAGGATCCAAGCTCCGATCACATCCTACTGATCACAGACCCACTTCTCTAACCTCTACGTTGGCGACCACACCGCTATCACCACCCTTCAGCAAATCCAGGTTGCCCATTTTCATAACCACGACGAAACAACGGTGATGCAGGAACACACACACAAAAAATGCTGCACTTGGCTTTTGAATCTGAATGGGTTGCTGATAGTCGCTTTTGAGGTCAAAAATGAGGTTGGCTTATTGTTCTGAAAGCCAGTTATGCCAGCTTCCTATTCAAAACCAAACACATATGTTTATATAATCTCTTTTATATCCTGCCCCACCTGTGGTACCTAAACAAGCATTCATATTGAAAATTGTTACATAACTTGGCATTAACAGCCTCTATTTGACAGAAAATAGGGCCAGCAGCACCACATGTGTAATTCAACAGGTCAGTTTTCCCTACTGTGTGTGTGTGTGTGTGTGTGTGTGTGTGTGTGTGTGTGTGTGTGTGTTTGTTTGTGTGTCTGTATGTGTCTGTGTGTGTCTGTGTGTGTGCGTGCGCAAGTGGACAAGGGAGGCATAATGGAAGTATTTCAATTGTTTGTGCGTGCACATAATACCTGGGGAACTTATTACATAGCAAGCAATGGTAAGCGCTCGGGTTACAGTGAGTCCCGCAGTGGTTCAGCTGCCAAGTTTTATTGGGTAAAAGCTGCCACTGCACAAGTAACCACATGACCTTCATGCTTTAATCAACATACAGGATGAGCTCATTTGTGGTTCACGCACCCTAGCATCAGTATAAACCTAGCTCGGTATAGTAGGGCGTCATTGAGATATTTTTGAAAACACCCGAGATGGCTGCTGCACTCGTTAACAGACGTTTTGATGCTACACCTTTACAGCTCATTTCTGTAGGCTGTAGTCTGTCTACATTTGTCCAGCATTCAGAGCTACGTGACGTTTCATTACTCTTACTGGTTGAAGGTCTTTCCAGTTGTATTCAGATGCATTTTGGTTTACAGACATTGAAAATGCCCCTTTGATGTCGAAATTGAACCAAAAGGTTCCAGACTACCTCGCATTTTTCTGTCAATGTACCACCAGCCTCCAGTACCAAAGAACAATTCTGAAATTACTTCTACTGTTGCTGAACTGAAATTTAAATTAATATTGCTAAGTTATTAGTATACATATCCTTGGTAGGCTTTTTCTTACTTTGTATTTTGTACTTATGATGTCAAAATTTTAGTTTCCATAGAAGACTGAATTTAAATTCTCTTTATTGTCTTGTAGTGACAAAGCTCCCAACAAAGTGTTCTTCAGAGAGCATGGATTTTTGGTACCGACGGACAGTGTTGGTGCTGTAATTTGATTGGTGCAACTGTTGGGGTGGGCATAAAAAAAGTCAATAATAGTCACTTCCAACAACCATAAAAAAAGGTAGCCAGCCGAGATTGTGTCGCATCGTTTAAATGAAACTAAATTGCCCTGTACAAAAAAAAAAAAAAAGTTTCCCAGCTTCCTGTTTTGTGTCGGCATTGTGCAGCTCCCGCTTGCCTTCACAAATAGTTATAATTGACTTTGTTTGCAGTTCAAGCTCAAGTCTCTTTTATTGTGTTGATCTGTGAGGGAAAAAACACTGTGACAAATCGGCAGCAAGGCTGAGTGGCGGTGCCGTATCCTATTCATTCATCTTAATCCATTCATGCTATGATGTTTTTCCAGTCGGCAGCATAGTATAAGTATAAAGCTGGTCTCTTAGCAACACTTGCTCTCAAAATGTTGGTCAATTACTGCCATGAGAAACACCCACCCACACGCTTAGACCTGAGACACCATTTCAACAAATAAGTCCCAAAAAATATTCTCTTTTGAAAAATGGAGAAATATAACATAATCAGCATTTATATTTCCTCACACAGAAAGTGAGAAGAATTCAGTTTTTGATTTAATATTTTCCAGCAAGTGTTTGTACAGTGATCAAGCTTTCATTCCCCGGTTTTCACATGAGGTCATTTCGATGTGGTCACATTGGTTGCATCAGTAACAGCCAGGTGATGGAGGGGCAGCCAAACAGTGTAGCATTAACAAGGCCGTGTGGTGCCAAAGTCATAATCCTTGGCAGTGCTTCCTCAGTCTGACCTCAGTGCTGTTTGTCAGAAACATGCCAAAAGTGAGCGTTGCATGACAGGGGGACCAAAATTAGAGTTTCAAATGAGATATACGGGGGTTGTAACCATGGCAACAGTGTTACACAGTCCAGGTTTGGCCCTGAATCCCTATCCACCTGAACTGGTTGATGCCTGGAGACAAACTGAGAACCATTACACCCCCAGATATGTTCCCTGCTAATAGCCAAGTGCATGCTGGGATATACTCCAGCCTCCTGGATCACTGAACAGGAAGAGTGAGTGTGACAGTTATCAGGTGTCAGTTATGAAATGGAGTGTTTTTGTCAAGTAGATCTCATCTCAGTGTGTTACAGCATTAACCCACTGTGTGTGTGTGTGTGTCTGTTTTGGTTTTTCAGGTGACTACTTTGGCATCCTGATGGATGAGAAGGTGACAGGTTTCCCCTTCAACATCGTAGAAAACCCTATGTACTGGGGCAGCACTGCCAACTACCTAGGCCTGGCACTCATGTAAGTGTGTGTGTGTGTGTGTGTGTGTGTGTGTGTGTGTGTGTGTGTGTGTGGTGTGTGTGTGTGTGTGCTCCTGGAAAGGAGGAGAGGTCACGTTCATGACTGCATCTGAGGTCAACAAGAGTGTAATTCGAATTTAATGTCTGCTTAGGTCTGTAGCTGAGATTGGCTTGAATAAATCACAACAGCAAGTTATTTTTGCCAGGTTCGTCATTAAGCACTACCCGAGGAGGAGTTGTTCGTACAAAAAAGAAATCAAATTAAAGGAAAATGGCCCGTCACCCGACTGCTTAAGTACTGATGTACGTCAAGTGGTGTTATAAATAAAGTGAGGGCATGCAGGAGCGGCATAGACATAAGCTGCGACCTACAAATGGAAAATGTTGTTTTTTTTCTCAAGTTACAAATCACTTCCCTCCTGAAATGGGTGAGGAGGTAAAAACTTTAACGTGCGCCTCGTCACTATGACAACTGTGACCACGTCTGTCGCAGCCCGGTGTGCGTAGTTGCTAGGCGAGCGCTCTGGGGTTGACGAGCCAGCCGCCAATAAAAAGCTATTAGCCTCCCATTCTCCCTCATTCAGGGTTACGTGGACTCCATTCCCAATTTTACCGCCTCCGTAGTCCTTTTTGTTGTGACTAATTTTGCCCTATTTTATCTTTGCTTTGAACTGAATTCAGCCCCATATCTTCTGCACTGTAAGTTCTGAGTGAGCAAACCAGGGATCGCCTCATTTCCTTACCACCTTTTCTCTCTGTATCTCTCTCTCTCCCTGTGTCTCTTCAGAAACCTTTATCTTTCTTTCTCCCTTTAATGTTTAGTTGAGACACAGCAGCCTCTGTTTCAACCTGTTACTGTCTTCAGGGTCTGTCCCTTTGTACCTGGTTGTTCTTAGAATCTACAGTAACACAAATAGAAGCTCTGAAAATAGGCCACTGGTTTAAACCTTCATAAGTGAACCAACAAAAAGGTGCTCATGTCTTTGAGTATGTATGTCTCCTCTGCTTCAGTAATGTCCAAATCAGATTTCTCTGGTGCCTGGTGATGAAAAACAACCCAACTGGAGTTTTTTGGTGTTTTCAGATTAATGTATTATGTGAACTCTGTTCAATATTCAGTGTGTATTTATGATTCAGGTTAGGCTTGGGTTGGGTGATATCACAGTATTACGGAGTACCAGGATATTCAAAAATCCAGACAATATGATTTTCAGTACTTTCAAAAACAAATAGGGAGATGCTGTATTGAGGTGATGTAGTGCACTGCAGCTGAGAGAAGACGGTAACTGAAAGTGGTGGGATAACTGGTGTTCCTTTCAGCTCTGCACAGCTTTATAGCAATCTTCAGATTATCTTTTTTAGTTTTTTACAATTATTTTGTTAAAGCCACTGCACCCTACCCTCCAAGAACCAAACAACAAACAATATTTACAACTAGCTGTTGAACATAATGAAGGATTTAGCTGCTTAAAAGCCAGATATTTCCCCCAGGAGGTGGTGAAGTCCACAAATGGAGCCAAAAGGAGAGTGAATATTGGACTTGCATTCACCAGGTGGACATAAACACAACTCCAAATCAGTGCTAACATTGGTCTGTGTCTGCTGAATGTGTATAAAAGCAACTGTTTGCAAGTTTGCCTTATCTACTTAAAAAGTGAGTGTTAACCTGTGTTTTGTTCACAACTTGTTTCCATGGCCCTCCCCAAAAAAATCGATTGTTGCAGGTTTGAAAGTTTAGCTTGACAGTCCATTCTCAGCCTTGAAATCCTTGTTAAAGTCCTCAGTTGCTCAAGATAGTGGATCGTTGCAACACTTGACAGTTGCGCAGCAACTGAGCAAACTCTATCTGCTGAGGGGAACCATGCAGTCTAAGGCTCTTGAACAAGTGATGGCACATGGACACATCAGGCTCCAAAAATTCTACATGACGACGGCCAAAATGCCTAACTTGAGTCCCCAAACCAATGGGTGATGTCATGGTGGCTATGTCTATTATCTATATGCAGTCTGTGTTACGCGCATGGTGTGCATTGCTTATTGCTCAAAACAGTAGCACCACCAGGGGTCAAAAACTGCATAGGGTGCCTTAAATTTATTCTCACATATATACAACTGCTATAACATCAAAGTGATGTTTCTTGTTTTCTCTCACGTTATTAATATGTTCTTCAGATATGGTGTCAGGGACATTCATCATTGTTACCATGAGAGTACTTCAGTGATCCTGATGGAAACAACACAAGGAGGGAAAAACTCACCGCATAACCCTCACCCCCACCCACTTGCGCACACACTCACACCCATTCTGCTCCCACAAGCACCTTTGCTGTGCCAGACAATCTCACACTCACATCAGGCCACTTACTGGCCTCTCTGTGTGACCTGGACAGAGGATGAGCTGACTCACATTAGCAGATGCACTTAGATGACATGGACACGGGCTGGACTCGTGCTGCTAAATAAATAAGATAGAGGCTACAATTGCTGCATGATGCCATCCTTTTTGGGGTTATATATTGTGCAGTTCTGTGTAGAATGATGCCCTAGAAAAGTACTGTGGTACCCAACTTGAAGGAGTAGTGCTGTAATTTGTGGGGTGCGTATCATATTTCCTCCTGACATCTTAATATTTATAGTGAGCAGCACTTTTCATGCAACAGTATAATGTGACATTATGACAGGAAACCTGCTTTTTAATAAAGTGCAATCTGATCTTTTCTAGAGTTGAAACATTCGGACATGTTGCACCTTTGGTGAAGTCCCAACCAGTAATATCAGATCAAGCATGAAAGAGAGAGACATTTGCTCCCACTTCACATCTGTATGTCTCTGTAAAACCCAGTTGAACATAAGTTGAATCCACAGTTGAAAAAATTAAGTATCCATGCATTTACCTCAAAACCCCTTAATAAGCAATATGTATTATTATGCTTTTAGTCACACTAGAAGCATGGATGGCAGCTGGTTGGTCCACCACTTAAGTCCACACTGAAATATCTTAACAACTATTGGATGGATTACCATTAAAAATGGTGTATGTATATGTTTATGGTCCCCAGAGTATGACCCAAAATGACTATGGAGAAATATTTGTACCCTATGAGTCAATTTTCATCTGTTTTATGCACACAAACATTCAGTGATTGTTTAAGATTTATTTTTTTGGCCTTTACTGGATCAATAAAAGTATAGAAGTGGACTCGAAAAGGGAGCTGGCTGAAATCAGGACCCGAGAAATAACAGTAACATAGCATGTGCTGTCATAAGTTTTCCATACCGGTTGATTTAACAACACTTATTTTTTAAATTGCATTGGCCCTATTTCCAAAGAACACATATTCACTAGGGCTGCCTAGCCCTAGGGCTGATCCGAGTCATTAGTCAGAGCTCCCTCAATTGACTGAGATTCGTCAAGAAGAGCAGTCTTTTTTGTTTTGTTTTGTTTTGTTTTGTCTCTGGCTTTTGTTTGATCTCTAGTGTCGACAAAAAATGTTGCATATTTCCAGTGCATCATTAATGTAGTTAGCATGCATTAGCTCAATGGATAAATTTGCTTGTTTATTACATGAACATCACTGTTACTCTGAACATCCTATCGAACCCTGTTCAAATTCTGTAAAAAAAAAAAAAGGAATGAATAGTCGAATATACGTATGAAACAGCCGAATCCGAATTCACTGTAATATTTCTGAGTCGGGTACCTAGTATTGACTACTGGGTGCCACAAACTCACCTCAAGCAACTTCTCTGTCAGAAAGTAAAGAGAGATTTTGTGCATGCATCTACTTCTGTCACTTTGTCCCTTGTGCTTGAGTATGGATTCTGCTCAGGAAAAGTGGACCTCTAATAATGAAAACTGCCATTTAAATAAATTGAAATACAGAATTTCAATACAGTAGATTGAATAGCTGCTATTTAAAAATGCTAGCCTTATTTAGTAATCAGTAGGATTAAAACTTCAAGTAGTGTAGCCAATGCATTAACAAGCTATGTATTCATTTCAGCCCAGGTCACTGGCTTACTTACTTAACATTACCAAAGTGATTGACAGCACGGGGAATGCTGACCTTTAGTTACACGATGGACTATTATTATGTGTTGTGCTTGTGGGAAAGAGCAGTATCTCTGAGTGAGAGAGAACAACACTGTGACTTTCAAAAGGTCATCCGCTGCCGTCACTCCACTCCCGGCTCTATCCTACACTGTTGCTACTTGACTCTGGCTGGAGCTACAGTGTGTATGTGTGCAGAATGCAACAGCAGAGAAAGAGTTCAGTCATATACCAGTTAAAATACATCTAATGATATAGCTTCACAGACAAAGGGTATATTCATGGCTGTATTTGCTGTGCCTCGATCACAGCATTGCTCTTGTGGTAGAGGTATGATTTAGCATATGTTTTTTGTTTCACTGTTAGAAGAAAATTATGTATTTAGATAGGCAACTGCAACACCAGCAGAGTTTGGATTTAGACTGTAGCACATTTCTGGTCAGGTCATGTGGCATAAGCCTTCTTGTTACTGCAGCAGTTAAATCCAAAGTTATTGAAACTGCTTTTAGTTTTTGATTGTGCATCAAATGTGCTCTGACATCACAAAAAACAGGGGGTTGTTAACATTTCTTTTTCTCCTGCACGTCTGATTCATTTTGTCGTTTTCTTCTATTACATTAAATGTATATACTTTTGATGTTCCCTGCTTGTCTGTGCTCTTTATTTCCCTCATAATGTAATGTGTTATTCGAAATTTTGCTTGTTTGCATAACTTCTAATTGGCTAGACCATCGACTGTTTATAATTATGGACGTAGCCAGCGCAACATCACCCATTGGTTTGTGGACTCCTGCTTTAAAATCTGTGGTTTGGCATTTTGGCCGTTGCCATCTTAAATTTCTGGAGCCAGAAGTGACCATATTTGCGACCAGAGAGTGTAGATAACGCAAGCTGCTATCTTGGTTAGCACGGTGCTTATACATTTATGGTAAGCTGTGATAATGCTAATTTTTGCTAGCAGAAAAACAAGCTTAAAACCATTGAAAAAAACACACAACTCCTTTGAGGTCTTTTATTACAACCAAACACTCAATAAGACTTTTTAAGGCGACTGAAATGTTACAGTTAACTTTTATCAACTGAAAACACACTGAAAAAGCGACGTTGTGAAGTTGGGGTTATGCATGGTAACCTAACCAATGTTGACCAGGTAGCAACTTGTCAACGAACAGCGCCCACCTGTCACTCAAGGCAGTTCAAAAACGTTTCAAGAACAAGATTTCATGATGATTCATCCAATAGCTGTTGAGAGATTTCAGTCTGGACCAAAGTGGTGGTAATAAAACTACCATTCACTTGCTATTTATGAATACTAAAGTCCAATGTTTTAATGTCGTTTTTAAGATGATAGAAGTGGTTGACATTTCAGCTGCAGCCATTTGTTACAATTAGGACTACTTCATAAAATTGCAGCTTACAGTGAATGCAGAATCTTAAGGTCATTCAACAAGCATCAGACATGCATGATTCCACCCCCCAAATCAGAGTTCAGAGCTGCATTCAACAGTTTGAGCATGGTGTGCAGAAAATCACCCTAATGTTTCATGGAAACATCCAAGGACAATGCTCCCATCCCTCAATAGTATTAGAATAATAAGAAGCAGAATGACAAAATAATTGCATGTGTCATATTTTCCTTCACTGCTACTCTATGTGGTATAAAATGGTCATACGCCACCATGTAACCACTCAGAAATATTAAAACTGATGAGATAGTATCAAAGACAGGGAATCAAATTATTCTGCATGGTTAACACTGAGGTCTGTTTATCTCAGCTTTATCCCTTTTAAAGGAATTATTCTACTAAAAAATAATCAGTCAAAAAAGATGTACCTTGTTTTAGATAATATACCAAATAATGTCACATATTTGAAAGAATAATGTAAGAAAATTAAGACAAATGCCATTGATTGAATTTACTGCATATAAATATCTTTTTCTTCCTGGTCTGAAATGAGGTGCATGGATTTTAGCGTTGGCGTGTTGTTCTTCTCTCACGTCTAACTTGCTAATTACAACCTGTTAATCGCAGTGTTCTATATTTGGAGCTCGCTGTATCTGTGACGAAACAGGGTCAAACACCAGAGGAAAAAAAAAAAAAGATTTGTGTTCTTTATGCAAACACATTCATGATTTAAAATAGTTTGCTTCTATCCTTTTCTTAAATAAGTTAATTCTTTTCCAGAGTGCATAAAAAAAATCACATAAAACCCTGTGACACTTACAGTTCCCCCTACAAACATTCTGTACATCTCCGTCATAGTTCTCTCCTTCACCACCTCCAAATGCCCTTCTCTTGACTTCTATCCAACTGCTTGGCTTAACCATGCATTTATTCTCAAATAAGAATAATTGCAGAACTTCCTTTAAGTGCTGTTCAATTCATTGCTCTGTCATTGACATTCACTCACTGGATGCCACTGTAGCTGTGGCTTCCCTAGATTCTGTCTGTTACGTACATGTATACCCATATGTCAGTGCTTTCATAATAAATTGGAAGTTGAAAAAATGTTATCCACTTGCTGAGGGCCTCATTTGTTCAAAGGGTATTACAATTACTATAGAGTGCCTAAGTCACGTCCCTTCCGGTAGAGCTCATGGGACCTTAGATCGGAAAAAATATGAATGGCAGTGAATGGGGAGAGCAATATTATCTTTTGTTCCCGTTTGAGTTGCGACATGAAATCTAAATATGTTGTTAATGAATTTAAAACATCGATTTTAAGGTCAAGAAAGTCATACTTTATGGTAAAACTGTTGAGATATAAGCTATTTAATTAGAAAGACTCAAGAGTACACGGGAGGAGGTCGCGTATGTGACGTATAGCTTTCGCTCGCTTCCTGCAGCTTGGCCTCCCCGCTGAAATTCCACTGTTTTATGATTAATCGATTTACGATTGAAGATGTGTATTTTGTGCCAGGTTGCAGTCACTCCAAGCTGCAGGAAGCGAGCGAAAGCTATGACGTCACATACGCGACCGCCTCCCGTGTAGGTTTTCTAATTACGTTTTTTCAAAAGCTTATATCTCAACAGTTTTACCACAAAGTATGACTTTCTTGACCTTAAAATTTATGTTTTAAATTCATTAACAACATATTTGGATTTCATGTCACAACTCAAACGGGACCAAAAGATAACATGCTCTCCTCATTCACTGCCATTCATATTTTTTCCCCATCTAAGGTCCCATGAGCGTCACGTGACTTCGGCACTCTATACGAGTAAATTACATTGAATTCTAGCCCCAGTTGAAACTTCCTGCCGAACATGACACATGATCTTTATATTCTCCTCGAATCAGGCAGGGAAATGCGAGTGTGATCAAAGTTAATTTTATCAGCCATGTCATGGTTTTCTGATCTGTTATTAAGCAACGCAGCAGTGTCTGTCCCAAAGCTTGAGGGGAAAGGAATTTTGTTCATGCTTAACAAAGCTTAACAAAGACTTATATTTGCCACGTGACCAAAAACACAACTACAGATGTATGCTAATGTTACTCTGTGTATGCTGGATGTGTGAATAGGCATCTGTTCACCATAATAACTTCATATAGTAAAAACATGTCAGTGTTGTGGCCAAAAACATCAGTCAATGCGGCTTTAAAGAAAAGTATGAATACCACAATCCTGAAATCCAAATCGTAAATGAATTTCAAGACGCCTTTGTATTTAGAGTGTTATCACACATACAGTATTAATCATTTATTTTTACTGACGTATTATGTATTCTGTCCGTATAATAAAGGCTTCGTGTTTTCTGTTTTTCAAACTTAGTTTCATCCAGTACACCAAAATAGATGGGACAGCAGTGATGTCTCTATAGGCAGGATAAAGTGATGAAATGAAAAAGGTGCATCTGTCCTGTGTACATGTTTTGTGTGTGCAGGGTTAGATTAAGTTAGGTTGGATTTACTTCACCATTCTCTCAAAAGTATGAATCAATCATCACACTCGTCGCTCTGTGTGAGCTTTTGTTCTCTATTGGATGCATCACTTTTCTCAGGGGGCCGGTCCGGTATCATCTATGTCTTGTTGAGAAGAACACAGTGGCAGTGAACCACACTATTCTCTGCACGCAAAGCACTTGCAGCCTGTCTGCTGCTTCTCATTGTAGAAGTGTTTATGTGGGAGTTGTAAGGAGATTTTGAGTTTGGATACATGCTGTTAGCCCAGTTTCAGTGGGTTAACCTCCCTCGCTCAGACTGATATCTACCGCTGTGAGCTTATAGAAGATGGTAATTAGATGTGCTGTACATGCAAAGCATGCATTAACTTAGCAGTAAATACTAGAGTCACATGCCCCATAGTGGTAAACAGTGTTGCTCAAATTTTCTAACACTAACATGGGTCTGTGACATCTGTTTCTGAATCTTTCCTAACAATGCAATAATTTTTGGATTACTCAACAAGGACTTTCTCACAACGCCATTTTTTTTTGTAGAACCTTATTAATATATATTTACACAAAATTTCATGACTAATTTCGTGACTATCCCCAAGTTTTAAACATATTTCAGTCCTGAAGAAAGGTGGTCCAACTGACAGATCTCCAGACATTACAAAGTGTAGGTAAAATAGCAGCGGCCCCAATATCCTTCCTTGTGGAGCACCAGATATGATAGGTTGACTCCTCGATGAGAGGGAGAAGGAACCTTTATGCCCTAAATCGACAGTACTGCTCCGGGGTTAAGCATTATCCAACAACAAGCTCTACTAATGCCATCCATCAAGAAAAATCTCAGAGATGAGCATATGACCTACATATTTCTGCAGGCCATGTAATGAAAGTTGCGAATCCAGAGGTACATGCAACTGCTAACAGTTTTCAACACTGCTATGTCAGTCACATCCATTGGCATTTTCTGTGAGTATGTGTTATAGAAAAGATCTTTACTCAGTCTTCCAGTCTTCCAGCAGTTACCACATCTACTCTTTGTCCATTTTCAATCACATTGTACACAATTACATTCCTTTTTAATCTAGAATGGCACAAACTTTTTTTTTTCCCTGTCCTTGTTTAAGTCCTTAGTTTACCACATTGCCATCATATAAGCGTTTGCAGCCTGATTCATACAGACAGCATATTTGGAAATGCACATGGTGTATAGTCCTGCATTTATGCAGATTCAGATAACAGCATGCAGACTGAGACTTCCCGGCATGTGTGAACAGGACAGATGCACAGAATGGAAAATAATAAAACCCTTCTGACATTAGCATTCATTTATTCACATGCAAATTAACTAACAAAATCAACAGTTGTTCTCTCTGTGGATCATACGACCATGTAACAAATCCAGTAAAAGTGTAAAGAGATGCTCTACTTTTTTTTCCTGTAGCTGACAAAGTCAAGGACAGAGTGGAGAAAACTGGCATTCACGTCTAGCTCAGGGGAGCACCGTGTTACCCTGATAAACGGGAATTTCATTGCAGTTTTTTGCACAAGCAAGGCAGCTCACACCCTGAGCAGTTCCGTTTTTGTCAGTTGTAAGACTTTGAAATATAGGTCAGTGGTAGCTGCTTTTATGTGTGTCAGATTAGAAGGGAATTGGATGTAATCACAGTTATTACTGAACTGACACAGAAATCTTAAGTCACGAGATTGACATACTCTGAAATGAAAGGAAAGTAAAACTGAAGTGTACTTGAATGTATGGAAATAGATGTGTAAGCGGGAACATCCCAAGAGTGATGAATAACTCCAAGGCTATTCCACTGAAGTAACCTATGGAAACATGGGACATTTATCATCCAAGAGGGTAAAATGTAAAACCTGGCCCAATATGAAATCCCTGGTTGCAAAAAATACAAATAATTCCAATCGGATATGTTGTGAGAAACAAAAAGCAAGGCCTTCTTTCTTGGCATGAAGTCAACAAATTTTGACAAAAAAGTAATGACCTTCCATTTTTAATCTCTGAACAGAAAGCTCCTGGTGTGTGCAGTTCCATTTTCTGTGGCTCCCGTGATCTTAAAAAGGGCACAGACAGTTAAAAGAATTGAAAGAAGTAATTTTTAGAAACCACAGGTAGTGTCAAACCTTTCCTCGCTTCATATGTCTTGACCTGGTTCATGGCTCTCCAGGGAGAAAAGCAAAATATTGGCACTACATTGCAACTGTGAACATTAAGTCAGTGTGGTTTTGTGGTGGGCTAAAGTTGTAGGTCAAATAAGTCAGAAGAATTGCCTCCAAGCTCTTAAATGGGTCAGTACACTCAAATTACAAAAGGATATTTTTCTTTTCTCAGTTATTTTAATATTCAACAGCTAGTTTGGCATAAAAGCAAGTTAGTCCCCATAGACACCCATGTTGAAATGCCCAGCTTTACAGCAGAAAAAAACATGTTTACAGCCTGCTGCAAAAAACTGTTATGGTCTCTATAGCTAATTTCCCTGTTCATGGCAGCTGTACGGAGGGTTAATTATTTTGTAACTCATCCATTTCAATTTTATTAAGGCTTAGAGTTGTGCATAAGTAAGGGCATGGCTGCTTTTAGGGACAGGTGGGTGCCGTCTGTTGACAAGTCACTACCACAGCAACATTGTTGGTTAGGTAGGCTAACCAGGCCCCCAGGAAAGCAGTTCAACCTTGCTTCAGATGTTTTCCAGTAGTAATGTAGTGAAATAATCCATTGCTGCCCAAAAAGCATTTTTCCCCATGGGTTACAATTGTAAAAGACACATCTATAAAACTGTTGACAAGACAAACTCTTTGCACCAGCCAACCAACTCCATTGGAATGAATAGGCGCTATCTTGGCATCCACTGTTTAGGTATCAGTATACATATATGAGCCTAACCCAGCCATGGTGTAACCCCAGATTCACGTAATGTAGGTGTAGCCATAGCTGTCGCTTTATCAGTGATTTCAGCTCATAAAGGTTAATTGAAACATTTTGGTTTTTCCTTAAAAAGTCTTCTTAAGTGTTTGGTTTCACTGAAAGATCCTCCTAGGAGTCGCATATTCAATTCTCCTGCTAAGTACATTTTGTTTCAATGGATTTAAGACCGTTTTTGCCAGTAGAAAATAGCTTTAGCATTAGTATTTTTGGAGTTATAGCTGTATATGTTCTGTGCTAACCCAATTAGCAGCTAGCTCTGAGGTTATCTCCACACTCTGTCGTCCAAATATGGTGACTTCTGGCTCCAAAAATCTGAGATGGCAACAACAGTGGCTTTAAAATGGGAGGCAAATCACCAATGGTTGACGTTACTGTGGCTACATCCATTATATTATACAGTCTATGTTTAAGTTATATTTTTCCCACTGACCTTAAAAACTCAGAAAAAGCACTGAATTTCTCTTTATCCTGGTGGCTCCATTACTCAATTACTGCTGCTGAAGTAGGTCAGGGTGGAGAGTTTTATAAGCCTCATCAGCAAGTCAATTGGAGCGGCCAGGCAGTGACAGTCCACCTGATTGTCATCGTGTTTCTTTCTTTACCTTAATGGCAAGCTTCCATAGGTGGTGCGAAGGGAACTTAAGCCATCCCTGTGGAATATAGATTTTCATGGTACGATTATTGTCAGAGAAATAATCACGGTTTTATGATTATCACGATTATTATGCATTAATTAATTTCACACTATAAATGTGTAAAATCACATGAACACTCCTTATAGATCTTTAAGTTTCATTTATTTCCATGTGCTCCTGCTTTTTCTTTTATCTCTCAACACAACAGTGATGGTTATAAGTACGTGTGGCAACTATTCTGTGCGAGTTGCGCTGACCTACTGTATATGGTTCCGCGTCACGGCATAATCTTTGGAGAGTGACGGTGTTGAGGAATCTTTACGATTAATTAACCGTGGCGTTTAAAATCGCAGTTAATAGTGAAATCAAGTAATCCTGACATCCCTAGACCAGACATGGTGTATAAATTGAACACAGTATATATATATATATATATATATATATATATATATATATATATATATATATATATATGAGTCTACACTGATTTGAGGAAATAGTTTTTTGTGAGTCACACCTCTGCTCCACATGAGAGGGCTTTTAGTCCAGCACTCACAGGTTTTTTAGTTAATTATGGCCACTGTATAACCATCATGTGTTCTTCTGAGTGAAGTGTGTCGACATGATTTGTAATGTTTTTTTCTGTCTTGGTAGAATAAATGTGTCACTGTGCCACTTTCTGATCAGGTATATAGGTCAGTGTGCTGTGTGTGTTTATTTTTCTCCACGAGTATAAACTACAGGGTAAAAACTCAGTTTAAAAATTGCTGCTTTTGAATGGTCTGTATATTCTATAAATGGTCTTAATTTCTTATCTAATTTATTAAAACATGTAGATTTAACTATTTTAAATTTCACTTTATCATCCACTATACCATCAAACAATCATTTGTTTGAAAAAAAAGTACAGTTTCACCCCTCTTTGTTCTTCTCTGGCATTCACATCATTTGCTTTAATCCAGCTATTGTATAATCTGAAAGTGTGGAAATAACGTTTTAGCTTGACACAATGATAATGATTTTTATTTCAATCTCAAGTTATGTTCTATTGCTCTTTGTATGTGCATCTCTACTTCTCTTGCTTCCTGTCATAAAACAGTTCACATCTGTTTGAGACAGATTGTCATAAAAAGGGTACTTCACAGGGAAGTGGCTCACATATCCAGTACACATTAAATTGTACACACAATATATGAGCTCTTTTCTCTCTCCCCCTGTCTTTAGTGGTGCCAGTCCTGTTGGTCTCGTCCTGACTGTCATAGTGGCCGTGGCTTACAAGGTGGCGATAAGATTCGAGGGGTGAGTCTCTCTTTGTCTCAGACTGTTTTCACATTTGTCAAAAAATGTATTTGGTTAAAGTGCAGATGTATCTGGAGAGTATCTAGCGTCAGTATTGCGACATATTTCCAAGTAAAACAGGATGGGCAGGAAATTTATTTGATTGTTGATAAGTGGGCATGTCGTAGCAGTGACAGTGTAACACCAACAGGATAGTAGTATCCATCAAGGAGAGAAAGACGAAGCCCTTCATATGCTGCATGTAACATTTGTTGCTGAAGTGGTCGATTGTAAAATGCCTGCTCATAATCTGGAGCTGTCACAGATACCACTTTCCTCAAAGTAAATAAATTGTAGCCAGTGGGCCTGTAACTATGGCATTTTGGGGAACCGAAGACACATTGACGTAGCATGCATTTCCTAGCAAGCTAGCTTGAACTTAGCTCTGTGTGGCTAAAAGTTGAAGATTGATTGACGAGTGGATGTCTTGAAACTGGTTGGCACCAGCTTACATAAGCACACTTCAAAGTTTCTTTCACAGGAACGAAACATGATTGGATTTTGATATAAAACTATGAAAAAATTGAATTTTTGTATATATTGTTAAAAAGGCGCACATAATGTCCTACACAGTGAGCTCCAACAATTAAAAATGTATTTTTAATGTGGTCTCGACAAGTGTTGAATCACTTGCGTACAGGTGGGAATGTATCCCAGTATGCATTAAGGATACAGTGAAATTTGACCATTCAGGCCAAAGTCAGGCATGGTCATGGATGTATATACAATCGTGAAGTTTTTTGTGATGGCAGAGTTACCCTGACAATGTGTTAATTTAGATCACTTGGATTTTCAGCACAAGCAGGTCCAAATCATTGATGTGATTAAAGCAACAGGGGACCTTAAATCCTTCCCTGTGGACCTCCAGATTTTATAAGGTGACTCCTGAATACTGTAAATGCCTCTCTCTCTCTCTTAGCTTTACTTACCTATTTCCTCACAAACTAGTGGTATTCATGGGTAGTTTAGGTTCCCTGTAACCAGGACTCAAACCCAGGACCTAAGTTGGGCCATGTCCAAATGTCACATCAATACAGATTATTCAGTGATAGATCAGATCAATGCTACATCAGCCCCATGTGACTTATGTATGATTGTGTTGAAATCACTGTAGACATTTTTTTTCCTGTCCCTTTGAAGAGAAAGACTAATTTCAGTGTACTTTCCAGTGACATTATCACAGGAGCAGACCTTGTAGAGGATAGTTCAACTGACTGCTTACTGACATACTTACACTCAAAATTACATATGAGTATGTATAGAATACCAACATAAATTAAGTGCTTCTTGGATTCATTTAAACGTATCTTTTTTTTGGTATCCAATAGATGTGTAATTGGATTTAGTTAGATATCTGTTCTATTGTGATTACTTATAGTAAGGTTAAAGCTCATTCAGTAATTGTTCTGCTGTGGCTTATAAATAAAACACATTTGGGTCTGCTGTTGACATTCCAGGACGCCGCTACCAATGCCGGGGTCTTAACAAAAACACATGGTTAGGTTTGGCAAAAAAAGCACTATGGCAATTGATGCCAAGGACAAGAATGGGCTGGCAAATTTTTCAGATTTTCAGGGCTCATTAAAATTTTGATTTCGCAGGCAAGGCCACCTCCTAAGGAAAATGACTTATGTTTCAACTCCCACTCCTTTGTTGTGTTTTCATCTCAAATGTCATCTCCTTAGTTCTGCCAAAAAGCAGAAACCTGAGATGGTCAAAAAGAAGAAGGATTGAAGATAGGGACAGACCCTTTTTTCCCCGCACATTCAGAGCCGTGTTGGTTGCGTCCTCCTCCTCTTGCTTGACTGTGGTGATTACGAGATAACACACAAAAAAAACTATTATGAGCGACCTAGTTCTTTTTATCTGTCCGCACAGACACATGTGTGCTGGGATAAACACACCCACATACACACAAATACACGAACCTGCTGCTGCTGCACAAGCCAATCATAAATGAGACAGCATGGAAGCAGCTGCTTTGACCACTTACTCATTAAACCTACTGTGTGTGTGTGTGTGTGTGTGTGTGTCTGTGTGTGTGTGTGAGAGAGTGCATGCAGATGTGTGATGCCCTCTCATCTTCTCATCTAAGTGTTTGTTTGCAGGTACATGTGTTAACTGTGCAGCTGTCTTTTGCATTACATGCGTGGGGAAGCGGCCACATAGCAGCATAACAGTTTTGATGTAAATGTGCACAACAGTGGCACACAGCTGCTATCAAACACATCATTCTTTGTCACAACTTTACTATATCAAGGACCCCATTATAAGAACACAAATTAAATGTTTACCCGTGTAGCAGCAGCAAGACGAATGATGGAGAATGGCACATTGATTAGGTCACAACTGAGTGACCCACATTTATCCTATAAACACACTGTAGCACAGACATACACAGTCACCCTAAATACACAATTAGATGCCAAATCTGTGTTTACCAGCCCAAATACCCCCCAGCAAATTACATCTAACGAGCCCTCTTTGTTCATTTCCTACCTCGTTGAGCCTCTGAAGGCTGTCTTGATTGTTTGTGCACATCTTCTCACCCATATTTCTGCTCAGGAAAAACAAAAATCTGCCTCCTTTATCTAGCTCCATCTTCAGAATGGCCACATTTGCCCAAAGAGTGAAATGAAAAGTTACATTAGTCTTGAAAAGGAACACAAGGGTTAGCCTTGGCAGGGTTGGAGGCATACTTTTCAAAAAAAATGTCTCACATTAACACGCTGTGACAGAGAGCGCAGGTGTACTTACTGCTGCTGCAATCAAGCATTGCCATTCAGCCTGAACCTGTAAATTGAAGGCAGGTGCCAGATTATTACCACACACTGCATCGGGTAAAAGATTCAAATGCATTGACTCTGAATGATCATAAACTGTATGAGGATAGCACAGCGGCTTGTTGAATATTGTCTCCCAAAGTGGCTGAAATGGTTGAAGGGGCAACGGAACAAATGCAGTGACCACGCTGTGAATGGAAATATATTTCAAGTGAGTTCAGACGATGCCTCTCAGATGCAGTCATGAAAGCTGCCCATCAATACTGAAATTTATTCCGCTACCATCTATTATTACATCTGTAAAAATAAACCTACATGCTGCAGAGGGGGCCATTCTAGCCGTTTGAGTGGTCTAGGCTCGAAGTCCTTTTATGCCCCTGTGAGGATTGATCTATTCTTACGCAAATAATTGAACTATATTTGATTAAACTTGGCTTCTGCTCTGTCATATCATCACAAAGACATAGTCTGTAAATGAGTCCCTGTTATGAGCCTTATCCTGGCTTCAACAATATTTGGGCTGTGATATGGAATATAAGAAACCCTCTGGCATCAACCAGTTTCGGTGATTTCTGTACTGAGATGACAGAGACGGAGCAAACATCAGTATCTGACTATCGCTTGTAGATGTCCCGTCCATGGTTTATGATTACACATTTTTTTCTATTTTAATTTTTTGAGTATCTCTTTCTAAATTTTAGCCTACCTTATGCCTGCTCTAAATTGATAAATGCATGTATATATGTTAAGAGAACGTACCCTGCATCAAGGCTGTCCTTTGATTTGCTTTCCTATATTTTCCATAGTGTCTTATAGTATTTTTATAGTATCTTTTAAGTCTGAAATGCTGTGTGTGGTGCAATCAGTACATTCTAGTGGGACCACTACAACTGACAAACAGTCAGTATTATGCACATTTACGCTTCTTTAAGAGCTACCTCAAAGTTCAGTTCACATCTGTGCTTTAGAACTCAAGATCAGTTTCCAGACCGGTCTCCAGACCACTTTTGAAGGTCTGGTGTGGGATTTCCATCCATGTGAAATTTGGCACAGTGGTAGAGGGTCATGGGAGGATGCGGATGACGTAATATTACATCAATGGGCCAAAGGGTGGCGCTATAGCAACCGATTGAAATTGCAAACTTTGAATGGGCATATCTCATGTCCCCTATGTCGTAGAGACATGAAACTTTGCACAGGAACAGATTGGCCTCAAGAACCCATAACATCCGGTTATATAGATTTTCTGCCACATAATCTGAGGGGACTCCTCCATTATTGACCCCATCAAACAAAATGGGGGCGCTAGAGAGCTAATTTCTTATCTAGGCCTAACCGCCATATCAATTTTTACTAAACTTGGTAGATATGTAGAACAGGACGCCTCAAGGTGACTGGAGAAATTTAACTCTTAATTGGCAACTGGGTGGCGCTATAACAACAGAAAAATGCTTAAAAATGGCTAAAATGCGACCAATCGCTGTGGCTCCCCCTGTGGCCGAATGTTGTTGTTTTTTTTCTAATTTTTGGTATGACTAAGTCATGGTATGGTATGTTGTACATAATCACAGAAACTGTCAGTGTGTCAGTCAGTCAGTCATTCTACCAGTGCGCCCCACTTTTAAGTCAATGCAACATATCAACACTTTAACTATCTGCCTTTCAACGTGCTACCTCAACTACTAATGTACAATTTTAGCCCACTAACTATCCCACTATTGGCAATGGTACTACTGTTCTTTCAATAAAGCAATCTTACTATCAAATTCACAAAAACTCTGTCTGAATACATTGCTCTATTTAATCTGCAGTTTCCTCTGATCTGTATCCCAAACACACACCATGTGAAACTGTGCATGGGCAACTGTGCACTCAATGGGTATGGACTAGTTCCTCAACAATTTTTGAAAGTAATTTGGGTGTTTGATTAAAAAGAACATGCGTGCAATGATACACTCATACCGAGATACTACAGGCGTCATAGCACTGTCATGATATTCCTACAAAATGTAACAAAGAGTAGCCGAACTTCCTCCCAGCTGGCACCAGATGTCAATATGAAATCACAAAGATGTCAGATAGGGCATCTGGGTTCTGTTTCCCACACACTGATCTGGTATCAATAGAGTACCAAGTGATGTCAGCCCCCTGATAACACCTAGACAGTAGCTGTAATCCCTGGCTTGTTCAAGGACTCCCATCATTGTTTTTTTTTCTTTGTCTCATCTAATAGGAATGTTATTTTCCACATTCATGAGTTCGAGTTACAGAGCTGCAATTCTATGGTGTAGCTGTTTGTTGATACGGGGTTCAGCACTGCAAAACCGTGTGTGCATTCATGTGTAACAGAGTGAATGATCATGTAGAGACACGAGGCATCTTCCTATCATTCACAGGTTCCCTCACGGTTGATCACACACACGCAGTCCTGGCACAGGGTGGTACGGTGTTCCAGCCTCTGATTTATTGTCCCATTACATGTTTGTTCTGCTGTATTTACAGACCATTCACCGAACAGATCTATCGGGAGAGGAACCAGCGCCGCAAGCTTGAATAATCACCTCCCGCCCAGGCACTTCCTGCTCCTGGTTTGGCTGAGGATTCCCATCCTGTCACGAGGACAGACAGACTTAACAACAGACAGACTTTATCAACAGCGTTTATCATTAGTCCACATCCTGTGTGGATTCAGAAGCTACCTTCACACTGCAGCTGCAAGTGCTTCATTTTTGATTTTGTTTTATGCTCTTCTAAAGAATGTGGACGCCACATGGAGGGTGGCAAGTCAAAGTAATAGTTTGATATTCTGAAAATCATTCTTATTTTGGTTCTTGCTGATATTTAGATGAGAAGATTGATACCACTCTCATGAGAGCTCCCACATGAAACTGTTCACAACAAGGTCAGCAGACCAGCCTGAGCAACCAAACCATGATCTCTGAAAAACACTGCTGACTGTCTCCCTGTAAGAGAGTAAATGAGGGCATTTCCAAAGATGTGAAATTATTCTTTTAAAGCTGAACAGTGTTGGATTTCTACTGTATGTACATTAGGGGTGTCATGATCTTCCAAAACCATAATTCAGTTTTCCTTTTGATTAAGGTCACAGTTAGATTCAGTTCTTTAAGATTAACATATCATTGGTTTCATGCCCTGACAACTGTCATTTACATCTTAAAATTAAATTAAAGAAAATTAAAGGTCCAATTCACCCAGGATATTGCGCTAATGATAATGCCCCAAAAAAACACCATATGATGAAACACTAAAGAAAACATACTAATTATATTATATCCTCCTGAGACCCAATCTTTTGTTTGCTATGCATTTTTTCATTTATCCTAACTATTTCAATTAATTGATCAATAGGACCTGATAAGTATAAAAAAAACTAAACATTGTCAGAAATAATTAGTCCTAATAAAGTCCTAATGTCTTCAAACAAGTACTTCTTAATTAACAGTGTCTTTGCTTGTTACTGTTGCTAAAATTGGTCTAATTTGTTGCCATGTCAAACTACAAACACTGTTAATCATGAATAAACAAGTTTCAACCCAAAAATTTGGGGGTGTCCACGAATGAGGACAACAAGTCTAAGTTGTCTAACAAAAAGAAGATTCACTGGATGGCAGAAGGGTACTTTTAAGACAACAGCTTGAGTTTCGAGTTTCACTTTCACTAAACTGGCACAGCCCACAAACTGTAGTTTTTCTGTCAACAAAGCGTTCATTGTATACACAACTCATGGGGAAAGCAAAAATGTTGTAGACAAACTCCTGCACATCATCTAACTTGAAAAAATAGAACATTTATCACGGCATTTTGGTAACAAACCTGATGATAAGGTTGCCTGACGAGGGTCTAGTTACTGAAACTTTGCAATTAATTTATTGCTTTTGCAAGTTAGAAGGTGTGCAGGAGTTTGTCTACATGTTGTCCTGCTTATCCCTCTCCTACGCACCTGTTACGAAATAGATGTGCAAATTATTCTTTCGTTCGATGGGTTAATGCTGCCATACTGCCGACTTCAGGGAAACGTGATGATTTTCCAGTTCTAGTGTTTATTCGCCATCTCCAACTCTGGCAGTGGCCATGGTGTTTGGATAAGTGCAGCTGCAGGCTACCAGTAAGCTACACTGTGTCATCTCTTAAGTGTTGTTTTGTTTTTTCTCTAGATGCACACAAATAGACAGACGTGGAAAGAAAAATAACTGGGAGAAATGCCCATTCTGTTTGGGATTTAGATGGCTAAAAGTGAAAGCTCACTGCGATCAATTTTTAATTTAGAATCGAAATCATGACACCCCTAATGTACAATTTAAAAAAAACACCCACCATCTGCAACAGAAATGAGGAACTGAGCCACCTCAACCGTGGTACATAAAGCCTACTTTTTAAATTCATTTTAGGTATTGTCACTGGACACCATGCACAGCAGCTGCACCCTGCACCTGACACACCTGAATGGAATGAAGTCATAACTGATGTTAAACAGTACAGCTGTGTTTGACAAGTCTACTGTGAAAATGTCTCATTATATTAAGGTCCTCTATAATGTTGATAACATTCCTTGTGTTATTTGTGTTTGTCTCAGCACTCTGACCAACAGTCACTGCACTATTCAAACCTTTTCAAGATATTAGTTAAGTATTAGCAAAGACTGAAAGCACGGGAAGCAGCTAGCATATTTTCCACAGTTGTTTTTCCATAGTTTGTCACTGCCACAAGTTCTCAATTAAGTTTTTCATACATTCTTATAAAAAACCTTACATGATGACTATGTGTAATGAAAATAATGCTAGTTTGATGGTTTAATTCACCCTGGATTCACTGGTGTGCATGAAATCCTTGATAGTATCCTACACAGCAGTACGAAGAGTGAAAGACTTGAAGGCCTTCAAGACCACAGCTCATCTATTGTGTTCAGAGACACAACACAACCAACACAAAGCTAGATAGCCTTTTCATCACTGCCATCATTGTTGTAACTGTTATTCAATGTTGTACGATGTTTATAATGTGAATAATGTGCCCTTTTAAATGTCAGAGGAGCTATACCAATAATGGCTTTATACCGTACCTATGCAAACCATTCTGAACTGAACAACACACACGACCCGGTGATGTACTCGGTGTTGATGGGATCTTTTTTATGTAATAAAAGACTAAGTCAGGGTCTCTCTTTGTGTCTCACAGCTACTAATGGATGCACTTAAGGCAGCACTTTTGCAGATGTACCTCTTACAGGCAGATGGCGGAGAAAGCATTAAATACATAATTATTCTCTCTGAATGAGTCAGGAATATTAGGACAGTGCTGTTTCTCTTATGATTGCAGCAAGCAGTGCTAATACAGCTCCTGTGAAAACTGATACATTTGATTGGTTGGTAATTAAGTAACAACATACTGTTTGGCTATTACATGTCTACAGAATAGCCTGGATATTTTAATTTAAGTTATTAACCAAAGAAAATGTGTTTGCTTTTTTGCCTTTGAGTTCAGGTCTACCTACATTTAATTGTACTATTGTGCCGAAATCATAGACTGTATGAAAGAAGTAGACGTAGCCTCAATAACAGAACCCATTGTTTTATCGACTACCATTTGTAGCCTTGAGTTCTGGATTTGGCCATCGCCAATTTAGTTTTTTTGAAACCAGAAGTGACCATATGCGGACAAGAGGTTAGAGCTATGGAGAAGCAAGGTATGGATCTGACTGAGAGCCCGAGCAAACATCCATGGTAGCGACTTGTCGATCCTAAGGTGAACTAACGTTTCAGACCTTAAACTCATCGGGCAAATGTTTACTGAAGTGATGAATCAAGTGAAAAGTAGTAGTCGTTTTCCCATAGATCAAATTTGTCTTTGCAGTTGATGGAGTGGCCCCCTGCTGGCCATTAGAAAGAATGCAGGTTTAAGGTTTTGCATTCAACGTGTCCTCATACTTTGGTTCATTTTATATCCTATGAATTTGAACCCCACAAATGTTGTCGCATACTTGCATAATTAACGTAGTTATCTAGGTCAGGTTTAGGTTTATTGGTTGCGTGATCACGGTACTGGCTCATAATTACGAAGGATACATATGAATTTTGGTGTATTACTTTTCATAAGAAACATACAGCGTATGAGAACGGCCTGCTGCATTACATTTTACTTTTCAGAACAGGAGATAACCCCTTGGCCCAAATGTTTCAAAGATCAGTTACCATGGCTGTTTGCCTTTTAAATATTTGTTTCCTCTGCCATTCACTTCAATCAAAAGCTGTGCAAGAGATAAATTCAAGTATGCATATTTGGATTCAGTGCTACATCCAGCCAGTTCCGGCATGCTCAACTTTTTGTCGAGAATTCGAGACCTTTTCAACTGATATTTTTGAGTCTTTGAACAGAAAATCCTGCACACTGCTCTTGCTCAGCTTCACATTTTAGAAGTAACACTGACATTTTGATCATCCTGGACCATTGTCGAGAGTGTTCTAACACCCTTCATGCCAGGTACACTTTACACAGTATCAGCCCGATGATAGTCCAGTGAGCGTTGTAGTTGTCGGCTCGGATCATGAATGACAATCTTAATTTTCTCTCTTTCTGTCTTTCTTTTTTTTACCTAAATACCTTTTACAGTTGCAAAAAAAAATTGTGAGTGCTCTGTAATGGCATTGGAGTCTCTAGACTACCTCCAGCATATTTGGCATTGTATGTCTTACATTTGTTGTTACTTGCTGACACATCCATGGTAAAATATCAGCCAATGGAAACAGCCATACAATGTTTATAAAACAATCTCGTCACAAGGTCCAATTGTTATCTGTTCTGGAGCTTTCCATGCTATTTTTGCCATTACTGTAGCAGTGTGTCATCACTTTAATACACTATGTACAATTCATGATTGCTTTCCTCAATATTTCTTTGTTGCCCACCTCAGAACTTTGACATTACATTATTTTCTGTGCGGTGCAATTTTGTTGAGCAGAGGGCTTATGCGACTGTACTTTAAGAAAGGAGAGCTTGAGAAAATTACAGTGAACTTCACCCAGCTATTTCTGTTGATACTGTTTTTATAGCAGAAAGCCGTGGCATGACATGGCCACTGTAAAACACAGTCAGCACAACCATTATGAAGGCAGAATACCAACAAAGAAATGAAGGGATGGAGATGCAAATTTATTTGTCTACTTCAATGTAATGTCGTTTTCTCTTCATCTTGCAACTATTTCATTGAGAGTTTTACATCCTAGGTGGCACATGGTATAGTAAGTATATAGTAAATATAAAAAAGACAACTACCAAAACATCACATTTGATTGGCAATATACTGTAAGCGTTTTAAAGACAATGAATTTACAGGTTGCCTCAATGTTATATAGCACTTTTCTTTCTTTTCTTTTTTTTGGTCTGGTTTCATTTTTCCTTCCACCCGACTTGGTCTTCTCTGCACTGATCATTTAAAATGAAGCCTGAGTGAGCAAGAAGAGCAGCAATTCCAGCGAGTGATCTCTAACACTCCTCTCTTCTTTGCTCCCGCAGCGCGCAGTTATTTGCGTCAGAGACTAGAGCAACACAGGCAGCCTGAAACACACGTCTATTACCTGACTGATTTCAGAGACACACAGCTGAATAATGGTATATGGCCGCTGATTCGACAGCATTTATAAGAACAACTGAGAGTACTTGATGAATCTCACGTCACGAGGCCCTCCTCTCAAAACCTGCATGCAAATCACTAAGGGAATAAGCTTGAATAAAGCATGCATTGATATATGAGAGAGGGAAACATAAAAGCGATGAGTCTGAATACTTTTCAGTTCAGTTGAAGTACAAGATAAGGTCATGTTCAGCATAAAGACACAGTGTTTTGGTGTTTTTTTTTGTGTATAGGACAAAAGGAAAAATTAAAGAAGTGTAATGATTCCAGAGGAACTGTATGTCCATTAATTACAATAGTCGCCTAAGGGAAATGGTATAGTATGTGTCAAATACATGAATGTCATATTGGGCTCATGCTTCTACAAGTGTTGGACATGTTTAAAAACCATTGCTGCATCTAAGGATGCTATAGAGACAGAGCGCAACACGTCATAATCTGAAAGCCACGCCCCCAAAGGGGAAACGAGGCCCTCTGTCCCCCCCGCTTCTTCGCTCGTTCGCTGTCATTCCGCCTCCGCAGTCGCGCCTCCAAGTCTCCACGACTGAACTTCTAGCTAGCTAACTAATAATTAGCTAATAATAAAATGGCAAAGGGTTATTTTAGCACGCTATGCCTACCAGAGAGGCAACGGTATATTGATAAGCTTAATACTGCCAGTCTACCTCAGTGTCCCTTCTCCTGCCTTGCTCATTTTGGAAAAAACATGATGTGGAGATTCTTCTTTAAGAAGATGAGCATTTCGGCATGCTCAGCCGTCAGCCTGCTCCTGCTACCGGCACACGTTATTGTTTTGAGACATGCTTCTACATGCTGGTAGATTGATAGAGGTGCTACAGCAGACACCTGGAATTGACTGCTTGAATCGCAGAGCGCTGGGCACAATTATAACAGAAGTTGCATTCATACTGTCAATGCTTTGGTTAAACATACATACAGTTAACTGTTACTTTAAAAAATACATTTGGGGGGTTTGACAAAGTTGACAAAGCCTCAGGTTTTATTGCCTGTATCCACTTTCGTCTTCTACAAGGTTCTGTTTTTCTGCTCGGCAGCTGATAAAAGCTAAGCTCTGGGTTTTTATTGGCCGTGCAGCCCACTGCACAGAAGCTTTTTGGTATTGGGACTTGGGAAAACTCAACAGGCTGGAAATGGAGGGGGAAAGTGTGAGAGGGGGGGATCTGGATGTGAGGACTCTAAACTTCACCAGAGCCTCCCTCGGCATATGGGTGAGTAGATAATGGGTGAATTTTCACTTTTTGGGTGCACTATCCCTTTAATGAAATCGGAGGAGGTACTTAAACTAACTACTGACACTCTACCCGTCCATTGACTTGCCTCTTTAGTCAAGCGGTGATGTTTATCCTACAATGGTCTAAGGCTTATGGGAAATGGTGTTCATTTAAGGTCACAAAGGACAGAAATATTGAGTAAACAATGGAATTAGATTATTTATAATTACTGTCCTTATCTAAAGTGTAGTGAAAGGCACAACATAGTGCTAACTAAGGCCATGTTCCAAACCTGAAATGTGAGTTATTTGCATTATTACAAATGTCAGTTGGATTTTAAATGAGGTTTTCTCTCTGGAAAAGAACGTGGAAATTTCTGTTTTATTTCAGGTCCTTGAATTTTTGATGAACAGCAGTTTATGCACCTGCCCAGTAGATCGGTGCACCATCTCAAGCTGTTTACATGGGTTGCCAGATACAGTTGGTAGGCACCACTGAATCTTACAAATTAATATATCATACCATATACCATATATCGTCTTAGATTTTGGATATTGTTGTATGGTGATAGGGCATAGATGGTGTTTTTCCCTTCATTTTAAAGGCTGCATTACAGTAAAGCAATGTAAATTTATCAAGTTACCAGATATTTGATTTTGTTTTAATGCTTGCCTTAACCTGCTTAGTCATCATAGCCACATTATTGATTATTATAAATACAAAATCTCACTGTATTGATATTTTCTGGAGACAAATAGTCATCCCTACAACTTTGTTGCATCAGAGAGGGTATTTGGTCAAACATATTATTATGTTTGATTTTGTCGGCCAGGCCTAGCGTTGATGAAATTCATTTGAGGAGATTTAAAATATTGAGATATATATATCGTGTATCAAGATATAGCCAAAATATATCATGGTATAATTTTCAGGATGTATTGCCCAGCCCTATGATTTATCTTTTTGTTTAATTCGTACACATTTCTGTGTACGAATTAAACAAGACAATTTTGGGGTTTTTAATGAGTTGCATAGTGTAATTTGGCTATTTCTTAATGCCCACCATTTCTGTCCAACATCTCTGCAGTTACTCCATCCAGCCAAGAAATATGTACAGCAAGTAATGACCAGTGAAACTACAAATTACAACTTTTTTAAAAACATTTTTGTTGTGTTTGATAAACCATGCTGATGAGCAGGCACAAGAGTGTCCAATCAATAATTGTATACAATTTTATGTCAAATGCAAGTTCACTTTTTACTTTAAAAATTCGTTTTTGCATGTGTCTCCAGTCTAAACCAGCCAAACACTGGTCATCTGCTTCTCATATTCAATTCAAGTCTTTCACATCTCTTCCTCATTCAACAATTTTCAAATAATGTTCTGGATAATAAATGATTTATAGCAGGAAGGATAAAATGATGAAACACAAGCTGCATTGAATGAACGACTGTAAGTTGACCTTAGAAATTAATGAATCTGCTTTTTTGTGCTCATATGTAGGTCAGAGCCACCATGAAAAGACTACCTTGACTATATTTTATTCATCTTTCCGATGTTCAGAACTTTCTTATGAAAATGAATGTAATTCTCCACAGAACACTGAGTTCCGTTTGTCCATGTAAGCCTGAAAAAAAAAAACCTTGTCCTGCAGCCACCTGGCTTTCTATTGGCGTTTTTGCCACGTAGGTGCTCTCACATCTCTGTGAAACAATGTCTGTAGTGCTACAAAAACACCAGCTGCAGCATGGAAGTGGCCAATTTAGAAATCCCACATTATACTGTGTGCTCTCTGAAATCATGGGACTTCTCTCTATGGAATAATTAAAGTGCTAGTAATAGCTTAATTGAGGTAGTATTTGGATATTTTTTGAGTCCAGAGAAAGTGTGTTCGCAGCACTACCACACACAAAAACAGCCAGTATGTGCATTGGGTCTCTAAGCAGTTTGCAGCTTCTCCCCCTTTATTTTGCACATTATCACACTACTACCTGTAATTATAATTATAACCTTTATCGCCTTAGTTGTTCCATGACAGACTAGCCATGCTGGTGGCTATAAGTTCTAGGGATGGCAGTGTTGGTTGGTTGGTTGGTTGGTTGGTTGGTTGGTCTACCAGGACAAAGTATCTCAACAACTATTGGATGGAGTGCCATAAAATATGCTATGGATTTTAATGTTCCTCTGTAGGATGAAGTCTGGTAATACCTCAGCATTTGATCTAGAACGCCAGATGAAAACTTCAATGTGTCTTTTACTTTGGTTTATGACCAGATACCAGAAAATGTAAAATGTAGTGATATACCAATTTTGTGCAGGGTATACCTACTTCTTTTTCTAGCTGTTCACAGTATACCCAACTGTCAACCAAAGAGTATAGGAGAGTATACCCACATCCTCCTTGGTAACCTACCAATCTACATCGTAGTGCACACACTCAGGCTGTTCTCATGCAGTGTTCGCAGGTATACCTACAAAAGGTAATGCACCAGATTTGTGTATGGCCCGCGTAATCATGAGCCAGTTATTCATGTATATCCCACGTAATCAGGAAGGCTGCCATCATTTGACCAGTGCACTGACAGGACTAAGCCATATATTGAGGCAGGTTGGGGTGGTGAATGGGTCAAACAACACAGGACTTTCCCCCAGGAGACTGGCGTGTGTTCATTCATTCATTTTCCAGAAACTGCTTATCCTGCTGGGGGTCGTGGGGGGGGCTGGAGCCTGTCCCAGCTGACACTGGGTTGAAACCTAACCTATGTAACTTTACGTTAAGTACATTACTTTACATTACATATGTAACATCATTTGTGAAGCGCTTATTTGTTAGATATCATGTTAGCATGCAACCCCCAACTAATCTTAGAATCTGGCTTCATTTTTCCTGGGAACTGGAGGCACATTAGACGTGTAGTTTGTTGTAATGTGTCCAGATGTGACTTTGACCCTCTGTAGAGCTGAACAATTGTGATCTTCATTTGAATGATCAGTGTAGGTGACTTTGCGTGTGGATCTGAAGCCTTGTTGCTCTCACTGATTACAGCCCAGTCGCACAGTAGGCAGATTAAAAGCAGGTGTGTAATTGTGAGTAATTGTTTGTCAGTATTTCATGCCAGCTTTTGTGCTGATTCACAAACTGCACTTCAAATGCAGGATCTCCATCTCTCACTCCGTCTTTTACAACCTTCTCTGGCAGAAGTCTTATTTGCTCGCTGACGGCACCATTTGTTTTTCCACTCTCCTCTGTTTCCTGCTCCACTGCTGTGCTACAGTCCACGGGTCCTCGCTCGCTGTGACATCAGCCGGCCAAACTGCCACCTCTTCCTTATTACAGCTGCTCACTCAGAAAAAAAAAACATTTGTTACTCTAACATATTTTCTTTGTTTGATGTTCAGGAGGAAGGGCTGAATGATGGCTGTGGGAAACTTTTCACTTCATCAGCAATTTGTCTTATTTGCCCTCCTCCAACCTCTCTTGATTTGGTTTTTGGTCTTTAACAAGCAACTCATCCTTTTTATGTTCTATGTTTTTGTGAACTGTTCATGTCTTTTCTCTACCTACTGGGGATCACACACTGATGAATACCTGTTCTCACACATGCACACACAAGAACACATCAGTCCTCCAGCTCTGCAGGTGCCCCAAGACAGGCAAGGCACATACTTGAGAGTAGTAATACACTCACTTTAAAACAAAAACAAGAAAAGAAAATTGTATTATTAATTTTTTTTCTAATGTTTTATAGTTGCTGTTTTTTTCAAATTACTTAATTATTTAAATTGATTTTTGAATTAATATAACATTTATTTTGATTTTTTGCCTCTAATCTCTCTTTATTAATTTTTTATTCTTATCGATTTATTTATTTTATCTATTTTCTTTTTACATGATTTTACTTTAATCTTTATTAAGTATTTTTAATTACAGTGATTTCTCTCTATCTCTCTCTATGTACAGAGGTATTTACCTACAGTATGTATATTTACTTGTTGGGAAATGGGCGTTGAAATTTAGAGACTTGCAAGACAAACAAATAAATAAATAAATAACAGAAGAAGAAGAAGAAGAAGAAGAAGAAGAAGAAGTGCCGTGACTCATAAAACAATATATATCCACACAGGTGTCCAGATCATGGGACGCAGTGGGTCAGTGTGATGATCTTGTTAATCTTAGCAAGGCGCCTCAGGCAAAAAAGAGACATCTAGGTGAACAGCAGCTGTGTGCGAGCCGAGCAGCATAGTCAACTGACTCTGTGACGCACACTCTGTAGTTTGTTAACCTGATCGGACACTGACACGAACAAAACACTTACTGATTACCCCTGAGTGTGAAGGCTCGGGGACTAGTCACACTTACCACGGGAGTTTCCTTTGGTGGGAACCGGAGTGGGACGCATTTATCTGGTTCCAGCTTGGTTTTGTAAGTGATTGCAGTTTACCCATGGCTTGACTCACAGATAGTTGCTTTAAGGACAGCGGTTTGTCATTTGAAGCTCAGTTTGAAATCTCTGCAGGAATAAATGAGTGAAGATTTTGTGGTCATTCGGTAAGAGATCAGTATCTGTAATAAAGGTCCCCTGTTGTGCTGATTTTCAGGTTCAGACTTTTATTCATTTATTTATGTATTATCTTTACTAGAACATGTTTATATGCTTTTATAAAAAAGGGAAATCACATTATTTTTCTTAAACCTGTATTCACCCTCCATCTGAAACACTCTGTTTTAGCACCAATTACTTATTTTTATTTTATTTTATTTTTTTATTTTATTTATTTATATACTTTATTAGCAGCACTTTCTGTCAGCTCGGGTCCATGTTAACTTCCTTTCAGCTGATCTCATTCACATATACTACAAAACATTCAAACGGGAAATACAAAGGGATCCATTTAGAATGTTTTAATTTTCAAGTTTCAAATGATAGATATAGCCCAAATCAGTGTGATCTCACGCTAACAACAATCACCTTCCAAAAGACAACTGGCAGACAATTGATTTGAATTGTGGTGATATGTAAATTCAGTAAACTTGTTTATCTTTGTAGTTATTTTTAGCTGTAAACATGGTGGTACGACCTAGCTGACGCTTTTGCTCTGCTTATTTTATGTACTTTGTTGCTTTGCTATCATCTTTGATAGCTACGGTAGACCAGTAACTCCAGTGTTCTGCTAAGTAAACTTACTCTTTTTGTCAGTGGAGTCTGGCTGCTTCCATATTACGGCATCAATTCCCTGTCCCCTGTTGAAAAAAGGTCATCTGTGTGCAATGAAATAATAATAATCTAAATATAACATTCGCTTAAGCTTGTATTGATTTTTTTAGGTGGGCCTTTTTTAGAAGGCTTAAAACTAATCAGTTCAGGCAGAATTTGATTGAGGGGGGTATGTCCATAGTCTCCCACTGTCTGCCACTGATCCTGTCAAAGTACTCCCACACCTCACCTCTGCTCTGTTCACTACACTCGCTTCCTGTTTCTGCGTGCATCCATTTCACTCCTCCAAGCCACGGACAAACCGTGTTTGCACTGCACAAGTCATTTTTCATACCTGAATGAGTCACATTAAAGCAGCAAACTTTTTTTTTTTTTATTGAATCAGCAGGTTTCAATCAACCGTTCTCGTGGCTCCAGTTTGACCCTGTATCTGCCTCGTCCCCTTCACTTTACAAAAGCCCCATTCAGATTTATAACTACTGAAAATAAGGAGAACAGCTTTGTTCCCACTTCCCACCTCCATACACACATCCTCTTCTTTTGTAAAAGCTGTTGTTGGGTACAGATAATTGACCGTGGCAGGGACACTCCTTTGCATTTGGCTGATATGAAAAATCTCATAAAAGAGATGAAGACTGTTTATATTGTGACTCATGCACACAGACACACATTTCTGTTTTTTCTTTATCAGCTAAATATATGCACACACACACACACACACACACACACACACACACACACACACACGTGCAGCCTACAAAACCACTCCCCTTAGTACAATAATAAGTAGTTTGCATATTTATAACAGCAAGAATTATTATCATTATTTTTTATTTGTCTTTATTTCTGTTTCCATCAACCCTCCGTGTATGTTAAAAACAGTTAAAGACACAGACACACACAAAAAGCTATACTCCACTCTGACTTCTTTTCCTCAGGTAAATGAATCATGCTAATCATGTGGACAACATTGTACCCTGAGTGCCCCCTTTTGGTCACTTGAGTAACTGCAGCGTCTTAATCCTCAGCGGCTGCAGCCTCCTCCTGCCTGGTGACATAAAGCTGCAGCGGTTACTGAGGACATGAATGAATAAATACATGTTAACTGTGTGCAGTAGAAGTGGATGCACAACTGCAGCCTGATCTTTATTTGCAAACATGTGTTCAGTGCTTTGTTTTGCAAGCATGTGAATAAACAGAAAACAGGCTGTGTTGCTGCTTTTTATGATAAAAATAAAATATAACCACACTTTAAAAGCTGCGTGATGATTCAGGATCAGTTAGGACAAGATTTCAAACTGGCTTGCAACAAATTTGCTCAATCTGGAAGAGCTCACATCCGCTGTCTGTATGTTTTGAGAAAATGTCCAAGGGTCAGCTTGATGTTCAACACAGTGTGCCAAACAGGGTTAAACGCCGGAAGAAGCGTCAATTATTTACTGGTAAAACTCTATTGAGGTTATTATTTTGCTGCTGTGCACACTTGCCCTGTTCCAACATCAAAGTTACACAATCCACTACCTCTGAAAGGTCCGCTGGTCACTGTTTCTCAGCTCCCAGCTTCATCAGTAATGACAGACTGACGCACCAGTGGGAGATTGGTCCATTTCTTTCCCCCAGTGCTCAATGAAGCCTCGAGTTCCTACTTACTGAGCTGTGACGCGGTCAGGAGGAGGGCTCCGCCGCGCGCATAAATACGCAGCTCCAGCCCGGAGTTCAGACAGAAACACAGCTGAGCAAACGCGAGTATACCGGTCAACTGAAGGCTGCTCAACCGCCTTTTACGCACACTATCCAGCGAAAAGCAGCCCGGGTGTAATCATGATTAAGAAGATGTCGCCCTCCGAAAGCGATTTTGACATCCCTGCAAAGAACTGCTACAGGATGGTGATTTTGGGATCCACCAAAGTTGGGAAAACTGCCATCGTGTCCCGTTTTCTGAACGGGAGGTTCGACGAGCAGTACACGCCGACCATCGAGGACTTTCACAGGAAACTGTACAGCATCAAGGGAGACGTTTACCAGCTAGACATACTGGATACGTCAGGGAACCACCCTTTCCCCGCTATGAGGAGACTTTCCATACTGACAGGTACTTATCTGCACATGTATCTCTCTGTTTTTGCAGGAATAGTTACAGAGAATTAGAGAGCAATGATATTTATGCATTTAAATGCTGCAGACACTGTGCGCTCTGAGCGCATGGCTGCAGGGCGCATTAGTGCATGTGATACTGTAGGGTTAGAAAGCACACATGTTGCATTCTCTAACACTTTGCATGTATTAAAAGCAAGACAAGTAGTTAACCAATGCATTATTCTCTCCCTCCAGGTGACGTGTTCATCCTCGTCTTCAGTCTGGACAACAGAGACTCCTTTCAGGAGGTGCAGCGGCTCAAGCGCCAGATCTTCGAGACCAAGTCGTGCCTAAAAAACAAAATCAAAGAAAACATCGATGTGCCTCTGGTCATCTGCGGAAACAAAGGCGACAGAGAGTTTTACCGGGAGGTGCAGCAGGACGAGATCGAGCAGCTTGTGGCCGGAGACGAGAAGTGCGCGTACTTCGAGATCTCCGCCAAGCGCAACGAGAACGTGGATAAGATGTTTCAGACTCTGTTTACCTTGGCCAAGCTACCTCACGAAATGAGCCCCGACCTTCACCGGAAAGTGTCCGTGCAGTACTGCGACATGCTGCACAGAAAGTCTCTGAAAAACAAGAAGATGAAGGACATTGGGGAAGCGTACGGGATGGTCACTCCGTGCGCCCGGAGACCCAGCGTGCACAGCGACCTCATGTACATTAAAGAGAAGGCCATAGGGGGCGGCCAGGGTAAAGACAAAGAGAGATGTGTGATCAGTTAAGCAGAGTGCGAGGCACAAACTGAACACAAATCTTTGAATGAAGGAGCCTGGTGCGTCAGCTTGAGAGACGACCTGTGCGGCCGGCTGCGCTCAGACTGACGAGCGAGGTGTGGAGACGCCGGGGCCGCCGCCGCGCGCTCTGGCGCAGGCGCCGTCTCCAGGGACACTGACTGGACAATAGAGTCCGCTCGAACCGCCAAAACAGACATTTGAGAATGTTTGCTTGTTCTGTCAATCAGAGCCCGATGTGTGACGTGGCTTCATACCTTGTGAGACTCGCGCATCGATGCGTAAAATGTGTTTTGTTGACGTCATGCCTTTCACAGATGCCAGAGGGGAGAGAAAAGAGACTCTTGGCGCCGAAGGTGCAATGTTAGAGGGGGAAATAATGTTGTTTACATCTTATCATATATTTTATAATTGCGAAGTACACTTGAATGTCTCGTTGCAATCTCAACTATTTTTTATTGTGAATGTATATTTATTGTTAATGTCAGTTTTTGCAAAGAAGTCAAACAAAATCTTAATATAATTAAAAAAAAGATAAACTTATTTTTGCATTGTTTCTCATTCTTCTATCTTGCATTCATTCTATACTGTCGACCTTTGTGCACACAACACAAAGCCACCTGCTATTTCCTTCATGTGTATCCAAAAGCCCCATGTGAGTGAACACACACAGATACTGCTGGCAAGTTTTAACCCCTGAGACACTAAACACGTCTGCAGAATAAGCCTCAGTGGGTCAAATAATAGACATCTCTCAGCGTCTACAAACGTCTCATTGAGCTGATGCAGCTGTCTTAAATGTGCAGATATATTGCAGAATATAATATGATAAAAAAAAAAGAAGAAGCAAAATTCACAGCCATGATTAAGGCAAGACATGGCAGTGTTTTTTTATTAATTAAATTCATACACAGAGAAAGGTTCAAGGTGCTGTGCAGAAAAATTAAAACAGCACAAAAAAGTTTATGCAATTGAAAGAGAAAGATGAAACAGTAAAAGGCAAAAATAACTTAAAAGATCAGAAATTGTAATAATAAATAATGATAGTAGGTAAAAGTGCTTGGGAATAATAAGATTTTCAGTTTGGATTTTAAATCTGCCATGATTAGGTCATCCATAAGACCATCAGGCAACTGTTTCCATCGCTGCCCTGCATAATTTAATAACAGTGTGTGCACACCTGGATCCAAACAGAGATAACATTCATCAAATAAGCAGACACAGCACAGAGGAAATGGCTTAATTCTCATAAGAAAGCAGGTTTTTGTGGCTTGACGGATATGAAGTCAGAATATGAAAACAGAATGTTGGTATAAGGGTTAGAAACCGGATCTGTTCGCACCATTGTGACTCCACATTATGTAAATAAAGTAACCCAAACCCTAACCCTTAATGAATTCACATGAATGAAGTGGACCTGGAAAACTGACGGAAAGTCTAAGTCCTTCCCCACCCATAATATCATTTAAATCATTTAATGATTTAATATCTCTTAATATATTTATATTATGCGCCATTAATCAAAGCAAAGTCCTTGTATGGGAAAACTCACTTGGCAGTAAAATGGAGTGTGATTCTTAAAACACATGATGTAATATAAATTGGCAGATTATGCTTATTAAAATTTCTGATCCTGAGTCCTCTCATCAGTACCGGATCTAGCAGATTGTCACCTATAGTGTATGTCGCCTATAGGATGATCCGCCAGTGCTTGTCATGAATTTTAAAGGGATAGTTCAGATTCTGTTTTTTATGCAAGATTGTATGGAGTACTTATCCATCTACAGTATATTACATACAGTAGTTGTCAGACAGAGTTTGGAGAAGCATGCTGGAATCTGACACAAAAGGTAACGTACTAATGTGGGGGCCACCTAAAAATGCAAACGCAAAAGCAAAAAATCAATATCAGTTAAAGTGTATGCTATACTGAGAGTATTTTTACAGCTTTACAGTACCTGTACATCTGACAGCTCATTTAAACTTGGAAGCCACCAGACTCCATTGAGAAAAACAGTGATTTTAGCCCACTGAAAACAGGAGCTGCTGGTATACCGCTGCTTTCATCAGTTAATTAGTTTGTGTAATTGTTTGACTTTGGTGAATCCAAACTAACCCTTTTAAATGCCCATGTCACAGGATCACACAAACAAAATAAGTGATCGAGGCAGTGGTAGACCAGCAGCTCCTGTGTTGAGCAATGTTAAATGGCTGTTTTTCTCAATGGAGTCTGGCTCTGAAGAAACCAACGTAATGGCTTAATTTTCCTTTTGGAAATCACTGTCTGACAGCAAGGTGAGGCTGTAAAATTATTCTCAATATAGTGTACAGTTAAACTGATATTGAGTTTTTTAGGTGGTTAAAATATGTTTTATTGCTGACCCCTCCACAGTCCTACATTGCAGAGGTACCATGTCGGATGCCAAACTGGGAGTGTGCCGACTGACACCTATGGAAAAGTACTCCATGCAACCCCCCTTCAAAAAAATCACAACTATCCCTTTAATGACAGGCCGTACAATAGAAAAACAAATACAGTGTACGCTGGAGAATTATTACACCCTGCAGCCTCCAAACAAACCACACAGTTTGTTCTCATCAGGATTTTAATACTGTGTTATTTCACCTGCTTTTAGAAGATCAACATTTCCCCCCTGAGATGAACCAGAAACACAGTGTCCAGTTCTTTCTTCCTCTCTGCAATGTGTCAGCTCCTCGCCATCAGCAATAATCCTGTATACTGTATCCTGTAAAGTCACACACACACACACACACACACACGCACACACACATTACACACATTATCCTGCGTGCATGTGAGAGAGAAAGTGTGTAAGGCATCAGGGACACACAGCAGTGTACTGTAACACTGCCCCCCTGCTAATCAGTAACACCGTGTGCTCTACTGCTTGTTGCATTCATTACAAGAATATATAATTATGTTGTTTATCAGTATGCATCATTGACTCTATTAGCTGAAAAGCATCATTTCTGTTTCTCTTGTTGATCTCCAATCTAAGGGACACTCAGAGAAAATACAAAAACATCATTCATGAGATCACAGTGTGCAAGGTTGGCACCCAGGAATTCAATGTTAACCAGTCAGGGCATTTTTTCATTAACACTATCATGATCACATACGGCAAAGGCATCAACGTGTGCACCAGCGTCAGAGAGGAAAGAGGAAGGCCAGTGTCACAGTGTGAATAAGTACAGCGTGTACCAAAGAGTACAAAGCAGTACAATGAGAGAGGACGGTTACAGGGCAGGAGTCCTCCTTCAGAATGTCTCGGCAAATAGTTAGAAATAGTTATCTGACAAGGGTTCAGTGACAAAGTCTTCGCTACATAATCCATGTATTACAGGAATACCTTATAGAGAGCCAGACTTTAAATTACAATTTGAAATCATAATAGCTTCAGGTAAAACTGTTACATAGACAGACTGATGTATAAAAAGGACATCTTAACTGACTTAACTAACTATTAACTAACTTTTTCTACTCAATGTCGCTAGATCATTAACCCTTGAATATGACAACGACTCAGTTGACATCAGTTGAGAAATGTAAATGTTAAAGTGCTTTTATCCAGAAAAACTCCCGTTTGCAATCTTGCTTTGAGCTCTTAGAGCAAAAATGGTTAAATTTTTAGCCATTAGTATGTTCACATTCATAGATTTGTCTACACACTTACAGATTTATATACGCATATAAAGATTTCTGTTTGTATGTAGAGATTTAACATTTATAGATACATTTATATATATATAAATGTATCTATAAATGTTAAATCTCTACATACAAACAGAAATCTTTACATGCGTAGATACATTTATATTTGTACTCAGAGATTTGTCTTAACATTTCTAGATATATTTATGTTTGTATTTACAGATTTGTCTTAACATTTATAGATACATTTATGTTTGTATTTAGAGATTTGGCTTAACATTTATAGATATATTTATGTATGCATTTACAGATTTCTGTAGGCATTTACAGATTTGTCAACACATTTACAGATTTATGTACACATTTACAGATTTGTCTTAACATTCATAGATATATTTATGTATGCATTTACAGGTTTGTCTAAACATTTACAGATGTATGTATGAATTTACAGATTTGTGTACATGTGCACTGATTCGTCAACACATTTACAGATTTATGTATGCATTTAAAGATTTATGTTTGATTTAAAGATTCGTCTTAACATTTATAGATATATTTATGTACACATTTACAGATTTATCTAAACATTTACAGATGACACATTTGTCGACACATTTGTTTTTGTGTGCATTTACAAATTTATGTATACATTTACAGATTTATGTTTGCATTTAGAGATTTATCAAAACATTTATAGATATATTTATGTACGCATTTACAAATTTGTTTACACAGTTACTGATTTATGTATGCATTTATAGATTCATCTAAACTTTTTGAGATATATCTATGTTTGCATTTACAGGCTACACATTTACAGATTTATGTACACATTTACGGATCTATTTCAATCTAGACAGCCTCATTTTTATGGTAAAAGAATATTTATTCACATGTGAACATATGAATAACAATGTGGAAAGTCTTTGGGGATTAGACCCCGTAGAGATGATATGATTTAAGGAGGGTGATGAATCCATAGTTGAATAAAGTTAGGGAGTAAGGGTTAGGGTTCCATACTACACATTGTTTCTAAGCAGGTTCTGAGTATGAAATGTTACCATGTAAACATTCGCAAAAGTAACTTGATTTAAAAAAGTTACAGTTTATACAGTTTAATAAAAAAAAATCTTGGTGTTTGAGTGAGCTGTTATTTTCTCCAATGCAATGCACAGAAGAAAGCAGGAGCTCACAGTTGAAAAATAAGAATAACAGATGATAGTGAAAAAGAGGTGGAAGAGACAATTTTGGCATTCATTCTGATTAAAAAACATTTTGCTTGATCTTTGGGAAGATTTTTTTTAGCTCCACAGATTTTGTGGCTTCAGAAGGAGCTGTGTGACGTCTGATAAACTGCCTCAAGTGAAGTCAAGTGAGTTAGTGTTGGCTGAAGGCTGCGGGTTTAAAATATCAGGTTTATCAGCTTTCACATCTCTATTTCTGCAGCATTTTAATCCTTTTTTTAACTGTCCATCGTAAGTCTCACTGTGTTATACGAGTGCCATTATAAATTGGTGTAATACTCTTTAAATTTTGAATCTCTCAGAAATAAAAAACGTATTGCATCAACTACAACGCTCCTTCCTCAGTGGGCCTCAGGCCCCTCCATCAGTCCAATGTCATCTTTTGTACTGTTAATATACAATGACTTAAACAATAGTTGGAGGTCAAATGCTTCTGTTGCTCTGTATGTTACTGTTATGTTACTGTTTGTAAAAAGGAAAATGTTCACATACAAAGCCTGCGCTGCTGTATATCAGGAGAAACTTTGTTTTCCACCGCTCAAACTTTCGTGACGTTTGTATCTTAGCCACTCAGTGTAACTGTAAAATCAAAAGCTATCGTAAAAGTTTCAAGCTTCCTGCTGTATAATGAAATAACAACGATCGGCATGATATACGTCATTTAAGACACATGGGGTGAGAGAATGTAGCTGTAATTGCTATATTGGGGACTAATGACACAGTAAAGGTCCGTGGGATCCTGCTGACGCGGAATCGTAACTGACCTTAAGCGTGGTACAGCGAGGTTGGGAACATCAGGAAGTTAGCCAGAGAGCTGAGATGGTTTCAAGCACACAGTAGTGTTGTCACAGTTATTCTTGGAGAGACTGAAGTGGAGACAAGATGTCACATTGCAGCCTGGCAATTTGAGGAGAGTCATAACTGAGAGCTATCAGCAATGTTCCGTGCAGCCCAGGAGTTATTCTGCAATTACTCTAACCTTGGTGTTCTCCCTTTCCGGCAACCAATCTAGTGGACTCCTGCACTTCTAGGTCAACAAGTCCTGCTTGTCTCTGAACAGTTCGATCTGTTTTCATTGGTTTTTATTATTTGTACCCAACTGTTATTCAGTCTGGTTATGAAATAGTATTACTTAATGCCCTATTCATAGCACTCTGTATTGTCCGTCATGCTGACTGCTGGATCCGAAACGGAAACTCTAGAGTCACAGGTTGTTCCCTGCTGTTACAAGTCATCACCAGATGACGCAGACATGTGAAGAGAAAAGCTAAGTAGACGACTAGCTTTTCTCTTCTTTACAATTGTAGAAATATCAACAAAATAATTACATTTAACATACAATTAACATTTTATTGCTGAATTTACCAGGAGAAAGCACCTGTACTGCGCGCACTGAGAGTCGGGTCTGTGTCAAAATCTGGTCAAGATAGGCAGATATTTACGTTTTACCTGCATTTCATAATAATGAAAAGGTCCGAGCGTTCAGGTGCCGGAGCAGGAGGAAAAGAAAGTCCAATATAGAGGTATGTCGTCTGTCTTATGTTATCTTTAAAATGCCGTTTTGTGTGTAACGTCGTTAGATGTTTCATTTGTTAGCTCAGTAGCAATAAAGCTAATGCTACATAATAACGCTACGATAGCTGTTGGACTCAGATAATGTTACAGATTGAAGGATATGAGACTGAACGGCAAGCCAACAGCTAGCTATTTGGATAACTGCTCCTTCTTGTGCTGAAATTTCGCTGACAAATATCAGTGATAATGGCTAACACGAACTTATCCACAAAAACAGATTTCTGCACAGGCTTGCACCAGAGATGTGACGCCACTTGGCATCGTAGCATCAATGGCTATTGTAGCCAACAGTGACAGCATGGAAGCTTCTATTGGTTTAAGTGAGGTGTCAATTTAAAGGTCAGATTTCAGCTACAATTGAATCAGCGTATTTATATCCAAATGGGTGTTACTGCATACGTTAAGAAGAGAAATATGACTGTCTGGACCTTTGGGAGTGTGTGAGGACTGTTTCTGTGAAAATATCACAGCACTTCATAGGTGAGTTATAACCGTTTGTCGTTCGTCTGACAGAAGCATTTATTGAACCTGCTGTGGTGGTTGTAACTTACAATGGTCCACATGGATTGAACTGCAAGAATCATCGCTTTCTAACAAAAGGTCGTATGAGTAAACCACTTCAACACAGCAAATACAGCAGGTGTTTACATATCATAATTGTCTTAAATCACATTATCTACTTTAATTTCAAAGTAGCCTTCATTAAATTAGAGAGACTGAACTTAAGCCTCTAAACCTGGATCTGATTTCACAATAGTGACATTTACTATCCAATATTTTCTTCTGAGACGGGAACCTTGCTCCCTTGTTTTAATTGGCATCCTCCTCAAATTAAATCTTCCTATAAAAGACGGGTCAACTGGAAAACTGTACAACCTTAATTTGTCTCTGGGACATTATTAAATAAAAACTAACCAGGAATGTTTGGTAACCTTTGAGTCCTCAGCGTTATGAGCCATGTTATGTAAGAAGAGGCTGTATGAATGAGCTATCCAGCAGATTGAGTCGGCATGGATATGTTTGGAAGAAATTTGGATTAATGTGTCCGTCTGATATTTGCAGATTTTGCAGCAGAGGAAGAAGACGCCTTTATTTTCAGTCTGACAGCCTGTAGGTGCTTCTTACACAACACAGATTGTTGTTACACCAAACTGTCACCTCTTACACAAAATGATTTACTGATACGGGATGATGAGTAGCCCAGTCTCTGGCAGCAGCAGCCTTAATCCGTAATGTATTTATGTTTCAGCAGAGCACCGCAGCAGACTCAGACATGGCTCAGACATGCTCAGATCAAACTGATAGGACAGGCCTCAATAACATAGTGATATAACACCATGATGCTCACTCAGGTGCCATTTTATGAGAGCCACCTCCTGTAGCTAAAATTAATGTAGTTTAATGCAACAGGCCCAGGTCCTTAGAAAACAAACCTGCTCTTCAGGGTTTATGTCCAAAGCCAGCATTCAGTGACAGTGTAAGGAGCTGTGTGCACAATATGTAGCGAGGCAAAAAGTAAGGATGATCATGTCAGGTCAGATCTTTCCCTCATCTGAACCAAGTGTCTTAGTCAGTGTTCTTTTTTGAAGCCAAACCGTGATGTTTTTTCTAAACCTAACCACGTGCTTTTGTTGCCAAAACCTAAGCAAGTAAACCTTAAAATTAAGTTTTTTACCTTTGTGCTAGGGCTGAGCGATACATCCTGGAAACTATCACGATATTTTTCAGCTATATCGCAATACACAATCTATATCTCAATATTTTTAAATCAAAGATGACAATATTTCTGACCAAATACCCTCTTTCATGCGACAATTGTTGTTTTTTTCCAGAAAATATTAATACAATGAGATTTTTGATTCATTATTACCAATAATTTGGCTATAACAACTAAGTGGGTTAAGGCAAGCATTAAAACAAATAAAAAGTCTGGTAAGTTGACAAGTTTACATCACTTTATTGTAATGCAGCCTTTAAAATTAAGGGAAAAACACCATTTATGTCACATCATGACATCATCATCATTTCTCGATAATGATATATCTTCATATTGCCCAGCCCTGCTGTGTTCTAAGTCAAGTTTGATACGCATTTATATAGCAGAAACTGTTTATTTCCTGTGAAAACAAAAGTTTATTTTGAAAGGACACTATGCATGCATGAATTGACACGCTGTCCAAATCGGATGCTGGAGGGGCACCAAGAGCGTCATAGTTTGGTGAGTAGGGTCACATTGGTGTTTGATGAGTTGGGAGTAACAGTGTTTTCTGACATTTTAAAGACAAGAGTGATTAATATACAAAGTAATTGGTGGATTAATTGATAATGTAAAAAACTGTTAGTTGCAGCGGTACATTGCAGCTGCAAAAGCAGTCAGTTTAATACTGTCTTCTGTTAAAACAGATGCATGATTACACTGTTATCAGGAGATAAATCAAAGCTAGGCAAGTCACTGAATATCCTGTTGGAGACTGGGTTTATATTCAAACTTCTCAACAAAGAGTTTGGTTATTTTGCGTCAAACTTCTCATGCTCAATATGTCAGAGATGCTCTCCAGATTAACCTTGCACCTCCAAAGCAGTGATTTCACCACTTGGTATTAACTCACTGGTTAAAGTTCAAACAGGAAGCCTGCCCCGCACAAGTCAGTGCCCTGTTGTGCCATGTGCCTGCACAGGAACCGAATGCATGCAATCATATCGTGTATGTTTAGGTGCAGTCATATCCTGACCAGGTGCAACCTACACTTTGATGCACGTGAGCCTGTTTTGTGGACGTGCGTGAGTGTTGATTCGTGTCTACCAAAGATGGCTATTGATTGACTCGTTGCATTCCAGCAGCAGCCACCCACATCCTCCTTTGGACACAGTAGCACATGATCAAGCTGACTCTGGTTAAGATGTAACTGAGGCACAGGAAGTCGTCTACAAGGTCATATTGGTGTGTTTCTTAAGTTTGCACTAATATTTCTGTCCACTAGACTACTCAATTATGTTAATGAAGAATACATTTGATATTATTTGCTTCTTATTGCGAATTAAATTACAGAGCAGGATAATCTATTGCAAAGACAGTATATTTTATGATTATTTCACTGCTGGAATAAACACCTTCATATCAGAACTGCAATGATTGCACCCATTCTCCTGTCATCCATGTGTCCTACTGAGGGAAACAAACAAGGAAATAAAGACACATGACTAACTCGATTGTCACATTTGTACTGAAGCCAAGAATGGCCACAGTTGCAATAATTTCACCTGTTATCTCAATGTCACAAGTTAATTAGCGTCTTATTTTGCAATGAAAGAGTAGTTTTCTCAATATAATGAAGTAAATATCTTATTTTTGACCTTAAGGCATGCTTTCAAGATGGTTAAATTTATCATTCATTTACACAAAATGGCCTTCTTTGTTTTTTTGTAAGTTAAAGAACCCACTATATATCTGACATGGCAACACATTCTCACTCTGACCTCATCACGTATCGACGTATGGTCATAGGTTGTTGACGTTTAAGGATGCCGTGTAAACTTCCGCCTGTTACATGCATTGTCTCTTTCCAAAATACACTTCCATTTTCATAGAAATATACAGTTTGTATGGTAAAAGACAAGTGTTGCTGAGGAAATCTTTAGTGTGCTCACTTTAGCTCAAAGATGGTACTTCAGCTCATCCCTGAAGTGAGCACGCTATGACAAACACCCTGGCGTAAGTTGACAAGCAGGAGGTTAGTGGGGTAGCCAGCAAACTTTGGGCTTAACTTGAGTTTTCCTTTATCACAAAGCAGGATCATTTTTAACCGGGGTAGATCACCATGACAGCCTGTGCTGTTTATCCTGCTCTGTAGCAGGTGAACTTAAGAAGATTAGACTGCCCAAACCCTGAGCAGTCACATCAGTCGGAGGTCATCATGCCTACAAGATGTTGGCATGGTAGTGGATGCTGATTTGTCTAAGAATAAAATAACATAGAATAAACTTTGTGATACGACTGACCCATTCAGAGTGATTGTGGCTTTGCCCAGGTCAGTGTGTCAGTCAGAGGCGGGGGAAGAGAGCACCCAGCTGCCAGTAAAACACTGTCGACAAAAGATGGCTTTAGCCATGGCCCACTGGCTTATGTCTCCAATGTGCTCAATCACCCCAGATGGGACTCGAACCCACAATCCCTGGCTTAGGAGGCCAGTGCCTTATCCATTAGGCCACTGGGGGCTGCGCATGGCCCATATTTTCTAGTTGTCTGAACACAGAGCTAGTTCCACCATAACGCAACACAATGGGAAGGACAATGTGCTGTTATATAAAACATAACAATGGCTCCTGATGCTCATGTGACAGCAACAGATAGAAAGGAGGGGGAGACAAATGAAGACACAGTAAGTAGAGACAGAAACTGTGACATTGCGCTAAAATGACAGAGTGAACACCGTTTCCCATAAGACATTTGCTGGCTACATGTCAGGACTCAGTGGGGGAGGCGAGTTCATGAGCAAGTCGAGGAATCACGGTTAGCTCAGATGTGCCCTCTGGGGTCTAGGGGGGGTAATTGGCCGTTTTTGACTACTTTTCATTTTACCTTTAAATTTCACCTTAAAAAACTGTTTACCTTGCCTTGTTTGGTATCATTCTTTTCAGCACAACCTCAGCTGTGTGACTTTACAGTTATTTTTTTCATTTTGACATACTCTATTAACACACTGGACCTAAAATCACAAAGAAAACATAAAATCCGAGTAGGAAAAAGTTTGATTTTTTACTGTGAAAATCACAAACATGTCTAACGAACCATTTTTGTAACTTAGAATAAAAATATAAATTGTAAACTTCAAAAACATATGTCCTAATTTAGCAAACAACAATGTTATACATAACTATTTACATTAAAATGCAAGCAATGCCTCAGGCGTTTTTGAACAACTAGCCTACTTACAAAACAATCAGATGCCACAAAAATAATTTGTCAAAGGGAAAAATGCCAGCACTCACAAATGTCCTTTTGATAAATTTAATAAACCAACTTGGGTGGCAGTACCAGAAACACAGACGTTTGACAGAAAGTATTCTTATGTCGAAACGTCTGTGTTTGTCGCTGTTTTTGGCTGTGCACCTTTCTAGGGGATTTATTTTGAGAGTGCTTGCTTTTCTCCTACGTGATTTTACACAAATTATTTGTGCCACTCTGAAAACAGTTCCTGTCCACCACAACACACTACAGGTGGAGGACACAGCAGGAGGACAACAGGAGGAGTGACACACACTGTGTGGCTCTGCTGCCTGGGCAAACGGAGATCCGGACCTGGGGCGTGCCCTGCCACACCGTCCGCTCCTCTGTGCGGACCTCCGAGTACCGCTCAATGCGGTCATCGGAGGCTCATTTTCCTCTCTCCTCTTCCAAAACACACTACACCACACACTGACTATACACTCCAACACGCTAAACATCACAATCCAAACTCTATCTGTGATCGCGATCGCGGTCTCTCTCGCTGCCGTCACTCCCACAACTTCCCCCTCTCCTCCAGCAACAAATGATGTGTGTGTTGCCATACAATTTTGTGATTGGTTGACTGGTGCATTTTTCAACCAATGGGAAAAGGGATGTCGTTTTGTTTTTTTTGTTTTTTGCTGTTGCCTTCAGCACTTTCGACAGGCCGAACGGCCCGTTTTTACCGTTTCTTCCTGCATCAAACACGGATCAAACAATATTCAATATTCAGGAAAATCATGGCGTTTATTATTTATCATAAGTCCGGTTTTATATGGCCTATCAAGATGATTTAAAAAGTGGTACAAAGTTCGAAGTTTGCACTTTCCACACAAAATGAAACAGAGACTCAGCGAGGCTGCGTCTTGCTGCTACGTCGTCTCAAATCGGTCACGTGATTTTGACGCGCCGGCGCGGTTCTGGACCGCAAACAACAGGAAAGAGGGGAGCGAACATTGCTGAAGTTTTCAGACAGTAGATTACAGCTGAAAAGTTGAAAAAATGTCTTTGGTGAGTTTCTGACTGAATTAGTGAAAGACTTGCTCTTTTTTGTTATCAGCTTTTATGACTTTTTAAAATTATTCTTGAAGGTAACACACGTTCACTTTTTTGATGGTCTTTTTCTTACGTCGGTACAACACTGCAAAGGGATGTTTTTTCCTTCAGCAACAAAAGCACATGATCACATTTAGCCAACACATGCACCTGGTTGGGTTTAGGCAACAAAAGCTCATGAAAAAAAAGAATAGGGTTTGGCTTTACAGTCACACAGGAAGCAAACATCGGCCTCCTAGGTGAAAGACGGTGCTTGTTGGACCCATCCACCACCCCTCCCACCCACTCTACTCGGACTATCCCACTGCATTTCCCCTTGATGCCACTGGGTGCGGTTGAACAATGACATTGTCTAGCCACATATCATGCAGACGTGAAAGGACAGCTTTTTTCACATGTCTGACATCGGATGTCGCTGACCAAGCACCAGTTTTCGACGACTTTGGAGTGAGACTGGGTTGATCACGGTCCTGGGGTTTGCCTTGTAGTCTGTTTCCTGTTTCATTTTGAAGGTCAAGGCATTAATTCTAACATATCTCAGTGGGCAAACATCCACCCCAACATTCACGAGTATTAGTACTGGTTCTAGTATTTCAGTGCATTGCAGTTCTGCACATGGTTTGTCCAAGTGATGTTTCCATACCCTCGTAGGAGCCATCGCTTGACTACTGTAGGTACAGTCCACGTCAAACACTCTCAACCTCTGTCTCTCTTTTCCTCTATTACTTCTGACTGTATTACAAAATAGGGGAGAATTTTGTTTGTGGAGGGGAACAGATTTTGTTCCCCCCCATGGCTACGGCCTTGTCGAAAGATACGTTCCTGATGTGTCATGTCTTGTTTAATTTCCTGCCTTTGTCTTTTTTATACCTGTGTTTCATTAGTTAATTTGTTCCTTGCGTGTTTAGTCTGCATTCTTGTACTTGTGTGCTTCGCCTCTGTCAGCTGTGAGGTCATCTGTTTTTGGTGCCTGTGTTCCTCATGCCACACTGTGTCCTGCGCCTGGGCCCTTTTTTGAGCCACAGAACACCGCAGTATCTCAGGAACATGTAATTTTAATTATCAAGAGAGAATGAGATCATTTAAGTGTGAGCCTGAGATAATAGGGTAAAAATAAAAAAGGTTGCAACCACAGCTTTTCACAGCTTCTGTACGTGCTGTCCTTTCATTTGGAATGTTTTTTCAGTTGAGACTGCAGGAACTTTCAAGCTAGGTAAATTGTGAACTGTATTTAAGTCTAAAAAAAATAATGTACTGTGAAAAAGCAGAAGTATGTTTTGAGCCTGAACTCCTAAGGATACTGTTTTTTTTCCATTATTTTCTGTCTGCCTCTCTCACGCAGAGACAAATCTTATTGTGCACAGCTAACACATGTACACACAAATCAGAAAACACATGTGAAAATTGCTCACAAATCTAATTTTAGTGCAGCCGTGTTGTCTGTCCACACTGTCTGTGTGCCATGCTGACTACTGTGTGCGTTTGTCTGTCTCGGTCCAGACTTGAGACAATGTCTGGCATCTAAATTTAACATTTTGCTGCTGATGATATGTAGATGCCACTTTGGCTGCTTGATTTGAGCAGATTGGGAATCAAAATGCCAGTCAGCTTGAGTTCAAGACACTGTGTTAGTTTCCCGGTCTTTTAACATCTTCACATGCTCTCATAAAGAGTCTTCTCACAGCACTTATTAGATTTCATGAGGAAGATGGAATCGCAGTTTTGAGACCTGCATCTCCTATAGGCGCTGCATAAATGTAATATAATTGAATCAAGTCTAAGAAGTAAACTGCACTTACTGATTTCCTGGAGGTTGAATGTGAATTTCCACGAATGCATGTAACAGTAAGAACTGTTAAAATATTTAACATAATGTGAAGTGACGTGGTTGTGTTAATATAAGCCGAGAATACAATTGAGCATTTATTTCCAGATCAGACAATATATTTTCATTTAATGGATTACACAAACAAGTCACTGCTATTTTTGTTTGTTTTTGAGCACTGTGCTGTCTGCTGCTCTAAATCTGAACACCCAGCAGCAATACTGTTTGTTTTTGACATAAGGCAGTATTTGACAAAATAATCTGAACATCCCAAGTCAAGAAAAACCTCTAATGGTCAATTTTGATATAACACAAGATGTGGTTAAAAGCTTCAGGAAAACATAGCACAGTGAGTGGACCTTCAACTTATTTGCTCTTCTGTAAGCGTACTGGACGGGCTTCCAAACTATGATGTCACAAATTATACTCATATGCATGTGTTAGATTAGTAACTGCCTCTTCAGCAGCTGAATGTGAAAACAACCGTCTAGCGTCAAACTCTGCACATGCGTCACTCTGCACAGTGAAGGCCAAACATCCAAGTGATGTAAGAGTAGGCAAAGGTGGAAGGGGGCTTTCATGAAAAATCCAAATACAAGTAACTTTTTAAAGTAGATGCAGCTAAACAATAGCAGTTAGCTAGCAGTTGAAAGTGCTGAAACATTAAAGATGGCATCACAGCTGTATTAAGAAGCAGCCCATTTTCATTCCCTTTAAAAAATATGGACGCTTTCTTATGCCCCTTGGCGTGTAATACCAATGCTGTAGGTATCTTGTGGCGTCTCTGTGACATGCACCAGGCTTTTGACTAATTTAAAGTAATTCCAGTTTTGATGCCTGAACCTAACTGCAGCAGAGTGACAACTTTGACCACATGTTCCCTTAAGTTTCACCAACACATAGAGACATTAAAGGCTGCGTCTCATAGGCTGCATTCACATCACAGGGCTGAATTCTCAATTCTAATTATTTCCCCAGATCCACACTTTCTGCCTTAACTGTTCTCATCCATGTTTGAAGTGACCCATGTTTGACACTCTGAAATGCCTCACGTGCAACTAATAATGTTAGAAACATGCATGTTCAGTGCAAGTCCAGTTGTCTACAGTATAGCACTTTTGACTTCAGTTGCTACTGCTAACATTAATTCATACACACAAATTAAAATGAAGAAAAAAAGCATTTCTCCTAACGCCTGCCAGGCTCTGCACCATGCTAATCGGGCAATTGACTTTTTTTTTTTTTTTCATAAGTCCATAAGTTGTCAAGCTACTTATCCCTGCAGAAGATCTCTACTCTGCGTTGTTCTTGCAGGATTTTCATGGCAATTTGTTCTTGCGGCAAGCAGCCAGCAGGGATGAGACAAATGAGTCTTGTATGACGAGGAACGTTTTATGAGGAACAGATGATTTGTGCCTCTTGCGTGTGAGGATAATGCGTCCTGACAAAGGCTTTAGATCGAAGCAGACAAGACGCAGGAGTGAAGATTCAATTACAGATGACATAAGATGCTTTCATCAAAGGTCCTTCTGATGTGAGTTTAAAGTGTGTATGTGTGCGTGTGTGTGTGTGTGTGTGTGTGTGTGTGTGTGTGTGTGTGTGTGTGTATGGAGGTTGAATCCAGTGACGCACAACATCACTCAAACAGAAACAATAGGCTATAACAGGCATCTTACAGCCATGTAAACCCGCCAGGTCTGAAGACGGATTTGATGTACCGCGGGTGGGCGATGACTCAAGGGGTTTGAAGGACTTAATTGCCTTGTTGTGGTGCATGTGCCGACCGTCCCACATCCCGCTGTGTCACTCTGCAGGCTCTGTTCATGCTGGATGTTTTTGTAGATCCACAGGTCGATATAAGAGCTTTATTTCTCAACAAGACAGCGTGTCCTCCATCTCAGAGAGTGCTGCTTTGACAAAATGATGATGACGACGAAATTAAAAATAAAATGCTTGTGTGAAAGGATGATTAAGACATAGTCCTTGCTTAACAGAGTGAAGTGACGCAGTTTTGGTTATTATTTCCAGTGAAAAATAATTTCAGTGGAAAACACTGAAAAATAAACTCTTCAACTGCATGTTTTTCAATCTGTGCTGTTTTTTTTCCAGGCAGAGAAGGGAAGTGTGCATATCATTGTACACTGCTGCTCTGATATAAGCATTATATATGTGTCATTCTGGGTTTCTATTGTGCAGTTTTTACAAAGAGCAGAATTTCTAAGACCTAATTCAGGTGTTTGGAGAACTGGTCTTATAAGCAGAGGACATCTGTTATTTGCCTCCCTGCTCATTGGTAACAGTTTGGCATGCAATGTGTGAAGTGACACTGGGGAGTTGGAAAAAGACTGACCTTTATAAAATGTTAGTAGTGGTTTGCAACATATGGAGCCTGTAGACTTAGAAAAGAGAATAAAAATGAAATGATAAATTAGAAAGAGTGTGCTAGGGGTAGCAAGATGTGAAAAACAGAAGGTTTCTCAACCACAGGGAGCCTCCTCAGAATAAATAAATTAAAAAAAAAACAGAACAAAACTAAATACTAGTGTACTAGTATAGGAAGTTATTTGCTTATAGTCATATTAAACCCACACCACTGATATTATTCAAATACAGTGTTTAATAATAAGGCTTACATATAGGAATATCACATGGCGCTGTCACCCAGCTAACCCTAAAATTTACGGATAGGCAACCTGCAGCTCTGGAGCCACATGTGGCTCTTTAGCCCGTTTAAGCCTTAACAAAAAATAAATAAATAAATTATATAAATCAATAAATTCTTATATTCTCCAACTGGAAAAATGTGGAGCCTCTATACATGTGCGTAATGCATCTACTGTCTGGCACCTTTTCCTTGCCACATCCAAAAAGGAAAGTCCCAGAATAAGGTAAAGAATTTTGTGGTGGATGGACGGATTAGTTTGTTTTCACTGCAGCTCTGCAAAGTTAATGGATTTTATTAGAATTAGAAACAGTGAGGAGCTGCTGTATCAAAATGAGTAGTCTTTCCCCAGAAATTAGGGTTATGAAATGTTTCTTTTATGATTCCAATCCATTCCTCTTTTGCTGTGGCTCAGCATTTAAATAACCTTTGTCAGATTTGATGGTTTGGTCACAGACTTTCCCAGAAAGTGTTGTGCTTTTCTTTCACAAATGTGGGAATGAAATTGTGTTAAAATGTACAAAACAGTGAAATTTATCTTGCCCTAAACCTCTGATCCTAGAATCACCCCTGCCCCTAACCCTAACACTCTAACCCTTAGCCTTAGCCTTTTTCTTTTCCTTAATCTAACTTATGTGGCTTTACGTTAAGTTCGTAATGTCATTTGTGGGGCACTACTTTGTAGGATATCATCTGAACAGTTGTATGACAGTCTGTTGCATGGTAGCTATACCCACGTTAACATAGAGATCCATGCCAGGGTTGGCTGAGCCAGAGAGCTCAAGAGGGGCCTGAAATGATTTCTGATGAAGGAGAATATTCGTGTTCAGTTGACAGTTAATTTCCAAAGGTTTAAATTTCCGTTGCATAATGGATGTTTAATTGTGTTGTGTTGTTGTGAAACTACTTATATTGACTGACTCGTAACAAAGTCAGCCTGGTCCCCAGATTGTCAATTGATTTTCCTTGTGGAGGTTTGAAACAAGTCTTTAAAGTACTTTTTCATTTTTATTATTCTTGTTAGTTTTCACATCCATCTGCTGTCTGCCATTACCCATCAGCTCTGTAGAGAAACAGGAAAGGCTGCTTGCATATGTCCATCACAGTCACTTTTATATGTTTTAGTACAATTTAGTTGTGTAATACGCTAAAGTGGACACACTTGTATACTTGAACTGATGATCTACCAGAGATTATTTTGGTTGAATATTTATTCACCCTGCTCCTCTGGACACAAGGCCGTATTGATGGGTTCACGACACCTAATCATGGTCTGTTTTACACCTGGGATGGAAAGAGGTCAATACAATGGACTTACAGGATTAACAGCAGATAAGTGACCAACATCCGCCCCAAACGGGGTTTATACCTTTAAAGCAGCTGTCGTAATATAGAAAACATTATTTCACACCTCTTTGTTAATGTGGTGTAAACAAGCACTTCTCTGTTGGATTAACTTTGACCTAAATAGGACTTTGGGTCACCTGTTGCACACGTCTGAGGTCATTTGTTGGTTCCTACTATCTGGCTCTTAAGCATGATTTCAGCCATAGGTGATGACAAAAAAAAAAGGATCTGCTATGTCATTGACTGCACCACAGTTATGTAACTTTAAAGATGGTTTTGATAAGATGCACATGTGCTAGCAGAGTATGGTTCTCAGCTGCTCAGCTTTTCAAAAGTTCAGTCTAAAATGCACTGAGGCATTTGCACGATTCATAATGTAGCAAAGTGCAAGATAAGGTTGGTAAAACCAGTAACTACAGTAGTATTTTCACAAACATAAATGTGCATCTTTTAACTTTTTGGGAGTACGCAGATCTGGATCATTAGTGGTAGCAATACTGGCCACTATGAACAAGACAAGAGAACCATATCTGAGCAGTAAGTGATATTGCTTTTACACAACAGCTCTACAAGCGCCATTCATCAACAATAAAAAGTGGTGACAGGTTATGATTAGTTTGTTTATTTAATGATTTATTTGACTCTGCCAAGAGTTGGCAAAGTTAGTTCAGCAGGTGGACGGGACTGGACTGTTGCCAAGCAAACACACAAAAAGACTCCAGCTACTTTGTATCATGTAGGCTACATCTGTGTATTTTGTGACCACTGAAATCAGTCTGTTGACAGTTGCTTTGGTGGCATACGTGTGATGCCAGTGAGGTAGCAGCTTAATCAGTACATGTTTCATTTTGGAGTGCAAGGTTTGTTACGGCAACCCTTAATTTCGGCTGATTTACGATTAACATTGTTAACAGCTCAGACCACCTGTAAAGAGGAGTGGTACATGTACAGTTAAAAGTTCCAGTGCTGTTATGCAATATATCATCAGCACCTCTTGTCCAATCAAAATGCTTGGTTGTATAAATAAAACTATTATCCACGGATTAGATTGGAATAAAGGAACGGGAAGTTTCTGAGTAGGCAATGACCAGGAGGCCATAATTCTCTTGAAGGGACATTGTGTAACATTTTCAGTTGTTTATTGGCAAAAATTGATGTCTGCATTCATAAATATGTCATCACTGGTGTACTATTACCTCCACCAATAAAATGACTTATTCTCGTAAAAGGAGAATTTCGGATTTGTTTGTACATTGTGCGGGTAAGTCGTCTGTGGGGTTCCATTACGTTTCGCCATCTTGAGAATACACCCGCCAGCAAGGGACATACAGCACCGCCTTTGGCGTTTTCGTTGAGAGCCAGGCCAGCACTGCGTGACTGAGGAGCCGAAGGAGAGGAGCAAGAGGCGCTTCGCTACTAGCCTGGCAAATTTGAAACTAAGTCCCTAAGTTAGCAGCCAGTCGCTAACAGCCTCATCCCTCTCCTCGCATCACTGCACGCTGTTAGCCGCTGCTAGCCGTTAGCCGCTGTTAGCTGCTGTTAGCCGCTGCTAGCTCTGGCCTGTGATTGCATTACCTTTCTCCTTCAGCAGCTCTTTCCAGCTGGGAAAGGCTACCCCAATGCTGACCCTTGTTTTTTTAATTCGCCGGTCAGGCTACCTTTTTGATTCCCTTTTGCACTTTCTTGGCGACGAGGATTCAGACTCCCCTGATGCTGCATGATCCTGCATTATGCTCAAAGACTGGGACTTTGTTATGCGGCAGTAGTGCTGCTGGCCACTATCAGCTGTTTCAATTTAATTTTAACAGTCCTACGTTGTAAACACAGCCAGCATGGTGAGGAGGGGGTTTGTCAACTCGCATCGCGTGTGTCTGTGTAGGAGCCTGAATGAACACTCCATGTAGTATCGGATGACATGGTTTCATCAGTGTTATCATAGCCTTTTGGTACACAGCGGCTACAGTTGTTGCAATACGTGTTTGAAACAGTGAGGCGCTAGAGTGCGCCATCTGTTTGAATGCAATATGTGATTTCAACGTTAGATGGGAAAATTCCTACACACTGTGGCTTTAAGGACACACATAAAGGGTCAAATCCAACATGCTTCCAAATAAAGGCATACTTTTGTCCAGTGCTGCCAGTGGTGAGAAGTAATTAACTATGCAATTACTCAGATATTGCATTTATGTATGATTTTAGTTTTTTTATCATAATATTTCAATTTCATGCTACTTCATAGAGTTCTTTTGCTCGTCATAAGAAATCATCATCTTTTAAAATAAGATACCTTGTTATGGATATTAATACCAAAATTACACAGAAATGCGTCTGTAATGATATATCAATAATAGCAGTCCATACCCATTGGTAGCTTTGTCACCTTCTACCTATGCCAATCCTCAATGCCTATGTGCAGTTTCGCATAGATTGACCATGTCAGTGAGTAGAAAAACGTGGGACAGACAGAATGACTGACTGACAGAATGACACACTGACAGTTTCTGTGGTTATGTACAGCATACCATACCATGACTTAGTCCTACCAAAAATGAGAAAAAAAACAACATTGGTCCACAGGGGGAGCCACAGCGATCGGTCGCTTTTTAGCCATTTTTAAGCATTTTTCTGTTGTTGTAGCGCCCCCCGGTTGCCAATTAGAGTTAAATTTCTCCAGACACCTTGAGGTCCTGTTCTACATATCTACCAAGTTTAGTAAAAATCGATATAGCGGTTAGGCCTAGATAAGAAATTAGCTCTCTAGCGCCCCCATTTTGTTTGATGGGGTCGATAATGGAGGGGTCCCCTCAGATTATGTGTGGTCATATGCCTACAAAGTTGCGTGGTGATCGGTGAAACCCTTGAGATGTTATACACCTTAATGTAATGAGCCACACCCTCCGCAATATTCATCGCCTTATAGAAGCTCAGTTTTTTTTGGTCCCCAGATTATGTTCACCGAGTTTCATGCAGATCGGTCAAACGTAGTGTAATCGTTGGGCACATGGCTGGGATATTCCAACACATGCAGCCTAATATAAACACAGTGTAATGAAGCTCATTCTCTTACGCTGAAATAAGATAAACACAACCACATGACTGTCCTGCTCTGTTTGACTAAGTGTGTGTGTTATGCAGTTAATCTTTAATGTTCCAGTGAAGTTGTCAATAACTTAATGATGGTTTGTGATTAATCAGTAACTCTTAGTTTGATATTCCTCCCTCAGTAAATATCGGCAGGTGGATGGTTTGACAGGATGTCCTACAAGTCATGTGCTAATGTTTACATCTGTACAGAAGGGCGGGTATCGACTATGAATTGTTGTAGTGTTTCACATTCTTGGCTAAAGAAAGGTATTTGTGTGGTATGTGCCATGAGTATGACTCATATTGATAAGCTGTTTGCTGTTGAATGCAGAAATTCAGCAACAAGGAAAGTGTGAAAAATCTAGAAATATTGTAGGTAGCTCTAACAGGTTACTGCATGTGACGTTTACACCTACACAGCATCAGTGTGTGTTACGGTTCTCTTCCTCACCCCTCCCTCCATCTGTCACATCTTTGTTGTCCTTCAACCTCTCAGCTTTCAGGCACTTACCGCCTCTTCAGCATCCGCTTCTTGACTGTTGACAATGAGGAAGTGAAATTTTGTGACGCCTTTTAGTATGAAGGCAAACACTCCTTGAATTTGAGGACAAAAGATGAAGTGGTATAAACTTGTTTTTGCTACAAAGGGCAATCAGACGTCTACTTCATTTCTTCACTTCATTCAGAAATACTTATCCCAGTGCTGGAGTGCACTCAGAATAATCTAACAAACTGGTCCATTCAGAACTTTGTAACACTGTTGGAATGTACCATTCGGTTTTCCAGAGCACCGCACTCTCAGAGTAGGTGAGCGCACTCTCGGCCTTCTGTGGAGACTGAGCAGCAAAGCAACATGAATGTATGATTAACGTAATTTTTCAGGAATTCATATAGAAATATAACGCTCCGTTTCTTCGACCAACAGGGCCCTCATTGAATTAACAAACGCAACATGTCAGGTCACTCTCTCTCCGGGACCACATGTGTTGATTGAATAAGTAAACACTGACCAATGTGATGGCCTAAGAAGGACAAATGCACAAACCTGCCTTTAAATATGCCGCCTATATCAAAGAGTACTGTTTGCAGTGGAAACGCTAAGCGGACCTAGGGTCTAGGTACCACGTCTGAAGGGTTACTTTTGATTCCATAGATACCATACCGAAAGTGTTTGGTGGAAATGAGGCTTATGTGTCAGCCCTGTGATAGTCTGGCAACTTGTCCAGGGTGTACCCCACCTCTCATCCAATGTCAGCTGGGATAGGCTCCATTTCTTCCAGTCAGATGAATGACTGAATATGTAAGGTACAGGTCCAGAGCCCTCCCTTCTCCATGTCTCCAGCTGCGGCGTTGTACTATTCTGCAGGGGGGATTTTTTTCTTTTTTTTTTTTGTCCATTTATTATCATACTCTATCCATTCATTTCTGACTGTTCACTGTATATTTGTTCTCCCAAATATGTCCAATATCTAGGAGTTAGCATACTGGCACTTTAAAAGTTGTTTTTGGAAAGCTAAAAGCTGCTGGCTTAAAGTTACAGTAAACTAAGCTAACTCCTGTTTTGAGCTGAAGAAGCAGTTTTTTGACATGGATTTTATGCTTTATATTTGTTTTATTGCATTAAGAGTTTATGTTCCATAGGCTGATGAATATACTGCTAACACGCTAATGCAAAAGCCACAGCTTACAAGTACACCAAGTGTTCTTTGCCAGTGAACTCTTCACTTTTCCCGGAAATGCTTCACCAGCTGGGTCTTTGATTTGACCCATAATGCAGTCAGATCACAAGTCTGTTTATGTAATCTCTGAGCAACTACTGCTTATTATATGATCTTTTCACTGGTTCAAGGCACCAGATACTAATAAAAAAAATCCTGCCTGCTCGATATTAGAAGGTGGTTGCTGAAATACTGGAGTTGTGAGGGAAGCTTGTCGAAACACATCTGAAATTCTTGCAAAGTAGGTTTTGTCATTTCAGAAAAGATAACGGAGAAATGGAAAAGGGGAGTTATGAAGATCGGCCTTGTGAAAAACACTGCTGTTACTTTAATATTTTCACTACTAATGTTTAACGTATGAACGCTGAATAAAGAAGAAGCAGCTTGCCGCCAGGGTTCTACTCATTATTAGTCTACACAGTTGAGAGTGTGTGAGAGAAAAGAACGAGAGTATGATGTGATAATAAGAACATATACCAGTGTCTCACGCAATTCATGCAGTCACAGCACTACTTAATTAAACAACCCAGTTGCTCTGTGTCCGTGTGTGCCCCGCAGTCTAGTCAACCCTGTCTCTTTTCCCAAGTGCAGAACTAACAAATCTCAACAGCAAGGGCCTAATCGCTCCGCACGGAGGAGGAGATTCTGCGTCACTGCAGATGAGGAGCTCTCCTGTGTGGTGACCTTTTGAAAGAGACGCAGCGCAGAGAAACGTAAGCACACCAGATTCTGTGATGTAAAGGACATAATGATGCTGTTCTGGGGAAATCAGTACTTCAAGCCAGCATGGTGTTTTATTAGTCTCGTAAAAAAGAAGTTTGAATAGTTTGGTTTCTAATGCAACTCGCAACAGTGTCTTCTTAATGTTTACTCAGGTGCTTATGAAATGTCTTGCTCGTCATGGCTGTGGTGTTGCAGATGTGGGCATGTTGTGAATATTCCTCTGAGAATGTTTAAGTCTGAGTGGCGCCAAAACAAAAATCATTATCTTTAAGGCTATAGAATTAGATTTCGTACAATAACTTTATAGTGAATAAAATCAAATTAAACTCTGGACATTGGAAGTAGAAAAACTTTGAACATAGACAAGTGTTTGGGATCTTTGGCACTTCTGGCAAATTGTGCCATCCACAGGAAAATCATTCTGTATAATTAGGTTGGCAATGTTAGATAATATTCTTATTGGTCATAACAAGAATACTAGACTGTTAATATTAGAAATAGCAGATGTTGTGCCATACCTTTGTAGTGTGTGAACATTACTAATAATATTAATGTTGAATCCAATATGAACTTAAATTTCTTGTGTGTTGATTATTGTTTGTCTTAAACAAGGTTGTCAAAAGTATTGATATTGTGATACCCAATGTTTTTTTCTAAACAACAGAATAGTTTCATTTTCACTAACTTCCAAAATTTCATAACAGTTCTAATACTTCATCATGAAGCAACAACACTACGTGGGGGGAAAAGATTTGGCACTGAATAAGTTATTTTGTCACTAACTTAAGGTGACGAAGGCTTGTGTCATGTGACATACATCACATATGTCAATAGGATAGCATGCTACACATATTAGTATACTAGGCTACACTGTTATTACAAGATGTCCACCTTGATTAAAGGACAGCAATACTGGTCTCCTGGGTGAAAGTCCTGTGTCTGTGTGACACGCCCACCCTATAGGGGCTTCTTAGACATTTGTACAACATTCTGCAGACTGGTCCTTCTCTGCACCTGTAATAATTACCATGGGCACTAGAGGGCGTGCCTTGTAATGTAAAGGCCCGTTTCCACTGAAGAAGTTCCTGGTACTATTTGGGGGCCAGGAACTACTACAGGAACGTCCTCTCACTCAGCCCTCTGAACCGCCGTGTCTCCACTGAGAGAGCGGAGTCGGAGGAAGGTTCCTAGGAAGTTACCGGGCTCTGGATGTGATGTAATCGTTGCGCGACCATTTTGACTGGGGCGTTAGCCGCTAACTGATAGCGGTGTCTGTAATAACTCACTAAAGTCAAGGTGGCCCGTGATCCAGCGGATGTCTTAGTTACAACATGATTGAGGTAACTGGAGTAGTTTCATGTTGTTTCCGACAACGGGAGGCTTTTAACAGATGACGTCCTGATGTTAGCTTTGCTGCTGCTGTTAGCTGTCCCTGTCAGCTGCAGCCACTGATGCTTTCTAGACATCGTGATTTCTCCAAACTGAATAAATACCACACATAGCAACACAAAACTGCTTTGCTAGTTCAATCATGTGGTAACTAAGATATCCGCCGGAAAAATTATGTTTGTCACGGACTGATTATTGAGTTTGTTTACATGGTGGTGGAAGCTATGAACGAGCTAACCCTTGCCTGCTGAGTTTTAAAAATGCCGGCTATTTTGTTGCTTTCTGTTGACGTCACATTCACATTAGCCCCTGTAAAAGTTCCGGAACTCTGTCTATCGGGGCTGGTTCCAGGGGTGGAGACGCCAACGGCGCCGGCCCCGTAAATTTACCCCAAAGTTCCTGCGGTGGAAACGGGCCTTAAGTATGGGTCAAATGGGGAGGAAGGGGGTAAAGAGTACCTCAGGGATGACGTTTTTCTGTACACTGACACAGGAGTTAGCATCACGCCAGTTCCCTCGTCAAAAATCCTAGGAAATGTTTCAATTGGATTTTGGATTATTGCTGAAAATAAGTTCTGTGGAAAACATTTATAATACTTACATGTTTTGTTAAGCAAGATAATCTCCACAATTGAACACCACTTTCCTAATTACTGAAGCCTAAATACAAACACCAGAAGTAAAAAGCTAACATTAGGCTATAACAAACTACACTACAGTGGCATACTTAGCGTCACCACCATAACAAGACTGTTTAGCCGTGTTTGGTGAAGCTCAGTTACATTTAGCCACTTGTTAGCAATCGCCTTTTGAAAAGACACAAAGAAGCTTAAAATTTCACGAGTGGGGTATTTACTGACTCATTTTATGTAGCAGAACAAAACATGAAAGTCTCTTGAGCTTGTGTTAAACACTGACCGTATTTCAGGCATCTAACCAAAAACCAGTTCAAAAAACCATTGACTTTGAGACGTGGGAATCGTGAGTGCTAAAATGCTAAGTCATTTCTGGGTTTTAGGACTCATTCCTGCGGCACTCTATAGGAAGATCCGAAGCATCTGAGCATGGCAGTTTTGTCTATCTTGACTCATTGTTTGGTATTTGTTTTAGGCCTAATCCTTTACTTTGGAATGACACTCCTTAGACTTGTCACTATAATAAGCTGTTGTGAGTAGCTGTATATCATGTGTATTTGAGGAGCTGTCTGGGCATGTGATGCTGCAGGCACGAGGCCAGTGGAGTGTTTGGGTGTGTTAGTGTTTGGTCTTAGATAGCTTAAGATCACAGAAGTGCTCATCATCTATTGGCTTGTGATTAACATGACGAACAGCTGCCATGTGGTGGATGATTTTAATAACCACATCCTAGACTATGACGTCAGGATTCCTTGTTATCAAAGTTGCGCAAGTTAGCTCCCATTCATCATCTCTTCAAGCGTTTCCATGGAAATATTCAGTAAATGTATGCAAAGATGAGACAAGATTGGAACAAATCCATTACAAAAGCTGTGTACTTTCAAAGAATTTCTTTCACATTGGAAAGTAAGTGGAAAATGTGTGTGTCAGCTTTAAGACTGATCGATTAAGGATTGCAGTCCTACATAGAGTTCTTACTGTGTTTTTTTCTGTGCTGTTTAATAAGCCCTGTGCTGAATCATTCCGGTCTGGTCTGGGTTATTTGTCCTTTGTATCTTTCATAAATCTGCATCAAAGCCACTGAGTGGGTGTCCTATGGAATACAGACACCAGCGTCCAATTATTGGCTGTGTTGTCCACACATTTGGACTGATGTGACAATTAAAGGACTGGCTCTGTAGTGAGGGGACACAGCTTTGTCTTCAGACGCATCATACTGTAAATTTTCCTATTCATATTTCATATACTGTATTTATGCTTTAGCACTGTATTTATTGTTGCCCCAAATAACCAACTCAAACTCCTTGGTATTAACCCATCTCTGGTTCTAAGTCTGATCACTGAGTCATGGAAACTACCTTTAATATTTACACTCACACATTTAGATTCAGTTTTAGAGAGAATCTGGATTTGTTTTGGATACAGTCTCTTACCAGAAGCAAGAAAACCAGATTTTGTGTTTACGTGACATTTAAGAAATCAGGTTGTTACAGGAAGCTAACAATTACAAGCTTACCAGTGTTGTTTTCATTCAGCTTTACTCATTGATCGGCAAGGCAGGCCTGCGTGCCAGGGCTTCCACCATGTTGTGTTGTTATCAAAACAGACTGATGTCACCAGACTGAAAGACAAGAATGAATACAAACAATTTTTCCTTACTACTGTGGGTATACTTCACACATCTATGGTTTCATATGACGTGACATCGCTTTTCACTTGCATTCCCACGGGAGACGCAGTACAGACAGTTAAGAGAAAACTGCTGCTGGACTACACTCTGTCTGAAAGGACCAACCTCTCTCCTGAACAGGTGTGTGACCTCCTTGACCTTTGCCTCAGCACCACTTATTTCCAATACAACAATGGTTTCTACAGGCAAAAACACGGCTGTGCCATGGGATCACCTGTATCCCCTATTGTAGCGAACCTGTATATGGAGGAGATGGAGAGTGTGGCACTGAAAACATTCTGTGGCCACTCCCCGAGGCACTGGTTCAGATATGTGGATGACACATGGGTCACCATCAGGAAGGGTGAAGTTGAACCTTTCACAAAACACCTCAACTCGGTGGATAAAAACATCAAATTCACAAGAGAGGATGTCAAAGACAACTGTCTGGCGTTTCTGGATTGCGTGGTATGCATTGAAACTAATGGGGAACTCAACATTGGGGTCTACAGAAAACCCACCCACACAGATCAGTACCTCCTGTTTGATTCACACCACCCACTGGAACACAAGTTGGGGGTGATCCGCACTTTAAAACACAGAGCACAAAATATCCCATCTGAAGCAGATGGGAAAAGAAGGGAACACAAACACATTCACTCTGCTCTTCAAACTTGTGGCTATCCAAACTGGGCTTTTATCAAAACAGCAAAAAAGCCCAGGGAGGACAAGAAAGACGAGGTCCACAGGAAGAGGAACAATATTGTCATCCCCCATGTGGCAGGAGTTTCAGAGAAACTCAGGAGAATCTTTAACACCCACCAAATCCCAGTATACTTCAAGCCCAGCAACACCCTGAGGCAGAAGCTGGTCCATCCCAAGGACAAAATTCCAAGGGAGAAACAAAGCAATGTGGTGTACGCGGTGCAGTGCAATGAGGAATGCTCTGACCTGTACATTGGAGAGACTAAGCAGCCATTACACAAACGGATGGCGCAACACAGGAGGGCCACTACTACAGGCCAGGACTCAGCAGTCCACCTCCACCTCAAGGAGCAGGGGCACTCCTTTGATGACCACAAGGTGCGCGTTCTAGCCAGAGAGGACAGATGGTTTGAGAGAGGGTAAAAGAAGCCATTCATGTCAAACTAGAACGGCCATCTTTAAACAGAAGAGGGGGCCTCAGACACCACTTGTCTCCTACCTACAATGCTGTCCTTAGAGCCCTCCCAAGGAAGTGCAGCCATCATTCCCACCTGCAGTCAGGTGACCCCCAACGACCCTCCTAAGAGGGCGGGGAGGGGTAACGACCGCCCATCAAGGCCAACGACTCACATTAACACCTAACGAGTCTATTGGTTTCGGGTCACATGACCCTTGTTTTGCCACTAGCCTCCTGGTAGATAAATATCTGGTACTCCCCACCAGACTCTTTTAGAACTGAGGAAGCCTCTTGGATGAGAGGCGAAATGTCTTCTACTCACACGAGGTTAGTCCAGTTGCCATATTTTATGCCTTTTTGAGATTTATCATGACCTGGATGACTGAGAATATTCACAGATTTGTTCACACATCATACACATTTATTAGGAACAAATATTTACAGGTTGTCACACACAAAGGAAAAACAGCCTTGTATTATTACAGTAATATGAAGCTGTAATACCTGATGTAATTTAATTCAACTCTGACCTTGCTATGTTACAGTAATTGCTGACATATCTGTAGATGAGTCATAAACTGCATTATTTGTGTGGATTACAATCCAAACCGTCATCTGTGTACAGTGGAAACACAGATATAACATAGGTGCAGTATTACAGCACCTCTGGCTGGGGTGGCTGGGCTCAGCCTTAGGGATAGGGTGAGGAGCACAGACATCCAGAGGGAGCTCAGAGTAGAGCGCTGCTCCTTTGCGTCGAAAGGGGTCAGTTAAGGTGTTCCAGGCACGTCCCGCTGGTAGGAGGCCCCGGGTGGACCCAGAACACGTGTTGCTGGGGAGAGGGACGTCCCGGATTAGCCGATGAAAATGGATAGATGGAGTATTACAGCAGTGTATTATATGTGATTACATTTAATTGCATTACATTGCATTACAATTAACATCATAATTATATTTAAAGGCCTGTGCTTAGTTCATCATTCACACACTCCTGTAACAGCAAAGGGAAGCACATTGCTATCACCAGATGCATGACAACTTTGTTTGGCTCATTTTCTGTAACATTAGCATAAAAGCAACACATTCCCACTTCAACCTCGTCACATATCGTTACAAAATTCGGCTCCATTACAACTCCCAGTTTTCACTGACAAAACAACTGTCTTATGCAAAAAACATTTTCCAAAAAAATACAACAGGCTAACGTCATTAGCACAAGCCTATATCATTTTACATTGTATAAATTAGCCTAGCGACTAGCAGAGATTTCCTCCACCCATATGAAGCCAGGATAAGTCACACACAACACTTAAAATGCTAAATTGTGGGGGCTTTAGCTTCACAATATATCCTTTCTTATATGTGAAATTAAGTAAATAAAAGTTTTATTTCTACTGAGGGAAATGGTTTTCAGCTTACAAAAATAGCCAGGAGGTCTGCATTGCCACGAGAGGGTGCACATGAGGGTACGCTGTCGGGTATGCCGTCAATTTGACACAGAAGTATAAATCCCGCTTATGACTAAGTGCTGCCACTTCCCATTTCAAATTAGAACTTCAACAGCATATGAGGTTTTGATGTCATCATCTTTTTGAATCAACAGAATTTTTATAAATATTCCATAAATTTAGTTACGAAAGAGGTTAGAATGAGATATGTATAGCTTATAAAATAAAGTTGATATTAACAGCAAATACAATCACCTAAGTTAGAACAATACACTTTGCTGTAAATTAAAATAAACACAACAAAAATTACACAGTTGTTAAGTTCAGAGGAATAAAAGTTGGCTACATAAAAATGCAACCAATAACACATCAAATCTGAACTATAAACTATAAACTACACTGAAAGAAATTACACACAAACTGAATTGGTAGTGTGTGCAATTCTCTATTATGAACATTAAATGTGTATGATGGTTAATATTGTTTTCAGGCACATAAAGACTTTTTATGTTTGCAAAGCAGTGCATGTGAAATGACTGGTGTTAGACTGACAGCTGAGTGACAGCAGATCGGCTCCTATAGTCACATCTGTCCTGTTCACAGTACCAGTTATGTCTTTCAAATACAGAGCCATCACACATGGATCAACATGTTTCACACCATTGCTGACAGTTTTAACACATGGAAATCAGCAGTATAAGCCAAGAGGTTTCACAGTTTGCTCGCTGGAGGCTCTGACAAGTTCTGCTGTAACTGGTTCTAATTAAGCTATTTACTGTTACTGCTGTAAAAGCAGAATTTTAATCACCTCGCACTGCTGCAGAGTGAGAATGTTCAGAAAGTTGTGGATCTCTTCTTTTGCTTTAATATGTGTTGCATTTCCAGTTCTTGGTATTATGTGTTTAGAGGGAAAATCATTTTCTCTGGAGTGTAGTACTAATAAATATGGTGCCGCTACATCTTCTGTGACAAAAGCCATTTGTTAGGCCCCATTTTTCTTTTTATGATTGCCACTAAAATAAAATTGTGAATTTCAGAGTTAATGTTTTGTTTGAACCTTACTTAGTTTCATTGCCACGGGGGTTTGCTCTGACAGTCATTTGACTAGGAAAAAAAGAGATCAGTATTACTGTGAAATTCACCTCAAATCCCCTTTTCTCTGACTTTGTCACATTTCCTCAAGACTGATGTCATTTCCATTGCTCCAGTTAACACACTCACACATAGGGACGGTACACTTTTCACAGTATATCCATGTCACCTACTTGTCCATTCAGGACTGGATACTGACTACAGTAGCTCTGAAGATGTGCAGCGTCGTGTGTGCATTGCTTACAGCGTAGTAGCTATTGCATAAGAGTAAACAAAGAGGATGAGACACCGTAAGTGTGTCAAAGTGTTCCTGAGAAGTGTCTCCACTGTCAGAGTCTCCCTGTCAGTGACAGGTCAGTGGAGGGTTGGGGAAGACACTTATTTGTGTGTATGTGTATGTTTATGTGCATCGTATTACTGGGGTCATTAATGACATCATACCAGCCCAGAGAAAAGAGAGTGAGCTGTGTGTTGGACCACTTCACAGTATGTTTCTGTGCCTGATATTTTTCTCTCAGTTTCAGTCATTTGAGTATTTGCAGTGATGGGGTTGTCGGCAGCAGGAATCGGGGCCAGCTGATGTGACCCTGTGAGTCTTAGCTTAGTCAGGCAACTGGATGCGGCCCAGCTTATTTCATTTGGCATGCCAAGTTTGGGCCGACGCTGGGCCAGGTCATTTTTGATAACAGCCCAGTGATGGCAGTGTCAGCAGCCGGAGTTGGGCCTGCTGATTTGGTCCGATTCCAGGGTGTCATTCTTTACCAAAAATAAGTATACTTGAAGTTCATTTTTCTCAAGTATACTTAAGTAAACTTTTAGTGTACTTCCCAAGTATACTTTAAGCAGCAAGTGCTCTTATATCGATGTACTAGTAGTATACTCACACGTACTAGTAAGTATGTTGTTTAAGTATACTTACAAAGTATACTTAAAGTGTCCTAATTTGGCCCACTTTTAAGTGGGTTCAGAGCATGTAGGAATCCCACTGGAGAAGATGGTGCTTTTTAGAAAGTTTTACGTATGTTTCAGCCTCCAACCTCACCCCCGTCCTCCAGCAATTTTTGTATATTCCCTAACTGTTTTCATCTGTTCATGTTCATGATTTTAAAGCATTAGTGAAAAGTACATTGGTGATTAAAGGTCACAATCTCTATCTGCAGATCTCATCAAAGCACAAAATGCTCCCCCCCAGCATCCTCTCTCCTCTGTGACCTTCCCACAATGTTCAAATTCCTACAGCTGCAAGACTCTCTCTCTCACACACACACACACACACACACACACACACACACACACACCACACACACACACATTTTTTATTGTGCTGTATAACATATGGCAGTAATGGTTAACATTACCACTCACATCACATTAAACACACACACAGTATTTGTATTCGCAGCCACTATGTAAACTCATGTACAGAGATGAGAGTTAATGAGTCTCCTTTAACCCTCCCAGCTTATAAACCTCCCATTGCTGGAGACAGCGGTGTCTGTGGTATCATTTATTTCTGTTTTTTATTGAAAAAGCCAATCTGGGCGCAGATCAGACCTGGGAGCAAACCAATTACACAATCAGCTTTGGATGTTCTTTCACATACTGCAGCAAGAACGCCTGAGAAGAAGAACGGCATTTTTCTCTGTACGCTTTGCAGTAGGTGAGTGGGTGCAAGACAGAGGTGGCAACAAAAGCGAACATGACAGGTGTTATTGCAAAGACCGACGTCTTTTGTGAGAGCCAGGCTGGAGCTGAAAGGATTGGTTTGCAGGTCCATAATCTAAGGAGAGACAGAGACTAAACAAAAACAGTGCTAAAGTGAAAGTGCTGTGAATTTATAATTACATTGGCAAGTATTGAGAACTTTGATTAGATGCAATTTATTAGCTTATTATTAGCTCCTAATAAAGTTTTGTGTTTGCTTGTTTGTTTGTTTCTGCAACTCAGCTACCAATGATCTTTTGAAGCTTCAATCAAGTGCTGTAGTAGGCTACAAACAGCAAGAAAATCCAGACTTTCACGCAGGAGACTGCTGTTTGTGTCCCGTGTGAAATCAACGTTAGCCATGGTATAATCAAAAAAACGTAATTCTATAGCAGTATGTCTAGTATGTCTAGCGTGCTACACTAAAAATGTATGTTACATGACATTATGTCCCATAGGTATCTTAATCAAAGCCAAACCACGATGTCTTTTTTTTTTTAAACCTAACCTCGTCCTTTTGTTGCCTAAACCTGAGGAAGAAACCCTAAAGCTGCACTTATACTTGTGCATCTGCGCTATGCAGAGTCTACACCGTAGCCTACACACATGGCCTGTAAAGTTTACTTAATTCAAAACCAAACGCACCCAAAAAACACATCAAACATGACTTAAGACAATTTCAGTACACAAATCAGCTTCACTATAACTCGCAGCATTGACAGACAAAGCACTTGTTTTTTGCTGGACACATTTTCTCCACAAATACTACATGCTAACGTTATTAGCACAAGCCTATGGAATTTTACATTGTATAAAGTAGCCTAGCAAGTAGTGGAGATTTCCTCTTCTCATATGGGGGCAGTGTAGGTACAGTGTAGAGTATAGCATAGAGTACAGCATAGCTATCGCATCAATTCGATTCAAAAGCATAATTCCTGATTAAAAACAAAGTAAGTAAGTTGACTTTGAAAAATTCTGGATGCATTTACAGTTTTTCGCGATTGCTAAATCACTAAACCCCATTCTCTCAACCAAATTCTCAGTGGCCTAAAGTCATTTTTCGAATCAAACACGCTTTTGGCCAAACCTTAAATGCTGTTCAGTTAGTTAGACTCAATTTGCAAAACTCATCTGCTCTATTTTGCTTAACTTAAACACATTGTTAGTTACTACACATTTGACACCGTGATAAACTTGTGTTGCAAAACTGTAAACACTGGCAAAATGTGAACACAACTCCAACACGGCTGTCATCTTTTACACGCAACAACTCAAAATTGAACACACATGTTTCTAATGATGTGATCAGACCAATTGGACAGGATACAAGTCAGTTCAGAGTACACAGATGGCATCCATCTACAATAGACAGAAACATACAGAGGCAGAGAAGTAAGAGTTTGTGTGAGAGATGGTGGACTAGGAGGAAGCGGATGAGGAAGAGGCCAAGAAAATTTATTACTGATGAAATTCGGGCAACTATTGTACACCATGTCCTTGTTCATGGGATGACAATGAGAGAAGCAGGACAAAGAGTCCAACCCAATTTGATTTAGCCAGCATCATCGGAACATTCAGAGAAAAGAACAGGTCGTTGTGTCTTGTTATACAACATTCGACATTCAGAATACTATACTGTAAGTACTGTAATGTTCATTACAATACTGTTTTTACTGGCTGTATGGCTGCACATCAGCAAGCAGTGCATCCTGTATATGTCATAGTTTGGGACAATGTGAGCACTCACCGTGCTGTCCTGATACATGAGTGGTTCACCAACAACCAGCGCTTCATCAAGGTTTTCCTTCCACCTTACAATCCCTTCCTGAATCCAGTAGAGGAGTTTTTCTCTGTGTGGCAGTGGAAGGTCTATAACCGAGCCCTACACCAGGGAAACTTTATTGGAGGCAATGGAACAGGCCTGTGATGATATAACTGTGGTCTTGTCATGGCTGGGTTCGGCACACCAGAGGGTTTTTCCGCCATTGTCTGGCAAGGGAAAATATTGCCTGTGACGTAGATGAAGTCCTCTGGCCAGACCCCACACAAAAGCATGACTATATTTCCTCTACAATTAATAATTGTAATAATAATAATTTCTTTTTTTCCTTTCCTTTTCTTTTCTTTTTGGTGTCTTTTGTAACTAGATGTAGCACCTCTTGTTTTGTTGTTAATTTGTTAAATGCTAATAAAAAAACAACAACAAAAAAAACATGACTATAGACTATCTCTCGCTGTGGAACAATTGCTGTCTTGCATTTGAACTCAGCTGAAAAGTAGTTACAGTGTAGCCCAAAGTAACGAAGTAGAAATACCTATACTTGATCGCAAATGTACTTTGTAAGAGTGAACCATAGTCAGCAAAACTACTACTCTTAGAAATACAATTTATTTTAAAAAAACTCACTCAAAAACATACAGTAGAGGTAACATATTTCTAAGCACCACTACTGCCCCTCAATAAGAGCTTAGATCAGGCCCGAAAAATCCAACCTGACCCCACCCGAGCCCGTGTATGTTCTGTCCGAGCCCGGCCCTTTAACTGTAATTATGAGTCTGAGCTTGTTTAAACCCAACATTTTTTTGAAGGATACGAACGTGGACATTGAAGGCTGCCTCTTGTCTTTCTTTCCATGGCAAGCCTTCGTCATGTGCCTCTTAAGTGTTGAGGTCCCCGTCTTTTTGCTGTCATGTACCAGCATTGTGCTGCACTTGGTACACTCGAAGAAGCCGACACACACGTTGTCACCGTCGACAACTCACATGTACGCAGCCAGTGGCGCCGTCAGGTGTGATAAGTAGTTGGTTCCATAGCCTAGATCTATTATCAGGAGCCCAACGGCCTGACCCAGCCCATGGGTCGGGTTGGGTCTGGGTCGGGTCCGGATCGGGTTCAGGCTCAGGCAGAGAGTCTAAGCTCTACCCCTCAAGGAAACTGACTAGATAAATCCTTGGCCTACATGTGTGTAGAACATCACCTACCGCTCAAAAACAAAATGGTCTGAACAGAGAGCAACTGAGAATCTTTACTGAAGGCATCAGACTGCATCAAGCACTCTTGTTTCTCACGCAAAACATTCCTCTGATGTCTATGGGCTGATCTGCGAAGACAAGATACAGTGTCAAAAAAGAGAAAAGAACAAAGAAACAGAGAAGTAGAAGGTGAGCAATGAGAAGTGAAAGCATGCTGAGAAATGAGCTAAGTACAACAGTTGATAGTTAAGAGAGATTCCTTAAATGTCAACAAGTTCAAAGGAACAGGCTGCAGCAGAACTGGAACAAGAACATGCACGAAGTGACAGAAAAGTGTAACTCAGGCTGATTTACGATGCCTCTTAAAATTTTTCATCCCCTTTGGACATTCTCATGTTTTCCCTTTTTTCCTAACTCAAGATCAAACAGAAGATACTGAATAACACAAGGGACTCTTTCAAGTCAAAGAGACATTCTGCTTCAAATTTCTGCTTCTAAAGTGAGTACAAATTAAAAAAATATTGCATAAGTGTTCACTTTTCTTGAGACAATATTTAGTCGAGGTAACTTAGCAGCAGTTAAAGCTGTCAATTTCTGAGTAACAAGAACTTCAAAACTGTCATCAGTTCAAAGTTGTCTTAAATGTATCAGAATCATAAAATCAAATAAATAATTAGTAATTAGTAGGAAGACAATAGAACAATGTTAAGCATGTTTATGAGGCGGTTAAAGCAGACCCAGGGCATACAGTTGAATAGTATACTGGATAAAAAATGGGCCTGAGCCATTCAGAGCGTGATAAGTACCAGTCTCTTGAACCAAATTCGAGCAGCCACCGGGAGCCAGTGCAGGGTGAGGAGGAGTGGGGTAGCGTGGGAGAACTTTGGTAGGTTGGAGACCTGCTGGAGGGTGCGTATCTGATGATTCACCAGGTAGATACAGAGTGCTTGTGTTGCTCTGTTGCTCATCTGTATGTGTAAATAAGCAGCTAACAAGTTCACTTGATCAGCTTTTGATAATGTGTGTATGTTAACAGTGTGTTGTGTTGCCCCCAAAGGCCAGTGCCGACCCTGGACGTAGGCAGTATACAGTAGGTGAATGCTAAGGGCACCGTCATATTACTACTATTATTTTGAAATATACACAAGGCCACGGCAGCATAACTCCATAGCAAAGCCTACTTGATAATAAACAGGCCTTTTTGTCTGGGTTCCTGCTGCCCCCCTCCCCAGCTTGTTCCACTTTACCTGCTTTCAAGGGGAGATGGGCGAGTGACCCGACATCACATGTATCGTTATCATGTCAAAACAACAAAACCCCTGTAGTGCCCACTCAACTGCCACTACGCTACAGAGAGGAGTGTATGTGAAGAGAAAGAACATGAAAAAAAACCCAACAAAAAAACTAATGAATGTTGCAATCAGCATCTATCATTACCTCTAAGCAGCCGGTGGCCGCAACGAGGAGGATGCATTGATTTACATTGATTTACATTGATTTACATAATTTACATCGTGAGGTGTTCAAGTTCTTATTTAGTGAAAATTAGTATTGGTCAAAGGGTAAATTATAATGTTCTCATGACGTGTTCAATGTAATCTTGTAAAATGTAGCTCTTGGTGAGAAACATGAATAAATGCAGCTGTTTGAAGGAGAAATGTGTTTTTCATATGAAAGAGGGTTGTTTCATAAATGTATATTATTGAATTTGTGCTCATTCAAAGGTAGTATAATGAGGATTGAATGTCTTTAACACTGAGGGTGTGGGGACTCGCCTAGGGCACCAAATGTGCTATAAGCTTTATAGCTTTCCTTCTTTTTAGGAGTCTTGAACTGAGTTGTTGTGAAAGAAGATATTTTGTCGTGTTTGCGAGCATCTCAAAAGTTTTTATAGGCTTCTGTTTATTAGCTTGTGGTCATTATGTTTCAGTAAAATGTATTTCCCCAGGATGTCAAAAAAGTGCTTAAAAATGTTGTTAAATTTTATTGATTCAGTTAATTCAACAACAATTTTCTCTTTTTTTCAATTCTTCCTTCACTGTGGAGGCATGCAAGAAAAGTACAGTTTTTCCTCACAAAGTCAGCGTAACACAAGGTGATTAATTAATGAGCAAATAGACATTTGGGGGGGTGAATATTCCTTAAAGGTTCTTGCTGCCACAGAGCTGCTGCACCTACATTTTCTGATTAAGCTTGTCACAAGATATGATATGGAACAGCCTCTGCAGTTAACTGTGTATCTATCTTAATTAGTATCAGAGCAGGTGTGTCATTTCAGTCATGCTAGGATTAAAGGAGCTATATGTAAGAAAACTAAAGCAAATAGTCGTAAAATCATCCTAATATGTCACAGAGACTAAGGAATAATGTTCATATATCATGCTGATCATTAGCAGCCGGCTTCTCCTCAGCTGTATCCCGGCAGCAGCGTTAGCAGCAGAGAAGCCGGACTTGCTCGAACAGTCCGCTGGAGAACTGAAGATCAAGGACGTGGTGACACGGCCCTGCCAACAAATCAGTCTCCAGCGTGCCGCTGTCCAGCAACCTCGAATCTGTAGGGGAGGGAGGGCGGACACGACTCGTGGCAGTATTTTGAATTTGAGTGCAGTAACCGTTTTGGCCACATTCTTACATACAGCGCCTTTAATGAACATGCTTACCAGGCACAGGGTCAAAGTATCAGGGGTCCCTATAGCATTCGCTTACAAAATGTTACTCAAATTCATATGTGCTGATCAGGCAGAACCTAAAAATGACCAAAAAGAGACACAAAATGATTACTAAGCGACATAAAACGACCAACAGAAGACACAAAATTACCTGGGTGAGATAAAAAAATGACCTTGAAGAGACCCAAATAACCACATAAAAAAGTAAGCATAACTTGTGATTATTAGTGATATTTACTCACCCTTTTCAAGGCAGTTGTTCCCTAGATTTGTTTTTAGAAAGATCAGCTGTTACGTTTTACAGTGTGTGGCCTGGTTTGGTCTGCTGATGTTGAAGCCATTAAAACACTGCCTATTAAAGGCTAAGTTCGGTTTTTTGACATCTGGGCCTTATTTTTAGGAATAAATACGCTCGTAGACTCACCCAGACGATTTTGGTGGAGCTCGGAGCCGTTTTCGAGCAATTTAGATCCATCCGACGGCGTCTTCTCTCATGCCATAGAAGCGGACGGGGCCAGACATCGAAGCCCCTAAATTAGACATTATCTGCTGCGAAACTCGCTCATTTCACCTACATTTTATAAATGAATGGCCAGTGTTATCACCATGTCCGCTCAACTTCCTTGTTATGGTCATCCGGGGCTTTACAACGATGGGTCACTTTTGGTGACGTCATAGACGTGCGCCGCAGGAGCGCAGCTGAGTTCCGCCGGCGCTAGGCTAGGCTATACAGCTACACAGCTATTCTTGTGCAACATGACGGAATATTTATCCGATGTAAAGGTGTCTGATGACGACTCCGAGTATGATGGATGCCCGTATCGTTTTGAGCCAGAATACACCGACAAGGAGCTATTTGAAAGGAGGATGCAGAGGGAAAGAGCCGAACAGCTGGCCAGAGAACAAGCGACCACTGCACGTCCATGAATGGGGGCTAACTGGTGTTGTTGTTGTGGACACTGCACGCCACAGACAACAGAAGAGGAGAGCTTTTGCTGCTCAGAGTGGGACTTGAGACCAGAGGAAACACGTATTGATGCCCCCCAAAATACGTGTCTCACTACACTGGAAGATTTTTCTGCCATGACAAACCGGGCTGTGGTAGAGACTTTTTTTATGTCCCGAGAGTCAACTTGCAGACGCAGCCGAAGCCAGCAGGACCGAACGGACAACTTTCGATAGAGTAAGTAGCCGATACACATGCAAAAAGGGTATATTTTCTATGAGTGTTTACTTTATAAATAAATAACGGTCGAAACAACTGACAATTAGTTTTGGAGAAAGCATATGACTACTTGTAAGTGTGCGCTAACAATGCAGACCCGTGGTGATTGCAGCTCGAGTCACAATTTATTGTCTGCAGAGAATAACCATATCATATGCATTGCGAGTTAGTTTTTCAAAAACTAGCATGGACTAGAGTAAATTATATTGCGTTACAGTGCAGTATTCTTTTGCAGGAATGTATTTTTAGAAGGCTACTCCTGCTAAGACATAGGTCGTGAAGATAGCTATTCATTTTATACAAGGAGCTTTATACGCTGGCCGACGTGCACTGGTTATCGACCAATATTATTACATCTTCAAAAGAAATGCATTACCTCCGCTGCGTCTGTTTTGCCCTCTGAAACAATCGGGATGGCATTCCTCCTGAGGTACTGATGCTCAGCTTCCTGGCCTTTTATCTTTGTCGTCTTCGTAATGAAGTCTTATGGAGCGAAGTGAGCGCTGCAGACCCGGTGACTGACCCTCCTCAGTTCTTCCATAGGAATATTCGGGTCCATTTTCAGGACAACAAGCAGAGCTTTAGTAACTCCGGGTTTTTCAAAGGAAGCCTGTGGAATGTGAACTTTGTCCACCTAGTCATTTTGTTTGGACAAAGTGGAAAAAACGCAATGACGAACCATGTTTGTACCCGTGTAGCCCCTAGCCTAGCGCCGGCTGGACTGCGCTCCTGCGGCGCACGTCTATGACGTCACCAAAAGTGGCCCATCGTTGTAAAGCCGCGGATGACCATAACAAGGAAGTTGAGCGGACATGGTGATAACACTGGCCATTCATTTATAAAATGTAGGTGAAGTGAGCGAGTTTCGCAGCAGATAATGTCTAATTTAGGGGCTTCGATGTCTGGCCCCGTCCGCTTCTATGGCATGAGAGAAGACGCCGTCGGATGGATCTAAATTGCTCGAAAACGGCTCCGAGCTCCACCAAAATCGTCTGGGTGAGTCTACGAGCGTATTTATTCCTAAAAATAAGGCCCAGATGTCAAAAAACCGAACTTAGCCTTTAAATTACATAATCCCCTACAAGAGATGGAAAATACCCTCAGAAACAACACTTGAGAAAACTGCTGTTAGTAGAGCTGTGAGGTGATGTCAGACCGACTAGTTCTGACACTAGTTCTCTCAGCTCAGACATCCACTTCATTTGAGCTCCTGTCGACTTTGTTTTTCTCGAGACAAGGTGTTTTCGGCAGCACGTACAGCAACACGACATGACACAACCGCATCACAGTGACATCAGAGCAATACGCATGCTTCCTCCACTAGCTGGAGAGTGTTTTTTTTATTGCGTCTGCTGGTGAAGCAGTGGACAATAGAGGACCTGTTCGTGAGCCTGCTGGGCTGCCATCAAAGATCCACAAAATGATTCACTCCGATTTTATCGGATGGAAAATTACATGCATCTTTTTTTTTCTTTATTACGCTTCAGAATGAATTAAAGAGTACATTTGATTAGAAAGAGTTTATTAGAGACACCTTATTACAGAAATATGGCATTTATATAATATTGTCTGTTGATCTGTTTTTTTTTTTAAAGTTATACAATAGCCAGTTACTGTATGTCATCCTTATTTCGTCCTTACTGTTTCTTCCTCAGTCTAGCAGGACCAAGGCCCCATCATTTTGCTTGTGGGTTTTGCATTGCTACACACCTAACTTCAACCCATTGTTCAATCGGATGATTTCAGAGACGGGCCTTCTGTGGTGGTCAGGCAATAAGTTAACAATGGAGGAGAAACTGATGGTAAAGGATGCTGGAAACTTAGAGCTATACGGCCCAACAACAGACAGGCCTGAAAATGGCCATCACAGAGGAGAAGCTCCTGGACCAACTGGTGGTACTCCCCGTGATCCACCCTCTTTTTTAGGGTCTTATGTACCCACATAGATCTCTTTTTCCCTGTGCCCAGCAAACTGTTTGCCTCTCACTCTCAACCAGAACTACAGCAAGTACCCTAGCTACTAATTACTGTCAGAGAAAAAAACATTCAGTCGATTACAGAGGAAGGTCAGTGTAAGGACGAGATGGGGTAGTTGCCTGGCAATAATAATAAGGCACAGCAAGCATTTTTTTTCCCTTTTATTAGGGGCATTCAGTTTTTAAAAACGGGCAGTGCTGTGTGCATTCTGTGTGATCAGGGCCTGAGGCAGCAACAATTGGATTTTTTGGTCACTTGTTGGCAGCATAACAGCCTGTAAATTCTAATAATATTAAGATATTATCAGCTTTATAAGGTTGCCATTGTGAAAATGTAGCAAACAGTTGCATATTTACACACTAGGAAGATATGGAGCAATGTTAGCATTCATTATGAGTCATTTCTCTGGTCACCTGATACAGATACAGATACAGATACAAATACAGAAAGCTTTATTTATCCCCGAAGGGCAATTACAGTCCACCATCTAGACATACAACCATTAACACAAAAATAATACATGGCAGGAGTAGCATGATATGGCATGGGTTCAAGTACAATTAATATAAGGCAGACAGCAGATTAAATAGTAATGATAAGAGAGAAAAAAGAAAGAAAAGAAAATTAGATAAAATAACAGCCCAGAATGAAAAGGAGTATGTGCTTATTAGACACACATATTAATACATTTAAAAAATGTAATGAAAGTTAAAAAAAAAAAAAAAAGAGTCATTATTAACTGAATAAATAAATGGATAAATGAGGAATGTAAGTCCAATAATAGCTTTCCTACTTCTGTTCCTGAGGGGGACTATTTAGCTGCTGAATGCTTCACAGGCTAGTTGCTAACTTTGCCTGGTTACCCTATGGTGCTAGGCAGGTAGTATACAATGGGTCTCATTCATTAAATGTTAATAAATCTTCGAGTAAATTTGCACATAAAATGCCTTGGTGCTAAAAACCTAATTAGATTCATGAACGCCGCAGAAAACTTAGTTGCTAGTTAGTATTTAGCATATGTCGAGCCCATTAATAGCCAGTACACGGCTGTTTCAAGACACTAACGATACCACAGCAAAAATGAGGCAGATGTGCCTTTTGTCATTTATAAAAAGATAAATCACTTCTCTATAATACATCACTGATATTTCAATGGAATAAATTATTTATTGACTTATTCATACTTCAAAAACAGCATCAAAAAGTGATTAACAAAATAAAATAAAATAAATAAATGAAATAAAAATCAACCAGCCACCCTCCTCCCCTGACAAGTAGCTAAAGAACAGTCCCTAAAGTGCGGTGAGGTTTGTGGGCCGTTACCTGCCACAAAGAGAGAAATGTGAACGGCTCGTTTCTCCTCTGACACATCACATACCTGTGTGCCGCCACGGCTCGGCTGTTCAGGTATTTCTGGGCAGTCATGAAATCAACAAAGAGGAAATTATTGGACCTGGAGCCGGACTTGCCTATCGCTGATAAGCAGCGCATTTGACAGGAATGCGGCGTCTGTGACCCCCGTTCAACCCACAACTGTCAGGATTCGCCTTTAGTTTCTGCTGCTGGTTGCAATCTGTACTTGCATAGTGTGTTGAATGATTTGTCTTGCTTGCACAAGAGGATGAGTGACACTCATCCTCTTGCGATTGGACTTTGAACTTATCTCACTGTAGCGGTACCGTGAGGTACCGTAGTAATGCTAGCGCGGGTGGCAACCAATCATGCGGGACATGGTCTCAATCGGCATGACGCGTGAAAAGAGACAACCTAAAGTCAACGTACTTCCACTGCCACTCGCAAGCAGCAGCTAGTAGGGGCCCCATTAGGGGGGATTCCAACGTGTTGTTGTTGTTGCAGTGTCTATAGGGGTTCCATCATATTGTCATTGATATGGACCAATGTCAGCCGTCTCTGGGGGCCCCCTTCCAGCTCGGGGCCCTAGGCAATTGCCTAGTTTGCCTGTCCGGTTGCGACGGCCCTGAGACAGTAACCACCATATGGAGGTGTTAATTACTATGGACAGGTGCATCCTGTCAACCTGGTAACATGGTGCAAACAAAGAAAGAGAGAGATAAAGAAAAACTTCAGAGTTCAGACTTCTCAGACTCTGAGATTGAATGAGCAGATGCCAGACATATGCTAGCATGTTGTTACTTTTTTGATACTCTACAACAGTGGTTCTCAAATGGTGTATGCCAATCCAGGTGTGCCATGGGATTTAAAGTGATGAATGAATTTTCAATTGACAGTATGTTGTGCACACCCATTTCCTAATAAAGAGGCAAACTCTGGCTAAAAAAAAAAAAAAAAAAACCCTCATGGGGAACCTATTTGTCACTGTGCGTGTGTGGGAATTATAAGTGTGTGACACATCAAGCCTTGATTGGCAGCCAGTGTGAGGGATGATAACATTTAAAAGGAGAAAGCCGTGAGTGGGACAATGGATTGCTTTATTGTACGGAGCAACAAAGCACCAGTAAAGACGACCTACCACAGAAAGAAAAGAGAAAAAAATGTCAGTAGACAGTATCATGAAAGCTACATGTCTTATTTTTTTCTTATTTTCATTGTCTTATGTCATGATAAGAGTAAAAAGGCACATTATAGAAGCTTTTGTGCTCAGATGTAAATACAGAGAAAGCAAGACAAAAAGAAAGAGAGAAAATATAACACAATTATACTTATACCGTGCATTATGGTGGCCAACTAATGTTGTGCTCAATGATTATAGCTTCAAGAGATATTGCCATTAAGACAACATTGCATTAGGGTGGAGGCACAAATCTCAAAGATAGCAAAACCCAAAACCATCTGCAAGGCTATTTACTGCTCGTGATAAGATGAAAACACATGTATATGTAATTTGGGAAAATTCTTTAACAGCTGTTGTAACCCTAGAAAATCCTATTTATTAATAATAATTTTACTGCAATGCTCCTCTGTAATAGCAAATATATCTGCCTAACACCAATGAGAGACAGTATGTCTAGACTATGAAGTGCATATTGCGAGAGATGTACCAACATAAGCAATAACAGGAATGCAAGCAGAATGTTTTGATCAGGGATTTGAGTGCATGCGTATGCGCACATGTCTCAGCATTCATTGTGTAGGAGTAAATGGACTGACGCGCCCAACCTCGGCGCATGAGCGTGGGTCGAGAGTGTGTGATTGACTGTAGCCCACAAGCCTCGTGGATTACTTAATGGCCTCTCATCCAGACAAACCTAAACACCCAGGATGACTGAAGAGGTCTGTGGATGGAGGGGCAGGCATGTGATAGAGTGAACATGTAGTGCTGCACAGTACAGTAGCAGTCAACACAACACAGCATATATATATATATATATATATATATATATATATATATATACTTTAACTGTTGTACATATAACAAAATATTTGAAACTTTGAGGATGTTTGGCAGTTCATTTCAAAATGTCCTTCATGGGAAAAATATTGCAAAAAACCCATTAATATTAGCATTTCAGGCCTTCAGGGCCATGGTAAGAGGAAATGGGGAAAGCAGTGGCCTCCTGTATCAAAGTCCCATGCTTGTGATGCTAATAAGCCTATGCTACTTCTACCTTTTGGCATACTAGACTACTAATTCACAATGTTATTAGAGGTCCTTGTCAAGTTGGCATTAATATCTAGGTTGTTTTAGACATTTGAACAAACGACCAAAGCTGTTCTTTTCCCAGGCAGAGAACGACTCTTTAAATTGGTGTTATAAAGACCATGGTAGTGCTAACACTTCATGTTCACTTGATACACTTACATTGTGCTCTGATCACAGACTGTATATAAAGATGGATGATGCATCTCCACTCCATTCCATGGCTGCTGCTAGTAAAATTATCTAAACCAGTGCTGTGTCGTCAATGGTCATCAATGGTCGTCATCTTGGCTACGTAGCGGAAGGGGAGGGACCAACTTTTCAAACTGGAAATAGCGGCCGATAACTGTGCGACGTGAACGTCGCTGCATTGTACAAATTCACGTGTTTTTTGCACTAAGCACCACTATAATGTTGTCGGGTAATAGCCAGCAGTATGTTTATAGGGTTAATTTAGCAGCGATATCTGCGGCAGGGGCATAAATGTAGACACAGGGACCTGTGAGGTGCAGGGGGCCTATAGAGAGAGTGGGCCCTCTGGCAAAGTGTTGGGCAAAGAATGGGCCATTATGAGAGACTGTAACCTTTGAAAATGTGCGTGTTAAAGGGTTCTCATTAAATTAAAAATGGTGCCATTTGCTATATATGCCCCTGATAAAGGCAAACCCATCATCCGTCTCTCCACTATGTGCTTATTCTACATAAACTTTTAATAAACTATTAAAATCATTACATTAAAATGATATGAAATTAAGATTTAATAATAATATCTTAAGGTTTATCTTGGACAGGGGGTTAGGTATGCGGAGTTTCAAAGATGCCAGTGATGGAGGGCCTAATAAAAGATGATAATTTTGGAACGTTTTTGTCTCTGTGTCACCTAAATGTTATGTGCTGTGTTGTGTGTTTTGTGTGTCGATTCTGTTCTCTCTGGTGTGTGTCGCTCCAGGTGCTGCCCTCTCGCCCACCTGCAGCCGCAGGTAGTGATTGCATGCAGCTGAGTTCAATCACCCATCATGATGTGGTGGTTATAAGCCCAGCAGAGACATACACAACGGGGCCAGTGGATCAACTTTTACGCTGCTGTTTCACAAAAAAAGTCCTTGTTTTAGAAACTTGAAGCAAAAAAAAAACCTAAAAATGTATCGACATTAGTGTATTTATACACACAGTATTTTTTATTCCAGACATATTCTGACGTATTTCACACTGTTATGTTTAGATTACTCATATTGCATGATGATTGCATGAATAAAATAAACAACAGCCAACGCCTCATGAGAAATGATTTCACTGTTGTAACTGGCTCAACCTGGGCTGTAGCTTCAAAACAAACAAAACATCAGTCTGGGTGGTTCAGACTGGATAATATTACAGTAGGGAACAGGTATTTTAAAATAGTATTTCTTCATAACCTATCCCAAAAATTTAGCTTGTGATCCTTGCAAACACACAGTGTGTGTTGTGGCTTAAGGGCTCTCCTGGGGTTTCCTACAGCCTGTTGACGACACACAGCGTCAGCGTGCTTCTAAAAACAACAAAACACCAGAGGAATGGAGGGAATGCTATGCTAAGAATTGACACACTGAATCTGAGGAGTGGCGCGCGCGCGCACAACACACACACGCAAGCGTCTGTAACTGACAACTTGGCATCAATGTGCGGCATCACACTGTGAGCCTCCCTATGTGTAGCAGCCTCAATCTGTTGGGCAAAGACGTCAATGTGTGAAGTTTCCTGGCACTGAAAATAGAATCGAGGACGCTCATCTCTCACGCACACACACACATAAACACATAAAATGTACATGCGAAATATAGACAAATCCACAGGAGAGTGGGTGGGTGGGATAAAACGGGGCAGCAGTAGTAGCCATCAAAACTAAAAAAAGCGTGCCACCTACCACTACCAAAATTAAAATAAAAAGTGTGATATTCCCCAGTTTTATCGATCCAGGCGGACCACTAGACCACCGAGCTGTTATTTTGGACTCACATCAGCCCTCCTGAGGTTTAAAATCCACAGGACATCCCTGAAACCCACCTCCCTAAGCATCAACTTGGAAAAGACACTTTCACAAACAAGCATATGACTCATCTTCCTGGGTAGGTAATATTTTGAAGATATTTTTGGAATCCTCTCCCTGTTTTTTTTTTAATTAGTTCCTTTCCTAATTTTAGTACTTTTTTCATCACTTCAGAGCGGGATGATTCAGGATTTGTGGTGGCAGCCCTTCCTCCCTCGCAGGCTTTCACTGACACATGAGAGGGAGTTTGTGAGTCAATCTGTGCCGTTCACTGGAAGCCCTTTCTCTTTCCCTTTCTCTTCCCAGGAAACACACATGCACGCCAAGCTAGTGTATGCTCTGTTGTTTGCGTCATCCTCTATTTCAACGGCCCCTGCGCTGATGGAGCCTGAGCGGCCTTTTCCTCAGAGCTCGCTGCATTATTTATTCCCTTGCTTGCAGCGGAAAACTTCACTGCTCATGTGAAATGAGTACATAATGGAAACAAACTAGTACAACTGATATTAAAAATTCAGCCTGTTGAGTCACACGGTGTGAAACATATGAGACGGGTACCACAACTCCACAGCTCATTTATCAAATTATCCAGAAATGTGAAATATTTATGGCAACACACTGGCTCAGTCTTTGGAGTTTTAACTTGAATTAGGTGTGAGGATCACATTTAGCAAAAAGCTAAAGACAACATGGCCAATTTTATAAGTCATGACAGACATGGTTTAATTTATATGTTCTAATTGGATGAATCAATATTTTTTATAAACTATTTTAATATCAAGAAATATCAGAGTCATTCTGGAAGTGAAATTAGCCTGCCGTTATAATAGCTTTCAATAGCTCGACACTCATTAACCGCAAACTAATTTTATTGTTTGTTTTTTTTTTGTTCTGGTGCTCGATTGACTCACTGTGAGCTTTAGCACCACATTTCAATGTGTTTGGTGATGACATGATGGCTACTTTTCAGTCTCCCCCTATACAGCCCCTGTGAGTAAGCAGCTTTATTTGTGGTGAATATGCTTGTAAAACCCCTTTAGCATTGTTAGCTATGTTAGCACATTTAACCCAGCTGAATCGTTGAATAAGTGGTTCTGCTAGGTTAATCCCACCAGATACAGCTGGTACTTGACCTCACTCTGAAGTCATCAAATACCCCCACTTTGTCAGTGATTTCAGCGTCAGACGCCTGACGCAAAAACCTTTCGCGGGCTAAAGTCCCTCAAGAGCGGGTGAGAGGGTTGGTGGATGGGTCCAACAAACCCCAGACTTTCACCAGGTAGCCCGCTGTTGCCCTTCCGAATGCCAAACCAAGATGTTTTTTTTCTAAATCTAACCACGTTTTTGTTGCCTAAACCCAACCATGTGCCTTTGTTGACGTTCCGGCGTTGGTTGCATGTCCTTGAACATTAACGGCAGACTCAGAAGGATACCTAGCGCATAGTTAGGTATGACAACAAACTCAGCCAAGTAAGCAATTCATGTCATAAATCGCCTGTGACTGTACCAGTATTAGTCTATGAAATTCAGTTATGGCTTTTGGTTATGGTACGCCACCCCAAGATTTTCAGTGGCCCCATCTGGTCACCGTGTTGAAAAATTTCTGGGGGCACCACTGCGAACATAATGAATCACAAACCTGCTTAAGAGAGAAATATTTTAGCAGGAGTCAGACCAAGACAAAGGTAAAATAAGAGGGAATACTGGAATTAAATCAGAAACACACACTTAAATTAATGATCATCTTGCAGGATGTGTAAATAAGTAACTGTTGCAAGCACCTTAACCATAATAACTTTAGCTGCAGCTGTAGAAGACGTTGCAGCATGTTCTCACCTTTTACAGTACATTGCTAACATTCTCCCATTTCCTGCTCATTATCACCACCAGGACTCTGAGCAGTTTGTTTTCCAGTCATTAGCCTGTATGCTATTTTTAAACCTTAAAAGAGACCACTTGAGGTGGGTGATTTGTGACAGGATGTGTTTCATTTCATTTTAGGCAACACACAATGGACACACTCAAACTACAGCCCCTTTAATATTATTGGTACATTGCACTGGTTGCTGGTGAGCATGTGTTTGGTGATTATGTCAGATTTAATAATGCTAACAACATGTTGCCACACAGAGATACAAAATGTAATTAACAATAGGATGGGATGAAATGAAAACAGTGTGTGTGACGTGAGCGGCCTAATGTGAAAATTTTCCAGCTCAGTCCAGCGCCTGGAAATGAAGCAGCTCTATAAAGAGATGATGCCTCAACAGCTATATCAGTTCCCCGGTGAAGATGGATGGGAAAAATGATGTGGTGGTCTGGTCCGCCGCTGTGGAAATTTACCTGCTTTTACTTTCCATTTCCCCTCCACACACGCCGCATGAAGGCAGGTATAAACAAACACACACGAGCTGTGTTGTTCCTTCCATGCTGACCAAACATAGGAAATTAATCATGATCAGCCCCAGCTGATATGCAGACAGCATGTTTTTCTTTGGTAATTGTCCATGTGCGTAATATAAGATAACAACTTTAACTCAGCAGTTAAAACACAAAAGTCAGCTCAATCTCTTGCTCATATAATCTATTTTCTCTGCACTCATTCATTCTTTTCTACGCTGCAGAAATCACGAGGTCCTACTTGGAAGTGAATAGCGTTTCCAGGGACCTCCAGTAGAACAGGACTTCTTTGCAAAAAATGATTATGTGATTTAAGTGTGTGGCAGCGATTAGCGCTCCTTCCTTCAAAGAGAAAAACACTGGAATTAAGTGCTTCAGATGCAGTCCTGTGCTAAATTACCAGCTTGTTCCACTCTGAGATGAATGCAAATTTCATTGTCCTCTTTTGAAAACAAAATGAAGTCCCATTCATTGTAAGCCTGACATGTGTTAATGGTTTCTAAATGGCAGCTTTTCATATTACGAACTCATTGCACCCCTTAAGAACCAGCACAGAGTGAAAGGGACTGATGAGAGAAATGTACTGTTATGGACTTCAGTTAATGGATGGCTCTCTCTTGCCTGACCCACTTTCCTTATGTGCCTCATTTATTTCTACCTCACTTAATGGGCGCAAACATTTCCTAGAATACCACCAACAGCACCAATAACCATGTATTATATATATGTTGTATTAATGAATAGTGGTGAATAGTTTGGCTCAAAATCATCATATCATTGCTTATATCTAAGATAAATACACTGAACAAAAATATATATGCAACACTTTTGCTTTTGCTCCCATTTTTCATGAGCTGAACTCAAAGATCTAAAACTTTTTCTATATACACAAAAGACCATTTCCCACAAATATTGTTCACAAATCTGTTTAAATCTGTGTTAGTGAACGCTTCTCCTTTGCCGAGATAATCCATCCCACCTCACAGGTGTGACATATCAAGATTCTGATTAGACAGCATGAATATTGCACAGGTGTGCCTTAGGCTGGCCACAATAAAAGGCCACTCTGAAATGTGCAGTTTTGCTTTATTGGGGGGTCAGAAAACCAGTCAGTATCTGTTGTGACCACCATTTGCCTCACACAGTGCAACACATCTCCTTCGCATAGAGTTGATCAGGTTGTTGATTGTGGCCTGTGGAATGTTGGTCCACTCCTCTTCAATGGCTGTGTGAAGTTTCTGGATATTAGCAGGAACTGGAACACGCTGTCGTATATAGAGCATCCCAAACATGCTCAATGGGTGACATGTCCGGTGAGTATGCTGGTCATGCAAGAACTGGGATGTTTTCAGCTTCCAGGAATTGTGTACAGATCCTTGCAACATGGGGCCGTGCATTATCATGCTGCAACATGAGGTGATGGTCGTGGATGAATGGCACAACAATGGGCCTCAGGATCTCGTCACTGTATCTCTGTGCATTCAAAATGCTCTGAACAGTGAAAACCGGGATTCATCCGTGAAGAGAACTCCTCTCCAACGTGCCAGACGCCATCGAATGTGAGCATTTGCCCACTCAAGTCGGTTACGATGACGAACTTCAGTCAGGTCGAGACCCTGATGAGGACGACGAGCATGCAGATGAGCTTCCCTGAGACGGTTTCTGACAGTTTGTGCAGAATTCTTTGGTTATGCAAACCGATTGTTGCAGCAGCTGTCCGCATTTGGAGACGGCTTATGGTAGAGAAATGAACATTCAGTTCATGGGCAACATCTCTGGTGGACATTCCTGCAGTCAGCATGCCAATTGCAAGCTCCCTCAAAACTAGCGACATCTGTGGCATTGTGCTGTGTGATAAAACTGAACATTTCAGAGTGGCCTTTTATTGTGGCCAGCCTAAGGCACACCTGTGCAATAATCATGCTGTCTAATCAGCATCTTGATATGCAGTTATGCATGTTGAATCGGCGGCGGAGCTTGGCGGTGAGAGAGATCTCTCTGATTGGCTGTTCAGGTTTTATTTCCTCGCCCCTGTAGCGAGTGAATCTGCCTGTAGTGAAACCAGGACTAACTGGTGTTTCCTCCTCAGACTCCACTTCACTCAGCTGCCCAACAGACCCGCTGTTTCTTCCCACTTTAACCTGAATAACAAACCGGGGCTAGCTGTGAGGCTAGCGGAGCGTTAGCTGCAGCATGATTGGAGGGAAGCACAGCCAGTTGGTAATAGTATGTCTGTATCATGTTTAAAGCTTGTTTCTGCTGCCCCCAAGTGGCTAAAAAGTTAATTAATCAATTAAAGACAACTAATAATATTTCAGCTGTAGTGACTTGAACTAAAAGGGTTAAAACAACAACAAAAAAACGCAATGTTGGTTGGTCAGTGTAAAGAATACGACTGCCTTCAGGGGGCGCTAACCAAGGTTTTTAGAGTCTCAAGGCTGAAATGTTTTTTAAAAAAAAATACATGGAAATCTCTTTCTAGATGCTTGCAGGAGCCAACATACGTCACTATCATGCTTGTTACAGTGATTCATTATACTGCATGCTCAAGTGTTTCATTTGAGAAGTGTAACAAAACATGCAGGCTGCTAAGAATAGGATTTTGGGGCATTGCAATACTCATGCAAAGCCTCTTAATGCTGCCCCAGCAAAATTCCATGACCCCACCAGACTCTTAGAGAAAAGAAAAACTGAGTTGCCCTGTATATTTCTGCAGGCTAAACAAAAGTGGCACGGCTATAACCCACATTATAGAGACTGTAGACAATGAGCTGTCTTCCTGATGATAGTTTAAACATTCATCCCTCAGATCTTACCCTCTTCCTGTTTGGCAGTCGCCCTGCAGCGCTGGCTTAACCTCAGTAATTTTAGCTGTTTTTTAGTTTTAGTTGTTTAAAACTAAAAAACATCTAAAGTTTAAAATAGCACATTGAAAATAGTCAATTGAAAATACAGTAAACTGAGAGACAGATATAACGCTAACAACACCAGATCCCATAAAATAAGCTTATCAGGGTTACTGTTCCGTAGTCCAGTGTGGGTGTGTGTGTGTTTTTTTTCTGTAATTACTAACAGTGTTTGACTTCCAGCCATAACACCAGCTCAGCAAAACACAGCGTCCTGTTCCCTCAGACACACAGATGGATGGATAGATGGCTGATGGACGTACAGAGACAGACAGACAGATGACACTAAACCAAACCAACAGACTGACTCACTTTGCCACTGGCAAAAACATGCTAACTACTTACACAGATATTATACACCAGCAGATACTTAAACACGAGAGGACCCATCTGCACATGCATGCAGAGTAATGGGCTCTGTTCAAAATCACATACTGACATACTATTAATACTAAATGTGATGTACAATTGAGTGTGTGCATTCCAACTGCATAGTATGTTGATTTTTTTTTTTTGAATGCGAGATGTTAATACGCAGATGTTTACAAGATTAGCAAGAATTTCTGAGCAGGGGCTTAGTGCCAAATTCTGTGCTTTATGCATAAGAAATCTCTGTGCCCCCACTTCCCAGCATAAATAATCAACCACTGAATATAATAATTGCGAATTATTACAAGTGACGTTAAAGACACACACTACCCTCAACATGAATTTGAAGGAAATCAAGAGTCACTGAGAGTAAAGCAAAGTTGCATTAATTCTCCTAAGGATTAAAATGTCAACTCTTACACATGGGTAAAATGTTTGGTCTGTCAAAATAAACTTTGTTATATTTAGAAGAAGCAAGAACCCACTGATGAATGTGACATACTCAAGTACTGTACTTAAAGGGACAGCTGAGTTGTAACATGAGCTAGCTCACTTGTGCTAGGTGAGCTAGCAGTTGACGAACGCTTTCTTCTTGCATGGTGATATGGTTGGTGGGTGTAGTTTGGTAAAAAGAAAAATATTTCCTACATAAAACTGCACACAACAAGGTTGTTGATTATCTTGAGTAACCAGGTCATGATTTCTGGAAAGAGACATTGCTGTTGAGTTTTTCAATTGTATTTTTTTTTTTTTTTTTTTTTGGCGCTTTAAGCACCACAAGCTGAGTGCCATACAACATAGCAGCTTTTAAGAGGCAAGTCATATTATTACAATATTACCCGCAGATTTCTTGTACTAACACTTCCACTGTGACTTCTTATGAGTCATTTCAGTAAGTACATGGGGTAACTTTGCTGTTCTTGAACACTATTTCCAACACCCTCCGAGTGCGTCTCTGTCCTTCTCTGTCGTAAAGCAATTAGACAAACGGAAGGAGAGCAATCCAAACACAAAGAGATGATAACATAGTGAGAGATACAGTCGAGGGCCTCTGACGGAAGGAACAAAAACAACTCAGCAAACAGGAAACGCTCCACCTGACCCGTTCTCTCTATTTTATGCGCTTGACTGTACTTCCGTTTTTTTCCGGTCATGCATTTGTGCTGTTCTACTTCATGGAATGTACTTTCTTTAGAAATAAATCATTGGAACATGCACAAACAGACACATTGGTATATGTTCCACTGCACACAGCCATGGGAGAGTCCATGGAATATGTTGGTCCCTAATTATTAACCTTCAGCATCAGCAGCATGTGGTTAACCGTCTAATCTAAACATTATGCTGACTTCAACCCCCTTCTGTCCTAGTGAGAACATCTTGTACAATATATCTCCACTGCACAAACAAAATGTACTGTAATAACTACTTTCTTGGTTCGATATGAGTACACCCCCATAAGACCTTTGTTTTCATCTTGAAGTCCCAGTTTTATTGCTCCAATGGGATTTCCTCCAAACTCTGACGCATTTGCCCAACAAAGACAAACCTCTACACAATGCAGTGCAGTCCACACAAGGCTGCATTCTGTATACTAAGGCTGTCAGATGTGGGATTAAAGCTACTCCTGATAAGCAGCCAGATTAGTTTGTTATTATTGTGCTCTTGATTAAATGGAGCTTTGTATTTAGGTTTCAAGGATTAAGCTTGACACTCTGATCCAAAGTGACGTTAACAGAGTGGAGCATATAGCAGCTAAGGGGCCAGATATTTTCCCTCTTCAGGAGTTGGTGGAGAACAAAACAGAGCTAAAAGAGGTGTGAATATTTCACACTAACCCATCTCCAAATGAATGCTAGCGTTGCTTAAAGTCAGCTGGATGTGAAAAGCAGGATTTAAACTTATTACTTTTATTTCACAGATAAGAAACAATAAAGTGTGAGGACAATAAAGCCTCTGCAGAATAGCATTTTAAGTCTTGTGTGATTTATCCTGGCTTCATATGAGCAGAGGAAATCTCTGCTCGTGGCTAGGCTAATTTATACAATGTAAAATGCCATAGCCTAGTGCTAATGACGTTAGCATGTTATATTTGTTCGGAAAACGTTTTTATTATAAGACAGTTGATTTGTCAGTGTTGTGAGGTGTAATGGAGCCAAATTTTATAACGGTACCTTTGTTAAACGTTGCTGTTGTCCTTGGCTTCATATGTGTAGAGGAAAAGTCCGCTAGCCACGAGGCTAATTTGTACAATGTACAATGCCGCAGACTTGTGCATGTTGTATTTGTGGGGAAAATGTGTCCAACAAAAGACAAGTGCTTTGTCTGTGAATCCTGGGAGTTATAATGAAGCCAATTTGTTGCTATTAAGCCATGTTTAATGTGTGTTTTGAATCAACTAAAATTAACAGTACGTCACAGAAACGCCAACTAGTGTTTTGGAGGTGTAACTGCAGAGTGACACAGACACACCACTGCACAACTATAAATGCTCACAATGGCGTTGGACACTGAGTAGCCTGCATAGAGCTGACGCTCAAGTATAAATCCCACTTAAATAGGCAACTGTTTGCTAAGCGACTGTTCATTGTTCAAAAAGTAATCAAATCAGATCTTAAAACAGTGGTATTTCATAAAAATAACTTTTTTTCTATGTCTCGTTTAAATTTTGGCCAAGCACAAACTGTTTGCACTAACCATCTTGCATGACAAGAGAGACAAAAATTAGGTTTTTTCCAACTCTTGGATTTTGTCTTCAACTTTTAACTCTCAAACATCAAAGAGTTTTAAAATCAATTCAAAATACAAAAAAAAGATTTAATTTTTTTTATATAAGTCATACCTCAGCCATCTCCTCCTCTAATAAGTAAAGAACAGTCCATTACACATTTGTTATATCAGCTTCATAAGGTCATATGTCAGATGTTGTGTATAGGTTCTCTGCTGCCAGGTAGCCAAAAATTGAGTTAATACTGCTTTAAAGTGATAATACACAAGTTAAATTTAACTTATCTTTATTAAGTAAATATTGATTGTAAAATGTAATGACAATAGAATATGACACCATCATTTATTAGTATTTCACAGCACTTTGGAAATGCATTTTTTGGTCACAGACTCCATAGTTAGAGATACCCAAAATAATCCTCTTTTCAGTATCTGGTGTGACCACTATTTATCTCATGCAGTGAGACACACCCCCACAGAGTTAATTCAAACTGCCATCATTAAAATTCATGTGTTTGCTGGTTATGCCAGTCCATACCATAACCCTCCTGTCACCATGGGGCACTCTGTTCACAGCACTGACATTAGCAAACCGCTCATACACAGGACGCCATACACAGCGTCTGCCATCTGGCCACTAGGGTGTAAACTGGGCTTCATCTGTGAAGATAACACTTTTGCGAAGTGCCAGACGCTGAGCACACATATGAGTTTCCCTGATGGTTTGTTCATTCTTTGGTTGTGCAAATCAGTTTTTGCATCAGCTGTCGGGTTGGCTGGTCTCAGATGATCCTGCGGGTGAAGACGCTGGATGTGGAGATCCTCAGCTGAGGCCTGTACTGCGAAGCAGGATTTGGAGTTAACGAGGTAACTTCAGGGTTAACTCCAAGTTTTCAGCAACTTGAAGCTGGTTCTTTTTTAATCGGGATCAATCACGGTGGTAACTTATGCTGAACAGCTAAACTGCTCGGGAGCAGGTGAGAAATCCTTTAGTATAAAGAGCTGCCATTATGATAAAGATCTTTAAGATTAGTCTGGTTTCAGTAGTGTGGCACAATGCTCTTAGACTCAGAGGCATCTCAAGAATAAAACAAAATCCTTGGAATTTAACAGTGTTGAATATCTGCACAAAATATGAGCAAAAAAAAGACAAAAAACTGAAGTCAGTCAAGCAAAAACAACAGCAGACAGGGCTACACTGCCAGGCATTGTTCCTGCAACCTGCAAGTGAGTGTCAAGGGGAGTAACTGAGGGGAATTTTTTTTTTTCTTTCCACCACCGTTTTGCATCCAGCAACACGACATGTTGTTTTGCCTCCAGGTAAAATGACACATACAGGAGAAATATGGCCGTAGGTGGGTCTCACTGTCGAGCCAGAGAACAAACACAAATCATTGTTTTATACTCAGCTGGTGTTATGTGTGGAAGTGAGTCACTGGGTGTGTGGGTGATGACTGACAACGTTTTAATTTATATACAAACACAAAGAGACACGTGAGCATACACACGCATTAGTATTTGATTTTAGCATTATGCTCACTGAGGTCACAGTTTGCGTGAGGTCATGTATGAACATTTCTGTTACTTAAGTGTCACTTAAATCTACTGTCACACTTGGGAAATGTTCAAAGAGGAAGACAGTAGGGAAATCTGACCCTGGCTGCTTCCCCCCGATGTTCATCGTATTTCAGTGATGTTTTGTTGCTTTGAAGGCCTATTGTATTGTTACTGACGGTGAAGTTACATATCAGGCGAGGTATATTTTTGGTGTGATGACGGCAGGGGAAACACACAATCGTTTTGTAACTGCAAGGATTTGTCACACTTTTCAGAGTATGAATGCTTTTACCTGTATTGTGCTAAAAAAAAAACAAAAAAAACAGTCCAAGCAGGGGTTAACCCATTATTTGTCTTTTGTGCTTTTAGGCTGTACCTTGTCAAAATGAAATGGGTCAGCAACACTCCCTGAAGACTCAGCTCAATTCCGCCCACTTACACAAACGCCTCCTCTGTGCTGACACTGTTCCGACGCTCACAGTGCACCTCATCTGAGCCAGTTTCCTACCTCAGTATCAATATAGGGAGCAAATGGTGTCAATCTGATTGAAATCACGACCAGAACAACGCAAGCAGATGTAAAGTTCTGGCTTTTGGAACTCGTTTTTCATTGATGGTCCCTTTCCCCGTTTTCATTGTAAATACACTTCCTTTAAACTGGCAATCTGCCCTTTTTTCGTTTTTTGAAAGTTCCCTCCATTTCACCATGTTACTCCCCCCTGACCATGCCAACAATTTCACAACACTAGCCCTCGACAGTATCTGCTCATGGCAACTATAACATGGTAATAGGGACAGATCATGGTTACTGTTAATAAAAAAGTGAGATAGTTGTTGGTCTGGGATGCTTTGCTTCATGCAGGGCACACTGTTTCTAAAATTGGCCCTAAATGTTGGCATTGGATACAAATCGTGAGGTGCAGAATTGTCCAACGTGGAAGAAATTCCTCAGGAAACTGGGCTGAAAAGAAGGTGAAAAAGATAGCGTCTTTTACTGAACACTCATGTTGGTTAAGAGACATAGCACTAAGCGTTACAGAAAATCCTTTGCTCTGTCTGCTATCGCTATTAATAACCAGCAGTGACCACTAATTGTCCATGATTTATCCCTGACAGTGTGTAATGCTGGACTGTGTGTGTTATGTATTTGTTCTGTCTGTTTTGTTTTAATTATGACTACTCTCTGTATCCCAAATTGCCCCCCAGGGACATTAAAGTTTTACCTTACTTTACCTTACCTTACCTTATCTTACATAGAGGGAACAAACAATAATATTACCCTGTGAATACAACATTGAGGGCAGAAAATGCTGCCCAGTGACTAACACTGACATTTTACAGCACTAGGTTTAAATGGAGCTTGCATGTTGACGACCACAGACAGACTGGAAACTCAGTCAGACTGAGCTGTCATCAGAAGTTTGTTCTTCTGCTCAGAAACTCAGCCAAACAGAAACTAAGTTTGGAAGCTGAGAACACTTGGCCATCGAATAAATTCTGGTCGACTGCCAAATAGATTTCACTACTATCTTGATCCAATTTCCTTTCAAAAACATTAGCTTTGGCAAGCACAAACTAAGGATAAAAAAAAAAATCAAAATGTTCAAGTTGTGACAGAAAAAAAACTCTACAAAAACAAAGCTCTCAGGGCGGCTTTTTAATTTAAGAAAAGGGACCAATATGTAATTGAACTTAACTTTTCTTATAGTTCTTACTATTGTCGCCTCCCCATCGTATGCCTCTGCAAACCAGTCAAGTTCCACTTACAGTTCACATTCACATCTGTGAAAACATGGATGCTTCACAAACATCGTGATCCCTGCAGCACAGAAGATTTAAACAATCAGCAGTGTTTCAATGTGGGCACCCAAGATTAGAGTCACCAATTCAGTATCTGACCAAATGTCTTCCCTTCTGCTCCTGATATGACATTGAGTAATGTCCAGAAAAATGTTTTTGCAGAACATTATGATGTCACAGTGAAAGTGATCTTTGATCCTCTGGATATATACAACAAGGTCATCACTTCATTATTTCATCCTATTAGGCATTTGTGTGAAATTTTGTTACAGTTAGCACATACCCTCTTGAGTTAAGGCCAAATACATGTTTTGTGAGGTCACAGTGACCTTGACCTTTGATCACCAAAATATAACCCATCATCACTGAATCCAAGTGGATGTTTGTGCCAAAATTGTAAAAAAAAAAAAAAATACAAAAAAATCCTTAAGGTTTTCTTGAGATATTGCACTCACAAGAATAAGACAGACAAGGTCACAGTGATCTTGGGCTTCAACCTATGACCAACAAAATCAAATCACTTCATTGTTGAGTCCAAGTGGATGTTTGTGTTAAATTTTAAGAAATTCCCTCTCGGCTTTCTTTAGATATTTAATTCACAAGAATGGGACGCAAAGCATTACCCGTTAGAATCCCTAGTTGAAGACCCTCACACAGATTTGAAAGTGTGTATTTGTTTTTGTATTGTAGTGGTCTGTCAACTGGTTCCAGAAACCATTCAGAGCATCTCTTTTCTCTTTACTAATGCATGCTGGGATTACACTCTAGTTCACAGAACCATACAGTGGCTAATGTATGAAATGAATGAATAATATGCTGGCAAGGTTTTGCTCCATTCAGCAAAAGAACTCTAAAATTAAACCAGACAGATGGAGCTCAACTGAGCAGCACAAGAGACTTCAGGTAAAGGTGTAGGTAAAGGTGAAAGGAGACCTCAAAGGACCCAAGATTCGATGCTGTGTGATTATCTAATTTCTCCTGTTGACACACCTCTCTGGAGGGTGATTGCACACAATTGGCTACACCATCTGCTGCACACCTCTGACAAGTGGAGTCAAGGAGGTTATGTTGTGGTTTCAGGACAGTATTTTGGCGCTTTTACTGCTACTGCAAAAATCAAAATGAAAGCAAGACAAGCAGAGATGTCACATTAACTTAAGTTTTTAGAATTCTTTATTAAATCTATCATTTCTGCATTGTGTTTTAACATTTTTTCTCCCATAAATGCTGCAGCAAAAATTGATTATCATCACCACAAACATGAGACATTCATTGACAAAAAATGGCCAGCATACAACTGACACACATGCAGTGTTTGTGTAACAGTTGACTGGTTGTGTTTTTTGCTGTCAGGGAGCTTGGCAATCAGGTGAGTGATCACATGGAACCGATGAGTTCCTCCACAGGAGCTTCCAGCACTTTTAAGACACAGCTGACCTAGTTCAACAGTAAGTGGTGGTCGGAAGTATGGTAAAAAAGAAAGACTCTGAAAGAGCACCAGGTCACAAACAGGGTGTAGGACGAGGGTTTTATTCCAGAGCTACTGGATGGATGTAAAATACTGGGTTCCCTCCGTGAACTTTGATTTCCTCCCACAGTCCAATGTGAAGTGAAAACTCTACATGGCCCACAAACGTGACTATGTTTACTCTCAGAATTTTAGCATCATGACGCAGTGACAATTTGCAGTGGGAATTTTTCTGCCTTTTATCCCAGGCAAGCTTGGCAGGCTCCAATTCCCCAGCTGACCCTAACTAGGAATAAAGATTCCTAAGTATCGCAGTTTTCATGTCCAGCGAGGATTTCTTTTACAACTAAACTGGCCCATTACAGCGTTCTCTGGTTTAATTCCTAAGAATTTAATAGATACAGGCCAAGGTTGCCACAGAATATCAATACCAAAACACAAGGATTCATGGGTACATAGAGGCAGATGTTGACATTTGATAGTGCGCAGTTTCTCATGTGTCTATCTGAGTATGACAAAATGGACCGAGGGCAAACTGCAGTCTAGACTGATGCTCATATTCAGCTGCTTCTTCATGTGTTCATAACTGATATGATCAGCAGACAGGAAATCACAAAGAGCACAAAGAGGCACCATGTTAAGTAAGACTTTGCCAGACCACCAGAATGTCAACCCAGGAGCGATAATAACTTTGACCAAAAGCTATTTGTGAATTCATGTGACATTTGACAATTTCAGCCTCAGTATTAAAACTAAGCATGATAATCAAATGCACACTTGACTTGCACCCCAAAAATGTGGACCATCGAAAGCACTTTGGTCATACTGTTATCCCTTTCTTTGTATGTATTCTAAGCAAGATGGACTAAAGCACAGCATTTAACAGACATGGACAGACAAACAAGCGTTTGAATTTCTACATCAGACGAGGCACAATAACACAGCACAAAGTACATATGTCATAACACATGTTCAGCATCCACCACTTTGTCCCCATAAAGCACATTAGCCGTGACAGGCAAACTTGTAACTCACCTGCTAGAAATACAGTGGAAAGTGGATTTAAACAAACTTAAAGTTTGTCTTAAAGGGTGACTTCGGTATGTTTCGACCTGGACTCAATTTTCCCATGCTGTTGTGTCTTAGCGACTAAAGGGAAGAACAATATTTGAAACTGGTCCAGGATTGAGCCACAAAACAGGCTGCAATGTAATCACTCAGGGCAATATGCACCCTAAAAGTACGCCCACTATAACTGCTTGTTTTGCCACTGACAGGCTCAGGTTGTTATTCTAAGTGTCTGACAACATTATGGAAAGGATCCCTACAGAGAAAGACATTCTTGTTAAGGAGTAAGGTCCTTTTTGTTTATCCAGAAATAGCATATTTACACATCTAACTGGGTGGATTGAGTTTTTTTTAAGTAAACCAGAGTTGGTGATTGTTTGAACAGTGAAAAGGTGAGCTGAGACAGATTTTGTGAGTTTTATTATGTTTCCATTGACTTTGAATGAAGTGTCTTTTACGATGACAAAATCATTGTTTATTTAAATGGAGTCTGGTGATTTTGGAGAAAGAAATTTTAGGGCTGTTTCTGGTAAAAAAAAAAAAAGATCTATTTCTGTAGGGATCCTTTCCATAACCCTATTAGACACTTTGTAATAGCAATCTGAGCCTGTCAGTGGAAAAACACTTATTCAACATATATTTACATTTGAGTGCTGCGGCCTCGTTGCTCAATACTGGGACAAATTTAACAATTGTTCTTCCCATTAGTTACATGGACACAAAAACATGGGAAAATAGGGTCAAGGCTGACAAATACCAAAGTTACCCTTTAACTGACCTTAAAACAGAGCAATGCAACTGACTGAGAGAAAGTTTTTTTCCAAAAATGTTCACTTGCTAAACACACCTCAGACAGAATAAGCTCTTAGAAGGAACAGACAAATGCAGTTTTGTGGCTCATGTGACTCAAAATGTGAAAATAGTGTATATATTCTTTTCAGTCCACTTGTATTTTAAAATCACAAATGACATGCTAAAATAAAAAAAAACAAATAATTGTTAATACTACTTTCTCATTTTAGTGTATTTACAATGAGTAAACTGCAGGAGTTTTGCTTATTGTGCTCAAAATAGCTTTACTGGCTGTGTGCAAGTAGAGCATGTAAAAAAACAACATATAATATAAATCATCTCTCGTTTTTGTGTTGGTTCATTCTAATATATAGAAATGAGCCAACGTTAAATTCTAAAATAAACTCTTACACAAACCCCAATATGTCTTTTCTTCCTTTAATATTTTTAACATATTCAGCATGTTTTTTTCTGTGACTGTTGTTTTAACATATCGAACACTAGTGATGGTTTTGGCAACATGCATATGTACAGTATGTGCGCGATTTAATTTTTTTCTTATATCGGTGTATTAGTTAAGATGCATAGATCTTTGTGAAACAGAGGAACTGCGTATAAAAAAGCACCATTGTAACTGTATCTGTTCTTTAAAAACCATAAGAGACATTTCTGTACATATGTTTATATTTACATGACAGTGGTACTCGGTGACCTGGGACACATGAAGTACCCTCCCAAAACGTACATGTAAAATGATGACCAGACGTAACCATGTGTGTCCTTAGAGTATGTTTATGTATTGCACGTACTCGTCAGTGCCTACGACTCACGGAAACTATTTTTTGTACATCTAAGTGAGTGGTGGAGTGCCCTGCTGTATATAAGAAGTTCAATCTGCCCTTTTACCACATGTTTTGTTGTCACAGTTTCTTCAGTGAAAGTTGGTGGAAAGGTAGTTCACTTCACACTCAGTCTCAGAGTGCCCCCTTGTGGTCAAACAAGTGAATGTCCTCTCCTGATGGAGTGCAACAAGTGTCTGCTTTGTCCAGCCTGTTTGTATTATTCATTCCCCTGATTGTTCCCCTCTTAAAATTTACTCTACATCTTTTCAGAAATAAATTCTGGTATTGCGAGACAGAGTTCCCTCCGAGTCTCGACCCCCACCGGTGCTGTGATGATGTTACCACAGAGACCCCCAAGTCCTCAACTAACCAGGAAACCAGGCGGCTGGGGCTCGTGGGCGAAGGGGTTCCTCACTGCCTTTTGCTGTCCAGGATTGCCCTCCAGTCGTCCGACCAAGACAGGAGTCGTCTGTGGGAGGGGCTGATGGAAAGATGCTTGTTGTGGCAGGCGGTGAACAGGACATGCTCCCACGTCGGGTTGGGCTCCACGCCTGGTCGGGAGACATGTTAGATAGATACATTACATAACTGAAAATCACACATATTTTCCTGCAGAGCGTACAAACCACTGCTTTAACCAACCCCAGCAGATCCTGGCTAACAGTCCTCTCACTGTGGCAGCTGTATTACAAGGTGTAAATGGAGCAGTGAAGAAGATGTATGCAAATCAATTTAACACCCACATGACAAACAGGATTATGCAATCCTCTTCCTTTCAGATTTTTCTCCTTCCTTCTTCCGTCTTATTAATCTTTGGCTCCTGCCTGCTGAATGCTGCTCAGTTTAATGCTGTTTTTAGAAACAAATTTACATTTGGTTATGTCACTACCTTTTGCCAGTCGATGACCTTTACAAACAGCATAGCCTTCAGTTCTCAAAACTCAGTCAACATATACATCTCAGCTGCAGTTCTTCACATCAGAGAACTTACAATACTGTATTTCCTCCTACACTGGAGCAGCAATTAAGCAAGAGTAGTTTAGCAACCGTAATTAGGCAAGACAGACGTCAAGCTTTGGTGTTATTCACATGCTGAAACAATGTTCATGAAGTAAGACTGCTACTCTACATTTAAAGCATTTAGAGGTTCATGTCATTTTGTTTTTTTGCCCCTACAAAATCAAAAACACATGGAAAAAAGTGTAAGGAGTGGATTTGTCTAGTGTAAGGTAAGGTGCAATTGCTAGCCTGTCCTGTAAACGCGCTACCTACAGTAGTAACCAAGTTTAACTCCCATGGGCCACTGGACACGTGGGATTACACACTGCATTTACAAAGCGCCCTGTTCATGACAGCAAGGTTCAAGTTCAAGGTTCCTTTATTGTCATTGTACAGTAAGGCATACAATACAACAGAATTTCTAGTGCACTCAGTTAACGCACATCCACTGTGTAGCCTGCAGGTATAAGACAATTAAATTTAATGCTTTTTAAGACCTGTTCAAGACGCCTTTTAACCAAATTTAGGACAGATTTTTGGACAAATCACATTTTAGCATTGCAGGTTAGCATTGCAGACAGTATGTGGTCTTATTCAAAGGTAAGTGTAATGTAGGAATATGATTATTAGAGTGAGTTAAGTCATTTTGTCATTTACATTTTGCCAACAGGTAAGCTAATGTTAGCATCTCTGTCCTGCACTGTATTAGCCAAGTTCACACTGCAGCAACTCCAGCAGACATTATCCATTATAGTTTGCCAAAGACATCGTTTAGTGCTCATCCTAAAAGTCTCTTCTCCTGTAATGTTAAAAGCAAAACATGCTGTTTCAAAGATCAAGTACCTATGTGAGCCAAGGAGGCAAATAGGATAAAACAAAACAATAGTTGGATCTCAGTTTTTTTTCTTGTTATACCTGTAAAATAAGGCTTTTTAGACTGCTTAGGCAGCTTAGACAATGCTGTTTCTTTATTCATAACAGAGGTGGGACTTCACAAGTAAGTCCCAAATCTTAGCACTCAAGTCCCAAGTTAAAGGCAAGTCTCGAGTCAAGACGGTCAAGTCCTAAACTGTGAGTTTCGAGTCATAATGCACTCTTCAATAAACAATAATGCCGATATTAAATTTGCAAAAATCACGGCTGATTTTTAAAATCTGCATTTATCCAACTATGTTAATATTAGCCTAAATGTACTGTTCTCTATGCAACTTGAAATGCTGAAGGAAGTGGGATGAGCACCACGTAGTTTTTGTACGTAAACAAAATTATCTTTGGTCCAAATGAAGTCACTAGTTATTGGGGTAAAGTCCAAGTCGAGTTGCAAGTCGTATTTGATTTTGTCAAGTTGATTCTGAAGTCATCAAATTTATGGCTGGAGTCTGACTCAGGTCCAAGTTGTGACTTCAGTCTACAACTCTGATTCATATGTTTTTTACATGGATTACAGCTGGTGAGGATGATGAGTTGTTGCCCGGGGCGTGCACCTTTAGTCTCTTTAGTCTTTTATCACAATGTCATGCATGTAGCCGTCAAGTCTATATTTTCAACACCTTTTACAGGATTCTAGTTTTAAAACAAGTCAGCTGGAAACTGTCTGAAAAGACATTTTCAACCATGTGTATAACAACAATACATAATGATCTCTTCTTAAATGATTCTTTGACTAAATTAAATTATCTTTGTTGTTATGATGAGATAAACACTGCGTGTGCACACATGCAAACACATGTACAGTCCTCACCTAGAATGTCAGGCTTGTCATCGATGAGGATGTCCCCGCTGATTACTGTCTTGTCTCTGGTCAGGATGACTCGCTCCAGAAAGTCATGGCCCAAATGTTTCTCTACCCAGGCATACTGGACAAACACACATGCACACACACACACACACACACACAGGGGAAATGAGATCTAATTAGAAAAAGAAAACAAATAAGTATTTCTAAAGAGAACAGAATGGATGTTGTTGATGAGCAGAGGGTTTACCTTCTCATACGGGCAGTGTTTATAATGTTTTATTGGACTGGTGCAAATAAAGACATCTGTGCTGCGGAAAGAAAACAGACACAACAAGACAAGAGTGGAAAAATTAAAAACATCAACAATATTTATTTTCCAGCTGCTTACGTGACGGACGCGCCGACTCTGTGTAACCGAAAGCAACAGCTATTTTTGGATCAGGTGGTGGACTTTCTTTGGAAGGAAAACAAAGAGGTCAGAAATACAGCATGAGATCGCACCATGTGACACATTCCCCTGATAAGAAAACAGGTTTATCCAGACACTGATGGGTATAGAAACCCATTCATTTCCACCATGAGTGCAAATGTAAACAAACAGTTTCATAAATATGAGGGCTATTTTTAGATGTTATTCCACTGTATCATGTGGCTCTGAGAACGCTACTGGAAATGGCAAACGCAGCCTGTTATCAATACAGATGATTTCATTAGAGCACACAGAGTGCACCAACAGCACAGCAGCCAGTGTCTCAATATGACTCCATATCAGTATTTGACATAGCAACACAATAATCAGTGATAATTATCAATCCATGAATTCCTTATCGGTGCATCTCATGTAGTGTGTGTGAAGTGTCTCATCATGTGCATATAAACATAAATGAATGTTAGACACTGTTTTCTTGCAGCTGCAGTAAGGGAGGAACCTCATCAGCTCAAAGTAGTGGTCAAACCATAGATTCCTAAAGCAAACGTGGAGCCGTGCTTTTTAAATTTAAATTATAAGCATAACAGGACTTCCGGTTATGGCAGCGAGCTGGTCGGTGGTGTAGTTGGAGAGCTCCCAGAACGGTCCGACATTTCCCCTGTTATAGAGAACCTAACGAGTTTATACCTGTGAACTCTTATGGGGAAATACCAACTGAGAAACGCTAAGACCACAACGAGTCCAAACGGTGAGGAAAACGAGCATATGGCGACAGGAGAAGTTGATTCAGGTGCAGCTAACGTGCCTGCTCCCATGGACGCCCTACAAGCTAGCTTAGATGCTATCCGCGCCGACATAAAAGCAGGACACCAGGACATGAAAAAAGAATTGAGCGGATTTTGTGAGACAATCAAAAGAGATTTGAGAGAAGAGCTCAGAAACTTTAAAGAAGAAGTTAATCAGAAACTGAGCGAGATCGGGGCAGAACTCAAAAACACGGAGGTTAGGATGGAGGAGGTGGAGACGCGAGTGGCCGAAGTGGAGAGTGGAGTGTGACCGCGAGGGACTCGCTTCTCCAGGCTTTGAAGGAGCAAGAGCGCATTGTGTCTAAACTAACAGATTTAGAAACACGCTCCCGCAGAAATAATCTCCGCATCTTCGGGATCCCCGAGGGAGAGGAGGGGAACGACGCATGTGAGTTTCTGGAGAATTTCATTAAGTCGGAGCTGCAACTCCCTGACATTGACCTCAAAATACAACGTTGCCACCGGTCACTCGGACCAAAACCACCACCGCAAGCAGCCCCGAGATCCATGATCGCATATTTCCTCGTGTATAAAACCAAGGAACTTGTGCTCAGCAGCGCATGGAAAAAAGAGAGATACAGATCAAAGGGAAGAGAATTTACTTCGACCATGATTACCCAGCAGAAATCATCAAAAAGAGGAAGGAATATGCGCCTTTGAGAAAAGTGCTGAAAGAACGTGGACTCAGATTTCAAACACCTGCACCCGCTAAACTCCGAGTTTTTTATGATGGAGGACCCACCACATACAACAACGCGGATGAAGCGACGAAGGATATGCTGAAAAGGGGGATACTAACAGCTGACAAAGGAACTGACGCGAGCAATACACCCGACAACGCATCCCAGACAGCCGTGACACCCCATATGAAGCTGGCGGAAAACGCATGGCAGACCAGTGGCTTCTCAAAACGTCGGAACCGGGGCACAGACATCGAGCGAGCTAAAGAGAAGCTCCGGAGATTCCAACGAGCTCTCACACATCAGGAGAGCATGACCTGAGGTGCACGCATGAGTGACAATGAGAGGGAGGCAAAACTAGGAATGATGAGAGGTATTTCAGGACACTGTTGGGAGTTGTTTTTTCGCGCTGTGTGTGCGGGTAACGTCTCCCTTTTGATTGAACACGTGTTGAATGCCATAGTTCTTAGCTAAGAACATTACAAAAATACCGATTGGACTGTTCCACTGGGTGACTTAAACTACACCGAACCATTGTTTGAGCGAACTAATTTCGCCTTTTTGACGATGTTAGGACACATCTGGAGGGGCCCTTCCTTTGGAGGCTTCCCCTCCCTGTTCAGAAGTTGTTACTTTACTTCACTGTTGGAGGTTATTTTTGTTTTATTGTTATGTTCAGCACAGATGGTTTTTATTTACATGCTTACAGTAATAGAGGTGGGAATTGTGTGTGTCAAAATTAAGAGTCATAATGCTGAATCAGGAATATAAGATTATTACCTTAAATATTAATGGTCTACAAAATCCTATCAAAAGGAGCAAGTTGATCACTAAGATGAAGAGAGAAAAACAACATATTATCTTTTGGCAAGAAACCCACCTTAATGATAAAGAACATGAGAAGTTTAAACATTTGGGCTTTAAAAACGCATACTACTCATCCTATAAACATGGGAAAAAAAGAGGAGTTATAATATTAATCTCTAACAAAGTTGTGTTCCAAATCTCCAAACAGATAAAGGATACCGAAGGGAGATACATTCTAGTGAAAGGTTACATTGATCATAAGCAGGTAACACTTTTAAATGTGTATAGACCCCCAGGTAATGATAAGACATTTATGAAGAAAATATTTGATCTGATTGCTCAAGAGGCTGAGGGGGTCCTTATTTGTGGTGGAGATTGGAATATACAATTACAACCCTCGCTTGACTCCACTAATGTAACGAAAAGAATTAATTCTGAGACAGATACTGTTAAGAAACTTCTCCTCGAAGCAGGTATGATTGGATGTTTGGAGGGAACTAAACCCAACAGCAAGACAATTTACATTTTTCTCCCATCCCCATAATGTTCATTCAAGAATCGACTACTTTTTTATGTTTCACTCAGAGAGACATAGAATCTCAAACTGCCAAATAGGGGTCAAAGATATTTCAGACCATGCTGGTGTATATATCTGTCCCTACATTTTAACACTGAAATTAAAAATACAACTTGGAAGCTTAACACAAACTTATTAAATGACCCCTTATGTAATCAATACATTCATAAGGAATTTAAAGAATATCTAGAACAAAATGATACCGGTGAAGTGTCTCCAGGTACTGTATGGGATGCTGCTAAGGCAGTAATAAGGGGAAAACTTATATTGTGGTCCTCAATTAAAAAGAGGGAAAAAGAGAAGCAAATAAAAGACCTATTACAGGAACTAAAAAATCTAGAAATGAGACACGTGGAACTTAACGATCCCAAATTATTAGATCAGATAAAACTTATTAAACAAAACCTAAATAAACTATATGATAGTTATGAGGAGATGAAGGCAAAGTTCATCAAACAAAAGTACTATGATAATGGACCAAGAGCTAAAAAACTGTTAGCTTGGAGGATAAGAAGACAACAAGAAGAAAGATCCATCCACAAAATTAAGAACACGCATTCTGGAAAAACTTGTCACAAACTAAAAGAAATACAAATGTCCTTTGTAAATTACTATAAAGATCTGTACACACAACCGAAAGGAGTAGACTCCTTAAGTATTACAGATTTTCTTAACTCACTGGATCTACCATCCATTGGAATAGAACAGAATAAAACAATGATGAATGGCATAACACAAAAAGAATTGGATAATGCTATTTCGAGACTCAAGACAAGCAAAATGCCCGGTGAAGATGGATATTCTGCTGAATGGTATAAGACATTCAGAGAATTACTATCACCAACATTATTGAAATGCTTTAACTTCATACTTAATGGGGGTGAAGCACCAGCTTCTTGGAGGCATGCCATTATCTCAGTAATTCCTAAAATGGGCAAAGATAAATCTGAATGCAGTTCGTATAGACCGATATCGATTTTGAACTTAGATTACAGATTATTTGCTTCAATAATTGCAAAAAGATTAGAAAATATTATTCCGGACATAATAGATGAAGACCAGACTGGGTTCCTCAAAACCAGACAGACACAAGATAATGTAAGACGGGCTTTACATTTAATGGAGCAAATGAGCAAAGATAAAGATGAATCCATTGTTCTCAGCCTTGATGCCGAAAAGGCATTCGATTCAGTTAGTTGGGAATATCTATACTTAACATTACAAAGATTTGGCTTGATATTAAAATTATCTCATATCTAAAAATTATATCACTCCCCTTCAGCCAGAATCAAAACAAACGGTAGTCTGTCTAATCCTGTGTCACTCGAAAGAGGCTGCCGGCAGGGATGTCCCTTAAGTCCGGCCTTGTTTGCATTATTTATCGAACCTCTGGCTCAGGCTATTAGAGAAGACCGAGACATAAAAGGAATTTATTTCAAAGGCACTGAATACAAGACCTGCCTTTATGCAGACGACATATTGATCACCCTTTCACAACCAGATTTGAGTTTACCCAAATTAATGTCATCCTTAAAAACATTTGGTCACTATTCGGGCTACAAGTTAAACATTCATAAAACACAAATCATTTCGTTTAATTATACACCTTCTTTACAAATAAAGAATCTGTGCAATTTTAGATGGGAGAATGACTTTATCAAATATCTGGGAATAAAAATTCCAAAGGATTTATCCAACATTTATGCAACTAACTATTTGCCAATTACCAAAGAGATAAAGACAGACCTGGATAAATGGAGTTTATTACCACTAGATTTACACAATTGAATAGATATAGTTAAAATGAATATTTTGCCGCGATTGCTTTTTCTTTTTCTGTCAATACCAATAGAAATACCTGAAAAGCAATTAACGGAATGGAAGAGAATGCTATCTGGGTTCATATGGAAAGGCCTTAAACCAAGGATCAGGTACAAAACTTTGCAACTGTCCAAAGAAAAAGGTGGACTCTCTCTTCCAAATATAGATAACTATTACAAATCTGCTCAGCTTAGGTACCTGACTTATTGGTGCAACCCATATTATAATGCTAAATGGAAAAGTCTAGAACTAAGCCAATTGGACATGCCCCTGCAAAGCTTGCTAGGAGACAAAAATCTATACATACTGCATAAACAAAACCTAAGTGTCTGGACAAAAACACCCCTAAACATTTGGTTTGCAGAATGTTATAAGAACAAACTGGAAAATCATATCAAAATATTACGATGGGTGGCGCATGATAAGGATTTTAAACCCGCCGAACTGGATGGGCGTTTCAAACAGTGGTTGTGGAAGGGTATCACAACGTACTGTCTCATTTCTGGTAAAGGGAGACTAGACTGTTTTCAAAAACTTAAAGACAACTATGACTTGGAAAACCAAGACTTCTTCAGATACCTACAAGTGAGAGCTTATTTTAACTGTGATATAAAAACAACAGAGCAAGGTACTTCTGATTTAGTTAACATCATGATTGATGCATACAAATCTAAGTTAAACCAGAAGTTGATTTCCAGAATCTACTCCTGTTTACAGTCTCTCAATGATTATTCCACTCATTATGTTAAATCCACCTGGGAAAAAGAGGCAAAAATAACCATTTCAGAAGATGATTGGCTAAACATTTGCAAAACTCAAATGAGCACTTCCAGTTCTGGTCATTGGAGGGAATTTTCCTGGAAGAACATGATTCGTTTTTTTATTACTCCCAAAATTAAAGAACGTCATAAAGGTCACCCAAGTTACGGAAGGTGCTGGAGAGAATGTGGAAATGCCCAAGCGGACCATTTCCACGTCTTTTGGGACTGTCCGATTATACAACCTTACTGGCGGGAGGTAGTGGAGAAAATTAAATCAGTTGTAGGCTTTGAGATTGAACACGATTTTTGTACAATTTATCTTGGTAATATCTCCCCCACAATCAATGTTACTGATAAATACTTGATTAAAATAATGTTGGTAGCCAGTAAAAAAAGCTATTACGAGGAGATGGCTATCAAAAGAGCCCCCATCGAAAGAGGAGTGGATTACAATTGTGAAAGAAATATATGACATGGAAAGCTGACTTTTTCCTTGAATTGTGCATGGATAAATTCTCTACATACTGGAGGAAATGGACAGCTCATTTGGAATATGGTTCCTCACCATAGCAGGACACAGTTAGCATTTATTAATGTGATTAATTGTGTTTTGTTGTCTTGGCTTTGAGTACTTTATGCTCTATAATATGAATGATAGATTGTGGACAAACAAAGATAAAAAGACTGTAATGTCTTTGAGACCTGGACCTAGCTCTATCTCTTAAAATGTACACATTATATTGATCCATTTTCCCCCTGTGCTTTTTATTTTCCCATCTGTGCCGTTTGTTAATGTCTTTTTCTATTTTTTTTTCCCTTTTTTCCATATATATTGTAAAATTTCTTAAAAATAAAGTTAAAAAAAAAAAAAAAAAAAAATTATAAGCATAACAATGGGTCTAAATCACCAATATTTCTACCATATATCTTCTTGTTTTTTAAAATTTGCTTTTAAGAAAAGTACCTAAGAATAGTCTGCATCAGATTCAAGATGTGTTCTTAAACCCCAGAATTCACCTGTGTTCTTATCATGGTGAATCTCACTGTCCTCGTAAGAAGTTGCACCCGCCCGATTAACCAATCAATCACTAATTATTAGATGTCATGGTTTCCATTAACATAACTGGTGTGAAGTGAAGGGTCAGGGTGGCACGGTGGTGCAGTGGTTAGCATTGTCACCTCACAGCAAGAGGGTTCCTGGGTCAAACTTGGGGGTGTGGGAGCCCTTCTGTGTGGGGCCTGCATGCTCTCTCTGTGTCAGTGTGGGTTTCCTCTGGGTATGGATTCAGGAAGCAAAGTACTACATATATGGCAGTACTGGATCTAAGTGATAAAGTCAATGATGCAATTGATAAAGGCGACTACGGTATTGGCATCTTTTTGGACTTATCTAAAGCATTTGATACCATCAAGATTGACATCCTAATCAACAATTTTCAACACTATGGTATTAGAGGCCTAGCACTAGACTGGTTTCATAGTTATCTGTCTGAAAGACACCAATATGTTTATGTAAATGACCATAAATCATCATACCAATCCATCAATCGTGGGGTTCCCCAGGGTTCCATCTTAGGGCCGCTTCTCTTCATCTTGTACATGACTTTGTTAATTCCTCATCTGTACTACATAAAGTATTATTTGTAACTAGAACACAGTGACTGTCTCTTGTGTGTCTATTATATGTCTGTTTGTATGTTGTTGTATCCTAAGGATATCTGGTCAATATCCTGTCTGTTATTTATGGGCCCCCTATTATAAGCTTTAAATAGCTTCCTTGGGGTGACCCTTTCACACATCAAATTACTGTAATGTCTGTACGCAGCATGTACTGTATTTCATATTTTATATTATGATGTGTGTGAAATAATAAACTAAACTAAACTAAATTACTCCAGCTTCCTCCAATAATCCCTAGATATGCAGGTTAACTGGTGACTCTAAATTGTCCGTAGGTGTGAATGTGAGTATGAATGGTTGTCTGTCTCTATGTATCAGCCCTGTGATAGTCTGGCGACCTGTCCAGGGCGAGGATTCCTTATCTGCCGTGAGGGTCCAAGGACACAGGGATGTCGAATGTTGTAAAACCCTCTGAGGCAAATTGTGATTTGTGATACTGAATGTGGTCATTTAGCAAAGTTATAAAATGCATTCATTATTCCAAATGAATGATGTCACCAATATGCTAATGAGTTCATGACATCATGGCAACACTGGTGAGCTGTCTTACTTTAAAGCAGTGTTTCTTCCTCACTAATTTTCTGAGACGATCTACTGCTCATAAACTTGTCTGTATGACATTTTACTCTTACATCAGCAGCAGCCCAATCAGATTATATATCAGATGAGTGAACTGAATGTTCAAGACCTACTTATCCATCTTGGCCATCTCCTTGACCGCCTCCACTCCTCCTGGCAGTGGCTCCAGTTCTATGAAGAAGTCCTTGGACTGCCAGATACTGATGGCTTTTTCCTGGAGCAAAATAAACACACACCCAGCATCATATCAGTGACTGATAACGTGTATGTATGTATCCATGTAACATGTGCTCTAAAGACTGAATGTTCATAAGTTGACTTTTTCAGTGTCAGATAGACACCCGGTTGCCAAAAGGAACAGAGAAGCTGATATCTGAATGGGACTGCGCTGTGCAGCTTTTTTGAATGCGTCGATAATGACAAAGCAGGAAGTAAGAAACATCTTTGTGGTCTATTTCCTCTTTTGTACTCATGTTCAACACAGAGCTCATAACCCTGGCCTAGTGTACGATTTCGTGACATAATTTATCTGCGTGATATAACACAATTTAGACATATTTTACAAAGCTTTTCAGATCAGGGTGAGTGGGCAGTTTTTGCATAGACAGATTAACAAAAACAGATTAACTAGCTTTAACGTGCACTTTTGCATACTACTGCACTGTGTGGAATCATATGAGCTTGATCTATGCCTCACTTATACAAACTTAGTAACATTAGAGCACCAACAACTGTCAACTTAATTGATTATCAGTTTGAGTCATTAATAAAAGTCATAATTTCCCAATTGGAGCTACTTATGTGAACATTTTCCTGTTTCTTTGCTCCTCTATGACAGTAAACTGAATATCTTCTCTATTAAAAGGTGTCACGAAACACACACACACACACACACACACACACACATATATATATATGTTTGGTTCACTGAACTTAAACCAATACAGAAAAACATTTGTGGGGAAAAACATGTAATGGTTCAGTATGGAGGTGTTTTATTTTTTTTACAGTGTGGGATAAGAGGATCTGCATTTAGTCATTTCAGATACTGGCTACGTTTCAGGCTAGCTGAGACTGAACTGGTCAGCACAATGCAAATGCATACATGCAACACTCTGAGGGTGCATACAGGCACTGCCAGTGGTGTATTGCATGTCAAGGCTGTTTCTAGGGGTCTGCCCTGCATTTCCTGTTATATAATTTATCATACGCAAGTACAGCTGTGCAGTATAATTTACGAATATGCAATAAATGAATGCCACTGCTGTCGACATACATTACACATGCAGTGCAACATTGATTGACAATTTAAACATTAATATTATATTCTAGTTTTCCACTTTTAAAACATTTGAATGCAACAGAACAGAAAGACACTTCAGTGTTTGAAATCGATTGTACACACAGCAGTCGAGCAACGGCTGGGTGCAGCAACACTATGTGGCCGAACCACACACAGAGCTGCAGTACACTTCAATACTAATAACACTGGCAATATGTTAAGTTTTTTTGTGACTAATGCTTATTTGATGGCACTGCATAGTTGCCTGTAACAGCATAGCTTTTTTTTTTTAATTATAATTTTTCATCAATATGTTTAAGTGCACTGGTTCCCATCCTAGGGGTCCTGACCCCCCCCAGGGGTCACAAGACTTTTCTCTGCATTTATTTCTGTGAAGAAAATTAAATGAAATCATTGTTATACACTTCATCACACATTTAATTATCATTACATCCTTGTGACTAAAAAACATGTTTAAATCATTTTTGTTGATGTGTTTAAAGAAGTCATTTAAACTGTATGCCCCGTTTTTTTTTTTAATTTTTTATGTCTTTTTTTTTTTTTTTTGATTTTTGTGCTTTCTTGTATTTTAGGTAGACTACAGTTGAAAAATGGCCTTTTGGCTAATTTTGGCATTTTTATACCATGTTTATTTATTAATTTGCACTATCCCTTCTTAAATAAACTAAACTGAAACTATACACGTTTTGATTATTATTCAAATAAAATAATTAAATATTAATTATAAAGAAACTCATCTCTCGTGCAATGTTCACAGGAAATAATCTGCTCAAAATTTATCCAAATTGCTCCTTTTACACAAACTTCCTGCAGGTTTTGGGTTCAATATTTGGGCTACCTGTACAGTTGTTCTGCACTGTGATCATTATGCATTAAATAATATATGAAATATCCATTAAATGTCACATTGTCAGGTGTCATCAGTTAACTTAATGATTAAAAAGGGGCCCTTAAGGAAAAAGGTTGGAAACCAGTGGGATAAACACAGGTAAAGAGGGAATTCCATCATGTCTTCCTGTCTGTTTACAGTGTACCCACCCATCAGCCAACTGGACTATATATAGGAGAGTACATCCACTTCCTGCTTGGTATCCTACTCATCTACCTAGTTGTACACTCACCGCATTACCTACCACTACACCATTCTGATCATTGCTTTGCTTTAATGCACCACTAGCAAAAGAAAACTGACGAGCACTGATCTATCGCCCATTAAAGAATGTTTCATATCATCTTGGTTCATGTTCAGCTTCAACTGCTGACTCTACATAGTGAGAGCTGCTGCTACAACACAGGCTGTCAATGGAATATGTTGTTAATCAATTTATGATCAATCATAACTATTTTACCAGGGACCCTTTGGAGCCAGCTCCAGGGCATCTGGCTATGTGCAGGACTCCAAATGTGACTACAAGTAGCTATATCCCACATGAATGCAGGCCACTTACACACAGGTCACTCCTCAGCTGCCCGTACTGCGCTGACACCCAAAACCCTCTCCTGTCCTCCAGGGTAATGTGGGGTTCCTCCGGGTACCGGGCTCGGTACTTCTTCAAGAACCCCCCCTCGAAGTCCGCCAGGACCCCGTCCATGTCGACCAGAACCCGCAGTCTCTTACCCGATGCAGAGGAGGAGGAGGACATGTTTCCGCAAATCCTCTTAACCGGATCACGGAGCATAGTTTTCCCTCTTCCTAGTAGGCGCGCGGTGCCGTACAGTAACAACATTAATGACCCTTGACTGAGCAGCTGCAGCTGCGGTACTGTAACTGGAGTTAACCCTCTCCAAACGGCGGCTGGAGACACTGGAGAAAGTCCGCATGGAAATCGGAAAGTTATCTTAATACTGCGGCGGTTAAACCGTGCACTCTGTATTGTGGTGTTATTTATCTGTCAGTGGAGTTTTGTGTCACAGCCAGACAGCTGCTAGCGGTCGGTGGCTAACTTTAGCTGACAGGCTAGCCGCACAGCAGCAGGCAGGTCAAATGTGACATGCCTTTGGTCACAGTGTAATGGGAGCTGTTTGCATCGTTTGTCAGTGTGTATTAACTGACCCAGAGCCTTTCTCAAAGCCACAGCATCTGTAACATCTGGCTGTTGGTGCCTCCTGAGCAACACCGAGTAGTACACAGCTGGTACTGCGGCACCAAGGAGAGCAAAGCTGGGCAGCGAGAACACACTGTACTACGAGCCTGCTCGCTGCAAAGATATGAGACGACAACACGATGGCTCACTCCGCCACTGATCTGTGTGTGTGAGCCTTGAATAGGCACAAACTGCAGTTATACAGTTTTGCAAATCAAATTTTTCTCATATTCGATCATTTGTAAACCAGTTTGGAAAAAACGTGTATGTTAATGTGTACCACCATTATTTTTATTATGATTATGATTATTTATTTATCTATTTTTTTTCATGGGTAGAGTTTATTTTTGCCTAAATGTGACAAGTCATAACCAATCCTTTGTGGGTAAAATAATATTTCTGCATTTCTAAAAAGGGGTGATTGGTTGGACTGATGGCGACAATGTAACATTGATACAGCATAGTATCACACTATTTTTGTGTAGCAATATCGAATTGTTACACAGACATCAAGTATCATTTCTTTTCTTATATAACACAAATTAAACAATTGATAGTCTACTAAAATACTATGATCCGTTGCTTTTCAGTTTACTAGATACATTTTGCTGTAAAAAAAAAAAAGGTTTTTAAGTGAGATAAACAGACTAACTAACTTCATACATAATACATAATACATAATTCCGAGCATCTTTGTATTTTTATTCTACGTGTTTATTGTTTGTGTTGTGTTCACATGTTGTTGTGCTGGGCTGCTCAAACCAATTGCCCCCTGGGTTAATAAAGTTGTCTGAGTCTGAGTCTGATAATTTACAATTGAAAAAAGGTAATAAATATATTTTATTGCCAGACTCAACATACTGCAACATGTTAAAAATTGTGTTAATATTGTATCATGACTTATGCATCATGATAATATTGTATTGTGGGGCCTCTGGTGATTCCTATCCCTAATATTGGCAGAAATGGAATATAACATATTTTCTTGAATGTATAATCACTTGAAAATAAGAATTTTCTTACCTTTGAATGAGCTGTTTGTATCTACACAGGGAGCAGGTCCTTCTCTACAGAGATCACCATATTGCACCACCATGTTTATACAGTAGCCCACAACGGAGAAACCAAACACTGGCTCTCAAACGTGGCTCTCATTCACGTTTTCATGTTAGCCACTGCAGTTAGCAGCCCCTCTGCAACAACTGCTTTATTCAGTGTTTTTTAACTGTTGAAATTGCAGAGTCAGTTTGTTTTTGCGAGGTGGAGACCTCTGTGGATAATGTTGGCGAAAGCCTCCTGAACATTTGGATCCAAAATATGATGAGCACACATTAAGATACCAGTGTGACGTTCCAAGCAGCGTAGAGGAAACACTGAAACTGCTTTATTCAGTGTTTTTACCCATTTTAATCACATGGTCCATTTGTGTTGGAGAGGAAGAGACCACTCTGGATAATTAGGTCCCCAGTAAACACCTCCTGATCAATGAACACTGAAGGAATTCTATCTAGAAGTCGTTTCTGCTGGTTGAAATCTGCAATCCTCAGTGCTAGACTCCTCTAAATCTCCCTCAGTCTTACACACTCTCCCTTTAAGTAGGTAATAAATATTATCAAAGGTAACGTTATTAGTTTATAAAGGTGATAAGCCTAATATATATTTAAAGAGTGAATGAACAGCAACCGTCTTGAACCACCAGTGCCTGTTAATACTTATTAGCAACTTAATATAAATAGTCATCAGGACTTCTCCTCTTAATAATTTAATTTTCTCAGCAGTTAGCCTACCTATAAGATGAAGGACTGGGATACTGGCTTAGGAGTTGGCATGATTGACTAAAGTATATAGGCAATAATATTAATCCAAAGAGCAAGGTCCTGGGTTTGAACCCTGAACACCATAAATGATTTAGGGGATGTCAAAACTTATATTAACCCAGTTCCAAGTACAAGTTCAGTACTGAACTGAGCACTTGATGTATTTGGTGTCCAGTCTGTAGTCAGTGGATTCTGTAAAGTCAGTTATACAGGAGCTCTTACATTTTATACCATCTTTGTTGAAAACCCGGCAAATTGTACGTCATTTCCTGTATTTATTTTAACTCAAAGGAAAAAATAGCACTGCAGTCGGAAATATACAACTATAGTCCCTTTAAGATATATGACATGGATAATAAGTTGTCAGTTCTAAATAATAATATATCTATCAAAAATAGAGAATACGATGATACTTTGAGCAAATCGTGTGTCTGGCCCTTTAAGAATCCAGCGGTCGGTTTGCAAATCTCGTTGCAGTCTGTTCTGTTTTTATGATATCGCGATAGCTTCACCTCAGTGGCGGCTGTGTGGCCCCCTGTCTTAGTCCGGACGGAGTTGTTTCTGACGTTTGAATGAAAAACAGTGCAAATTACCTCCACTTTGGACCCAGGAAATAATGGCTTCAGCCTTGGAGCAGTTTGTGAACAATGTGCGGCAGCTCTCCGCTCAAGGTAGGCTTGCTAAACTCATTCGAGTGGGAAGTATTAGCTAGTTAGCTAGCATATGCTATCCAATGCCTTGCCGATAGCTAGGCAGCCAAACTGGTCAGAGCCCTCTTTTTGCTTTATCATGTAAACACACCGCAAAAATGACTTTATGGGGCTGCGAGAGTTCTGTAAAGTATCACTAGAAGATGCGTTAGGACACGGGGACGCCTAGGATAACCGCGAACTAGGTGGTATATCAAAGAAAATGTCAAAATCCTACTTTTTGTTTTTGATCTAGAAAATTATTTCTGAGGGCTGCCCACCGGTAGTCCCGCCCTGGCCTCACATGATTGGCTGACGAACGGAATTAACGAATGTTATTGGTTTAAAGTCAACTGTCAATCGCACTTGCATTACCTCTGTTGCAAGGCCTTGACAGGACACTTGACCGGCCGATTTATATTGAGACACTCAGCCACAGCACGATGATCGTGTATCATTTTGTAAGTCAGTTTGTTTTCTACATTTGTAAAGAATAGCCTCTGGGCATCCGTAGACAAGAAAATTGCAATTTTATCATTAATTCGACCACTGAAACGATGAAGAAAATGCCTCAGCATACTTGGGGGAAAGTATTACCCTCCTGTCCTTTGTGTTTTTATATTAGTTTAACCTCATCATTTACATTTCCTGCGGTAAGAGGGATGTTATAATACCATGTCTAGTTTTCAGTTCAGTTAAGTCTTTGTGCATGTTGAAGTTAAAAATCAATGACATTTAATTCCAGTATAACAACCTAATTCATTTATAAAACAGCAGGCCTGCCTAAAAGCAGCCTCGTTTAAAACTAATCTACATCTAGCATTGCAGTGTAATTCGTTTAAGATATGAGATCTGTGTCCTTCCGAAGATCTAAAGGGTATGTAATAAGGTTGAAAGTGGTTTAATTTCCCTCTATTCTCCTGCCCCTTCAACTCCAGGCCAGATGACTCAGCTGTGCGAGTTGATCAACAAGAGTGGGGAGCTGCTGGCCAAAAATCTGTCCCACCTGGACACGGTGCTGGGGGCCCTGGACATCCAGGAGCACTCCCTAGGCGTGCTGGCTGTGCTGTAAGTATCCTGCTCTGTTCTTATTTTTTCAAGGGTCGCCCCCGGCAGTGTAGATGGCACCAGTCATGAACTCTTCCTCTGTGTCTGGTGATGTCTGCTGCTGTTTTTTTTATCTAATTAATTAATTAACTCATTTATTTATTGGTCTTGTTTGCCTTTGAGGTCAGCTCTGTCCATTCTTGTGCTCCTCTACATTACCGTCTTCATGATGCTCCTTGTTTTCGCTTAATGTATCTCTAATTTGGGTCTGGAGTTTCTGTTATCATTGTGTCTGTTGAAGGTCACATTGAACTTTTAGTGATTATTAGGGTAGAAGTGGTGAAACCTTGGAGAAAGATGGTTAACAGAGAGAGTGGTGAACACAATTTTGCTGCCAGTCTTAAGCTTAAAATGTGACTTGGCAAGTTGGTTGAAACAAAATGAATAATCCAGAATCGGCATCTTAAATAAAAGGAGACATATCCCTTCTACTCAGTATTATTGTGTTTGTTTTTTGAAAAGATTTTTAAAGGCTGCCTGTTGCATGTAGCAATGCAAATCTAATGTAGCCACAAAGCAGCTCAAAGCTACCTGTTACAACTAATAATGTAGGCTTGAACTAATATTGTAACAAAAAAAGATTATTTCAGTTTAGTAAATCATGCAAAACAATACTGCATTAAAAGCTATGCGTTCACTTCTGCATCACAAATCTTAAAAACTCCAGTAAACACGTTTCTATAGATACCATTTGAGTCTTAGCATATAGAGATGACCTAACAATCAAGCCGTCCAATTGTGCTTTTTCATTTTCTACCCACATTCCAGTGTGTTGTCATTACAGGTTAGAGCTGTATTATGCTTGAGTTCCCTAAAAACAATGTATGAACTCAATAAAAAGTAAGCCATCGTAAATGATCATTTATGACCCACTAGAAGTATGTGGCGGTGCATTTCTTTGTAGAGACCCTCCCTTCTGCCTGTATTTCCTTCCTTTCTTCTTATTTTGCTGTGTTCGGGATGTTCAGTGCCATGGCATGCAGGTGAGGGAGAAATACAGACAGATGCCAGCCTGTACGCAGCACACATCCAAGAGGAAGCTACAAAAATTCATGGACACGATACCCAAAAAAATAAAGCAAAATACAAAACGTAGCAAATGAAAATAAATCTAAGGTTGGCGTTTGATTTTGCTGGCAATACTGTTTACCATCAGTAACAATTAACTTAAATTAAAACTTAAAGGTCTTTTGGTCACCTCTGTCTCTTTCCTTACAGATTTGTGAAGTTCTCCATGCCAAACATCCCTGACTTTGAGACGCTCTTTTCCCAAGTCCAGCTCTTCATCAGTACCTGCAATGGGGAGCACATTAGATATGCAACAGACACTTGTAAGTCCAGACCAACTAAACCTGTCGCTCGTAGATGTTTGGGAAGCATGTTTGTGTCCTGCTGGTGGTTTTTATGTTGGACAGGTTTTCAGTAGAACAAAAACAGTTTTCTAAACTGGCCAGTGTTCCTTTGCGTATTGTGTTGAGAGCCTGTCATCTGCTAAAATGTGTTACACATTATCTGAATTATGCCCACTCTTTCTCATGCAGGTACTTTACTATATAAAGATTTACCAAGCTGTATATCAGATACTGGCTTTTTCCTGTGTCTGCTTACGAGCTCTCGAGTGTTTTTTTAGTAGCAATCAAAAATAAAACATGCTGCACTGTTGCTATGGTGTGGCATCTGTTATGTAGATTGTAACGGGCAGGTATGTTGCTGTAGCTGTGGTAGTGCTCAGTGGTGTCTTGATATTATGAGTTCATTAGAGAATTTATGACAAAGTCATTTGGGACACTTAAACCTTTGGGTCTGAGGAGAAACAGCAACATTGTATGAATGTGTTTGTTTGGTCTATGTTTGTGATGCATAAACTGCAGTGAAGTGTGTCCTGTGCACCCACATGAGCAGCACTTTACACTTAACTAACCACTAAAAGAGTAAATCAATAATTTAACACCTTCCTTCCCGTCTGCTTCCTCCCACAGTTGCTGGTCTCTGCCACCAGTTGACAAACGCCCTTGTAGAGCGGAAACAGGTAAGACTGTGGATTCTGACTTCAGTGGAAGTGAAATGCCAAGCTAGTTATCATGACAGAGCTTTTATTCAGAGATGAAAAAATATTTACACTCCCAATAAACAGTCATTGCTGATTGTTTGACAATGAAGAGGAATAGGGTTTTTTTTAAATGACTGATTTAGTGCATAAAACGTAAAAAGCTAAAGCTGGATTAAATATGACAGAAAGAAAAGCTGCATATTTTTTTTTTTACAGCTCTTTTGTAAGAGTCATCAGTAAAATGTCTCCTTATCCTCGCTGGGAAACAGTATTTTCCTCAGTGATTACATTACAGATTATGCAATTTAAAATGCTGTTCTTGTTACACAAAACTATTTCCATTCATGAGTCACACAGCACTAGAGTGCAGTGATGTGGTTGCTAATGAAGACGACAAAGTTTAAATATCATTTCAGAATACAAATAGGATTTATTTATTTATTTTAGAGTGGTGTCTTATTTCTCAGGGTGCCTTTATACCTATTTGGTTCGGTTAACTCAAACTCGGATCCATTTTGCCAGATTTATATAGCTCATTTTGGCTCATGTAAAAGCTGTCAATCGAGCCCTGGTGCGGACCAAACAACTGAACCCAGATTGTTCATTTGTGGTCGGAAAGCAAACGAACCAACCTCATGAAATCTTAAGATAACAGATATGTGATTTTAACTTGATTTTAAAAGACAAACTACCTAAAAAAATCCATCTGCTGATCGAGAAATCTGTCCACAAAGCTTTCTTACACTTTACTTGTATAAGATCATGCATACAACCTATTTATGCAAACAATTACCATGGTAATACCATGGTACCTTGGACTTAAATCCCAGTTCTGAACAGCACTAGACAAAGCCTTGCATATCACTCTTGTCTGTGTAGTCCAATAGAGACAACAGAAAAACACCAACATCATCCCACCTGAACAAGAGTGTTAATGTTGGTGTGTTTTGTAATGTTTTTGAGCTTTCTATGATGTCCTTGTTACTGTGATGCGTCCTCGTCAACATGCTCATCATGTGTGTGTGATGTTTTAAAGGACACCATGCAGTGTAGCTTGTGAGTGTCTGAAACTATCTGTAATGCCATATACACATAACTGCAAAAGCAGTTTCCCCTGGGCCACAGTGGAATTACTACATTTTAACGTTATTTTCCCCCACTGTCCGAAAAGACATGGTCCAAATGAGTCATCCCCCTGCTCCTACGCCGCTGAGTCTCCGCATCCAGGAGTAGCATGTTTTCCTTTTCTGTCTCGATCTAAATATTTTAATGCATTTTAAAGCGTGGTACAGGCCTGGACCGTTTTCAGTGTGTTTGGAAGTCTCAGAGAAGCTGCAGCTGAATAGCTAACTGTGTTTTTTTTCCTCTCTTTGACAGCCATTGAGGGGTGTTGTCGTCCTAAAACAGGCAATAGACAAAATGCAGATGAACACAAACCAACTTACCTCAGTTCATGCAGACCTGTGTCAGGTGAGTCACTTTATGGCTTCATGATATTACTTGCATGTGTACTTTTGCCACAAAATGTGAGCTGTTCAGCAGTTATCTTGGTTGTTTTCCATCTCCTTCTTCTATAAGTGCATACTTGTTGAACATGCCATTTAAAGGGTTGTGTTAAATAATTCAAACACAAGCTTAGTCCCAGCACAGTTCCTTCCCAGTGTGACTGTCCAGTGTAATGCTCTAAGTTATCCTTACTACCTATCTCCTCGCAGCTGTGCTTGTTAGCAAAGTGCTTCAAGCCCGCCCTGCCCTTCTTGGAGTTGGACATGATGGACATCTGTAAGGAGAACGGAGCTTACGACGCAAAGCACTTTTTATGTTACTACTACTATGGTGGCATGATCTACACGGGCCTCAAAAACTTTGAAAGAGCACTGTATTTTTATGAACAGGTACTCTCACACTTCTTAAATACTCTGACATGCATGCGTTTAATAACATAGCAAAATGGTTTCTGCGTTATATTTGTAGATGATCATGTGTGCGTCATTGTCTCTTGTCAGGCAATAACCACTCCAGCCATGGCAGTGAGCCACATCATGTTGGAAGCCTATAAGAAATACATCCTGGTGTCACTCATTCTCCACGGCAAAGTGCAGCCGCTGCCCAAATACACCTCACAAATAGTAGGGAGGTTCATCAAGGTAAGGACAAATAGCAAGGATGGAATAGTAGTATAGAGGTGCATTCACACCGAACGTGAAGCAAATTTTCGTCTTGTGTTACTCGCGCAAATACTGCTGCTGGAGTATATTTGCAACTTATGAGTATTTGCCTTTAACAGCTGAACTAAGGGTTGTGCAAACTAACTCAGGAAGGCAGCTAACACTAACTTAAGTGTTGCCTTGGTTCATAGCTGGAATCAAATAATGCAGACACAGAGGCTCTGTGTTCTGAACCAGCATGAAGCAAGACAGAAAGACTATGATTTTGCAGTGCATTACCGCTTCACTCTTTTAGTTGTTTATCTTGCACAAATTCCACACCATTTAGTCCCATGGCTTCACTTACTTTTCTCCGAGCCCTCACCATTTTTGCATTGTCTCTGTTGAGTCGTAAAGCTCCAAGTGCTCACAGAGGGCGACAGTAAGTTTGTCCTTTATTTCTGACTCTCTGTTTTTTCAGGAGAATCTCCACCCGATCTGAGCACTGAAAGGTTTTTGTGACACGGCGTCAGGCCTTGACTTTGCATGTAATCATGCTGCGCAAAAAATGTGAACACACCTTTAGGGTTTTGCTTTCTTGGTTAGTGATTACATTGGCAAGCATTTAGGTAACCTGATTTTAAGCTGGCTTAAGCCAACTCATATTCACTTTGTTAGAATAGCCAGATAAAGCAAGTCAAGAAATGTGCACCAGCTCAAACTATTGCAGTCTAATAAGTTTTTATTGTTTTTGTTGAAACTGTTTTAGACAGTTGTTTTATGGTCATTATAGAGAATGTAGTTTGTGCTGCTGTTGAATTGTTTTGTGTCATACAAGGGTTAAACAATAAATCTCACTCGAACCAATATCATGACGTAAGCGAAAGCAATTTTCCAATCCCAAAAGTTGTGATTAAAAATAACAACAACAACAACTGAGTTGGAAACAAGTGACACCGTGAACCTTAATGTGCACACACGCTACCCACACTCCACGTGACATATGCAATGAGAGTAGATGAAGAAAAAAACTTGTAAATGCTACACCACGTGCAAGTTTTGATGCTTGCAGTACTAGTACCATGTGAAAATGGCCAAGGCCGGTTAAAATGCAATCCACACAGTTACATATTATATTGTTGTTGTAGCAAGTGTGTGGTCAAGTGAGACAGAAAGTTGGCATTGGCGATTAAAGCAGAGGGTCCATGTTCCTCCTGCCACAGTCTGTAAGCTAAAGCAGGAACAGTTAATCATGTTTACAGCGAGGCGAGTGGTAGAGCCATGGTCAGTTTGTACTTTAGTTTGTGTGATTTGTTTCTGTTAATGACTGGATATCAATAATATTAATATGTATCTTTCATATATTAATGTTCAGATCAGGCCTGTTGTTCTGTAGTGCTTTATGTTTCTTTTCTCACATTTTATTTAAGTCATATAATTACATGTTGACAAGGCTTGAAGTTAAACGTTTGTAATATTCTGTTGCTGTGAATGAAGGTTTTGTCATTCAGAAGCTGATTAGATATTAATTCATGCATGACTTTATCTCATTTCCTACATGAAAGACCAGTTTATGTGTTGGCTGTATACAATGTTGTGTTTGTCTTACTAGAGCTGCGTGTGCCTTTGAAATTATAAACCCTCAAGCACCCAAAAGGTTTTGCCATCATGCAAAGCCTTTTGCTGTTTATCTAGGTTTCATGTAAGGAGTCAAATAGGTTACCATACCTTCATTTTTATTATCAAGTAACCTGTTGATTATGATATAATCAATCTTTATTATTATTATTACACAGTCCAAAGTGCTTAGTGAACTGGCTGTAAATACCTAGACTGAGTGAATGATGAATGAATGTGCCATTGGCTAACTGGTGTTCTCTTTGTCCCTCCTCTTCTTTTTCTCTTACTGCTACCTCTAGCCCCTGAGCAACGCATACCACGAGTTAGCTCAGGTTTACACCACCAACAACCCGGCCGAGTTGCGCGGCCTGGTCAACAAACACAGCGAGACCTTCACACGAGACAACAACACAGGCCTGGTCAAACAGTGCCTCTCCTCCCTCTACAAGAAGAACATCCAGAGGCTAACAAAGGTGGGTGTGCCTGCGTGTTTGTGTGTCCTTGTATTTCTGTATTAATTCAAGCCAGATGTTTTCACAAGAAAATATGAGTGAAATCTGTCCAGCCCTCGCCGCTTCATGTGGTGACGCCATGGTTAAGCTGTAGTGTATATGGAGCATGTAGCTGTTAAGTTCAGCTTATGTGACCAGGTGAGATCAATACCTGTGGGTTTTTTTTTTAAGGACGCAGTTAAATGAGAAATTAATTTTCCCAGTTTTCATCAAGTATCACTGTGTTAATTGCAAATGCAAAACCTTTCTTTCCTTTTCTAAAACAATGAGGCGGAGGTCTAACTCATTCAACTCTCATCCTCCTCCTGATCCAACAGTGAAGGAGGTGCAGTATGCTCCACTGTCGCTCTGTGTTGCACTAAACTCTAAGCCCACCCACTTTTTAGTGATTGCCAAATGCCAAGGATTTGATTTAAGTCCCTGTTGTAACTGAACTGTGCTAAAATATCCCGTTTCACTGGGAAATGCGTCACAGTACAGAAGCTGCAGACGCTCTCAACTTTGATCTGAGACATCTTGGAATGTCTCTCAGTCCTGTTCTGCTACAACTGTGCTGCTACACTTCATTAGCATTGACAGTGATCCAAATGACAGGAAACATCCAAAAAACATGGGTGATTGAAGGCAGACAGACATCTGACAGCCTGCTGCTTGTTTGGAGAGAGAAAAACTGATATGGATCAAGAGCTTGTTGTCTTCAGCTGCAGCTGGGTAACATCACTTACCCAGCTGTAAGTGGGTAAAATATGAAATATCTTAATGTTTTGGTAAATTTGTTTTTTTTTCTGCTGCTTTAACGCTTTGCTGCAGTTAGCTGATGCAATATTTTGCTTTTAATTGAGCAGTTTAAACTTCATTGAACCGAATTCAACGATCCAACACTCAGCTAAAGAAAAGTAACTGCGCATGAGTTCAGTAGATCCTTCAGTCTGATCTTTTTTAATACCACCTTCTGTTTCATGTGCCTCCTGCAGACCTTTCTGACGCTGTCCTTGCAAGACATGGCGAGTCGAGTGCAGCTGTCAGGCCCCCAGGAAGCAGAGAAATACGTCTTACACATGGTGAGTTGGTCCAGAGAGTATAAAAGCTGGCAAAGTCAGTCCAACGTGTCATCTGTACACCTAATGGAGAGGGGGGTGGGTATTATGAAATATTATGATATTGAATATATATTTTGTACAATATGCTGTCATTATTTTATCAGCTTTACTAAGCACTTCTTACCTTGGCCATTTAACACTTCTAAACTTGGCTAATTAAGCAGGCTTTTCTTTTGTAGACTTAGAAGTACAAGTTTTTCCATCTGACCTTCTATCAAGCAGCAGTTTACCGTTGATCTGTAATTGAAGTTTTCTATTTCATTTTCACCACCTCTTTATGCTTCTGTGCAGATTGAAGATGGTGAGATCTACGCTAGCATTAACCAAAAGGATGGCATGGTCTGCTTCCACGACAACCCCGAAAAATACAACAACCCAGCAATGCTCCACAAAATTGACCAAGAGGTAAAGACGTCCAACTCTATTTACGGTGTCGTCCTGTCATAATGTTATCCATGACCCTTGACAGTATGTTTGGTGGTAACTACTTTTAAAGTGAAGCTGTCGTTTTTCTCCTTTCAGATGTTGAAATGTATAGAGCTGGACGAGAAACTAAAGTCTATGGATCAAGAAATCACAGTAAACCCACAATTTGTGCAGAAGGTAACAGCATCAAATATATAAATATATATTTTTTTGTTATTTTATCTTTTTTGCATGTGTGGATGCATTTTGCCCTGTGGAATCTTAACAAATGTGTCCTTGTGAGTGTCATAGTATGTACCTTGTGCCCTAGGGCTAGAATTACATATTTTTACCAGTGCATTGCCTGTTTAAAATGCGCCTGGAACAGGCTGACTGCTTGGCCTCTGGTATTGCTGCTTTCAGCTTTCTCGAGAGCCACTCATCCAAACAGCTTCATACTCCTCACTGAATTTTCTTGGTTCCTGAGGAAATACACCTGCCATGACATCACTGCATCCCCTTGCAATAGTAGAGTAGCAGGGTTGGATACCAAACTGGGTACTTTTAACGGTACAGATTGAGGCCTAGTCCACACGGACCTGTGTAGTAATGAAACCGTGTATTATTCTATGCGATTTGGCTGTTTGGCCACATGCAACCGCACTTTTGGGCCCCTGAAACTACGTTTCTCTGAAACCGGAGTCCAGGGTAAAGTTTTTGGAAGACTCCGGTGCCAGTGGTTGCATGTAGATAGGATATCCGCCGTATTTTATTACCTGTCTCCATTGTTTGACGTCAGAGCGACGGTAAATAGCAAGTGAAATGGCAGACCAAACAAACATGCTGGTGCTAACTTTATTTGTGAGCGTGCTATCTGCTCTCTTTGGATGACATATCCAGCTGCTCGACCTAACAATCAACGAAGGAGACTGCTCCTGTTGCTAGCTACCCCAACTACACTACCACGAAAGCAGCGACGGGCCTGCCAATGGAGGTTCTGGATCCAGCCTGGTCGGACCTCCGTTGGCAGGCCCGTCGCTGCTTTCGTGGTAGTGTAGTCAGTTGTTCAGGCACCTCTGCTGTTGAATTAGGTCGCGCTATTTTTGTTTTTATTTACCGCACTTCCCTATTACTGTATTGACTCTGACATGTGATTGGTTAAAATGACCTTTCTGTTAGAAGTTAGATCGCCACCTACTGCTTTGGCATATGTATTACATCACTTGGTAGCAGGTTTTGTGGTTTCATGTGGATATCATATTTTTTTATCACACCACTTGTGTGGATGAATTTTTTTTTGGAAACCGGAGCCCAAAAAAGTAGTACACGGGTCCGTGTGGACTAGGCCTGAATTACTGTGGGACTAGGAGTACATATTAACATTGAATTCATCGGTGGCAAGTGGCAGTGTGAGAATGCTGGGAATGCTGGATTTAGACAGGAAGTGCACACACACACACACACACACACACACACACACACACACACACACAAAGCAAGCAGACATATAAAAGATAAGCTCTGTGTCATTAGAAAGGAGCAGAGGAGCTGAATTTTAGTTTCCTAAGCCACCCCTGCAGCTTGTTCAGAAATTCGATTTTTGTTGTTAAAGAAAAGGCACTGTTGGGTACCTGTACCTAATTGCAGTTAGCGGTATCGCTTCAAATGTAAACAGTACCCAACCCTGTACACTATAGGCATCATTTGGGTGTGAAAGCTCACACCAACATTCTATGGCCTCAATGAAGTCAAAGCATTTAACCCCAAAGTTACATTCCAGCAGCTGTAAATGCTTGAGTTTGCTACAGTCTAACATCTCCGACCTTTCTTTTATTCTTGAATTTACTGTAGTGAGTGACTTGGAGCAAGCTGTACCCAGCATGTCCTGCGGCGGTGTAACAGTTAATAGGGGTCTCTCAATACACTGCACGGTGTGTACTTCTGGTGGTAGATATACACTTCTAATAAACATGTCCCCTAGATCTCAAGAGCTCGCATTCAGCACTGCGCTCCCTCGGGTCCTCAGCAGTGCACCGACAAGTGTGAAGTCGAATGGATGAACGGTTGTCGAGAAAGTCGAAGGACTCAGATACAGAGACAATTTCATTTTAGTTGGATTCATGGTGCAAAGATGCTTTATATGTGGGGAGTTGAATTAAAGATTGTAGTACAACAGTAGCTAGAGTTGTTGGAAGTACCAAAAAAAAGAGACAGTTGTACAAGACATGCCTAGGTGTTACAAACGCATTGGCACTACATATATATCATCAAAAACAGAAAGAAGTCGATGGATATATCTTCAGGGTTTTGTTCTAAGAAGCAGGTTTATTGAGAGGATCAATTCTCCGAGCACCATATAACATCCCCTCAAATCTGAAACATGGACGAGTGCAAAAAGATCAGTTATGGGTTTTCTCAGCAAAGAATTCAGTCGTAACCCTCCTGCTTCTTTAAAGAGGCCCAAGATGTAACAGAACTGTTAGCCGTATTATTGGAACGCAGCAGGAACCGGTTTCTCCAGCTGTCAGGTCAGGTAACATTCTCAACATGTGACATGTGTTTACTTTCCAGAGTATGGGATCGCAGGAGGACGATGTTGGTAGCAAAACATCAAGTTATTCCTGAGGGGCCTTGGACAGGGAGAGAACGCTGCCGCCACCCAACACGTTCTTCCCCAGGATGAGTTGGATTTTTTTAAAAGAGGAAAACAAACAAACATTCTATTGCATAAGGACATTGGTCAAGGAAAATCTAATTGTGTGGAATGATGATAAATTTGGTTATTCTTTCTTCACAGTGTCTTAAGGATAACAAATGATCCTTACAGAAAAGGAAAAAAGATTACAATTTTGTCAGTGTTTTATTTATCAATGTTCAGGTTGGAGCGCCACTGCTACATTAACAGAAACCACAATAATAAAAACTGGACTTATTTGTTCCAAACATATGTGTGAATAATCTCACTGTTTGTATTGGTTCTGCTGCATGATGGCCGTAACAAGAGGGCATTACATGAGGTAAAAACATCTATGGCTGACGAGGAATAAATCTGATATATTCTACATTTGTAAAGACTGCAATGATCATTTCCCTCTCACTCCTTTTCGGTTAGAATGTAGCTGTCATCAATAGCAAATCTGTACACATGGACATGCCCTTGACCAAACTCGGCACAATGGAGGAGTCGTTCACAATCTGGTGCACTGTTATGTTTTGTTTTTGTTTTTTCCTTTTTCTTTTTTTGTTTTTTTAGGTTGGATCCACTAGAGGTCGCTAGAGCACTGTATAGAAAACCGTTTTGACAGCTTGTTATTATTACAAGAGGTGAAGTCAACAGATGAAACCAAACTGTCATGTCATTTGGGAGCTTGAGCTTTGCGATTGTGGATCTGTTAATAATAAATTGTTTAAGAATATAGTGCTGGGTTTCATGGCTTTGTGAAAAGATTCTCATCCCTTTGCTTCTACGTGTGCTGTGAGGGTGAATTTACAATTTCCATCCACTATCGATTGTCACATTGTAACGTTCTTGATTGATACAGTGAAGCTGATTTATGTTTCAGCCAATGGGCGCCCTTATTCAGGCGGATGTGGTGTACCGGAAAAAAGCGCCAATCACGACGCAGCATCCACTCCATAGGGGCGGGACTTCACCGCTAAAAGAAAGTTGGCACACGCCAATCACACGCATCACTCGGCTCTGATTGGTCCGCGCCTATGAATGAGGTGGGTCTTAACGACACACCGTGTAAGCTACTGTTGAAATTCCAGTGCTAACCAACTTTAGCCAGCTTGCTAACATGTAATTGAGCGAATTTGAAGAACTACACTTAAATGCAATACTAGACTTATAGGCATAAATAATATCTCATTTCCAACAGAGTAATACCGGAAAAATCGTCTTAATGTTTGCTACTGCGCGTGTCTCCGCTACTGCAACCAGGACATGTCCAGTTAGCCCGAGCGCAGCAATCGCTGGATAACGAACCTGGCAAGCTAACCAGCCAGCCCGTCTCTACTGGGTCTGCGTTGAGGGATTTGAACAGGTTTCGTCGCCCAGAGGACAGTGAAAGCCGGATGCTGTGACTACCATGAGTCCCGCAGGCTGCCCCCATGTCAACGGCTTCAAAGTGGACAACTGGAAGCAGAACCTGAGGGTTATTTATCAGTGTTTCGTGTGGAGCGGTTCAGCCGAGACCAGAAAACGAAAGGTAACAAGTGACAGAGGGAGACGAGTGTTTGGAAGGGACCCTAACGTACGCCAGACTGTGTGTGTGCGTGTGTGTGTGTTTCTGTGTGTGTGTGAGCTGGCGTCGCATGCGTGGACAGTTCCCCGCCCTTCCAAAACAACACAAACATCCGACACACAGACACCCTGAATGCCGAAGTGCTGTTTACTCTCACTCAAATACTACCCTCGCTTTAACTCCAGTTCCCCCTTTGTATGGGGCTAGAACTCGCCTAAATGCCAGCCTCAACACCTCGCAGACTCTGAAGCAAACTATCACCTAGTTAACCCCCGCCAACGTTAGCTTACTTCAAAGCTAGGGACCGCATAATAGATTAGAAAGCTGATGTGCTTGTGTTTGCATTGGCACTGCGCCTGCAGTGGCTCCACTTCCTTCCACCAGCAGACCGCAGGCCAGCATTTCACGGTGGTATTTCCTCGCTTAGGAGGAATTAATTGATTTAAAAATCAACTAACCGTCCTCTCTACTTGTCATCCAGGAAACTCAAAATGACACAGATGCATCATTGCTATCTTTGCACTGCACGGCAGCATCAGTAAGGGACTGTACTGTACTTATCAGAGGAGAAGGGGAGGCAGAATTGTGACTTTTTTTTCCAAATCTACACCCTCCCCAAAGCTGCAGATATTTTCCCTCGCTTCTCCATGAGTGACTGGGGGAATTTGCATGACCTTCCCTCCACCATATTTAACCATATTTTTTAATATTCACATCAAATGTAGGTAGTATTCAATCAATCAATCAACTTTATTTGTAGAGCGCTTTTCCTGCACGGACATGCAACACAAAGTGCTTTACAGAATTAAAAGCAATTAACACAATTAAAGAAAGAAAAACAATTACAAAGAAAGCCCCTCGCTCCCACCCTACATACTAGACACACACACACACACACACACACACACACAATAGGGAGACATGGCATGGCACTGATTGGGGACAATGCAATGAGCAAACAGCCCAGTTCTGTGAGCTATCCACAGAAATTAAACACATTTCTTTAGCACAGTGCAAATGATGTGTTGTGGAATGTTTGAAATTTGAAAATTTGATGATAATTTATGTTTTTACAGTTTCTAGCTAGGATAAATAGTGTGATTTTGGCAATTTTTGATGGAAAAAATGCCCTTCAAAGCCACCAAAGAGATTCGGGGTTTAGAGGGAAATTAAAATAAATACAGAATACAACCATTTAAAAAGGTAATTTGCTGATTTTCAACGACACTGCCAGATTTTCTGCGAATGTTGCTGCGAGTGTTTAGACACACGGAGCCGGATTGGCGAGTTGATCTGAGGTGCCCTATTCTCCGCTTTGTAAGGTAGTCATATCGGCGAAACTCCTTTAGTTTAAACAGACCGATGCGGTTTTCCGCAACGGGAGGGGCTGTTGGAGACTTGTGGGAGGAGCTGTTGATGACGCCGCATGTGTGAGCCACTGGCAGTGGATAAACAGGAAACAGCTGATGGCAGGAGTTAGCAAGCAGCTAGTAGCAAGAGGGAAACGCAAACCTGACAGACACTGTAAAGATGAACAACTGAGGAGACGAGGACTGACTAGCCGCGGTTTCCCTCCCACGTCACTGTTTACATCACACGCTGAGCTACACATTTTGTTACTCGCTCACGCCCCCCATTGCCCTGAAAAAGGCGCATTCTGTACGAACAAAAGTAGGTCTGTCTCAAACTCACACTGAAATCTGAAAATGAAAATAGTCTGTGATCAAACATATGTCAAGATTATGGTACTGCCTTGACTATTTCTCGCCTACAGTGTTTTTAGAAATATATTTTAGTGTCGTGTCTAGCTGTAATAGCAAGAGTTTGTCAACAGGAAGTGGGCACAACATAAGATCGTTGCTTGTTAGCCAGCCATCATTGTTTCAAACGGATATGTGCATTACGTCACCCACCAGCCGGCACGTTTATTGCACTGCTGCATTCTGGTAGTTGTAGGTTTTCTCCCTCTCCAGCAAAAGCATGCCTTTTCTCTGGTGGTGTATCACAATTTTCATAAGTATTTGCATCTTTCTACAGCATAGACATCCTAATTTTATTCAAAGGACATCTTTCCAGCAGCAAAGTGCCTCTTTAAAGTTGTATGTTCCTCCCCTAAGCCAAAATAAAAATACACAGAAGACCCTCCACAGTGCTTAAAAAAATTATTTAACATGCCTCCCTCGTTTTGCATCACCCCCCTGCCCTCTTATAAATAATTAACTGTCCCTAAGGTTAACTGTTAAAGCCATCGCCAGTCAGCCTCTCTTTCACATGGCTACAGCTTGTCTCATATGACACGTGAGAGCAGATATGCGCAATATTGGCATGTTGTGCTCGTATCTGCAGTGTGTGCCTACATACATCGTGCACTCAGATGTGCTCTGGGACAACCCCGTGTCCCCTGTCATCTGCTACGGGATCAGTGGGAGCTGGTAGTCCAGGAGGCATGTTTACTGAAATAAATGGTGTAATATTTGCAGGGTCTCCTCCTGCCATAATTGTCTGGTTCTCTCTGCCCCTGCTCCCACCCTAACCTGAAGAGCAGACAAGGCTGGCAGAAAGGCTCACATCCCTCCTGCGCATTGCCTCCCTGTGGCACAACATTTTTATTGATCGCGGCTCAGTTTTCCACTCAGATGCGCTCATGCCTCTCTCAGGAAACCAATACGCCAGGCAGTTAAATTGTGAATCCCATGTACTATTTTTTTTTTTCTTCAATGGGAGACTTACTCTGAATCAGTATGGCTCTAAAGATCGTGATTAGAGATCTTTACAGGGTTCGGTGAAGACGATGATGGATTTATTAGTCATATGTTCTGCTTCCAGTCAAACCTTAGCTCTGACATATGCTTCAGTTTGTTTTTGTTTGTATGGAGGAAAATCTCAGGACCCATAAGCTTATCACACGTCATTAGCCTCTGAGGAAATGCAGCAGGTTTACCCAGATATTCCAGTCTAGCTGCTACTTCCACTATCCATTCCCTCTGGTTAGCTGTAGCGGGGCAACAGAGGATAAAGACAAACACTGCATATCCCCCACAATCCTAAGAAGAAACAATTGTTTTTATGTAAGTTTCGACAGCCCCCACCCATACCATCATTCACTCTCCACTCCATGCTGACCGTTGATGCTGATCAACACTCAGTCTGCATCACACTGACCTTCAGACACAGATTGAATTCTAAGCATTCGTTCACCTTGACAATTCAAAGGCTCCACTCTTTGGTTGGCTGCTGTGTGAATCACAGAGGTGTCTAATCACATCTGAATGACGGCCGCATTGGATTTTACCAGTCCAGACAAATGTATTTTTCCACAAGGCACTGCAATGGAGAACGACTGGAGCCTTGCTTTCTAATTCCTCCATGCTCTAACGATAAATTAGGCCACGTGTAAATTCGTGATCTTCATGTTTCATTTACAAATAATCGCACTTCATCAGACAGGAAGAGCTGTGTGTGTGTGCAGTGCACCAAGCCACCGTGTGAGTCAGCCCCGCTCAAACTCTGAGCTTAGTGCCAGAATCAGTGCTACTTTTCTACCGGGTCCTGTTAAGGCTGTTGTCTGTTAGCCTGCACCATTGCTGCTGCCTCTGGTCAGTTCAGCGACACAAAATGGAATCATTGTGAAAGAGGTCCAGGGGGTCGTAACTCGAAGCAGGCAGCAAAAAGACAGAAAGTCAATGAGATATTTTATATTAGCTCAGGGTCAGTGTCCTCCTGGCACTGCCAGCTGACTTCAGTTATATTATTAAAGGAGCAGTGTGTAAAATTTAGCAGGATTTAGTGGCATCTAGTTGTGAGGTTTGCGTATTGCAACCAGCTGAAATTACTCCTGGTTAGAATTTCTTCAGTATTCATTGTTCAGGAGGTTTTTACCAGGAGCTGAATTATCGTCAGAGGTCTCTTCCTCTCCTAAACAAATGGACCCAGTGATTTGACCCGGTAAAAACACTGAATGAAATAGTTTCACGTTAAAATAATCCGTGTTTTCCTGACGCTGCTCATCGCAGAGGGGCTGCTAACTATGGTGGCTGAGGCGAAAATGCGAATGGCCCTATCTAGAGCCAGTTTTTGGTTTGTTTGTTCTGTGCTACTGTAGAAACATGGCAATTATCCGCTCCTCACGTAGATATAAGGGCTCATTCTAAGGTAACAAAAGCACGTTGATTCTTATTTTTAGGTGATTATACATTTTAAAACCATACTTATTATGTTACATTCAAATTCTGCCAGTATACCCCCCTAAATCCTACATTCTGTACCTTTTAAGATAAGGACCTATATTCATAAATCTTCTTTTATGATGAATCTGTTTTTTACGGCTGGAATCTGCCATCTACAACGGGCTTGAGACGCGCCCCCGTTTGAGGACTTGGCTCAGATTCCGGAGTTACTCCTTAAGGAGTATGATCCCATTTGTTTCGGCGGTGGGAACTTCTTGTGACCGCATGCCTTTGCTGACATTGACCCCAGCAGGATTCAAATCCTGGACCTTCGGCATGGAAGACGAGCGCTCTACTCCACCACACTACTTCTAATATAACTTCTATTTTGAATTGTGACTTTTTTCCTTAACTTGTGACTTGTATTTTTTTGTCAGAACTACAGTATTTGATATATTGCGTTTGTTTTGGGGGAATAGTCCTGTAATTCACCTTTCTGGACACCTCCTCTTGATGCAGGCCTCTCCCTTCAATGAACGAGACAGATGTTGCATTTGGCTGACAGTGTGATAATGTCCGCACTTACACTTCTAACCAGGATCTTTCCAGCCCATTACCCTCTACTGCTCTTCTCGCATAACATCCTGTCGGCAGATGGCTGGTCACTGACATCGCAGCGCTCGCAGAAATATGACATGGACAGAGCTCGGGGTGTTCTCTGGGTGTTAGGACGACCACAAGGCCTCGCTGAGCGTGTGGCCTCTTAGTCCACGGCCGGTGTGCTGAAGCAGAGCTACTGTATGTCCATTAGGACTCCACATGTGTACTCAGACTCCTGCTGGAATGACAGCAGAGGATGTGGAGACGTGTTGACAGACGGGTAGACACAAATTCCTACATGAATACAATGTTCTGAGGGACCAGAAAAATACACATGCACGCGGTAACACTGACAGTTGGAAGAATGAGTGAGGAGAGATTGTTGCATATTGATGCCTTTTCATAATTCATGTGCTGTCTAAGCACTTATGCACGGATGGGGTGTGTGTGACTGGAATGAGAATCAGTGCTTTTTTTTTGGTTATCCTCTTTTTCTATTTTGCATCTATGTCCATGTTAAGGCTGGCATGCCAAGCGTATGCTAAAATCATCAGCGACAGAGGTTGGTCTTCTGTTCGTTAACATGTAGGCTAAAGAGCTGACCTGAATATTATTTGAATCTGGGTAAACGAATTGTTGGATGCTTTGGAAAATATGCATGTCTGCTTTTTTGCTGAGTAATATAAGAAGATTGATATAATTCATGTCTGTCAATAAAATATAACGCTAGAGCTAGGAGACGATTACCTTAGGGAGCGATCACACTGAGATGAAACGCAGCACCAGTAAAACCATTGTTTTCCTATGAAACAGCGCGTCTAACCGGCTTTCAAGCATCTTTTTAGACGGGCCTTTTTCCGGCGTCTTTTTAGATGTGCATTTGGGTAGACTAAAATATTTTCAACTTTTTTGAACGTCAGACGCAGGTAACTTGCGCGCATTGAATAAGCGCTTCCAGCGTTACAAGCGTCTTTGAAGTGTCCACGTCTCTAGCGTCTCATTTCTGTGTGATCACCCCCTCAGCTTAGTTAATTAAACAAACAAGATGAAATTTGCTAATTTGTGAGCTCAAGAGGTACTGGTAGGCAGATTTTGTTTTCAAACTAGTTTCACTTAGTTCTGTCCTACTGCGCTATGATTTGCTGGTACTTGTCACATCGACGTGTCAAGGTCATCTAGTTCCATTATATTGGAGAGAAGGCAGACAGACATCTCTACGGCTGATATCTCCAACTCTCAGCAGCTCACAACAAAACAATCTACACTGATAAATAGCACCAATGGTAAAAGGAAAAATGTGTATTTTTTTTATTTTGTGAGTGAACTGTACCTTAAATGCTAAATAATTACTTATTCCAGCTTCTCATTTCTGGAGATATGCTGCTTGTCTGTCATGTATCATTTAATATCTCTGGGTTTAGATTGTTGGTCACACGTAAGTCATTTGACGTGTCACCTTGAGCTCTAGGAAATTATGAAGTGCATTTTTCACTATTATCTGACATTTTTAGACAAAAGATTGTAGCAATGATGAATCGGATGCTACTGTAGCACCGTCATTCCACAATGAAACCAGGGTATTAAATGCATATTCTCATGCAACATTAGCTTACAATACACAAAATGTGTTGGCACAGGCGCTAGGCAATGTAGCAGAACAGCAGCCACTGCAATGCTTCGCACAGTTCCTTTTTAATATGTTTTTGATGCTCGTTGTGCTTTGTGGCGTGTATTCCACTGAGATTTTGATGTCAGCCATTCTCCAAAGTTTTTTTTATTACTTTTGGCACCAGCCAGTACAGGTGGACTGGGACATTACGCCACAGTTTTGACCACTGCAGTCCACAATAGTCTTATTACAAAACATTTACATCCTTTCTTTCTATTAACTATTCCACTCTGCATGTTAATGTTCTTTGAAGGTCACTGTGAAGTGAAATATTTTAGTTTGCAGAACACAAATATCTCTTTGTCTCTAGTCTTTGCCCTCATGCCTTCCTCCATCTCCTTTCTTCTCCCTTCTGTCTTTTCTGATTTTCCCTCTCGTCTTTCCAGGCACTTCTCATTTCTTCTCACCTCTCATATTCATGCCGGCTCATTGGCATGCCAGCTTCTCATCTGCATGCTTTTGAACACCTCGCTATCTACCCTCCATCCACAGCCATGCCACCCCCCTCATCTTTCCGACGTGACTATCAAACAGAATATATAGGAATGTATAAATTATTAAACATTAATAGCGTATATTGCAATTTAGGTTTACACGTTAATTACACAAATCTTACATGATCTCCATGGTTACAGCAGCATAAAGAATCAAGACAAAATACATTGTGTGGTGTTTATTTGGCTTATGTTCTTTTGCTCAATGTTTTTGTACAGCCACACATACTCCTCTCTCTCACACACACACACACAACACATAGAAAAATGTCCTTGTTAGACTAGTTTGCAGTCACCAATTGTAATTCTGCCCAAGGCAGCGGAGGTTGAAGAAAAGCTGTGTAGGATGTTGATGTGCTTGATAGAAAAATTAATATTTCGATAACTGTTAAAGCCAAAAACGAGGTTCCCACGTTAGGGTAGGCCCTAACAGATTACATTCCATTACTTTGTAATTTAAGAGACATCTGACATTTTGAAATGTCAAAAACAAAATGTTTCCACTGTGAAGGATTTTTGATCATAAAGAAATGTCTGATTCTGTGTCTCATAAGAATGTGTAATTTGTGTATTGACAGGCTGATGATCTGAGAAGCATCAGCACCCTTCGCACTTAGCATGTTTTATATTGAGAGGCTCCCGCCTGTCTGGATGATAAGATGTCGACCTTGTTGTTGCTGCTGGCTAACACACACACTTTGTCTAGCTCTTGTCTGGTGATATGATGATACGAGGATCTAAATGACGTGGAACAAACACTTTATCAGGCTGAAATGATTGTTCTTTATCTCAGGTTTTTAGTGTGTCTCTGTCCCTGCTATGGCTGGGTATCGTTTAAAGAATTTGATACCAGGACCCTTAAAGTGGTACCGAGGGTTTCCCACATTTTCATTTATTTGTGGCATCAAAACATCTGCTGCAACAAATATATTTTCTAAGTTTGGAGCTGGACTGTTCATAGGATGGAGTCGCAGAACATCAGACACATTGAAAGTAAAACCTAACCATTCATTCTACTGGGTTTACACTGGGTCTAAAGCCCAGTTTAGACCAAAGATTCGCAACGAGACAAAACCGTTTCAGAACGTTGTAGAAAGAAGTTCCAGTGGTGTAAACTGGCCATCTGAGCTCAATTCAAGCCGGCTGATGGTGTCACCCGCAACTCCGCTGGTCAAATCGCTGGCGTCTTGTTTTAGAACGTGAGGCTGGCCACCTCTTACTACAGCCAGTCGGCTTACAGTGAAGTGCTCTGGTCAAGTCAAAATGGCCGCAGTTGGCATGTTCACTTGCTGTGGCAGGTGCTCCGTCCCTGCCAAGCCCTCTGTTTCCATCCTTACGGTGTGCCGGTGCCGGACAGTGGGTCACTGCTGCTTGCTGTGTTCCCTTATGTGCCCACACCCAGACACATTCTCCTTGACTGATTAATTGATGCTGGTTATTTATATTATTGTGGCATATTTATCATGAATAAAGTCCATCTGGTGCTTGTTTTGTTTCTGTTTTTTGCTATTCTAGCACTACTACAAATGCAACTGTAGCCAGTATCCCACTGTCACTATCCTCATAATATTTTAAGAATCTACAAATTATATTCAGCCATTAAGTAAGCCTGACAGCTACAGAATAGCGCATTGCAAAAAGTTGCCTGTTTTAACTCATCTCGTCGCGAATCTTTGGTCTGAACTGGACTTAACTCGCCTCTGCAGCAGCTGCTCCTCTCCATCGATCTGATTTGATCAGCTGTGAACAGATTGACAGATCAATTATCTTTTTTAATTTTAAAGCTCTGCCTGGGCTGCGTTTATGAAAGAGGGGGCACAAAATGATACAAAGGGACACACACATTAAAAAAAGAGAGAGAGAGAGAAGTTTTTAGAATCACATAGCATAAGACCATACCATTTTAACCCCCCCGCCCCCGTGCCTATAGCATCAAATGCAGGTATTGCTTTACTGGAGACATTTTGATGCTACTTGGTACTGGGTTATTTCGGTCTTCACCTTGAAGGTATTGAGTACTGATACCCAGCTCTATTGCTGGGTATCTCTGACGCGGCAGGCTTCTTTGATATCAGATTTGTCTTATAATTAAACTTATGTATTCAAGTAAAACCAACAACAAACAACTGAGGCTTTTATTCATCAGAATGAAGATTTCTACATCATCCAACACAACGTCTTCTGTATGCCAGACCTGCTGTCACACCCATGCACTATGTGTATAATGTAGTGTTGTCAAAAATATTGATTTACCAATGCCTATCAATTCTGAATATTTGTAATTGAATCCGCACCCATTTTCCACAGCATCAGTACTATGGATACTAAATTGCATTTTGAATGTGTGACAATCTCAGACATTTTTGTACATATACGCTACCACAATAAGAAAATTACTTTTATTAATGGAAAAAAGTTTAAATTATTGTCAGTGTTTACTGCAGTCATTCTGCTGTTTTCTGCTACTAACAAAAAAAGTCGTCATGTTTTTGTGCTGTGGTATTGTAAATGGTATCCAATATTGATATTTTTCAAGGTATTGTAATAGAAATTCTAGTGTCTTGACATTAATATAATGCATTAGAATGCTTTCCTCTCCTCTCTGTTTCCTTTCCTTTAATCTCTTCCTCCCTCTGTCTTCCAGGCCAAGTCATGTATCTGCCACATGTGCGGCGCCCACCTCAACAGACTCCACTCCTGCCTCTACTGCGTCTTCTTCGCCTGCTTTGCCAAAAAACACATCCATGAGCATGCCAAGAGCAAAAGGCATAACCTAGGTATGGCACACACACACACACACACACACACACACACACACACTCTTCACTCACACACACTTCACTCACTCTCACAAACAAAGGCATTCACAGTGTCCACAGGTGCAGTTGGAGCAGGTGTGTTTTGAGTGCTCTGTTATGCACATGGCGTAACACCAGGCATCCAGACCTGCAATTAGCCCCCTTTGCTTAAATGAGTCGGTCCCTGCCTCCTAAACAAACACACACCCACACACAATGCCGTCAGTAATGCTTCTTCTCTCAAAACAAAGGCTGCTAAAAGGGCTAATTATACAGCTGAGTGGCTAATGAAGAAGCAGCCTGGTGGGATTGCATAAAGCGCAGACAGTTCATAGCGTGTATATATTTCTGTGTCTGTATTTAAGCTTTAAGTTAGTCATATATTGGACTACTTCAGCGGCCTGGCTGTAACACAGTTGTGGTTTTTGTGATGTTTTTAATCGAGCAAAATAATCGAGAGCAACAGAAAGAGCTATTACGCAATGTGGTGCAACATAATTGCAACCCTGTCGAAAAGGCTTGGCCTCATGGGGGATTTGAACGTCACCTGTGTATTTGGCCTCATGTAGCCCATTAGAGTGAATACATGCATTAGTGAACTTACTAATGAATAAGGGCTGAGGTCTGTCTCGGCAGCTTATTAAAATTAAGCACATTCACTTAGAATAAGAACTCATTCACTGGGTACACCTCCCTGTTTTTGCTTCCTCCAGATCCCTTGAAAACATTCAGTGGTGTGTGTGATTATGGGGTAGAGCTCTGAAAGAGATTTGCCTCCGCCTTGTTTTGACAGGATTATTATTCCAGGTCAGAGAAGGTAACATAAAATATTGCACATCAGTGATTTTGGTGATAATCCGCGCTGGGTTTGTTGAAATATTCCTCCTTAAAAAAGGACAGAGGAAGGCTTTTATTTTAGATGCTACAGCCACACTGTTTCTCACCATAGCCCGCATGGAGGTCGCTTTGTTGGCAAGCGTTCCGCCGTGAGAAAGTTGTATTTCAATTCACTGAATAAAATATTTGCATCAAACAGACCCAATCTGGACGGCTCCCGATTTGTACAAAGTGGTGGGTGTTTGCGGAACACCAAGAACAGTTGGCTGTTTTCCCCCATCCACGCTACTCCCACAGGGACACACGGCCTGTAATAATCAAAACATTGCACACAAATCACTGAATTACTGCGAGAGAAGATTCTCGCCACGTTTTACCTGATCCCACCCAGTTAAATGCTGCTGAACGTGTGCAGTTTTAGGCAGAATGTGAAGCCGTCTGGATGAGGCATTCACCTGTAAACTGCTGTCTATTGTACTTTGTGCACAGAATGGGTGATCCTGATATACAGATGGGTGACAAGTGAAGTGATAACACAAGCGTCTCAGTCAGGTTTTTGTCTGCCTCGAGCCTCCAGAGCAGCTTTGATGCTCCTTGACATAGATTCTCCAAGTCTATGCAACTCTACAGGAGCAAAGATATTCACTCATTCTGTGTTTTGATGACGGAGTGTGCCATTTTTAAAATGTAGCTCCACAGTCTCCCACATGTGTCGAGAGGGCCATTGCACAGTATTCATATTCTACTCCTCATCAAACCATTCAGTGTGGAATCATCTGCATTTGTTATTTTGCTTCTTTTGAATTTAATTTGTCATCCTCTGTATGTCGTAATTTTGCTAATGTTAAAGCAATCACACTGATGTCATGATCAGATAAGCTTTGAGAAACTGAGAAGAGCTTGTTTTATTTGTTTTTAATTTGCTTAGAACCACTAAATTGAACATAGTAATTTCATGTCATCACAATATGATTCCACCCTAAGTCAGTGTTGATTTATCACTGAGCTCTATTCTGTCAGCCAGTGTTACTGGTGAAGTGCACTGCTTCCATTTATGATTTGTTCCAAAATCTTTTATCACATTATACATATTTTTATATCATGGTAACGGTTATATCTTGGTACAATAATTGTTCTGTAAATGCAGTTAAGAAACAGTTTAAAATAAAAATGCCATACTTAAGAGTCCTACATAGGTCTGATTTGTCAAGACCCGCTTCTAAACTGGAACCGTGATGCATGTTACTGTACCCTCCCCATCACCTGGATATATACCAGTTAGTTTTCTAACCCAACCCGATCCGTTGACACAAAGATCCATGGCCTGAACAGAAACAGTAAACGTAACGTAAAGGTAATTCAGGAAATAAAGTTTAAAGGTTGTTTTTTTTGTTTGTTTGTTTGTTTGTTTGTTTATTCTGATAGTGCTGAACAGCACTGCCTGTTGAAGTCAGTAATATAATACCGCAATGCTGTCCCACTGTATAGAAGGTATGATGGTGGAATGGGGGGGACAGAGTTGTCTCGCCTTTGAGCCGCTGCTGGAGGAAGTAACAGTGCCGAAATGTGACCATGGGCAGGTGTGACGTTTTGATGAGGTGTTATGCGTTCAACCCACCGTGGGAGATTTAAAAAGCAGCTGATAGCAGTTAGCAGCTAACTCAAAGAAGAAGAACAGTGGCCAAAAATATCAGCAGGTTGGGAAAACAGTTAGATTCAGGAGACATGTGAATGCCATTGTAATTTTTTATAAAATGCTGCCAATGCCATCATGGAACCAAGTCACACACTGGAGCGGAATTGGTTTAGTGAAAAGATGCAAAGGAAGCATAAAGAAGGGGCTTAGTAGCGGACCTATAGCCCGATCCCTGTGTAGGAAGGGCTTGAGTCGGTTGACAGAGGATTAAAACGTTAAAATATTGAAATAAATTATTATTATTCTCATTTTATTTTAATATTTTTTATCATCCACCACCCACGAGTCGACCTGCATGTTCTTTTTTTCACCCATAACTGGACTTAGAACTAGAATTAAAACAAAATGTTAGCCACCGGGCACCTGCCGGTTACCCCAACTGGATGAAGGAGTGCACTTCATCATAATTGATTTCATAAAAAATCATTCCAATCCTGTATTTGACAGTTAGCCAGGTCAGGGTTTCTAGTACCGATGTAATGCTGTCTGTTTTCCTGGTATCAGTTAAAGGTCTCGCTGCAGCATTCTGCACCAGCTGCAGGACTTAAAGACTTACATTGACAAATTCCCAGAGATACTCATTCCAAAGGTTAACACAGTGTTGTCAAGCTGTAGGTGGCAGCCATGTGCACTGCCATAAAGCAATTTGCTAAGAATTGTAGCACTGGGCAAGGTGAAAATGCACGTTACAGTTCACAGCCTTGGAATACAGATATTCTTCTTGAGGTCTGAGCTGCAGAGAGATGTAGTGTGCCAACACTTGTGCAGACATTTTTACAACCTTTTATTGTTTACAAGAATACTGAATGGCTCAGTGTTCAGAAGATACTGCAAACAGCATATAATCTTCAACACAAGGCATCATCCTGTTAAGATAAATGCTGCGATACCAGCTCTACACCCAGTAGCACTCTTTTTTTCATTCTCCACATAATAGAATTAGGCTGTTTGAGCTGCAAGTGAAGTACGTTACACTGCGGTGTTTGGAGGAGAACGCTGCCGCAGCAAAGACACTCGGGGTGTCCATGACAAAAGGCTGGGTTTGGCAGATGTTGAGAATCTGCCGATTTTTGTTTTCACGAAGCCTCCTTTGCTTGGCGTTATCGCTCGGCTCAGGAAGACCCCCTCTGGTGCGTGTGTGTCCCACAGTGTGTAATTGTGAGTTTAATTAGGTTAGCTGCTGAATCGAAAGCTGCAAAAATAGAGTGAGAAACAGTCTCGTATGGAGGGAGAGAAAAGATTTATATAAAAACAGAAAAAAGGGACAGATCTCAGCAGACTGGTGAGGAGGTAATTAAGTCGTCTTTAACAAACCCTGTGGAATTAGCCTCCATTAAACCCCGGCCCCTCCCTCCTCCTCCTCCTCCTTCCTGCTTCTCCTCCTCCTTTCTTTCTTGCCGTTCCATCTCTTTCATCTAACCGTTTTATGCGTTTTCCACTCACAGCTATTTGGTGAATGCTGTCTGCAGCCTTGTATTGGGCTCATCTGTCTCTATCCTCTTCTCTTTGCCCTCCTCTTGTTCCCATGGTTACCTGATGACCCTTTCGATATTTAGAATTGTGAAATGATTTCATCTAATTGCACTTAAACTGTCTGTCTTACTGCTTTTCCCTCCTCTCCCATCAGTTCAGTGAAGTTCTGTACTTTGGTATACTTCCTTCCCTCCCTTCCTCCATCCTGCTCCCTTTTTTTTTTACCTCCATACCTGCAGAGCATGACAGCCAGGAGAAGCCTACAGGCATGTTGTCATGGCAACAGCAAACAGGTAGCTGCAGGGTATGGAGCAGGTGAGGAGAGAAGGGAGTTTTGGTCTGCCATTGAGCATTTAAGCGTTTAAGCAAGTGTGAAGCGGGGAAAGATCGCACAATTAGATAGGCGCCTCCCTCCTTCCTCCCCCTCACCTTTTGACTCCTCATCGCTCTCTCTGTCTCGCGGGGTGTCTCTCCACCGTTCCTGGATGGTGTTAACAGATAGCTGATATGTCAGCAGATAAGCCCCGGCTACCTGGCATCGCAGCGCCATGGCAACGTGGCCCGAATAGACAAAAAGCCTGAGAGAGGAGGCAGTTAGCGGTTCACACAGCTCGGAGCGACGCAAAGACCTTTTTCACCCTATGACAAACATAAACTGAGTGTCTCTCTGCATTTGACTAAAACAGCTTCCTCATGCATTATTTGTTCTCCTTCTCTCTCTCTTACTCCCGCCTGGCCTTTCAGCTATTGACCTGCTGTATGGAGGAATTTACTGTTTTATGTGCCAAGACTACATTTATGACAAAGACATGGAGCAGATTGCCAAAGAGGAACAGAGGAAAGCCTGGAAAATGCAAGGTATGAAAGCACATAGCTGCACCACACACTGTTGCATACACACCATGCCAAAGTTGCGTGATGTCTCCCTTGAGCGTTACAGCTCTCGGTCCAAGGGTTGCAGCAAAGGATGCAATGCTTTGAATGGGTGTATGTGTGTGTTTGTTCCAGGCATAGGGGAGAAATACTCAACGTGGGAGCCCACTAAGAGGGAGCTGGAGCTGCTTCGCCACAACCCCAAGAGGAGGAGAATCACCTCCAACTGTACTATTGGTCAGTACTTCTAAGTCTCTAATGCACACAGGCACCCACATGCAGACACATCAGTGTTGAAGAGGATGGCTGTGTAGCTGCAAAGCGCCTGATGTCAATCTGGGCCAATCAGGACACTGTGCGGATCTCTAGAGGGAGGAAAAAATGTAAATGCAGAAAGAGGAAGCAGTGCTACCACCAGCATCAATGATATATATGCAAAGTTTACATCTTCACACTTGCAGTGAAAGGGGACTTTTAAAATGTGTCATCTAAAACCCATATGCTAAAAACAGGCTGTTTACCATTCGAGAGGCGAATAGCCTCAGGAAATGTATTCTCTTAAACTGTTCTGATTAAAAACAAAGCTAGCTCCTCAGAGAGGATATTTGCTTTAGGATTCAAAAAAAAAATTGTCATCTCTTATTTGCTAACTTCAAGATTTTCCCATTTAAGGTCTGTACAGATTATAGTGGGAATAAATTTCAACTCTTTCTCAGCAGGGCCGTCGCAGGGGGGATGCGAAGCCCTGTACACTGAGATGTGTGCGTATGATTCATGGCCACACACACAGAGCTATTCTAGTTCTACTGCACGTCTGATCTGGGTTCATTACATTTTTAACAAGTAAAATAATACAGCATCACCATGCACATAATGTCAGCTATGACTTTTTGCAGGCTTGGTTCTATGAGGGTGCAAAAGCATGCCTGATCCCAGCCTCGGTTTAATATTTTATTTTGAGGGTGGTAAGCTCATCTTACTTCCTTTCTGTTTTGACTCAACCGACATATGTGAAAGCATGGGGTGCATATTCTATCATCTATCGTTTATATCATATTTAATGTACAATTTATATTGATTACAATACATTTTCAGTGTGTTTTCTTGCCAGAGTCACTTGTGGCTCACTAAAAAACAGACCAGACGCTGAAACTATTGCTGCTGTGCAGCGTTCAGTGTAAAAAGCCCAATCCGTCAACATTAAGCACCAAAAGCAAGCAGGCAGCGCTCCTTGGAAAGTCGGCACACTTCACGCCACTTCTGCATCCAGTGTGAACCCAGCGTTAGGAGCGTCTCCATGCTTTAAAACAGCAGTGCCAATCACAGTTAAAGCTCTGCAAACGGAAAGCTTCACTTAAGGAAGTGTGTGGCGTGAACACACATCACCATGTGTGTATAAAACATGAGACACTACTTTTTCTAAACAGAAAGTTGGGTAAGATGCTATGATCAGCCCAATGATGCAGGTGTCGCCTTCATAGAAAAGCACAATATGGAGTTCTAATCGACCAGGCTGATGTGTGCAGAGGTCCATATGGTTACACTGCAGCAGCCTGGTCTTGTTTTCAGGCAATTTAATGAAGGTAAACAGCGAACGACCGTGCGTAACAGCACTGTGCTCTGCCTGCAGATTTATAACGTATCAGTCCTGCTGCCTTCAGATGCTGCAGGGATTTCAGGAAGTGCAGGAGAAGCTTTTCATACAGTACGAAGCAGGTCTGACACCCAGGGAATTTATTTTCAAAGCATGTTTGGTCAAGAACAGTCATAAAAACTCTCTCTCTAGCCAGGCGCAAGGCTCTAGAGGACTTAAGGGCCATGGGCCAAATCCGGCCCCTTGATGGGGTGCAGGGTGGCCCACTGACCATTTGAAAATTGTCAGTATAATGAAAAATGGACAGATGACTTGGGCTTTACTTTGCAGGGTGTACCCCCCCTCTGGCCCAGTGTCAGCTGGGATAGGCTCCAGCCCCCACCATAATATTCAACTCTGACATCCTATACGATGACCTACATGTGTCCCTGACAGCTATCAATCAGGCAGATATTAGAAAGCAAAGCAGCAGCGTGTATCTGAAGCAGCAGGGAATATCAGAATGAAGCAGTGTTGGGGTTTGGCTGCGTGTGGGAGTGAGGAGAGCTGGCATACGTTTAACACCTTGTAGCAGCCTGCAGCGACGTGCTCTAGCACCATTAACATCCCTGGCACTGTCTTAGGTGAGGGAAATTACAGGCCTGGCTGCTCATCTGTGAGAGCACTACCTCCATCCTTCCCCTCCTCTGCTCCTCTGCTGTCTGTCCTCTTTCCTTCCCCTCCTCTCCTTCCACCATCTCTCCTGTTTATCTCCCCCTCCCTCTCCTCTCGTCTGTGTCTGTGTGTGGTTTGGTCTGCTGTAATCTGACAAGGGTTTCCCTGCGTGCAGTCCAACGTTGCCTCAGGGACATCACAATATTACTGTGAAGTGTGTGTGTGTGTGTTTCTTAGTTGTCTGCCATTAACAGCACTGCAGCTCAGATGCCCCACTGCAGCAGCCAGGAAAAATTATCTCTCCCTCTCTTCAGCTCTTTCTCTCTGTCCTCCCTTTTTATTTATTCCTCCCTCACCTCTCCACCCATCCTTTCTCTTTGTCTCTTCTTTGTTGCCTGATTTTTTTTTTTTCTCCTGTTAACCCTCAGGCCTGCGAGGTTTGATAAACCTGGGCAACACGTGCTTCATGAACTGCATCGTCCAAGCACTGACGCACACGCCGCTGTTGCGTGACTTCTTCCTGTCCGACAGACACAAATGCGAGATGCAGAGCAACTCCTGTTTGGTGTGTGAGATGTCGCAACTCTTCCAGGAGGTAACTGTCACCTCTTTTTTTGTTGAATTTGTTCAAATGTGTAAAAGACGAGGGATAAGGGGCCCTGACACACCCAAGCGAAGGTTTGCCATCGGTCGGTGGCATAGTGTTGACACATGGCTGCTTTTCGACTGATTCAACACATTGAATCTGTGTTGGAGATGGTGGGACCCGTCACTGAGTGAAATCCCTCTGACTGGCAGTTCAGCTCAGCACATGACGAGATATGAAGTGAAGAAAGCACATGAACGACCTAGATTATCTTTATCCTTGCCACTAGTTCTTTAATGTTGGTTTTAGTTTGTCTGTGCTTAAGAGGCTGAGAAGGCCATGTTTTCTCTCTCACGTACACACCTTCCTCCTCCAGTTCTACTCAGGCCATCGGTCGCCACACATCCCCTTCCGTCTCCTTCACCTGGTGTGGACCCACGCTCGTCACCTGGCCGGCTACGAGCAGCAGGACGCCACGAGTTCCTCATTCGCGGCGCTAGATGTCCTGCACAGACACTGCAAAGGTCAGACACACTTAATCACTCGAGGAGACCAACAGAACACCAAAAAATGAGAAAGACAGATGTGAAGTAGGCGGGGGAGAAAGCAGGAAGAATGACAGAGAGCTGAGTGTCTGTGTGACAGGAGGAGAGCTGGGTGGATGAGGGGAGTTGAGAGGATGAAGAGGAGAGAGATGTGCACTGACTGACAGAGAGACGGAGAGCCACAGTGCTGATCTCTCTTGGATCTCTGCATCTCTCTGTGCAGTTTAGAAGCAGAGCGGGTGGCTGTGAAGTTACACAGCATTGCTTTTAGTGACTGTGTGTATGTGTGTGTGTGTGTGTGCGTGTCTTTTCATCCACACAGACGACAACGGGAAGAAAGCCAACAACCCCAACCACTGTAACTGCATCATCGACCAAATCTTCACAGGGGGCCTGCAGTCTGACGTCACCTGTCAAGTCTGCCAGTAAGTGCGCTCGTGTATGAGGTTCTTCCAAAGAAAAACACAACACCAGAAATCTTTCAGACCTCACTAGAGACTGAATGAAGAGATAAAGCTCAATAGAACAAACCGACGGCCTTGAACAGTACAATACGGCATTGTCTTACAGCACAGGTGCATTATGTCTCACTGTGCCTGGCTTGTTCTGTCTTGACCAAACAGCCTCTCATAAACATCACACTGCACGTGTCTCTCACCGTCCTGCATCAGAACTCTCTAATTCCATGCCCTGAGGTGACCCTCCTGCCTCCCCTCTCCTCCGTCATTCACACAGCGCATCATCAATCACACACACTGAGCTGCCACACTGCAGCAACAGTAAAAACCTTGTTATGGCATACAGTGTGTAAAGTTGATCTCTACTTCCACCTGGTGGTCAAAGACAGTGCTTGATCTTAACTTTACAGTAGCTGACACTGCAGTGGAAGTGTAGTGTGTGTTTACAGTGTCATTATATAATTACTAGCATGATATTATCATAACAACAACACGCTGCCGGTGTGTTTCTTTTTCTAGATTCGGACAAACGTATTAAGCAGACACCTTTTAGGAGACCCCTCCTACGTGTTGGGCTCGCTTGGGCACATGAAAACACAGTGTGCCCTGAAGCCAGCTAAAAGAAGCTAGTGTTTAGTGTGAGTTTGGTAAAGTAGGTATAAAAAAATGAGTAGGCTTATTGTGCTAACCTCAGCACATGCTGCAGAAAGTGTACAGGTTAAAGTCTCTGGGCAGAATTTGTCCTTGTAAACAGGCTCCACATTATGTGCATTTATGTTCTGCGGTCTAAAATGGATCTCTTAAAAAAAAAAAAAAAAAGTAGGAACCAATTGAATAATTATCAGAAGAATTTTTAAGCATACTGTGAAATAATTGTGTGTTATTGCAGCTGAGGACCACAACAGGCACAGGTTTCTAAAGGAAATCCTGCTGCCATAAGGCCTTTGCTGCTTTATGAGTTATACACTTTGTATTCTGTATTTAAACTGAAATTGAAAGCTCATCGTTTGCTTTGACCAAGGAGAAACAGGACATATTGTACAATTCACGGAGCAGTTTATAACACACTTGATCTAGGTCATATGGTCAGTATTTACAAGCTGAATCCAACTGAAGTTCCCCATTTTTACCCATGAAACTAAATAACTTTCTATCCTTTGTGGCGACACTGGAGTGAGTTCAGGATCTCTTGTTCTTCTCTTCATTACTGTCCCTGCCCACACAGCTCACATCTCTGTCATCGTGTTACAGCAAAGGTGCTAATGATGAAGGTCCTAAGTGTTAACTGTCCTCTCACTTTGCATTCAGGAAGCCTGCTGTTTTCTAAATGTGAAAGTACTGAATCGGAAACACTTTTGACAACTTTCATATTTCATTTTCGCTCATGTTGGGGCCTTTGCCATCCTTGTGAGGAGTTGGAGCTATTAAATTAGAGCATTTGTCTCTCACTTTATATTCTGAAACAAACTAATCGGCATATGATTGTGATCCAGTTCCCACAATAAATAAAGACGCAGAGAAATCCTCCAGATCGTCGTGAGTCTAAACACCTGTTTGTTGTCTACATGTAAAAGTAATAACACAAATTGACATTTAATGTTTAAAGAGTTTTTCAAAACTAGCTACAAAGTGCATCACAGCTACAAAATCAACAATGAAAAGCATTTAAAGAAAATAAAACTGAAATTAAACACCAACAGGGAAGGAAAGCATCAGTAAAATGCCCCTGAGAACACAGTAAATTGATCTTTAGATGAGAATTAAAACACTTAACAGAGTTTGCTGATCTGACCCCTAAAAAACTCAGTTAGCATGAGCTTGAGCTCAGAACCCACTGGCCATCAGTTTGATGACAATTTAGGCCCCTGCGGGCAACAGCCAATATTTCAGCTTCCTCTTCTGTGTGCAGGTCATTGTTTACAGCCCTGGCTGAGATGTGAGAGTGGATTTGGAGTTGAGAGATCACTAATCTCTATAAAAGCTAATAAAAAGCTAAATCATCAGTCATCGTCTGATATGTCAGCCAATGTGTTCCGACTCTTTTGCTCTCTACATGAACCATTTACCTGCAGGCAACCAGTGCTTGCTCAGACCAGTCCCTTGAGGATTTCATGGGCTGTCTTTGTGATTGTTGAAATAAAATACCTGATTTCACAGCAGCTTTTCTTCTGGAAAAAAAGTGATGCATGCTGCAATGTTTAAAGGAGCTCTGATCCAGGATGGTGAGAGACAAATTGGAAAAAAAATAGTTGTGATGCTGCTATTTTGGCACTTGGGAAGAAGCCTCGCAGCAGAAGTCAACATCTGACACTGAGCCGTTTTCACATCAACAGCAATACGGCTCGACTGTTGTTAATCCTGTTAATAGCCATAGGGTAACGTTAGCTGTGTGATGCTAACGGTTAACCCTGTCACTGTGTGTCTGTGTCTCCAGTCATGAACACACGGCAAATGAGCAAATCAATAAGCTGCACGCAGCTCTACAATTAAAGATTTTACCCTTTTTAAATAGTCAAATCTGAGGTAAAGTTTTAGTGATTGGACAAAATTGCAAAGTCGGACTACAAACGGACTACAAATGGAAACCTGAACATTTCCATTGCAACATCTTGTCCCCTTGCCTTCAGATTCTGCATTCACACACAGATATCTGTTTGTAGAGATTAGGGTTAGTTTTGAGCAGGGCAGAACCGGAACCCTTTGTTCTAATGACTTTTAGGTTTAGTAGACTGGTAAATTATGTTCCCCTTTAAAAGTAATTGAAAGGATTTTGAATTTAATCCTTTATTTTACAGCAAGCCAGCGTAGTAAAGCTGGCACAGTGGTAATATGGGAACGCTGCAGAGTTTTTGTTAGAAACCAGGCAGCAGAATTCTGAATTAATTGTAACTGTGCCACAGCTTCTTGGCTTAACAAGCATACAGTGGATTACATTTTGTGAGTAGACAAACCAATGGATGATTTGGTAAGCCGTTAGAAAGACAAGAATAGGGGTGGCTTGTCATTGTTTCTTGATTGAACTTTTTTTGTGTGTGCAATAAAGTACATTTGTAAGACTTAGTAGTTAAATTGGGCTTTGGGTGGCTCGGGGAAAACATCCCAGGCTGACCTTCCCAACATTCACAAACATGAAGGTAGCAGAGTCACAAAATAATCAGACATTAACAAAATATAAGAGAAAAATTTACAAGTAAACAAACAACTACAGGGAGAAAACTGAAAAAAAAAAAAGAGTTTCAAATGGTCTTTGAGGCTGATTAACGATTTTAAATCAGGATCAGGGTGGTGGCTCAGTGAATCACCCTGTCACAAGCAATAAGGCTGTTGGTTTGAGTCCACCTGCAGGATGAGGCCTTGCTGTTAGGACTCTGCATGTTCTCCTTGCACCTGTGTGGCTTTCATCTGGATGCTGCGGTTTCCTCCCACAGTCGAGGACATGCAGGATGTTTTTGTATTAGCCCCCGTGACAGACTGGCAGCCTGCCCGGCGTGCACCCCGCCTCTCGCCCAGTGTGAGCTGGAACAGGCTCCAACCTCCCGCAACCCTGCACAACATAAGCGGTTTAGAGAAATGATTGATGTTAACAAAGGGAGTTCTTTATAAAACATGGTCACCACCCAAATCTTCTCAGGTCACGAATGCTATCAGCCGCTATCATTAGTTTTATATCCTTAACTGCCAGCTCTAAGCTGCGGCGCGCGTCTCTGAATGATGTTCGGTGTAATTATCTTCATAGCCCAGATGAACGAGCTTAGCTGCCAACATTAGGAGTGCAAGGGTCTGAGCCGCGGTGCCAAGCCGTTGATGCCTCCCTGATGTCTCCCTCTTTTGTCTCCTCTCACTTCTATGTCTGTCTGAATAAAGGAAAGGTGCAATGTCTTAATGTGCTGCCTGTGAAGTGGGTAACAGGCTGGATGAATCACACAGCAGCCACCTTGAATCTACATGCAGCATTTTCAGCCTCTCAAACAGACTTGCCATCTTTTGTGTGTGTCTTTTTTTCCTCCTAGTGGTGTCTCGACGACCATAGACCCATTCTGGGACATCAGCCTGGACCTGCCGGGCTCCTCCACCCCGTTCTGGCCCCTCAGCCCCGGAGGAGACGGATCAGCACTTAATGGAGAGAGTCACACCACTGGAGCCACAACACTCACAGACTGTCTGCGCAGGTAGCTCACATTATACCAAGATTTGTCACATAATCTTTAAAACAGTGTTTTTCCCCTCTGAAATAGTCCCAAAATAAAAGTGCAGCACACTGACAAACTCAGAGACAAACAATCTAAAACCAATCCCCAGAATAATCACGCCAAAGCCCTTTAGAGAGCAACACATGCACTCAGCTCCCTGAAAACTAATTCCTGTTCTTCCCAAATTCACTGGAGCAGAGACTGCAGGGAGCAGCAGCAGCATCGATAACATGGCAGACACGCACGCACACACACACACACACACACACACACACAAACACAAACGCACGGGCGCTAAATCCCATCCCCTCCCGTCTAGGTTCACCAGGCCGGAGCACCTCGGCAGCATGCTAAGATCAAGTGCAGCGGTTGCCATAGTTACCAGGAGTCCACCAAGCAGCTGACCATGAAGAAGCTGCCCATCGTGGCCTGTTTTCACCTCAAAGTAAGAGTTTGATTTGACTGCTAATTTCTGGGATATTGGTTATCAGAGGAGTGTTCTAACACTTGTGTCACTGTGTGCAGAGGTTTGAGCATTCGGCCAAACTGCGGCGGAAGATCACAACTTACGTCTCCTTCCCGTTGGAGCTGGACATGACGCCCTTCATGGCCTCCAGGTGAGCACAAACTCTAAATGAAGACAGGAAGCAATCAGGTTAAGACGGTAAAGAAAGGAGGACCAAGTAAGTTGTACAAAATAATTGGGAGGAAGGAAGATCTGCGTTTCGGAAGAATTAAATGATCTCAGCAAACACATTTCAGCCAAAGACTGCATGTGAAGAGGGACGAAGTGTTTCTGTGTCCTCCCACTGTACGGAAATGAAGCCAAGATATCTGAATCTGAAGTGACTTCTATGATATCTAAACAAATTTATGGACATTTTTGTTTGAGTAATATCAAGATTTTGGCACCACAGTAAAGTGATGATTGTAGCAATGTGTCTGTGTCTGTATTTTTTGATTTGACTGACTTTTACTTCCGGCCTATGACCTAATTTCCACAAACGCATTTGAATCTCTTCAGAGTGCTTTATCTGCTCATATCCAAATAATCTATTTGTTTACATACACAATGAACACATGTATGTATACAGTGGTACACTAATACCAATACAGGAATTAAAAGGAAAATGGTGGAGCACATAACAAAGTCCCACTGCAATAAACGCTTGCTTTGTTTTGTTTGATTTGTCGAGCAAACAGACTCTTACAAGGGCAGCTGCGACTAAGTTTGTTGTTCTGTGTTTTTCAGTAAAGAAAGCAGGATGAATGGGCAGTACCAGCAGACCGTGGACCCCTTCAACAATGACAACAAGTAAGGCAAACATCTGTTATCAACTAGTCTGAACCCAAGTTCCAACTACTTTAATGGGAATATCACCCGACTCACTAGGTGTGTTTACATGGAGCCTAATATTGTCAATCAGACGAGACTGGCCTGATCTGGACCAGTCGATGGAATCAGGTTGAAAGACCTTCGATAAACCTTCGATAATCTGATGATAAAGTGGAAAATATTAGCGCCTAATAACCACGCCAACGCTTTATCTGATTGTTTCTCACCGGTCAGAGTTAATATATCCTCTCTGCATTTTTGCCGCATGTGGAGGTAACATTAGGTGATTATAGTGCTGCAACAGCTGCTTCAGTTGACAGCTGTGTTGGAAGCTGTTGAGGTTATCTGAGTGACCCTCCTAACACCAGACCTGACAGAATGCATAGTGGGTCTTGTCCAGCACGTTTTCATTAACCTGTCTCCTTCGGTCGTCCTTCCTGCCTCCTGCTCTCCTCCATAGATGCCACTTATGCATTCAGCGCGCTGCTCCCTGTCCAGTGTTCACTGTTTCACCACCTCCATGAAGTTAATCTTAATCTTTATTTTTGAGCTTTATTTTTTCAAGATTTCCTCCTGTTTCCCTGTCTGCACCAGGTATAGTCTATTTGCAGTGGTGAACCACCAGGGGACACTAGAGAGCGGCCATTACACCACCTTCATCCGCCAGCACAAGGACCAGTGGTTCAAATGTGATGACGCTATAATCACCAAGGCCAGCATCAAAGACGTCCTCGACAGTGAAGGGTGAGCACGTCACGCTGCCTCATGCTGTCACTGTTTTACTTCTAGCTGTTTGACTGTGACTGCTCCTTTTATTAGTGATGCCGCAGTGTGACCTCATGGTACTTTTATCCTCCCCAGGTACCTTTTGTTTTATCATAAACAGTTCCTGGAGTATGAGTAGCTCCATTTAGCGCAGCCTGCAGGAGGAGACGAGGGATGACGCAAGGATTAGTTGCATGGAAAAGGTAACAGAGTGACAAACGAGGCATGGAAGCAGAAACACAAGCCTACCTGAATCACTCTAAATCGCAACTTACTACTTACTCTAACATGGATCCACCCTGACTACATACTAATCTAGCTCCACTGTGCAGCATTCAAGAAAGAACTGATAGTGCAAATGTGCAAGAACCAAACAAAATGCAAGAGATTTGGAAGGGAGGAGGTTTGTACGGGCCCTGAAGGAATAATGCATAAACAGTTTTTCACTTGAATTCATGGGGATGAAGAAGAAAGCAGCTGCTGTAAGAAAGAAATGACTGCAGAACTAGTCTGTAATTGATTTCAGTCAACAGAGGATTAGTGTCGGATCCTTACCTTTCTCTCCTTTTCAGACACAGACAGAAGGGCAGAAGGTTACTTTAAACCTTACTTTAGGTTTACTTGATCACAAATGCTGTTCCTCACCATGTTTCATGCTCCCACAGCTGCAGTTAGCGACACCTGAAGGTGCAAACGAGCGGAGTCGTGGCCTTCCTCAGGCATCGGAGGCTCCGCTTTAGCGAAAACCGGCAACTTCCTGGACACAAGCACACTTGTCTGACACACCAACACTCCTCCAAATGACCAAATATTTCAAGGATGGAAGTTGTCTTATTATGCATTTTTGTTCAGAATGCAAAAAGTTAAAAAAAAAAAGAAAGAAAAAAAATCACCTGACTAATGGTATTATGTACATTGTATAGAGAGACAGTTAATTAATTACTCATGTAGTCGTCAGTCAGATACTTTTAGGATACACTGTCTTTAATGAGGAGTTAAAGTTTTCTGCCTCTCATGCTGCTTCCAACAGTCACGGGGGAAATAAATTACACAGTGAATATTATATTTTTATACATACTGTAATTAAATCGTTTGTTTACAGTTTTTGCATTCTCCCTAAACTCTCACATTGTTTGTCTGTGTTACATTGTGCTGTCAATCATGTTTTTGTTTTTTTTTGTACACACAAAAGCAAAAATAGTGCTGATAACATTTATGAACCTGCTGCTACGGCAGCTTCATTTACTTTCTTTTATTCTTTCTGTTTAATTTGACCGCAATTTGTCAAATTCTTTGCCGTTACAGAGGCATATCCTCCATGTTCAAGATACGTTGTCGTGATGCTGTTTCAGGTAAATGGCAAAAAAAACAAAAAAAAAGAAACAAAGGAGTATGTATAATGGGTCAGAAGCTCGATCCTGCAGTGTTAACCGTCGGCCGCATGTTGCTCTAATTCGGTGTGTTTGTGTGTGTGTGTGCACGTGTATGTGCCCAAGAAAGGGGATGAAAAAAAGCTCAGCGTAGGTGTGTTTGTATAAACTGTGTTATTGGCGCGTTAAGAGAAAAAAAAAGTGTGTGTGTGTGTGTTCCCGTTTGTATGCACGTGTGTTGTGCGCGTGCGTATGTACCGTATGTTCGTGTACTGAATCAGTACTTGCATTCAGCATGCCGTTTGAGCTGGGTATCACAGTTTGATAGGAGTTTTTTCCACATGTTGATGATGTATGTAAAAGTATATATGTACAGTTTGTATGTAAGAGACAAAAATGGTGAAACCTCAAAGTCAATTTGTTCTTCTATATCGCTGGATCCGGCCACGGGGTCGTAATCAGAAGAAACTTTTGTCTTGACCCGGTCAGTCATTCCTCGCACACACATGTAACTGCTGCAAGAACTGGACACAGTGATGGAAAGACACTCAAATAAAGAAAATCTATATCTGTAAACACTTTTGTGCCTCTTATTGATTGAATTGAATTTAATGAAGTCTTTAAGTGAATGTACGTAATATGATACTGCTAATTGAAGGATGGTAACAGACGAGAGACACACTTTAAAAATGTATGATAATTTGAACAGGTTCTCTCCCGATGTTTCAAATATCAAGCTTTTATTGTTAGTTATTGGGGCAAAGCCATACAAGGAGATTGTGAATCATGACACTAAATTATCACACCACAAATATACTAACTATTTACATATTGAGCCAGCAGTTGCACATACAAATACATTTCTAAATTTGAAGCCCCATTAGTCTGTAAAATTGACTGCAAGCCCATATCTGCGACAGACCATTATCCCAAAAAAGAATGTCCACTGCTCTGAAGTCCAGTTTCTCTGAAAACACACCTTCCCTGCAGTTAGTTTCCCAGCAGCGCCTGAGCCACTGATGCCAGTTGTTTTTCACTGACTTGACCCTGCTTTTCCAGTGACTTCTGTGTCACCAAACGTAGGTGTGTTAAGCCAAAACATTATCTTATCCTCAACATGACTAAGCGGTTTTTGTCCCAAAACCTAATCACACATTTAGTGCAGTATTGTAGACAAATGCTAATGTATCTGTGGTTTGCAGACATTTAATGTGAACTTAAAAATTGTTTACTAGTATGTTTACTAACTCATGGAGTTAGTAAAAGTCATCGAAAGTATCGGAAAAGTCCTGGAATTTTGTTGTGTATAATGACATTAATTGTTACTGTAATCTTAACATAACAGCAAATGCATTTTCTGTAAAACTTGCTGTTGACATATGGTGGTTCTAAGATGTTGATTAGGGCTGCAGGATATATTGTTTGAGCATCAACAATGCGATGTGCAAGAGTCGTGTCGCAGGATGTGCAATGTCTACTAAGGCAAATTAACTTAAACAACCTATTTGCTGCTTGCTACAAAGGGAAAACTCGCACCGCTCTCATTTTCCATAACTAATACCGGCCAAACCTTCCCCTTTAAGAGTGTGCGTATATGTGATGTAGTGTGGCAGCATTTCTTAAGAAAAGTGAGACTCTGCAGCATGAATGTGTGTTAAAAAAACAAACAAAAAAAAAGTACCATAACTGGCAAGTGCAACAGACATAGTGAAGCACATGCTTTTCAAAAATGGAAATTTTTGTTGTCGGTCCTTTAAAAAGTCATGAAAAAGTTTTGAAATTTGTTCATGCAAATGTGTGAACCCTGTTAATTTTTATCATAATGGGCTGTCGCAGAAATGGGCTCTTGTCTAATGGGATAGGTTTTGGACTAACGGGGCTTCATCTGAACAGTGGGCAGTACCCAACAGGAGAGGCCACAACACTTCTGAGCTCAGAGCTCATCACTGTTGTCACTTTACCTTTATACACTGTTGAGACTGTCCTCCCCCAAAGATGACCCCATAGTTTGTTTGTACAAGCAGCTTAGTACGACCCATGCTAAGGTTTACTGTAAAGTGGCTAATCTAAGGTGGCAGTAGCACTTATAACAAGAGCAAATGAAGAAAAACGGAAAAAGTTGTAGAAAGAGCGACAAAGTCTTTGTAGGGAGGTAATCAGGATAGAATGCTCTTTGTGTTTCATGTGAAACAAAAAGTCAGTGATTTAATTGTGTATGTAAGTTAACTTACATTACGTAGAAAACTTAGTATGTAAGCTAAAGACCTAACTTAAGATATGTAAGTAACGTACATATTTTGTCCCAAACCATGATATTTTCCTAAAACTATCAAAGTAGTTTTGGTGCCTCAACCTAACTAAACTGCAACACTTTCACAACATTAACCACGTTTAAAATTGCAACCGGTCATATACACTCACCAGCCACTTTATTAGGATCACCTTGCTAGTACCAGGTTGGAACCCCTTTTGCCTTTAGGTCTGCCTTAATTCTTCATGGCATAGATTCAACAACGTGTTGGAAACATTCCTCAGAGACACCACACAGTTGCTGCAGATATTTAGGCTGCACATCCATGATGTGAAGCTCCCATTTCACCACATCCCAAAGGTGCTCTATTGGATTGAGATCTGGTGACTGTGGAGGCCACTGGAGTACAGTGAACTCATTGTCATGTTCAAGAAACCACTTTGAGATGATTTGAGCTTTGTGACATGGTGTGTTATCCTGCTGGAAGTAGCCATCAGCAGATGGATACACTGTGGTCAAAAAGGGATGGACATAGTCAGCAACAACACTCAGGTAGGCTGTGGTGTTCACTTGGTACTAAGGGGCCCAAAATGTGCCAAGAAAATATCCCCCACACCATTACACCACCACCAGCCTGAACCGTTGACACAAGGCAGGATGGATCCATGCTTTCATGTTGTTTACTCCAAATTCTGACCCTACCATCTGAATGTCCCAGCAGAAATCAAGACTCATCAGACCAGGCAACGTTTTTCCAATCCACTAATGTCTGATTTTGGTGAGCCTGTGTGAACTGTAGCCTCAGTTTCCTTATCTGACAGGAGCGGCACCCAGTGTGGTCCTGTGCTGCTGTAGCCCATCTTATTCAAGGTTCGACGTGTTGTCTGTTCAGAGATGGTCTTCTGCATACCTTGGTTGTAACAAGTGTTTATTTGAGTTACCGTTGTTTTTCTATCGTCTTGAACCAGTCTGACCATTCTCCTCTGGCATCAACAAGGCATTTTCACCCAGAGAACTGCTGCTCACTGGATATTTGCTCTTTTCAGACCATCCTCTGTAAACCCTAGAGATGGTTGTGCGTGAAAATCCCAGTAGATCAGCAGTTTCTGAAATACTCAGACCAGCCTGTCTGGCACCAACAACCATGCCACATCCAAAGTCACTTAAATCACCTTTCTTCCCCATTCTGATGCTTAGTTTGAACTTCAGCAGGTCGTCTTGACCATGTCTACATACCTTAATGCTTTGAGTTGCTGCCACGTGATTGACTGATAAGCAATTTGAGTTGATGAGCAGTTAAACAGGTGTACCTAATAAAGTGGCTGGTGAGTGAATGTTGTTTTGGGAGTCAATGGTAAACGACTTCTTGTTTAGGTATGAGGACATGTTGATTTTAGTCATTAGGAAACGCTCCGGTTTGGTTGTATGTGTTGGAGGACTTGTTTTACAGCTGTTTACACCTCTGTGTATATGCAGTATACGGTGGGTTATATGACTTCTCATTATTTACTATTTTCCTGTTTACATTCAGTTTTGCATTTGCAATACTGTTTATGCAAATTGATGTTCCTTTGTTTTCTGTTAATATTTCAGCCCTGTATATAAACTTACACTATTTTATGTCTTAGATTCAGATTTTGCTTTTACTTGTGTGATTTTCTTTTTATAGGTATTTAATGAGCACTGTTGGGGGGGTGCCTGAGGCCTAAGATTGTCATTGCCAAAAAAAGCTTCTTTGTTATTGTTGCAAACCTGATGAGGATGAAGAACTTAAGGGAATCAGTAGAACTTGAATGTTTTTCACATCAGCAGCTACAAACTAACTGTGCATCACTGTAGTTAGCAGATTGAAAGTGCTTTACCACTGATACTTAGAGTGGACTGTCACTACTAATAATTTTTACATGTGGTGTGTTTGGTGAAAAAAGCAATAAACATGTCTGGAGGGCAGGAGTCATGTCCTTAGACACACAAATAGTGTCTCCCTGTGACTGTAGGTTTCTGAAAAGATGTCGGTAACACTTTACTTAAAGGTATCTACATAAGAGTGACATGCCACTGTCATAACTATGACATGACACTGTCATGAACTTGTCATAAACAATCATTTATATACATGTCATAAACATTTATGATTGCTATCATTAAGTGTCATTCAGTTTTTGTAATGACAAGTTAACATTGTTTGGGTTGTCTTGATTATGACAACTTGATATTAAAGCTGCCCTGTGGAGTTTTTACATATAAACCAATGTCCGTTACATTACAGCCACTGCCAAATGAGTTATTAGGATGATCACTGAACTGAATTTTTGACATGTACATAATGTTCATGACAAGTTCATGACTGTCATGTCACTCTTATGTAGTTACCTTCAAGTAAAGTGTTACCAAGATGTCTTCTGGAAATGTGATCTGACATGCCATGATAACTGTTAGCAATCAGATGCTGTTGGGTCGTCACTGAGCTGGTGCAGGTGACCGTAACTGGTAGGTTTCCTCCACTGGCACTAGTCGGTCTTTGTCACGGCCGTTTGGCTTGTGGAATCAGAGGCAGTCAGTTACAGAGAATTGTTCAGCCCAGTGGAGCAGGGATTTCACCCATTTCTCTGTATTGTTCACCTCCGTCTTGTCTTTGTTCTTCCACAATGACAGGATTATGGGCTGAAAAGCAAAACCTAACAGCGCCAGCAGAAACTTTCCATAATTTGCATATGACAAGATAATTCACAGTGTCATGTAAATAGTTAGCTACTTTGTTTTGTCCCTTGATGTTTCCATTTGTTTCAGAAGTCATGAGGCAACATGAAGCAAAGCATTAGTCAGTCTTTTCTTTGCTGTCAAATTGGTGTGTTAGGGCCTTAACATTGGTGCTCGCTAAGCCCAAAAATACCTGGTAAGAAGCTCCTGGACACACTTGGTCCCTCCAATTAGGGAAGGGACATGATCTCAAAAGGTTAACTCGTTGATTAATTTTCAGTGATACTCTTTACGTATGCTTTTTACTGCCTTGTGACAGTATCCATGTATGACTGAAAATTCAATACACTGACAATCTTCTCCTGTCGTTTGTGGACATTCCACTTGTCCTATGAGACAACTGATGAACCTCATCCCAATGCAGGCTTCTCCTGCATCTCAGTTCCTGAGGTGTACAGGTTCTCCTCAGTCCAGACAGGTCCTCCATTTTGTAACTGGGCTTTATGAAGGGCAGGTTGCTGGTAGAATGAGTAAGGTACTCTCGGTGGCCTGTCGTTGCCCTGGCCTCGTGCTTTCAGATCGGGGAAACAGTGGACACAGATGCAAGTTTCTGTAGGGCTGGAGTCATATGATGGCTCACGGTCAGTGGTGCGGTGTGAATTTGTTATAAAATCTGTGGAAAGACAGAGCAAGATATATGGAACAGATGCCATGATATAGACATTCAAGAGTTTTTGAAAAACAAGATGATAATAACGAAAAGATATGATGGGTGATATAGGGTTAGCTGCAGAGAATATTTTTGAGTGTTTCATGGATGTTGGTCAATAGGTTTATCTTGCTACTCTATCCACCCTGAGGGATAGACCTGGCTTCTGACCTATAGTTAGCTGCGCCGCTCATTCAGCAATTACCACTAGTAACGATGTCTCAGGAAGCAGAGTAGGCTGTCTCGTTATCAGAAGATCTGAGGTTTGATCCCCAGCTTGTATCGTAGCCTCGGCCACCAGTGTGTGAATGTGTGTGTGAATGGATAAATGTGACTTGTAGTGTGGTCAGAAGACTAAAAAAGGCGCTATAGAAGCGCAGGTCCATTTACCATTTCCAGTGAGCATTGTGTCAGCCTTGTGATAGTCTGACGACCTGTCCAGGGTGTACCTCGCCTCTTGCCCAATGTCAGCTGGGATAGGCTCCAGCCCCTTCGCAACCCCTAACAGGATAAGCGGTTACAGGAAATGATGAGTGAACCCTATGCATGTTAATGCCTCTAACAAAATAAAAATCCACACATTCACATCATGAAATATTAAAATTTCACCACCCTAAATGGATAGAACTTTCACTAACCCGTAGAGCTCTGCCCAGGTCTGCCAACTTCCTGACCCATCTGGACCACATTCTCCTGGTTGTGGTTAGCCTCTCTGGGTCCTGGGTTGGAGGTTTTGGCCTTGATTTTTCTCATTAAGACTACCAAGGCTAAAGACAAGCTAGAGAGCAGCAGCACCATGCACAGGCCCAGCAAAGAATAGAGCAGAATAGTCGAGTCTTCCAAGGGTGTCGGCACTAAGGTCCCTCTTGAATTCGGCGCGTGTGACATAACCTCAACCAAGAGTTTTTTGTTGGTCACTGGAACTTGTGGTGCTTGGGGGACAGATGGTAAGAATATCACTGAAAAACAAAACAGAACGTATTTTCGAGACATTGTATGTGTTTATTGGGCGGCCAATAGTGCAGAGATGACAGCAAGAGGGGAGAAGGAAATGAGTACCATGCAACAAAGATCCCTGGCCAAATGAAATCTGGTAATGCCATGGCTATTGGTTTGTAGGCCTCCAGGGCACTAGGGCTGGGTATCATTTAAAAAATTATGATACCAGTACCACTATCTTTTGAGTCATACCAATTTTCCTGCAGTTTATTTGTTTTAAATAGAGAGCACAGGTGTGTACTTTTGCCATACTTTTGAACACTTTGGTGGCACCTCAGCACGCTCAACTGCCATGACCCTCAACAAATACACTGTGCTTGACTTCACCAACACCACAGACTGTATGGGTTGTGACTGTTGCTGTAATGGGTCAATCACACATTGCATTTTATTAAAGAATGCTTGGTGTGGTGATTGGCTGCAAGAAAAACCACATATTTTTTCTTGATCTGGGTACAAAGGATTGAATACAGGTATGGTTTGACTGGAAACGTTTTAATACTACTTGATACTGGGTTATTTCAGTTGATATCTTAAAGGTACCAAACATTGATACCGAGCCCTATGGGCACAACCCCAAACGACCCATGTTCTCCACCAAAGTACAACAGATAAGCCTTAGTATCTGTGCAGAAGTAAGCATCCTTTACCCACGCAGACCAAATACCATTCAGTCCAGTTATAGAGGTGGTGGACTTCTAGCTGTATCTGTTGTATTTAGGTAATCTTGCAACTGGTATATTTATAGCCCTACAAATAGGTTCCTTCTGTACCTTTTAAACATTTCTAGTTTGTCATCTAGTGCCTTGAAAACGTTGTCCGTTGAGGTATAACTCAACATGTATGCCTCCAGAAAACAGAGTTAGTCACTAAATTATTAAAGCCCTTATCCAGGCCAGCGGGGTCAGTACTCACTCTGGCAGTGCTGGGAACATTCTGCTGGAGGTCCACCGCAAACCTCATCACACTTTACACATTTCTTTAGCAGCCCATCATAGTAGTGACCAGACCGTGCTTTACAATGTGCAGATTCTAACATAAGAAAAGGAAAGGGACATACAGTAAACTGAATTCAATTCTGTCCTGTCCATGTAGCATTACATATACTGTCCCTCAAAAACTGGTTGAACTTTGATTTTCACAGCCTGCAACAACTATAGATTTATATGTATTCGTACAAGTGTGTACTCACCACAGTAACTGGCGCATTTGGCATCGACATGTTCATCTTTGCATATCGTTTGACAGCCTATACATCTTTTGAGCAGGCTGTCCCAGAACTGACCTTCACGGCAGCTTCCACCCATCAGCTCTGATGACACTCACACTGACAAACACAAGTCACAACAGAGAGATACATAGAGAAATAAACAGAGAGAACATAACAATGTAACTAATGCCAATAATCTAGTCAATGCATGTGTGGCATGTAGCTATGTCGTTGATAAACTGACCTACACCAGTTAAGAAAACAGGCAGGAAGATACAGTTTACCCCACTATATAGACCAGTTTACAAGCCAGGGTCACTACCTTTTTTGTTTCATCATAGGAATTATAGTGCTGTATAGTTAGTTGGCAGTGATATCTGACTTCTTCTTTCAGGGTCTTACTTTGTTGTTTTTGTAGTACAGTGTTGTTTTTGGCAGGCATTTTAGATTTAGTCTTAGTTTTAGTCTTTTGGACTAAAATGCTTATTAGTTTTAGTCAAATTTTAGTCATTTTTATATGTGATAGTTTTAGTCCAGTTTTAGTCGACGAAAACTCAAAAAGGTTTTAGTCTAGTTTTAGTCAGTTTTAGTAAAAAAAAAAAAGGGGGAAAAAAAACATATTTCAACTGTTTTTTTTCATGAATTGATGCCCGAGGCCTACTTCATCATACAAGAGTGTCACACATAAGTTGTGAAAATAGCAGATCTATAAGTTCAACACATCGTGACGGGTCGGGCTGGATTTAGTCAAAAATGTAGCTATAAATTGTATTCGGGCTGGGGTCGGATTCGGTCAGCTTTCAGTGAAAATGTTATGTAAAAATAAATAAAATCCTATTGTCTGTCCTGTTTATTGCTTCGGCACTGTTATTTACGTGACAACACCTGAACATAACACACACAGACACACACACACACACACTGGCTGTTTGTTTCTACCTCTCCCCTCGCTGGAAGAGGAGACACCAAGACCTCCAGCCACCCGTCTCCGCCTTGATTAAACGCTGAAAATAAAATACAAGATGGAGACAAGTTTTTCCTATTTTATCTTATTTTGTTTAATGTCTCCCTCTCCTCTCGCTGGAAGCGTCGGACCCTCCGCTCCCGTCTCATACACGGAGGTCTCACTCTCAGCTGAGCACGTCCGGCCTGTTAAATACCCTGTAACCGTAACAACTGTGACACAAACTCAGTGCTTTGCTCATTAAATAATGTCGGGCTCGGTTCGGGTTCGGACAGAAATATGCGGCCCGTGCTGCACTCACACACACACACACACACACACACAGACACACACACACACGGAAACCCGGACATTAGATTACACGTACAAGAAGCAGAAATATCATGTATTTTAAACGTCTGACAGACCACCTACTAACATTTACGTCCATTTTCGTCTCGTCAACGAAAACTCACACACGTCTCGTCATGTTTTAGTCATCAGAGAGCCATGTTTATCTCGTCACCGTCTCGTTATCGTCATGAACAAAAGGGGCGTCAACGAAATAATTTCGTCATCGTCATCGTTGACAAAAACAACGCTGCTGTAGTAGAATAAATATAGCTTATGCAGCTTGCTCGCAGTTGGTTAGCCCAGCCTGAATAGAGGATGAGGGCACATCGGCTGAAAGGTGAAAGGGAAGGTACTGGTGACAACTATTAAATAGGTGACATTACGATGTGTAGATGTAGTTCAAGTGTCTGCAAGTACTGTGCGTCACTTTTCTCTTCTATAGGCCCTGCTGTAATGTACTTCACCATAATGTAATGTATTATACTAGTATACTGTAATGTACTGTACAATACTACGGTACTATTCTACACTATACTGTACTGTACTACATTTAATGACTTGTTCATGTAACAGGGACCATAGAGATAAACAGTTCCACTATATACTATACTATACTATACTAGTCTATACTATACCATATTATACTGCAGTACACATATACTATACTATACCATACTGGCTATACTAAACCATACGATATTATACCATACTAACAGTATAGTATAGTATAGAATAGTATAGTATAGTGTTTTACAGTATAGTGCAGTATACTTGCATAGTATAATGTGGTATAGTACAGGACAATACAGTATAGTGTTTTATAGTATAGTATTGTATAGTATAGTATAGTGCAGTATACTTGTATAGTATAATGTGGTATAGTACAGGACAATACAGTATAGTGTTTTATAGTATAGTATAGTATAGTATAGTATAGTATAGTGCAGTATACTTGTATAGTATAATATGGTATATTATAGTATAGTACAGTATTGTATTTCATAGTATAATATAATGCAGTATACTTGTATAGTATAGTAAGCTATAGTATCATACAGAACAGTATAATGCTGTATGCTGAGGTACAGTATGATGTAATATGGTGCAATACAATAATTACTATACTGCACTATACTGTTAAACACTATACTGCACTACACAACACCATATTATACTATGTAAGTATACTGCACTATACTGTTATACACTATACTGTACTATACTACACCATATTATACTATGCAAGTATATTGCACAACACTACACCATACCATACTACGCAAGTATACTGCACTATACTATACTATAAAACACTATACTGTACTACTCTATACCGTCTAATACTACACTACTACACATGTAATACTACACACTGTATTATACTATACAAGTATACTGCACTAAACTTTACCTTACTATGGTTAACTGCACTATACTGTACGATGTTATATATTATATACTGCACCATACTAGTATATTATACTAACTATACTTTACTATTGTATACTATATCATGCAAGCCACATGTCTGTATAGCATGTTTGCTAAATGCTGGACTTTTGTTTAATCCCACAGGAGGAACTTCTTAGAAAATATATGATGACAATATGCACTGGAAATCATTTGATTAAGTTCAGTAGTTTTTGATACAAAATTATTAGCTTATCTATATTAGATGTAAGAAGCAAGTGTAAGGTGTACTAATGCAGGATAGTTGTAGGAAAAATACATTTAAGTCTGCACTTGCACACGTGAAACATGATTATATTGATGTATACTGAAAGAGATAAAGGCCTCTGTACTACGAAAGGTATTTTCTGCCTTTGCTTCAAAGGCAAAGCAGACCATCTTCCTTTTAAGTTTTTTTTTTAGAGCAAACCCTACAAAATATGTACAAAGTCCAGTCAGTCAAAGATAAATGGCCATCAGCAACATGCAAGCCCTGCTGTTAACACTACCCGCAACACATGAACTTACATGTGTTGAGAAATTAGATCTTTGTTCGCAAACACAGCTCTCTTCGCTCCACTGAGCACTGAGTCAGCGGACTGCGACAGACACACACGTTTAAACCTCCTCCGCCCTCAACTGCAGTGTTCTACAGTATATTTGGCACATCCTGATAACCAGCACTTACTCACACACCCTTCTAAATTTCACGTAGTTAGAAGTGTGCTTATCATAAACATATAATATATGTTTGCCAATATCAAAACAAAAAAGCTTATTTCCATACAAACCAATGTCATTATTTAGAGTTATCTGTCCTCTTTGTCATGTACTTATCTATTTTTGTGCTTCCTTATTGAGTTTTGTTGCCGCTTTTTCACTATTTATCTTTGTTTCCATTTTATAAGCTTCTCATATCTGGTCTCACAAGTTGTGCATATGTGTGTGAATGTAAGTGAAGACTGCAGCAAAGTTAAGAAGTTTCTAGTAATCAGTGAGCTCACTGTGAGCCGCAGAGTTGTCAACTCCAAACTTCAACTCGTGTTTTCATCACGTTATTAAGAAAGTGTGACGACGCTGGCTGAAGTTGAGGATTCGATTCCCACCTGGACCCCAAATTGTGACCACAAATACTTAAAACACAACATTCAGTATGGTAATGTGACCTCCTGTAGGTTGAAAAACAGTGTTTAGAGGGAGCACTCACCTGGCGAGATGAAGAAGCGGTGGGAGAATCCTTGGTTTGAAGATGAGAGTGAGATAGGCCTGTATTTCAGTATGGAAGCTCATTTGGGTAAGAGCTCACTGCCTGATCAGGGACTTCCCCCTGTGTGTGAGGAGAATCCCCCCACCCGAACACACACACACACACACACACACTTAAGGTTAGACCAGTATACATTGCCTATAAAAAGCAATCACTCCCAGTTGGCTTGTGTGTTTCACTAACATTGAATCACAGCAGATGTATGGTAATTAGGACATTTTGAAAATGATCAACAGAAAATATACCATATTAAAACGGACCTAAATAACTACAAACATAAAAAATGCAAAACAATTGTTTAAGTTATACAGTTCGGACAAGTTTCATGGGCACTGTGAGCTAAAAAGCAGTTTAAGTCCTGCCAAAAATCTGGACTTTGACTTGGTGTCTCCAGAGCATTGACGTTGCTGAGCGTCTATAGCTTTATGTTTGGGATTGTTCTATTGGTGGAATGTACAGCAAATCTTTTCCCAATGTCATGTAAATATCAAAAGAATAAGAATACAAATGCCTGCCATAGTGGCAATTTTCTTACAGAGTGCTCAGAGTTTCCGAACACTACCAGGCTTCATGTTACGAATAGTGGATTTCTGGTGGTGGGCAGTGTTTGTCTTGCGTCAAATAAAGTGTCCAAAAAGTAAAAAATAACTTTCGGATAAAGCTTTAGAACCTTCCATGCCTGGTAGCCCACAGGTCATTTAAATATATCTTGCCAAAACTGTGACTGATGAAGTATCCATCTAAATACTTGTTCCTTTGTCTTCATGATGCAGTTTTCCCCCCACAGGAAACCTTTATCATAGAATTTTAGCATGTCTTTGCAGGAAAACCACAGGTGTAATTCATATCTCTAACAATGACTTCATGTCTGTTAGTGTTGCCAGTTCCAAGGTCCTGCTATTGTACATGCTGGGACATTTAATAGAGCTCAGACATTGATAATTGCTCACATGTGTGCTTTTCCTGCAATGACAAGTGAAAATATCCACTGTGAAAATTTGACTATTGACTGAAAAGCTTTTCTCTCTCCCTCTCTCTCTCACTCTCTCTCACTTTCTGTCTCATTGTATCATACAGATTACTGTTAATTCATTATGCTGATCTGTTCTGTACGACATCTATTGCACGTCTGTCCGTCCTGGAAGAGGGATCCCTCCTCAGTTGCTCTTCCTGAGGTTTCTACCATTTATTTTCCCCGGTAAAGGGGTTTTTTTTGGGGAGTTTTTCCTTATCCGCTGTGAGGGTCCTAAGGACAGAGGGATGTCGTATGCTGTAAAGCCCTGTGAGGCAAATTGTGATTTGTGATATTGGGCTTTATAAATAAAATTGAATTGAATTGAAAATTGAAGCGTCATTAAAAAAAAAAACAATAGGAGCTTCAAATGTAAGAAAATGACATTTGGTAGATTAAAAGGGGAGAATGCTTATACAAGCACTTACTTCATTCAAATGTATCTTTACAAATATGAAATAAAACTATCAATGTCTGCATTAGTCTTCAAAAAGGCATGTTGGCAGAGCCCTAACTGACAGTTAACATACACAAATTGACCACAGTGACTCAGAGCTGACGAGTAATAATGTGCTGCTGAGTGTGTCAAACGGTTTTATTGGGAAGATGTGACTAAACTCTCTGTCTCGGCATCAGTGTGAAACTGTTGGGCAATTCCACACCATGTGTTTTACTCTCCACTGATCACAGGACCAGATTTCAGTATTTCATCTCTGCTTCAGCTCTCATATAAATCAGGATCTTTCTGGCCATGTGCAGCTTCGTTTTAAACTGAGAGTAAATACGCTGAATTATTTTTAAACAGTGCACTAACACCTGAGGATGTAAAAGATGTGAACCAGGGTTTCATTTTGGTCCAATTATAGGTCCAAAACAGTTTATTGATTTTAGCTTTTTAAGCCCTGCATGGCTTTATATTATTTCCAGATCAATGCAGATTGCTCTTTATGGCTTTCAAACAAGGTGGTAGATGCATATAACTATTAAAGAAGTCTTAAAAGGTGTCTAATACCTACTGCAAATATTAAAGATGTATTTCTATAACTAAATCAAAGTGTGTAAAGTAAAGAGATAAGGGAACTTAAAGTTCAGTTAAAAAGAAGATTATGGTAGGTTACAGCACATCAGGACAAGGTCAAGAACAAAAAGTAACTGAATTGAAAGAAGAAGAAAAAAAACGTTTCAAACAATGCACTGACTGTCACTCTGAGATTTTCAGGGAGGCTTTGATGTGCAGCTGTTTGACGACACCGGAAACTCTGGGGTGAGAAGTTTTAAAAGGTGTTAGTTTTGTTTTTGTAGATTCGAGTTTGGTTCTGCTTTGTTACATTTAAAACATTTAGCAGCACGATGGGAATCGACTGCACACTGAAAACAACAGGTGCAGTTTATTTTTAAAGAGATAAATGGTCACAGAGTTACGGATACTAATGATAGACCATACCCTAAACTAAATCGTTAACTGCATACATGGAGTTGGTTAAAGCTAACAAAAATGTAGCTGTAGGTATGCTGCGTGTGTGCATATGAGTCATCAACAATACCCCCACCACACATACGCCTAAAAAGTATACTAAAAGTAGTCCCCCCTCTTTGACTGTTACAGTCAACCAGTACAAGTAATGCACTGGCAAGCGCATGATCCATCACTGGTTTCTCGCCTAAAACAACACAAAGACACAGCTCTCGAGAACTGATCCTTGGTCTCTGCAGTTGACCAGTCCAATAACGGGCTTTCTGATTGACCAATGAAGTTGTAAATGCCTCCTCCAAAAAATCACATTCTCACTCCGATCTCGTCACATACCGACATTTGGTCATGGACTTTCAACATCCAGATAAGATTTGCAAGGTACCCGGGGTGCGTTGGTTGTTGACAGTCATTCTGGAACACTTTGTCAAGTTCTGCCTGTTAACATGCATTGTCGTCTTTCAAGATACACTTCCGTTTACACAGGAAATTGACCGTTCAAATACAGTCTCTTTCAGAATAAACACGCTATGTCGGTACAACACCGCAAATTGATGGTTTTCCTCTTTGAACAACCAATGCCCCTGGATAGGTTAAGGCAACAAAAACACATGGTTGGGTTTAGGAAAAAAGACCAAGCGGCAAGCGACAAGAGCGGAAGTCCTTGTCTCGCCGCATTTGTCCCTGACTCCGGCAGCTGCCGTTAAACTATAATGGCGAGTGGCAGTGGTGTAGTGGAGGGTATACTCAGGTGTACGTGATATATCCACTTCTTTTTCTATCCAGTTACAGTATACCGACCTATCAGCTAAAAAGCCATTGTAATATACAGGAGAGTATGCCTACTTCCTCATCAGTAACCTTACCTATCTACCTAGCAGTACACCCACCTCATCAACTACCTCTGCACCACTGGCGACCGGCCATGTATCATTCCGACGTTAAAGGATGGCTTTTTTTGTCGGTGACTGACGCCAGAAGTCATTGCCCAAGCGCCAGATTTTGACAACTTCGGAGTGAGACCGGGTTGCCTCCAACAAACTTAAAGTAAAACAGGCCCTCCAGGATGTTAAAACAAATTAAACAATTTTGTCCAATCACTGCAATTTTGCTGCAAATTGACCTGAATTTAAAACAGGTCAAATTTAATTTTGCTGTAGAGCTCACTCACCCCCTCTCTCTTTCTGTCTCCCATTGTTTATCGTGAGACTACTGCTGCGGGAGCGCAAAAGTCACACAAACACAGTGACAGGGCTAACTGTTAGCGTCACACAGCTGATGTTACCCAGGTTTGTCAACACAGTGGAGTCATTTCAGTGTCGGTGTGAGATGAACAGTTCAGTGTTGGATTGTATCTGCTGCTGCGAGGCTTTTGCCCATGTGGCAAAATATGACAAGTACAAATCAGATCAAGCTGTTATCAAGTTAGCTTGTGCTAACCAGGCAGAGAGATCAGTAGGAGAGTGGCTCAGTCCTTGGCGATTATCTGCTATGTGGGAAATAATTAATTCTTATACTAGTATGCTCCAAAACTATGACAGCATCACAACTTTTTTCTTTTTCCAATTTTCACTTGCCCCTAGCAATTTCATTGGGGAAAAAAACCCTTCTAACATTACAACATGCAGATTTCACGCTGCAACAATCCCAAAAACAGTCCACAAAATTCTGTGGTCACTGGTACAACATGAAGCAATTCTTTAAAAAACACCTAGCCTCTGAAATTGAATGACATTAACAAATAAATTTGTGGGACATACCTGAGGAAGTATACTGTAAATAAGTGAGACTTCCAGTACGGGCACATCTGTATGTAAATCATCTGAATGCAACTTTGCGTCAGATAACAAATCAAAAAGAAAAAAAGAAGTTGAATTTGAGGAAGCACGAATAAAATTATGACTTGGCTCATGTTGAGTCACAGTGAAACCAGAAGCTTCTTCTCATTTAACATTTACCCGAACCTGTGTATGTAGGTTAGCTTATCTGAACCTTTAATGATTAAATAAATAATGGACTATTGGAGAAACAAATGTAGAAAGGCAATGACAGATAGAAATACATAAGCATATAAGTAACATTTATTCACATTGTGAATCAAGTAATGTTTTGTTAATAGATTTACAATAAAATTAAGGTTAGGTTACGCAACTAATTTGTGAGGTATTATCAGTTATGATTACTGTTTCTATTTGCTAAAATAAACAGAACAATACAGTGTATTTTCATCCTTTACATACACTCATGACTCATGAGTATAATTGATGTCATCATTACAGCATGTTATGTAAATGCGAATGAGTGGGCAACATGGCAGTAGTAAAAGTTTCCAAAAAATTTAGAACATACTATGAACATCTAAATATACGCACATATATAGGTCACACACTGGAACAATACCTGGTGGACAGTCTATTTATTTCCTGGAAAGTTCAAAAATGTGACTTCATCAACAGGCCCACAGAGTACCATGGATAGCAACCAACAGGCATGTGGAAAAGGTTGGTGACGCACAATAACAGACACGTATACAACATGTCACACCATACATATTTGAATATGTGCCTTACTGCTCACGTTTTCAGAAACTCCAGACCGAGGAACTCAATGATCAGAAAGCAAATCACTAAGAGGAAGGATCGTTCTGATTACTGGATCACACCTCTAACCAAATAACCACCTTCAGAAACCTGAACACCCAGAATAGACTCAGTGCAGATGGGTAGTCAAATTCAGAAAGGGAAAAAAGGAAGCCAGAGCACATGAGTGAGAAACAGAACAACAAAGAATGGCCAAATCATGACTAAATCAGTCATTTGGCAACATATGCAAAATAATAAGTGAGTTAGAATTGACATTTTCAAAGGTTTTGTTTTACTGAAATATTGGTGAGCAATATTCATACTTTCTTTTTCGTCAGATGGCTAATTTATGAGGAATACTGATTCATTTTTGTTGGTTTGGAAAGGATTTTGGAAACTCAAATGGTCAGAGAGCTCTCAAGCAGAGATGTAGACTCAAGTCAGACTCAACTTGCAAGTTTGATGACTTTAGACTTGGCCTGATAAAATCCAAAATAAATTTGTTTGGACTTGAGCGTATTGACTTATAAAATAGCCCAAGCCCAAAGATAAAAAGTAGGCTATATTATTCAAAGGTGTTCCACGAATCACTTCATTTCCTGAATCAAACTAACGGTAAATAATTTCCCTGTATGACTGACATTGTTAGCCAGCTAATGTTTAGCTAATGTTAGCTTTTAGTAACTTTTTAATAAACTAGTTGTTAACACATAAATAAAACTTTTTAAAAAAAGCAGCCATGATTGTTGTAAACTGAATATATTATCACTCTGTTGTTGAAATTGCATTACATTTGGTGAAGAGTGTATTATGACTTATTTGGGACTTGGAACTCAAAGTTCAGGACTTGTGACTTGACCTTGGACTTGTTCGTCTTGAATTGAGACTTGACTCGGGACTTGAGACTTACTTGTGACTTGCAAAACAATGACTTGGTCCCACCTCTGCTCTCAACCCATAAAGAAGCGTGTAACCCTAGTTAGAAACATAGGCTTATTTTATGCCAGCTACAAATACATTTTGGGTTCAATTTTCTTTTCTGGCATCATTTTATAACCTGAATATATTTAGGCTGTAAAGTACTGCTGCCATGTACTTTATATGCAAAAGCACATACACTCCACAATGCCAGAATCAGACCAGTAGATGGAGACAGCCTGCAACATTTGAAAAGACTGCAGGATCAACAGCAATTTCCAACCCAATCTCAAGATTGACAGAAGCTTACATGCACCATTTTCACACCTGAATACTCTTTTTATCTCATGAAAATCACTTATAATCCTATAGTTTATGCAGGGAGGTAGAGCTGTGCCAGGAATAAAAATGTTCTAACTTCAGTGAGAGGACAAAGTATGAAAGATAAAGGTGCTGGGACAGGTAAAGGATTCGGAGCGGATGAAAGAGCCTTACTGTGCGATATATAGAGTATTGACAAGTGTATGAACATGTTTGATCTAGGAAAGAGAGCCCACACGCTGTGCGCTGCTCCCCTGAAATTTCTACAAAACCACAAGGGTATCTTTGTTAGATCAAACAGACCGTGTTCCACTCCCACATTAGCTCTCTACGGTACTGACAGAATTTTTGTTTTCACTTCACCCCTGTTGAGAAAACTTGGCTCATTATGAGTTGAAAACCCAAACAGACATCGTACTTTGCTTCATCTGTGCAGGTTGTGTAGAATGAAAAGACGTGATGTAGTGGATCTGGTTTTGGTGCTCTAGTGTAGATTCAGCTGCTGTCGTGTGAACCAGCTGGTCATGAGGCATGCATTTGTTCCTTTCCATGCATTCATCCGTCATTCTGTCGGGGTGTGTAGAAATTCTGTTCTATGGTCGAAGCAAATCAGCAGATTACAACACAAAACTAAACAGTAGTATGAAGAGTAGTAGAAAAACATTAAGTGTTTTAGCCAGTGGTGTAGCGAAGGATGTATGCAGGTATTCTGGGTATACCCTCCTCATTTTCTGGCCTTTTGCAGTTTATCAACCTATAAGCAAAAAAGCCATCAGAATCTTTTGGAGAGTATATCCACTTCCTCCATGACACATCTTCCGCGAGGTAAGTTATACCCACATAATTAGCTTCCACTACACCACTGGCTTTAGCATCATTAGGCTTATCATTTGGGGTTACAGGCCAAAACCTTTTTTGGTTCAATCTCATAGTTTACATATCATGGTTTTTGTCTGCAAAAGGCTGTTTTCAGAAGCAAAAGCAACTGTACACTACATGCCCAGCACCGAACAGCAGGCAGACAAAGCAGGTGAACATAGTGGAACATAGTGGAGCAGCATTAACTAAAGAGTCAGGGATTGGGATTGGGTAGACTTGGGCAAACCCCAGAGATCTTGCCTCCAGAAGAAGAGTGGAAGAGCCCTGGTTTCCGTTTGTAGGCCGTTTGTAGTCCGCGTGATATTGACCATGCGGTGAACTAATGAGGCGGAACATGATTGGCGTCACTGCAAACTCTGAATACATTGCAATGGTTCAGCATATTTACTTGTATATTAAAGTCGGAAACGGAAATTCACCTCCTCCACCCAAATCAAACCGGAATGCCAAAAAATCGGGGGTCTGCCCCCAGAGGCTGTATTGCCGTCTGCCGGAAGTCAGATGCCGGATACAGCCGATGGGTTCCGAGAATGGAGATTGGGCGGCACAGTAGTACAGTGGTTTGCATTGTTGCTTCAGAGCAAGGAGGTTCCTGGCTCAAACCCAGGGTGGAGGAACTCCTCTTTATGGAGCATGCATGTTCTCCCCATGTCAGCATGGGTTTTCTCTGGGAGCTCGGGCTTTCTCCCACAGTCCAAAAGACATCCACAGTCCAAAAGACCTGTAGGCTGGGTGAATTGGTGACTCTAAATTGGCCATAGGTGTGAATGTGAGCATGAATGGTTGTCTGTCTCTATATGTTAGCCCTGTGATAGTCTGGCGACCTGTCCAGGGTGTACCACCCAATGTCAGCTAGGATAGGCTCCAGCCCCCTGGGACCCCCAACACGATACGCTATTACAAAAAATGAATGAATTAATTAATTAATTAATTAATGAGAGTCAGATATTTCCCTCAGGAGTTGGTGGAGACCAAAATCAGAGCTTAAAGCGGTGTGAATACTGGACTTATTAAACCAGGTAGCCAGGACATGACTCTAAATGAAGGCTAATGTTGCTCCGTATCTGCTGAATGTGTAGAGAGGCAACTGTTGGCTAACATGTTAGCCATATCAAACTAAAAGGAGATAATGAGTCAGTGATGTGTTTATAGCTCGTTTCCACAATTGCAGGTTTAATGGTGAGAATGGCATCTATTATGTAAAAAATGGACGCCTACATGGCTAAAATTATTAATAGTGGGAGTAGAACGTGAGCTTGAACAGATTGAATTCTCTGCGAGGATCAAGTGCTGCATGACGAATATCCATTGTAGTCATGATGAGCTTTGTAACACCGGCCTTGCTGGTGTTATGTTTTTTTTTTAACTTGTGCCTTGCGTGTGTGAAGACCTTTCAGAGCAAACCAGAAAAATGTAATGGCCAAGCTGAAACCTTGACTCAGAAACCCAATCTTTGCTTGAATAGTTTTCTGTCTGACCTTTGAAATTAGCCTAAGTAACTTCAGAGTTTGATTTCCCTCATGTCTAGTACACTTCATATGAGCTGTGGTACATGAAGTTTTTCATACACTGATTCTAGTTTGGTGTACTTGGCTTAAGTTTGTCTTACCAAGTGTCTGTATTATGTAACAGAACTTTTCAAAAGATTTTCCGAAAGTAGTTTGACAAGTCATTTTTCTGTCTGGTTATTGTAAAGGTCAAACACAGAGGCTTGATCACACAACCAAGGCTTTGGCACAGTGCTGACCCGCTATAATAAATCTGTAGTTGTCCACACTGAGGAAACAAGGGCCGCGTTTGCTGCCTTTTTTTCCATTCAGATTCTCCCAAAACTCGTATTTAGCTGGCTCGAGGTGGATGTGGATTCACTGTCTACTTTGTGCATTTAATCCTCATTTCCATCCTCTCACCTGACACCATCACCACCACCACATTAAAACACCCCCAAGCACGACATTCATTATTGAATACATTACTTGTTTTTACAGTGGAACTGTATCCTCAGCAGTGCAGATTGGCACTGTGTTCATAGTCGTGAGTCATATGGAGGCGACTCAGGCGGGAGGGAGAACGAGAGGTGATATGAGGTATTCGCAAGTAGGCTTACTCGTGTGGAAGGTACTGAATTAAGCCTTACTTACTTGTACGTGTCAGTGAATGTCTCAGTAAATCCACATTAGACCAAGCAAAACATGCATTTTATATGATTTTGTCACCTCCATAAGATGATTTAGTTTTTTAGTTACAACTTCACACAGTTTTCTTTACCCTGGGTGCTTTGTAAGCCTGAAGGAAATTTTGCTATTTTTCAACTATTTGGTATTTTTCCCATATTCATTTTGGCCATTGTGATTACTGGGTTATAATAACTTAACAAGCTTAACCCAACTTAAAAAGAAGTCACACAAGCCTCTGAAAGACTTCCAAATTAAATCAAATTTTATGTAAATCGTTTCAAATGTATCTGAGTGTGACAGAAAATAAACATTGAAAGTAGCCTCCTGGATTAGCTATTAAAGCTTTAGCTGCTGTCTGCATGTGAGGCTGTGGGTTTATGGCAAGCCCTTTTAACATTTAATCAGCTGCAGTACTAGTAGTTGTAGATATCAGTTGTTTTTTTGACTTGTTAGGATTCCAAGCCAACATATGTATGCAATTGTGACCAGAAGTAATTCTATTTAAAGAATTGATTTCTCATTGGGCAAAATATTAATTCTTGATTTCTTAAAAGTGGAAATGTTCTTTGTAAAGATCTGTAAGTTAATTACAACTAGACAACTTTTACCACTGAATTTATTCAAACTGAATTACAGATCTCTGTAATTTCAGTTTTGAAATCAGTTTTGACGTGTTACAATTTCAGGTCGATATATCCATAATGTAATTTTGACTTTGCATTTCTGCTGAATGATATCTGTAATTCAGTTCTCACTAATGAAAATGTTAATTGTTTATTTACTAATGGCAATGCTCATTGTTGATTACATTATGGCTATCATAAATGGAATTCTAGATTTCTACAATTCAATTCTGACTAGTCAAAATTACATTATTTATGTGTCAATGTGGAGTTGTAGCTAATAAGAATGTAATTTCAGATATCTGAAATACGGTTGTAACCAGCGGAAATAATATTCATAATACTAACAGTTATATTCAAAATATCTGAAATTCCTTTTATAACTACTTAGAATTGAATTCTAGTTATGAAAGTGAAATTTCTATTAGTCAAAAATGTCATTGTACCTTTAGTGACTTACATGCATATTGTGCTAATTTTGGCTACATATCCAAAGTTGACAATGGCATTTTGGTACATTAATCATTTGACACCTTCATATTCAATAGAGTTTGATATGTCGGACATATCAGAGATGCAGTTGCTGGCTGATATCTTAAATGGGAAATTACATTTCCACGAGTCACAGTGTAGGCCTAATCATTATTCATACTTGTTAAATAGGAATTACTGATACCTCTAATTAAACTAAGGATATCTATGTATCAGTTTTGACTGGTTAAATGGAATTTTTACATGTAAAAAAACCACATTTGTTACATGTCAAAATTGTTTTACAGATCTCTTAAATTAACACTTCCACAAGTGAAAGCAGTGAAAGCAGTTCTGTGAGTAGTGGTTTGAGTAAAATGCTAATGTTAGCATGCTAACATGCCCACATGTTGATATGATAATGTTAAGCAGTTTATGTCTAACATGGATGCTATTTTAGCTTCGCATATTAGCATGCTAACATATGCCTATTAGCACTAAGCATAAAGTTCAGCTAAGGCTGATGTAAGGCATGAAAATTATGAGATTATTGCATCCTGTGGGAGCCATGGCACTATCTTGAAAAATTTCAAGGCAAGTCATCTATCGACAGTCACTCTGGACCAAAGTGGTTGACCAACTGAACAACATTGCCATTTCTAGAGCTATACTGCTAGCACCGCTGACAAAACATTTGTTTGGTAAGCTTAAGTTTTTTAGACTATGTTATATAATGTTTAAACAGCATTCATTTTACTATGTTTCAGTGTGAAGCAGTTCTTAACTACAGTAGGCTTAATATTGGAATACAGTCATTAAAATGCTGCCAAAACAATTTTACTTAGATGTCTAAAACATTTAAACTTAAAATTTAGCCTGCTTTAACCTTGACATCCAGCTTTTTATTTTCAGGTCACTAACTGGATGCTTACAACAGGGGTGTCCAAAATTTTTGGGATGAGGGCCAGATGATATAATGTTAAAGTACCTCAGGGCCAGCTGCTTTTCACATCAAATTGCTTACTAAAACAAACAAACAAACACTCAAACAAATGAGACAGATCATCTTTCAGTGAAAATGAATTCAACTTTGCACCGCTCCTGAAAGCAGCGGCCCTCACTGTCAACTTTATACATCTTTTCTGTGGCCGTATCTCCTAACAGGAAATGTTATGTAATCGCTCTGTTTGCTTGTTTAGCATCTGTTTAAGAATACACATTAGCTTCGCCTCCGTAGCTCCTATTTGATGAATGTCTAGAAACTGGGTGATAGTCCAACCATTTTGAGGAGAAGGAAAACTGCAAAGCAATCTCGCTTGATAAACCAACATCATGTATATAATATATTTTGAAAGTCAAGTGGAGAGCTGTTTAAAGTTGGTCAGCGAGCCACGACTGGCCTCAGGCCAGACTTTGGACATATCTGGCTTATAAGGTGACTTAATAACAGTTCTTGAGTGCAGTGAAGGTGGTTATGAAAACAGTCAAAGGACAGGACTCCTTGAGCTAAGACCTAATTTCTCTTTTGGCAAACTCTTGTTGAGCTTTGTTGTGACAGAATGAGTGTTGATATTTAAGTGTCTGAGTGTTCACATCCCCTTGAGAAATGCTGGTATTCACCGAATCCCACACCAGGCCCGATGTGGACACAACAATGTCTTCTGTATGACATGTTCAAGGATCTGGGGAAAACTTGGAGTTCCTCCACGGATTACATTCCTGGGGGAAATAGACAGTGAAAAGGCCTTCCAAGTTGCATTTCCTGGAAATTTCTAAGATATACAGCAGTCATCATACATAGTGTATTTAGCTAAGTGAGTCCACGCCAACACTAAGCACATACACAAATACACAGGTTTGACCATGGGAGCAGAAACTGGTCTGCATTTTAATTGCAGAGACGAGGACACCGTGGCCTGTCCATTACAATCAATGATCACATTATATTATATGCAACAATAAAGAGTCACAAATAAACATCTGCTTCCCACATTATATCACACAAACATAAGCTATGTAAGCTGGGGAGATAGATAAAATGATATACAATAGATCTGTGTTATGTTTTGGTTACCAACATGTTTGTACAGTACAACGGCCTTTGATTGCTTGGCTTTTGGGAGAAACAGGTTACAATGTTGTTTTGCTGTACATTGATGTCATCACATGATTTTATATTTAGTTCCAAGGCACATAGATAAAAGTAACTGCACATAAAAGTATCCATGGCTGTACACTGTCAGAAACAAGCATGTAAGGTATGACCAGCTTGGCTAAAACGTGGCTCAATGAAACCTACATACAATTTTATTTCTCTGAAAGAGAAAGATTGACTCGTATTTGCTGCTGATCATAACTTAAAAAGCTACAAAGCTGCACCTGCCGTTGCTAACTCTGAACCCAAACTCAAGCACATCTCTGTACCTTTTTTTCTGATCGTGTACCTAGCAAAAAAGAGGTGGCCACCCAGTAAGTGTGTAACACTGGTTTTGGTTAATGAGGAGACACATAAAATGGGATACGCAATCTTCCCCATGCAAGAACAAGCAGAGGATACCACAAATACATATTTGTATTTATAGTTAATATTGAACAGTGCATCCCCAGGAGTGCACGTTCTAGCCCTTCGCAAATGAACTTGTGTTTCCGAAAAAAGAAACTTGAGCGCAAGAAGGCAGAGGTTTCCCATTCCCCTGCTTCTTCCTCTCATCTGTACACTATACAGTGGCAGGAACCAGACAGAAATACGGACAAATGCCCTTTTCACATTTGGCAGTTAATTGTGCCTGGTGAACAAAGAGCCATGTCGACCCAAATTACTTTTCCAGAATATGACCTAATTTTCAGAGAGATAATTAGGGCTGGAATTCACAAAATGACAACTGCCACCATCTCATTTCCTCAGCTGTCCTTTTAGCGCTACATTTAAACTGGTTTTGGCACAAACCTTGTTATCAACATCTAATAAACATCAGAATGGTCCATTAAGTCCATTAAGTCCATTAAGTATGTCCAAATAGCCAGCGGCAACGACAGGCATAGTGTGTTTCCTTCAGTATGGTTCAGTTCATTTCAGCTCAGTTGAGTTTGAGTTGGTGTAAAATGTGTGTCGGCTCATATTATTCTGCACCAGCTGTGCATGCAAAAGAAAGAGAGAGAGTGAGACGGATAGAAGGACAGAGCAAAAGTAATTAACTGTGGATGATGAGAGAATAGTTTTTGCACTTCAGGCTTGGAGGCGCTAAATACCTTAACAGCAATGGGTGAGATTGTCAAATGAGTTTCTTGCTGTGATACACATCTGGCAGAATATTGGCAGATATAGAAAAAGATACAACATGTTTCATTCACAGGTTTCTTTACATGTAATAATCGAGTTGCAATCCAAACATGTTACTGGTACTGGTTATCACTCACATCAAGCCTTTGGTCTTGGCATGTTATGTTTCACACAGTTACACAAACACAGTCTAGGTCAGTATGACTCCTTGATGCAGAATTGGTCACCCTCATCACCTTCTGCATTACTCAGACAACTTACGTCTGTGTGACGCACTGAGAGCAACACGGCTAGAGAGTGTAGTTTCTTGTATTCTTATACATCATATGAAACTGTACCTACATGCATGCCTTCAAATGTCTATGACTGTGAGTATTTTAACCTGTGAGTGAAGATGGGACTGACCCTGCTGCAAATACTACAACTAGCAGTGACAGCAGCGAGAAAGAAAACCATGCCAAATTATTTTCCGCCGTAACCTCCCAGGACAAGCCCCGTCTGGCCCTTCATCTCTTTGATTGCGCTGATTGATGGCTTCTGACTTGACTGATACACTGGGACGAAGTGAATCTGACACCGCAGCATGTGGTGGACGACCTTATTGCTATAGAGGCTTGCAGTTATTTGACAAATCTCCTGGCAACCAGGTGTGGCTCGATCATGGAGGCGCATTGGAAAAGCCACTGTGCACAAACAGGTTGATAGCTGAAATGGAAATAGATATCTGCTATAGATGTGTGCTCATTCAGCCAGTATTAATGGAGTGATAAGGTTTAGGTCACTGTGACAGGGTCTTTTGTTGTAGCGTTGTACTTAGGAAACGGTAGCTTAGTGGAGTTAATCTCTATAAACAGATATATGCATATATGCAGAATCTGTAGGCAATGGGACAAGATTTTCTTATCAAAAGCGTTTGTGGTTTGTGATTGTAGTCAGAGTAGTATTGATCTATCACGCTTAAGCTGCAGGTAAAGAGTTGGCCGAAATGCAATCTTGGAACTCATCTGCTATTGTCTGGCAACAATTTAGCTTTTATATTGGCTTTTTAAAACAAGTATATGCAGATTTCTGTGTTTAGAGACTAGCTGAAATGAGTGGTGCATGGAAGAGAGTTTTGTCCCGGATATTTCCTTGCTACACTGGATCCCCCAGAAGCTTTATCGTCATCAGTTGATAGCCAGTGTGTTCCAAGATTAAGTTGTGTCAGGCCAGCTTAGCAAACAGCTATTGGTTTAGCCAGCTAATTTACTAGCACGCCAGTTTATAAAAGCTGATGATCCTGACAAATAGTATAAGTTTAAGTTCAAGGTTGCTAAACATACATATATTCACTGGAGCTATTTCAATGTAAATAAGTGAACAGACATTCCAATTTACAGCAACTTGTCTGAAGCCATGCTAATGGATGTGTGGCTGTACTTAGCATGCTAACATGCTGGTATTTAACAGATATGATGTTTGCATTGCCATTTGTGTTTGTGTTGCCATTTTACGACGACTCATAAGTCTGCTGACCCAGTAGTCTGAAAAAAATGCCCCAATAGACTGAAAGGCCCAAACAGAAGTACATGGCTAACTGTTATGCAAAAATGATGTCATATGTCATCGGACCTTCCTACTTACGCGAAGGCATGACCTGCCTTACTCTGCCTGTGATTGGCTTACCCTGATATTCCACTACTAACCTTAACCAAATCTCATTCGTCATGCCTAGTCATGCCATGCCTAACCTAACCAACCCAACCAATTAAGGCAACATACTATAGAATAGAATAGTCAGAAAAGGGTGGGTAATGTCTTCACAATTGTTGGAAGGTCCTTTTCATTCTGCATAATGAGTGTGTAAACGACTGTCAGAGAAACAACCCTTTAGAGCAATGCACATTTGTTTTTGGGATAACAGACTATTGGACAAATGGCCTTTTGGTCCGATGGGACATTTTGGACTATTGGGGCTTCTGAATCATGAGCTGTCAGAATTATAGTTTCCCCAGAAACTACACAAAGTACAGCTGAGGCTAATCGGAATGTGATTAGTTTTGCAGGTATTCGGTCTTAAATTAAAAATTGGACCTTATGATAATGCAAGATGTAATGTTAAGAGATCATTTATTACATTTATTACAATTCATCCTCTGGGGACCATGAATATCTGTACCAAATTTCATGACAGTCCATCCAATGGTTGTTGAGATATTTCAATATGAGCCACAGTGGTGAACTGACAGACTGGTATTGCCACTCACTGAGCTACACCATTAAAATGAAAAAAAAAAAAGAAACAGGGTAACCTCTGTGACATTCTACTGATTGACTGATTGATTATTCCATTAATCAATCTGGCATCCTGTCAGTCTTCTGTCTCTCAGGATTCTGCTAATTATAAATAGTGCAGGAATGTACTGCACATGTACGCACATTTATCTATAGCTGCCGCCTGCTAATCGTTTCCATCCAATGTAATGAAGGCCACTGAGAGATGCGAGATACACTGATTCAAGGTCACTTGACAGGTTAAAACTACATTATTTGTGGCATTTGGTATACAACGTGTGAGCATACAATTCATATTTTAACAGTAAGTGGCCTTGGTGGGAATGTAATGACTAAGTTCACACTAAATCCATGTTTTTAATTATCATTAATGTAATGGGTGAAAGTTTTCCTTTAAGAGTGTGCATTTGGAAAGATGTGGGCATTTAGCAGGTTCAGAGGGTCTGATGAAAGATACAATCCAGTTGCATCCTGGGAAATGTAGGATCCATAGTTTTTAGAGCTTGACCCATATCACCTGTTGCCTCATTTTTTACCATCCTTTTAAAATAAACTATATATTTAATATATTGAGACTTTCTGAGCCGTTGTTGCCCAAGAGCTGGTAACATCTAAAATAGCCGTTAAAAGGCTTACAATGACAATTTATAGAATTTTTATATAGGTGTTTAAAGTTATGTCTCTTTTTTTCTGTCTCTTCATCACTCACCTCACAAACACACACACTGCTCTCTTACCGACAGCTGTATCCATCCACCCTACGAAAATCTGTCAAGTTTTGCCTTCATGTGTTTCATCTCCTTCTCTCTGTGTCTCCTTATATCCTGCCTCTTTCTCCCTGTTAGAGTACATGACACATTTTTCTGCCTTCTGTGAAACTGCGGCATTCTTGCAAGCACACACTGGCTGAACCAAATGTGAAGCCGAGGGCAGTGACCACATTTCAGCATGAACTCAGTAGGAAATCTTACATTGTCAAAACACAGCACTTTACATGTAGAAATGGGCTCTTTACAATGGCACCGCTGGCACAGGGAGAAATATTAAGAGCAGGCAAAGTCATATAGAGTGAAGTATAAAGTACATATGATGGATTCACAAACATAGCTTCAGAGCTGTCCATGACGACTTACAAGAACACAGAACTTTACAGCAGGGAATGCCTTTAAAATTCATGTGGGTTAGGACATCATCCATGTCAGGAACTTTCCCCCAGAGGCTGACAGAAAGCCATTTTGTATATACAAGCTGTTTTATAAATGGCAAGGTCAGAGTGGCCACCAAGATGTTTTTCCATCCTTCTACTTAATCAATAATCCAGGATGTCTGATTCGAGAGTTTACAGATCAATGCTGCTCCTCCCGCAAGGTGCCAGCAAGAGAGAGGAAGGAGCATCCTTCGGTTTTCGGTAAATACGATGTCATGTTGAAGGGGCCTTGCCATTTTGTTGCCCTGATAATCAAAAGACCAGACTAATCAGTTGGTATGAATAAAACATAACCATGAAGCTTTTCACCTTTTACTTGTGGTTTCAGAGTTTTGTCTTTCAAAGTCTATAGTATTACAGTGTTGGCTGATCTCCACTGAAACATTTGGCTGACTTCTTCAGCCGTATTTCCACACTCAAATCAATGCAGACCCTTTATAGCTCTCAAAACACTCCGTCAAGGTGAGTAGGAGGGTGCTCTGTCCTCTTGGATCTCTCTTTACCATGGGTGAATTATCCCCAGTATTTCTCCAGTGGGTCCACAGCAGTCCATTCTCAGATCCTGCACTCCTGTTTTTCAATTTTGGTTCAGTCTGCATGACTTTTTACAACTTAAGGAACGTCAATGCTGGCAAGCTTGCACAGCACTCTTATTTATGTTTGATTTCAACATCACTTGTTTCTGCTGGGCTGAAAATCACTTCAGGCGAGATACATTTTTGCTCCGCCTCAGGGCCAACCAGCCCAAGTTGCCTCGTTAACCCAAATATCAAGAGTTTTGAGCTGAAGTCAGTGTACTTTCCCTGACCTCTGCAAACCCTTACGAAATTGTTTGTTTTTCACTTAGACTTTGTTCATGTGTCGATGTCCATGAGCAGCAGCTATTACATCGTCCTCCTGCCCCCGCATCTTTGAACAAGAGTCAATGGCAGTGTACTGGCAGCTCATCAGTCTGGAAGCGCCACTGCTGAGTGTCTTAGGCCTCCCTGGATGTGACTGCAGCTCATATGCTGGTCTGCAGTTCACCATTGAGCAGGGCAGCATTGTGAGTCTCCAAGTTGGCGTTGATGATCATAGCATCGTTAACCATCCTGCTCCTGTCTGCCCTGCTGTCACTGCGCTCTATCTCGTCCAGGCCTGCCACCTTTTTCAGGCACAGGACGTTCTGAAAGCTCTTCTTGAAGTTGTCCGACAGGAAGGCGTAAAGGATGGGGTTAGCGCAGCTGTTGGCGTAGCCGAGCACCACTACAAAGTCGAAGGTGCTCTTCACAGCAGAGGTGGGTTTGATAGAGCTGGTGACGGAGGTGACGTTGAATATGTAGAAAGGCAGCCAACAGAGGACGAACACCGCCACCACGATGGACACCATCCGCGTCACCTTGCGCTCAGAGCGCTTGCGCTTGGTGGAACCCACTCGCATGCCGGACGACTTTACCTGGCAAAGGAATGGACTGTCAGTGACTTAAAATTACTTAGATATAAAAGCACAATGTTCACACTATGCCACAAAGAAATTATTGCATATAATCATACGGTATACTGTTCAGCTGTACTTGCTTATGCTGCATATTTCGATATATTGGACATGGGTTTTCAACAGCATTGACTCCATGGTTCAAGTTAGGTGAGAAGATTGAGACTAATATGTTCTATTAAATAAGAATCTACAACCAGTAGATGGCTATCTTAGCTTAGCATAAAGACAGAATGCAGCCTGGCTTTTTCCAAACTTAAAATCTGTTCCCCAAGCACCAACTTGTGTTTTTATGTAAGTTTGTGTGCTGGACTATTTCCTTTCTGGGGGAAGTGACTTCAACAAACAAGACATGACATGTAAATTAGTGAGATTTACGGATGCTGATCTTTATGCCAACTAGCTGCTGGCTTTTGCTTCAAATTTAATAGACAGTGGCATTCTCATCCTTGGCAAGAAATCGCATGTGTATTTGTCAAAATGTCTAGCTCTTCTTTTACAAGCCTAGGAAACAGATTATAAAATTGTCTCTCTTAAGATTTTCAAAGCTTGAATGTTTGAATGCTAGCAAGCTCCTGCCCTGTAGGAACAAGCCAAATGGCCCTCAAAGGGAACCCATTTTAGTCACTCAGGCATCCATAAAGTTTGCAAAAAGAACAACTATTGAAAAGAAATCTCACCAGATGGTAGACGTGCTTTTAGTAACTAACAAGACGGCAAAATATTGTCATGTTTGTAATGTTTGAAGAACATGATTTAGCTCCATTAAAGTCCATACAAACCATCCAGGAGGGTGTAGACGGTGTGGTGCAATTAGTCCTGCCATCTGTGGCCATAAACTAAACCTTCAATAACACTGATTAAAACAATGGTCTTATTTATATTGCTTCTGGCAGCCACACTCTGTCAGAGTAAATCATTTTTATGTTCTTTTAAATCCACCTGGCAAACTTTTTCCACCTCTGTTAAAGACAATTTCCAACCACCTGCTATATTTTCGACATTATTCCCATAAGAAATTTAACAATTGCGTGTGAAATTACAATTTTCAATTTCCCTAGCTAGCCTGGATAGCCCTCCAGGGCTAGCTAGCTTGCGTTCACAAGAACCCTGGTGTTCTACCATTAAAGTTATTATTATTAATGTAAGCATCTTCAATCATGATTTTGGTTTTTATTTATTTGATTTGACAGGGAAGATGCAATTTAACATAGTTCCAGTACAGAGCATTAAACTGATTTGCTGTTGCTGTTTCAACTCTAGTCCTTAGTTGGACTTTTACATGTGCTATCTAATTTTAAATATATAGCTTTCAGTATAAAGTCATAGTAGATTATTTTATTGCATGAACACTTCCTTCCAAACCTTACATTCCATAGTTGCGTTAAGAAGTCTACAGATTTTACAGCCAACACACTGATGTTCAGGTGTGAAAGACAGTAAGGTCTGTCTCCAAATAATACTCGGTCTGCCATGTGACACTGAGCAAACACTGCAAGAAATTGCAAAACCTCAGAGGAAGAGGATGAGCACAGCTGCCCTGTGTGGGCTATCACAGCAATCAAAGTCTTCAGTGCAAGCGAAGAGATGTCTCGGCTGGTTACTTAACTGAGACAGCTCACTTGTATTTTGGACCCACTCCACGTGAGGTACTAAGCATCTGACAGATACAGCTTAGCAACTTAGACCTTAGCAGGACTTGATTATTATTGGATGTATGAGTTTTTTACATGCAATTGTTGTTGTTTTTAATTTAATTCTTATTGTTACAACTTACGCCAGTACTAGGGCAAATCAACACATTCTCAGTCCGACCTCGTCACATATTGACTTGTTGGTCATGGGCTTTCCACGTCCACATACGATGTGCAAGGTACCCTGGGTGTGTTGGTTGTTGATGTTCTGGGACACTGTGTCAAGTTTTGCCTGTTACATGCATTTTGTTCTTTCAAAATACACTTCCGTTTTCACAGGAAATTCAACGTTTACATACAGTCTCTTTCAAAATAAATGCACTACAGCAGTCCAACACTGCGAACTGATGTTTTTTTTTCCTTCAACAACAAACACACAGTTAGGTTTCGGAAACAAAAATCATGGTTAGGTTTAGGCAAAAAGAACAGGGTTTGGCTTAAGCATATTACGAGACGCGAGCACCGCTCTCTCAGGTGAAAGTTGGTGTTTGCCGGACCCATCCATCACCCCTCCCACCTGCCCTAGTTGGAATTTTGCTACCTTAACTTTCGTGCTTGTCTCGCTGACGCCACTGAGTGCAGTTAAACTATAACAGTAAATGGCCATGCATCATGCTGACACTAAGGGACGCCATTTTTCGTTGGTTTCTGACACCGCAAGTCACTGCCCAAGTGTCAGATTTCGACGACTTCGGAGTGAGACCAGGCTCGTCAGGTTGTCACAATGGACCTCCTTGTATTGGACATCAATTACCGAGGTATGTGATGCAGAAGTTGGCAACGTTGCTATTTGTAGTGGAAAAAATAAAGCTACTTTGTGTCAAAATTTGAGAGTTCTAACACAACAATTCAGCAAGTTATAGGTGCTGAGACAAAAAAGTGTTAATCCTATACTATGAAGACAGAAATACAATAAAATACACATCATTCAATACCCATACCATAATACGCTAATACACATACACTATAAAGCAATACACCTTGGTAATCGACATTACAATTAGCTGAAAATTGGCAGCCTACAGTTCTGATTTGATTTTAGCCAGCACTTATTTTATATTTGTAATTAATTTAATTTCAGTTGGTAATGTGTTCTGAAGTTGACAGCCCTTTATGGAGACCAATTTGAGCTCTACAATGTGGTATTTTACAGTTGTCTTTCACCATGCATCTAGTTATTATATTAGCTGAAGCACAAATAACTTGATGTATCATGCACATGTACTGTCCTTGCCTTCTTTCATGAGATTATTGTGATGTAGCAAAAACCATTGTTCATTTCAGGATTGTCAAGGCATTTTGTCTGAATCTACAAAATACATCCACAGTCTTGGAGACAGTTGGACGCGTGTTCAACAGTCTAGTCCTGTAGCCAGTAATGAAAATATCTTGTCACTGAACTTTGAGCACAATGGAAATACAGAGACAGAAAATGATTGCATTATAATTTCCCACATGTGGAGGCAGGCTCTCACCTTGACTATAATGAGCAGGTAGCACAGACATATGACTGCCAGTGGCAGGAAGAATCCTATGAAGAAGGTGTAGATTATGAAGGATGTGTAGTAGACATCCTGGGGCTCCGGCCACACGATCCCACACACTGGCACCTTATTAAGGCCGCTGAAGATCATAGTAGGCAAGATGACTAACATGGACACACCCCATACTGTCAGGTTAATTAGCTTGGCCACACGGGGCTTGCGCCATTTTGTGGATTTAATAGGGTGGACCACAGCCAGGTATCGATCGATGCTCATCACCATCAGACAGAAGATGCTGGTGAACTGATTAAGAGAGTCTGGGAGGGCGTAGAGGGGAAACAGTGGAGAAAGAAAAGTAAAATGAGGATATGTATCAAGTAACAGCATCAGTAACTGCTAATGCTTGCTCTTTTTTATTAAAGCAGGAGGTGTATAATGTGAGATAATCGCTGTTAGTAAGATAGCCAAGATGGCAAGCACTGAACTGCAGCTGCAGTCTAAAGTCTCCTTTAAGACATCCAAGTGTCAAACACTCTAATATGCAACTGAAGTCTTCACATTTAAAAAAGTACAGATGTTAATCTGGGTTTAAATTGCTACCACAGTACCACAGCGGCAGTGATTACAGGATAATTTTCTCTCTTGAGGAAGCCAAAAGTGTGTTTTTTTCGCCTGGTAAAATGGCAACAACTTTCCCAAGTGGACCATCAGCCTTCTATTACACTTTTAGCTATACACCTACCAACAGTCATGATCACCCTGCACAGCACCTCCCCAAAGGGCCAGTGCACCAGCGCCAGCTGCAGGGCGATGAACGGCAGGCTCATCATGCACAGGACGTCTGCCACCGCCAGGTTCAGGATGTAGATGTTCGTCACTGTCTTCATTTTGGCGTAGCGCAGGATGACATATATGACCAGGGCGTTGCCGCACAGCCCCACGGTGCATACTATGAAGTAGATGAAGGTGATGACCATGGAGCTGGTCTTGTCTTGATGAGACTCCGTGGTTTCGGTGATGTTCAGGTCCAGGTCAGACTCATTCCCCTGGATGTAGCTGTCGTATAGGAGGGGCTCAGGGATGGAGATGTTGGGGGGAGTCGGGAGAAAGGGCCACTGATCTAAGGCCATGATGACTGAGAGGGATTTAGGCAGTGGTGTAGTGGTAGTTGATGAGGTAGGTGTACTACTCTCCTTTATATTCCTTTTTGGCTGATAGGAGGGTATACTGTAATTGACCAGGAAAAGAAGTGGGTGTACCCCGTATACCTGCGTATACCCTCCACTACACCACTGGGTTTAGGGTATCAAAGGGCTCAGAGTGTCTAAAAATGGCAAGGGGTAAGACGTAAAGGTCTGATTATGACTGAGTTTGGAGTAAGTAGATATTTTTGGGTCTGAGGTTAGGTTTTATAAGCTTTAAAGCATTGGTTTTATTGTGCAAGGTTGTGGAAATAAGGGTAAAGGAACTTGAGGTGGTAAGTTCTAAGATTAGCTTGGGAATTAAAGACTTCAGGGTCTAGGGATTTGGGGCTCTGGGGATCGGGATGACTGGGGATTTTCAATAACGAGGAACCACAAGTGTCACATCCCAGCTGTAGAGAAAGAGTAAAAGAGCAAGACTGATCTATGGAGAAAGAGACAACAGTGAAAGAACAGTAAGTTTGGTTAAAACTGAGAATACTTTTCTTTGACAAGAAGTAATAGTCCCTCAACATCCATGGCAACAGTTGCAAGGTTATTTTACATAACTGCTCTCACGTCTTCAGTCGGAGATACATGTCAGATATTCTCTCTAAAGAAATGTTTTTTTGCATGTTTAGTTTTCATTATCCTCAACACGACTTATTCCCCTAGCAGCAAGCATTTGGCAGACAGAGACATGAGGGAAGATGCCAAGATACCAAGTCCTAATTTGACATGATGTTCAGCTTTTGAAAAATTAATCTTGCCATTTTCTCACATAGTAGAAAAAGACAGAAAATGTGGGGTGGGTGAAAGGCAAAATACTGGAGCTACATCACTACCTGACACAACTCAACCCAAACACACACAACTTTTATGTCATGACCCTGATTTGAACACTTTCTGGTTTAAAATTACACGAAAATGTAGAGGCGTTAGTGACGACAAAACTCATCACGACTTCTACTTGAGAGACATTTTTGTGTCATTGTCAAAAATTCAGCTGGATTTCATCTGCTCACATGCTCTCCTCACTTTCTAACACAGATTGGACTGTAATTCTTCCCAGTGTTACACTGACTAAGTCATCCAGGTCAGGTGTGTGCATACGTGAGCGTGTGCCTTCCCCCATGTATGCATACATGCAAAAAGGTACGCCTGAGCAAGAGCATGACAAAGTTACTGTGCTGCAGAAGACAAATGTTTATTCAATTGATCTCGGGGACAAACAGCTCCGGCACTGCAGCAGGATCACTCATTCTGCCCCTGCAGTGACAGCATCGCGGACATTTGTCCAGTTCTTGCTTTCATAATTTATCTGAATTTCATGCAACTGGCACATGTGAGCCCACTTTGGACAGTCCACTTTTTGCAAATGAGGGATATTGTTGAGTAATCGTTGGGTACAATTACTTGTTTACCACAGAAAATCAGGGAACAGCATACTGGTGTCTGTGTGTGATGAATGTGTGCGCATGTAAAGGTTAAACGTCGGAGGATTATGGTCATTTATATTAATCCACAAAGTGTTTTCCATTTATTATTTTCTAAAATGTAAAAAACTCGCCACAAATGCCCATCAGTAATTACCAGAGCCAGTCTTTAATCTTTATGTTTTATCTGCCCATCTGTCAAAAAAACATTCAGTTATCTTAATTATCACTAATTAGCTTTGTTGAACAATTCCAGCGCAGTTAAAAATAGGAAAATCCAGCCATTGCTATTTCTCCAGTCATTGCCTTCTCAAACAGTGGACGCTGGTCCATTTTTCACATGGCTGCACACATTAACCATCAGTCTGTAATGGGAATATTTGAGTCAGACAGCTGCAAGGGTGGCGATGACCTGCTCACCAACCTAAAGCATATTAGTACAATTCATCGCAGAATTTCAAAGGCCAAGATGACCTACAGGCTCTCTTACTTTTGAAGTTTTTGTGAGATTACACGTGACTCACTGCTTTCTCACAATTTAAAGGGATTTTACTGAAACCAAATAGGGCTGCATCTCACAATTATTTTCATTATCCGTTCATCTGCCCATTATTTTATGATTAATCAATGGATCAACTTGTCAATAAAATGGCAAAAATAGTGAAATGTCCAGTATAATTTCCCAGAGCCCAAAGTGACATCTTTAATTAGGATATGTTCTTTTTTGCAACCAACAGTCCAAATGTCCAAAGCTACTCAGTTTATTATCATTTATGACAAATAAAAGCATTAATTTCAAGCAAATGTTTGGCTTTTTTGCTCAATTATAAAAAATGATTATTATATTATCAAAATAGTTGTTAATTTTCTATTGATCAACGAATCGACTAATCTTTGCAGCTCTAGACTCCAATAAAGTCCAATTTTAAGGTCATTTTTGTCAAGTTTTCCCTGGTGGTTCATTTGGTGACACCTAGTGAGCGCAGGAATGGCGGACCCCGCCACTAACAGTACAAAACCACTAGTGTGGATGTAATTAGATTGAATGATTATTACTAAAAATATTACTGGCTATAATTATTATTAAAAGGGGGTCTGATTTCATTAAAAAAAGAAAGATTTTAAGTGCAAAATTCTAAAGAATCTCTATTGGTTGTTACAAACATGTCGTTGGAGCTCCACACATACAGTGTGAGAGTGAGTGAATGAAAGAGCTACACGGAAAGTGCACAGAAAAGCACTAATAATACATCCACTGATGAAAGGGTTCATAGTGTTATTTGCTGGCAGGGGGCAGGCTAATTAAAGTGTCAGTATTATTTGGTAACATCTTGAAGTTTAATTATCAAGCATGATAATTATATTAATAAATGTTCTGGAGACCATTAAGATTCTTGCATAGGCAGACTCTAATAGGCTCACATGGACGTCCCAGAAAAGCATAAATTGCAGGTGTCAGGAGCTGCATTTCAGCTCAGCGCTGCTGACTGTGTGAATAGATGAGGTGCTGCCAGGGAAGCAGCAGAAGATTGGCTTGATGCAGCCTCGCACCAACCTGCAGGCTGTGTGTGATAAATGTCCAGCTCAGCAGGAGACTTTCTTTCATTTACAGTGAGGTGGAAACCCTTCTCCAGCAGTGAGCAGGTTGCTTTATCTTTCTCTTCAAGGACACTTTGACATAAAATGACAAACCTTTGACCTTTTGACTGAAAGACAAACCGCTTACTCTCCTTGACATGTTTACAACCAACTCTCTCTGTTAAGTGACATAACTCCGTATGTTTCTCCACTGTGGTGCACCTGTTCCAATTATTTTGGCTGTGCTGGGATGAAGAAGCATCTACCCCCTCTTATACCATCAGGCAGGACTAGATTCCACAGTGCGCATGAAGCACATGTTGACTTTATTTGGATTCGTTCCTTATTGAATGCATTAAGGTGCCAAAAACGCAGTGAACTCTGCACCACGATTTGTGCGTCACGCAAAATGTGACTTTAAACAGACAGAGCTATGGACGGATTGTAATAAAGTGCGCAAAAGCAAAGCAAAGTCCACATAGACATGTAAATTAAATGAGCGCCATAAAAAAAAAAAAAGGAGCAAAAAAAAAAAAAAAAAAAAAAAAAAAATCAAACGCATCACTTACTTTTAAATTGAAAATTGAAAACTTCCTCTTCATATCAAGTCCATCGTGGCAAGGTGTCCTTCAGCAGAGACTACATGGAGTCCAACGGCTCCGAAGCGGCGCTGACCTGCTGGAAAGCTGCATCCCGCCAGCCTCTCCATCCACCTGCTCCCAGAGTTATTACGCACGGCGCTGGCGTTCAAGCGCCCACGCGCCACCTTCGCCAGAGCTGCTGGTTACACCACGTCTCTCAGGTCATTTTATCTCCGAGGAATATCCCGCGTTTGTAAACCGAAACTTCGCAGAATGCGTCTTTAAAAAAAAAAAACAGCTGTGCGCTCACAGTGCGCTGAGTCCAACGAGAAAGTGTTGGCACCGAATCCCTCCGCGGTGAGTTAGTGAGAGCGGCAGGACGCACGACTGCACCGGAGAGAGACAGAGAGAGAGCAACAGTCTGAGCAGATGACAGATAAGTAGAAACGATGAGCGCGTCACCCCGTGTGCGTCGGTGTCCCACGGCTTTCTAATTTGGAGTCATGCATAGTTGGCTCATGTTCTGGTGTCTTTTGTCATTAACACATCTATGTCGCTGCATACTGTGCAGAGTCATACAGCAGACTGTTTCAAATGTGTTAAGATAAACCAAGAATTTTCACAGCAGCTCTGTATCAGTGACAAATGTTTTCGTGGCAATTTTAGATGCGTCTATCAAAAAGAAAACTACTGTATGCGTGCAGAGTAAATGCAGAGAAATAAAAGCCAAAGCTGCTTCACAGAATGATGCTCAATGTCGCCTCTTCAATCAGCATCCACTGAAATGATTTCAAGTGTTATCCCGGCCCACATGCAGATCACAGTCAGTGGTGCACATTCTTGTCGGCCGACAGTGATGGCACTCGGATATGAAGGATGAAGCCAATCCTCCAACAGCCCTCTTCTCTTCTTATAAAGGAGGAAGCAAGTGCAGATGGCGGGTATCTACCACGACCTCTCCATGAGAAAATGTTCTACCACTTCTGACAACATAGCAACACAGAAGTGCTGCTATTATTACGACCAGCTGTTATCAAAGATTAATAGTTCTATTCATGTCCAAAAAAGATAGAAAGGGTCGAAGCTGCTCGGAGGGGGATGCACCAGAAAAGAAGGGTTTTTGATATCCTGTTATGAAATCCTCTTCCATGTAAACCAGTGCGCATTCAGGAGGGTTTGTTTGCTGAGCTGTGATGAGGTCAGCAAGTCCTCTGGGTGAGTTCAGTGTTGTGTGTCACTGAGGGCCACATCTGACCTGCAAGTTTATGTTTTTAATGATCAGCGGAGCCAAAGTGGTTAAAGAAGCAATTTGAACATTATTCAAGGGTTGTATTGCTTATGTGCCTTGGCTGCCAACTTTTCAGTTCAGTTTGGAGTGAGATAGTAATGGGCTATTACTTAAGATTTTACATGGTCATAGTCAGGGTCGTCCATCACAGGATAGCTTTTAAAATTTCAGCAAACCTTTAAAGGGAAAGATGTTATGAGAGTTTAACCATGATGTCTTTTTTGTGTTACAGATTAACTTTCTAAAAAAGAAGAAAAACAAAGCACAGTAAATTGTCATGGTCACAGTCAGGGTCGCTGTCACAGTGATGGCAGTTTTTTTTTTATAACAAATCCAATATGAGGAATTGTAGATGTTATAATGCAATTTGAGTTATCTTGCCTTTAACTGTCTCAAAAATTGTAGGCTACAGTCATGGATGGATTACTGAAAGGCCCTTCTGGGTACAGGCACAGGGGCCTGAAGTGTAAGGGGGCACCCTGGCCTTCGCTTGCAAAATGCCACTTAAATTAATACGTACCGATCAGTCAGGTACAAAAAAAGACCACAAAGAGACATGAAAAGACACAAAAAGGTGCAGAGGAACTGCAAAGAGAAACGAAAGAGCCACAAGGAGACACAAAATGACTACAAAGCAACACAAAAGAGCCAAAAAAATGACTTCACTAAGGCACAAAAAAAGGTCACGAAAGCTACGTCCATTCTTTACAAAGTCAATGGCAAGAATGTGTGGGACACTTATGGGTTCCAGTTTGGAGGTTTGAAAATAAGGTCACCCTAGTCTCTCCATAGCTTAGTGGCCAATGGCTTTAGTGGTCACTTCTATAGCCTTGTGATTAGGAGGAAGCCTTTTCAGATCATGGTTGGGATTCAAATGGAAAAAATCACCACATCCCCCTCAGTAAAACAGGCAGGGGAATTCATATCTGGATTTTTAGAAACACCAACAACACAATCATTTTCATCATTGATCTCATACGTTAGTAGAGTTTATTTCATATTTTAAAACTCATTTTGCAATGCCTGAAACTGCTTCACAGCTCTCAAATGAAGTTAATTAGGCGTTTTGCTATATGTGTTTTCAGCAAGGCTGTACTCATTCAATAAAATGTCCATTTATAAAATTGATTGTACTGCTGAATACCACCACCCACAGAGTATCCTGCTGAAGGAAATTGATTGAAGTGTAGTACACTGTTCCTCTAAATAGCCAATTCATAGTATGATGAGTTTTAAGCTCTCTCTTTGGTTTCTGCTCAACACAAACACACACATAGCCTTATATGTCGTCAGTCAACAACTCTCCACTTGGCCTTCAACTCTGACATATGTCTTAGTCATTATGAAGCCTAGTTTAAAGGGTAAAAGTCCATTTAAGATAAGCCTTAAGGATCAGAAACTTTCTTACAGTCCTCCCTTTATTACTCCTCAAGGACAAAGTAGAGTCCAGTTGTCTAATCCACACAGCTACAAACAACATGGATTGAACTTTTCTTCACATTTAGGTGCTTTTGTCTGACTGTGAACTGTGAGGTCTGTCAAGTCATTTAAACAGATGCAGGACAGACAAACAGAGGATTACAGCTGCTGATGTTGGGCTACTGACGTGGTGTTTTTGCTGTGCAGACAAGGTGTTACTGGAAAGAGTGAAGCAGCCACAGAAAAGTGTCAAGCCATATATGCTTCTTATTTTTCTCTCTGCAGCCCAACGCCTCTTGACTGTTTTCCTGTCATGACCTATTCTTTTGCCTTCTTCTCAGCCGGCTTCACATACATTTCATAGCTTCTGGCACGCTGAGCACACAGACACATCTCCAAAGTGTGACTGATTCAATGCTGCTGCAAAACCCAGAACCTTGATGGTGCGCTTGTCTGGGAAACTCTTTCAGGGAGAAAGTAAGCATTCGTTGTGACACGATTTGTGCGCTGTTTATCACCTTGACTACTGGTGACAGCGCAGTACTGCGGCACATACACACAAGTGATGTGGACGCTCATAGCGCCGAGAGCAAGAGCGAAGGTGCTGCACATCAACTGGATCACGCAGCATAGACGAATGACCTCCCCAAGGTCAGAGGACCTTGAGCTTTTTAAAATTTCTTCTTGATCATTCTTCGAGCTGATTCCTGGTCCTTACAATCCACTCTGACAACACAAAACCACAAAAGATGAAGAAGAGAGGTTTTATGCGCCTTGGCTTGGAGAAAAAAAAGGCTGCTTTCAATGGGTGTCAGTACTAGAAAAACCCACTTCCTGCTGGCCATATTTTGCCTCACATAATGTACACAAGGTCAAGACAGGCCAGGCCCATGGAGAGGTTATGAAAGAATGGGCCCCAAGGTACAGACATGTAAAAGACACAGTTATGTCATTTGCAGTCATCCCTTTGAATTTGATTTCTTTGTAGTTGCTTTATGTTTCTTTATTGCCATTTTAATATCTCCTTGTAGTTGTTTGCATCTTGTTGTTTTTTTTATGTTTCTTTGTTGAACATTTTGTGTCTTGGTAGTCATTTTGTGCCTCTAAAGATAGAACTCTTAGGTGGTGCTGTTGGTTTGTCTGACTCTTGCCCGAGTTTCCCCCCAGAGCAGATCCAAACTGACACCGCTTTTCACAGAAAATATCCCACATACTCTACAACACTGAAGAAAATATTAAAGGAAACTTGAAATGCATGTACTATTTTATTGACGCAGATCTATTCTGATGTTCTGACTTAAATTGTTTTCATAATTGTGCTGTATCATACTGAAATGTTACTGTCGCCTCATTATGTGCGGCTGTAAATAAAAATATCCTTAGGCCCATTAAAGGCCCAGTAATCTATCTGAGGTGTTCCTTAATCGTATTTTTTGTCACATTATATGATTGCCTAGGGGAATAAAACTTGAACACAACCTGGACTTACAGACCCCTCATATTAGTGCTGACCACATAAGTCATAAGTCGATAGATAAGTGAGTGGGCAAAGGAAGCTTAACTCTTACTTGTTGAACCAAAAATGTTTTTCAATTGCAATTCATTCACTCGCATTATTCCATTCCACCTTTTTGCAGATGATGCACTGACATATATACCACTTAAATCTGATGAGCCTCCCCTCCTTAAAGAAGTATTTTACTATTTGAAAGCTTGTCTTTTTATAAGACTAGGTTGTCTATGCAGTAGACAGATACATCTAAAACAGAAAATAGAGGAAAGGCTGTGGCATTTGCTTTTGATCAAGAGGTACCTACAACCGCAAACCTACAACTACCAGAATGCACTGTGCTGCACTGGACCAATAAAGGCCCCTGCTAGTAGCTGACGTAACACGAGCTTGTGCTTTTTTTTTTTCTTTCTTCAGGAAACAATATGGCAGCTGGCTGCAAACAAATGATCTCAAATTACTATTAGAGCACTGCTTAATTTACCATTTGATGGGAGTATTTTCAACCTTCCCTTTTTACAATGCAGGAAACAGTATGACGCCCACTCCCTGTTCACAGATTCTCGTATTACAGCAAGACAGTGCACTAAAATATGTTTCTGAAGAAATCTGAGGTGAGAAATGGGCAATGCAGGAACAGAATCTTGGTTTATATTTGATTACCACTGCGTAGTTTTACAATTTGTTGGAGTTTTGTCTCTCTCAATCCACTTCTGTACTCTGTGTGAGCAGACTAAAATGTGGAAGTACAATCAGTACTTGGAGCACCAGCCCTGAAGCCAGCAAAAATTGCTGAGAAATAAGCAGGGAGATCTGGGTGCTGGGGAAATGGTGGGAAGTTAACATAGTTCATTTATACACACACATATACCACATTATTATGATACAAATCAGTATGCCTTTAAGAAACAGTTTGAGTATGTTTTTGTCTGAAAATATTCCTCAGCTAAAGCTTCAGACAAAGCCAAAATTGTTATTATTGAGCTCACACATCTGCGCCTATACAATTCCAGTCTTTACATCTCAATGTCAAATATGTTGAGTGTTCAGTCAGAAAACCTTGATGACTTGAAGACCATCATATCTTGCCTCCACCATCTCAGGAACATTCCTGCCAGTTATACCAGTTATACAAGCTCACATTTACTCATGTTTGGACTGCTGTTATGGCCTTTTAACAGAATTCAGAATGTAATTGTAGACTCTAAATTGTAACTGTGTGACTCAACCAAATCTAAAGGAAGAAGAACATTTATGCTCCTTTAAAGGTCCTTAGAATTGATTTAAAGATTATACTCATTGCCTTTATAGTGCTTAATGGCTTGCCCTGGATCTCACTGTTATTCAACTCTCTTCTAATCAACCTGCACTCAGTCTAGGATCCTTAGGCAGGAATCTGTAATTCCATGAGTGGATTTATTTAACGTAAGGGGCAGAGTTTTTTTTGTTTTGTTTTTTTAGGCACCCCATTTGTAGAATGATGTGCAAGCATGGGAACTGGACAGTGGGTGCTTTTTTTAGTTTGTTTTTTGCTTTGGCCACCATAGTAAGCAGCCCCTCCATGATGAGCAGCATCTGAAAAACACCATTGTTTTAAACATTTTACTGCTTCATTCAGTGTTACCAGTTAAATTGTTTGTTTTGGAGAGTAAGATAACCGTAGATATCTGTAGATAATTCGGCTCCCAGTAAAAACCCTCGGAACCTCTGGATCTGAAGTTATCAGAAATAAAAGGTGAGCTCATCTGCTAGGCTAATGGCCCACCTCAGACATGCCAAATAGTGTTGGAGAAACACTGATTTGTAACGTGAAACTGCTTTTTTCACTGTTTTACCCATTTTAATCATGTGGACCATTTGTTTTGGAAAGGAAGAGACATCTGTGGATAATTCAGATGCAGGTAAAAACCTCCTGAATAATGAACACTGAAGGAATTCTAATAGGGACAAGTTTCAGCTGGTTGCAATCCTCACTGCTAGATGCCACTAAATCACCCTAAATCCTACACACTGTGCCTTTAAATTTTGAAGAGCACATGATAAGGTGCCTGTCATAAAATATATGAAAAAAATTAAAGATTTTTAATGTGCGACTTAAATTAATTCCTCCGATCCTCCATCACGTCAAGTCAAAGTGCAAGTATGAGTGTCAGCTAAGAAGAAATTTGGTGTAGCGGGAGCTAAGAAATGGCACAGCCAGGCTGCACAGGCTGAGAAAGACCAGATAATTGCCAGCACAGTTTTGGAGCTACATTTTAGATCCATAAAAATCTTTTGATGCGAGGGACTTCCTCTGTTGGGGTGTAGCTGTCGGGCTGGAGTATTATGGCAGTTAATGACTGAGCAGTCGATAAGCAGTGCATGATATGCTCAGGGCACTTGAGTGGCTTTAGTGAGGAGACAACTGGATGTCTGACACCATTCAAAATGAAATATTAGAAATTTTGGCATGTGCAGTCCAGAGAGAAATTGTCTGTGTGGCGAGGAAAGGCACATTTTTTGGACTAATGGCAGATGCAACCACTGATCTAAGTACGTCTCTTGTAAGCACATGCACATATACCATCATGTGCGCACATTTATTATGTGCAGCGCCCCTCAGCAAAGATATGTTTCCATGCACATGCCTGTCAGATTAACGCTTCAGTATCTTTTAAATTTCTCTGGAAAATCCACTTTGATTTAATGTCATTCTTATAATTTAAACTTGCCACTCTGTGTTAATTTAATCAGCAAAAACATTGACCAAAAAATGCCTGTTTTTGACCGTAATAGCAAGTCTTTAAGTAAATAAGAAGTAACCTTTCAATCTGAGATCTATGACAAAATGTATTTAGTAAAGTCTTTTAGACTTTCATTGGATTTTTTTGGTACTGTTTCTCAGACAGTACTCGTCTCTCTAGCATGGTGGGTTGTTGTGTCTCAAAAAGTATGGTCTGATAATGTTGTTTTTCAGTCTGTGGCGGGTGATGGGAAGTAACTCTGCTGTCTTGTTTTCAGTGGGGAGTTCATTGACCCAGAACAGAGAAGAGCCTTGATCAAGATCAGCAACCACAGGGACCTCTGAGAGACGGGGCAGTCAATCACTTGCAGGCAGAGAAGTGCAGCAGTCGCACCAGAGCGTAGGGTATGACCATGGCATTTGGAAGCAGGAGCCTCTGTTCACTGTTTTACGATAATAATACAGTAAAAAAACAAACAAATCTGCAATAAATTCAGTTCAGCAAATGGACAAAACATTCAAAGGGATATATACAATAGAGTGTTATCTGTCTAAAAATTATTATCTTGTATGTGTGTAAATCAGCCTGATCTCACTGCCAGGGTGTCAAAACACGCTGCATGGACAGTGGCCCTCGTTCACACCTGTGTCTATTATGAGTCTCCTGGTGACCACTTGTTTTCAGATTACGTTAGTGCCTACGTTATTTACCCTAGAAGGTCAAAGTGCCCTGCGCACAATTATCATGCTCACACTCTCGCTAGCTGCTTGCTGTCATGCTCGCTAGTCACATTAGAGGATTTGATGATATAGCTGGAGTTGTCATTGTCTGCAAAATTCAGCCATCTCCTTCCATAGGTCAAAATGATGTATGGTCAAGCAACATTTCATCCAATCCATGACAAAATGGGTGAGTTACGGAGCATTAGCACGCTGTCACCAAAATGACCACCACATCCTGCAATGATGATGTAGTCCTGGTCGGGGATGCATCAGGGCCAAGTCCCCAGGAACAGCAACGGGCTTTGAAGCCAATTCAACATAGTGACCAAACAACACTTTCTCACCATCACATATTGATGTTTAGGTCATGGACTTTCCACATCCACATACGACATGCAAGGTACCCTGGGTGCGTTGGTTGTTGATGTTCGAGGACATCATGTCAAGTTCTCCTCTTTCAAGGTAAACCTCTGTTTTCAGAGGAAATTTAACGTTTATATACAGTATTTTTCAAAATAAACACACTACGTCAGTAGTGACTTGACTTTTTTTTCCGTCAACAACAAACACACTTGGATTTAGGCAACAAAAACACATGGTTAGGTTTAAGAAAAAAAAAGGGGGTTGGCTGCAGAATCTTATGCGACGGGAACACCGTTCTCTCTCAGGTGAAAATCAGTGTTTGTTGGACCCATCCACCAGCCCTCTCGCCCGCCCCACTCATCCTTGTCCCGTCACATTTCTCCCTGATGCCGCCGGGCACGGTTGAACTATAACGGCAACTGGCCACGTATCATGCCAACATTAAAGGATGCCTTTTTCATTGGTTTTTGACGCTGCAAGTCACTGCCCAAGCACTGGATTTCGATCACCTCAGAGTGAACCTGCTTGACCAAAGTGGAATGGTCTGATGACATGGGCCCAAAAAGACTTTTTCCTATAAACTCAAGTTGTCAAAGAGATGTCTGTAAATCAGTGGATAATGATATACTGAAATGACTCACTATCAGGGTTTGATCCTCTCTGTTCTGAAACATTTCACAAGACCAGAATGGCCACATGGTTACATCATGAACAGAGCACTAACCAGAAGTGAGTCCGTGGAAGTTAACCAGTCGGCTGCCAAAAATCTCCAGTGTGCTTGCTTGATGCTTAAGATCTTGGTAATTTAATAACACAGGAATCAGGTTTTTGGCTTCATGTGCCACTGAGCAACTTTCTTAGGGAATAAAGATCAATGATCAAGATGCATTAGCATTTACACTACAAAACATATGTGGTCAAATGGATCCTAGACCACAAAAGCAAGTGGTGTGAGTGATCGCATTGTATCTTGATTGTCATTTACATTTGTATTTAGCACTGTCCACTTATGATTGGATCACTCAAGGTGCATGTTAATACCTGGTGTAAAAATGCTTCATGAGGCACACCAGGCTTTCAGCCTAGCTCAATGTTATCCATGCTGCATCATCATTAGACGGTCAGAGCATCAGATGCAATATAAGGAGGGAGAATGTCTGCTTAGAGGAGGTGGATGGGTCCAACAAGCACACGAGACTGGTATTTGTGTCCTGTGTTTAATTAAAAGCCAACCAAGTTATTTTGCTCTACCCAAGTGTCAAAATATGACGGATGGGCATGAGATCATGTTGGTGTAATAGTGGCAGATACAAATTATGAGCTAGAATTATTTATGACAAAAGTCCTATTCTGTGCAAATATGGGTCGGCAGCGAGCCAGCCGCCTGAATAAAACTTTAAACATTTCTGTCTCCACACACCATAAACAAGTTGTGATCTTACATAAGAAATCTCCACTCATCCAGACAACATATAATGATATCATGACCACTGAAATATGTTTCTGGCACAAACCTCCGAGGCTCTTACAGAAACATTTCTGAGAATGTGAATCATACTGGGATGGCATGCTACTGTGTTACTGCCGTGATCAGACTGTGAGCTGAATGCGTCAGCGCACACATGTTTTGATGGTCCAAGGCCCGGTGCATTGAAGTATGATTTTATGATCCAAAACTAAAAATCCATTAAAGATCAATAAGCACAACCACAGTGTACTTTATTGACAGTGAATAGAAGAATAACAGAAGGATTGGTGGAGCTTTTAAGGCCTGTTAGACTTAAATTTAATAACAGAGTAGCAATCTGTGTAAAATTATAGTCATGTTCTGCCTGTGGGTGTTCTTGTAATCTGCTTTTATTCTGTTCTTTATTTCAATTCATTCTCAGTGGAGCATTACATCAATGTGGCATCGCAGACTAAGGGCACAGCGTCAAGACAAACCGCTGTAGGAAGCACTCATTAATACAAACTGTTCTTTCTCTTTTTAGCTTGTGTCTTCCTGCTGTGTTCTTATGTTCTGATATTGACTTCACAGAAACGACCTTTTTGTCCTAATGGATTCTAATCATGTTCACCTTTATTGTTTCATGTTTTTAATATGGCTGAGTCAGATGATATTGCTCTGATTGGCTCATTCAGCTTGATTAGGTTCATTTGCAAACAGTACAAATGTTGAAGTGGAAATAGATAAGTGTTTTGCTCTAACTCATCAGTATGAAGTGAATGTGGATTGCACAATGCAACAGCAATAGAATAATGACACAATCTATGTTTAGACTGGTTCCCTATAAGCCTTGTCCCTATGATGACAAAGGCTCAATTTATGACACAAAGAAAGTGCGTCAACCACTGCCCAACCAACACAGGAAGAGGACAACGCTTTTATTTTGCTTGGTAGCTATTGATCGCTATCCCAATTACCAAATAGTATCAGTCGAAGTTCTTTGCAGTTACGATCCTCAGTAGCAGCAATGGCAAACTGTGGTACATTAGCACAAAGCTGCTAGACTGTCAAGAGGTTTACTGTTGAGCACGAGTTCATTCTAGACTTTTGAAACTGTAGTTTCACAAAAACAAACAAAAACTTAACTCAAGGTCCACTTTCTAGACTCACAATATGACAGAACTATGTGGGACAGCTCAACTGTCATGATTGAAGATTGAGTTGTCATTGTGGATAGTTAATAGCTCTTTATCGATGTTGTGATCTATCACCTTTTCGGTATCACCCCAAAACTTGAAAATTAGTTTTTTGATTTGTAAATATTGTGAAGGCTATATTATGACTAAAAGAACAAAGTTTAGTGCTTGGAACTTGGAACTTTTGGTTTATGACTTAAATTGGTTTTCACTGGGAACTTGTCAGACTTGACCTGGGACTTGATATGGGACTTGTTGGACTTGATCACATCAGGACCTGACGTACTATGTCACCTTTATTTGACACTCTCAGCAACTACTACAGTGTAAAGAGTAGGGAACTCTGCATAGTGCCGGTGGGAGGGGCAGTGGATTGGTCAAACAAACTTCCAAACAGACTTTCACCTAGGAGACTGCTATGCATCCCCCTTATGAAACCAAAAGTCAATCAAGTTATTTTAGTAACAACATAATGTGCTAGTGTGTGTACCATACTAAGCTAGTGATGTATGTCACATGACATTACAGTATTCTAGTAACAAACATTACTACACATTACTAAACATTACTACTACATTTCCTTTGAAAATGTAAGTTTATTTTGAAAAGACACAATGCATATAACAAGTGTAAAATCACACTCTGTCCGTAAGTGTTAAAAATTGACCCTGGAGTGGTACCTGGAGCATCATATTTTGACATGTAGGGCCACTGACCAAGTATCAGTATTGGATGATTTGGGACTGAAAATGTGTTGGTGTTGTTGGTTGTTTGTTTTTACTTGTTGATACTGACTTAGGACTTGGTCTAAATGCAAAACTTGAGGCGACTTGGTGATCTTGAATTGACTTGCCTTTTAGCTTATTATAAAAACTAAATTTCTGAGTAAATTCAATTAATGGGACAAAAATGTCACCTTGTCAAAAGCAATTCCAATGAATTAACAATAGTAAGTACAGTAATGTATAATTATACACAATTTTAGGATTGATCCTCACCACCACAGAGCATTCTCTCAAGGCTTTGCAGCAAGTAAGAAAAAGCTGGGCTGGTGTAATCACATCAACAGAAAAAAGTCCAGATTATGACCAGGATAGAAAAGAATGTCAGTCATGTCACTTTGTATTAAATGATAATGAACCACATCATCAGTTAACCAGAGAGAAATTTTAAAAAGTTTGAAAATCATCTGCTGCTAGGAGGCTGACAAAGCAACCAGCACTTCATACGATCTCCACTTATCAAAGCTCAGAGGTGAGTCATCAGAGTCTATTAATCTATCCAATCCACTGGAGTCTTTTCATTCCAAAGCCTTGAATCTCAAAGAACTGAAGAGACATACCAGATGTACTGGCCGGCTCTGAAAGCACAGCTAAAAGCTTGGACAGAAAGTTAATCAAATATAGACTTTAGCCATATTAGAAAGAAACTTTGGTAAGAATAAAATGCATGAATTGACAACCCACATGGGAAAGAGACAACCATGGTTCAGCGCACACTAGATTTTGGGTTAACCCCTGAGACAGTACTGACTTTAAAAACTGAGAAATCATTGACAGTCATATTGATCCAGCAGCTAGGACCTGGCTGACACAAACAGAACAGGGAGGTCAGGCTGTGTTCATTTTGTAAACTACTACCTCTGACAGATACAAAGAAATACTCACAAAGAACTCTGACAAAATGTCTTTCTCTGTCTCGTTCCCTCGAGAGAGCAACTCAAACTACCATATTTGAAGTCTGTCATGTAATGCTCTACAAACACTGTTCCAAATAACCAGTCTGTGCCAGTTTGAGTGTTAGTTTCTGTCTTTGTCACACTGCAGTGATGACGTAGGTGTAAACCTGAGGTCAGGCTTGTTGGACCGAGATCAAAGAAAGAGACAGGTGGGAGTTTTGATCAACGTCAAATCCAACCCAAACAGTGTCTTGTTATTGCTTGTGATTTTCTGACAGTTTAATCAATAGCTGAGATCTTTCCCATGCCCTCTAAAGGCACCCAGCAAATATTTAGATTTTGGATAGATGTTGAAATGGTGGCCTGAACCAAAGTGCAACACACGTGTAGATACTGTGTTACAATCAAAGTCATGGCTATGTCCCTCTTTCTATTTGTGTCCGTTTCTCTCTAAAATTGTCTTAATTTTGTCTTTGTTTGAGCTGTTGAAAATCTATACTTTCATTTCTGGAAAGATGCAATTAAAGAAGTTTGAGGGTGGCTCAAAAAAGTCTTTCGGTGCATTTTAGAATTCTCTAAACTGGACACACACTGATTTTATTGATCTTGTATGTTGTGTTTAATTGGCCTTTCTGCAGAACGTGTGACTTTTGTGCTTCCACTGTACAGATCGACTGACAGGCCACAATGTGGAGCTCATATAATTGTATCACTTTTACTTTTACTCAGTTTGAAGGAAAATGAGACAGTCCTTGTGATAATTGGTGTGGGCCAGTGTTGCTTAACTAACAGCCTGTGGGCCAAATCCGGCCCGTGGTAGGGTGCCAGGTTGCCCACCGACCATTTTGTAATTCACAATGAAAATGACCTGATTCACAATAGGATTTTTTTTTTCTACTTTGAATGTAAATGTGCCGGAGTCTGTAAAAAAACCTTAAAAAGTTGTCAAAAAGATCCCCTGACAGAGTTCTGGTCTAAGCCCTGAATGTCCCAAAATCCTGGAAATGCCCCTGCATACATCTGACCCACATGGGGCAGCTTTGACTGGATTTGCCTCTTGCCAAAGATGAGTGAGGACAGCAAGTGTCAAAAGGTTGAAAAGAGGGAGATCATTTGTTATTCTGATAATTATTACTAATGTTTGTCAAAGAACTGCCCCCCTGGCCTTCTATCATTTTGCAAAAGTGGCCCCCAAATAAAGCTAGTTAAGGATTCTTGTTGCTGTCTTCTGCTCATTCATCTCATTGTGCCTGGCTTTGAACCATGGGGGGAAGGAGTGTTTTGGCATTGCTGTTTGGCTTTTTTAATGATACTACCATGGCTATTAGGTCAAGGGGCTTATCATAAACTAATAACATTATTTAATGGGGGCAGGGGTTATGCTAAAAATACCTCTCCAAGACTGGAACACACACCCCGGTGCAGCCAGGATGCTAGCACATCAGAATTTAGAGTACAACAGTGTTACTTTACCAATCTCATCACTTCATGTGCTGTCAGACCTTGAGTTCGCCTGCTTTGGTCTGAATCAAGGACTCGTTTTGTTACAAAGTAACATAATTGCCTAGAGTTGGTTCGTTCGAGCGGACCAGATCAAATGCCTTGTGCGAGAAAGCTGCTCTTGATTTGTCAGAATTTCCATGCTTGAAAAATCCAAGAAGTAAACGAAACATTGAAGAGAACACTTGCAAGATAAATGCGACACTTTCTAATGTCACAATGGAGGGGCAACTACACAGACTGATTTCAGCGCTGAACATCATGGACTATATCGCTGTTATTGTTCATTTTAGTCAAACCATACAGTTTGAAAACGAGGCGCGGCTCCAACTAGAAAACAATGCTTTGATGCATTGGATGTGCTGAATGTACATGTTAAGGCAGTACAGGAGGAGGCGAACATTAATAATCCTCCAGGACTGTAATATGCTCATGTTTTACCCAAACAATGCCTAATGCGACTGCAGTTGTCTCAGATAGAACACGTTCTCACTACAAACAAACCGCACCAGAGTTTGTTTGTAACCGCACCAAGACTGCCTCTTCAAGAAGGTTTCGGTACGATTATTCTGGTGTGCACCCAAGTGTGATTGCTGTGCTCACACCTCCCCAAACCAACAGCACTTTGGGGGCAGATGAACTTGAGTTTCATTGAACCAAACCAAACAGGGCAGGTGTAAAGCACCCTAAGTCTTAATCCTCTGTTCTTTTTTTTTCTAAAAGTGAAACATGCTCTTTGAAACTTTGTACAATAAAGCATAAATCAAGCCACTGTATTGCCTGTATGATATGGTTTTCTATCCACACCATGAAAGGGTTATGCTAGAACTTTTTTCCACTAACATCTGGCTTCTGTCTTTAGAAGGCAAAGTTATGAACTTTTGGATTTCTGGGACTCATGACTGTGGTAGTCAGGGGTATTTATTAGTACGAATTGGCAGTGATAGAAATATGACACCCCAGTGGACGCAAATTTCTGCCCCTTTTCAGGAGCAACCTGGATAGTAGAGAGGAAATTATGATATATTATATATTTAACAGTTACTAAAAAATGTTTTTCATGTGAAATAAGATTATGTTAAAGATCGCTCCATAAATGTGTTTTATTGGATTTGCGCTCATTCAAAGACAGAGTAATGCAGGACTGTAGGACTTTAAAACAGTTCAGTTATTTTTTTTTTATAATGAAGATTTATTTGACACATAAGGGGGATAAATAACAACAAAACAAGACAAACACAACATCAAAACATCAATATTGGCCCTAATATTGGCCCTTTTACAAGATTTTCATTTTTAAAACAAACACTATTAACATCAGTATGTCTGTCGGCAAGAGCATTTTCAACGAAGCCACAAAGTTATGTATTAGAAAGCTGCAGTTAATGAAGCTGGTGACAGCTGCCCACGGTTGTCGGCTAGACAGAGATGGCTGCTTTTCGTTTTTTCTTCTGGAAGCTGGACGGATGTAGCAACAGTTACTAAGGGGGATGGCGTTTAATGAGCCAACAATTGGACACCCAGTGTTTGGTAGCACCACAACTCTGAGATCAAGCGTCATCAACAGGAAGACATCAGGGTGCAGGCTAAACTTATTGAGAAGTGACCTCTGGGAAAAGTAGTGCATATACAGCAGGGAATGACAGCAGAGAGAGAGAAACAGGATCTCATCACTATATTACTATATTTACCATGTTATCTGGACATTCTCTGTCCCTTCTGATAGCTGATACAAGGGAGAACTTTTTCGGGGCGCAGCAGCATGTCATCAACAGCAAAACAGATATGTTTGCTGCAGCTGTTTCCGTATTTAGCATAGACCGGATGGCCTATAGAGTCTTATTGGCACAAGTTAGACAAAACTCAGTACGTTATCACTGTGAGAGTCAGCCCAGCATTGGACACCCATAGCACCTAAAAACAGCTCATTGATAATCCTCATTTGGTCCCATGTACTGCCCTTTGCATGATCCTGGGACAATTTCCAGTGGGAATCTAGATTATGTTGTTTCCCTCCTGAAAAACATATTTACTAAGATGGACGGTTTGAGATGCAGAATGAAGTAGAGAAATATGTTTTTTCGATTTTGTACTAAACAGAAAACGTCCACACAGTGTCCTTGTGCGACACATGTAACCTGTGTAGTGAACAAACTGCGAGAGAGACACACAAGTAAAGGGATACAATCAAAAGATACTCAACCTTGAACTACCTTTTGAAACATTAATTTAGTCTCTGGTGAAATGCAGCTATAGTAGCATTGTCTGGGCCCGCTTTTGAATTTGCTAAAAAGCGGGGTGCAGACGTACTCGCTGTATCACCCAGTCTGGTTCACATTCATGAAGTCTTTGTAAAACACACCCAATTACGAATATTTTTTGCTACTTTTGGTAGGAAAGTCCAAAAACCGACTTCTTTTTCTGAGACAATCTTTCACAGAACTTTGTGGCGATGCTTATATAAGACCTTCTTACATATGAAGTTTATTGATATGCATAAGAATGGATTGACTGTAAACAATGCAAAAGCTAATTCAAAATCTAGTATTGCTTGGATTGGTAATCAGTTTCTGAAGGTGTGTGGGACGTTGGTCTTATTCATTAGAAATAACATTATTATTCATTAAGAAATTCAAGTTGAGAAGAGGCACAAATTGCTTTGAAGAGGGATACGTGTAACGCAATATTCCCCTCAGCGCTAACTTCAAATACAACTGATGAGCTTCAGCTTTACGGTTGACCCACCACTTGTGTTTTAATTTCTCTGATCTTTCCTCTGTACATGATCTACAGCCCTCTTTGTTCTTTTTGATGCTCATCTTATGTCCATATGAAACGTGAGGTCAGTTACATGACAATGATAAAGCAACAGCAATCTTACCCATAAATCCATAAATTATTAATGTGGAAAAATAATTAAATGTATATACATGACCATGACATGCAGCAGATATATTTTTGTCACACTGTTCAGCAGCTACCTGCACACTCTGTATAAGTCAGAGTAAGATAAAGACCAGACCAGACAGCGGGAACTAGTTTGGTCGCCCATGCACAGTAACAGGTAACAAAAAAGATACAAGTCAGAAATGACACAGCAGACAACATATAAAAGACATACCGCCACAAGAACAGCACAGATATCATGCACACAGATATAAACCTGCAATACCAGGGGTTTTTTTTTTTGACACTTCTGGGTTGCAGAATCAAGTGATTCACACAACATATAACTTCTTAAATTAAGCCAACTTGTTTGCAAACAGTCATTCTTTTACACTGTGTTTCTGGCCCAGTGATGAATGAATGTAAATCTTTGATTCACTCTCTTTTAGCTCTATATTTGGTCTCCACCAAGTCCTGAGGAAAATGTCTGGTTGCTAATTCCTGACTGACATCAACTGTCACAGTCCCTGTCTCTCATTCCCCTCCTGTCACTCTGCTGCAGTAATTTTCCACTCTCCCTCCCTGTGCTCCACTCTACCTGCCAGCCACGCCCACCTCATCAGCCCAACTCTGCTCACCTGCCTACACAGCTGCAGCTCATCATAATCAGCCCTGCATATAAGCCTCTCCAGCACTCTCACTCATTGCCAGATTGTTCTTCAGCGTCATGCAAGACTTTCCAGCGTTCATTCCCTGTCTGATCTCCCGGTGTCGACTCTGCCTGTCCCTGACCTGCCATTCCGTCTGCCTCCCGGTAAACTCACCTGCCTTCTGTTCCTGACCTCGTGCTCTGCCTCAGCGTCGCTGGTATCTGCCTGCTCGTCTGGTTTTGACTCCTCTGCCTGGCCTCGTCTCCTCTCCTGCCTGCTCCCCAACGGTGCCTCTGTCTTCGCTGACTGCTCACCTGGCTACGACCCCCCCGCCTGTCTCCGACCTCTCTTCAGCTCACTCCTCGCCGGCCTCACAGCACGTGCAGCCAGCTCTCCAGACCGCAGAGCGTCTGCTCGTCTTCTTCGGCTGAAGTAAGCTACATCTCTTCCCCTCACTACGAAAGAGAATTGAACTGTGTGGAACCGGGGGCTCAGAAGCCTCCCCTCGGTTCCGCGGCTGATCCCAGTCGCCTCCCTTTCCCTCCTCTGAGCCCCAGAGACTGTGTGAGGGCTCTCAGCCCGAAGAACAAACTTTATTCTGTGCCAATTCTGCCTGCTGCATACCCTGTTTGCTGTGGTGATAATAAGGTCATTACCAACTGTTCCTGTGCGCCTGTGTACTGCATTTGGGTCCAAACAACACCCGTTACAGTACAATCTGGCCAGAAATGGACCCAGCAGACCCCACTTCCCCCAGTCTCGCCTAGCCCGGGTGGAGGAATGCTTCAGCAGCATGAGGCTCTGTTAGCCTCCAACGCGGCGGAGGCTCGTCAGTCAGCGTCATCCCTGGAACGAGCGCTAACCTCGCTAGCCGTCCAGGTACAGCAGATGGCAGCTTCCATGGCGCAACACGCTGCTTCTGTCCCAGTTCCAGCCCCTCCTGTTCCCACCCCTGGGTCAGCACCAAGCTCCACATCTGAGCCTCGGGTGGGGGCGCCAGAGCGCTACGATGGGGATCCTGAGGGTTGCAATCCTTTTTTGACGAACTGCTCAATTCTGTTTGCCCTGCAACCCCATACCTTCGCCACAGAGGGGAGCTAGAGTCGCCTTCGCCATCAATCACCTCACTGGTAGAGCACGTCTGTGGGGACGGCAGAGTGGGAGAGAGGCACGCCCGCCTGCGCCACTTTCCAAGCCTTCTCTGAGGAGCTTCGCAAGGTGTTCGGACCTGTTTCCCTGGGTCCTGATGCAGCAGGGGGACTCATGAGTCAGAGGCAGGGGGATCGAACAGTTTCTGTCTACGCCATAGACTTCAGAACCCGGGCTCGTCTCAGTGACTGGAATGCTGCTGCCCAATGTGACGCCTTCCTAAACGGGCTGGCTCCTTACGTGAAGGATGAGCTGGTTCCGTTCGACCTCCCCAATTCCCTGGACGGACTCATTGAGCTGACTACGAGGCTGGACAGGCGGATACAGGCGAGGAGGAGGGAACAACGCCGTGAGAGAGGTGATCACCGGCCTTCTGCCCTTCCACATAGGGTCCCAGCCACTCCTGTCCCCCCTTCTGAACCTATGCACGGGGGGGTGGAGCCTATGCAGGTGGGGCGAACAAGCCTTACGCCGGAGGAACGAGAACGACGACGCCGGGGAAATCTCTGCCTCTACTGTGGCCAAGCCGGCCATTTTGTCTCCCGGTGTCCAGCAAAAGGAGGGCTCAGCAGTAGAAGGGGGCATTCTGCTGAGCCGGTCCCAGAACTCTGCCCCTAGCCCACCTCTGTTTCACGTCCAGCTCCTGTTGGTAGGGGGTCCCACACCCTCGCCACCTTCATCGACTCTGGGGCAGACGTCAACCTGATGGACGAGGAACTCGCCCGTCAACTGGACATCAGCCGAGATCCTCTCCCTTGCCCCATGCCGGCCAGCGCTCTGGATGGTCATCTCCTGGGAACTGTCACCCATCAGACCGCCCCCATCTCTATGCTCCTGTCCGGTACACACCATGAAACCATCCGGTTTCATATCCTGAGGTCTCCCAGTCTTCCCTCATCCTCGGCTACCCCTGGCTTCGACGCCACAACCCCATATAGACTGGTCCACGGGGTCCATCCTGAGATGGAGTCCCTCCTGTCAGCAGATCTGCCTCAGACCGGGGGGCCCCCACGCCGTCTGCCAGCCCCTGTTCCATCCCTGATCTCTCCATGGTGCCCTCTGACTACCACGACTTCCGGGAGGTGTTCAGTAAGGCGAGGGCCACCTCTCTACCCCCTCATCGGCCCTACGACTGCGCCATCGACCTCCTTCCCGGCTCTGTACCCCCCAAGGGTCGCCTCTACTCGCTGTCCGCACCTGAAAGGGAGGCCATGGAGACCTACATCAGCGATGCCCTGGCCGCCGGAATCATTCGACCCTCCTCGTCACCTGCTGGGGCAGGTTTTTTCTTCGTCGACAAGAAGGATGGGTCTCTGAGGCCGTGCATCGACTACCGAGGTCTGAACGACATCACGGTGAAGAACCGCTATCCTCTCCCCCTCATTGCCTCAGCTTTCGAGCTGCTCCAAGGGGCCACCGTCTACACCAAGCTGGATCTCCGCAACGCCTACCATCTGGTGCGGATCCGAGAGGGGGATGAGTGGAAGACGGCCTTCAACACCCCTACAGGACATTACGAATATCTGGTGATGCCGTTTGGGCTCACCAATGCCCCGGCTGTGTTCCAAGCCCTCATCAACGATGTGCTGAGAGACATGCTCAACAAGTTCGTGTTCGTCTACCTAGACGATATCCTGATCTTCTCCCGGTCCAAGCAGGAACATATTCTCCACGTCCAGACGGTGCTGCAACGCCTGCTAGAGAACTCCCTGTTTGTCAAGGCCGAGAAATGTGAGTTCCATGCCTCCTCTGTCTCCTTCCTGGGTTACATCATTGGCCGGGACCGCATGGAGATGGACCCCGCTAAGGTCTCAGCTGTCACCTCCTGGCCTGTCCCTGACTCTCGTAAGCAGCTGCAACGCTTTTTGGGATTCACCAACTTCTACAGGAGGTTCATCCGGGGATACAGCACGGTGGCAGCACCTCTCACCGCCCTCACCTCCTCCAAGGTCCCTTTCCGATGGACTTCGGCCGCCGGGGAGGCGTTCCAGCTCCTGAAAGGGCGTTTCACCTCTGCCCCCATTCTCCTGATCCCTGACCCCGAGAGACAGTTCGTCGTGGAAGTCGACGCCTCTGATGTGGGGGTGGGGGCCGTGCTCTCTCAGCGTTCTGCCAAGGACCAGAAACTACACCCTTGTGCCTTCTTCTCCAGACGTCTGTCCCCAGCGAGATGAATTATGACATCGGGAACCGAGAACTATTGGCGGTGAAGCTGGCACTGGAGGAGTGGCGCCACTGGGGAGGGAACCAAGACCCCCTTCCTCGTCTGGACCGACCACAAGAATCTGGAGTACATCCGCTCAGCTAAGAGACTGAAACTCCCGTCAGGCCCGGTGGGCTCTGTTCTTCGCCAGATTCAATTTTACCCTCTCCTACCGGCCAGGCTCCCGCAACGTAAAACCTGACGCCCTGTCCCGACAATTCATGGTCGGGGAGGAGGGCCTCTCCAGTCCTGACAACATCCTTCCCGCTTCTCATCTGGTGGCCGCTCTCACCTGGGAGGTGGAGGAGCGGGTGAGAGAGCTGCATTGGAGGACCAGCCGGGGCCCAGCTCCTGCCCCCAAGACCGCCTATTCGTCCCCCAGCAGCTAAGGTCTGAGGTTCTGCAGTGGGCCCACGCTTCTCGACTCACCTGTCATCCCGGAATACTCCGCACCAAGGAGGTTCTGCAGCGGCGGTTCTGGTGGGTCTCCATGGACGACAACATCAGAGACTTTGTGAACGCATGCCCAGTCTGCAATCAGAACAAGGCTCCGCGCCGGGCTCCCGCCGGGCACCTGCACCCTCTGCCTGTGCCCCACCGACCCTGGTCCCACATCTCTTTAGACTTCGTCACCGGGCTGCCACTGTCAGGAGTTAACACCACCATCCTGACAGTAGTGGACCGGTTCACTAAGATGGCTCATTTCGTGCCCCTGGCTAAGCTCCCCTCGGCCAAAGAAACAGCTGAACTGGTCCTGCAGCACGTGTTCCGGCTCCACGGCCTCCCATCCGACGTGGTCTCAGACCGAGGCCCCAGTTCACCTCTGCTTTCTGGAGAGAATTCTGCCGCCTCCTGGGAGCCTCCACCAGCCTGTCCTCCGGGTTTCATCCTCAATCCAACGGCCAGTCCGAGAGGATGAACCAGGAGATGGAGACGGCGCTCCGCTGCATGGCTTCCAAGCACCCTGCCTCCTGGTCCACTCTACTGCTGTGGGTGGAATACGCCCACAACACCCTCATCAGCTCTGCCACCGGCCTATCCCCATTTCAGTGCGCCTATGGCTATCAACCTCCCCTGTTTCCTGCGCAGGAGAAAGAGACCGTCTGCCCCTCTGTGGAGGCCTTCATTCGCCGTTGCCGCCGGACCTGGACACAGGCTCGGACGGCTCTCCTACGTGCCACTGACCGGTACACGACGGCCGCCAACCGCCGTCGCTCCCAGGCTCCCCCCTACCAGGTGGGACAGAAAGTGTGGCTGTCTACCCGAGACCTTCCTCTGAGGGTGGAGTCAAAGAGAGGGTAATAAACCCTGTGGCTGTTCGGCTCAAGTTGCCCCGCACCATGCGGATTCATCCCACCTTCCATGTCTCCAGGGTCAAGCCGTTCCTGGAGAGTCCTCTGCAACCTGCCTCCCAGCCACCTCCGCCTCCTCGCTTCATAGACGGGGCCCCTGCTTACACAGTGCACCGCCTGCTGCGCTCTCATCGCCGTGGGAGGGGCCTACAATACCTCGTCGACTGGGAGGGGTACGGTCCAGAAGAACGGTCATGGGTCCCGGCCCGTCAGATCCTGGATGCAAGACTCATCAAGGAGTTTCATCGCCTGCACCCCGACCAGCCTTCCAACACCGTCTCAGAACGAGGGGGTCCCATCGCCAACACTCAGTCTCTCCTGCGTCTGGGGCATCTGCATCTGAAGGGATGACGTCAGCTCAGCCTCGGAGGGGGACAGTTCTCTCTCGGCGGACGAGGGTACTGGGACGGAGGCCTCTGATGAATTCTAGCCCTCCACCAGGCCCCCTCCGCCCACCCGGCTCCTCTGCGGCAGTTTGGGACGTCGGGAGCCGTCCCTTGAGGGGGGGGTTCTGTCACAGTCCCTGTCTCTCATTCCCCTCCTGTCACTCTGCTGCAGTAATTTTCCACTCTCCCTCCCTCTGCTCCACTCTACCTGCCAGCCACGCCCCCTCTCATCAGCCCAACTCTGCTCACCTGCCTACACAGCTGCAGCTCATCATAATCAGCCCTGCATATAAGCCTCTCCAGCACTCTCACTCATTGCCAGATTGTTCTTCAGCGTCATGCAAGACTTTCCAGCGTTCATTCCCTGTCTGATCTCCCGGTGTCGACTCTGCCTGTCCCTGACCTGCCATTCTCGTCTGCCTCCCGGTAAACTCACCTGCCTTCTGTTCCTGACCTCGTGCTCTGCCTCAGCGTCGCTGGTATCTGCCTGCTCGTCTGGTTTTGACTCCTCTGCCTGGCCTCGTCTCCTCTCCTGCCTGCTCCCCAACGGTGCCTCTGTCTTCGCTGACTGCTCACCTGGCTACGACCCCCCCGCCTGTCTCCGACCTCTCTTCAGCTCACTCCTCGCCGGCCTCACAGCACGTGCAGCCAGCTCTCCAGACCGCAGAGCGTCCTGCTCGTCTTCTTCGGCTGAAGTAAGCTACATCTCTTCCCCTCACTACGAAAGAGAATTGAACTGTGTGGAACCGGGGGGCTCAGAAGCCTCCCCTCGGTTCCGCGGCTGATCCCAGTCGCCTCCCTTTCCCTCCTCTGAGCCCCAGAGACTGTGTGAGGGCTCTCAGCCCGAAGAACGAACTTTATTCTGTGCCAATTCTGCCTGCTGCATACCCTGTTTGCTGTGGTGATAATAAAGGTCATTACCAACTGTTCCTGTGCGCCTGTGTACTGCATTTGGGTCCAAACACAACACCCGTTACATCAACAGCTGGTTGTTGAATGCAACAAAGTTTGGACCTAAAGTAATAAACTGCTGTTTGCTGTTGCCAAGGTAATCACGTTACCCTAACTCTAAGTAGGGTTTGAAACCTCACCTACCTCACAGTGTTGGAAGTTGGAATTGTGAAATTGGATGTCAGAATCTTGAATTTCGGAGGGTATTTATAACAAAAATCCCCTACCTTATTTGAAAGCTGGATTAGAGTCCATGTCGCTATCCCTAACTCTGATACTCAAGAACACAACTCATACGGGCTTTTTTCTTGCACTGTTTGTACGTAGATCTATGAAATATAATACACCAAAATTCTTATATAACCTAAGTAATAATCAACCCATAATTCATATATAACCTGGCTATATAAGGCTGCAATTGTGCTGACTGGAGTAGCCTTCTTAACTTGGGCCCACTTGAGTTAAACCACTCATGTGGGTAATTGGCATGTCGCCAATCCCATATAGCTCATTTACCACCCACATGGCCACCACACATAAATATTGGTTGGGGTGTAATGTCATTCATGGGGCACTAATTCATTTGATTTCCTACAACCCATTTTAAGAGGATATGTGTTGCATGTTACATGACCAAAAAGGCATTGGGAGTTATTTCCTCTTATAGTGCATACTCTTCAATTTGCTGAATCTGAGCCTGAGCCTTAGAGGCAGCCTTTGCACACGACCATCATCATGCACTCAGTCGCCTCTTATTATTAGTACCGCAGATAATACTATTATTACTAACTAATCTTCAGTAGTGAATCATAAACAAATTAGTGCACCATTAGACAGGAGTTTGGTATCTCTCAGTCGACTAATTACCAGATTCGTAAAACGTAATTTATCGTAATACTGTTTATTGAGAAATGGGATCTAGGTAGGTCGAAATTCACAATAAGAAACACGCTGCCTCTGTACATAAGAATAACTTTGACCAGAGCTGGAATCCTTTGGGCAGATGTCACAGTAATTAAAACATTTGCAAAATACCTTTGTGGCAGAATACATTGATTCAATTTATGTTCACATTTCAGTGACTTCCGAGAATATAGCAAAGTCATAATAATTCCTGGCTGGTTCTGTTTGCTATTTGCCCTCATCAATTCTGCAACCCTGGCTCAGAAGGGTCTTGTTTTGTCCTAAACATGTAAATTTTGCCGTTGCACAATCAGAATGGAATGGGATGAAAGGATTTAAAACAACAACAAAAAAACCCATTGCTGGAAAATGAGGTGAGTGAATGACAGGAATGAAGGAGAAGGAGGATAAGGAAAAATTAAAAAAGGAGGGGGAGGAAATTGGAAAAGAGACACTAGGAGGAAATGAAGAAATGCCCGTAAGGGAGTGGACTATGTAAATTCCTTAATTAACCTTTATTGATTTGTTCATCTAATCATGTCATGGGCAAACACACACACACACACACACACACACACACACACACACACACACACACACACACACACACACACACACACACACACACACACACACACACACACACACTCTCTCTCTCTCTCTCTCTCTCTCTCTCTCTCTCTCTCTCAGGGGTCCCATCAATATTCTTTACTGAGAAACCTCTCAGGCAGTTTTCATCTGGTCTTAATCACACATAGAGGGTGAAGACAGGATCAGTCAGAGTAAAGTGGACCAATGAAAATAACCGCTGTCTGCCAGTGCATTAATTAAGACCACACACAAGTACAGTACACACACAAACACACACACACACTTCAGACCTTTTAATTAGTGTGACCTTTTGGACTGCGATACAACAAAACATTCTAAATCTTGTACCACATCCGACTGAATGCCAGTAAATTGAACAATCCGCCACGTGTTTGTGGCTATTGACTGATATTTCCTGTTTTGTCACCACAGCTGGTTGTTTTTTTCGCACCAAAAGGCTGATTTATGATTCATGTCATGAAGAATGTGGACTGAGTACTTACCTGGTTCTGGATGTCTTGCCTCCTTGACTACGTCCTCTGTCTGCTCCTCCACAGTACCGTTGCCTGTGATTGAACTGCACTCTGTTTTTTGTGGGACTAATGCCACAACTCACTCACCTGCCTCTCGGTCTAGTTCGTCAAGGCTGCCAAGGACTTTGTGGAGAGACTGCGCTGGAGTGTTGAACTGTATTTTGTGCTGTTTGCTGAGTAGTAACAATAAACACCATTACCAAATGTTCCTGGTCTCTATTGTGCTGCTTTTGGGTCTTAATACCACCTGTCACATTGTCAGATGTTTTCTACAAAAATACAGTCACTAATCAGGTAAATCCAGAGCGATGCTGTTGATGCTGGTAATCATGGTTCATCAAAGCCAAATTTAAGTACAATTAAAGCTGCAAACAGCATTGGGCGGGACCTTGAACTCCCGCTGTTTCGGCCTCCAGCTCACGTAGACAGTTAAAGACAAAAGTTTTAGATGGTTTTAGACCCCTCTCCACTCTAGCTCACAGCTGACAATTTCTCCACATTTGCTCATGTTACTTTCAGAGGCACTAGCTCACTTCCTGTTGGATTTAGGTCAGGGGTGATTTGTAGGTCTTGATGAGAAGAACAAGCCAGTTTTGGTTTGATCTTTCTCCGACATTATTGCAGGCAGCAGTGGCCATTTTAGTGTGTCCAGGTGGTGCGAAGATCGTCAGGAGGTTTTGTGGCACGTCAGCTTGAAGAGGGCATAAAATCCAAACCGTTAAATTAATGACAAAGTTATACAAAAGATATGTTGAGCAGGAGTTGGCCTGTAATGTGTGCGTGTTTGAGCCGATACGATAAACAGTCTAGGAGGAGATTTTTTTTTTTTTAAAAAAAAGAGCATTTTTGAGGCAAAATCTTACTTTGAAAGGGCAAATAGCTCACTTCCTGTTGGATTTAGGTCATGGGTGTCAGTGCACAATTTGTAAGTCTCGATGAGTCGAACAAGCCAGTTTTAGTTTGATCTTTCTACGACATTGCTACAGGCCACAGTGGCCATTTTAGTGTGCCTAGGTGGCGCTAGAGAGCCCATTTAGGCACTTTTGGGGTTATTTTTTTTTTCATTTTATCAAATTTTTCGGCAGTCCTGACATTCGTGCCAATTTTGGTGAATTTTTGAGCATGCTTAGGGGGTCAACTTTGGGTTTTCCCTTCAGCCGAGGTCCCTAATAATAGCTGTGGAAATTGACCACTTGCCCAAAGTCTGTGTTTTGATTGTAGAAAAACATTCAATGTGCTTTCACACCAAACCTGTTTGGTTTTGTTAAAATGAACTCATGTCTGTTTGCGGGATCAGTATGGTTTGTTTGGGCTGATGTGAAAGCTGTCAACTGAACCCTGGTGCGGACCAAACAACCAAACTGAGGCCGTTCGAAAAGGTGGGTCTAGGTCCACTTCCAAACAAACTCTGGTGCGGTTCGTTTGTGGTGAGAAAGGAACTGAACCACTCACAGGATTTTATGATAGCAGATGTGGTTTTTAGCATGATGTTAACAGCTAAATCAAAAACTAACTCTATCTGCTGATCGTGAAATCTGTCTGTGATCTCATAACTGATCCTGATAAAGGCCTTGTATACCCATTACATATTTATGCTAATGTAAACATGTAACCGTGGAAACACATATGCATGAGGGTATTTTTCCTGATTAAAAAAACTGCCATCATTGTAGTTTGTCTGTTCATTAAGCCTAACAAAAAACTGTGACAGTGATCCCACAGTATTAAGCCCCATATCATTACTGTACCAGACGCCTTCTTTTCATCCCGTCTCCATGTTAGTCATTATTCATAACATGCAATTGATTTGCAGTCTAATAATGTCCCACTAATAATCCTTACAATCAGTTATTTCTCTATGAGCTCTTTGTGACACGCTAGAAGCATTAAAGTGCTGCTGCATAAATGTTTGTCAGTCACCAGATTAGATTTCCCCATGTAGGTCCTGATGATGCAAGATGACAAACGCCAAAATTCAATCTAAGGATCAATCAACGAGTTACCTGTCAGTCCTCTTGGTTCGTTTGCAAAAAGTCAGCGTGAACAGGAACTATACCAAAACTAAGATGCAGCAATGTAGATTTTTTTTCCTTCAGGTGTGGAGCCAGATGAACGAAACTACAGGTGTGAAAGCACCCTCAGTTTTGGTTGGTTTATAAATGACCACAAGAGGATACATCTACTAAAAAAAATGTTGCGCTGTATATCTATAACACATGATAATTTAATTTTACAAAGAGTAAACAGATATTTATATTATATGTCAAATGTTGAGTATTTCATTTTAGTGGTTTCAGATCTGTGCAAGTTGTTGAAACTGCATTCACCTTTAAATGAGTTTTTGTACTGTAGTGCCCAAATAACCTAAGAAAGGCCCAAAAGGAAAAGAACAACTATTTTGTATTTCAACCTTTGAAGGATCTGATATCCTTCAAATGGTAAAACCCAATCATTAAGACCAAGACTCACATTAAAAAGCCAGCATTTTTTTTCTTCTGGGTTCAAAATTCAGCTGTGATGCAGCCAGCCCTCAACTCTCCCCGTCCTGAACTCCACCACCTCGCCCAGCCCCCACCTCCCTCAATGTTCACAGATAACATGACCAAGAACTCAATGACACCCACAGGTAAACCCAGATCACCTTTTACTCATTTTTTTTAAGCACAGCAGTGTCACTTTTTGAGATGGTAACTGAAGGTTGGAAATTATACAAAAGCACACAAACCAGGTGATTGTGATTTATTAGGAACAATTTGCACTTTATATGATGTTTAACAATGAAGTCAGACTTTATCTCTGATGTTCGTGTTGGAAACCCATGTAACTTGAGATGACACCATAAGCAAGTAATTTGGCCCTATGATATGTTAAAACACTTTAAATCTGATTCAATATGACATATACTTTAGCCCTGTGATAAAATCAGTTTGTGAGTGTTTTGTGCTTTTGGGTTGACACTGAACTTTGTTCCCTCTCACTGTCCATCAAATTCTTCTTTGCCGTCGGCGCGTAAGGATCTTTATAACTTTCAGGAGACGTGTCAGAGGTTTATTAGCTCTTTTAAAAACAAGCCGGCAGACTCAAGTAGGTCTCAGCAAGCGGGCTTGACATTTACTGGAGTCTTTCCAGTTCACAGAATGCCCATCAGGGGAAGTATCAAAGCAGGCACTGCAGGAGACACTCAGTGTGCTTATTCATCTTTCAGAAGAAGATCGTGATACTTTAGAAATCTTAAAATTCAACAGAAAATTTAAGCACTTTATCAAGCTGATGATTATTTTAAATAGAGCTTCCATGCAGGTTTTAAAATACCTTCAACCTTGTGTCACTCAGACAACAATATATGCCCATGCTGTTTATCCAACTACACAATCCCCTAAAGACATAATTGAACATATTTTTGGGGATCCTTGATTTGCAATTTGAGCATCTCCAATTTTATAGCATGGATTCAAATGTGGCAGATAATCCAGCCCAACTCTGCTCTAACATAGTAAAAACAAAATTAGGGTTCAAGATTGGTAACAGATTAGTACTGGATAAATTCCGGCCCTACCTATGATATTATGTAACTTTAAACAGTAACATCAGACATTTTTTGTCACTTTTTAGGTGGCAGGAGTGAGATATTTTCATCTTCAACATTTTGTTGTGTTATGGTTTGTTATGATGATGACAGGAGAACAAGTAGATACAAAAATAGGATGTAGGCTCTACAGAATGATTTTGTCCTCGACAACTATCATGTTTTTAACCAAGAGATGTGCAGAGTTTTAGGGCACACTTTAACTCAAATGCCTTAAAAATAGTGCATATAGCTGCTGTTAATGGAAAATAATTTCCTTGTGTGAACATGCTCCGTAGACTCCTCGAGGTTTGGGCTGAGCCTCAAATCTTTACAATGTCTGGCTCCGCCCCTGCTGCTGGCTATTGCAGTGGAGGAATATGTATTTTTTGCGTCAATAAAAGTATGATTATAACAGTGTAAAACTACTCTGTTTAAGTCCTGCAATCAAATCTTTATTTAGAGTAAAGAATCAAAAGTTACTTGTTTTGCAGAAAGATAAACCCTGTGACTGACATTATAATACAAGACATTTTAAGAAAGTGTATACTGATGCATCAACATGAAAGCAGCATTTTACTGTTGTAGCTGGTCAGAGTGGAGCCATTTTTCAGCCCAGTGGTTCTTAAACAAGAGGTCAACCTCTCCAAAAGGTCACGCAATAAATCTGAAGAGTCGTGAGATGATTAATTGGTGAGGAAAGAAGAAAGTTTTGCTACATAAATCTGTATTTAATATTTATACTTAGAACTCATAGACATCTAAAAAAGCAGGCTCTATCTTCAACAATTAAAATACATGTTTTTAAATGAAATATTTATTGAATATATTGTATTTTCTACTTAGGTTAAAGTGTCAATACCAAACTGTTAAAATAAAGTCTTGCATTCAAAGTATAGAAGTATTAACAACAAAATACTTGAAAGTAATTGTCATGCAGAATGGCCTCTCTCCAGTGGCGTAAGGTAGTTAAAATGGGCCCCAGTGCACGCTATTATGAGCGGCCCTAGTTACAAGTTACGAAGAGTTACACAGAGTTTAGGTGTATATATATATTACCAACAGTGTGTCTTATTGCTGCTTTTACATTACATCCACTTGCAGATACTTGATATTGACACATTGACACATTACCTTAGGCCTACATACACAGCAATCATCATTACATATCTATATAAGACAAATCTACAAAAGAAAATAGGAAATTATTAGTTAACTTAATAGTTTTTTATTGGTAAATTATAGTTTTTTTAAACTAGTTTATGTAGAATAAGTTTATAATTTGTTATAGATTGACACTGTTTTACAAAACCAGAAAACCATGATGGAGATGGGTTTGCCTTATTGAGGGCATGTATGGAAAATAGCATCATTTTTGTTTGAGTTCTTCTTTGAACACGGGCGTATTTCCAGGTGGCAGTCGGGCCCCTCCACCCCATGGGCCCCAGTGCAACAACACTGCCTGCACTGTCTATATTTATGCCCCTGCCTCTCTTAGTGTTTTTATTATATAAATGTATTGTTGGATAATCATATTTGATGCATATACAGGTAAGAAGTTTATGTTGTTGCTGGTCGAGGTGTATTTTACATGCTGGTCCTTGTGTTGGATGATCTATGATTATGTGTAATCATTAGCTGTCAGATAAATGTAGAAGAGTAGAAGTATAAGTAGTAGCATAACATGAAATACTCAATTAAAGCACAGATACCTTCAGATTGTAAGATTGTGTTGTTTTATGTGAAATCTAAATTAGCTCAATTATTGCCCAGAAATTTAGTGTAAAAGTAGAGTAAAATGTATGTCCCTGTGCTATGTGTTGGAATAGTAGTATCACAAAATAGAAATACTCAGAGTTGTAAGATAATGGTAAGACTCTTAGAGTAATTTCTGAAACTGTCTCTGAATCTTTTCATTAAATTCCCTGGCATCCATACAAGGAAACACAGTGTATCATATTGATGAATGTGGTTCATTCCTGCACACTGAAATATGAAAACAGACACATTTAAAACACAAGCAACTATGTTTATTTACAGTCAATGTACTTTAACAATAGGATCTGAGAAATGCTTATATAAAGAGTGAGTACGGCACAACTGGCTTTACAAAGCATGTGTTTTTGTGTGTAAAATACAGATTGTCATAAACAACATTTTTTAAATTTATACATATTCACATCACTGATAATTGACAGCCAACATCTGTTGTGACAATCAACCTTTGACAAGGACACAGAAAAAAAATAATGCTAGTATCCATACATATACAACTTATCAAACAAGACAAGTGCTGGTGTGTTTTTTCACTCACTACCTCAGTAAAGAATGTGGAAACATGTGTTTTCTTTCTATGCTGTTCATTTCCCCACAAAATCCTTTGGAAATCCTCTTCAGTAAGCCAGGTTCAAGCAGAATACCACAGTAAGCCTGAGGCGCACACAGCTCCTAATATGCATGTGTGCAGGTGCATGCACATGGCCACCCAGGCACAAACACACTCATCTGACGGTCTCCCGCACTTAAAGCCACTCGGACATAATCCAGCTGTGGGAGTTGGGGAGCTGTCTGTGCGTGTCTTTGTGCTGGTGTTTGGCCACAGGCATGTGTCCCATGTTATTCTGTTTACACTCCACCTGTCTACACTTCATCCCTCTTGTGCCTCATTTCATTAGTTCTGGTAAAATGCTGTAGAACAGGAGATGCGGCGGAGCAGGTCGCCTAAGCGGTCTGAGTTATTAGAAGACAATTTATACAACAGGTCTGAGTCAGACAGAGCAGGAGGAGGACTTTCTACTCTCGTCAAGACGGGGGATTTGTGTTATTGAAAGTCAAAGTATATTATGCTGTTTGATGAGCATTTTTCTTCCTACTCTGTGAAGGAAACTCTGAGAAACTGCAAAGTACAAGGGCAACTTTTTAATTTCCACAGGGAAAAGAGGAAGATCCGCACTTCAGATAGGCAGAAAGACTCACGTACAGTTCTCAAAAAGTGAGCTGGGTGATTATATCAACAGTGGTGCACCTAAGGTGGGACCAGTAGGGGCATGCCCCACCAATACAATTGCTGCCCCACCACCAAAATATTTGGAGGGCAACATTATCTTAAACAGGCTGTGACCCACTCATTTCAGCTGTGGCGTGAAGGTAGTATGAAACTAGACAGCCTCAGACATCCATTGGTACCAACCATGTCAGTATAGCTTGTCAGGAAAGGTGCAAAATAGCGCTGCAAAGTTAGGGTAAATTTTGGCAAGGGAACAACTGGCAGGGCCATTTTCAAAACTCTCACCTAAAGATATCTGAGTGAAAATGGGTTCTATGGGTACACACAAGTCTCCCTTAAACTTGAGAAGACTTGGTCCCAGTAAATGTTCTGTTCCTTAAAACTTAACCCTTCAAATTAAAGCTGTAGTCAGTCTTTTTCTAAGGAAAATGACAACCAACCTATTTGAAGAACAATGAATCGCCTAACATGTATATACAGATAGATAAGACATTAAAACAGGATTACTCAAAATGTTAACTGTACCGGTATTAGTATACACATGAGGTAATCAGTAACATTAACCATAAAATAAGAAATCAAAGTATCAGTATACAATTCCTTTGCCCTCCATATTGCAGTAGAAACTATAACAGCGTAACCGAATTCCTGAAATCCAGTTATGGCTTTTGGTTTTGGTGTGTCACCCCAAGATTTTCAGTGGTCCCATCTGGTCACCCCTATGAAAAATTTCTGAGAGCGCCACTGCAACACCACTGTGTTGTAAGTCTCACAAATCTACAGAGACTTGATCAAACACCTACATATAAGACAGTTCCGAACGAAATCACCTCAAATTCAGCAAATCTGAAAACGTAGAACAATAAAAGTAAAGAACTTTAATACATGTCAACTTAAATGGGGGAAATAAAAAACAAAGTAAGAATATATCACATATCTACAAACCATCAAATAAGAAAATATGGTTAAAGGACTATCATGCAGTGCATCAAGACAGGAAATGGAGTATTATGATGAGTCTATTTTTCCTCGTCTCACTATGCTAGAATTGTCACATCCTGCACACCTGTGTCATTTATGTCATACCGTTCAGTGTTGCACGGCATGCTGGGAGATGACTTGGCAGCAGGACAGAGGAGTGTGCGGAAGTGCTTCCTGAAGGTGTCAGAGAGGCAAGCGTAGAGGATGGGGTTAGCGCAGCTCCACGAGTACGACAGCAGGACCACAAACTCAAAAGCTCTGGTGAAACTCAGGATCGGGCCATTTTGATACAGGGAGCAGAAGTTAAAGGTGTAAAATGGCAGCCAGCAGATCCCGAATACCACCACCACTGCGATGACCATTTTGGTGATCTGTCTCTCCAGCCGGAGGCTCTCGTGGTTTTGCGTCTGCCCTCGGAACTGTTGGGACCAAAGGGTGAACAGCAGCGCCGCATAGGCGACCATCATGACTGTGAACGGCAAAGCAAACCCCATGACGAAGGTGTAAGACAAGACGCCGAGCCACCAGGTGTCTGATGCAAGGTCTGGTATGCACAGGCCTTGATCAGCTGAGAAGTGAAGCGCCATGGGGAGGATGGTGAGGAGGGAGAACAGCCACAGGAACGCCGAGATGATTTTGGCCCAGCGAGGCGTCCTCCAACGGGCAAATCGAAGCGGGTCAGCCAGTGACATGTAGCGGTCGATGCTCATCGCCGTCAGACAGAAGACGCTTGTGAACTGGTTGATGCCGTCCAGCACCATGACCACTTTGCACGCTATGTCACCAAACATCCATTCATTCTGGAAGTTCTGGCTCGCAATGAAGGGAAGACCGACCATGAAGAGTCCGTCAGCTAGCGCCAGGTTGAAAATGTACACTGTTGTGGAAGATGACATTTTGTCCAATTTCAAAATGACAACGACAACGAGGATGTTCCCAGCAAGTCCCAGGATGCAAACCACCAAGTAGAGCATAGCCATGGTGATGCTGAAGCCGTCAATATTGTCCTCCAAGAAAAAATGTTCATCCACATAGGTGTGATTGTAGTCTATATCTGATAAGAATGAGGCATCCATCCTGCCGCAGCGCATCAAATAATTGATCAAAAAAGAGAATAAAAGTGTAAAATTACAGTCAGAGCAGTGGCAGCTCAGAGGGAGAAAATCTCTGCTTCTGTTTAAATTCCTCTGTGAGCAGCTCAAGAGACACCTCTTGACTCCCCGTGGTGGAAGTACTCAGAGGGAGAGGAGTAAACAAGTCAACCGAAAAACCTGAAAATCAAACACCGTTTTCAGGTTCAAGAGCAGCCGGGCTTCAGCAACTCTCCAAATTCCCCCATCCAGTCAATCGTTACCTCCTTTTATCTTTAAAAAAAAACCTGTCAAAGTTTATTCCTTTGTGGTGGAGTCAGCACGCTTTTTCTTTGATACCAATGTGCACACACACACACACACACACACACTCCCGTAAACACACTCAGCAGTGTGGAAATGAGCAGGACGAACACTCAGATGCTTGCCTGACCACTCTTTCTCCGTGGGAGCCCTTTTATATCTCTTCCCCCCATAGTGTGTGAGGAGTGTGTCTACTGCTGCGCGCGTGTGTGTGTGCGTGTGCGTGTGTGTGTGTGTGTGTGTGTGTGTGTCTGTGTGTGTGTGTGTGTGTGTGTGTGTGGACACCCCCCCCTGCTCATCAGTCTCCACAGATTGTGATAAACTCCAGCTTGGCTCACGCCCCTTTCTCAATTCCTCAACGCTCCCCCAGTTCCTCTGCCGTAATGCTGTTTCCAAGGTAAACCCTGGCCCCATCTGCTACAATACTTTTGTTTTCATAACTTTTTCTCTCCACTCTTTCTTCTCTCCCCTCTGCTTCTGTTTACTTCGCCCCCCCTCCACACCATCCATTTTGTCTCTCTCCACTCCACCCCTGTGCTCCTCTTCCTTCTCTTCATCCTGTGCTCCTTCACAGTTCAGTGGGGGGTCATACAACTAACCCTAAACACACACACACACACACACACACACACACACACGCACACACACACATAATAACACTATCTTGTTGCTCGGGCCACCCACCTTTACAACCCAGACTGTGTAAATCTGCCATCAGGAAATAGAAGTCTGCTGTGTGTTTTCTCAGGGCTTTTGTTTTTTGACATTTGACATGGGATGCTGTTTTTGCTTCTTTGACTCCTTCCATTCTTCTCCCACCTTTCCACCTTGTTTTCCATACTTCACAAAGAGAGAGGTGAAAGAGGAAAAGCAAAGGGCGAAAAGGAGATGTGAGTGTGCGGGGAAGGAAGGGAAAAATATGGAAAAGAGGAGAAAAGAGAGAGGGGGGTAGATGGGGGGGTTAGCAAGATAAAGACTCTGGATGAGCGATGACCTCCGTCCTGTTGCAGCTCTGACATGCATAGCTGGAATACCCCAGGAACATCCCAGAAAAAACTTCCAGTATGTTCCGCCACCCATCGTTGACACTGCAAGCAAGGCTCAAACAGACCCAGTTGATTCTTCCAGTCACGTTAACCTCGGTCCACTAATTCTATCTAATTCCAGAGACGCTTTCCGAGAGCTAATTCATCAGGTGTCACAGATTTCCTCAGAGAGATTTCAAGACATACCTTCACTCTTGCTTTTAACTGGTTCCAATTATCTAGAAAAATGCCTTTGTAGTCTAAACTCCTGATTAGGTTGTGGCTTAACTTCCCCCTGGGGACAAGCACTTCACACAGCGAAGCCCACCTCTCGCCCCAGCTCCAACACCCCGTAAAAACATCACTGGAAACACTGTTTCATGGTGCTAAATTTGGAGACGTTTGACAGCTTCGTATTTCACAGGCAGTATTTCACCGTAGTGTTCAAACAGACACGCTGGCTTCCACATCCACGTGCTGCGGAGCTGTCTGCAGCGAAAGGACGAGCCATGTGCAATCAAACAGATGACATATCATCTAAATATTATCTAACATTGCCAAACTCAAGGCTAAGTGCTGCCTCACTATTTATTAGAAAATAAGCTTTTAAAGTAGAGACGTACACGTTTTTTGCTTTGACTTATTATGTAGGAAATGTAATAACAATAGAATACTGACACCATCATTGGTTCCCTATAAGCCACGCTTTTACTATGCAATTCTGTCTGCCACCAATACGATCTCCCGGAAAAATAAAGGCATGATTAACAGCACAAAGGAAGTGCATCAACTATTGCACAACCAAAACAAGAGGAGGAGAGTGCTTTTGTTTCACCCCGTAGCTATCAGTCGCTATCCCCACCACATTCTCACCCCCAACTCTTCAAACACCAGTGACCCTAATCATCAAACTGTGACATGCTAGGTACCCTTCCAACATCAGTTTCACTCATCCACCTCATCTCACACCTGCCTAAGTGGACCTTCTTGTTTAAAGACTATGGCACTTGCCTCTGTGTGTGGGTGTGTGATGCTGAGGGCCACTGACCAAGCATCGGAATTTGACGAGATGGGAGTGAGATTGGATTGCTATTCCCAATTGCCAAAGAGTATCACTGTACATTCTTTGGAGGTATTATCACAAGTAGTGGAAATGGTGGTCACAAGAACAGCCGAAGTAAATACATTTGCTGTGCTCTGAGGAAAACAGAGGTCAATCCAGTTGCCTTTGCAACAGCAGTGCCAACAATAATAATACGTAGAAAAGCTGTCTGTTTCCACTTCAAGAGGTTATTTTTCTCAAATGGATGTTCTGTCTCTTCCCCATCTCACATGTGGGGTCAGAGGAAAGTATTTTTTTCTTTCACTGTCAAACAGCTGTGGCTTTTAACTCTGGACTCCTTGTCCTTGCCAGGGAACACTAGAGAAAAAATCCACACTTAAGAATACCATACATGCTTATTCTTGTTTTGCAATATCTTAATGAGCATGAGACGATGACCACCTGAGCCTCAAAATGTAAATGTAAACCATACCACAAAGTCCTCAGCCATGCTTGCAGCTTTGTTACGCTGTGTTTAGGTACAGTGATGCTTTGAGCTCAATGTTAACAATAACATGTTAAAGTGCTCACAATGACAATGCTAGCAGGTGGCCTTTGTCACTTTCACTGTCTTAGTTTTGCTGGTTTGCGTGCCAGCATTTGATGATAAGCACTACAGCTGAGGCTGACTGGAATGTCTTTGTGTTTGTCTATGTATTTGTTCATAAAGAGTCGAACAAATTGAAACTCTAATGTGATGGTTGCATAAAACAACAACAACAGAGGATCGTCAAAGTTATGAGGATCCATGCTCTGGGGAAAATAAATGTCTACACAAAAATATGTGTCAAGCCATCTGGTGGCTGTCAAGCTATTGAAATGAAAAATTTGATCTGCTTGTGGGGCCGGAGTAAAACTCAGTAGATAACCAAAGTCCCTCAAACAGCGGTTTATCTGGTAGTTAAGACAGTTCACTAATAAACAAAAATGTCAACTTCATGGTGGCACTACAGTCAGGGGATAGCTGAAGTCCGTAGGATATCCTCTGGGGACCATGAATAGCTGTACAATATTACATGCCATTCTATCTTGTAGCTGTTAAGCTTTTTCACCAAGTAAGTGGAAGCTTGGATCTGCTGGTGTCTCAAGAGGAAAAGTCTGAGAACCACCAAAGTCATTAGGATGCATTCTCAAATAGGCCTACAACGATTAGTCGACTAATTGATGACTAATCGACTCTTAAAATAATCGGTGACTATTTTAGTAGTCGACTAATCGGTTTGAGTCATTATTCATAGAAAAGTACTATAAAATTAGCCCAAAATACTCTTATTGCAGCTTCTTACATTCAGATATTGGCAGCTTTACACACTCTTTCGTGACAGTGAACTAAAACCATTTGGCGTCAATATGAAACAAGACATTAGATGACGTAATTTGAGGGTTTGAGAGAGACAGACCGACATTTTTCAAAATTTTAACACATTTTTTGATAAAATGATTAGTCGACTAATCAAAGAAATAAACGACAGATTAGTCGACAATGAAAATAATCGTTAGTTGCAGCCCTATTCTCAAGGGACCTCGAATATCTTTAGCTGATTTCACGACATACAACTTGTAGTTGTCAAGCTGTTTCATTCTGAACCACTAATGTTAAACTGATGATAGCACTACATTATATATGAAAGGATCACATCTGTAAGATTCATTCTCTGGGGACCATGAATATCTGTTTAAAAAAAGTATATGCTAATCTGTCTTGTAGCTTTCAAAATTTTTCACCAACTAAGTGACAGCTTTGATCTGCTAGTGTCTCTTGAGAAAAGTCTGAGGACCACCAAAGTCATTAAGATTCATCCTCAAGGGACCTTGAATATCTGTAGCTGATTTTAGGCGTTCAGCCTAATAGCTGTCCAGATGTTTCATTTTGCCACTAATGTTCTAAAGGATATGTGAAGGGATCACATCTGTAGGATTCATTCTCTGGGGAGCATGAATGTCTGTACAAAATTACAAGCCAGCCCATCTTGTCACTGCCGAGCTTTTTTTTCAACCGAATAAGTGAAAGTTTTCATCTGTTGGTCAGAGGACCACCAGTCATTAGGATCCTCAAGGGACCTCAAGATGCTTTACTCTAAATGTTGACCTCATGATAGCGCCACAAGATACATCAACAAAGTGTCTGCTGGATTCATCCCCTGGGCATCATTAATGTTGTAACAAATTTCATGGCAATCCATGCAATAATGTTTGAGATATTTCAGTCCAGACCAAAGCAGTTGAGCAACTAACAGACCAACATTTCCATCCATAGAGCCATGCTGCTAAAATTACAACACAGCCCTAAATGAAACACAGAGATCATGTGCAGCGTGCATGCAATAACATAATTCCATCAAAATGTGAATTGGTGTTATTGTAGCTTTGACAAAAATCTTTCACAAGAAGGCATGTTCAGTAAAAGATGTTCCATATGGAATGGCATGCGGCACCAAATGCTTTCAGCATACTTGGAAGTGAGAGGAATTTTTCACAGAAGAAATCTGGAAACTCCACATCTTATCATTGTGTTTGGCATATTAACATTAATGCCAAAAGGCAGTATAACTCTGTGGGTGATTTTTCTCTGGCGATTTATTCCTTTTATTATGATGCAAAACTGCCCAAAAATATGCAGTGTGATGTCACACTGGGATATTTCCAAGGCAGGCGTTTTGAAGTTATATTAGCATAAAACAGCAAGAGTCTCACACATCAGAGGTAAACATCAGTCTCTTCCTCATAATCAAAGGATAAGGGCTGCTTTCCTGAGCCACCTTCATGCATAGCTTTTCAATAATCCTGAAAAGACAGACATCTATTGAAGAAAAGGCAGAAAGACCAGCTAATCCTCTGAGCAATCACAATGCGATGGATACTAAGATATGCTGCATCTTGATTCATGATGAGAAGATGAAAGGAAACTTTGAACAGTATCTTCTCATCTGCCAAATGTGGCTGGTATGATACAAAACTCACAACAATGTGTTATCAGTGTTTAGATGGTGAATTGTGATGCTGATATTAATTCACATAACCGTCAGTGTACTGAGTTTTTGCTACAGTGCTTTACAGGAAACACTTAGGTGGATGATTATGCAAAAAAATATGAATAGAAGGTGTTGCAAAAGGAAATCTAGTGCTTTGTGGCAGAGTTGTATCAGTTACTGATGACCAGTCTTCGGGTTAAAGGTCAGCATGCCTGGGAATTACCCCCGAGAAGTGAGTGAGAGCAGCAGCAATCCTGGAAACTTCCACTGGGGAGAGAAAATTCCAAAGAAACATCCCCACAATCTGTTACTTGTCAGAAGCCAGCAAAAAGTCCACATGTACACACACACACACACACACACACACACACACACACAAAACCGTGGTGAAGTATTTTACTGATGTAAAACTGGTACTACCACAGTAAAAAAAACAACGAAAAAACAACTCAATTTCTAGTAAACTGTAAAAAATATGTCATTACTAGTTCATTGTAAGACCTGCTCAAGTAAAAGCATTTTGACAACATGAACTTAAAGTATGTAAGTACTCAGTGACCCTGTGTTCAGCGGTGGAATTTCCTATAGGCGACATAGATGGCGCCAAGGGTATCACCTCTAGTCCTGGCAATGCAAATCACCTTAATGTGTTCTTGCAGTGATCATTGCAGTCAGAACTTGCACATAGAGCATTGATGGGAATGGTTGAATGAGTGTATGTGAAGGGCAATAGAATAAGAGAAAATGAAAGGCAAGAGCCACCAAGAACACACTACTACTACAACTGCTACTACTACTACAAAAAAAAAGAAAATAGAAGAAAATAAAATTTACAAGTGTGAATCAGAATCAGTCAGAAATACTTTATTGATCGCCGAGGGGCAATAATGATTCATTACAGTTAGAAAATAGATTATAATAATTAATATATTAATTATAAAAAGTAAGAAAAAGAGTAGGAAATAAAAGTATGTAAATATAAAGCAATAAAATAAAATAGAAATGAAATGTGCATTATGCCACCGTGTTTAACACTAGTACCTAAGAAAAAATGAAAATATCAAAATAAAATATGTATAATCAGTGTCCTGAGACTGTAACTGTAAAGATTCAACGGCAATATATACATCGATAGAATAAAACAACAATAGAATTAGAGTAAACATAAGAAATACACAGTTATGTGCATTGTATGGCGAATTAATACATACATTTAAGAGGTGAAAAATATTGCACGGTTGAATAATTGCACAGAATATTACAGCAGTTGAATCATTGCACCCAGTACATCATTATGAATTACAACAGCAGTAGGTTAATAAAGTCCAAATGCCAGTCTACTCACTCAGAGCGGCTATGACTTCCTGTGGCGCTTTGTGGTGCATCTCAGGCGCACATACCATATTCTTTTCGGTATGTATTCATATTGCTTATCAGCTACATTTTTATTTGCGCTGATTTCTCATTATTCATGTTTATAATGAATACAACACATATAAGAGATACTTGGGGGGAGAGCTTGCCAAGGTCTTGCACTACTTGTGTTACACAATTCTATTGCATTGAGAAAGTAATATGGATTTATGAATGTCAAAGCAGCATTTTGACATTATTGTTATCTTTTGTATACAGTACTGTGGAGTAGTTTAATTTCCAACAATGCAACATATTTCATGAACTGATTATAAGCTATTAGATTCTGTGTAAAGTTGCCTAACTAGGAGTAGATCTGCTTATGAAGTAGAGTTAAAAGGACAATATTTTCTGAATTGTAGTGCCATCATATGGAAGATCAAATTTGTACTCAGGCACAGCACTCTTATATTGTAGGCTAAATGCACCTGGTAACAATCCAGCACTGCTCAAACCACGCGGACACATGCATCTTTGAAGGCAGCTCTCCTGTTTGTGTTTTTAATTAATGAATTAAGTCCCTCCACTGCTGCTATAGCTGTCAAAGGGATTGACCAATAGGCTGCGCGGGGAGGCGGGACTCTTACTGTCATAGACACGTGTACCGGGAAGTAGGAAGTAAATACATAGAAGTCGAGGTGCCACTGGAAAGAAGTGAGTAGACCTGAAACTAACGCTAAAAATGACCGATAACGTAAACTAACGTAAAATTAAACTCCGCCGAATGAATGCACATTGTTTTATATTACTGCGAATAGAGTTTGAGTGAAATATAACAGCGTTGCTTTATAATATAAGGCGAGCAAGCATTTAAAGTTGACCGGTTGGCTTTCATTTATAGGTTAGTCACGTCAGTTTCCTTCTGTGTACAGTATATACTGTATGTCAGTGTTTGTGGTTGTTACTCAGTTACAGGGAGAACAATTATACCACACACAGCAGTGTTTGTGACGACACAGTAAAGACGTTTATACAGCCTACTTTGACAGCAATAAAAAAAATGACAACATACGTATTAGCTGTTTATGTGAAAAGGTTAAAGCCTATGAGTTGTGAATCCACACACTCGTAACACATGCAGTTTATCTGTGGGAACACACACACACACACACACACACACACACACACACACACACACACACATGCATTTAAACCTTCATTCAAAATTCATTCCACACGTCTGAGATGAATATCAATATTTGCAAGTCATATTTGTACCGTATGAAGTTGTCAGTCGTCAACACATCATATAAACAGCTTCCAGTGCTACTGTGTGGTAAATATTCCCATTGCATGTTTTTTTTATTTATGCGCCCATGAAAATCTCATTCAGTGATTACATGAAAGCAGTTTGTACAGCTCATGTTGGTAAATATTTCCAGCAACCACAACACATGCTTATTGAATATAAATGTTGAAGTTGCCATCTAGAGCTACTTTGAATGAGCATGTCATCCACAAAATGGCCATTTATATCAATTAGTCATGTTGTGTTACCTTGAATTTCTAACGAATACATTGTTTTTCTCGCATTGCCTTCACGGAAAGTTGTGTGAGAGTTTGTGAGCAGATGTTTTGACATGATGTTCACATGATGTGTTTGCTGTCCCCAGTCAATCAATAAGTCAATGTGTTCCCCTTTGTCCGTTTAGGCATGTGAGGAAACAAAGATTTCCACACCAATTCAAGGTTACACAGCATGACTATGTGATTTCCAAATGGTTGTTCTGTAGGTGGAGTATTCCTTTAAAGAGAAACACGTAGGCCTGTTTGACTTCATAAGCTATAGGAGTGAAACTTTCTCATTTCAATACTTGGAGTTTTTTTGCCACTACGGTCTCACTTGATCTGGTACGACCAGAAAGTCACGGTTGCTGATGCTGAGTCGTCTCTCCCTGTGCCACTGTTACACTATGATTTAACATTTAATATTTTAATTTGGTAATGCTTTTTTCAGCATGTGCATGCCAATAATGCTTTTTAAAATTTAATTATCCTGCGATAGTCAATTGTGATCACAGTGGCCACTTTTTTTCCAGCAAGTAACGTACTGTAGATGAAAGCACACCCATCCCTGGAATTACCCCAAAACAAACACAATGTGGAGAAAATCTCCCTAAATAATTATGTTCTAATTATTATTGGCAGCACCTACTGTACATTGCATTTTTTTTCTTTCCTGTATTATCTTGTATTTGAGAAGTAATGGTGCTAACCTTAGCAGGTTTGGCTACATGGCTGCAAATGGAAATTCCAGGATACTTAATTCCTGAACAAACAGGATTTGACTCACTTGTTCAGCTGTGTGCTGAAGCAAACACAGCAGGTGTGTGTCAGTCTTAAAGACTAAAGACTTAAAGACACACATTTAAGATGAGTCAGCCTAACCACATTTACCTCTGATGTGGGATCTGTTGTTAGTTCTCTTGTCATTCTTGTCTATACTTGGGCATCACGTATATAAACTTCCTGCTTTCACATGTCAGCATCTATCAGAAATACTCGCTCCAAGATGGGAAAGATATTTACTTAAGCCTTGTTGGAGCATTTAAAGGCAGTGCAATTACTTGAAGATGTCAGTCCACCCATTTTTTATTCTTCCAGTTCTCAAAGTCTTTGTGAAAAGATTAGAACAAGATATCAGCTGTTACATCATCAGTGTAATGTGAATGTGCTGTGGGATTAGTTTGAGCGTATGTTTGTGTGTATTTTGTCCAGGTCTGGCACCATGCTGGAAGGCTACACCCCTGTGACCCAGGCCCTGCTGGGGACTCTGTTCACCTGGGGTCTGACTGCTGCCGGAGCAGCTCTGGTGTTTGTCTTCTCCAGCCGGCAGGTATTGTATGAATTTAAAAACACATTGACGTGCAGAGCTTGAGTAAACATTCCGGTAAATGTGCTTAGCCACTGTCCTGGCAAGAGTTAGATGTGAAGATACCACGCCCCACATCTGTTTGATAAGAGTGTAGTTGGAGCCAGCAGCTGGTTAGCTTAGCTTAGCATTGTATGTCGCTTAATTTTTACAAACAAAAATATTTTTTTTACACTTTTTTTGTTGTGGATTCAACAAATGAGGTCTAACATGTTGATAAGTGAGCTCCAGAGCTGCTGGTAGGTGGACTTTGTTATCTTCAGATAAAGCGATGATTGCTATTTCCTCCTGCTTTTAATCTAATCTAATCCAAGACAAGACCACTGTCTCCTGGCTATAACAATATATTTAATGGACAGACATGAGAGTGATTCAGTCCTCTCATTTCACTCTTGGTTAGCAAAAAATAAACATATTTTTCTTTTAATGTGGGTGCTCTTCATGCTATACAATGTCTATGCAGCCCACAAATTTGGGGTTAGTCAAATGTCATATAAAGAAAAAACAAACAAATACTTAAGTATAAACAATAGAACCAGGTTAAAAAAATACAAATACATAGAATTAGATTTTCATCTTTAATATAATTTAAAAGAAAAAAAATATCCCAGACCCCCGGAAGATCCTTGTAAAAATTTCCCTTTGCTATCATTTAGCTGTCATCAATTCAAAGGAAGCATTATCAGCCAGTCAGTAAATTCTCGTCGAGTCGGACTCTTACAGTGGCGAAGAATAATTCTAGCTATAGAAATGAAGCCTGTAAATGCTAACCAAATTCAAAGGTGGGGGATTCTGGTAAGGATTTTTGAAGCCATTCAACCAATTTCCCGATAGCCTCTTTCAAGAAAGGAAAAACCAAAGAACATTCCCACAATGAGTTTGAGAAGGTACCTGTCTCTAAGTTCTAACACTAATTGCACCTATGAATGATCTTATAATGTGGCATCCTTAATGAACCATGCTGTATTTTAAACTATGTCTTTCCATGCATGTGCCTTAATGTTACAATTTAGAGCTTTTTGCCAAATTAGTCTTACATTTACAAGCTTCCCACACTGAGCATCTGCAACCATATTGTAAAGGACTGAGGCTGAGTGAGCAGATTTAAGTGGCTCAAAAATAATTTCCCCCTGGCCTGGTTTGATGCCTATGGCTCCAGTGCTACTTCTTAACTGGAGGTACCTCCAAACATCTCCCTTCTCTTTCAGACACAGCAGAGTGTAGGTCACCTGCATTAACACTAAACTGCTGTAGTTACATGTGTAAAACAAAACAAAATGGAATTGAATCCAGTGTTCATTTTGACAGCTATTTTAGATTTTATCTTAGTTTTGAGACAAAAGTGCTTATTAGTTTTAGTCACATTTTAGTCAGTTTTATCCTTCATAGTTTTAGTCTAGTTTTAGTTGATGAAAATGAATGACATTTTAGTCATTACTTTTTGTGAATATGTTTTCTGTACAGCTTTTTTTATCTTTAAACTAACACTTTTAGGCTAATTAATGTATCAGAAATTAGAATCAGGGTGACAGGTTGAACAAACATTTTAGACAAATTTTCTACAAATACGAATAATTTCTGAACACATACAAACTGTCATTTCTCCAGCAGTTTTTGACAGGTTTAAGCAGTGATTTACAAGCACACACTTCTGACCATCGTTTGAAAAGCTCAACATCTCCCTATATATGGTCTTAACAGTAATTACAAATAATTAATCTGAGACAGCTAGGATTTGAACACAGGTTCATTGTAAACTCTGATTTATCCACCTCACTGTTAAACACCAGAAAAATAACTTAACTAAAGCCTGAATTGTTTCTGCAACACCAAAGTCTGGAGGTTTAAACTCTTGTCCTCTCACAGAGTTGTTGATTAAAGCTAAACTTTTATCTCTGTCAGAGAAAACTGATCTGAGTTCAGACTGTTTACTCACAGCACAGCTACACTCACAGATTTCTGAGCCTCCTACCTGCCTGTCAAACAGCATCAATCTATAAACCTTCCTGAGACAGTCTGGATCTCAGTGGAGTCCCACAGGGACCAGCTGTAAAGTCTGGTGGCCGGTGTCTGGCTGCTCTGCTGCCATTCAGCAGCTAACAAGCAAAGCTGCTAACAGCCACTGCTATAACTAACGAATTCCACAAATCCATCCAGCAGGTCCACCATCCACAGTCAGACGCACATGGCTGATTATCTACTGCTGAATTACAGCTCACAACTTGCACCAACAGTTGACGCTGCTCTGGTGTGAGTGTTCTTGCTGGCTAGCAAAACATCCTGGTGCAGACTATTTGCGGGAGTTTGCCAGCCTATTGCTCATGCAGCATTTGAAGATAATTACAAGCACGGCCGCTCTCGGCTTTCAATGTGCGCTCGTCGACCACAAACATTTTTGTCACGTCTCATCTCGTCAACGAAAATAAAGCATAGATTTCATCTTCGTTTTTATTATCAATTAATTTTATTTAATTAATCAATTATTTTAGTTTGTCATTGTCTCGATTTTGTTATGAGAAAAAGGTAGTTGACAAAAAAATGTTTGTCATAGTTTTCGTCAACAGAATGACCACTGCTTGAAGATGAAAAATGCATATTGTTTATATATTGTGATTAAAACAGAAGTACCTTCTCCATCAGACTTGAGTCAGGCGAAACATCTAATATAAAATTGATCAGACATATCAGTGATAAAATAATCAGTTTCCATTGTGTTTAAATGATTTTAGCCGTTTAGCTGCTGGCGCCAGGAGCTGAGGATTTCCAAAATATCTGCTCGAGAGTGTGTTACAGTACATCACTTGAAACCCCTCTGTTGACAGAATGATATTGCTGGTAGATTGAGTTTTTTGTTATCTCTGAACCTCTGTCCCTCGGGACATGTTGCATTTTTGCCAGTTAAGTCAACAGTAAGAGGGTTACCGAAGGGTTTGAGGATATTGATTTGACTGACTCGTACAATCTGTCCTCTTGTCTGCCCTTTTCAGAAGCGCATCTTGGATGGAAGTTTAGGCTTTGCAGCTGGGGTGAGTAGGATTTCCTCAGAACTGAACCTCCTACACACACACACACACTCATGTACAGCACAGGTAGGAGGATGCTACGATGTGATGGCTTTTTAGACGTTTTCGCTGTGGCAGCTGAGTTTCTTCCAGAGACAGACAAAGCCTAACACTTCCAGATGCCACTTTAATTCATAAAAGTTTGCAATAATTGTTCCCCTGAAGGAATTCTTGGCCTTATCATGTCTAAAGAGGTATTATGCGACAGATAGAAAATCCACCCCCTAAACCCCACTGTCTGACTCTTACAATTACATTTCTTGATTTCCTGAGGGGGACACAGTTCATGGCCGATATGTATCAAGTGTCTCAGAGTAGGGAATCAGTTGCAAATCTGAACTGGCACAGAGGTGTGAAGTCTCAATGTGACATCTATTAAAATATATCATGATAACTCTTTTAGCTTTTTTTAATCTATGAATGTTATCTTGTAATGTAGCTCTTCTGGGATTTAGGAGAGCTGCATAGCTATTAAACTTATCACGAGTTCATACAGGAGAGAAATAATAGGATGGACATCTACACACATTGTGTTAGGTGAGAAGTAAAGAGTGTGCAATAATCATTTGATTTTAGGTAACAGCAAGGTTCTCTGAGCTTGCATTAATTGATTTTTTTTTACCCCTTGGCGGCAGCACAACAAGCTGTAAACAAAACATTGACATATGTTTTAACCTTCTAAAGTTAATTTGGCTAATGTGTTTGCAAATTATTATTGACACATAGCAGACAGATACACAGAGAGCATACTGCCAACACTATCAAAACATTTACAGAGTTATTGTCAGTTAGTGTTGCCAAGGCTTGATTTTATTGAAGCTATGGGGCAATGAACTTCTTAAATAAGTGTTCCAGCTGAAAAGCTGAAGTACAGTGTAGGGTTGTAATCAACCAAAGAAAAACATTGTCTGTCCGCCAAAGTGTTTTGGTGTTTTTTGGGATTCGGGAGCGCCATGTTTGTATCTTAGGTTACAAACACTAGCAGCATGACGAGGCAATGAGCGATTATTTTGTGCTGAGAGCTGCACTTGTGGCATTTTTCTCTGGTGCCTAGATTTGAAAAGTGTTCAATTGGGAGGAAAAGGCTGTGCTTGTCACTTACTCTTTACCCAGCTGTCCAGTCATAATGGTGGAGGGGCAGGACAAATGCCACAAAGACAGACCGTCACATCATGTATGAGTGCTAAGCAACAACAACATTTGAGGAGAAATGAATACTTCTGGCTACATAGATTGGTGGGTCCGTCCTTTCTCTACATGCTTCAGCCTTAGCATCATCTAGAGCCTTGTGCTGACATTTTTACTTCAGTGGATATTCCATATCATAACAGCTAAATGTAATTAAAGCGTCTCAGCTGAAATAATTGCTGCGCCTCCAAAGTGTTCTGGCGCCTCCAATTCGGAGGAGTGCCTGGCGTTGTCAGCCGAAAAATGCTTTTGTGGACCCATAGCCACAGGGTACGGCCACACATGGGCAGAAATTACCACTGGGGAATATTTGCCTCCAGTTTACGTCCATTCAGTGTGCTTTAATAGCTTTGTTTGTAGACACTGATTGTTGCCATGTCTAACCAGCTGATAATGTATGATATTGGCAGTGAAAAATATACACTGTCCCACATCAGAGCTACTGCCTGGCTGGCAAAAAAGACGAAAATGGAAAATAACATAATAACATAATTGCTCGATGTATTTATCAGCAAGCCAGCGTTCCATGTGCGTCACATCCAGCACAGCCCCCATTCAGCATGAAGATCACTTCGGCAGGCAATGTTCACTTGCCTGTCTTCACTCACGTTTCACTGTGCCCTTATGAATGTACACATATACTCAGAACGTTCCCCTGTGTGTTCTCATTGTCATCCAGAACATCTTTCACCATTCTTTGTCAATGGAGCAGCTCCAGACTTTGAAATCTATGACATCACAAATTTGAGTTTTTGAGTTTTGAGGAGAGTTGTTCATGTTTACTAATATTTTTAGGCTTTCTTAGACCATAGGAGTAACATGTATGAATTTTGAAATTTGGTGCAGTTCCTCATTAAAAACTAAAAGAGTGTAATGTCTGTGCTAAAGTCACATGTACAGACATTACACTCAGTTTTTTAATGAGTAACTGCTAGGAGCAAATCACCGCACTCATGACCAGAATATGCCAAGGTGCAGGAAAACCATGTGTCAAACTTGTGTAGAAAAGAGTATCTGCAAGCATCTTTAATGAAACAAGCTTTCGACCAGAGGACCTTCATCAGGGTAACAATCAGCACATGAGCACAATGAACAGTCTTTATGTGATTCATCAAAGCAATCAGTAACACCTGTGCTGCTGCACTACTCCTGCTCAGATGGAAGATGTAGTTCAAAAGCGTGTGTGTAGTCCTCTGTGCACAATAGTAGATTTCAATGTCAAGTAAAGGAAACATTATAGAGACACTCCACAAGAACCATGCGCAGACAAAAACAACTAAACAATAGAGAAGACAATACATGCAAATAGAAGACTGAGTATATACATAATGCTAAAATAAAAGGGTGAAGACACTGCACAAACATCAAGCAGACTGTCATAAAATGCAGTACCTAAAACCCTAATAAGATAGACCTAAAGCAGATCCGCAAAAATCCATATTACAACATAGCACTCATCAAAATCAACATTTAAGCCCTTTGGGTGTAGAGAGTCTAATGTGTGTATCCAAAAGAGTTCTTTTTGACATAATCTTTTGTCAGTGTCTCCTCCTCTTGGCAACTGTACATGCTCAATTCCCTGAAAACGGAGGGAAGAGATAGAATGAGAAAGGGCATTAAAACTGACTGGCAACTGGATCGTTAAGATCAACACGTCTGATGGAACTTCTCTGTTCACTGATCCTCTGCTTTAAATTACGTATAGTTTTGCCTACATACACCTTGTCACCTTGTCACAGGGACATTTAAGTATGTAGATCACATTTTTAGTGTTACATATAATGAAACCTCTCACCAGGTAACTTTTTCCAGATCTGGGATGTTTAAAGTCAAAAGATTTCTGAGTATTGTTACACTGGCCACAACTGCTGCATGGATTGTTGCCATTTCTCAGAGGTGCCAAGAGGGTTTGACTTGGAGCTGTTTGTATACCAGGTCTTACCACCCTATACACAAACAAAGGTGGGACTTTAAATTTATTATTAAGTGAAGGATCATTAGAGATGAAACTGGTCCATACCCATTGGTAGCTTTGTCACCTTTTACCTCTGCCAGTCCTCAATGCCTATGTGCAGTTTGACATAGATTGACCACATCAGTGAGTAGAAAAACATGGGACAGACAGAATGACTGACTGACAGTTTCTGTGGTTATGTACAGCATACCATACCATGACTTAATCATACCAAAAATTTGAAAAAAACAACATTCAGCCACAGGAGGAGCCACAGCAATCGGTCGCATTTTAGCCATTTCTAAGCATTTTTCTGTTGTTATAGCGCCACCCGGTTGCCAATTAGAGTTAAATTTCTCCAGTCACCTTGAGGTGTCCTGTTCTACATATCTACCAAGTTTAGTAAAAATCCATATGGCGGTTAGGCCTAGATAAGAAATTAGCTCTCTAGCGCCCCCATTTTGTTTGATTGGGTCGATAATGGAGGGGTCCCCTCAGATTATGTGTGGTCATATGCCTACAAAGTTGTGTGGTGATCGGTGAAACCCTTGAGATGTTATACACCTTTATGTGACGAGCCACGCCCTCCTCAATATTCATCGCCTTATAGAAGCTCAGTTTTAGTAAGTTTTCCAACTTTTGCCAAGAGGGAACTTTAGATATTGGTCCCTAGATTATGTTCACCGAGTTTCATGCAGATCAGTCAAACTTCTTGGAAATGATCGATATTAAGTGTTTTTCAAAAAAATTCAAAATGGCGGAAAATCTATATAACCGGAAGTCATGGGTTCTTGAGGCAAATGTGTTCCTCATGAGGAGAGGCATCTCTGTGCAGAGTTTCATGTCTCTACGACATACAGTGCATGAGATATGCCCATTCAAAGTTTGCAATTTCAATCTGTTGCTGGAGCGCCCCCCTTTGGCCAATTGCTTCATTCGCATCCTCCCATGACCTTCTACCACTGTGCCAAATTTCACATGGATTGACCAAGTCAGTGAGAAGAAAAACGTGGAACAGAGACACAGACACACACACACACACACACAGACAGAGTTTTCGTCATTATACAGTAAAATATAGTAAGATGCCAGTATTTCCTGGTGGTATTTTTAATCACATAGGCTTTTGGAGAAAAGGTGGTAATACATGAGACGGAAAACTTCTCATCCCTTAATGAGTAACTGCGCCAATTTTCAAAATTCATGTATGTTATTTCTGTGGCCTATATTTTAATCTCCCTGTATGTACTCAGTTTGCAATTCACCCATACCTCTTTCTGCTCTTCAGTCTTTAAATGTGTTCATTGAGCAAACTATGCCATCTTTAATTATTCATTTGATTTTACAGTTCTTAGCATTTCAAAGGATAACATTCATTTTCATTGAACTCGTCCCTCCTGCAAGTTGGCAGCCTCATAAATAGCTGACATACCTGTGTGAAATTGATGTTTTTTTAAATCATGTCAAAACTTTAATTGTGAGCTAACTCTTATCGTGATTAGTGATAAGTGAGGTGATAAGACCAATGCCACATGATGAGAGTCGGTCTACGCTTCCTTGAGAGAGAGAGAACAGCAGAAAATATAGATCCAATCTTAGTCAGCCGTTATCGCAATTATCTGTACTTTGGTCTTAACAGCTTTTCAGTTACATCCCTGGCTGTGCTGTTGCTCTTATGCATTCCAGTGAAATAGGAGAGAAGAGCAGAGATGTGTTTCTGTCGCACATATGCTTCTTTCCAATTTAGTGAGGAGCATATCCTTCTGAAATATATTTTTGATGAATTTAGCCACTCAGCATGATGAATATTTGATACAAATTGCCAGTCTCTCCAATTTTGCAGCCCCTTGTTGGCATAATATGCTTTTACAGTAATTCATTTTAATAAGAAGCTTAATTTTTCATTCTGTTCCTTGCATATTAAATGTTAGTTTTTGGCTGTAATGATCTGTTATGTAGTCTAAGTTATTCGTATCTGGTGGCAAAGCCGAATGTGTCTTTTTCAGTTTTGTTGTTCTATTGTACTTCCTTGGCTCAAGTTTGGTTTCTGTTACCGTAAGTGTTTGGTTGAGATTGACTTTTGAGACTTTAGACATCAAATGTAGAGGAACTCAATGCAAGAATTAAAATAACAAAGTGCTTCTATTGATTTCGCTGTGTACCTGGAAAAAAGTGACTATCTGCAGTGCGAATACAAGATATATGGATGGAGAGGGACTAGTGCTGCTGCTGAAGGTGGCCAACTGATGCAATTTTATGCTTGTTGAATGCCAACAGTAAACTGCAGTCCTCCGCGCTCACTGATGTTGTGCCTCTGAGACCTGACTTTGCCGAGTGACAAGATTACTGCTCCATTTTGCTTTTATATTGGACAAATTCAACTATTCAATGATATCAGGTTCTGAGAAAATAATAACCTGAGGGAGTTGAGTGGAGATGGAAAGAGGAGGGAAGTAGATCGGTTCTCCCTTTATGTCGTTTTCAAAGAAGAATGTTCTGACCAGCCTTGGGATTGCTTTTTAGCTGCAGATGGAGAGTAAAAGAAGGTCATACAGATAGTAGGAGCCAGTTTAAAGGATGGAAGCAGGTACTGATGGATGGAATGTTACACAGTATTAAGTGATGGTGATTTTTTCCCACTTCTGAGTCTTGGTCAGCAGAAGTAGAAATACCTTTTCATCATTTTTTCAAACCATTCTTTTTCTGCTCTTTTACTTAATAATTTTCTTTTTTCCTTTTACAAAGCAATTACACACATGCAGTATACCGCAGTTGGCAGTCTGACAAGCTTTTAACCTTGGTCTCAAATGTCCAGGAGTCTCACCTGAGGAAGGATGTAGAAAACATCAGAGTGACTATGAGCGAGAAATGGCTAAGTCATTAATTTAATTAGGAGATGAGGTTGACCCCACTTCTGAGTTTGTCCTTGGGAGTTTGAGGAGCAGCTGCTTCCATGAGATTTTCCTGAATATAAATCTACATATCAAATGTTTCTTTTATTAATATTGTCACTCAGCCTAAACATAAAAGACAGTAATAATAATAATAATGATAATAACAATAATAATAAGAATAATTATAATTTATTGGTATACTATGCACAATTGTTGGTCACTGTTTATAAACAGCAAAAGCGAAAGTAATTTAAGTCAACCCCAGATTCACTCTTGTTTGGCGTTTCACCTTGCTATATCTGCATTTTCTGTTGTGCTATGTCTCTTGGATGCCTGCCACTCATGGTCTGGCAACTGGTTTTTACCTTTTTATAAAGCACTGACCTCACCTGAGTGCTGTGGGCATACACACACATAAATGCCCTGAACACAAAAAATAAGGAGAAAAATAAGAAACCCCAGGCAGAATACACCGCCACACACCTAGAGTAGGTTGTGAGTGATGATTGAGAGGGATTATTTCAGTATGAGTTTATAAATTTTTTGTTAGAATCGTGCAGAGTATATTTTTAACAATACACTTTATGTTATGGCCATCAATTACCATTTATTGTTGTCTCTGAGATTTCTGTTCATCTCTGAATTAGGTCTAAATAGTACAGTACCCATGAGCCTCAGCTGCCTTTGATTTAGAGTAGAAGCCAGTCAGGTGTGATTCTGAGCTAATAGCCAATTTTGAAAAAAAAAATATATATATATATATATTCAATGGTGTAAACAAAGCAGCATGCCAGAGTTGTCAAATTCATCAAATAGTGACCCGGGGTCTTGAAGGGAAGTAGCAAAACTGCTGATACTTTCTAAGGTTTATGCAAATATTTGCACAAATCTTGAGACCTTTGATGGAATGTTTCTTACCAAAATATAACCTGGGACATTAAGTTCAACCAGTTGCACTTTGAACTGTTTATTAAAGAACCATGTATTTTCTAACGTGAGCACTAAGTTTGCTAAATTGTAGAACTGTAGTCTCCTAGTCGACTAGTCGATTATTTGGTCGCTATGCTCTTGTCTGACCAAATTCTCATTAGTGGAATAATCGCCGTGTTACTTTCATAAGGAGGAAAGTGCTACATCAACAGCTTTCCAGGATCAATCCATTATTTCTGTGGTGGGGTGACAGGCTAAGTTACCTGTGAAAATGGGATAGAAGTAGTCCAACTTTCTGTCAACAATTATTGACGAGGGAAGCAGTGTGAGCTAAACTCTTTGTCATCCTACAGAAACTCTGTGGAACTCTATTAGCTTGACAAAATGCTTGACAGCATGATTTTATATTATTGATGCAGTCCTCACAACTAAGATAAATATTACTACATTTCTTACAATTTGAAATTTAGTGGCTAAAACTGATGAAGACACTGACTTGTCATGACAATTTAACATGCTGTATTAGTTCATTTGGACTAGGGTTGTGGCAGTATACCAGTTTCAAGGTATACCATGATTTGAAAATTGACAGTTATCATATCATATACATTTGCTTAACTACGCCACTGGGGGAAAAAACAAACAACAAACAACAAAAAAGTGGATAGAATATTTTCAAAAGGGAAACTTTTTACACATACTTGCATTAGAAATAGTTTTAAGACCCTGCTGAAATGGCTCATTGGATAGAATAGACAGAATTCATCAGTGAAATAATACTGCAGGTAAAAATTTTGACGTATTGCCTTCGCAGAGGGAGATTTTAATGTACACATTCAGAGTAATTGTTACTAAGATGAACAGTGGGTTAAAAAGTGAGACACCTAATTGTCTTCTCTGACATGTATATGCAGATTTGATAAAGCCTACACAGTGAAATAGAAACAGTAGACTTTATCTCAGCTCACCGCAGAGACACGGCTGGTGTGATGCACTTGCTGCACGCTACATTAGAATATTAATTGTACATGTAAATGTATGAACACAGTTATGTCATTATGTTTTACGCATTATGTGTTCACACTGCAGCACAGTGTGTACTTGAACCTCTGCCAAAATATACATTTTTCCCTGCAGGACAGCCAGGCTCAGGTCCTGCACTGTGCTTTGAAGTCTGACATGAAAAATACATGGTGTGTGTGTGTGTGTGCGTGTGTGTGTGTGTGCGTGTGTGTGTGTGTGTTAGTGGGTGTTTCATGACCTGCATGTGTCACTCTTTTTGCATCTCATGTGATTCAGATGCCATCCTGGTCCTGTCCTTTACAACTGCTGTCCCCCCTAACTCACACACCCTGAATCCAACACACACACAGATTCAGATGCAGATGGATACACACACAGAGACATGCCTTACAGTCTTTGTCACAGCAGGAAATCATATCATGCTGTCCCAGAACACAGCGCCTCTCAGCTGTGATTGTTGGCAAATAATAGCGACAGTTGATGATCATTTCTTTCTTTTTTTTTAATCTCTCTGTGTATCTCTGCTTCTACTCCTTTCAGTCCCCCCTCTCTCTGCTTGTTTTAAGTGGTGACGCTGTTCATTTTTGGATTTTTCTTGGATCTGGGAAATGTTAGAGGACTGGGCTTACATGTTGCCCATTAACGTCACTCGCTGTTGCTGCATTTTCAGTTTATTTCAGTTATTTTCCGGGAATATTTTAAATAAAGTTTGCCTAGTCAGGGCTCAGTTGATATAACACAGCAGTAATTCCTCCACAGACACTTTATGAAGGCGGCTCCAGCTGTCTTTCACCAATTACAATCATGTACAAACAATATTCATTGGTTTTACTGCTGTGCGGTAACGTCAAACTACCTGCTGCATTGGGACAAACTGTTGCCAGAGAATTTCAAAAAGTATTACCCAATGTTAAAGAGTTGTGTTACTGTAAGTGTCTCGTTTCCTGGAGATTGGTAGAAAAAGCAATGCAGCTGATTTTGTACAGTTAGAGATAAGTGATCTGTTTTTTTCCTGAGCATAAGCAGAAACACACCTCCATAAATGTAATCTCTTGGTAATTTAGTTCATGATTCCTGTTCATAACCTGTCTTTTGTTCTATGACATAAAATACCACAATGAATACCCCACTCTTAAATTTTGAAGCCTTTGTGTGTCTTAAAAAAGTAGGGCTGTACCCAAATATTTGGATATTCGAATATTTGTTTCTGTGGGTAGGTATTCATTATGTCAATTTGATATTTGTTTTTAATGACTTTTTATATATATATATATATATATATATATATATATATATATATATATATATATTTGGTGCTAAATGTAGTCTTTTGTTGTTGGCAAATGTAAGTTATCAATAAAAATGAAAACTTTTAAATTGCATTGTTAAAAATGTGAAAATATAGTATCACCTACTAGTATCATTGATGTGTACGGCGGGTTGACCCGCGCATCACTACTCAGCTCAGTCTATAAAGGCTGCACACATTCACAACAGTAAGGCTATAGACATTATATTCTATTCAGGCCGGCAGAACCAGCAGCGCATCGGCTTGTTTCAACGGTTCCGATTTAATCAGAAGACAGATTAAACAGGATGACTAGCCAATGTGAAAATCAAAAGAAAGCATAGAATAATGTACTGAAGGAGACTGTTGTGCCATCACATTATTTTGTGGTTTGAGAGCAAAGATCCGGTCGCCGCTGTGCAAAACTCCGCAATACAATTAGGTCCGTAAAAACCCTGGAGTCAACACCTCCAAGTCTGAAGCCATGGTTCTCTGCTGGAAACCGGTGGATTGCCCCCTCCAGGTTGGGCGAGAGTTACTGCGTCAAGTTAGGGAGTTCAAGTAACTTTGGGCCTTATTTATGAGTGAGGGTAGACTAGAGCGTGACTATCTATGTCCCAACCCTCACCTATGGTTATGAGCTCTGAGTAGTGACTGAGAGAAAGGGATCCCAGATACAAGTGGCAGAAATGAGTTTCCTCCATGGGGTGGCTGGGCTCAGCCTTAGAGATAAGGTAAGGAGCTCAAACATCTGGAGGGAGCTCAAAGTAGAGCTGCTGCTTTACCCAGTGGACAAATCCCATTGGCTTTTTGTCGAAGGAACCCTGGCAACCCTCTTCTGTGGTGGCCTGCAAATAAAGATCATGCAGCACTTCATCATAGCGGGAACTACCCCAGAAGTGGCATTGAGTATTTTGTCAGTGTGATGACATCACTACTGTGCAACATGTAGTTATGAAACCTTACAGATGTGCAGTTGAGATCAAAGTAAAGGTTGAGTTCGAAGAAGGGCGTCGTCTGAGCAAGTAGAGAAGGAGCTATTGGTCCCCCCACTTTACATCCTTGGCCCACATTTGTTTTAGGTTGTGAAACGCTGTATTGTCAACACCTCTCAGTCTGTGAGCATGTTTTGGACCTACAATTTTAAGTGTCATAAATCATCCACATCCTTGAGTGGATTATATGAGGCAGTTTTTTATGCTGTCCTTGTTTGATGGGTTAATACACATGATTTACTATTTTAATCACAGGCTACACTCTGATTCTCTGAATGCATTATATACTACTGTTGTTGTAAACACATATTAATCTGAAGTCTTAAATCTTTAGAAGAAAACAGCAGCTTTCTCAGCAAGAAATAAAGCAATTTACTTTCACCGTTGAGACTGAAGAAATGTGGCTGCCAAGAATAATACAGTTAACTTTCGAGTGGCCTGTTGATGTGTTGAGGAATAGATGAGGAATCTGAATATGGCAGCCCATTTATTTCACAGGAAGTCACTCAGTACTAAAAAACTTTCTCCTGCTTTCTACCGTAAGCACTCATCATGCATGTCATTCACTGGCTCCACCTGGTTGTCTGCCCACCCATATGGAGACACTGGAGATGGTGGAGATTTTTCTTTTTATATAAATGCAATCCATTTGCTGAAGGAAAACACATGGCATGCATAATGCACAGAGGCTTACACTCCAGTGTCAAAGAGAGGCTAATAAACAGCATTTTATGTAATTACACCGTGTGGGATTTTCTTGGGGTGTTATATTTCACAGCATTCAGCCCACCATCTCAAAACAGCTCTTGTGATTTTCAGCATTCCATGCACAATGGTTGTAAATGAGCCTGAAGAAGCTGTAGCAGAGGTCTGGGCTTTCGTCCATGTGGGCATTAACTCTCTTGCCATGCTGCTGCCAGACGTGTGTTGCATGTGAGCATGAGCATACCGAGGGGTAGACAGTACCTGTCAGGAATACTTGACAAGAGTGGTGTGTGGTTTTTATGCACACAGAATCTAAATACTCTGATGTAATTGGAGAGTAATAACAAAAAGCTAGTTTTTTTAATGGCATGTCACTGAGTTATCTCTGCTTTTAACAGAAGCAAATGAGCCATTACATTACAGGAATACTTCACCCCCAAATGACCATTCACCCTGTGTATTTTGTTGTTTTTACAGGCCTGCGTTGAACCAAGAATTCAGGAACTGAAATAAATTCTTGATGAAGTCATAGGCGATTGCAAAAGCATATCAAAACATCTGTTTACAGACTCACACACAACTTGTGCAGCATAATCCAAGTCTCATTTATCCAGCTATATACTTAGTACTTCCCAAACAGACAGCCCTTTCTGACATGGAACTAAACTGAGAGTAAAACTTATCTATGTTTTCTACAAAGCCAAAATCCATTGACAAAAAAAGTAATTTCACTTAGTGAACACAAGAGCTGCTGGTCTACCACTGCCTCAATCAGCTAGATTAAGTTATTGTGTGACTTTGGTGTTTTTTAGGGTTAGTTCAGATTCAACAATGTCACACAATAACACAAGAAAACTACAGATTGAGGCAGTGGTAAACTAGTAACTATCATCATCAGGAAAGTAAAATGACTGTTTTTAGATTCATTGTTCACCTTGAAGGCATGGGAGAAAAACAGTTTCTTCATGAATTCAACGTAATACAGGGTGAGAAATAGATCTGCAAATGGACATTTTGGGGTGTCATAAGTATTTTACCCACACATGCATACACATTAACAAAGCATGCAGACACCACAGATATTCCTGTTGTATATTCATGACCTGTTATGTACAAAGTATTTGCAGTTTTCAAGTGTAACAGTGAGGCTTTTCAAGAAGAATTGGAATGAAGTCAATCTTACAAGGCCTTGCTTAATTATCAAGGTTCTGCTCATCCTCAGGGTCGATACATAAAATTCTAAATGAACATTTTTTGCCAAGTTGTCCTTCCACCTCTCCATCGCAAGTGTCTGTGTTACTGTGACAAGGTGATGAAATTGTCCAGTCACTGTTAGATCGCAGTTTTGAGTGGCTATGAGGACCTGTTTTAATGGCACAAATGCAAAGACCAGCACAAAGTCTAAGAATATGTGCACAGGAAGGTTGTTGAGAGTAAGTCTTTGGTTTTCATATAGGTGCAGCATGTTTTACATGAAGGGTTGGATGGATGGATATAAATCATGGGGCCATAGATTCACAGAGAATTACATTTACTGCTCAGTCTCTGCTTTTCTTTTCTGTATTTCTTTCATAAAGCCAATTTTCTACAAGATAAAAGTTCGACTCTTGTGTGAAGATGGATGATTTATTATCCTCGGAATTGGTGAGCAATTCAGTACTGAATATTGGCTTTATCTGGTTAATGAAAGTACAAACGATGTAATCTCGCAACCCTCCAAACAGATCTCTTTTGAGACCAACAGTACAGTATCAGTTCAGTAACTGTGAAGTCAAACTGTGGGATTTCAACATTTGGGCAGAAAATATTTGTATTACTCCTGCATGAATAAGCAGGATATGTGTATTTCTTTACATGGCTGAGTGCAAATCAAACTAATGGAATAATAATCATTCCTTGCAGTATCCACTGTTAGCGTAAGGAAAAAGAAAACCAACAAAAGTGACGGAAATAATGTAAACACTGTCCCTGTCATTACGCTCAGACATTGTCTCACCACTTTAAGTCAGTTGCGAGACATTACTTTATATGTGGACGATGGAGAGCTGCAGGCTGTGTGCATTTCACAGCATACCAAACCAGCCCTGCAGCCTTACATGCTGCAACTGAATCAAATTAATATTCAGAGATAGATTCGCCATGTTTAACTTTGATTTGTATCCCCGCCAGCAAGAGCGCAGTGTTGTGAGAATGGGGCTGCTATCTTGGCTGTTAGACTTTTGCCTCTCTTCTTGTGACATTTGCTCAGTAATCTCTGTTCATCTTTGCTGCCTGCAGAGTAAGTCTTTACTCTCAGTGTTAGCACCTTTATACCTGAATATAAAGGTTAGCTGGCAACTGGCACCCTGAAGGTTAGAGAAGGGAGTCTTTGGGTGAAGAATGATTGTCTGAGAAAATCTTTACAAGAAAAAGAATGAAAGACCATCTCCCTCTATCCCCCCACTAACACTCATCTGGACATGCCCTTCAGAGGGACATAATCCCTGGGTACACCAGAGAAGATGTTTGTTTTTTGGCAGGACTGTACTTGACTTGAATGTGTGAAATTATAAGGATGTTACACTGGGCATTGTGTTATGCATTTTAGCCTCAGAATGGCCATATCGGTCTGTCAGTCTGAAATATCTCAACAACTATGGGATGGACTGCTATGAAACTGTACAGACATTTGTGGTCCCCAGAGGATGAATTCCAATGATCAATGTGATCCTTTGGCTTTTCCTCTATCGCAACAACATGTGAACATTTTCACTAAGCCAGTATGTCTACTAAATGGATTGGCACACATTTTTGTACAGACATTCATGGTTGCCAGAGGATGTATCCTGATCACTTTGGTGATCCTCTGACTTTTCATTCGACATCTGTGATTCAATGTGAACAACAACTATGTGATTGAATGCCATGAAATTTTGTACAGACATTCATGGTCCCCAGATGAAAAAACTCTGACTACCTTTGTGATCCCCTGTTTTTTCCTCTAGTGCAACAACAGGTCAACATTCTCACTTATCCAATAAAACATCTTAACTTCTTGCCAGAGGATGTATCCTAAATACTTTGGTGATCTTCTGAGTTTTCATTTTACATTTTTGGTTCGGGGTGATCAACAACTAGGCCTACAGGATGGATTGCCATGAAATTTTGTACAGACATTCATGGTCCCTAGAAGATGAATTGTGACGAGCAAAGTGATCCTCTGACCTTTCCTAAACTGCAATAACAGGTCAAAGTTTACATCTACTATATAGAGTGGCAGACGTTTTTGTACAAACATTCATGGTTTCCAGAGGATGTATCCTCATGACGTTGGTGGTCCTATTAGAATGATTGCCATTAGATATTCATTCATGTTCCTATTTGGATTCATTGTAACAACCTTGTGTGCCATCATCAACTAAATTTCAATTTAGTTGATAATGGCACTTATACCAGTTTAACATCTGCATACTAGTGTTTGCACCTTGAGCATTTAGCATTCTAAATTTTAGCCTTTAGTTTAAAGCATTGCTGTCCTAAAGCACAGCCTCACGTGAGCACTAGCATAGCTTTAGTTTACATATGTTTATACTTATAGGTATTGGATATTGATAAATTAACCTAATTTTAACGAAGATTTATTTTAATGTGTTTCCCACTGCTGTGAATTAGAGGTATTACTGATGGATTCAGCTGCTCCATAATTCGAGAAATGAATGCAGCTTTTAAGTTAACTAAAAGCATGCTTTCCTTAGAAATATCATATTTTATGTTTTCATGTAACAAATAAATTAATTGATGAAAGCACACACTTTCATAAATCTGTTGCAACTGTAAAGGTATGCTTCCTTTTATGTCTCGTCAACAAATTCAGTTTCTCTCTCCCACCTGAATCCCACTCAGCGCTCATTCCCTCCAGTTTTATTTGGTCAGCTAACTGTGTGTTCTTACAACAAGCACTTCTAAATTAGAAATTATGCCTCAAGGGTCTTGGCAATAGTTTGTGTCATCTATTGCTAGCACATTGTAACTTTCTAATTTTCAATTAACTCAAAAGCTTTTCTACTGTTGTCCTCACATAGAATTCAGTGATGGTTTTCAGCTGAATGCTTATATGCAAATGTATTTGACTTACAAGTACTTTTGTGTGATCTTTTCAGGAAAAGCCTTTGCTTGTCTTTTTCTGACAGTGGAATCATAGTAGAAATAGCATTCATGGTTGGCATTAGAGCTCCTCATATTGTACTACTCTGTGTCAATAATTGTAATTGGTTTTCAGCAAAAGTTGATTCAAAATATTGGATGTCTCCCAAAGCTCAGTTGAGATTGGCAACTTCATTTCTCTCTGCCATGTTGTGCTTGGTAAAAAACACTGCGGATTTGATAAGGAATGTTTTTTGGTTGCTCGTTGCCAAGTACATTGTGTTTCTGCTCTTCTGTGTGGTTCGTTATGTTATAGGTTTGTTATAGGTCTTAACAGTGCTGTCTTTAAGGAATTACATTTATATACAACTAATTTGAAATGGCAAATACATTTTAGGGAAATGTAATGCAGAGAGAATTACATTCTCTGTTACTATAATGAGGGAATGCTGCTTATTAATGCACCTGGCAAGTCACAAAAATGTTAATACTTTATTTGTTTTCCACCAAAATAGGCTCCAAAAATCCAAACAGCATGATTCATGTTGTGTGTGTCCATCATATTTCGCAGTGTTGGTGCACAAAGGGAATTTTCTTTAAGAAAAAAACCCAAAACTGTTATCTTCTGTGAAGTCGGATAACCAGTTGATGTTATGATAAATGGTCAAACCAATGTACAATACATTGGGAATATATACATGGCCTGCTGCAAATTACCATCAGGGGCAAAAAAATTAGCAACCTTGCAGTTGTTCAGTTTAGCAGGGATTTACTACGACTACAAATGAGCTGCAGCGTAACTGATTTGCATAATATGCTAATAAATAAGATCCAATGCTGGGTTAGGTGAAAAGTGTTTTTGCTGCTTAACTTGTAATATTGGTTCAAGGGAAGAAATTTGCAACTGCAAACATGTGCTCATTAGGCAAAAGGGAGGTTATATGTAAGGGGGAAATTATTAATAGAGCTGTAGGCCAACTTAGCTTCTTCATTTTTACTGAAAGAAAGAGAGATGTGGGATGGTGATGAACAGAGGCCTACTGTGAAGTAACATTGCATGTTTTCATTTCTTGCATTTTTTTTTACTGCCTGGACGGTTTCTGGTGGGGCAAAAAATGACTAAAGGCTGATAGCAGGCAACACTGAGGTGTACAGAATGCTAAAATAAAGAACAATCAGTCCAGGCAGATTTCTAGAGCCCTGTTTTCTCCAGTTGTAGGATTTTTACAAAGACATCACAGCAACAGACTTACAGGTGGCTTACATCAGATGCAGCATTCCAGGTGATGGAACAGCCCACAGACACCTTGACAATGACAAGGCCAAAGCGCAAAACCTCCTGTCTGCAAAATGATCCAGGGAAAGTGGAGGAAATACTTCCTGTATGTACCTTGCCAGGCACTAATACCTAGTCTGTATTGTTAACACATAATCTTATCTTTACTATATAATGACGAAAGCTGTGTGTCTGTTTGTGTGTCTGTTCCATGTTTTTCTCCTCACTGACTTGGTCAATCCATGTGAAATTTGGCACAGTGGTAGAGGGTCATGGGAGGATGCGAATGAAGCAATATTACATCAATTGGCCAAAGGGGGGCGCTATTGCGACCAACTGAAATTGCAAACTTTGAATGGGCATATCTCAGCCCGGTATGTCGTAGAGACATGAAACTTTGCACAGAGATGCCTCTTCTCATGAGGAACAAATTTGCCTCAAGAACCCGTAACTTCTGGTTATATAGATTTTCCGCCATTTTGAATTTTTTGAAAAACACTTAAAATCAATCTTTTCCTAGGAGGTTTGACTGATCTGCATGAAACCCGGTGAACATAATCTGGGGACCAATATCTAAAGTTCCTTCTCGGCAAAAGTTGGAAAACTTACTAAAACTGAGCTTCTATAAGGCAATGAATATTGCGGAGGGCGTGGCTCGTCACATAAAGGTGTATAACATCTCAAGGGTTTCACTGATCACCACACAACTTTGTAGGCATATGACCACACAAATCTGAGGGGAGCCCTCCATTATTGACCCCATCAAACAAAATGGGGGTGCTAGAGAGCTAATTTCTTATCTAGGCCTAACCGCCATATGGATTTTTACTAAACTTGGTAGATATGTAGAACAGGACGCCTCAAGGTGACTGGAAAAATTTAACTCTAATTGGCAACTGGGTGGCACTATAACAACAGAAAAATGCTAACAACAAGGCGATCGTTGTGGCTCCCCCTGTGGCTGAATGTTGTATTTTTCTAATTCTTGGTATGACAAAGTCATAGTATGTTATGCTGTACTCAATGGGTATAGACTAGTATAGTAATATACTCAAAAACAGTATATTGTGTTCTTGGTATCCTTAACAAATAGCATTCAATATAAATATAAAATTGCATTTTTCATATAGGAGGTTTTTCTCTTTGGCCTTCGTGTAATGTTTGTTATGACCATGTTGCTTACAGTGACAGGTACATGAGCCTAACAGTCATCCTCAGTATATATATCAAGTCATTACAAGTGGCTTGTATTTCATTAGAACCTATAGGTCTTACGGGTACAACCAAAACAAGTAAGAAGGCAAACATAAACTAAATTTACCAAAACTTGAACTGGATTTGACGTAGTCTACGCTGATCAAATAAGTGGTTCTCTCATGTTGTCTGCTGTCATACCATTTCAATCCCATTCTCCGTCTGTATGTCTTATACTCTTTCTCTGTTTGCTAAAACAATGCTGCAGATTTTATAAGTGATTTCCCCAGATATAGATTGCAGTGGTCAAATGGTAATGATAAATCAGACACAAAGGCATATTGTATACACTTCAGTTCCCTCCTCTCGTACATGCATTTGCACCTCTAAACAGGAACATCTTAAATACATATTGTATGAGCCCAAACATGCAATTTTCAGTGGTGTCACTTTTCCTCAGCACAGCAGTGTGTTAGTGTTGTCCTTAAACAAACAGGGACAAATGCTGTTTGACTATTAAGCACCTAAAAATGGCTGCAAATCCTTAGTAAATAGTGTAAGACATACTGTGATATATGCACAGATATTTCTGATAGGAATATATTATTGTAGTTGTGAAACATCTATTATTCCCATTTTGACTGATGCTAGATTCTTGCCGTCATGTTATGTCAAGGCTGCAACTTATAATTCATGCACTGATTAGCATTAATTCATCAGGAAACAGCTAATTCCTTTGTAAAGATATAGGTGAGTAATGATGTCCTGAGCAAAGAGTGAAGTCATGCTACCTCAGTTTGTTTAGTAGTCTGAGCTTCTCTGGTTGACGTTGTGGTAGATGGTCTGGCCACTGGTGCATGTTAGCGCATGTGAGTCCTGTTTGTGTATCCTACTAGCTAGCTTATTGCTGCAGCTCTGCACTGTGCTTCTATGGCGGGTACCGCTAATTTGTGGGCATTGTTGTCAAGAAAGCATAGTGACCACCCTCTGGTTCCTCTCAGTTAACACAGTAATCTCTGTCAGCACCATTGTGTTGTTAGCACTGTTCACACTGTTAGCACCCTAAGCTACTAGCTAGAGACCTGCAGAAAAGCTCTAAATCATAAATTCACTTTGAATGTCATATAAAGCTCATTTAATCATGAAACAGGTCTGTAAAATGTTAGTTAAAAAATATGCACTATTTGGTATTTTTGCTCGACAACTTACACTCACAATAAGATCCTAACAACATCCCATCAGCCTCAGCTGTTTTTTATGCTAGCCTATGTGTTAATTAGCAAATGTTAGCATGCTTACATACTAAAACAAGATGGAACACGATACCTGCATTGAATGTGCTAAACATCAGCAGGTTAAAATTGTCGTTGTTAGCATGCTGATTTTGGCATTTAGTTCTAATGACAGCTAAGTACAGCCTCAGTACTCAGTGCCTAGCATGGTGATAAATTGTTTGTCCTGTTATCTTTTCTGATATCTTTTTATTTTAATAATCACTGACCTGGTTTTCAGTGTAGAGTGTTGGTGTTTTAAATTTTTCCAGCCAAGTATGATAATAACCAGCAAGAATTTTTGTCGTCCTCATCGTCCTCCGCTTATCCGGGTCTGGGTCACGGGGGCAGCAGCCTCAGCAAAGAAGCCCAGACAGTCCTCTCCCTAGCCACTTCCGTCAGCTCTTCTGCGGGAAACCCGAGGCATTCCCAGGCCAGCCGGGCGATGTAATCCCTCCAGCGTGTCCTGGGGCGGCCCCGAGGTCTCCTCCCGGTTGGACACGCCCGAAACTCCTCCCAAGGGAGGCATCTGGATGGCATCCTTACTAGATGCCCGAACCACCTCAACTGGCTCTTCTCAATGTGGAGGAGCAGCTGCTCTACTCTGAGTCCCTCCCGGATGTCCGAGCTCCTCACCCTATCTCTAAGGCTGAGCCCAGCCACCCTGTGGATGAAACTCATTTCGGCCGCTTGTACTTGCGATCTCATTCTTTCGATCACTACCCAGAGCTCATGATCATAGGTGAGGATTGGAACGTAGATTGACCGGTAAATCGAGAGCTTCGCTTTTTGGCTAAGCTCCCTCTTCACCACAACGGACCGGTTAAGCGCCTGCATCACTGCTGACGCTGCCCCAATCCACCTGTCAATCTCCCGCTCCATCCTACCCTCACTCGTGAACAAGATCCCGAGATACTTAAACTCCTCCACCTGGGGAAGGACCTCCCCTGCGACCCGGAGTGGGCAATCCACCCTTTTCCGGCTGAGGACCATGGCCTCAGACTTGGAGGTGCTGATTCTTATCCCAGCCGCTTCACACTCGGCTGCGAACCGTCCCAGCAAGAGCTGGAGGTCACTGTTCGATGGAGCTAGGAGGACCATGTCATCCGCAAAAAGCAGGGACGAGATCCTCCCATCACCGAACCTGACACCCTCCACCACTCGACTGCGCCTAGAAATTCTGTCCATAAAAGTTATGAACAGAACCGGTGACAAAGGGCAGCCCTGGCGGAGACCAACCCTCACCGGGAACAGGTCCGACTTATTGCCGGCCACGCGAACCAGACTCATGCTCCTTCAGTACAGGGACTGGATGGCCCTTAGTAAGGGGCCACCCACCCCATACTCCCGGAGCATCCCCCACAGGATGCCCCTGGGGACACGGTCGTAAGCCTTCTCCAAATCCACAAAACACATGTGGACTGGTTGGGCAAACTCCCATGCTCTCTCCAGCACCCTGGCGAGGGTAAAGAGCTGGTCCACGGTTCCACGTCTGGGACGAAAACCACATTGCTCCTCCTCAATCCGCGGTTCCCATAAGAAATTAAGGACTGTTTGGACAACACCTAAATGATGTTTGTTTTGCAGGATGAGATGGATTGGATGAGAGATGGCGACAGATGGAGTGATAAATGCAGAATCATGGATTGAGATCTGTTAAGCTTGGAAAAGAGAGATGAAGTGGGAGAAAGTGGACAGCGTTCACCGTTATTAGCTCCCAGGTTGACAGGGGCAAGATGGATGGAATAGGAGAGATGTCAGGAAGGTAGCTGAATTGATCGGCGAGGTAAATGAATGGATGGGGATACAGGCCGTTATAAAGTAGCAATGAAACTGGGAATATACACATGGTGAGAGGAGAATCTAAGAATAACCCCCTTGAGGCTCAATTTAGTATAATCTTTATCTAGAAAGCTAGTGAGGTATGGACAGAGAAACGGTTTTAGATCGTGAGATGAAAACATGAATGATTTCATCTGTCTTGCTCCTGTAATGAAGGGCATATTCGCCTCACCTGCCAAGTACTTCACAGAGCCGGTTAATGCTCATTTCGTGCAGGGCAGTAATCAAGTTGTTTTATGCCTGTCTTTATCTTCGCAATCAATCAGACTATCTCTTTACAGCTTATTTCTCCATTTGCCACAGGCTGTGATTAGATGATAGAGCCACTAACCACAGCTGACGAAAAAAAATACTGCAGTTATTTTAGAAAATGGAAGCATTCAAAAGGCAGTGAATCGTCCTCAGGAAAGACTGAAACTCTATTTATTTTGCGCTTTACACAGCAAAGGGACAGACCTTATCAGTAGCATCCTCAAGTTCATTTTTAAATTGTGTGTCTCCTGTAAATAAAACATTTAATTTACTCTATGTAGGACTGCTGGTCCAAGATAAAAATTCAAAACATCACAAAAATGTACACACTTCATATTCATATCATGCTTAACAAACAAACAGAAGAGCTGCCATATCTCTCCATGCAGCTTTTGGTGGGATCAGTCTTCTTGTTCTCTGCTCTCTACACATAACACTGCAACTATTAAGTATTTGGACAAGTTAGTTTTGTCTTTATGCTCCAGCACATTTTATTAAAAACAAATCAAGGACTACAGGCAGGATTATGGGTTCATAATAACTAGTATTATTAATTTGTGAGTTTGTCTTTATGACACTAACATGAACATTATAGATTCAGATACACCATAAACTTAAATGTAGGACTGATATTTTTAGTTTGCTAATGGATTAGTTATTTGTAATTTTTCAAGGAAAATGACTAAAAAAATGTAATATCTTCCGTATTATTTTAGACTATTAATTGCTGTTGACAACTTGGCCTTTAAAAAATTAGGATGAGCAATTTTCGCTACTTTTTGACAGTTCATAGCTCAAACATTGATTTCTTTGCAATTTGCGAGTCTCTTGGTGCTGTTGTTTCATTTAACATATTTAAATGTAACATTGGCATTTTCTTTTTTAGCTTTAGCTACAGCTCACCCAAATATAAAAGAATAAAAACATATATTTTCTCTTACCTATAGTGCTATTTATCAATCTAGACAGATTTCCAGAAATCATGACCTGGTTACACAAGATAACCCACAGACCTTGTTGTGAGCTCTTTCATGGAAGAACTGTATATTTTCTATTGAACTTCACCTGCGCAGAAGGAACTGTGCATCTACTAATGGAGGCTAGGCTTGTGCTTGAGGTGTAAACATTAATGGCATTCTGCTCAGCTGTGCTGTAACGTTAGCTAGCTCAGTGGTGCTAGGTGAACTAGCATGTAGATGCATGCTTCCTTCTGCATGGCGATACGGTAGCAGGTGTAGTTTGGTAGAAAGCAAATATTTCCAACTTTAAACTGCTCACAACAAGGTCTGTATTATCTTGAGTAAATGGGTCATGATTTCTGGAAAGAGACATTGCTGTTGAGTTCTTCAGATATTTTTTGTAGGGGGCTTTGAACACCACAAGCCAAGTATCACGTAGTTCCTTTTATCTGAGAAAATGCAGACTCTTTTTGGCCGATGTGTCCAGAACTTGGCAACTCACACCAAAACAATCTAGATTGATAAATAGCACCACTGGTAAGAGGGTGAATATGTATTTTTGATTTTGTGGTGAGTCATTTCTTTTGACATTGCCCCCTGTCTGACCTTTTCAGCCGTAAGCCAGGGCATAAAGGTCTCTCTAACATCAATGTGTGGTTCAGCCGCATATTAATTTTAACCAGATACAATAGAAGATTTGCAATCATGTGGAGCTTGCTTGCCACTAGGGTTGCTCATTGTTTCTAATTTTGGGATTTCTGATATACAAATTTTAACATGAATTCCAAAAAAACACTTTCTTTCAATAGGTTTCTTTGGGAAACATACATTGAGAAAAATAGTAATTTACATTTGCAATGTTGGTACTTGCTTTACTTAATGAATAAGAAGACAAAACTTCAAATTTCAGCCTTATGATACCACCTTTCTTTATTTACAGTTTTGATATTCAGTGTCATGAATACATTTCACTTCGTACCAAAAATGTATTGAGGTTTGACACCAGTTAGTATTTAGTAGTAGTAGCACAGCCTCTTTTTCTGCACACAACACAGTTTACAATTCTGCTGAATGTAGCATCTCAAGAAAGATCTTAACCTTGTTTACCTTGCACCTGATTACATTTTTCATAGCAGGTATATACTCCCATACCGTACCTTACATACCACTGTATGTAAAACTCAGAGTTATGAAGCCATTAAATAACTCATTACTGGTTTCTAATATTGACGTTTCTTGCTCACATGGAACCTTCAAATTCAGCAGGGTAATCACTGAATTGCTGAATTGATAATGCTGTGACAAGCATCTAGATGATTGCCCTCAAGCATTGTAGGATCAGAGCACCCATGAAGAGAGTCCTTGATGATGAGAGCATTTTGAGATACTGTCCAGAGTAGTTTGATTAAGCAGCTACTTTGTAATGCCTGTCTTCCTGTTTATTTAAGACAAGGATCATTAAAATGGAAGAATGGTTAATTCTGTTTGTTGCAAGGAAAAAGAGACCATATATTGGAAAAAGTCGTCCTGATACTATTGTCTTTCTAAGGTTGAGTAAACTGATGTATGTGACATTCAATCTAACAATAGAAATCATAAAAAAACTGGAAAAAAAAGTAAGACAATTATTTCCAATCCATTTTGGCAGAAATAGTTAAACAGAGGGGGTGGCTTACAACACCACTTATCACCCACCTACAAAGCGGTCAACGACCATTGTGACCTTAATGACTCTGAAACCAAGAACTCACACGTGATCCCTACGACTCCGCAAGGCTTCCCACCCACACAGGGTTTAAAGCCTGCAACTCCGCAGCAGTCATTTAGAACTGATGAAGCTTCTAGGATGAGAGGCGAAACGTCTTCAAGAAATGCAAGCAAGTCTAGTTGCCTACGATATTAGCACTTACGAATACCATGACCTGAATGACTGAGAATCTTCACCGACATATTTCTATAATTACATTTATTTAATTAGTAATTTGTATTGCACTTATTGAACTTGAAGATATTTGCAAAGTTGATTCCAAAGGTCCACACTATATGAAGGTGCTAACTAGAACCATATAGGGTTCATCAGCTTGGCCTGATAGAATAATCCCTCTTGGTACCCTTTCAGAGAGTTTTACCCAGAACACAAGATAAAGGGTTATACCAAGAACCATCTGTGGAGGTCTGACCCAGAACCCCCTATGTACAGGGAACTCTCTCTACTGTAGGTGTTCAATCCAGAACCTTTCCACCCTGTAAGGATGTTAACAAGAACCTACCCAGGGGTGAAACCTTTTATATTTCAAGGGTTTCATCTAGAGCCCACCCAGGAGGTTGTGTCGAGAAACTGTTTTATTCCACTAATTATAGTTTCAGTTTAACAGGTTAGCCTGGGGCCCCGGAAACCATGTCCAGCTGCCTTGGATTTCATGAGGCTCATAAAGGGCCGGGGCTGATGTGGTTCAGCACAACCCACAACACCCATGGTTCACAATCATATTTTTAGGGTGTGAAGATTTTGTGAAATTATTACCACTTCAGCCTTTGCTATTTTAATGGTGCTGTGGATCTCAACTCTTACCAGGATGTGCAGGGGAAGAGTGGACAGTATCTCCGCATAATAACCAATTAACATAGTGCCTGTTCAATACGGGTATGCATTTAACCATTGTATTGCATGAAATGATGGTAAAGATGTCAACTGTGGCAGAACACAAGTAAAATTAGTTGATTAAGGGGATCCAGGTGTATCTACATTTTACCTGGGTAAAAGAATTCCTGGTAATCTGTGTGGTTTGCATTTCCACCGCACCTCAAAGTTCCAGAAAATGTATTCAAATCAGGCTGATGACATAGCTGATTAGGCGTGTGCCCTATATTTAGCTTCGCCAGCTTGTTGGCTGGTAACATTATTTGAAGATACGATCTTTAAAAACCCATGCTATCAGCAACCCTTGAAGAATCCTTTTTTCAAAACAAGATTCTTGAGAAGCAAAATGGTTCTGGAGAGGACCTCAGCCCTTCAGGAAAAACCCTTTTGGAGACCTTATTTCTGAGAGTGTAGTCGGTTGATTTAGAGAACCCCTCACTTAGTTTTTCCTTTGATTTTTTTCTATTTGTGTGACAGGGTTGTTATTTATTTATGAACAGGATAGAGTGTATACAGTCACGCTAGCGGCTCTGTGAATGACTCGAAATATTTCAGTATGGACCAAAGTGGAAGACCAATCGAACGCTTTTCTCTCATGCCTGTTGTATATTCAGTAGCTGTATGGTGTGAGGCGTGAGGAGGGTCCTGTGTTTTGTTTTGTCTGCTGCCTTACATGTTATTTATGGCTGGAGCTACCTGTGTGGGTACCTGGAAATCTCATTTTCCCAAGCTAATGAGAACTTAAAAGACACAATTCACTCTGGCCATTATTTTTTTAGACACGGTCAGGATGTTGAAATTAAGTAAAAAAAAAAATAGCAATAATGATAACTAAACGCATTTCCACAGTTTTTGTACAATTTTCCCCTAAATTCCAGATGCTAATACATGCATATGCTTTAGAATTCTAGCTCGGTTCACATGTTCTTGTGATAATGGATATTTCTCAGGCACAATGCTCCATATCTCAGTTGCAAAAGGGTTAGTGTTTGGCCCCGAGTGAGACAGCGAAGCAGTAATTGGGTGCTGGCATCGGTGTTAGACAGGTGTTTCAATAGCCTTGGGACTGCTGAATTGAGACCTAATGAGTGAGACTAGAGATTGTGAAATGGACCTGGGGTTTGGCTGCTGGAAATGCAAATTAGAGAGAGAAACCATAAAGGAAGAAAGAAAAAAGTACTTTGCTGATAGTGGAATGGAAAAAGAGGAACAGAGAATAGTGGCAATAAATTCACAGTAGGAGTTGAGAGATTGAAACAAATAGAATATACCACCATTGTGTCTCAGGTGAATTAAATAAGATTTACTTATTGACCTTGAAATCCTCAAATAGTCTGATATCAGCATCTATACCCATCCCTACAAAATTGTTTTTTGAATAGCAGGCTGCAAGCTCTGTGCTCCCAGAAAGCTGGGATAAGAAAGATTAGATTGTCTCTCTTTACCCTCTTGTAACACAGACCGGCATAGTTGATATGAGTTTTCTATGTGGGGTTAAGTAATGTCATGGTGTTATAGCATTTATGTTCAAATATTTCAAACTGTTCTCTCACATTGCCATGCGGAGCCGTCAGCATGTGAAATTGCCTATTGCTGCTTTGAACCCCACAGTATAAATCACAGTCACCCACATTTGTATGATGAAACACAGAATTATTTTCTCTTTTTCAGCCATCATTTTTGAAACCATTCCTTTTGTCCTTGGGAAAAACAACAAAAAAAACAAACAAACAAACAATGCCTGACACAAAAAAACTCTACATCAAACAGAACTTTCTAAAACGTATTGTTTGAATTTAGAGGCATCTGAGCTGAATGTCCCAGTCAATGACGAACCATCTTGTGTAAGCATTTACAAAAAGCGAAATCAGTTATCTCTCGTCATTTGTTATGAACACTTTACTCCTGTAAGACGACTAATTTTATTTCTTTGTCCACTTCCAGCAGTCAGGACAATTGATGTCCTTAAGTAGATATAATTATTAGAACTGTTGAACCTGCAAACCTCCTTTCTTCACTGTTAGTGCTGTTTGTATTGTCAGCACAGCTAGTGGTGCTAACAGAGTTTGCAATGCTTAAGGGGTTTTGCAGCTCGAAACAAAGCAGCTTGCTCAACAGGGCTACCTGGAGGGACACCGCAGCAATAGTGTTCCACCACTGGCATGGCATTACTAGCTGTAATCGCCAATTGAGTTACGCCGCTAGTAAGCTCCCACTTCGCCTGGGTGATATGCAGTGCAGCGAGGCCAAGGCTAATTTAAGCTAAATTGTGGAGACTGCAGGGTGGGCAGTGGGCACTACAATATGTTTCCACATGTTGATGCTGACATTTACACCAAAAAACATTAAAATTTCACCACTTCTAAAATAATAGGGCAATTAAAAGCGATTTTAAACCTCTCAGAGACAATGGAGCACTGGGCTTAGAGGAAAGGCCATCATTTTGTGTCTCTTTTTTTCCCTTTTAAAAATGAACTGGTTAGTCATTGGTTCATGATTGTCAGGCTCTTGAAAACGAAATTAGCCAAAACTGACATTGCTACTTCAAAAAGAGCCCGGCTAGTTGTTCATCCCAATTCCAGTTTTTATGCTAAGCTAAGTACAGACACTAGAGTGGTATTGAACCTCTCATCCAACTCTCGGCAAGAAAGCAAATAAGGTTTTTTTCCTAAAATGCTGATCTTTTGCATAAAAGTGAATAACACTGCTCTATTTTGTGAAAATACTGTAAGCGGGCGATGACTTCATGTCAAAGCTGATCTCATTTAATTTTCTATAGGATCATGTCTGAATAGTAGTAATAGTAATCCTGGAATTTAACTACTCAATCAATCCTATACAAGACCTAACACTTGATTTGCCTTACAGAGTATACTATACTTGCAAAGTTATGTCTGTGTATATACATTTTGTGCACCTTTGGGGCATGGCAGCTGTAACAGCAGTGTGTCAAACTGCTCATACCATGTACGCTCTGGATTTTTGCTAATTAACATGTAGATAGCTCCCCACCTTGACCCAATTGGCACAGAAGTACATGATGTTCTCTGGACTGCAGAACTGAACCCTTGATTGGTAGACGATGGAAAGTGAATGTGAAGAGAGCTGGTGTGGAAGATAAAAATAATTGCCTCGTGTGTTCTTTTCCATGATTATAGGCTATGTGTAAGTGCGGCAAGGTATGATTTAAAGTTGAGCAAATGAGCAAAGTCTTACAAGTTGTAAGTTAACACAGAGGCTACTACTACTTTATGGGGATCATCAGTATGGATGCAACCAGTTGCTATTTTTGACTAACCACTTGAATTGGACTGCTTGGATGAAATTACCTCTTAGAACTAAAAACTAAGTGAAGTGGAGCAGTATTGAATGGAAACAATTTTAATCAGGCTGCTTTGTTGTGAGTAGCATGAGTACAGGTAGGCCAACCAGTGTTCTCATGAAGTCAGTGTCCAGCCATGTGCTTTGAGGAATAAATTAAAATCAGTTTAATGGCAAAAAGGTTTTACGGATTCTAAAAATCAGTTGATGCACTAATTGATTAGTTTGAAAGCCTAGATGTGGAAGCATATTTCAGTGAGTGGTACAGGACTGAAACATGTCGTTCCAAGCAGCATGTAAATGGACATGCACAGTTGTCGTTAGGATATGTTGAAGTGCTTTTCTTAAATACTTGTGCAAACAAGAATGCATTTTCTGTTTCTCTTTTCCAATCCATCTCACAACAGAGGGCTGGAACAACCAGTCAGCTTATTGATGCTGCCAACGTGTTGTTGAGATGTGGGGAGGTGTGTGTGCCGGCTCTTCTGTGAATCTTTACAGCCCACAGTTAGCCATAACACACTATTATAGATCTGCAGAGATGTTTAAGTGTACCCATGCAGACCTGTAAATTCAGCCTTAGAGGGAATATATCTACAGTACAGAAACATAAAACTCCAGTATGTCCACAACAACACTGCAAAACAGAAACAGATGGAATGATTGGATATATACTTTTATTTCCCATGCCAGTGACAGTCGCCTGTGGAGGCATTATGCTTTTGGGTTGTCTGTCCCTCCGTCCATGCCATTCTAATGAACACAATATCTCAGAAATGCCTTTAAGGAATTTCTTCAAATGCTTCAAATTCTTCCTTCAAACTGAAGGATGGACTGATATGATTTTAGTGGTTAAAAGTCAAAGCTTAGGGTCACTGTGACCTTACACCAGTCCCATTCTTGTTAATGTGATATTTCAGGAATGCCTTGAGGCATTAAAAAAAAAATTGGCACAAACATCCACTTGGACATAGATGTACTGATTAGATTTTGATGGCCAAAGGTCAAGGTCACTGTGAACCTGTTTTTGGCCATAGACACCAATCTTTGGTGTCTACCTTGAAATGTTGCTGATTGTAAAAAGCTTCTTCAAGATATGTGTAAAGCATACAAGTTTTAGAAGTTGTAGCTTCTTTCAGCAACATCCATATTTGCATCGTTAGTCAACACCCCCAATACAATACCACCTTGCGGTTGTATGCCTCCACCAACCAGTCAAGTTGCAGTGTTCGGCCATGTTTGTCCAGACTCATATGGAACCATGACAACAGACGATGCAAATACTACAGTACAACAAAAGCACAACTAACTGAACTCGTGTTAGTTGTGCTTTTGTTGTACTGTAGTACATTTCATAGAAGTATATTTCTAATATCTTAACCCCCCCATGTTTATTGATGGGGTGGGCAAAACATTAGAAACACATCAACGTAATAGTCACATACAATTCCACTTAAAAATAAAATCTTGCTAGCTAGAATAGATATGATACCTGATATTGTGCTGTAGTTCTGTATGCTACATATTTATGTTCATTAATATTATTGCTGCAGTAATACATTGCAATAGTGTTATATAATGTTAATGCAATATTCCCCACACAGATTCTTAGCTAAGTTCAGTTTTGAGTTTCTTTTTGGCTTCCCTGTGATAGCTTTGTCCTACTTCTGTTGCCAGTGGAGAGATGAAGAAGCCAAATAAAGACAAAGAAATTAAGTTAATATTCTATCCATCCTGTCTTTTGAATCCAGTTTATTACTCTGTTCCTCTCCTTGCTTATTGCCTCATGCGGCCAACTTAGGGATTAAGTGGGAAAGTGGATACACATTCAGATCAAGTGAACTGTAAACGCAAGTGCAAATTGTTCTTTGGTATTAATATAAAAGTAGCATGAGTTCCCGCTGGAGTAAAAGACTAAGAAACTTTGTTTGGGAGTGTCAAGAGAGGTTATACTGTAGATGGAAATAAAGATGGGATCATTTGTCCTCTGTCGGCATGATGAGGACTTGATTGCTGCCATGTTTTGACAATTCAACATGAATAAGACTGGAATGAAACTGTTAAGGTTTCCATAATTCACAAGTTTCTAGCTCTAGCTGAGTTCCATTTTGAGCCAAACCAAGCGAGTTGCAATCAACTTTGGCAGTCTTACACTGTCTGACTGACAAAGCTGACTGGATTTGGTGCTAGAGGTGCATTACTTTTGAGTGCTGGAGCTGGCTGCAGCCTAACAATGCGCCTCCATTACTTTTGATTGGCAGGGCTGAACACACACTCGTGTTTCGCATTCCCAGTGCTGATACAGTGTCAGGAGGCAGCTATGTGAGAAGCTGAACTCAAACAGAATAAAGAATGGCATATGGCAAATTTCTGTGATAAACAATAGAAGCTGCAGTTGCCTTGTGCGCATAACACAAAGCTTGAAAACACAACTAATGTGATCAGACATAGAGAACCCTCCCCTCTCTATTTGGACCTTGACAGCTGACACAAACCAGACCAGGCTTTGAAGTGAAAGGTGGGATTAATTACCTGAGAATGCTGAATAAACTAGACACATACAAAGATGTAGCACACATATCCGAACATGGACACGCTTGTAAACTAGGGAAAGTTTAAACTTTTTTGTTTACAGGGCAGGAAACAATGTTAATTGGCAGTAAGACTAAACACATTACTGTATTTTACTATATATCAGAAATGTTTTGTATTCACTAGAGGCTTTTTGTTTTTAGGTCAATTAGACTTCACCAAGATCAAATTACTTTTACCTCTGCACGTTGCTATTTAGTGGGAAATCTGCAAAACCTTAAGCCTCATGCAAGAACATTTTTGTATTATCTAAACATACAATTTTCAGATTCAGTCAGATTCACCCAACTCTCTCAATGGCCACCTTTTAAGTCAAGACAGAGGACAGCGAACATATAACAAATGGACCCAAAACTATTCTAAAATACTACAGGTATTTTTCAACCTGGACCCTATTTTTCCATGTTTTTGTGTCTGAGTGTCTAATACAATCAACAGTTTTTGAAACTGGCCCAGTATTGAGTGATACCCCTGCAGACAGTAGCAACAAAACATGCTGCAGTGTAACCACTTGGGGCATGTGTACATCGTCAGTTTACATCTGCTAAAAGTACTTGTGTTTGCCACTCACAAGCTCAGATTGTCATTCTGAGTGTCGGGTAATACAACAGAAAGGATCCCTACAGAGATAGACCTTTTTGCTAAAGAGTAAGATCCTTTTTGTTTGACCAGAAACAGCTACAAATTTGCATCGGTAATCCCACCAGACTCCGTTTCAATAAACAGTAATTTAATCAGCGTAAAACACACTTCACTTAAAGTTGATGGGAACTAAATAAAACTCTGTTCTAACAATTATCAGCTGTACTTGAGTGGTTCACCCACTTAGATGTGAAAATATCCTGGCTCTGTTGACACTAAAGTAACTGTTTAATTAAATGGAGTCTGGTGGAATTGGTGATGCCATTTGGTGATGCCACTCTTTTGCAAAAGGTCTATCTCTGTAGGGATCCTTTTCAAAATGTTGTCAGACAGTTACAATAATAACCTGAGCCTGTCGGTGGCAAAAACAAGCCCTTTTAGTGGATGGAAATTTACAGTGCAAACATGCCCAGAGTGGGTTACAGTGCAGACTGTTTTGCTGCTGCCTCTCACTCAATACTGGAATAATTTGAAAAGATGATGTTCCTATCAGTCACATAGACACAAAACTCAGGAAAACAGGGTCCAGGCTGAAAAATACAGAACTTTCCCTTAATATTTTCTTTTGGTTTGGGGCTGTACTGTGACATAAATAAAGAAATAATGGTTTGACATGAAGTTACAATGGGACAGACAACAGACATAGAGGATGATATAGCCTACAGTAGATGATGTAACACATTTGTTATGTTATGTTATGTTATGTTATGAGAGTTATGAGAGTTTTTGTTACAGCTACCATGCCAGAATATGCCAATAAAGTCATCTAGTGAACAAAACATGAACTATGCATTCAGTATATTTACGTTGTTTTCATTTGGTTGATCCCAGTATCTTATTTAAAATCTAAATTCGTTCATATTACAGGTTTCGAATTCTTAATTCAAACAAGTATATTCTCCTTGTGGTGACACACAGGCTTTCTGTATATGACTTGTACAACATCTTTGATGACAGGTCTGAATCACTCATATTTTGCTCGTACCCAAGAGAAAATTCAAAATAGGGGGAAATATTTAAATCGCTTGTACGTGCAGCTGAAGAATAATTGTGTTTATACCAGAGGTTCCTGCATAAGACCCAATGGATATTTCAAAAACTGTAAAACATCCCCTTCAGATCGGCTCAGTTACAGTATTTGTTTTTGAACTAACTTGTTTACAATAAACATTTCCTTGTGCATAATAATAATTTGTAATTAGGCTGCCATATTTCTGTGTTTGAAGGCACATGAGACACTGCTGCTATGAAACATATTAATTTCCCATCTTTTTTCTTTCCATCTCCCTTCTCAGGTAATGCTGGCTGCCTCCTATTGGTCTTTGCTGGCACCGGCGATCGAGATGGCGGACGATTCTGGGAAGTACGGCTCATTTGCTTTCTTGCCTGTGGCTGTGGGATTCACACTCGGGGCTGCCTTTGTTTACTTCGCTGACCTTGCCATGCCCCTTCTGGTAAGAACTCTTTCATTCTCTGTACTGAAGACTGCAAGCATAGTGTTTGCAGTGAGCACTGACTGTAGCAGGTGCACAGCTGTGTCGATTGTGGTGGTTTATTTAGAGAACTGTAAGGAAAATACTCGTCAATACACTTATTGAATGTACAGCAGAAAATGAACAAAAAGAAACAAAGTGACTCCTCAGGGTTACATATCAGTTGCAGTCATATTGAGGGCACAACCTCTCTGAGAAGTTTGTGGAAACAATCGGATGTTGCCTGAGGTGACTCAGAGTTATTGCTACACTGAACAACGTTGTTTTTTGTTCAACTTTGACTTCAGCTGCTGGTTGATTGATGGAAAACAAGAGAATTAGTCTTGGTGTCATGCCAGTAAAATGTGTTTTAGAGGATTAATCAAGAAAGGGGGACCTGCTGCAGTAACCTCAAACTTTAGATGACAACTTCTGAATGCCTTTATTCTACATAGCCCTTGCTCTTTGCATATTGTTAAAGGCTTGTTAAAGTAGTATCCAGCTGGGCTTTATCTAGAGCTCGCGAGATTTCAGGCACGTATGGGATCGCTGCTTGTTCTCGTGATATTTCGGCCGTGTTTTGGAAAGCAGAGCTAAATGACAAACAAACATGGCACCACACTGATAAGGTAAGACAACACGTTTACATGTCGTGTTCTATGTGTTCTCTGACATTTATCCCAATGATATGAGGTGGTCTTTGTGGAAAAAAAGCTTGTTTAGTGGACTAACTTTGCAATTGAAGTATGCCTTTTCACTTACCTTTTAACAGGTCTGATGCTACTATGTGCCCTGGCTGTACTTAGGCTAACGGCTGACATGCTAACTATTATTTTTATGTCACTAGTCACTTGAAATAAATTTAGGATGATAGGAGACAGGTTGAAATAAACCAAAATTTCCCTTTAAGCTTTGTGAGTCAAGGCAGAGCCAAGTGAGCAAGTAGCATAATTATTCACAACACATAAGAAATGCCTAGATTAGGTATAAAGTAACATCTTAGTGTCTAAATTACATTAGTAACCCAATGATTTATGAAAATGTTCTACATGTTTGTATTTTTCTAACTAGTACAGGGGAAGATGGGAAAATTATCATAAGAAGCTTTTCATTTATAAAACAACCTAGCCTGAAAGAAGTGCAAAACGCTGAAATCATAATTGGATAAATTGAGACCTCACCCTGACTTCTATTCCATTTTGTTCCAGACTACCTTGTTATCTTATCATTTTTTTGTCCCTTAAAACTCAAATTAGAATGTTCCTTTTAAAGTCTGAACTCTTTCACTTTTATGGTTGTGATTAGTATGTAATTGTATGGGCCTTTTTTAGGACTCTGCTCAAAGAAAATATGAAAGAATCAGAAATCCAGATGTGTAGTAATAATCAAAATTACTGCAAAAGCTGTCTAGGTGTATGATGGTTTCTTTTGTGTGAGTGTCCCATAGACTTATGGGTAAGTCAATGTCTGAAAGAGGAAACAGCTTAAAATGAAGTACTTTAGTTAGTTTTGGAGCCTCTTAATGTTTAGATGCTGCCAGACATGTTGAACTCAAATCCAGTCTTGAGTCCTCCCCCTAGACATATTTAATCTTGGACTTGTCTGGGACTCTGGGGCGTCTGCCCCTGGTCTTGACTCTTAAGTCTCTGGTTTTTGTGTCAGTAGTAGAGCAAATATCTGGTCATTTTTGTACTGTAGGATGAATTCTCTCCCTTCCATCTCTCAATTTGCTGCCTGCTTTTCAAGATAAAAACTCACGAGCATGCCTGGCCTGCAAGCTAAGGACCAAAAACTCTATCAGTTGGTCTATGGATGTTGTTTTTGATTGATGTTTTGGATAAAGGTAACAAAAATTGCTTTTTGTTGTTTGATATTAGATCAGTGACTATGTATATATACTGTAGATAAGTATCCAGTAATCTCAAGATAGAAACTTTTTTTTCCATTGAACCAACCAGTTACATTATCTGCAACTCATTCAAAAGCACATGCCCCGTACACAGCACTGTCAACCCTTGTAACTTGGTGCACATGATGGCAGAAAACAAAAAACTTTAAGGCCTAAATGCAGTTCCTGAGGGTTCCTGGTTCGATCCCGGGTGTGGGAGCCCTTCTGTGCGGACGTTGCATGTTCTCCCCGTGTCAGCGTGGATTTTCTCCGGGGTACTCTGGCTTCCTCCCACAGTCCAAAGACATGCAGATTGGGGATCTAAATTGTCCATAGGTGTGAATGTGAGTGTGAATGGTTGTTTGTCTCTATTTGTGAGCCCTGCGATAGTCTGGCGACCTGTCCAGGATGTACCCTGCCTTTAGCCCTATGTCAGCTGGGATAGGCTCCAGCCCCCCCGTGACCCTCAAGAGGATAAGCGGCTAGAAAATGGATGGATTGTTCAGTGACATTTAGCAGAATAGCTTTAGGGTTAGGAATGTCGGTCTGTTGGTTGGTTGATCTACCACTTTGGTCCACACTGAAAGATATCCACAACTACTGGATAGATTGCTATGAAATCTGGTACTCTGGTGACTCTGGTGATCCTTGACAGTTTGCTTAGCTTTAGTTTATGGCCATATACCTGCAAAAGTAATGACATTCTCACCAGATTCAGCTGTAGGCTACTTTGTGTTGAGTGCTAATTAGCTAATGTTAGCATGCTGACATGCTAAAAAAAAAGGTGGACATGGAGAGCATAATAAAGTTAGCATTTGGCTCAAAGCGCGGCTATGCCAAAATACATTAGAGTCTGTCCCCCACAGTATGACCACATAGGTCATATTAAGAAGCAGTATTTATTCACATTCATTGTAAGCAGTGACCTCTTGTGGTTTTAGTAATTGAATTGGGAGCAAAGGGGGAAGTCAGGCGATGTAGTATAAGGGGCAACAAAGTTTGCTTATGGTGGGACGGAGGGGAGGCGGATGGGTCACAGAAACCAGGGTTGGAAATTAGCACCAGCCACGACACAAATGCTGGTAAACTATGCCAGCAACTGTTAGATTTTCTTAAACAACTGGCCAAAATAAAAAAAAAAAGATTATCTATTGAGTGGCCACAGTGGCAGGTGGACAAAATAGTTAATTTCCAACCCTGACACAAAGAAAAGACTTATATCTAAGAGACCATGTCCTGTGTGAAACCAAAAGGGAATATTGAGTTATTTTACCAACATAATGTAGTATGCGAGATTCATTAAAATACATTAGTAACAAGCACTTATTTTAAGCCAAACAATGATCTTTTTTCTAAAATTGACAATGTAGTTTTGGTGCAACTGCGACCATTTCAAAACATATTCAAAACTGCAAGGGTTAACAGTCAAATCCAAGCTATTCAGTTGTAGATGCACTAATTTAGGAAACACTCGTGGATGGGATTAGAAGGTAAGAACATACGACCTATGTGGTAAAATGGGTTGGACGGCTTGTTGAAAGACACCCTCACAGAGCTGCCAGCATGGCTGTAGACTCTTAGTCTTGTTTTGATTTATAAGTTAAATATATTGAGTCTGAAAAATATCAAAATACACCTCACACCCACTATTTGCAATATGCTATGTGCTACATTTAAGTGTGTAATTTGAACTATAGGACATGATCTGAAGTGCAGTTTCTGTAATTTGCTTTTTTTTTTCTTCTTCTTTTTCTTGGAGCTCTTCAGACTTGCTCGGGACTAAATGGTTTTGACTACAGCCCTGAATTCTACAGGATCAATGCCACTTATGGTCAGTTCACTTTGAAAAATGAGGCAAGGTTATTATTATTTTAACAGGATTATCTGTGCTGCTCTGCTCAGCACATAATGTATTTTGATTCATGACCCTTTGGCAGGTGAATGAGAAAGTTAACTGATTGTGATTATATTTCAATATTTAAAGAGGTGTACAAGTCCTGAATAACAAAAAGCTGAATCCTATAGTTAAAGATTTTGTAAGAGAAGAAAAAGAAGCAGAAAAAGATGAAGAATTATTTTATTAATCTGCAGCAGAAAATAATAATAATTGTCTTTGTAAAATAGAAAGTCATCATCATAGTGTTGCACACGTCAACAATATCTGATGAATAAATCAGAACATGATCAGAGCCTTGTTCTGACCTGAGTTTAATAGAACATAGAAGGGTAGAGATGTGACACAGAGGGACAGAAATGTGCTGCAGCCGCTGCAGTTGAAGTAGCAGAGAACAGCTGTTGCCTTAAGCTCCTGCAGTCACACCAGGACAGCAGCAATGACACGAATTACATATGAAGGAGCAGCTGACACATCACCATCATGCACACTCATACAAGATGACACACAGTCATATAAACACAGTGTACTGAGGAAGATGGGCAGTGAAAGAGGAGGATGATACATCCTATCTATACATAGACAAGCTGGTGCAAACATATGTGATGTAAGCATGTTTGTGGTCTTTGTACGGGTTCAGTCTGTTGGGATTGGGATTAGTGCCGGGCGCTGGTGACGTCCTACTGATCAGGGTGTAGGTTATCTTTCTGCTCTGATTCACATTATGAGTTTTGAACACTATGGACTGGTATGAGCTAATTTTGCCATTCTGTAATGGGTGTGCATGTGTAGAGATGTTGCATTTGTGCAGTTACATTTGCCTTTTCCTGCTGAAGTGTCACCACACATATACTGCTACATTGTAAGGCATTTAAAATGATTCCATGGCTGCCTTAAAAAATGTGAGTAAACTGAACTTTAACAACTACTTAAAAATGGTCTTATGAGTTTTGAAAATGTAAAACCAGTAAATTGCTGTGTATTAAAGAAACACAGCAAGATCATGAATAATTTCTTCCCACCATGAAAAAGGGTCCCTGGAGAGTTTTAACTCTTAAACGATCAAGTTTCTTTAGGAACTTTATGCCCTGGCCGGGGACATTTGTTTTTGGGTTGTTCATTGGTCCATCTGTACCATTTTTGTGAAAGTGACATCTCAAGAACATCATGAGGGAGTTTCCTCTAATTTGACACAAACGTCCCCTTGGACTTTTTTTGTGCAAACTCAATAACTCATATGCTAATTATAACAAAATTTCACACACATTTGTACTAGGATACATTGAAGAAGCAATGACATCTTTTTCCCTAAAGGTCACAGGTCAGCTTTACTGTGACATCATAAATGTGCTTCAAAAACACTTTTCTGGCCATTATTTAACACCCTAACTCAGAAACACAAGAGGAGACATTTGGTGAGATCATGAATTGGTGACACTAATCGTGGAAATCCATTTTGAAACTGTGCTGATCGTATAGTTTCCGTGGTGCCAGGTGGAAGATGTGTGTGAAGCATCCATGTTTTAGAATGTGTAGCTTCTTTGCAGTAGCAGCCATATTTGTAGCATCTGTCATGGCTACATATGAGTTTGGACAAGACATGGATGTAAGAGGTGTTTATTCTAGATTAAATTATTCGAGACTAATGAGACGTCTTTGTTCATTTTGAGTTCATAAAAAGATTAGTTGATTCCACTTAATTGCCAAATGATGATAACAGTGTACAACAATGGCATGGCAATGTTCAGAAATTAGTTTAGAAATCAGAAAAACGAATAACTTTGTACCAAGTATGAGATATCTACAAACTTCTATATCATACTCTTATTCGTAGCTGTTATAATTATATATTCTTTACATCTGTAACAAATCACAATTTCCCCTTGGGGATCAATAAAGTATTTCTGATTTTGATTCTGATTCTTCACTCAGAAAAACCAGAATTACTTTTCTTTTTAATCAATTTATTTAGACTAACCTTTTCTTTTTGTGGAGGTTTAAATACAATTGTGTACCATTACTTGATTATTTGATTAAGGCAGGCGGATAAAATGCTATTTTACTTTCATATTTTCTGAACATGCGTTCGTGTATGAACATTCTGTCTCACCAGGTATTTGCTTGTAACTGTCAGTCATATACACATGGCAGAACTTGGTCCTGCAACTCTTTGCTGCAGTCTAATATCTTAAACCACTCCTCTTATTTCAAGCTTTCTTGAAAATAGTTTTCTTCCAAAAAAAGAACAAAAACAAACGTTTGTCACCAAAGAAACTGTGATGAAAACGTCAGACCAAAAAGGAGGCACTCTCTGCTTTGAAACACAGATTAGACACTCACTTTCAGCTGCACTACAAGTCTGCTTAGTCTTAAAGGTAGCCATTAAGATCTAACCCAGTCATTTGCTGCCTCTCCACTCAACTCAGCAGGCGCTAATTGGGAGGCTGACCTCTCTGGCCTTAAACCACCAATGCTGCACTTCAGTACCTGCACTCTGTTGGTAGTCTGAGGCAGAGGCAATGCTCTGAAAAGAGATCTGTATCAGCAGCAATGGACAAACAAACCAATCTTGAAGCAATTAGGCTTTCCAGCAAATTGTGTCAAATGGGTTTTATTTCTGAAGGCTTAAAGCCTTCACAGGGGGCATATGCTGCTCAAAGTGATTCACAACAGGCAAGCAATTGTGGAAGAAATTGCGGGGTCAGTTAAGTAACGATGAGCAAATAAACAAATCAGTGTTTATGCCTAAAATAACATAATCGACCTCCAGGGAACATCATGACACCATAGTGAAGCTTCAGAACCTGACAATCCTAAAATTAAGTGTCTGATACAGTATGTTGTATATTGTATATTGTATTAATGTTATACACTTAAGTGTATGTTTTTGACTGTCAGATGTAGTTATAACCCAGTTGTTTGTTGGTGCAATTAAAAATAAGTGTGGAGAAATAGTCCTAGGAACGTGTTTCGTAAATATGCTTGTGTAGCAGCTCACATGACTGTGAACAATGGAGGGACAGGCACAACGGGACATTTTTTTATTGCAATTCTAAATCTTTCTGACTTTTTTTCTGTTTGACTTTTTCATACGAGTGTTCCAAGTTGGATTCACCAAACTTTTGAACTGCACAAACTCGTCATAAATCGATAATTTCAGCCATAGACTGGAAAAATAATTGTTTTTAGTAGTGTTTTTTGCACCAGGCCGTAAACACATTTATTTCTGCTGCAGAGTTTAGCACTTTAACATGGGGGTCTGTGGGGATCGACTCGCTTCTGGAGCCAGCCTCAAGTGTCCATTCAAGGAACTGCAATTAGCGAAGGAAATGAATACAGCTGCCAGTGATGTGTCATCAGCGCAGTTCACTGTAACAGAAACAAAGAATGGTCATTTATTTTGTATTCATTTTACATTAACTTTAATTTAGGTTTAGTAACATTGGTAAAGCTTTGCCAGCATGTATGTATCTCTTTCTTCGCTCTTTCTGTAATTGGATTCAGAATATCTTGGTATACTTTACCTTACCTTCAACTACCCATAACTAGATGCTTTTTTGGCACTCTAGTAAGACAAGAACTTCGACTCCCAGCGGTGTTAGTTAAAATGTACAGGGTCTCTGAAGTTCTTGCCTGTGTCCAGACCTTTGAATTTCCCACCTCCGCTGAGTTGATTTTTCTGGCATCATAACATGGAACAGTGGTTTCTTGGTTGAAGTAAAAAATGGTCTATTCTTGACTCGATGAATCACTCAGTGCCGCGTAGGCGAATGTTGTTGTCAAGCTGTTGTCAAGTTGTGCACCAGAACCAATAAGGGGAAACCACAAGAATGGCAATGCTATGGACAAGATAGATGCTGCTATTGCGGCTGCTCTAAATCGACCTCTTCCCAATGTCAATCGACATTGTAGTTTGTTTTACTTTGCGCCGTTCCACTCCACTCATCAGAATGGAGTAAAAATGACATTAGATTCAGGTTGATAGTTTGGTGTCTAGTAAATGGTTAGGGAAAATGGAATTCCTCTCCTCCACAGGAATTGGTTAGGGTGGACGCAGTGTCAGACTGAAGATGGAAACGTAGTGGAACCAGTTAACATTTTGTCAGGAAACTGCGTTTCTGCAGTAAGTGTGAAAAAAAGTCTGGGAACATTCAAATTTTTATATCTTTTTTTAATATCTTTTTGCTATTTGGTCTCAAGCTGACAGACTAATATTACATATCCTCAATGACTGCTTTTCTTTGCTACCTTATATCATTCTTGTCATTTAATCTGTCATGCCCCTCATCTTTCAGTGTAATTTCTTTCTTTCGAATTTCCCACTGTATCACTCATCCACATCTCTGCTTTATTCCTTAATCCTCTAATTCCTCCCCAGCCCTGCTTCCTTTTCATTTCTCCACATATTCCACCTCTTGTTCGTCTTCTTCTCCTTCTGCCCTTTCATTCGTTGGTGCCATGGTGACAGCAGTAGAAAACGTCAGGCTGGGATAATGGCTCGCACGAAATCAACTGGGACCATAGGGGGGGTCTTCCACACACAGCGGGGGGCCATCAGTGTTTGGACAGCTGCTGGTGCCACTTTTACTGGCTCCTCAACAAACACTGGGACTGAATGAGAAGAACGATTGAGGAAGGGCAAGATGGACAGAGAGGGAGAGCTGGGGCTGACAGGGAGAGAAAGATGGAAGCGATAAGGCAACGGACACAGGGGAAGATGAGAGAGGGAGAGAGGTTGGCAGAGTGCAGGAAAGAGCTCAGAGAGCTTCCCAGCTTGGTGATGAAAACCAAGTAACCATGACACTGTGTAATGGTTCCAATAAGACATTTTATCACCACTCCTATTCCCCCTCTTTCTTCCCACATATCTCTATCTTGCTACCCCTCACACTAAAGGGCATTATATTAACGTCTTAAATTGTCTTCAATACAATACAGTAGTTTTTGTTTTGGAACCATGTCATGGCGATTGAACTCATATCTTTAAAATGCAGGGTGGGGGGGGTGGGGGGGGTTGTTCCAACAACAAAATATGAGCTGGAGTATTGAAAGCCCAAAAGTGTCACATCTGGTAAGGTATTGCTGAGCAGTTGGTTTTAATATTAGATGGATGGAGTAGGTACCAATCAATTTGTCCTCAGTATATTGAATTTCCTGGTGCTATTTCCCAGCTGTAAACGTCCTATTTATAGTGCCAGAAATTGCAGTAATTTAACATGACAATCACAGGAACCAGTACAAAATACCAGGTTAAGTGTGCCTCAACAATGCAGGCAAACCAAAGTGCACCACTTACACTCCACTTACATCACTTATACTATACTCGATAATCTCAACCGTAATGCCAATCACAATGAAACAGTAAAATGGGTTACCAAGTGGAGGGAAGGGTGTATGGTAGAAAGAAATATGTAAAATGTAGAACACCACAAATATGTTCCCCCTTTCATAGTGATGCCTAACAGAGCATGTGAGCGGAGCGGAGCCGGTGAAAATGTCCGCTCCCCGCTCGCAGACCTGTCACTTTGCACCGCTCGTCCGCTCCGCTTGGCTCTGCGCATTCTCCGCTCCGCTCCGCTCCGCTCCACTCCATCATAGATTTTATCCCACTCCACTTGCTCACGACTCCGCTCAAAAAACTGGGTTGTACTATCCTAACCTGTAATCTTCTATTCACAAATAAAACATGAGCTTGGTGAATTCATGAAGAATGTTGGTTTTCTCGCGTGACTTTGGTGAACTAAAATGAACAAAAATGATAGGGGTCCACTTTTTCACCACAGCTATCAAAACATCCATTTACAAACTTTCAAAAGTGCATTTTTGCTAAAACGTTACTATTTATAACTTAACTAGAACTTTCCTATGTCGTTTTCAAAGCCAGACTCCATTGACAAAGACAGTGATTTTACTTTGCTGAACACGGGAGCTGCAGGTCTACCACTGCTTCAGTCTATAGTTTGTGTTATTTTGCAACTTTAGTTGAATCCGAGCTAACCTTTAGAAACACCAAAGTCACAAATTAACACAAGCAACCTAAAAGATCAAGGCAGCAGTAAACCAGAGCCTTACAAAGAGTGATTACTGGACTTATATTCATTAGGTGTTGCTCCATAACTGCTGGTGAAATAACCAATTGCTTACTACTTCAGCTTAAAAGTGATTATGTCAGTGTTGCCTTCACAACTTGTTTTTGTTGCCCGAAAAGTGGCCAAGGGAAGTAGATAATGCAGGTTTAACAACATTACACTTGATAATATGCTTTAAATTATATGATATATATTTTGTTTACTTAATATTTACTCATGTATTTAGCATATAATGCAGCATTTATTGCATGTCTGTTTGTCCTGGAAGAGGTGTCTCTCCATTTTTAGTTTTTTTTTTTATGTGTGGGGTTTTTCCTTATCTAACTGAATGGTCTGAAAAGGCTTTTACACTGAAAGCTCAAGTTTGACATTGTGCTAAGAAAGGCCATTTCAGATTGGGAGAGCATTGCACATTCTGTTGATCAATTTCAATTAAATTAAGTTGAACCTCAACCCCAAATATGCTGACCTCAACCATGCGTGTCCAATGGGACAGGAGGAGGAAGCAATGGCCGTAAAAAATATTACAGTAAAATAGAATAATCGAAACATTTTCAGTATTCTATAACCCCACTCTCTGTTCCCACTGGGATTTGAGTAAAAATTCTCAAGGATAGCAGAAAATCTCAGGACGAGGATATGAGTTTGGAAAAGGACAGATGATAAAGGGCCAAGCTGTTGCAGGTTTAAGTGGATTTGGGAAGCAAGAGTAGTGTTCCATATAAAAATAGATGGAGATAGAGAAAGGGATGGAGAGAGAACAATGAAAGAGAGGGAGAAAATAAAAGAAACAGGGAAACTGTTCCATTTTCACTTATTCTTTTCAAACTCTCACTTGCGCTTCTTAGATAATATGTGTGAAGATACAGTGTTTGCTTGTATTTGCAGAGACTTTAATGTGTCTGGTCTCACTTGAATGAAACAATTCTACTTTCTCAACTTATTATCCTTTGTATCCCACCCTACTAGGCATCACCCTAACAACAAATAGTGGTTGGGGCATCAGCAGTGTTGGCACCTTGGAGTAGGAGCATTGCATCATGGTGTACAGTATATCACGAGATCTGGGTTCCCTGTCCACAGTACACAGGAGGCACTTGGCCAAATGGACAGCACTAACAATGACCACAGCACTGCAAATACATGACATCTTTACTGTTTGCCATGTCCGGAGAATTGCTGTCTTACTGGAGTGACTAACAGGGATGGTTAGTCATGGTTACCCTGGGTGAAAGTCTCAGCTGTTGGGACTCGGTAACTGGGACACAACAAGTGTAAAATAACACCAAGGTTGTTTTGTGAAGCTTCTTTTATCCCTGCGGCATTTACTCCATCAGTTTGCTTACACTGTACAGGTGAAGACAACCAAATTCATACAAAGAGGGCACTAGATAAACCAAACAAACAAACAAACAAAAAAATGGATTTGAGTCATCCATGAATTGAATTTAATTAAGTGTACGTTGAATCTCAGAATTTTTGGCACTGACCCAAATGTGTCTCTTTTGTTAAGTGGAGCAACAGGGTTTTGTAAAAAAAAAAAAAAGGTTACTGAAAGTAAGGTATCAAAACAAGTGCACATTTAATATGAGTGACAAAACTCATGTCATTTTAAATAAAGATAAAAATGAGTCCTAATCGTCTGCGGCAGCTACAGGAAACTGAACAGAAATTTGTATTTTTTTTATAATATAAAACTACTGTATTGGTCAACATTTACTCATACATAAAAAGCAAAGTCTAACACAATTGCCCCCTTTCCACCGCAGGAACTTTTATCAGTTACCTGGAACTTTGAAAAACCTCTGCACGTTTCCACCAAAATTACCAGGGTTCACTCAACCCCAGATTTACCCTGGAAAAAGTACCTAGTAGGGGGGTAGGTCTTTTCAGATTACACGGAATTCTTGAGGGGCGGGGCTGTTTGCTGAAGAACGCTGATCAGTGGAGCACACATGCAGCATTTCACACTTCCTGGTATGGGCAGCCGCCTATTTGTACAAGCATTACTTCGCTTGTGTTTTGATTAAGGATGGGTACCAAAACCCAGTAATAAATTAGCCCCCAGAGCTAAATTATGAAAGACTGTAGTATTGATAAGCACCGATGGTATCGGTTCTTTTGTGCCGGTGCTGATCTCCTCTCCACACATCCACACATACACCGACGCAACACGGCCATGGTGGAAACAAAGTGAAGATAACTCGAAAATGACTCGAGCTGACGACAGCTACACTCCTTTACTGTAAGTGAAATGAAACCTTAGTGTGTAAGAAGCCAGTGCTTTATCAATACATGTGTTCAGCAAGCATGAACATAACATGTAGACAGCGATATTCAATATGCTCTGTCCACAGGCTCTCATCAACCGACACTAACGTTAGCAAGGTGGAAAGTAAGGCCGGAGTTTGCAAAATGTAACAATAAGAATTTATAACTGTTTTTTGTACCATTATCAACAGTCTATCTCTAAATGTAGCCATACCATAAATGCCCCATTATTGCAGAAAAAGTATTCAGAATTAAATGCAGAAAAATGTTGTTTTCCAAAGTGGCAATGTGGGTTTTGCCTAATTATCTAATATTAACAGTTTTGGCTGATATTTGATGCATTTAAATGAAAAACCTTGTTGTTTTTCACAAATGTGAGTGACTCCCCATTCAAACTAGTTCAGTCAGTTGTAGGAGTTTCTTCTCTCGCCTCTCTAACATCAAGATATTTACCTCTATTCACTCGCTCAGGTGAAGCTGTCAGCAGGACTCGAGACTCATGACCAGGGTCCTTGCTGAGTTGGGTGGATTTGTAGTCCGACCATTGGCGGCCACTAACAGGCTCACTGGATTACTCTGGTGCTGATGTTTGGCCGGTCAAAGTGCAATTCAGAGTAAGGCTTTGTTTATCTGCCAGGTTCATACCTTATTTGTAACAAGAGAGAGAATGTTTGTGGTTGCACATAGGCAGAAGCCATCTGGGAAGCCATCTTTAATGAACACACACAAAGTCTTTCTCCGTTTGTGTCGTTCTCTCTGGCACACAAATTGGAGAAGAGCGTTGAACAGACATGGCCTAGTTACCAAACAGGTTCCCTCCATTTCAGAGGGTCCTGGTCCTATTCTTGTTCTGACAGAACACTGCGCCTTATTACACCTCCACACAAAAGAGCTTAGCAGACCTTATTACATTACTTTGCATCCATAATGAGATATAATGGAAATCAGCCTTCTGCTTGCTCGCTGTGCACTGTTGTGTCACTGCATAATGGAGGAAATATGGTTGATGGGAGATTTAAAATTCCTCTGCTGTTGTGTTCTTTTAACCCCTCTAGCTGTGATTGACACACTCCTTCAACCTTGTAGCAATTCCCTGAGCTTTGATTGATAGTGATTGCATGAGACACGGCAATTTAATTAAGCAGAGTCTTGATTTTCTTTCTTGGAGTGTTTTCTTCTGTTTGGCTGTGCTGATTGCTCAGTTAGTCTTTCAGTATTTTAGCATGGTTGGATTAGTGATTTGGACATGAATAAAGACAGTTGAACAATGTTAAAAAGCATGATAATGTAATATAATTACGTTAGCTTGTTAAGTCATGACACTCATGTACTCCAGCAGTGTATTATTGTAAGTACCATATGGGACTCATGAGACAGATTGAAATGCAAAGCCAAGATAATCTGCCTTTTAGCCCCCAGTCCTGATTCCAGCCCCATAAAAGTAAATGCTGACCTACTGGTGATTGAAGTCACTATAGCATGTACGTCCATTGTTCAGCCCATAATGCTATGTTTCTAATACACAATTAGATTACATAGGCAAGTCTTGCTAGGTTGATGGCCCATTGAATAATGAATAGAAAGGAAATAAGAGCCCTTCTTGTTGGAGGACCTGATGACACTTGTGATTTAATAGTTAGAGAAAGTCATCTCAAGTCATCTCATTTTCTTTTGTACTAGTCTTGCAATGTTATCCTCACCACTCACCATTGCCATCTTTCTCAGCTCAGCTACCTGTTCCAACAGTAGAGACTGAGCTCTGTATATCTGTATATTTGATGCCACTAAAAACTATACCTTCAGGATTTCTATACATACCTTGGTATACTGTAATAACTTGATAGCGCCCAAGCCTATCGTGAACTATTAAGGAATCTGTCATATACTCAGTCTGTACGAACGGTATATATATTTATGTAACGTAGTAACCATGGTAACATGTATGTGCATATGGACAAGAGATAATCAATGAGCTGGTCAAAAGCAGTTGATTGCGAAGTGAACTTTAGCAGTCGATTAAGGTGGAAACACTGACAAGGCCCAACAGCCAGTGGAACTTGGAGACGCTATTGTTGCAAAGACGACTTACATTGATAGTCTTTGGTAACTGAGGATACCTACTGATAGCTGCTGCAGTAAACAACAGCACTATCCTCTTCCTGTTTTGGTTGTGCAGTGGTTGATGCACTTCCTTTCTCCTGTAAGTTAAGCCTTCGTTTTCTGGGAATATTGTACCTGGAGGCAGACAGTGTTGAGTGGTGAAAGCGAGGCTTATAGAGAACCAATGTAGAAGCCCATGGTGTCATTACTCTACAAAGTCTTAGGGCTGCTGTGAAACTGCACCTACCCAATTGACTAATTTTTGCGCTGATCTCAGCCTGTGGACGTTTTTGCGGTTGTCCAGCCCAGTTGCATTCGCGTGTGGGTATCTTCTCTGCTGTCCTTTCTTGTTGGTCATTATTCTATAGCCATTACATTGTGCAATCAACATTGGCATTATAACGATTAATTAAAGCAAAAAACCTAAGTCTCAACTTATTGGCTTTTCATAAGAATACACATATTTCTAAATATGCAAATCTCTCAATATATTTATAAATTATGTATCTAATTTAAACATCCATATCATGATGTCCTCAGAGTGATTTTGGCTGGCATGTCAAAGCTCTTCAGAACCACATAAAAGCAATACTGCCCATGACTATAAAACTCACTTTCTTGTGTCGAGTATGACGAGTGCCTCTTTGTTAACAACTCTCAAGAATGCAGTTGAGTGATCGATGACCGAAGCAATTTAAGAAACTCTGAATAGATTCCCACAGTAACAATAACATTTTTTAAAGATTTTTTAGGGGGTGCATTTCTGCCTTTATTCAATATTATACAAGAGGTAGACAGGAAGTGAGAGGACTATGAAATCCAACAAAGGCCCCATTGATTGTGAAGCTGCAGTATCTCTAAAATTCGACACACAGGCTTCTGAACACACTGCTCAACCATATCACCTTGTTGTCCAATGACAAAATTCCGTCTTTGTGACAACTCTGTTCCTTTTTTCTTTTCCACTTTGGAATGTAGACTGAGAAGACCGGTGGACAGACTGTATAAAACTGCGTAAGAGAAGCATCAAGTAAAACTCATGAAGGCAACTCGAAAAGTTATTCCAAGCAAGTCTGACAACCTGTGACCTGCAGGGAGTAATCTATGATCACTGCCTGGATTTTTAGCATAGTTGGTCTATCCCTTTAACACTGCATTGAGCTCTCCTGTCTCCCATTAGACTATTAAATAGCTGACATTTGGAGTCTTGCGCCCTGATAGATAAGGGTTCTTAGAGACACTGCTGCTAGCTGAACGGCTGATGTGTCTGACTTATTATCATCTGACCTATTTTAACAAAACTGTGCTTTGATAATGTGGCATATGCAATTTGATGAGCTCGTACTTCAGCCTTGTAGTATTATGAGTGTATGCATATTTAACATAAGCGACCCCACCGGGAATGAAACTGGTAACCCCCGCAGCATTAGTATCATCCTTTACACACTCAGCTACACACACATGTTCTAAGAGCCTGCCTCCCTGTGTGGGAGATTCTAACAGTCAAAGTTACACAGCAGCAGAAATTGTAATGTGAGTTAAGGGGATGTTTTTATATGTGCATAAATTAAAGAATTAGACACAGCTGCATTGTCCTGATTTTGATGGCTCAGCCCTGGTTTGGTTGCTGTCTTCTCATCAACAACATATAAAGTTGATTTAGACTGATACAGAATCAACTTGATTTGAGTGGTTTTTTGGGCTGGTTTCTTTTCGTTTGCCTTTTCTTGTCTTTATTTGACACACGAATAAACATAAAGCTCAGTAGCACTCTGGGACTCTTAAGACTATCCTGCCAAGAAAAACGACAGCATCAGTTGGTTCAGCAAATGGCCCAAAATTATGTGTTTATTGTACATTAAGTGACAAGGGCCCCAAGTGGCCATAGGAGTTGTTGCTGCTGTTAAGGTGGGGCCAAGGGGGCCATACCCCCTTGATACAATTGCTTGCCCCCTACTAGCCCCCTGTGGCAAAAATAATTTTTAAAGATACAGGTATCTTGCGAAACTGTACAGCCTAAGGCAAACATTGATTGAGCAGTCTTCTTTTGTTTGTTTGTTTTTTTGTCAGTCAGTGTGCAGTGCACTTTTGGAGACATTTCAGTCTACACATTTAGCTACAGAGTGAGTGCTCTTCACTTTCATTCTGCTCTTGGTACAGGTAGCTGCTGACACAGAGTAAGCTGCAGTGGGGAATAGAAGCTTTGACGGGTCAAAGCTCTAAAATAATGTGATCTTTTGCCTTCCCGTTTGAAGTGGCAGATTTACAGCAACTTTATATGATACAGTCTCTGGCTTTTGTTTGATATATTGTGTTGGCTAAAGTGTTGTTGACATTTCTGATCTGTTTTTAGCGTAGTTGGCTTGTTTACTTTATTACTTGAATGCCACTGTCAAACTGAACGTTCTGCTGAACCCCTTTCAAATTCTCAAACTCTATATAGAAGAAAAGGAGCAAGTAGTTGAATTTTCATATTGAAGAGCCAAATCTGATTTGACTGACATAATTCTCAGCAGGGTACAGCCCCAGTCCCTTGAACTCTTACCTTAAGATATCTGAATAAGAATAGGTTTGATGGGCACCCATACCCAACTGTACTGCATTACACAAATCAGATTGTTAGTAGTATTAACTGTGAAATAAGAAACCCAAGTAGGCCTATATCAGTATGTGTTTCCTTAACTCACATATTGACGTGTTTGTCAATTTGATTTGGTTAGGTTCAGGAGAAGAATTGTTGTTGAGCCTTGTCAGGTTTCATACTTGATGAAATGCGATGACTGGTGACATGGGACACAAACCTGATCCTCTGGGTCAAAGTCCTGTGTTTGTTTGCCACCTTGACCACCTCCCTATGCAGACTTTGTTGCTCTTAATACTACGTGACCTGACTTTCTCCTTTGCTCCTGTCACATGAGGAAGGTCAGCCCGCAGAGCATATGTCACGTGATTACAACCTCCTGGCTCAGGATTATGTGGGTTTTGTAAGAAATATCATATACTACCTTTCATAGGTAAGTGATGGTTTTGCTAGGCGCTGACAAATGACGGTGTGCTGCCGATAGTAATTAAACGCTAACAAACACACAACTGTTCTTGATGGCAATCAAGAGCTATGTATTTTGTCGTATAATTACTCATTTGACATGTATCTGTTTTCTTCGAAATTAAAATACCTAAAATTGTCCTTATCTGTGTTTCTCACTAATGCTTCCTTATATTCATGCACAGGTGTGCACACGCGCATATATTTGAGTAATACCATTAGTCAAATTCATTCATGTGGACAGTTTCTAACAAAGAAAAATGGTATTGGTAGAAAACCTCTGAGGGCACCTGTCCCAAAACTGTTAGCCCTGATATTCCAATTAATCACTCTGTTCAAGGCTTTTACAAATGCCACATACATACACACCAATATGGAGACCTTGAAAACCTTCTCTGTGCTCCATGCTCATTTGTTGCCTGTGCACATTTATTTAATATATAAATAAAATATTTATTTATTTCCATTCTTTTGTAGGCCACATATTTATTCACTTTTTTGATGGGCCAGGGAGGCTTTCATCTTTATTTGGTGTGTATATTTTTCCATTCAGCACAGTCCTCTCTTTCTCGGGCTCGTTGCCTCACTCTTCCACCTGCCTTTCTCAAGTGAAGCCACCATAATTGCATCTCTGAACTATCACTACTCTCTTCTGCCCCTTAATATGTCATCTGTGTCCCGGCTTCCAGCGACGTGCATAGTGGAGCACAGTGACCGTTTAATGAGTACACATCGTCTCTCTCTGCTCCAGCTAGTTCGTTTGTTATCTCCCTGGTGTTATGGAGATTTATGTTGGCCTGTGAACAAGTGATGTCTTCCTTATCTGAGGTGTCTGGCTGGGCTGCAGAGCCTATGTTTAATGAATGATGCTGGTGAAACAGTGATACGCTATCTCGTCAGTGTTTAGAGTAAAACGGAGACGCTGAATGCTGAATGTTCCCCAGAGGCATTTTATAACATCAGGAAAACATTGAAGGGACGTTTGAAGGAGTATTGTTTTGGCTCCACGTCCATCAAGAAAGCTGTTGTTGCTGATAGTTGTTTTCAGTCCTCTATGTAGAAAATGGGCAAAACGTGTTTTTTCTACTATGGGCAACATGTAAAAATCAAACACTTTTTGCAAACCAAGAAGCCATGACTTAACAGTCCTTTTCTGATGTGCCTTTTAGAGCCGGTCACTTGAAAGAGCAAGGAAGCTACCTTAAGTCAGTTGAATACTTAACTGTGACTTTTTCAGATAATTTTTATCAGGTGTAAAATATTACTTTAAATTCTAAGATAAAGTGAATGAAGTAAACATTTTACCTTTACTCTTAAAATTCACCACCACAGGCAGTGCCAGAGTTTTTTTGTTGTTGTCGGCAGCTACAGCTCAGCAGGCAGAGCAGATTGTTCACTAATTGGAGGGTTAGCAGTTTGATATCCGATCCCCCCTGTCAACATGAAGGGTCTTGAGAAAGATACTGAACCCCTGTTGGTCCCAGTGGACAGACCAGTGACTTGCATAGTGGGTTGTTACCACTAATGGGTGACTATGGATGGGCAAATAAGAAGCAAATTGTAAAGCACTTTGGATAACAGCACTACAGAAATGTGGGTAAGTTGCGGGCTTACACACACACACACGCACGCACGCACGCACACACACACACACACACACACACACGAGGACATCGACATAAGCAAGCAGACAGACAGTAAGACAATTAGTTCTTTTTGTGATCACAAAGGAGCAGAGGAACAGAATGGCTTGTTGACAGCAGCTTGTTCAAATTTACATTTTGGTTATTACAGAAAGAGCAAAGTACCAAAAAAAGGTAACGTTGGGATCAGCACCAACACTGGTATTGGCTCAAATGTGAACAGTTTTATGTAGGAACTATAGTTTCTCTCTCGTGAACGACATTCGCCAATGGCATCACCACGCAGAATGAAGTGTGTGCTTGTGACAGTGCGAGATGTAAACAATAATGGCATCCTCCTCGGCTGAGCTCTAACGTTAGTAAGCTCAGTGGCACTAGGTAAGCTAGCAATAGATGCATGTTGCCTTCTGCGCAGTGACACGACTGGTGGGTGCAGTTTTGTAAAAAAAAAAAAAAAAAAAATAGTTTGTGCATGAAACTACTCACAACGAGGGCTGTGGATTATCTTGAAAAACTGGGTCATGATTTCTGGTAAGAGACATTGCTGTTAAATTTTTCAAATTTTTTGGCGCTTTGAGCAACACAAGCTGAGTGCCATCTAGGTCAGTTATATTGGAGAGAAGGCAGACATCTCTACAACCAATACCTCCAACACTTGGTAACTCAAATCAAAACAATCTAGACTGATGAATAGCACTACAAGGAAGACAGAAAGTGTGTGTTTTTTATTTTGGGGTGAACTGTCCCTTTAAATGTTTTTGATAGTTGTATAGTATGTGCTGTGAATATATGTTCAGATTTGTAGCATTTGAAAGTTAAGTGCAAGTATCACATGCTTTCTGCAAACTGAAGATTCAAATGTACTTAACACAAATAATATTTTTTTTTTATGATAAAAATTTGTGATATAGCAAACAAATTACACTACAAAACTATGATTAGTTTTTTTACTCTAAAGCTACTTAGAGATTTAAGAGTTAATCCTGTATGGAAGAAGATAAATTTGGCTGTTAAGTTTTAAGCCCTGCTGCCAGACTCTGGGGTATTGGGATTTGGCGGTTCTCTGCAGCACTAGGGACTGACAGGAGACTACCTGATTAAGATGGCACCTAGGGTGTTGCACAGTCATGCATTGACTACCTGCCTAGTCATGTTGAGCTAATCCGTTTATTATGCGTGGGTCTCTTGACTGAGTACGTGCATGTCCTGCCGTTATTCCCTGTTGCTGTGTCTCCATCGATCACGTAGGCCACCCCCTCTTTCTTCTTATGTTTCTATTCTAGTCTTTGTTTCCCCACATCCACCTCTCCTTATCTCCTGTCCTCCACAGTTTGCACACCGGAGTGCTGTGGGTTGCATTTTAACAGAATTACATAGTCATTATAGGAACTTTAAAATATCATGTGTCATTTCTCCACCAGCCTCCACCTGTCATTTTACTTGATGTGATATTACACAATGAGTTGTTTAAGGCACAGCAGACACGTTTTATTATTTTGCCACTCCTAGGTATTGTTTTTCCATTTCACCTATTAATTCCACAGTTTTATCTTAATGTGACCTTACCTGGCTGCAAAGAGGCAGGACTTCCCTGGCAGCTCTTCTGTTTAATTATGCAGCATGTGTCTACTGCTGGAGGCAAAGCTACACAATTAGCCATATTTTAATAATTATTTTGATTCATACCTCTGTACAATTTCATTTTTCCACCTGATGTTCATGCTATATTTGTATTAGCAGGGTTTTCTCAGAACAAGCACAGTGCCACAGGGAACGAACACAAATATATACGGTGTAACTACTCCAAAATTTACCCAAGTTTATAATTTATCAGCAAATGAAGGTCACAAAAAGTATCAGGAAGTCCCTCTTGCACCCAAAAGGCTCTCATGAGCACAATGAGATTATTGATTGAGATCATCATATTACGGTTTATGTAAATTAAGTTTCTAAGGAAAACTTTGTTTTTTCTCTCATGCGTCTGGTGAACGAAGAATCCAAAAAACGAGAAAATTCTCGCCAGATTGAAGTAAAAGGGGTCTGCTTTCAACTGCAGCAAAACTAGATGAAAACATCTGTTTACAAGCAAAGGAGCTGCTCGTCTACCACTGCCTCGATCAGCACTTTGTTTGTGTTAATATGCGATACTGGTGTTTTAAAGTGTAGTCTGGATTCACCAAATTCACTCAATAACACAAACAAACTACTGATCAAGGCAGTGGTAGACCAACAGCTCCTGCATTCAATGAGGTAAAATTACTGTCTTTGTCAATGGAGTCTGGCTTTGAAGAGGGCATAGATTAGTTTCTCTTTTAGTTCAGTGCCATTTCAGAATGGACTGTTTGCTTGGGAAGTACTGAGCCAACCTGGTCTCACTCCGAAGTTGTCAAATACCGGCATTTGGGCAATGACTTCTGCTGTCAGATGCTGACGAAAATTTTCCTTTTACAGCAGCATGATACGTGGTCGGTCACCATTATTTTGTAACGTTGCCCGGCAGCGTCAGGGGGAAATGTGGCTGGATAACAACGCAAGTTACAGGGGCGAAAGTCTGAGTAGGGCTGGCAGAAAGGGCGGTAGATGGGTCAACAACAACAACAACCACGGACTTTCACCCTGGAGGCTGGTGTTCGCTTCCTGTATGAATGTAAATTCAACCCTCTGTCACCTAAACCCAACCATGTGCGTGTGTTGGCTAGACGTAACCACGTGTGTTTGTTGTTAAAGAAAAAAAACTAAATATGTGGTGTTTTACCAGCATAGTGTGTTTATTGCAAAAGAGACTGTATGCAAACTGTACATTTCCTGTATAAATTCAAGTGTATTTTGAAAACAGACAATGCGTGTAATAGGCTGAAGCGGCACCCCAGAACATCAACAACCAATCCAGAGTACCTTGAATGTGACATGATGTGGAGAGCCCATGAGCAAACATCAATATGTGACGACGATGTGTTCACTGAGCATATAACTGGATAAATGATTTTGGATAATACTGCACGAGTTCAGAGAGAGTTTCTAAACTGATGTTTTGATAACATTTTGTTGATGTTAAACGTGGTACCCTATGACTTCTCTTCAATCAATCAATTTTCATTGTTTTTTGATTCTTCATTCACCAAGAAAACATGCAAGAAAAACAACATTTACTCCAGAAATTCAGCTTAACACAGGGTAAGAAACTGAAATACAAATGTTCATTTGGGGAGTGAAGTATTCCTTTAAGGACGTGCATCAACCAGAGGCCTTATTGTGTGTCTGTGCATCTGTGTCTGCATTTGTTTGTGTGTAGGCAGGTGTGTGTTCAAATACGTGACTGACAGTGATTGTAGTTCAGATTTAGGTATATCACAAAGCCCCTGTCATTAGGGGCGGGGTAGCCTAAGCTGCCAGGACCCTATTGTTCTGCTGCATCTTCTTCTTCTTCTTCTTCCTCTTCTTCTTCTTCCGAGGAAATCCTACTTCCTATGCATGAAAAATGACCAAGCTTTGCACTAAGGTCCAGTCCCACAGCAGACTGCCACAGCTGCAAAAACAGGCCAATAGTCCTGATGGTGGCGCTACAGCAAGCCTCTAAAGTTCAAAATTTTGAAAATTCACAACAAATCAACCATATGTGCTACAGATTTGCAACTTTCACCAAAATGTAGCCCCAATACTGACAAAACTTTTGTACACTGAAACCTGTTGCAAATTATGAAGTCCATCACTCTGTTTTTTTTTTTCAAACACCGTAAAACTTATTAAACCTATCTCCTCCCACAATTTTTGCTCAATTGGCACCAAACTTGCTGCAGAGCATCTTCAGACTGTCCTACACAAACAATCCACACAGATTTTTGATTTATTCAAAAATGAGCCTACAGTGCATCAAAATGTTTAACATATACTAGCAAATTCTTGCTAAATACATTTTCAATGTTCATTAAAAATGATAAAATTTTGGAGTCATGGTAGATGATGTTTGGAAAATATCAGAATTTTATCTCAAAAACTGAATTTTTTTACAGCATTTTGAATTTCACTTTCATGCCAACAATTGGAGTCAATGCAAAAATGGCATTTTTAAACATATGTTTTTCACTTATGGAGCCAATAACAAATTACCAAGATCTCCATGCTGTCCAGATGCAATTTATGTATTTTCGGATTTTTGTCTTCATAACTGAATTTTTGACAGCCGTTTGAAATCTGCCTTTACACACTAACAGATGCTGTCTTGCACACAGGTGACTGGCTTAGTCAATTTGTGAAGCTACATGTATGTTTCTGTTTGCCAGTTAGCTCGGTGAGATAGAGGATGGTTCTTGGTGTTGAAGATTGTGAGTTCAAGCCTCAGCTCGTGCAACATTTCCATATGAGAAATCTACAAGACAATAGTCCTGATGGTGGCGCTACAGCAAGCCTCTAAATTTCAAAACTTTGAAAATTCATAACAGATCAACCATATGTGCTACAGCTTTGGAACTTTCACTTTGAAATTTGCTTTTCCATGGCATGGATGGCGACTGTCTGGCACCCTGATGCTTGGCTTAGTCAATTTGTGAAGCCACACATGAACTGTCACTTGCCAATTAGCTCAGTGAGATAGAAGATGGACATCAGTCTCAGAGGTTGTGAGTTCAAGCCTCAGCTAATGCAGAATGAACATTCTAATGTGAAAGTCCTATTTTCAGGCATCATGCTATGTGGATTAGAGACTACTAAGGTTAAAATAATTATGATCCAGGCAGTTTCGTGGAGAGACAGATACTCTTTATCAACACTTTTCCCTGTTATCCCTTGTCTCTTTTCCCTGTTTTTTCTGCTTAGCCTAATTTTATTTTATTTGTGCAGTTTTGCTGCTGAAAGGTAATGTTGATTTCCTTTTAAAATGAAGCTGTAATGGTGCTTTTACAATTTTACAAATAGGCCTATCTCTGCTATGAATCATTTCATTATTGGTTAGCATTCCAGTTATTTTCTATATTACATGTTTGTCTATAAAATTATGTAAAAATCATATTACCTTTCCCCAATTCCAATCTGGCATCCACAAACATCTCACTTTGTCTGACTAAAGGTCCAAAACCATGATAAAGCAAGATTTGAGGAGGATATCCTCAAATCTGCGAAGGTAACTCCAACACTGATGCCTGAAACAATCATGAAATAGTTGTGGATTAATTATGTGTTTGACTTATTGATTTATTGACTAATCATTGCAGCTGTAGAATTCCTATAATAATAAGAAGTTTTAAACATATGTACCGCAGAGTCTCTTGCTAATTAGCTCAGTGAGATAGAGCATAGTCTCTTATGCTTAGAATGCCACCTTTTTTCATCTTCCTACACTCTGCTTGTTGCTCAGAATTGCCTAATTTTGCCTAAAATTGCCCAGCTCTGACCATTTGCATTCAGTCTGCATCTGATTAGCATTTAATTACCTATAGCAGCTAATTATTCTATCAGCAGGTGGGACCGTCTGTACATGGGGGCTGATCACTGAGCCTTAAAGATGCAGTCCAGTCACAACTGTCAGCCTGCTCTGAGGATCTTTGATCTTTATTGATTTTTGCAAGACAGCATTTAGGCTGTCACATTCTGGATGCAAAGATCATCCTGTGGTTATCCCTATACCAATTAGTCAGCTTTAAATGGTCAAAAAAACAGTTGGCCTCTTGCACTCCACCCCCATTTTGTAGCGAAAATGACATACCCAAATTAAAATGAATGTAGCCTCTGAACCGCTCTGACTACATGCATGCATGAGGTCTTGCAAGAAAGCAAACTCTCTGAAGTTTCTTGTGAACGTGTTAGAAACACTCTAGGTGATACAGAGACAGAATAATGGGCCTCTGAAGTCAGTAAAAAGTTGAAGATTTTGCCTAAAATAAAATAAAAAATGATTTTCAGGATGAATCATCATCAGTGATCAAACACCACTCAGCCAGCTTCAAACATAGTACCTTATTGAAATCAGGCGTGATTATGATAGCTGATGTTGCTTATGACAGAAACACCGTATAATATCACCAAATAAAGCCATATGAAACGTGAACGTTGTGATCCTACATTCTAGACGGTATATCTCAGCCAAAAATAGTGGTAGGAGTGAGACTCTTACCTTTTTATAAACCAGCTACATGTGCACTGAAGGCTCGGCATGAGATCACGAGTAATCCTTTAACTTTTCCCTTGAAAAACAGCGTGACATGGCTTGTCACCACTCATTGCGATTTTGGACTTCATGTATTTAGGCTGCTCTGGTGCGAAAACCATAAGGAATAAAAGAAAAACGATGCCGGATTCAGGAAGCCGGTGATACCAAGCATCACATGGTTTGATGACGTAGTGCGGTGCACTGCAAAACATTGGCTTGTTCCACCTTCTGAAAGTGAGGATTTGAAGCTTTTCTGTTTTACATGATCATTACCTAAATATCTTTTTGTTTTGGACTGTTTGTGAGATATAACAAGCACTTTTAAGATGTCTTTAATAGCCATTTTTCACTATTTTGTGACATCTAATAGAAAATATTGATCGATAAAATCTGCAGATTGATAGATAATGAGAAAAAGTGTTATTTGCAGCCAATTCAAAATTCATCAGATTTATGAATTGAGTCTGGCTCGAGTCCACGTTTTTTTTTTTTCTTCTTATGTAATCCTGTTTAGTGCAGCTCATTTTAAAGTCTTGTGGTGTGTTCACTCCTTTTCTGCTGCGACTGGAAAAAAACCCCCCAAAAAAAAAAACCTTTACAATGCATCTGCACCATGGAAATCTGTACCTCACACATTGTGCGAACCCTAATAAGCTTTTTCTGTCATATGCATTAGCCTTCTTTGAATGCATTATGATATAACGACAGAACACAAGTGAATTGTGCCTCTGGGTGCGTGGGCCTGTTTCACTAATAAAAAACTATTTAAAAAAAAAACAAAACAATTTTCCTTGTGCAGACATCGTCTGAAACGAAGCACAGAAACCTCAGTGAAATTTGTCCTGACGCTGTTGGGGTGAGAGGGTGCATCAGCAGAGGATGATGCTAGTCAATGCATTAGTAATGGCCCTTTGCCTCACATAAAGACCACCTCTCAGTGCGCTCACGTCATTAGACAGCCGCTCTGTTCTCCTGCTGTGCCTGTGTGTGCGAGAGAGAGAGATGGGGTCACACAGAAAGAAAGAGAGAAAAACAGAATGTAATTGATGAGAGGTATATATTTCTATATGCAACTGGTTTGCCTCTTGTCTACTCCTCAGTTTCATTGGCCATCTTGAAAAAAGCCAATAAGGGCAAAAAGGTTTCAAAACAAATTATGCTTATTAAAATCAGCCTTCAGTTTCTGTGGCAACATGATCGTCTTATCATCGGCATGTATTGTTTTAACTCAGTATAATGTCATTAAAAGTGGCTCACATATACAATCAAAACTAGACCAAAACTCAGAATAACATTCAGGTAATTAAGAAACATTACTCCTTTGAAATACAATCATTACCTGGTAATCTGATAATATATCATCAGGAAAAAGAAGCCGTATTGAATGATGGCGTGCTGTGTCATTTCTTGTGTAAAGAAACAACAGGAGGCTGCCACCTGTAGTGATGGGAAACTTAATCTCATACTAATGTTTGATACATGAGATGAGAATTTCTTGGCTCGAATATTAAAGGATGATTTTCTTGGATGTCAAACACAGGCTTATGAAGGTGTGTACAGAAAAATGATTACTCTTGTATACATGAGTGGGCGTGTGGAAGCGAGACATGTAATTATACTGGACTGATTGGCTCGCACCGGAGTTTACCGGTTAGTAATAGATGAAAACTCAAACCGGTAATGAGGGGCTGCACGTCAGTGTGTATGAACTGTAAATAAACATCTGATTGTGTTTGAAAGAAAGAGAACACGAGTTCAGGTATAAGCCTGTGGCTCTGGTTTACTTGACATGAGTGATTTATCATGTTTGTCATTTTAAAAGCTATATGTATTTGATGCTTCCTTTGGCAAGAAACTATCATTCCGTGACTAAATCCTGCTGGATGACATGATATAATGTGATCCAGTCAAAATGAGACTCTCATTTTCAAACATGCCAACTCCGGTTTTAGATTATGTCTGTGCATTTGTGGTCATGGAAAAATGGCATGAGGATATTCCTGCTTGCTTCATCTGGGCATGTTTCTAGGTTGAGGTCTTTTTTCTTCTTCTTCCCCTTCGTCTTCCCTTTTCTCTTAGAAATTAAACAGATATTTTTTTTTTTATTTTTTTTTTACAAAATTTTATGACATTGTATTCTTTAACAAGTCTTTAACAAGGACAGACTTACATTTTTTGAATAGAAGAGAGATTCAAAAAGTACAGAAACACAACTTCAAGTAAGTTTGCTGTAATTCGGCCCAGTTCTGTTGGTGAATGCCATTTGTAGTACGAAGGGGTTAATGGCCGACAAGGTGTCCATTATCAGGAATTTATGGATGGCAGGAAGGCCAAAACAGTCTCCTCTGCGGGGGCCATTAAATCCTAATTATGGACACATTCAAGGGCATTATACCACTTATACCATGGTCACTGGCCGAAGACAAAGCATAAAGATCATTTATTTATATTTTCATGTGTTAAGCTGTCAAAATATGAAGGTTTTTTTTTTTTACAAGCCATAAACCATAACAAGTTTTCCTGGTACCACCTGAGGGTATGATTAATACCTGGAACAGTCATTGCCATCTCGTAAGGTTCTTATGCAGTGGAGACATTTTTTACTACTCGTAAATGAGACAAACCTTAGATATAACTTGGCAATAGGAGATATTTTCAGTCAGCCTAGCTTAGTGAACCTTTGGCCCAGCTATGAACCAGAAAGCTAACATATTTGCTAGCAAGATTTAATGTCAACAACATTGGGTACTGTTGGCAAGTCTGCGTTTCCTAGCATAGCAAAGGCATGGCTTGCCCCGCCTTACTCTGCCTCTGTTTGGCCTACCCTGACATCCTTACCCTTATCCTAACCAGTACCACTCCTCTTGCCCAAATCTTACCAATCCAACCATCAAAGGCAATGAGTTCTAACCAATCAGAGAAAGGGTGTGGGCGGGTAATGTCTTTGCTATCCTAGGAATTGCAAATTTGCATAATGTTGACAGTAAATATAATTTGTGTTTGACAACAAGACATATCATGATTTTTACACGTACCAGCGATATATCACGTGTAACATTACACGTGATATAGGTGAATAGCGCATGGGATGACATGATTGCTTTGTATCACCTAGTTCAGAAGGCCAGTGTACTCCTTGAAACTTGTGTGGTATGGTCACCATCATTTAGCGTCCAGAGGAAGCGGCACTGATGGATTGCACTCAGTGTTGGAAATAGATGTTAGCTCGCAAACGAGTTTCAGTTAATTGTAAATGGAGGCATTAACTGCGTCCCTGTTGCTATGGTTATTGATTTTACATACAGGCTCATACGATGTGGCCAGCCCATTGATTTAGGATGCTCAACAGGCAGCCTGTAGGACACTTACTAAGTAGTTCCAATGAAACTGTCAGGAATTAGCCAATCAGAATTGAGTGTTCCCCCAGACCAGAATGATATCGCTACCAGTAGAGTACTTAATTTGATACCTTTTTTTAAATCTTCATTTGAGACCCATACAATACATGGAAACATTCAGTTTTGTAAGAAGCCACCAGACATCACATGTGCGTGGTATATTCATACTTTTGAAGATTTTGTGGCATCTCGGCATGCTAAACTGCAGACTCCATCAAATACACCGCACTAGACTTCACCACACCACAGACTGTATGTGTTGTAGCTGCTTTGGTAGTGGGCTAATCACACGTGGCATGAAATCGAAGAACACCTGTGGTGATAAGCTGTGAGCAAAACCATACAAACAGTCATTGTCCCCAGACCTCCGTACAAAAAGAATCAAATGCACGTATTGTTTGACTGTAGAAGCTTCAGTACTACTTGGTACCAAGTTATTTTATTTGGTATGAAGGTATTGAGTATCGATACAGCCCTACCTACCAACCAAGGTCATTTAACAAGGGAAACAGAGGAATATGAAGTAGGTTTGTATCAGACATTGTGTTTTTTCATTATATTGAAGCAGTAATAAACATAATTTGTTGGGAATGAGGGGCAGCATATGCCATGTGTCCTAACACATGTCTAAAGCCCATCAAGGTGTGTCATTGTGGGTTTTCACAGTGTCACCTTCCAGTGTTTACATGTGTAGATGTTCTCGAAAAGGCACCCATGTGATGTGTGCTACACATGTCAAATGACTTAATGCTACCGAACGCAGTCTACGCTGCAAGTTTGTGTTCCAAACATTGCTGGCAAACACCTCTACATCACTCATACTGAATTTATTCATTACATAACACACTATACTTCATGCACCAGTTTTCCAAAGCCAGTTTTTTTTTAAATGACAAGTGTTCTTAGAGGAACTTGTTCGGCAACATGTGGTTGTGACTGCTCCATAGTGTGAAATCATAGAAAAGAGTTGTGTGTGTTTGTCAACGGATACACTGAACAATCTCAGATATATTTATACTTCAGTGTTGTACATGCAGATCTACAGCAGAGCGTTCTTCAACCTTGCAACGTAAGCGACCTTCACTGATTATACAGGATGTGGATGATTTGCTCCCGCTGGGTGATGGTGGTGATGTCTGATGGCTGATGATGTGTGTGTGTGTGTCACTGTGTGTGTGTGTGCTCTGAAACTGTAGTGTTTTCCCAGCAGTTGGATCCTGACAGGCTTTGCAGGTAACAAAGGTCCGACGGAGCCCCATGATTCATGCAGCCAACAGCGGTTCTCCACCTCATTTATTCACCACATGGACACAGAGCTCATGCTCCATGCTGAATATCACATGACAAGGGGCACGCCAGCCATCGTGTGTGTATGTGTGTGTGCGCGTGAGCACGCATGTGTGTTTTTCCTACTGCGCTGGCTGCCGTCCGGCTTACCTATGAATAATCATTCCCCTTTGAAATGTCACCTTCCAAACTCGGTGGCCCCAAGCGGATCACGGAGGGGCTCCGGTGACTGCATGTGTAACTGTGTGTGTGTGTGACTGTGTGTGTGTGTGTGTGTGTGTGTGTGCTTATGACAGAGAGAGAGAGAGAGAGAGAGAGAGAGAGAGAGAGAGAGAGAGAGAGCAAGAACCACAGTATACTGTAATAGAGAGAAATCTAGACTCTAAGCTAAAAACACTTGAAACGGATGTTTAAATGAGACATGCTTCTTTTAAGTGTGTGTGTGTGTGTGTGCGTGCGTAAACAAGGGGATGACACTTCCATAACCCTTGTTAGAATCCCTGTATTCTCCCTCACGTCTCTAAGGGGACCATGTCGCCATGGAAACATCATTTGTAATCCATAGTCCTTTGGTGGCGTTGGATAATTGGTTCAGAGAGCTTTCCTTCTAATTTGTGCAACCCATGTAAAGTATATAGTTCTATACGTTAAATTGCTTTATGGGAAGGGGAAGGACGATATGCTTACAGTATCTTCTGATTCAATACTGTCACGATATTTGGGTGCACATTCGATATGTGTTGAAATTATTGTGATTTGATATTACAATTTATTGTGTTTACTTTTTAAACAATAGACCATAAGTAAAAGTTGAATCATACAATTCTAGAGACAGTCATTCTAACTTTTATTGTAGCAGAGTCATATAATGCACAAAAAATGGTAAAACTAATACTGTTCTTTTATTAAGGTCTCAGCTTTTAACGTTATTATTTATTCCTGTGAAGCACATTGTGACTGCTATGTTAATGTAACTTTACTTCCCTGGGCCTACCCACTTACTGAAATGTACATATACAATAGATTGTATAACAACAGTCTGTCCGCCTCACTTCCTGTCATTAGGCGAATAATGGACAGGAGGAGAGTGACAGAACCTGTGGAGACTAACCTTCATTTGAGGCTGTAGCAGCTCAAATTGAGCTACCACAAACCCTTGAGCCAGGGGTCACAGTGGGCTGGGTTTGATCTGTGTAATGGCAGCAACAGAAAGTTTGCTGATCTGGAGGGAGATTTGGTCTGTGTTTGTTTATTCTGTCTGTCATTGTCAGCTTTTTTGCTTTGCCTTGGTTTGTCTTGAAACCGATATTACGTCATGTTACTTATACAGTAGATTACTTCAGTAGAAGGGATAACTTCTGTCCGCATTTGCATTTGAATTATATCGATTCATGCATTAAAATACCAACTTAAAAATCATTTCATCATCAATACGATATTTGAATGATACTTACAGAATAACCATTAATTACCATTTCAGCATTTTGCAGTATTTTCTGCAGTAAAAATAAATGTAGTAACAGTTTCCGTGGAAGTTTCAGTACATTTCTCAAAAAGTTTCCTACAAGTGGCCTGGACCATGTTTGTTATTACTGCTCCACCGAGTTTAAACAATCCCACACTGTGTGAATCCTGAACATAACTGAGCGCTGTGCTACAAAGATAGAGTAGGAAACACTGCGTCTAACTCTCTAATCACTTACTCCATCCTTATAAAAAAAGGATATATACAACAATATGGTCAAAAAGTTACACCCATGTACATTAACATTTCTGCCATTTTTGCTGAAAACTACCTTTAATCAATTAGTCAATAGACAAAAAATAGAATAATTTATTAACTAATTGTTTCAGGCTTAGAGCCCTCTCTCAACAACAGGTATGTACAAATAAGATTCCCAGTCTATGCCTCATATTAGTTACTTCCATGCAGGACAAGGAAATATTTGGATCAATATAAAACACAGGGAACAGGAATAAATAAAAAACTTTAAAAAATGGTGTATATTCAATCTCTTGTGGTGCATAATTTCAGATGAACTCTATATTTGAATACATTTCTTTCAAACCCTCCCAGACACCCTGCAAAAGGACATGACCTGTAATTTTCCATTATACCACCCGTTACTGTAATTGTAGGGCACACTGGCTCAGCCCATTGCAGTGATATACATTTCATCACCGGCAGCATATTTCAAGATTGAGAATTATTTCGGTCTTATGCTCCTTTGTGAATATTGAGGGAGAAAATGGAGAGATGAAAATTTATAGGGTGATAGAAAATTGAATACATTTGTGCAGAAATGTCCTCTCAACAGAATTTATTCATCGTACAAGACAGAAAAGAGGCAGCATAACTCATTGGAGAGACTTAGGAAACAGTGAATTGAAGTTCTGATACGGAGTCTATAAAAATCTTTAACTGTGTTTCAGTTAGTAAATTATTTCAATGAAATAAATTGAAGTTCAGGCTTTATTCCAGTGTATCCTCTAGTTTTCTTCCAAAATGATATTAAAACTGGGATCTAATCTCCTCCAGCTCCTTAAATTTGTGCATTGCACTTTATTCCTTTTTTGCCTCTTTTATGGTGTCTTCTTACATTGTATGTTGCTGTTTTACAATTGTCCATATTTCTAGACTGGCTGCAGTGTGTGTGTTTGTTGCATCCTGGATGATTCTGGTAATTCATGGTTTGTGGATTTAGAATGATGTACCTGTTTTTTTGGAAAAATTGGCTCTGTTGTTTTGCAAATTAGACTCAGTGAATACATTGGGCCCTATTTAGATGGTCTAGATGGTTTAGATGAGCTAGTTAGATGGCGGACCTACCAACTGGAAAGAGTGAGCGTTTTACAGCTGAGGAGACGGATCTCCTCGTGCAGGAGGTGAAGGCCCATAAGAACCAGATCTACGGGGACAGCAGCTTAAGATCCATTAAGACGTGTTTCTGATAAATATTTTAATGTGCACAATAATAACCTTTCACATTGTAATCATATTTTTATTTATCTTTTGCATATGTGTGGCTGCTCTGTGTGTGTGTCTGAGCAGAGTGCACGCGCGTTGTGCACCCGCCTAGAGACGCATAGTACTAACTTGTTTAACAGCGAAATACTGCGCCGTTGACTTTAGACCAGGTTTTTGTTGGTCACTGGCGCATTTGCTTTTCACGTCGTCTAACTAGCAACGCGCCATGACTGCGCCTGACCACTCCTCATTTTTAGACCAACACACCCAGAGAAGCGCAAGTTCATTTGCTAGTTAGACGACGAGGGCGCAGGGAGTGAAAATGACAACTGTGTCTGCATCTAAATAGCAATGACACTTGCAACATGGATTATGCGCCCTCCGGCGTCCACTTTAGACCATCTAAATAGGGCCCTTTGATTTCATTGGTGACTTTGTTTGTGGTGTCCTGGAACGTTCTCCAGAATGTGTTGTGAAGTGTAGACTGTAGACTGTAGGGTGGCCTTTGATAAATCTGACCGCTTTCTGACTGTTCACGTCACTGGGAGCATGCGACTTAGTCAAGTGGCAACCTCCGAGGCTAAAAAATGAACCCAACATGGAAGTGCCAAAAACTGCAGTTTCTTGAATGGCCACTTGAGGCTGGCTCTAAAACAGAGTCAATTCCCATCAACATCATGTTAAAATGCCAAACTTTTCAGTATAAATAAACATGTTTACAACCTGGTACAAAAATACAGTTTTGGTTTTTATAGCTGATTTTCCTATGTATGACAACTGTATGGAAAATAAATGTTTATTTAACTCACCTGTTCACATTTTAATTAGGCTTAAAGTTATGCATATTAAAGGACTGGGCCACTTAAGGCTGTCTGCGAAGTGTTCCTACTATCTTTGGGTCAGATCCACTCCTTGCTTCTCTACACCCTCTCATCCAAATAGAGTCACCTCTGGCTCAAAAAATAAAAGCAATGGCCAAAATGCCGAACTCAAGGCTTCAAAGCAGCAGTCCACAAACAAATGGGCTGTAGCTACATCTTTTATATTAGACAGTCTGTGGTTGTAGTTTGTTTACATATTTGGAACTCATCAAGGTAGCGACATTATCACTCTTCCCAAACATGGGCAGTAACTCCGCTCTGCAGCTACCTTTGAATGGGGTATAGACCTTTTTATTGCTATTCCCTTGTAAGGGAAACAGCTTTAATCCCTGTTTATTTCCTGTCAGTTACTGCATCAGCAAACACTGGGACAGGAAATACGAAGGGGCCCATTTAGAGTGTTTATATTGTCAAGTTAGAAAAAGTCTAAAGCAGTGATCCAGAGTGTGGAACAGGGCAAGTAGAGATGGGACAGCATTTAAGTGTTCCCAGAGTCTTCCTTTCTTTGTGCCATAGTCCTCTGTTCTGTCAGAGTCACCTTGCTTAATAGCACTCTAACAAGAAATCTATGGTCGTATGAGACTGCGATGCCGATGATGATTGTATTCCAGGATTTAGCCAAGTTTCAATGAAACAGAGGACATAACAATTCCTGATATGCCATTAGAAACTTAATCAGTGACTTGTAGCCAGATGCCATCACCATCTTACAAAAAAAAATCACAGAAAGCATAATCAGTCAAATAGTCACAATAGCATTAATTTGCATATGTTTAGCACAAATTTAGTGGAGCTGATGGAAAGGGCAGCATGTTCTAGAATATAGCAAACATGTTATTGCCATTAGACGATACAAAAAAAACCATCACATGCAACTAAAATAGGAAAATCTCTCTGAGTTCTGTGTAGTTTTGTAAAGGAGGACTTTACATGTTGTTTTGCTGTTCTGTTGACCCTTGAAGTCAAACAGTTGACAGCCCTCTTGCCCCTGGTTAACTCTGAGCACCATGAAGCTCTTCATTAGTTTCAAGGTGTCGGCAATCTAGACAGTTAGTTTCCCGTCACAGATTTTACACCCAGCACTGCTGCTGTCAATTCAGTACGCTGTTTATGCAAAACTGTTTACTTCCAGACAGCTGGGAGATTAAAGCATAGTGACGTCTGGACAGGATTGTTTTTCTTGCCCGTAGCAAGCAGCTACTTAGCTTAAGAAGTACCATTTAAGAAGCAAAATTTAGCACCCGATGCATGTCTTTACATGGCAAAGTAGCTGCCAGTATAGTGACTCAACAGTTCTCTAAGCCATTTTTCATGCTTTTGAGACAACTCCACGGCCACCTCAGGACAGAGGTACCCTGTGGTGGCTACTGTTCCTCTCTGGCCATGGAGGGTGTCTTTCAGTCCACACAGACACACGCCCACACAGATGCTCAAGGTGGATGCTCTTGGCGGTGCTTTGATGGCAAGGTATTGTTAGATCAAAGCTGTTCACAAGGCCCCTTTGCTCAGGGAATACTTGCTCCATGCTCTTCTCAAGAACATGTCATCTTTGATCAGACAAAGTGGCCAGCGGGTCGCTGAGTGGCTCAGTCAAGTCACCAAAGACACTCACTGAGGGCTCAGTGTGGGGACAATATATTCCACGTGTGAGAGGGATTTACAAGGTAACATGCTAGTCCTGATAAGCTCTTAGACACTCACATGTGGTGCACTCTGAAGGTACAAATGCACGCACACACACACACACACACACACACACACACACACACACACACAAATGCACACACACACACACACACACACACACAGAAGCTTGACTTTATTCATAGTCAAGCACTTAGGTGTGAATTGCAATCTATAATTCCTCTGCTTTCAAAGAGAAAAATAACAGGAAGCAAATATTGTGCCTGTTTACTGCTGCCCCCCCCCCACCACACACACACACACACACACACACACACACACACAACTGCGACCTAATTTCATGCTGCATACAACACAAGTAGTTTTCCACACATCAAGACACAGCAAAAGAAGTTTTGCTGAAAAGTTGTAGGTGTGTAGTCTGTTGCCCGCTGCTCTTCATATAACAGCTCACTGTGCCAGATTCGTCTTGTTTTATTACTCCCTGCAATATTTACAACTGATCCGCTGTCAGGAAAATACAGAAAATGACTCTTGATTTGTGTCCCCTGTCTACGCTAATCTTTGTTCCCATGTCATTACATTTCCCGTGGCTTCTTCACAATGAAAACCACCCAAGGATTTGCTAATTGAAGTCTTTCAAGGCACTGATTCGTACTTAGCTGAGTACGACTGCCCCCATTCCCCTGCCACTAGTCTTGCACATTAGTAATGTTTTTGTAACCAAGTACACTCGGTCATCATAGACGTGACATTTGTTTATATTGTCCTTTCAGTATAGAAAAGCACGCCAGTTGCAAGATCCCAAGCCCATTCAATGGAGTCGACCTTGGCAGTGTGCTTACTGTTGTTTATCTTCTTCTATATTTATACTGTCTCAAATTGCCAAATGACGTTTGTGCTCACACATCAAAAATCTAATAGGGAATCTCTCCTATTGCTACTCTCCATCTCATATGAAGTGAAAGCAACATAATCTCTTAATGTTCAGTTTCAGCAAGAAATACATCATATAAAGAGGCAATGAAACCATTTCATGTAACCTTGAAAATGCTAACAGTCTTTTGAGAAACAGACCGACCTGTGCAAGGATTTACCCACTGCTGCAATCATATTTGACCAGACTACCTTGGATGTGAGCCATTAAAAATAATTACAAATGTGATTCAAGCAAAAGGCTGCTGAGCAAAGCAGTACGAATTGTGGAAAAAATAAAAGGCTGTGTATTTATTTTGTGTTATGGTGGTGATGCTGCTGAATGGAGAGTTTCGCTAAAGTGACTACATTGTGTTTTAATTTGCTGCAGTTTCTTTGCTGCTGCTGTGAATTTCCTTAGCTATTACTAAAGGTGAGATGAACTTGTCTAATACTTGATGTTTTTCTCTCTGTCTTTCCCTGTCCATCAAACAGCTTTTCCAAGATATAGTTTTCAGGGACAATTTTTTATACCTCAGTGGTCATATATCCTATATTTTGCACGTAATTGGTACAAACACAATTTAGCGCCTCAAGAAGGGCCGAAGGTCCTCAATAAGTACCCCTCTTTTGGCCTTTCGCTCTGTCTTTCTCATATCTTTTCATTGATCTGTGTATTGATCTACAAAATGACTTAGTTATCATATAGATTGATAAAATGAGCTTCGAGGGCAGATGCAAGCAAACATGGATGCCGGATTTGTCTGAGTTATGAGATGAAGAAGACTAAAAGGGCAAACATCAATGTGTTCTAATGATGCTTAGAGACTGTATCGTTTCCATTATGTCTGAAAAGCTTATGATAGTGACCTAAAAAGGCCAGCTGACAGTTCTCAAGCTACTGCTCCAGTCACGCCTACTTATTTCTAGTCTGATGAAAGCTTTTTGTTCTCATTTTCATTTTCTTGACAACGCAGTTGTTTCTGCTGCTTTGTATAATCTATTTTACATTTTCTACTTTATCAGGCACTTCAGACAGAACAAGCCTTTCCAGATCTAGCAAATGAGCAAACAAACAAAATGATGAGACGATGTAAAATACAAGGAAATGAGACAAAGAACTGCATAAAGTTGTCAAGTTTATTTGTGCTGTTTTTTTTTTTATAATATGTGGTAGATTTTGTATTAATGATAACAGTCTGTTCTAAAGGCTACTAAAAGTAAGTGAAGTTTAAATTCCTCTTAGTAGTACCGCACCATCTGTTACATTGTCACCATCATTACCGGGATTTTTATGCTACTTAGACCTAAATCTAGCTCCCTCCCACATTTTTTGAGGTCAGATTCTTTTGTTAAAATATTCCCTGGAATTGATATGAAAAATGAGATATTGATGAAGACGGGAAAGGGGATGAATAGAGAGCTCTGACAGAATAGGATCAACCTACAAAAGAATGATCTGGCAGAGTCGAGATCTGTCACGTCTTCGCCTCTTCCTCTGGCAAGATAAACATCCATTTAACTCAGTGTGTGGTTGGTAGGGAGTGCCAGTTATGCTAAAATATCAGGAAAAGCCATGGTAATTTAACAGAATACCATGTGTATTATCATACAGAATTAACAAGCTACCTAAAGATTTTGCTTAATTGTATTTTCAGGCACTAATTAGCCATATTAAAATAGAAAAAGGCAAGGCTTTATTTCAGTTTGAACCACCATGACCCCAAATGCCATGTTCTGAATATGACTGCATTTTGTATGTTTGTTTCCTTCTGAATGCAGCAAAGAAAAATGCTTTATTCCTTATGTAGATTTAAATTACATGGCACTCTTCTCAGGCTTTTGCTTTATATGCAAATACCTCTCTCTGTTATTGTGCTAGCTGTATTATTTTGACAGCAATGACTGCCATTTGTTCACAGGATTTGTTGAGTAAACTTCAACAAAAGAGAAAGATTGAGAGAGAAAATGTGATTGTAGATGAATAAAACAGTTTGTGCACATTAAAGGTGTATTATTGTAGATATATGAAGCTACTTTATTTTGTTCCTCAGTCAACCTCTTGACAAGGTAACATGTTTCTTTCCGTAGGAGGAGGTTGTAAAGTACTGTGACATGCTCAAGGATGTTTTTCTTTGTATAGCCTCAAATCAAAGGATGTAAAAGCACTACATGCATCAGGATGTTCTACTAGGTTGGTGCAAAAATAGAAACAAGTAAAAAGTAGGGGAGGGAAAGGTTTATTTTTACTAAATCAGTTGCTACGTGTCACAGTTAGAAAAGTGTCGGGCTAAAACACAAGAAAGCAATCTCACGTGAATGATCTGAAAACCAGTCTGTCATTAGAAGTAATGCAAAAATAAGTCAGTGATTTTTGAAAATACCTCTAATGCCCCTTTGGATTCTCCAGTTTTTCCACTTAGTCCGTGTGTCCTCTTAGTCATTAAATAACACGTGAAACCATAAAAAAAAGTAAGAAACATAATACTTTTTGAGGAGTAAGATTTAGTGTAAATCTGCCCAGACATGGGGATTTTGTCAACAGTCTATTTATTTGTCTAGGGTATCTACAGTGTAGTATTTATTTGAATAGTGTTCCTCTTGCTGAGAGGATGTGTAATAGAGACAAGGCCCTTGTATTGGAGTCATGCATAAACATGTCAAGTTGCTCTGTTTCACTGTCATTTGGTTGTCAGAGAGTATTTGTTTTGTCGTGTTTTTCTGTTTGTTCAAATATCAGTAGAAAGTTGTGCGTTCCATCACAAGAAGAGGGAAACAGTTATTCTGGCAACTTGACTTTGAGTTGGAGGTTCACATCTCGGCCGGAGGCAAATTTTAGTTTAGTAAGAGCCTTAAGAGAGCTTAAGTTGTGGTGCACTGCTGGCATTAACACAAAGACCACATTTTACCCTCAAGAAATGTTCAGAATTACTTGGTCCAGCAAAGCAATCTGATTGGTAAATCATCTAACTAAAATTACCACGTTGCAGTTGTATGTCTTTGCGAATCAGTCGAGATGCATTTACAGTTTACATTCATGTCTGTAAAAACATGGATGCTTTACACACATTATCCCCCTGGCAGCACACAATATCTATTCAATAACCCTAGTGTCAAGATGGACACCCAAAATTAGTGTCACCAATTCAGTTTCTGACCAAATGTCTTCCATTCTGTTGCTGTTCTGATTTATAGCGGTTGATAATGGCCAGAAAAGTGATTCTGCAAAACATTATGATGTCAAAATGAAATTGACCTTTGACGTTTTGAATATAAAATGTCATCATTTTATCCTATTGTGAAACTTCGTCATCAAAATCAGAATTCATTGCCAAAAGCTCAAAAATGTTTTGTGAGGTCACAGTGACCTTTGACATTCAGCCTCCAAATTCTAATCACTTTACTCTTGAGTCCGAGTTGATGTTTGTGCCAAACTGATTAATTTGTGCCAAATTGATAAGAAAATTCCTTCAAGGCCTTCTTGAGATATCGTGTTAATAAGACATGTATGCAATGTCACAATGACCTTGACCTTTGACCACCAAAAGCTAATAAGTTCAGTATTAGGACGCATTCACGTGAATGAGACACAATGCAAGATCACACTAAATTTGACCTTTGACTACCAAAAAAATGACTTAAGCATTGACTGCAAGTGGATGTTTGTGCCAAATTTGAAGGGATTCCCTTCAGATGTTCTTGAGATGTCGCATTCACAAGAATTTGACTGTGGGTCAGACGGATGGACGGACAACCTGGAAACGGAATGCCTCCAGCCATAGCTGTCGCCATCATGGAGGCATAAAAACATACTCATAATTTGCACAAAGCATAGTTAAGTATGCTTTATTCGTTTCTACGCCATTATGGAACTACCAGACCTGTACAACCCCTAACCTGGAGAATCCCATACCCTGACCTGTAAGAGACTGTCCTTTCAACAAAAGAGACAGATTTAGTCATTTCAGCAAGTGTCCCAACATTGCATATATTTAGATTTAAGTGACAAAGCCCTCTTGTGGTTGTAGTAATTATGATGGGAGGAAAAGAGAAGGTCAGGGGATGTTATTATAGACGCAAAACATGGACTTTGGACATGTTAACCATTTTCAATAATGGTCAGTGTTGCTCTGTTTTAAACAATGACCGTGATTGTTACCTAAATTTTAACATGACGAAAAACGTCCCCCAACCTTATCAAAGTGCTTCCATTAACCAAAACCATGTTCTTTCCCTGGACCTAACCAATTCATTTTTGGCCCAAACCTAACCAAACCTTATCCATACCCTTTTCACATTATAAAACAAATGTATTTTTCATCAGATGTCGTCCTGTTGATAGGGTCTGTAGATATGAATATTCTTCTATGTCATCCTAAAAGGCAGTAACAGCCAGGCTTATCACCTTTCATTATCTTAATATGAAAATACAATTGATATGGGCAGATACAGGGCTGCCCCCTAAAAGTTGAAGATTGAAATGATCAGTCACAGACACCTTTGTTTATTGAGACTCTTTTAAGTTGAGCAATCCATTTTTGTTTTGTTTTGTTTTTGTCAGTCAGTGTACTTCTGAGGACATTTCTGTCCCAAGATTTATCTGCAGAGTGAGTGCTCCTTGCATTCACTCGGCTCTCTGGTACAGGCAGCTGCAGACCCAGACCCAGGGTGAGTCTGAGTGAGCAAGTGGCAGCTGCCCAGAGAAAGAGAGGCTTTGGTTGGTCAGGCTTCAAGATAACATTATCTTCTGCCTTCTGCTTAGAGTGGTGAACTTTTCAGCTCACAGAAACTTGATATCTAGTGCTGGCAAAAATGTTATTGCGCATTTTTGATCTATTGTTACCATAGTTGGCAAACATTAGCTTTAAGGTGTTGGTCTTTAAGGTTGTAGCTCTTGGTGTATTTACTCTATTATGTGAACGTCACTGTCCCCTTGAATAGTTTGCCAAACCCTGTTCAGACTCCTAAAGTTCTATATGAATAAAGAGGGATTAGTTAAATATTTGTCATGAACAGCCAAATCCTGTTTGACTGACATAATTCTGAGTTGTATACAGCCTTAGATAAAAAGATGTCTCATTGGGATGTCTTTAGGTGTCCCTTGGGTCCAAGACATACCGGATTTCACACCGATTCCATCCCTTTAGAGGCAGTTGGGACTTGCTTTAAGCACCACCTCCTGAGCAACACCAAAATGTATTTTAAGGAACATGCCCCGAGAGTAGGTGGAGAACCGTGGAAACAACAGCAGAAGCAACACATTCTTATCCCAAATCACCACATATCACCTCTGTCAGTGGATCCTTCTGCGTTTGTTGATGATCCAGGACGCATTACTAGTGCTTAAAAAAAGAAAATGTTTGGCATTCAGGAGGCAAACAACAGGCTCCTGAGTGAAAGTCCTGAGTTTGTTGGACCTATCCACCACCCTCTCTATGGGGACTTTCCAGCTCCTTATATTATGTCATTACTGGCAGCATTTCAACCTGATGCCATCCGGCCCCACATCATTCCGCCATTACAGGTGCTATCCAGGCAACCAGCGTCACATCATAACAGTGCGAAAGGATACGTTGGGCTTCATTACATACTGATGCTGCATAGCTCGTATCATCCTGCCAAGAAAGGTGGCTACTGGCGTCAGGTGTCTGATGCTGCAATCGTTGACAGAGCGGCGGTATTAGACAATTTTGGAATGAGAATGGGCTGGCAGAAGCCATGGTTACACCTTAAGTTACATTGTGCTGAGTTCACACAAAAGGCCTACGAGTCACTTGGAGTTCAGCTATAGTTTAGTTGATGATCTTTCTAAACTATCTTTCTTATGTATCTGCCCCACTTTGATGAAACCTTTTTAATCAGTAGTCAGACAGTGCTAGCAATTTTATGAAAGCATAAATCCACATGTGTACTCCTTCTGATTCCCCCCTGTTTCAGTTCCTTGATCTTTTATTTTCTCTGGGGCTTTTTTCAAGAGAATTGCATCACTGTGTGTTTTTATCTATGTCTCTGTGTGAAAAATACTCCACTGGGGCTGCACTGAAGACACATTCCAAACGAAATCCTTTCTTGTCTTGGCTTAAAGAATGTGGGTTAGGACCTGATGGTAAAGAGGGATTTAAGAAGGAGATTTTAGGTAGCTCCTTGAAGATTAGCAAGTCATTATTGTAACTTTAACTCAAACTCATGCTCAGACGTTTAAGTCAGATGCAACCCCTTGTTTCCCATGGCATGGTGGCTTTCCATAGACTTCCTGTGAATTTCTGGCTCACTGGCCAGTATTTTGGTGTTTCTGAAATACAGAGGAGAGCAAATTCAAAGTCTTGTATGGAATAGTTGTCAACTTGTTTCTGCTTTTGGCCTCACAGTGTAAAAAAAACCCCAACATAACATGAAGTTGCAGCAGGACAAAACTTTTTATATGTGCACAGTAAACTTTCCACTTCTTAATACAAATTAGGATACAGCTAGTAGGAAAAAAATACATTCTTATCCACAGTAGGTATCGATTTTTTCCCCACCTTGCCCAGAATGTGTTTTGAATGCTGGTTTCTCATCATGGCATGATGGAAAAAGCAAATTAAGTGGCTTCTTCATTAAAACAATGTGAGTTTGTTTGGCTGCACTGTAAACAAATGGTGTGCAGTATTAGAGGTGTCACCAAATCAACTAGGACTACAGCTTTACAATTTAAAGACAGCTACATTTTACATAAAAAGAAAGAAGAAAAGATAGTTTCATCTGTACACTGTACCATCAATCACTCAAATAAGAGTGAGAGCCATACAGCACTCAGAGAATATAGTAGGCATTTTTCCAAGTGAATGCATGATAAATGAGGTAGATAACCCAGAGCCATTTCCCTCTGTCACAACAACAGACAACAAACTGCCCACAATGAGTGGAATATATGTAGGATCATGTCTCTTCCTGTGTGGAACACATGTACTGAAGAAAAGAGGGCATGTTCGTGAGGAAAAGGCAGAAACCTGAGTGAGTTGGGTATTGGACCCCTAAGATTTGTTGCTCTATACATGCACACGCTCATTAAACTTGTTAATTATTAAAACCGGCATTCCACTAATTACCCTTGTCAACCTGGTTTCTGGTGTGGTGGGTTCATATAATTTATTTGTGTTTGTCAAAAGGCTGTACTTCCTTTGATGTAATCATTTCATATTTTCCAAAGCTTTTTCTTGAAATGATTCTCCAACTCCAACGTCTTTTCATGAAGTAGAAAGGCTTTAAGTGGCTGATCAAAGAGATGCTTGGCAGCAGAGCATTTCGAAGAGAATGTTTTGACCTTCAAATTTTGATTTCCATGTTTTCCATCTTTCTGCTGACAATTTAGAAGTTAAGGGGTTTGTACTTCACCTATCCAAATGTTCATAATTGTGTTTCACCACTAATGTTTGTTGTACATAAAACCAGGCATCAAGCAAGTATCTTTAATAGAAAGGGCTTGTTGGATCATCACACAGTGTCTGAATCTCCTGTCCCCTACATCTCTTAAACTAGTGCTGTTCAAAACACAAAAATGAACAAACGATTCTTTTGCATGTTCAATTCATACTGGAACTGCAGGTACACATGCCTCCAGGAAAAAGCCATATGCTTGCACTCTAAAGTCTTTCAGTGACCCGCCTATTTGTCTTTTATGTCAAACTGCCAGCCCCCAGGTTAAGAATCGGTAGTCATTAAAGAAGTGAAACTAGCGTGAGAAATAATGTGTGGGAGAGCAAATTAATCAATAAACTAACATGAGTGAGAGGCAGTTTTAATACAGAGAGGGATTTGATTGACCGCAAAGTTTTTATTTCTGCCTCCTTGTGCAGAATAACATAACCAGTATCAGCAGAATATTTTCCTGGAAGTAAAATGATGGAAGGTTGAAGGTTTCAGCACGAAAGTAAATTTCATGATTGATGCAGGTCCCCACAGTCACCAGTATTGATGAGAGTGTCGGCATCAAGAGGTCCTATTAATAAAGCGATGGTTTGAAATATCACTCCAACATGAGTGACTCTTCTATAGTGCATGGCCTGATGTGAGGGCTGAATGATTTGAAGCTCAGACACTGCTCCCACTTTAGATTGCTGCCACTATTTTCTCCCCAGCAGGATGTCAATCATTCACACAGAGATAGCTTTCTGACACAAGTAGGGGAGCCCCCTTAAACACAAACATTTGAGTGCTGCACAAATTTCTTTCATATCAATAAGAAAATGACATGTTGATTTAGAGATTTGCACTTCAAAATGAATGAAAATTAGTCCACAGAAAAACACGTTCTCTCGGTGAACAATACATTTACTGTACCTTTGAGGTTATCCATTACTGAAACATTTTCAGGTAGGTTATTCCCAAGAATATATTTTGAAAATAAAATAAAAATAACTAGAATACTTTCTGTGCGCAAATCAGACCGCCAAATGTTGCAGTATCACTGGAGACTCCAGAGGCTTATAAAGACCCCCTCCAGACATGTTTTAAAAAGCATACAAATTATCCACTTTTAATTGCTTGTGTCTGATATGATTTAAAGAGGCAACAAATAGGATTTGGGTTTTTTTTAAGCTTGGCGCCACCTAGCGTCAGTGGTGTTGTGTCGCACTGTCGCACTGACCAAATTGACCGTGGGGATCCAGAGATAATCAATAATATGACTCTATTAGACTCTCTAAATTAAATAATATATAGGTTGTAAAGCCACCAGTATACCTCTATGAATACGTTGAATGAGAAGGTGTGTGGACACTATACTAAATAAATGAGTAAAGAGACCGAGCAACAATTATCAGATTCATCTGAATAAAAAACAAATAGTAATGCAAATAATTATACCAGAATGCACAGTACCAGTACAAACAACTCACAGTAAATTATACCAATATGTACAGTATCAGTTCAAAAACAGTAGACACAGTGGATTTCTACCAATATGCACATGTAAACAGTCCTGATTCTAGAATAAAGGGTACCGTTTGGAAACGAGGGAGCGTATCTACTGCCTGTAGATTTTGGAAAGTTTTCTTTAGTCAGCTTTGATTCCAGCAGTTACAAGTGACTCCAGTGTTAAGTGTAGTGTCTCCTTTAATTCTGTGAAATGTGTGTCTTTAATAATGCCTCCAGGCCAGTTGCTTAACAGGATGTCAGTTTGACATCATCATCATCATTATCACCATCCCCACTCAGATGTCAACAGGATCCACACCTTATTACACACACCCAGATGTGTGCGTTTGTACGTGAGTGTGTGGGAGCCTTTGTGTGTTGGGTGTTAATGTCAAACTGTTATTTTATTTTTTACCAGTCTAATAACTCAGTAATTAAGAGCTGAGTGCCAGACCAGGAGACTTCATTTTTTTTCTGGCAGGATGTCAGCCCACATGCACACACACACAGACACACATACACACACACGGTATACACACAGTTTCATGTCATCATCGATTAGGAGGGCATATGTGCTAATCAATAATGACAGTGTACGTTTGTGTGTGTATGTGTGATCCTTAAACTGATGGTTAGTTGTATTTTTTGAAGTGGGGTTGTATTAAGTACTTATCCGTAATCAGTGTATTACCTACAGTAGATGGCAGTCAGCACGCTCCCAGTTTGGAGAAACAGGCAGAATCGCCACGGAAGCTAGCAATGTACTGCAGTGGATGGAGGTAGCAGCAAAAAGTATTTTAAGCTACCTAAAAAAGTCAATAGTGTTTACCTTAAATTCAGTTGTTTGCCTTTCCATCAGATAGCAATTTCTAATGGTGAAATGAAGCTGTTATGTCCATCTTTGCTCTCTTCAAACCCACCAGAGTCCTTTGACAAAAACAGTAATTTTACCTCTCAGAACATGGGAGTCGCTGAAAAACCGCTCCCTCAGTATGTTAGTTTGTTGTGTTTTAAAGGGTTATTTTGGTTTCATCAAAGTCACACAGTAACACAAACCACGCACTGATTGAAGCAGCAGCAGACTAGCAACTCTCACGTTCTGCTAGGTAAATTACTTTTTCCAAAGGAGTTTGGTGGCTTTGAAGAGAGCATAGATGGATAGAACAGCTTCATTTTACCATTGGAAATTACTGTCTGATGGAAAGGTAAAGTGGTGAAAATATTCTAAATGCAGCGTACATTATAGCTAATATTGACTCTTTACGTAGGCTAAAATAGGTTTTGCTGCTGCCCCCCATTCACAGCAGCACTTAGCTTAACTGTTGTCACAGTACTTCTGCTTGGGTCTCCAAACTGGGGGCATGCCGACTGCGATCTATTGCAATTTATACACTAATTATGGATAAGTGTATGAGCTACATTAGGGTCAAAAGTTTTGCACTTGAAAAAATAAAATTTGAAACTGAAAATTCATGTGTTGATCTTGAATTTGGAAAAATACAACAATGTATTCAAAATAAAAAGAAGTGTATGAAACGTTTTTTTTTTTTCAGGTTAAATAGAATTTTGATTCACTTTGGTAATTCTTTTGAATAAATAATTTATTTTCATTTTTCACTTCCATATATATTTGTGACATTTGAGGGCTTATTTTTTTCAGTTGCATGTTTTATTTTTTCACTTTCAGATCTTATTTTTTACAGTTTCAAATCCTTTTTTTTTTTTTTTCAGTTTCAAATCTGTTTTTTGAGTTTCAGACTTTTGGCCCTGATGTGGCATGGGGGACGTGGCATCAACTGAGAGGGGTGTGGAGTCATGAGTGCCAGTGCCTTCAGGGAACGTAGGAACTAAAAAAATTCTGACTCAACACTTACATCCACTATATTCATGTGACTGGCAGTGTAAAAACTGATGCCAGTGACAAACTTCCATTTAGAAACAGTACTGAGCACCAATTGCGGTATTAGAGCGATAAATTATGCCAGATTTTTCATTTCAACGGCCACATTTTAAGTGCTGGTATGTCTGATTTCTACATAGCACTGTGAACGCAGCGTAGTGTCCACTTCACTTACTTAGTTTTGGGAAATCATAACAAACATTAAGGGGTCGTTTTTGTGACAACATACTTTTTTTTGTGATGTCTTTTAAGTAGCGAATTTATCAAAGCTGGAAAGTGTGATTGTCCACAGCTCCATCAATACGGCCCTGTTGATGCTTCCTTCCACATCCAGACGTGTCCCCTGGATAAAACCTTTGAACTTTCATACATGTTTCATACACTTATTTTTATTTTGAATAGATTGATTTTCAAAATTCAAGATCAACAGATCAGTTTTCAGTTTCAAATTTTATTTTATCAAGTACAAAACGTTTGACCCTAATGTAGCTCCATATAGGTGCCCCATGCAGCCCCACTTTAAAAACTCAGAACTATCCCTTAAAGGCCACATTAATTGTAGAAACAGGAAGAGATGAGAGTCTGATGTCTGTATTTCAATATATTTAATATGAACATATTACCATACTGTGTGTAGCCAGTACGTTTAGAGACAGTAACACCATAGTTTGTGCTTTGTTGATAAAGCTCTCATGTGACAGTAATTAATCATGCTGTTAATTTATGCAGATTTGCTGTGAGCATTCCATACTGTATAGATTCTGTCCCTAAAACCTTTTTGATCAATAGATAATCATCACACATGCACACACAACAATAACATGGGTAGAAATATGGTTGTACTGTGCTGAAGTTACACCGAGTTGAATTTGCCTGTTTATCTGTAGAACATGATTAGGTTAAGCAGTTAGAAGATATATGAAAATGAATGAGGAAACACTTTTGATTTGTGCAGTGCTGATACTCAGGTAGCAGATAGCTTGTTTGTTGCATCCCTACATGTAATGTCACCTGAACCTTGTTCTTAGCACAGTGCTAACTCTAGCTATTATCATAAATTGGTTTTGTTTCTAAACTATAGCATTATTTAAATTATAGGACAGCACATTTCACACCATTGTAAAAATGATATGAGGCTTTTCAAGTTAGATGGAGCACACCGTCCATTCAGCCTTTCTCCTGCAGTGTTAAAAGGACAGTTCGAATCTTCACTCTCAAAAGAAGAAAAAGCAGTTTCACAGTTGGCTCGTTCCATCTGTGATGAGTCACTGGAATTCACTTAATTTCAAATTAAATTACTAAAAATACTCCTAAGCTATAGAAAATGAAGTAATTGTAATTTACTTTTCCAGCTGCAAGTAGAGAACCATAAAGACTATGAGTGTGAGCATGTATATGCCATGGCATTTAGATGCCAGCGCTGATTTAAATAGCCCTTGGGGATAACACCTCCAGCATGCTGGAGACAAATTTGTTTTCATCAGCTGTTGGGGGGTGTTTAACGGGAGAATCATTACATTATTAGTGTGGTAACACTCACAGCACTGCACTGAACTAATTAACCAAAGTATTAGCAGGGATAAATTGCCAAACATTACATATCCATTTTCAAGATCCCAAGCTGACCTTTTCTGTGCTCACAAAGGAAAGAAAGAAAGAAAGAAAGAAGAATGTGAATGCTCTTATGAGGTTATGTTCCAGTCCCATTTTGTATACATCTTGGAAAATGGTATTTTAATGGGTTCTTTTTGGTATACCAGTAGCTATGCGTCTTAAAGGTCAGTAACATGACATCACACTAAGCAAGTGTGATAGAGTGATTCACATAAAACATGCTGCACTTCTTAAAGCATCCATTAACGTTTGTGCTTCATCGTGTATATTGTATGTACTGGTGGCTGAATGAAATTTACCTTGAAAAAAATGTGGAATTTGTCACATCAGAGCCTTCTGTGATTCAGTTTCTCACTCTCAGCATGTCACCATAAAGGACTTTTAACTTTTCTACACCAGTAAGAAAAAGTAGGAAGCCTGATGTACTAGATAGCAAGCAGTACATGAACTCATGCCTCTTTGCATAACCTTATTTCCGTTACATGTTTTAGCAACCTGATTTCCCTCCAAACTCGTCAAATACCAACACTTGGTTAGTAGCCCTCAGCGTCAAATTCCGACTCAATGAAGCACCCTTTAACTGTAGTATGAGCGACACTTTTTGACACCCTGAGTAGCTGCTGTATTGTAAAGAATGAAAGAGTTCGCAAAGGGCAGGTGGGAGGTGAGGTGGATGGGTCAAAGAATTCCGGACTTTCACCTGGGAGATTGTGTCCTGTGTGAAACCAAAAGTCAATCAGGTTACATTAATAACCACGTAATTTGCTAGTATGTGTAGCATACTATGCTGGTAACATGTGCCAAATAACGTATGTGATGTATGTCATGTGATGTTACAGTATATCAGTGAAAAAGTCACTTATCTTAAGCCAAACCATAATGTATTTTCTTCTAACAATGTTCTTTTGCTGGTTAAACATAAGGAACTAAATCTAAAAACAAAGTTTTGTATAAACCTAAATACTTACATTTTAGGTTTAGTTTGAAAAGAGACTGCTGATATTTAATGAGCAGAAACTGTACATTTCTTGTCAAAACGGAAGTTTATTTTGAGAAGATGAAATGCATGTAATGACCGTGAATTGACATGCCATCCCTAAGGCCCTATTTAGACGACAACGGTTTCTCTAAAAACGGAAAAGTCTGTCCTTTGTGTTTTAAAAAACTTCCGCGTTTATATGATGACATTATTGAAATGATCCCTGCTCACACGGAGCCGCAAAATCTACTGGAAACGCCGTAGTATGCATGTCAGGCCAATGGGTGGCAGTGTAAATTTACAAAGGAACACCACAGCATGACGCCATGCGCCTGCGCTGAAGCACCTTCCTCTACACCATGGTGATTACAAACCAAAACAAAGAAGACACACTGGCGAAAGCACACACAGATAACTTTGTCTGGATGGATGACGAGGTGGAGTTGCTACAGTAAATCTACACTTTACTGGAGAAGTGTAAATTCAACAAGATGAGCAGCACAAACAGAGCTCGACATTGTTGTTGTGATGGTCGACTCTCGCACATGCCAAGTGACTGGAACCGTAATGTGCATGTACGAAAAGTCTCTGTTTTCAGAGGAACGGCATATTGCAAGTTTACATGACAATGGAGACGGTGCTGTTTCCTAAAAATTGCACTCGGGAACCCATTTTCAAAACGTTGCATTTTCAGGCACCCAAAACACTGCAGTCGTGTAAACAATCAGCCAAAACGCAACTAAAATTTATTGTTTTCAGTTGAAATAATTGTCGTATAAACAGGACCTAAATAAGCAAAACTGATGCTGTAGGGTACCCAGAGCATTTCACACATAGGTCCAATGAACAAGAGTCGGTATTTGACATTGAATGTGTTGGTTTTAACAACCAGTTGCCCAAAGTTGAAAGGTGCAGTCAAACATAAACATGCTGACTATATTTAATATTAGTAACCTTTGGTGTTATGGTGGTGTTAATGGCAAAGCAGACTCTAATATAGTATAAAACAGACATCAGAAAGTAAACTGAGCTTTGAGCAAGTACGTGGTTACTTGGGGTTGGGGGTTCTACAGCAGTAGCTATATGACTGTCTCTAAATCTCTCATGATTTGTTTATTTGCCGAGTTCTACCAAGCCAATTTAAACTTGGAATTGGACACGCTATGACCATTTTAAAATTGGTAACTGTTGATACCAGTTGAACCCTTGTGAGGCCTTTTATGTTGATTGACCACAGGTTCTTGAATCTTGAAAGCTTCAGTGAGTTGGACTTTGGAACGTAATTGCATGTGGGTGTGAAAACTGCTGATCTGCCAAAACAGGTGCAGATGAAATGAATGTTGATCTGCAGAAGATCTGACTTAGGCTTGGCTGGGTCTGGCCACTTTCTCAGCACTCCTCTGATCTATCAAGAGAGACACACCAAGTGATCTGAGCATTAAGCTGCAGAAGAGAGTCATTTATCCTCCCTGCCTGGTTGCTAACTGCTCTGTCTTAGTCGTAATGATAGTTTAAGCCACCCTGAAAGGCCTCACTTCTCAATTTTAAGCTTTACTGAACCATTATTGCCATTGGGGGTGATCATTTCAGAAGTGAAGCTAAATGGGTGATGCATAACTGACCCCAGATATGTTTTCGAGTTGAATTTGTTGCCATTTCCCAAAACATGTATTATGTATTTGCATATTAATGTGCTAACTGCTACCCAAGGTATAATGGGATGTTGTGGAAAAAGACCCGCTGTGTCATTGTATCCATCCCTTGATTATTTCTAAATGTCAGGTGTTCAGTCAGAGTAGAAAAGGCCACTGAACCGCCGTGCCTCTATGGCCAATACCATTGGCTAAAATGTCCATAAGTGACAAGGACGACAGTGACTAGTAATTTGCTGGATGAAACAAAGGAATGTTCAACATTTATTTAAATGCAAATTAATTCATTAAAAAGGCAAATGAAAGAGGAAAATGCATTACAGCCATTTCTAATTCATGCGTGATACGGAATGCATTTATTTTGATAGCTTTGTGAATGAAGAGTTGAATTTCTGTGGTGATTACAGTGTTGGGGGCTGCTCTAATAACAGTCCTGGTGACCTCTGTGTCAGCTGAAGGTGGGAATCGGAATGGAGGTGCTTTCTTTAGACACTATCATTCAGATTCAGTACAAAAGTCAGTTTTAAAAAGTGATGACACACAGAACTGTTGTTAGTTAAAATGAATAAAATTACTATAGAACTCCAAGCTGAATAGAAAACTAACCAGAGGTGCTTTTTTCCAAGGTGGGAATTTATCAAATCAAATTTGCAGCCAGTCAAATTGCTTCATCCCAGTTACCACAGTTATCACAACACTTGAAGCAAAATGTTATAGAAGTTGGCAAAAGAGAGGTCTGGCAATGTGAGGTTACAGATCCTTGGTGGCTGAATTGAGACCCTGTGTTCCATCAGCCTGACAGTGGCTGATTGGAAAATTTTTACATATTGCCCAACGGTTTTATACATATGGCTTGGCAAATTATACAACATTAGAAAGGGTGTAATGATACACTGATCTGGATCAATATATCGATTTAATGACCAACAATCCAAAATGGAAACATTGATACATATCATCATCTTTAAGACTAGCCTTTATTTTGAAATTCCCATGGCATGCCTGTATCAGCATTTCCATCCAAGGACACCTCCTCGCTAAACATTCAAACAATGCAGCCTCCCTAGTGCCAGGCAGACAATGGCAAGCAAGCAAGAAAGAGACAATGAGGATATTTATTGATATTGTCTCATATTGATAGCAGGCCACTGAATTGAATCAAATCGAAACTGTATTGTGGCGGACTTTGTGATATCAGCAAAAAATATGTCTTTGTCTAAAGAATCAACATATTGTATTATAATAAAATGTATTATTTACATCCCTAATCATTAGATGTAGGTAGTTGCTGCGCAGCTGTTTTTCAGTCTTAATGTTTGTTAGTTGCTACCTGCAGACACCTAAGAAAGCGTGTGTTCCTTTTCATAAACAGCATCCTTGTGGCATCTATAGTTGCCAGGTTACACATCTTCTTTGTTTACAGGTAGAATTTGATCATGTGTATGACTATGGGATCCAAACCTGCATTGTTTAAAAACTGATGCCAAATTATCTTGCTAATCTACAGGGGCAACTCAAATGCAGCTGACAGATTGTTTCCTCATATTTTGATACAATTTTTTTTTGGTAATCATGCACCCTGGTTTTGGTATTAACTAAACAACAACAATGCATAGTACAACACTGTAGTGCTTATCTGTGGCTGAAAATGAGGTCGGTGATGCTATACTTAATGTCACCAAATCCCATAAAAAGACCACAACCAACAATTTATTAGCAAACGTAAAGTACCCTAAAGAGCTATTGAGTATATCTGGCAGCAGGGTTATGAAGGGGACATGCAACCTTGTACAATGACACAGCAAACCCTGGGCCAACCCTAGAAATGTGAAAGTCCGTAACTGACTAAGTGATGAGGTTACACTGTAAGTCGGTCAAATTCGACTCTCCCCATTGGCCATTGCTCATTCAAAATGAATAGGTGCAACCGTGTTTCAGGAAGGAATGCCTTTGCCTCCGTGATTCATCTTCTGTTCCACTCCCTTAATACATAACGTGATTGTTGCTGCTGCAGAACCCATTTGTTACTCTACCCACAAAGGTTGACACAGAAAACCTCATTTGAGAAATTCAGGAGAAGCTGTAAAATATTGCACTTTTTGGTGCCACTTTTTGTCCCTCCCCACCAGCGTTTTGTTTTCAGGTCGTCTGTATGTATGTATGTTCGCCTGTACGTATGTCTGTCCCATTCTCATGAATGCAATATCTCAAAATTACCTTGAGGGGACTCCACGTCCACGTGGACTCAATAATGGGCTAATTTGATTTTGGTGGTCATACAGTAGGTCAAAGGTCAAGTCACTGAGATCTCATCTTTCTCGTTCTTGTAAACACAATATCTCAAGAGCACCTTGAGGTATTTTTTTTTTCTAAATTTGGCAAAAAATTGAAACTTGGATTCAGGATTAAACTGATCAGATTTTGGTGGTCAAAGGTCAAGGTCACTGTTACCATACATCCATCATATCCTGTGAACACAATATCTCAAGAACATCTTGAGGGAATTTCTTCAAATTTGCCACAAACAACCATTTTGAGTCAAGGATGAACTGATTAGAATTTGGTGGTCAAAGGTCAAGGTCACTAAGACCCTATCCTGTGCATTCTCATGAACCTGATATCTCAAGAACACAGTCAGGGGACTTCTTCAAATTTGGCACCAATGTCCACTTGGACTCAAAAACGGAGTAGAATTTTGTGGTCAAAGGTCAAGGTCAAGGTCACTGTGACCTTACATACATCTCATTCTTGTGAACACAATATCTCAAAAAGGCCTTGAGGGAGTTTCCTCAAATTTGGCACAAACATCTGTTTGCTTTCAACAATAAACTGATTAGATTTTGGTGGTCAAAAGTCAGAGGTCAAGGGGAAGATTTGTCAAGGGGAAGAAGCATCCATGTTTTCACAGACATAGATGTAAATGCAAGTTGACTGGTTCGTGGATGCATGCAACCTCAAGGTGGTGTAGATATACATATTAATATGTAGATATTCCTGAATATGTGTATGTGTTTCCTGAGATGATGTTTCAATCCTATATTTATAGGGTGTTGACACAGTTTGATTTATATGGTCAGAGGGAGAGTGTGGCAGTGAATGTGCTCAGAGCAGACAGCTGGTGGCAGTTGAAGCAGAAAAGAAATTAGCAGTAAAGTTGTCAAGTGGGAGTAAATGTACAGGGTCGGTCTCACTTTACTATGGCCATCTATCCCTGGAATATTCGGGGCACAATTTAGCACATTAACCATACAGGATCCAGCACATACTAGGTTTTGACCTAGCCTTGTTTATTTTCAGGCTTTACTTTTTAAGCTGGAATTGTTATCCTGTGGAGATGCACATGGACATCAACACAGAGAAGAGTGTTATGGGTGAGTGGGTGGCAAAAGAGCTTGTAGAGGAGTTGACACACACAACTCTCAAATCCAAACAACATGTAATGCAAATCCCATCACACAAGCAAATTGATTGATGGAACCATCTCTTGTTAGAAAAGGCTTTGTCCTGTCCAAGTACGCTGATAAATCCTTATCTCTCATGTTTATTCCCCAGTTGAAGTGGGTTGTTACAGAGTGAAATTGATTTCCATTTTCTGATTTCCTCTATATGATGTTTACATTGTTGTTTGCAAAACCTGACATTGCTTCCTAGTAGACCTGTGCAATACAACCCCAAGATATATTAGATTCACACTCGCCAACATATCCTAGTGACACCCGTGTACTTTATCTTATTTTCAGCTCGAAAAAGCTTTCGTTGAGATTTAGTAGGATCAAGTTGTTGTTGGTTTTCGTCTTTCCATGGGATTTTTCAACAAACAGAAAAATAGAGGGGCGTCGGTAGCATAGTGGATAGTGCCGGCGCCCCATGTATAGAGGCGATGCCTTGCAGCAGCGGTTGCGAGTTCGACTCCGGCTTGCAGCCCTTTGCTGCATGTCATCCCCACTCTCTCTCTCTCTCTCTCTCTCTCTCTCTCTCTCTCTCTCTCTCTCTCTCTCTCTCTCCCCCATTTCTCACAATGTCCTGTCCATTAAAGGTAAAATGCCCAAAAAATAATCTTAAAAAAAAAAAGAAAAATACAGAATATCCTCAGCCTTATCCTTTAATCTTGGAGAGATAGTAGGGGCATAGTATTTATCAGATACAACACTACAAAAGTAAAGTAGATCATTTGTGGCAGACAGTTTCAGATAAGTAAATCAGTATATTAGTAGCTGCATCTTATGACCTGTATAGTGTCACTGTAGTAACCTACTGTATGTAAGTATTTAGGTGCTATTTAGAATAATGTTAGAATATTATTGTTGACCTTGTCAATGACATTGTTGGCATCTTATGTATCTGATTATTGATAGTATCCCCACATTGTAAATGTTTTCATCAGACTGCCAAACCTGAGCAACTAACTTATGCTGGGCTTACACCAAACGATTTTCACAGTCCCAGACTAAAAAGTGACAGTCTTGAGGAGTCTAACTGGAGTCTCGGCGCGCTCCCGTCATCTCGATCGTTAAGTTTAAGGTGGTAATCAGCAGTCAGCGACCGCGTTTCATACCAGTCTTTCCCTAGTCTTGGGCTTGCGATCATATCAAACGTGTTTAATATTATCGCCAGTCGCAGTGACGGAACACAATCAACAACCAATAGACTAGTCTGGGACTAAAAACTCTAAACACTAGTCTTTAGATGTGAGCTGATAGTCTTTTAGAGTCTTTTCTAAATCTTGTCAAAGTCTTCTGGTGTGTGGGTAGCATCAGGTGTCCACATGGAGGGATTATGACTCTGAAAGTTTATTTTTCTGCTATGATTGAAGTCTCTACGGCAGATAATAATATGTGTACTTTGTGAAAGTATTTTTCTTGATATGTGAGCACCAGTAAGGGTTAGCTCTTCTTGAGAAAGTTTCTCTCCATGATCAAATATACTGAGTCCAGTCAATCGTCTGAAGTGGAGATAGAAGAAGTGTGTAAATCAGAATCATCTAGAGAGTGCAGTGTGTGTGTGTGTGTGTGTGTGTGTGTGTATACACTTTGAGCTTGAGTGTGTGGAAACACATGACAGTGTGAGTGTGTTCCTGAAGGGAACGGGGCAGTTGCCACTTCAGATTTTTTCTCCTCTTTCTCAACTCCTGCCTTCCTCGTCAAGCTGTGACAAGTCCTCTGAGACATCTCTCCTGCTGAAACGTTCACACAGAATGAATCACACAAACATCAGATAGCTGGAGTACTTTCATATAGAGTCCAGCCATGGCACATGAAAATCTGTACTATAGGCACTACTTTGAGAAGGCATTGGTGGATACATCTACCAGTTTGTGAAATAGTAAACTTAAACTACACTTAAATTCTTTAAATGTGAAGATTTTTGTGGGTTACACTTCAGCCAATTCTCTGCTTACTAGATCCACTTTTCATCTTAAAAATCCATGATTTCAGTTTATCTCAGTTGAGGCAAGATAACATCATCAGAATTTATGCAGATTAACAGTTTGTATCTGTTTAGAGAGTTGCCAATAAAACTGTATTGATTTTGATCCAGTGAGCCTCCACTCCCGCCACCTCCAGCTGGGACGACATCCAAAACTGTGATCTAGTAAAAGAAAGAGTCTGTGGTTGCTTTCAGTGGGCTAAAAGGTCAGAGGAAGGTCTATGTAATGAATGCAGCGGTTTGTTTATTGGCCTAATTATTAAAAAATAGTCAGTTAACTACAAATTTCATATATTTTACATATTTTACATTCTAAGCATACAAATATGATCTTTTACAGGTAGTAGTGCTGTTTTGATTTCACATTTCGCAGTAGACACATGAAGTATCATCACTTGTATTGAGAAATGTGTCACTATTCTCAAGGTTAACTATCAGTACCTTCATTAGAAAAATTCTCAATTTTATTGTTGTGTAATAAATGAATACCAAACACATAAAAACAATATTTTCATTATATAAAGAATCATTAGAACATTTGACTTTAATGTTATATATGTCGGACCCTTCTGATATCAGTTTGATGATGATAAGCATGGGGGCAATGACCAGTATTTCAGGAGATCCAGTGTAGCAAGCAGATATCTGGGTCAAGACTTCCTCTTCTGTGTGCTGGTCATTTTGGCTATTAAGGATAAAAATAAAGATTACAATCTCTATAAATAGAGATACGCCTTTACAGAAACGCAGAGACAAAACAAATAAAATAAAAATTGTTGTCTCATGATGGCTAGTGGGTTCCAAGATGTTTTATAGCCAATGTGTTACTCCTCACCAAATTGACTATTTACCTGCCGCTCATATGTGATTGGTCAGTACTATTCGGACTACAAATGGAAACCAGAACTCTTCTGATACTACGGTCTTGGTCAGAAGGTCAAAGGACATCGTCACTGTGACCTTGGGTCCATCTCATTATTGTGAATGTGGTAATTAAACTTTGCCTTGAGGGACTTCCTCAAATTTGTCAGAAACTTTCACTTGGACGCAACAGTGAACTGAATAGGTCTTGGTGGTCAAAGGGTAAGGCCAGTGTGACCTTGCATCTCTCATTGTCATGAACACAAATATCTCAAGAAGACCTTGCAGGGATTTTTCTTTTTTAAATTTGGTACAAATATCCACTTGGACAAAGATTAACTGATTAGATCATGGTGGTCAAAGGTCAAGATCACTGTTACCTTATAAAATGTGCTTTTGGTCATAATTCAAGAATTGGTATGCTAATTATGACATTTGACACAAATGTCTAATAGGATAAAATGTTCAGTTAAGTTATGACATTTTATATACATAAGGTCAAAGGACACAAAAACACTTTTGTGGCCATTATTTAGTGCCATAACTCAGAAGCAGAAGGGGAGACATTTGTTCAGATACTTAACTGGTCTCACTAATCTTGGGTACCCAACTTGACACTGCTAATCGTACAGATCTTCTATAATGTCAGGGTTCAAGATGTGTGTGAAGCATCCATGTTTTAGAGTATGCAGCTTCTTTTCAGCAACATTTGAAGCATTGTTAACTGTCCTACCAACATATGAGTCTGTACAGCCATGGATGTAAACTGTAACTGCAGCTTGACTGGTTCAAAGACATACAACTACAAGGTGTTAAAATTTAGATTGATGATAATATGTTGATACTGGGGCATTAGCACTATATAAACTTCCTCAGGGGTCTAAGAACCTTGAAAGGAATTTGGGAACTTCACCTGTGTGTTTAGCAGAAGAACCAGGGACTAAGTTTATTTCTCAAATGAAGACTCAGTGGCATATGGAATTTGTGTATAGCTTCATTCACAAACAAAGGGAGTACTAAGTGACACCAGTATCACTATCAGAATGAGGAACAAACATTTCTTGTAATATTTATCATTGTTACATCACCATTAAACATCGCATTGTTTGCAGCTGCGCCTTGTAGCAAAGCATCTCTGATGTTTACTTCACATTGTTACATCACCATTAAACATCAAACACACAGCAAATTGGAGACAGGTGCTCTGAAGTTTTCAGTTTTCTCTTCCACCTTTACATGTCACCTTTTCATCCATTCATTACATCCAGTTTAAGCATCAAAGTCACGCCAAAGTACATACCAAAATCAGGGTGACTGTGTTGTTGCTTCCTCGTGTAAAAAATTGCAAGCACTGTTGTCATTTTTGAATTTGTCATTGGTTTATTTTGCCTAATCCTGTTATATTCCTCAGATGTTACCAAAAACGCCGACAGGAATGCACAAACAGGCTTCTTGTTTTTAGTTTTCTGTGGTTCCATAATGCCTAGGTGTTTGGTGTAATATAAGGTTAGCAAATTGGTCACTGGTGGATCATCAATCTCAAGTTCGTGTCAAGTCCTTGCAGGTTTATTTTAGTTCAAAATTGAGATCAGTGGGAAGCAATTATTGCTTGGAATAAAAAAAAGAACAAAAACATAAAGAGTAGGCATCATTATGAAATATGGGCCTCTCCCTGTAATCCCATTTCCTTATTACCTTGTGTTTCTTCTTCCCCTCTGTGGCTGTGTTTGCACACTTTTATTTTCTTCTTCTTGACTGGGAAATATATGTATGAGCAGCTAATGTCTTGGTTATAATCAGAGACAGCCATGTATCTTTCCAACACCTTCTCACTCCCACCTTGTCAAATACACCAGTTTAGTCAGTGGCCCTATGCTTCAAACTACAATATGATGCGCTTGGTTCCCCTTTATCATCAGTTTTGGATGCTCAGGGATAGTGTGTCAATTTCAGCTTGTTACATGTTACAATGAAAAATTAAAAAAAAAAAATGGTCAAAATAAACTCCCTTGTAAACAGGAAGCATAGGTTTCAATTATTACTTTAGGTTTAGGCAACAAAACTACTTGGTTGGGTTTAGAAAAAAGATTATGGTTTGGGTTAAAATGGGTACATTTGTTTCATAACTTCACTTACATAAGTAACTTAACAAGTATTTTACATGACGTTAACTATGAGCCTGTTTATACCAGGTATTAATATGCATCTTGGGTTATCTGATCACAAGTTGACATCGCTAAACACAAGTGTAGACCACTAAAATGCATTTGACCGCAAATCTTTTATTGTGTAAATGTCAATGTGTCCTGATGTGTTCCTAACATACATCATCAGTAGAATATATAGTGGCTGTTTTGGTGACAGCATGCTAATGCTCTATAACTTGCCCATTTTACAATGAGTTGGACAAAGTGTTGACCATCCATTGCTTTGCCCTATTGAAGGAGACATGTTGAATTCAGCTAACAGCAATATCTCCAGCTGGAGCCTACTAACACAACTGCTAACGTGACTAGCAAGCAACTAGCAAGAGTGTGGGCATAATAATGTGGTTAAGCCCTCTGACCTTCACGCGTAAGTTACAGGCACTAACAAAATCTGAACACAAGTTATCAGCCGGAGATGCATGACAGACACAGGTGTGAGCAGCGACGTGTCTCATTTGTCTATTCGTGTTCGGATCACCAAAACACATGTTAATACCAGGTTTAAACAGGCTCAAAATTGACTTTTGGTTCACACAGGACATGGGCAGCAGTCTCCTGGGAGAAAGTCCTGTGTTTGTTCGATCCATCCACCACTACTCCCTCCCACCATTCGCTGACTTTGTCACGCTTTATACTATGCCATTGCCGCAGATGGGTTAAAATCGGAGTTAGTTGAAAGCCTAGTACGTGCCGAAGGCTACTGTCCAAGCTGCTTTATTTAACGCCCTGGGGATGAGAATGGTTTGCTCTTTTGGTTATGTTAAGTGGTGTCATCAAGCATATTCACATGGTAGCCTGCAGCTGCATATTTTGAAGGTAACCAAACATTTCTGCTGTGAAAGGACAATTAAAGAGGCTTGTTCTCAAGAGAGAGGGAGGGAAAGAGAGGAGGGGAGATGAGGAGCAAGAGAAAGCAAGAGAGGTGACTTTCAGTGATCAACAGAGCCAGACCGCTGCTGCAAGTGGTTTAATGGTGAGCTTGGACCTGCTGATGAGACTGTATCATGGGTCATCACCAAAGGTTACTGAGGGTTAGGCCTGCTTGAAATGGTATATGAACTGTCTCATCATGCCACACACACACACACACACACACACACACACACACACACACACATTTAGCTGAATACACACTTACTCAGACATGCCCACACACATAACACAGTACAGGATGGTATATTCTGCTCTCAATAACAGATGCATACAAATGGTCATGAAAACAGCGAATATAGAAAATGATCAATAATTTAAGCCTTGAACTGATGAACTGTCGTCTGCTTTAGCAACAGCTTGTGAAATGCATGTAATATTTAAAGCAAATGCAAACTGTTGGCATTTTAATAAATTACAAATGTATAAAATCTGTATTTGTGCCTGCTGGTCAGGCTGCATTCTGTGTTTTCAACCTAACAATGACACCACATCATCCCCAAATGTCATGCACCACCTAACTCATTAGTTTATGCCTTAGCAAACTTCCTCCCTTTTTTTTTTTTTTTTTGCCTCTGCTGCATTCTTGATTGCATCCTTTTCATACGCCCCATTGCTACTGGCGTGAGTAATAACCAAAGCACAAGACTGACAAATACAGCTGGAAGTGAATTCACTGCTCAGAGAAAACGTTTCCACAACAATATTTTCTGTTTTGTTTTCCAGTGTTATTCCTCATACTTATTAAAAAACATTTATTTTATTTTATTCCCCCTCAACAAATCTGTCTTTGGCACAAGACACACTAAAAATCATCACTCGTGCAGCCATCCCCATTTTGTAGTCACATATCCAAATAAATTTGATTTTATAGATATTTATTGGTACTTTTGGAAAGTTATTGTGTACCATCTGATAAATAAAGAGACAGCTATTATAATACCGACAACAACACCACCAAAGACAATAAAGACATAGGCAGCAGGGCACCTCTTCCATACTATAGACTTATTCTCCACATGTAATTAAAGTGTTCCACATATCATCATAAGATGAAGCATCCTCACACATAGAAGTTCAGTTAAATGTGTGTAGTCTGAAAATTCATACTTAAAGTGGGCATGCAAAAAGGTGACCTCGTTAACCACATCTTTGCATATCAAGGTTTGCATATCAGGCTTTGCTAGCATGCAGGTGAACAGGCAAGATGCCTGCCAAACTGCAGACCACAAACAACAAACCAGTAGTGATTTGAGTCATTGGTGAGCCATTGCTGTTTTCCAGGAGCTTTTCAGACAATTATTTGTGGGTGTTTTATAGTGATCTGTTGCTGTTTTTATAGTAGGGATAGTGCCACAAAAAAACGGTTAATTTTTTTGCCAAGGCATCACTACATTTCCTGCTGGGATAGGGGCATGAGAAGTGGTGGTTTTTACCAAGATATATCTGCTTTTCTAACAAGGAATTTGCTTCCAAAACCTTGCATTTTTAGCCAAAACATGAACTTTTCCTAACTACAACCAAGTGTTTTTTGTGCCCAAACCTAACCCCACGTTAGCTACATAGTTGTTGAAACATTAAGTTTCAAAATATGGGCTACATAATATGCAAATGCAGAAATGCACAATGTCAGTATTATTTTTGGACAGGTCAGAGTAGCTTTTATGGTCTTATGAGATGAATATCGTCTTTTTTTTGTCCATCAGACTTTCCACCATGTTACACTGCACATCATCAAAAACATACAATCCCTTCGGTGAAATGTAGTTGTGGCAGCATCATGCTGTGGGGTTGTTTCTGTACAGCAGATTGCCTGTGTCTAGTCAAGGGGTTTCGGGCTTATGAGGGCAGAGGGTAACATGAAGTGTGCAGTCTGCCGGAAACCTATGACTATGGGAAAGATTGTTTTTCCAGCAAGACGCTGAGCCCCAGCGTAAAGCCAGAGCTACACAGGAATGGCTTCAAAATAAATAAATTTAGAGTTTGCAGCTGGACTTCGAAAAGGCTGTTCACTCACCACCCCTATGATATCTGAAGGGCTTATTCAGTTTTGCAGAGAGGAATGGGAAAATTGCTGTGTCCAATAGGTCATAGAGACCCATCCACACACATTCAAGGCTATAATTACTGCCAAAGGTTCATCTTGTAAATACTGACTGAGAGTTATTATACAATGTAAACAAGCACTTAGTATTTTATATCTGTAAATACAGTAATTGCCTTAACTTTGACATAAAGGGTCATATTTCCATCACATATTCTAAGTGGTTACCCATAATTTGAGACTTGACTGGTGCTCTTTTAATTATGCCATCACATTGTGCCTTATTTCTCCTGCAATACTTTTATGGAGTACGACACAGAATTAGTACCACCAATTGTTTATCTCAGTGCACCTGACCCCTAATGTTCTGCGCACTGTGACGCACACAAGCTCTGCCAGTTCTCTACCTGCTTTTAAACAACCTGCAACTAGATAGTAATGGAGATGTTGCAGTGACAAAGGGGAGGAAATATGGATGAACATGTTTTTTTAGCTCTTACTTTTTAGAAATTAGTCATCTAATGGTTTGCTTTTGAATATATGTGGGCTCTGTTTTCCTCAAATTTGCCATTTTCTGTGATTCATTGTTCAGTCTTGTGTTTATATTTGTTGGCCTCAGATGATGTCTGACATGAAAATCATCTGATAATATAGGCTATTTTATTTGTTGTGGGTGCTTAAGTGTTATCTATATTTTGATACAGATCAGCAGCCACATTGGTTTTTTTTCTTCCACAAGGAAATCAAACTCTTACAGCAACTTATTTTACAAAAAATAGGTGCTATCATATCATCCTATCATTGTCATAGCAACCATAGAAACAGAGTAACATTGCAGGTCATAAACAACCTAAACAGGCAGAATCCTTCCAAGCCATTATTTGTTGTTGTGGTGGATTTGTGGGCTCTTTTGTTGTCAAGTTGCCAGTATTGTGCTTTAATGACTGAGTGAGAATTATGCAGACATGAGTGAACCTTTCTTATCTTACTTGAGAACACACCGCTCCGCTGGATTATTAGTGGACTGTAAAAACAAATGGTAGGTATGGGTCCATGCAGTACGCTGAAGTTTCACGAGGTTGCTATACAGTGCAAGCTTTAGGAGCCCAGGGACCCGCTGATCTGTTTGTCCATATCTGCAAGGCTGGATTACCAATCATGCAAAACAGTAACAGTGTCCTGGGATTCTAGATCCCTCAGAGTGTCTGCATTCTGCGGCAAGTAATTTTTGGTAATCTGTTTAACTGTAGTTTTATGTATGGGAACATGGGAAAGCACTCTTAAAGTCCCAATGAGACGGAAGTTACACTGTCTTAAGCCTCTGTGCTGTGACATATTTCCAAGTGAAACAGAATTTGAGCGGTGTACAGTTACATGAAAGATTTATCATTTGATTTGACCACTAAAAAGTGAGCAGGCTTAGAGTTTAGTATGATACGGAGCTATAGCAGAGTCTGCTACTGCACAGACTGTTGGCTCCGACCATAGATACAAAAAGATAACCCATTACCAGCTGCGCCAATGGTACAAAATGGTATACGCTTTGGTCAGAGACATGTCTCAAATGAAGTTTATTTTCCTCTGATTTTTCTTTCTGAAAAATGGCAACCATGTAAATGTCTGAATGTTTAGAAGGGCCAGTGGAGAGTACCAACAACAAGTGCTATTTAACATAATATATAATACAGTTGTGACAGGGCTGCAGTTTTAAACACATTGTTAACACTGTGAAGCAAGTACTTGGTAAGGTTTAAGCAACAAAACTACTTGGTTAGATTTAGCCAAAGATCATGGTCGGGGTTACAATAAGAATGTTTGTTACGCAACTGAAGAAATGTAGGTAGTTTTGGTATGTAACCTAAGTAAACATTAGTTAAAAAGTCAAAGTGGACCTTTGGTTTCACATGAGATACCAATAGTGGTCTCCTGGGTGAAAGTCCAGTGTTTGTTTGACCCATACATTCACCCTGACCTTCTCTGTAAGTGGACTTTGTCGCTCTACTTTGGCCACTAGTGGTCACTGCCTTACATTCAACTCAACTCAACTTTATTTATAAAGTGCTTTAAAACAACCACAGCTGAAACAAAGTGCTGTACATAGGAGGTCATAAAAACAACAAAACAGTGAGATAATAAAAAGCGGAGGAGGATTCACAGGCACCAAGACCAACACACACAGTCCTGTCGACTAAGTAGGACCTAAACCAGTCCAGGGCGCTACCACCAATGCCCACTAGCTGCTGCAGACGTTTTAACAAAATGTTGTGGTCTACAGTGTCAAAGGCAGCGGTCAAGTCGAGCAGGACAAGAACAACATAGTTGCCACTATCATTTGCTATTATAATGTCATTAAAAACTTTTAAAAGGGCAATTTCCGTGCTATGGAAAGTTTTAAAACCAGACTGAAAAACCTCCATAATATTGTGATCATCAAGGAGAGTTTTTAGTTGTGCATAGACAGGATTTTAGAAACAAAAGGCAAATTGGAGATGGGCCTGAAATTTGCTAAAACAGTGCTATCTAGGTCAGACTTCTTCAGCAAAGGTTGTACCACTGCATGTTTGAAGCTTATTGGGACAACACCAGAGGACAGGCTGCTATTTAAAATGGTCTGAACCGAGTGCCTTATGGCAGAGAAAACTTCTTTAAAGACATTGAATGTAACTATATGTTGTAATAAGCTGCTTGTACACATGGCCTATATCTTCTATATCACATGAATATGCTCACATCAAAAGTTGCAAATTTGGCATTTTGCAACATTGATGTACAGCAATATATTGCATAAAGAGTTGTCTTGTAATGAAGTATTTTTACATTGAGGCATTGCTACCTTTATTTCAGTAACAGATCTCAATACCTTTTTGTCCAATGTAAATTACATAGCCATTTTGACGTAATTTTTAACGGTTACATATCAGCTTGTTATCAGATTAGGAACATTTCTATAACATTAGTAGGAAACTTGGGGACTTATAAAACAAAGTGTTGCCTGTGATCTTCTATCCATTAAATGGATTTTTACCCATTCTCTTGCCTTTTGGTATCCACAGGGTGTAGGTGCTGACCCCCACATTTCCTTGGCTCTGCCCTCTGAATCCAAACAGAAAGTGGATGAGCCCTCATTCCAGTTCCTGGACTCTGATGAGATGACCATCAGGATAGGTAGAGCTGGACCTCTCTCAGGCAAGCCTCCCTTCATATACCCACATCAACATCAAGGTGTGCTGGATTTAAAAAAGAAACAGCATGTTACATGTTATCAAAAAGACCTACAGCTGTAGCCACTGCAGTCCCTTTTTTTCAAGTCAAGGCAAGTATCAGGCAGTGATGTAGAATAAAACTGCATGAAGAGAGACTGTCGTGGCTACCACTGTAAAATCTCACCCGAAGCTTCTCTGATGGCTTCTTTTTACTGTCCTAATGTTTCTGTTTTCCATTTTCTAATTCACCTGTTTGTCTGTAACACTTAATGGGTTTTTCCAAACTTTGAGTGGTGTTTCAATCTTGATAGCTCTTTGAAATTATCCTCTGTTTGTTTTCTGGGGTTCGAGACACTAAACGATTCTCCATGCTATCATTTCACTCTACGCACACTGAGTCAAAAACATACTGTAGTACACATTATTGTTGTTGCTTACGTCGATTATATTTTTGGTCTGTAAGGTAGACAGTGAGACTAATGTTGTTATCGTGATACAGAAAAAAGCTGAGGCGCTGATAAACACATCTCATTTTCCAACAAATCAAGGAACGATTATAGCATGATGAGCAATTAGGGAGAAACTGCACAGCCATCCTTGTGACAAAAGAGAGCAACATGGTGGAAAATTAGAGTACAAATAAAGGTAGAAAAACAAATAAAGTGAAAAAAATGGATTTTAAAAAAGGAAGCCGGTGTTTGGCTGTGTGAGAGCATGTGTGTGTGTCTAAGCAGATTGGGGCTGTTTGTTTGTGGCAGATAAATCAATGTTGTTCCCTCGCCTCACTGGCTGGTAACATTTTGAATACAATTACATTTTAATTAATCTGTTATATTCAGTGTATTCTGACACTGTGTGCCTGCTGGCTGTCTCTCACTGGGCCCATTAAAGTCAAGCAAAACAGTGGCTCTGGATTATACACACTGTAGTTCGGTTCATTTGGTTCAGACCATCATTTAGTAGACCAACCGTGAGAAATAAAATGAGGTCATATGGACTGACAGGTAACTTATTAGTTGGACCGCTTTGGTGATGCCACCCTGCATCATCAGAGCTACATGGACCCATGTGGGTAAATCAAATTCTGGTGACTAACAGCAGGTGATGCTGCACTTTAAAGTTTGTACTAGGAGTTGTTGCTACGAACTATGACAGTTCACAGAGTGGGGCACTCAGCAGCCCTACCCCTGATTTTAGTTGGCAGTACAATTTTTTTTAATGGTAAAAATGAAACCATGGTGAAATTCGTTCTAGTTACTAAGTCCAAAGAAAACTATTTCATCCTTCTGGGATATTCTTTGCGTGGCACCAACTTAACACCTCATCTGTTTTGCATGAGTAACACTTACAAAGCTCTCTCAGGTGTGCCCCTCCTGATTCTGAGTCAAGTTTTTATGTCCCCGTGCCAGTGACAGCCATTGCTGGGTCCATTCACCATGTTTGTCTGTCCCATTCTTGTGAATGCCCTACCTCAAGAATGCCTTGAAGGAATTTCTTGAAATTTGACGCAAACGTCCACTTGGACTCAACAATGAAGTGATTAGATTTTTGTGGTCAAAGGTCAAGGTTACTGTGACCTTGCTTCCATCCCATTCTTCATAAATGTGATTTCTCAGAAACACGTGGACTGATTTTCGTTAAATCTGGTGCGAACACCGGCTTTGACTCAAGGATAACTGATAGGATGTTGATGGTCAAAGGTCAAGGTCACTGTGACCTAATGTTTTTGGCCATAACTCAAGATTTGTACACTATTTATGACAACGTTTCCCACAAATGTCTAAAAGAATAAAGAGATGAAGTGATGGCATTTTATATCCAAAAGGTCAACGGTCAACTTCACTGACATCATAATGTTCTGCAAAAACACCTTTCTGGCCATTACTCAAAGCCATAATTAAGGAACAGAAGGGGAGACGTTTGGTTAATATACTGAATCTGTGACAGTAGTCTTGGGTGCCCACTTTGAAATGGTGCTGGTTGTATAGATCTTCTTTGTTGCCAGGTTGTAGATGTATATAAAACAAAAATGTTTTAGAATGTCTAGCTTTTTTGCAGTGACATCCAAAGCATTGTTTGCTGTCATGGCTACACACAAGTCCAGACAGACATGGATGTAAACTGCAACTTGACTGGTTGGAAGTAATTCTGGTGGGCATATGTGGAAATACTGTTGCAGCCGGAACCTACACTCAAAACTACTTTTTCTTAGGCATTGTTGTCTGTAGTTCTGTAAAGTAAAAGATCTTTTCACAGCAGATATTTTGATGTCTCACAGCAGGAAAAGCACAAGTGGAATTAATAGGATAAACGATGGTTTGGTTCCAGTCAAGGGTCTAATAAGCCAAGTGAGAGAGTCACTTTACACAAAAGCAAGGCTCTTAAACCTGCACACCCAAATGGAATCATTCATTAGTCATTAATGATTTTAATTACACCAGTGCTTTGCCTGCTGACACGATTAACTGTCTGTTGTAAAAAAAGTTAATTTGTGCAGACACAATTGAAAGTAACCTAGCAACCTGAGCACTGCTAATTGATCAAAATCTCTGGGGGACTGAATCAATTGCTGCTAATTCCTTTGTGACTGTGTGCACATCTGAGTCATTTTATCTGACTCACTCCACCTCTTCATTTCCATCATTGTCACAGTGACCTCACATTTAATCCGAGATGTAATGATGATAATGACATTTTTAGTTTTAAATCTCAGGGGAGTTTGATTGACCACTGATGTGAGGACTGTTGTCAGGTAGAGATCCAAAGAAAGCTCAGTGAAAAGTCTTGAGCTGCCTTGATATTATTTTCAGGGACACATCAGTGTTCGCAGCTGGAGGTGTTCAACTGAAAAAACAAGACAAAGGGAGAAACAAAAACCCTCAAAAACTCACAAAAAAAAGGAACAAGAAGCAATATTCGTGACCAGATAGAATGATAAGCTACTTATCAAATATTATTTCTAAACCCTTAAAAAATAACTTATTTTTTGAGAACACTGTCATTTCAGAATAGTCAAACATGGCCATGAGTCCCAGTTGCCCTACGGTGATGGTACATTTCCTGCAGCTCTGCAGTCCACAGATTTGATATATATTTCAGACTACGGATCACTTACAAATTCATTGCATCCCTGTGGCTTGCCTGAGGGTATCCGAAGCGAGTCGGCCAACACAGTAAACAGAAAAGAGCACACATATATAAATAAGATTAGTTTGATTCCCATGTGCCCCTTGGGGATCACATTGCGCTGTAAGTCACTGCATGCTTGACTGTGCTGTTCAGAGGGCAGCGTATCCAATCTGCTATACACAGAGATATTTGTAGGTTGGACATTGTATTTCCATGTTTGGCTTGGGCTATTATGCATTTTTTTTTTACATCAAAAAAGTTATCTAACAAAGCCTTAAAATACCACACTGTGTGAAAGAGTCTTGCAATAAAGGGCTGCAATAGCACAATTGGGAGTTAATTGTGTTCTTGCTTGGCACACATGCAGTTGGCGATGATAACTTCGGCAGCTCTCCAAATTGTTAGTCATTTTCAAAACAATGGGTCCTTGATTTAGGACAGGTAGAAAAAAGCAGGCTGTGGACCGTCAATTTTCACAGCTGTAATGACATCTTTTGCAGTCATAGAAGCCAATGTTTACTTCATGAGTTTGCTGAAAACACTGTCAACAGCTGAAATGTAAATGTTTCTAGCAGACCTTTTTTTTTTTTAAGGAGACCTCTGTAAAGGTTTCATAATATGTTATTTTCCTGTTGAACTGCTTATCTTACGCACACAAACAAGTAAGAGATTAGCTTAATGCTACGTCACTCTTTATTTTTAAAAAGTACATTTCACCTTTCAGAGAGATGTCTTTTAGCATAACCAATGTGTTGGTCAAATGTAAGGCCATCTTGGATAACAAATTTGGCTGGGCGTGCTGTGATGTAACATCCCAAAATCAGAGCAGGGTGGGGCTGCTAATGCTAGCCTACACTCTGATGCGGGACCATCTTCTACTCACCTAGGAAATGCTAGCTACACAGCAGATGTGCTATCATGAACAGGGCTTTTTATTTACATAATCTAAAAATAATGTGACATAGCATAACACAGGGTTATGGCGCTACTATTAGTTTAGTTTAGTTTGTTTATTAACAGGGGCTATGTATAACATAGTTGTTGAGCCAGAGTTATCGCTATAGCCAACTTGCATCTGCAGTCCCAGTTGTAAGCTAGTTAGCGGGACATGCTAATGTTTGCAGCTAAAAAGCAGATAAACACTGTTTAATCCATTCCAGGATTCAGTATTGATGGTTAATTTTGCAACCCGGTCTCACTCCGAAGTCGTAGAAATCCAGGCGCTGGGCCGTGACTTCCGGCGTCCGACACTGATGAAAAAAGATGCCCTTTCGTGTCAGCATGACCTGCAGCTGGTTGCGTTATAGTGTAACGGTGCCCAGCAGCATCACTGGAAAGCACGGTAGGACAAGAAAGAAAGTTAATGCGGGGAAAAGTCTGAGTAGGGTGGGCGGAAGTGGTGGTGGATAGGTCCAACAACCACTGATTTTCACCCGGGAGGGCGGTGTTTGCCTCACATAAGATTGTAAAGCCAGACACAATTCTTTCCTAAATCCAACCACATGCTTGTAGTGCCTAAACCCAACTATGTGTGTGTGTTGGCAAAGCTTAACCACGTACATTTGTTGTTGAAGGAATAAAAACGTCAATTTGCGGTGTTGTACCAGCATATTTTGAAAAAGACTGTAAGGAAATGGTACATTTTAGGGCATTAACAGAAAAGTCGATTGTCGACGTGTCGACGTCAGTGGCACAAGTCAAAACCCCCCAAGAGGAGTCGACAAGTCGTGTGTTTTTTTTCCCTCTCTCTCTCTCAGTGTGCTTACACTGATACTTTGTCCTTGACTAAGTGAACATACTCGGGCGTACTATAAGCGGAGCAGACTCCGTGAGGAATGTCCACAGTCATTCGGGCTTTCATAGTCGAGCGCACTTCTGCGTTGTAGTTTCCTGTAAAAATGTCCGTGAAAAATCCCCCGATGTGCAATGCCGAGCAGTCACTGGTGCACAGTCGTAAAATCTGGGCTTTGCGCGAACAGGGCGTGTGAACGTTCGTTTTGAGTCTGCGCAGACCAGACTTGCTCCTTGGCTGCTATTTATTAGTGTCATCAAATAACGATAAAGACCAAAGTTACTTGTCATAAAAAATGATGCTGTCCAATCTGCCTTGCTCTTAAACTTAGGCATGCAGCCACACAAGAGGCCTACACGCCACACTTCTACAAACAGCACTCAACACCAGAAAAACCCACCAAGACAGCACTTCATAGCTAGCTAAACGCTAACTTAGCATTTTCTTCACCGCTATCACCTCCAGATAAAAGAGTTAAGAGGGCTGATGGTGTAATTATGGAAGGCAAGTCATGCAGCTTATGGGGCATTTGGCTGCTCCACCCACTCCAGACCTACTCGCGCAAATTAGCTGCAAACTGCACAATACATAGATGGAGTTTTGCCCACATCCTCTAACACCACCGAATAAAACTCCTGTTTTGAGCATGATAAAATACTTGCTAGCGCTTTATCTCTTGAACTTTGTTCGTAACTGCCACCATTTTCTAGCGATTGGTCACCAGAGATAAGAGAGAAATGAGATGGCTCCCTACTCAGCTACTTCCATCAGCAACTTAAGAAAAACATTGTGTTTAATTCTTTTTTTTGCCACTCAAGCAAGCGAGTTGCTGGATTCACTTGCTCGACTTAGCCCCAGACAAGTAGGCAGTCTTTATTGTTAAACCTTGCAATCCTTACATTGCTGCACTTGTATCTCTAGCTCTGGGAAGGGAAAAGAAACCACTATCCAGGCTCTTAAATACAAAGAATTTCTCTTACTACAGCCCCGTATACACCAATTCAACATGTGGAGAAATCCAAAGCTTAACAGGTCCTCTTTTCCTAGTTTTGATTGCTAAGCTACGATTGAACAATTGCTGTTTGGGGAAGGGGTTGAGTCAGTGGTCATCTACATCTCACAGAGAGGTGCAAAAAAAAAAAAAAAAAATCAAACAGATCAAAAACAGTTAAAGTACTTCAGTCACGGCTCATTGGCATCAATGTCAGAGTCCCCCGTCTTCCTACATAGTGTGTCAACAGCCACAGAGTAGAAGCTGATTATAGCCTCAGGGCTCATGCTGTCATTATTGGTTTAAACCTATAGGCTGAATTGTCACGACTTCCTCCTGCAGGGAGAGAGGAAAAGCTGCAGGGTGCTGTAATTGTTCAGAATTGAGTTTGCAATTTGTATTAAACTCAGTGAGGATTCCTAAAGCGTGTATCAGGATGTTGAGTGTTTATTTTATATTTGTTAGGAGAGGAGACGGGTAGGAGATGAAGAAGTTCAATATTTACACACATGCATATACAGCCTGTTGCATCAGCACCCACTTTTACATCCCTCATTTTTGTCCAGTAAGGCTGAACAAGCTTTTACTATATATTGAGATAGATGCATTTCAGGTAGGTTGCAGAATAGATAATTGACACTTCTGTCCCTGTACTATGTAGACCCGACACATTAGGTCAGTCTTAGTCAATGCTGTATCTAAACTTGAGATTGACATTGCCAAATGGTGACTTTGTGAGACTTAAAACATCATGTAATACCTCTTTTGCACCATGCGTAGGAACACATCCTGAAACTGCAATCAACCCAAGTGACAGTATTACACACTGAATGCAATCTCTCTATTCACTCTCTATCTTTCTGTCTCTTGCAGAGACTTTTAAAAAAAATGTCTCTGCCTTGACATTATTCAGTATGATTGGTGGTTGGTCTTTCTTTTGAATCTGAAAGTACTTGATTAATTTTGGTGCTGTATCTTCCTGTCCTCAGTTAATCTAATCTGGTATGTTTCAAGTGCCCTCTTGCTTTCAAAGGCCTCTCTGTGTGGCAGCCATCACTGCCTTTTCAGCCATCACAGAAGATAAACACAGCAAAAGTCCGGTCCTTTTAGTCCCTCAGATGTGTGGTATATGAATGTGGATGGTATGTATTGCCTTTTTTTAATGTTATGTTGATCTAGTAACCAGGATTTTGGCCGTATAAGGCTGAAATTAAATTGCCTTTTCACTGCTAAGACAGACATCTGTTTGAAGTATGAATGGATTTCTGCTCTTAAGATCTCTAAAAAGCCCTCCCCAGCACAATTATTGAAACGCGGAGACTAGAAAACATGATTTGAATTTCCATTTGGAAAGTAAATATGTCGATCACTCCTGATGCGGAAATGAAAACAAAGAAATGCCTAGTCACTTTGAGTCATTGGATAGGCAAACTTTTAAAACTTACCCCCAGTATGGATCAAATGTATTTACTTTCATTTTTAATCAATTTAACATGTTTTCCCTCAAGTTGTGGAGTGAGATGATGGATTGATAATGTAGAATTTTGACACTACCAGAGCATCGTCCTGCCCCAGTGAGTCTAAACTTTAAAGGCACATTGCCCCATGAACACCACAACACTAAATACAATACAAGCACTGTACTGAAACATTACACCTGTGGTCAGGTGTATAAAAAATGTGGGGTAAAAATGCATACACCACACTTGTTCATGCATACCTCAAACCATGCAAACATGTTTTTCTTGAGCCATTCACAGTGATTTGACAAGGAGTAAATGAGGTGAGAGACAGAATTGAAAACAAAACATTGTTAAAGTTAAGTGACCATCAAAAGGGCATTTAAAGACATAAGTCTGTGGTGGTACTTTAAACTGAATCATTGATTATCAACGTAGACATTTTAAAGGTAAGTCATGAGTTAATGATATGGGTACTATAAATAGCCATAGCCGTGTAATGGTCAAGCCCCACGGATGAAGACAAATTATCTGATTATGGGAATATCTGGCAAGGCAAAAACCACCTCATGTGAGCCTTCGGACATTTAATGAATTTTATCTAATTTCACCATTTCCATACAGCTTTTCTGATGTGATCCTTCAGACTACGCATTAAAGATATGATATGTTTCTGAAAACACATGTTAACATATGGTAATAGTTCATTAAGGGCAGTAAAAATAAGGGCTCTGGTTTGGGTTTGGATCTAGTGCAGACCTTTGCGCAGCAGAGGGGGGCCAAAGTCATTGTTAGGCATGTTAGAAGTAAGCTTCAAGTCTTGAAGTAGCAAGTCAAGACAGGCAAGTTCCAAGTCCTAAACTTTGAATTTTAAGTCCTACAAGTCATAATGCGTTCTTTGCCGAATATAATGCCCTTTTAACGACAGAATTATGATATTAGATTGAATGCTTTTTAAATGTTGTGTATCTTTGTTTTAAACAAGTTTGTTGGAAGTTGTTGCAATTCCATCTTTAATTTTCCACCGGCACATTTTGCATGTGTTTTTTTTTTGCAAAATTATCTTTGGTGTCATTATTTTCCTTTTGGCTAGTAACGTAACAGAAGTTCTTCGTAGCTCTCTCCTGCAACTTGATTGGATGCCGTCGGATTGGTTCCAACAAGTGAATCAAGGGAATAATGTGTTTACTTGCTGAGAATAAATAGCATAAATTGCGGAATTGATGGCGAAATGAATTCAGTTCAACTTTTTAAGTAATTCAAGTAACTTTTTAGTCTTCGGGCGTGGGGAGAAAGTACCAAGTATTTTTACGTCGGAAAATCAGTGGTTTCGATCCCTGGCTCCTGCAGCCTGCATGTTGAAGTATTCTTGAACTAGATACTGAACCCCAAACTGCTTCTGATGGCTGTTCCATCAGTGTGTGAGCGTGTTAAAAACTGAGCAGGGGGAACCTTGTATTGGCAGCCTCGGCCACCAGTGTGTGAATGTGTGTGTGAATGGGGGAATGTGACTCGTAGTGTAAAAAGCACTTTGAGTGGTCAGATGACCAGACAGTCGCTATACAAGTGCAGGTCCATTTACCATTCAAGTCCAAATTGAGCTGCAAGTCTTTTGTCTAATCAAGTCTAAAGTCATCAAACTACAAACAAACTTGTAACTCAAATCTAAGTTATGTGACTTGAGTCCACACCTTATTCAGTTATTTGAAACACACGACACATCATGCCACTGAACCGGATTTATATACATATTGTTTTATTGGTACAAAATGTAGTTTTCACTGATATAAGATGCCATGAAAATTTAAAACTAACAGTACTATTCACTCATTCATGAACTGTGATCCATGATATCATTAGACATCATGCAATTTTGTCACGGTAGGATTTTATGGCAACAATATTGAAATACTCTGCAGACCTGCTGTCAGCTGGTGAAGTCAGCAACTCTAAAAGACAGGCTATTCTCTGACTCTATGAGCTATGAAACATGTTTAATAGATCAGTGTTTTGCCTCCTGCTGCTCACCAGGTATTTGAAGTGGCAAGAAGCTCCTTGTAAGCATGTGCCCTCTCAAAGAAGCATGTGTTCACACGTACACACATGCACGCACAAAACTATTCCAGTTCCTTCTAATACTTAATGCATGGCGTCCTAAATAATTCAGTCAGCATTAGGAGGAATCAAAGTGTGCCTCGTGGGGTTTTGTTTATTTAGGTCTTCAGACTGAATTTTGGAATGCACTATAAATTGACAAATGGGATTGGATCTGAATTTCTCCGTGCATACTTAGCAGCAAATACCGAACAGAATTTGTGCCTCTGTACTTATATTACTCAGTGTGCCACTTACTTTAATTAAATAATTAATCTTTTCTTTTTTATCATATTTTCATCAGCCTGAGGGCAAAAACTGCAGCCAACTGCATGACCTATCTTTTATAATGAGGAGGTGATACCGTCGTTGTGATCAGAGGGAAGTCTTAATGCATTTTCCCAACCACATCATATATCTGTGCATTAGGTTTTCTGGATATATTCTGACAAGATGAAGTGGAAAATGCCCTCGTTATATCCTAAGCATACCTTGAAAGGACTTTAAGGAATGGTTTCGTGCTAAATATATATATCAAAGTACAGTCATTTACAAAGAGTGAACTAGTTATACCAAACAGCTAATGCAGCAGAATCCCAGTGTTAGAAGCCAAATAATTGAACTTGCTAACCTGCTTGCGCACGCACTTTGGCTTTGTTTTGATTGACCTCAGGGAGTGTAGATAATAAGAATTTTCATTTTGGGTTCAACAGCCCCTTTAATGGAAAGTGCTGGTAAGGTAGATGGGGTACTTGAGATAGATAATGCTGAAACAGTCTAATACAAAATGTTGTGTTGTGGCTGGGTTAGTACTCCTCAGGAGGTGATTTTCCGTTACACACCAATAAGATGAAATGTTGATAACATAAAGTAAAAGGCAGATGTTTTCTTGTTAGAGATTTCATTAAGGCTTTTGGCTAATATCATAGGAGATGCACCAATCCACTGGATCAGTACAATGCACTTCTTTGTGACCAGTGTTATAAATACAAAGAATCCATTGTGTTTGTCCTATTTGGCTAACGTGTTTAATGCATTTCCTTCCCCTGATTTGTAAATGGCAATAGTAAGTGGACCTGCATTTGTATAGCGCCTTTCTAGTCACCCAACCACTCAAAGCGCTTTTTACACTATGAGTCACATTCACTCATTCACACACTGGTGGCCAACGCCACCATACTCAGTTTTTAACACACTCACACACCAATGGTGGCATCATCAGGAGCAATTTGGGGTTCAGTATCTTGCTCAAGGGTACTTAGACATGCAGACTGGAGGAGCTGGGCATCGAACTGCTGATCTTCTGAGTGGTGGACAACCTGCTCTACCTCTGAGCCACAGCTGTATAACATGTATAACATGACCTACATCTGGTTGTTCTCATGCACTGTTTGTACGTACAGTATACCTACAAAGTAATGCACCAGAATTTGTATGTAACTCACATACTCATGAGCCAGTAATTTGTGTATAACCCACATGAATGTAAAGGTTGCAATCATGTGACCAATGCGCTGACGAGAGAACAAAAGGAAGAAGTACTGTATAAAGACGGAGGTTCCGCGCAAGGAGTTAGGCTTGGTGTCAGGATTGGAAATTAGCACCTTCCAAATGCTTGTAAATTATGCAAGTGACTGCTAGATTTGCTTTACTCGCTGGCCAAAATATAATGGTAATCTATTAAGAGTGTCCACCAGCCAGTGGCAGGAGGACATAACAGTTCATTTCCAACTCTGGTTGGGGTTTTTGATGAGTCAAATAAACAGAGGACTTTCCCTCAGGTGACCAGTGTTTGTGTCCCTTGTGAAACCAAGTGAACTTTGAGTTATTGTAAGGTACGTCACCATGTTACGTTAAGTACATAACTTTACGTGAAGTATATGATGTGAACACCCAACCATGATTCTTTTCCTAAACCTAACATTACTAGTTGGGGCACCAATTTATGTGGTGCTAATTTGTTAGATAGCATAAGAACCAAGACTATGATCATATGTAGCCTACGTGCACTCATGTGATACTAGCAAAACAGAGGCCGACTCGAAACGTTACTCCATAGTTCGGGTAGTGGTCAAAATATTGGCCATTTTCTGTACCGCTCCTTTCTTTAGCTGTTGTGAGCTAATGTTGATGCTCACGACTGGGGCCGCAGTAGCTCAGTCCATAGGGACTTGGGTTGGTAACCAGAGGGTCGCTGGCTCAAGTCCCCATCTGGACCAATTATGGAGTGTGGACTGGCAGTTGGAGAGGTGCCAGTTCGCCTCTTGGGCACTGCTGAGATGCCCCTGAACAAGGCACCAAACCCCCAACTGCCCTGAGCGCCTCTCAATGGGCAGCCCCCTCACCCTGACATCTGCCCATTTAATGCATGTATAGGTCCTGTTTATGCTTGTGTGTATTTCCTGTGCGTATATGACAACAGAGTAAAAAAACATAAATTTAAATTTCCCCTCAGGAATTAATAAAGTATATGTTCCTTCTCTAAAGCTACTGCTTATGCTGATCCATCACTTCCGGCATAAATTATGCTTCAAAATAAATGCGTTTTAATGTAAAGGCAATGGCCAAAAGGGTTAACAGGGGCATTCAGCTTTGGCCAACTACCAAAACTGGACTAAATATATATTTTTTTCTGAAAGTATAGTTTCTGCACAAAATGTCAAGAAGCTGTTCTGAAACATTTGTAACAGGATGTTGTTTTGAGTGAAACTCTTTCCCTTAGCTGTGGTGTAGACACAGGGGCCAGTGAATGCATCACTGGCTCTGATCACAGCTGCTCACATCAGCTCAACACTGTTTCATAAGTCTGTGTCTCTACACAACAGCAGCAATTCCCCAGTTTAAACTGTGTTTTCTACCGAACAGGTTGAACGTGATAGTGTGTCTGCACTCAGGTCAGGATATAATGAAAATTTAAGTGAGATTGATGCTCGCAGAACAAGTGAACACCAGCTGGCAGCCTTAGTTTGAGCTGGTTCGGGACACCACACTGATGTCACTCAGCAGCACCTATTCAAGATGAATTTAAGATAATTTCATGCAAAGGAAGTCTGTGATGAAAGTGACTAAAATAAATGTTTCTTTGGAGAAGGGAAATGGATATGATCGTGGGACTGGAAACTTTTTACATGTTCTCTGTGTCAAATGCATTTGTCATATCACTGCAGAAAAATGCAGTGTAGTATCTAATGAAGTAGGAATTATATGTTAAGGCTTACTCAATACTAAACTCCCTACAGGGTTCTCTCACATATTATTGCATTAGATGGTGGATTGTTTTCTTCACAGTCAGCCTAATTGTTGACCAGACTGTTTACTCCTTTAGGGCTTTTCTGAGCTGAGTAACAATGTGAGAAAAAGATGAAGAAACATTTTTAATGAAAACTCTCATAGAATTTCATATCAAAACCAAAGTGGAAAAATTGTTAGTACTCAGAGCAGATACCTCGGCTACTGCAATGATGGAATTAACAAATAAGCAACTCAGTTTCTCTTTTACAAAATCTCACAATACAGAAACAGTCGCAGCACATTTGCAACTAAAAGCACGTTTTTTGACAGCCTTACTAAGTTAAGCATATAATGGGCCCTTGTGAGACCAAAACCTTAACGTTTCCACTAAGCTTCTGACAAATTACGGAACAGTTTCTCTTGATCTAAGGTACAGTGGTATTATTCCAGCATGCACTAGCTAATGTGTCAATGTGTTACAATGCTTGCCAGTCAAGATTTAATAGTAATGGCATCATTTCAACATTTCAATTCAACATTTTGAATTTGGAGAAATATTTTGATCTGAACTGGTGGAATTTGAATTCTTCTCATTTTTAGGGTAAGAAAATATAAACTATAGGAAAATTGTAATACTGCAGCCATTGTTGCTTACTCTTCCATTTTTCAAACGAGAATAAAACTGTGTTTGGACATATTTGCTAAAACAGTGTCAAGCCTCTGGTTGGGCATTTCCCATGGCAGTGGTTGACTGACATTTTAGGGGCGTCGTTGCTTAAAAGCATTCTGTCAATTCTGTCAAGTCAATTTTCCCCTCACTTTTTTAACAAGCCCACACAGTTTTGGCTATCAAGGTGCCTGTCCCTGTACAGAATTCAATAATTGGGAGGATACATCATGCTGTTAGGTCTATATTGTGCAACAAAAGTGGAAGCCAGCAAGCTCGGCTTTCACTTAGAAATTGGACAGTAGGAAGCTCATGTTAGCACTGTTTCCCAATAGACATTACTTTTTTTAGTCATGTTATTTCAGCACCTTCTGAACCTGTGTGAGTTCTACACACATTGCTTTCTTCCTGCATTATAAAGGAGGGGGTCTAGCTAGCATTAGCTGTCTCTTTTATGAGTTGAGTTATGAAGCTGTGACTGAATGGTCAAACAGACAGAAAGGGGTAATCCTGTAACCCCAGCCCTATATTACATTGCGATTTGAATCTTGGCACAGAGTGATGGGGAGTACTCAGATCACAGATGGGATTATGGGTCAGCATCATTTTGTTTAAACTGAAGTGGTATTGCCAGGTAGAAAGTACCAGGTCTGAAAAGAGAAGCCAGTACGCTGTCTTAAACAGCCTGGCTAATGGCCAGCAGGGGGCGACTCCACTGGTTGCATTAAAACAGTCAGATTGTATAGACATCTATGAGAAGTTTATTGTCTTAATCATTAGTCTCAAGTGCTCTCCAGTACAGCATGATGTTCATTTTGTAAATAATGGTCCCATTTAGAGTCAAATGGATGATAAAACAGGGTACGCTTAAGGACGTGGCTACCTTGTGATTGACAGAATGCCACCTTGGTAGCAATGCATATCCTCCACGGTTCAACACTCTCACCCAAACATTGTCACTTCTGGCTACAAAAATTCAGCAATGGCCAAAATGACAAACTCGAGCTTAAAAACCAGTGGGCGGTATCACGGTGGCTATGTCTACTTCTTTTATACTGTCTATGGGTATTCCAAACTATTCTCAATGCCCACACACACAGACATTGCGCCAGTCAGATTGCAAATTGTCTGTTGGGCCCAAAATTCTTGGCTGTGGAGAACATTTTGCAAGTATTGCTACAGAAAGTAAATTAAAGTTAAGTTTCACTTTTTGGTAATTACGATTCTGACATAACAATGTAGAGAAATGCCAAGGAAATAAACTGTCCTGTGATCTCTTAGCAACAATTTCCAATTTGACTTGAAAGGTACATTTTGGTCGCTTATCTAAAGTGCATCATTATACTTTTGAAGATTAAAATGGTAGTGTAGAGAACAGCTCCAGTGACAATAGGTATAATTTTTCTCTTGAGGGTTATTAAAGCACTCTCAGTTTTTCAGTTGATCTGAACTTCAAACAAACAACTCTCTGGCCAGAGGTGTGCTCCTCTGATCTCTGTGCTGCCGCTGAATATCCTGTCGGTGTGTTTCACCCCAGGTCATTGCTTTTTGATGAGAGAAACTATCGCTGCGTTGTCCTCTCCTAAACCTCAGAGGACAGTGGGAGGAAGGTTTGATGAACTAGATAGAGAGACAGACAGTAAACACTCAAACTCTGTCCAGCTGGGCTTGGTGTTTCACCAAATGTGAGTCTCTCTTCCTGTATTATTTATGCCCCTTGTTCCGTCTCTCCTCCTGTTTTTATTTCTCTCTCTCACAGACTGTCGCATACAGATTTAAAGAGAGGCAGGAAATTCACCCTCAACTTGTTTTTATTCTCGTACTCCCTTTCCGTTTGGAGTGTGTCAATCTTGAGAAGTTTGGAAGGAATGGAAACTGCAGCAGTTAATTAGCAGAGGAAATCTTTGTGAAATCTCTCCATGTCTCTACAGTTCCCCAGCTCAGCAGGTTTCATGGCAGCCACTGAATCAGCAGGTTGTCCGACAGGAAAAAGACTGTGGCTCCACAACTTTTCTGCTCACTGAGAGGCTAATTGATCTAATCTCTTCTTTTTTCCCCCCAACTTTTCTCTTGTTCCAAACTGTGCTGCACAAATCGAATGGCTCTCCAACAGTGTAAATTAAAAAAAACAGAAAGATGATATCACAAATCAATTTTCAATAAGCCTGGCTTCAGCAGATAGAATTGTAACCAAGAAATGTTAATTGAATTAAAAGGTTAAGAGATGTACAGAGTGATAGCTAACCATAACAGATACACAGTATAGATATTTAGCTATAATTAAATGTGTTACATATTTTTTAATATCTATGTAATCTTATCAGCTAAAGTTGCTAAACATTGCATTAGAATTACTTGCTGGAGCCTTCATTTATATGGCGTTCAGTTTATTGCTATTGCCTGCTCACTTGAGTCAATTAGCAATAACTGGAGCAGAAGAACACAGGGCCGGTGGTTGACATTTACGGAACTTTATGTTTGTTATTTTGTATGGTGCAGTGTAAGAGCAATTAATTCTATTTAAATGCTGATTGTAAGGATTACAAATTGCACAACAGTACTGATACTGAAAGTGTGAAAATCATTTTTAAAAGGTGGTTGCGTTGTGGTAATTACAGGTTGTGTTTATAGAGACTGACTTATACCAGGAACGAAAAGTTGCAGTACGTCATCTGGTGTGTCCTATAAGCTGTATTAAAATTCTGCAGATGTGTTGTGGTTTTTGTTTGGGCTTATTAAGAGGAATGCGTGGAAAAACAAGCTTATTCCTATAGGTCTTGGTGAAGAGCAGGGGGAGTCTCAATTCCTGTGTAGAACGATTCTGTTGATAGAGGAAAGTTAGACCTATCTGACTTCTCAATGTAGAAGGTCAGATTGTCCTCAGTGTATCGTGGCTCAGAGGTTGCCTGGTTACCTAGAAAAGAATAAGCAATTCAACAGAACAGTGCGAGGCGCAGAATCACCAGGTTTTTCTGGATGCTTGAAACACATAAGCATGATCTGCCATCAAATTCCCCTGTGAGAGAAAAAAGGGAAGATATAAGGAGCTGGTGGCAGAGGCAGAGGAGCGTGGCTGGAAACCAAGGATCCGCTTAGTGCAAGTTGTCTGCAGGGGCTTTGTTGGCAAATCAGTTTTGTGCCTGTTAACTGAACTGGGTATTAGAGTGCAGAGCCTGAAGCAGGCAGTGAATAATGTGGCCGGTTCCAGTGACTTGCTGTGGATGAGAAGAAAGGTGAGTGAGTGAGGCAGAGATAGGAAGGTGCTGGACGTACACGCTGTAATCCAGCAGGTCATGGCATAAGATGATACTGCCTATCAAGCCAGTGGGGGCAGCTACTGTGATTCAACCTGAGCAGATACAATGAAGATATAAGGCCAGGTCAAGCCCCTGCTCAGGTGAGGATAGGATTCATGGACACATCAACAGTGGGCTCGGTCAGAGAATTATGCGAAAGGTTTTCTGATAAAACTAGCAACTATTTGTCAGACTGGTGGAGCTAGATAAGAATGGATCAAAATTACACTCGTGAGAGGGCCATGACGTTAAGAAGATGCTGCCTATCAAGCCAGTGGAACTACTCATGTCAGTTTACTATAAGCAGCCGCAGAGTAGCTGAGAGTAGGAATTAAAAGCAGCTTTAAGGTAAGTTAGGTCCTTGGCTGAGTATCGCCACTGATTTCCTGAATCAATTAGATTTCAACTCACAAGGTACTGATTCGATTTCCAATTCTTTTTGATGCAGTATCGATTGTTTAGGCATATTTCATTTACATTATCAATTTTTGATTAAATGTTAAAGAGATTCTACAAAAGCTAATTGAATATTTTATAACTAAATGTTTCTAGGGCAGCAACAGTAATAAAAAAACAGCAAAGTCACTATATGAACTCCAGCATATCTCACTGGAAACAAATCTAAAATGTCTATGAAATAAGACTTGTTCCTGATATCACAATACTTTAAGAAAGAATAAAAAACAGAGACATCACAGTATCAGTCCTCGATCATCCCCCCACTGCTGCTGATGGAATCAATGCCTGCAAGTAAAGTTACCGCTGGTATATTTAAAGATATGTGGCAAAATAAGCAAATCTGTTGGACATAATCAGTTGCTGTTTTTGGTTATATGTAACAGGTTGCTATTAGCTGAGCCAGTGCTGTGCCTGGGTAAAACATAGCATTAGCGGCGCTGGATGAGAGACTGCAGACGGATTAGATTAAAGGGATAGTGCACCCAAAAATGAAAATTCAGCCATTATCTACTCACCCATATGCCGATGGAGGCTCAGGTGAAGTTTTAGAGTCCTCACAACACTTGCAGAGATCCAAGGGGAGAGGAGGTAGCAACAAAACTCCACCTAATGGAGGCTTAAGGCGCCCCAGATTCAAACATCCAAAAACACATAATTGAAACCACAAAATATCTCCATACTGCTCGTCTGTAGTGATCCAAGTGCCCTGAAGCCCCGACATAAAAAGTTGTTTGGATCTCCGCAAGTGTTGTGAGGACTCTAAAATTTCACCTGAGCCTCCATCAGCATATGGGTGAGTAGATACTGGCTGAATTTTCATTTTTGGGTGCACTATCCCTTTAAGATATCACTATCTACATATCTACATGTGTACGTGTTTATGCTTGTTGAGCAGGTGTACTGAAAAAAAGCGTCGGCTTTTTACTCACAAAGGTTTTATTGCATTTACAATAAAAAGCGTAGTTGTTGTCAACTCGAGTCATCTTCACTTCATCATCTCTACTACAGCCTCTCTGCTGTTCACTCTGTGTTCACGTGTCTGTGTGAATGTGTATGTGGAGCAGCAGCCCCGATTCATCATAAATTACACCAAAAAGTGAAAAGTAGGCTAACAGTTACAGATAAAAGAACAAGTAATGTTGGAGCTTGCCTTTAATAATTTAGTGCCAGGGTCCATTTAGTACTGGCAAGATTAATGGGGTTAAAGCTTCACACATCCCTGGGAAATGGCATATATGAAAAGATGGATCTCGGATTTTCTGAATCGATATTGGATCTTTCAAATGAAGATTTGAATCTGATGGATTGATTGTTTTTAACCCAGCCCTAGTCAGGTCAGGGCTAGAGACGGTGTCACTTGTCATAGCCTAGCATAGCATACCCACTGCAGGGCCAAATGACAAGTCAAAATTGATTTACCATGATTACTGGGCTTCCAATGGAACCCTCACCCAAGTTTTAGTACAATTCACTGTGTATTGATAACGTTTCAGGAGGAAAAAGCCTGACATTTCGCAACCAAATCACAAATGCGAGTTGGTCTGGAACCTCTCAGTTCATTTTTGATTCCAGTTTCAGAGTTCTGATGTTGTGCATTCTGTCGCACTGTCATGAGAAATTCAAGTAGGGTGTAATTGCTAATGTTATTAACAACACCTGTGCTTATTCTATGACAAGTCAAAAGACCTACTGGGAAAAATGTCCATCTGTTTGCCCCTTATGAGAGCACAGTAGTTCATGTCCAACCTTTTGTAAGTGCCAGTACAAAAAAAGCTTTTGTTTTTGTCTCTGAACAACAGTTTAGTCAACTTTAATTGACACCGAAAACATGTTGCCCAGCAGTAAATCTGACTGTGAGTCTTTCCCTTATTTGTGTCTGTGTGCTTCTGTGCTCACTAATTTGCATTTTCTAGCTTGTGCCTTTTTAAAAACAGGCTGAAAAGCAGATAGAGTCAGGGATAAGGAAGAAAGCAGAGCTAGAGACAGATGGAAGGCCAGACAGGAAGGAATATACAGCAGACATTTCTGAAGCAATGTGGGAAAATAATTCTCCTCTAATGATATAATAAAATCCGAGACCTAAGGTTGGTGTTGTTTGTTCATGTCTTCAAATGCAGATGATGTTTTTTTCCATGTTATGTAACAAGGTACAGGTGAAGACTTGACAAACAAAAATTAATACAAGTAGCACATGGTCATGAATACATGATCACCCCTTGCTTTCCTGTGGATGGATGCCAAATGTATAGCTCGCTATTCGGACTGATCCCAGACTGAACATAAACATGAAATGTTGTGGACATCCTCTTCTAATTAATGACGAATTGTGACAAGGCCACATTATCATCCCCATTAAAAGTCACACAAGAGAGTATCCATCACCTTGCAGCAGACCAGCGGGAGAAAAACCCTTGCTCACAAATTTGGTAATTTTTCTCACTGTGTTATCCACAGGAGGGCTGTTTTCTGCAGCACCACAGACTTGTTCAGACATAACAGAGGTAATGAGGAGGAAAACATAACAGCGCTACAAAAACAGAGAGTGGAGGAGAGGAGGAGAGAGTCAGTGACCAAATTAGCCCTGAACACAAAGTACAGAGAGGCTGATGGGAATGTTGTTTGGTTTGCAGGTATATCCGTCCATCCCAACCCCTCCATCCATCAATTTACTCATTTATTCATCCATCCATTAATTAATTCATTCATTCATTCATTCATTCAGCTACCCCCATCCATCCATCCATCCATTCATCCAGCAAGTCAGCCACCCATTCGTTCATTCATTCATCCATTCAGCTACCACCCCCTGATCCATCCATCCATCCATCCATCCATCCATTTACTTATCTACACTTCCATAATCCATCCATTCAACCACCCATCCATCCATTCACCCAGCCAGCAAACCACCCACCCACCCATCCATTCATTCATTCATTCATATAGCTACCCCATCAATCCATCTGTCCATCAATCCATCCAGCAAGCCAGCCACCCATTCATTCATTACCTCCGCCAAGGAGGTTATGTTTTGCCGGTGTTGGTCTGTTTGTCTGTAAAATAACTCGAAAAGTTCTGAATGGATTTTGATCAGGAAAGGTTGGGTAATGGGACAAGGAACAGATGATAAAATTTTGGTAGTGATTGGTTGAAGCGATAAAATAATAAAATGGCGGGAAATTCATCCATCCATCCATCCATCCATCCATCATCTGTAAGCTAGGTTTATACTTGCTGTTGTGTTCCCTGCACCAGATCTACACACCAAAAAATGACATTATCAAGTTATCCACATCAAGGATGAAGGCTCAGAAAGTTGTTGTCCACCTCTATATTTTTGTAACAAGGCAGTGGCTGTACACGCTGTTGTGTTTTTTTAGCTCAGCATTGACACTTTTGGGGAACACTGTCGAAAAACAGACGCTTTTATGACTCCTCACTGAGAGACCACAGGGACGGTCAAATGGCTTTAGATTATTGGAAAGGAATAGCCACCACACTGGGGAAAAAAGAGGTGTTTTGCCACAGGGTGTGGAAGAAGATGAGAGATCGTCTCATGGAAAGAGTAGAGACCCTAAAAATCATTTCAACTTAAAGTTAAATAACAACAACAATAATTACAGTACACTAATGTAGTGATTGGCAGTATGTCTGTGTTCTACTATTGGTGCCAGACAGCCGACTTTTTTGGTAACTTTCATCCAGTTACACTCATTGACTTCTGTGCTTATTCACAGAATATTTTGTTCATATGCTCCTTAGTATTTCGGAACACGTAGTTTTGGTGCCAACAGCATCTGCAAGTATGAACAAAGCTTTATCCTACCCAGGGTCGCAGGGGGCTGGAGCCAGTCCCATCTGAAATTGGGCTAGAGGCAAGGTACACCCTTGACAGGTCACCAGACTATGACAGGGCTGACACAAAGAGACAGACAACTGTTCATAAACACATTCACATACATATTTTGGCACTTTATAGTCAGCAGAAAAACCCATGCTAACATGTGGAGAACATGCAAAACTCCACACAGAAGGGCCCAGGCTGGTCAGCTGGTTCAAACCCAGTACCTTCTTTTTGTGAGACAACAGTGCTACCCACCTGCTGCCACCTTAAGTTACCATTTAATAAAACATTCACAGCCAGCTTCAACTTTACCCAGAGAAACAGTGTGCGTATTTATCATAATTTGGCTCATTGGCAAAATGACTTTTTTTTTCTATGTTTGAGCTGTCTGTTAGTAGGCGTGTAATCCACATTGTTCAACTGAGAGTTGTTCTCTGTCATTTCAGTTTCACAAAATAATTTGGTACTGCACAGAGGAATATTTAGGAATGAAATTGATATTGATGGCAGAGGTATCCGAGGAGACAAATGGTATGTGTCATTTTGAAGCCTTGTTGGATCAATGGTCGCTGGTGTAAGTTGTTGCCAACACATTGTCTCTGTCTGTATCTCCCTGCTTACATGATTACACCAGAGGTGTGTATGGCCTGATTGGTGTGGCACAGTTAATTTTGTGTCTGTCTCTGTCTGCACACACTGCCATGATATCCCCATCAGGGTCAGACAGTTGCCTGGCAACAATAGCCAATGGTCGTATGAAAGTTTTGCTGTTGACGGGTCCGTTTTCTGTTCCTGACTCTCTCTCTCTTTGGCTCGGCATCGTGCTCTCTCTCGCTTTCACTTGCTGTCCGTTATCGTTCTCTTTCACATACTGTCACTGTCTGTCTCTCACACGCTGCTAGTCTGTCACGCGTCCACTCTGTTCCAGTTATGTTTAAAATCAGTGGGTGGTATTGGCATGGATTGGCATGGATTGCCAGAAGTACAGCAACTGAAATGATTTAGAAATTAAGTTATCAGCATAATTGCCTCATATAGTTGCAGTCTGTAACCACATGTAAAATGTGAAAGGCATTGGAAACATATTAATGATAATGTTATTAAATATTAATCTGAAAGGGGTTGCATGTAGTGACAAACCCACAGAGAGTCTGCAGGTATTTGAAGCTTTTTTAACCTCTGTCATCTTCTGTTTGGTTTAGTCCCTCCACTCTTAACCCTGTTTCCAGCAGTAGCAGGCAGCTGTTTTTCAGTTAACCCATTTTATGGTATCCTCCCTGTTGGTGGAAAAAAAAGTAATGTCTTGCAGCTAAAGACAATAAAACTGAAACTACAACAGAGCTACAGGGAAAGTGAATACTAGACTTATATTCCTTAGGTAGTAACGTTGCTCTGTGTCTGCTAGATGTGTAAATAGGTTATGTTAGCTATCACTGTTGCCATAACAACTCTATAAAAGGATAATATGTCAGGGCTGCGTATCTGTCAGCTTGTTTTGTACTTCTTTCCCCCCATAAAGTGTTGCATCTTGTTCCCCCACTGTGCAGGAACCTCCACCCCTAGTTCAAAACAAAATGGAAACAGTAAAGTGACAGGTGTTATGTCATATTTTCATAATACTTTTTTGTGTCCTGTTGTATTTATTTGTAATCTTGCTGCTGCTGTTACAAAACAGCAGCAGCAAGACAGATTTACGCATGCTAAGAAAGTGGAAAATGGATTTAAAAACGCCTTTCTCTGTTGACAACCTTGTGCCTTGTCCTTTATGCTTCGGAGGGGATGTACGAATGTCACGTTGTTTTGGCTTCTTACAGAACGGAATCACCAAATCATTTTCAAGGTGATGCACCATTGTTATTTTGGAGGCATGCAGCCTTACAATATTATCCGAACCTTGTTGAAGTTTGCCCTTGCTCAACTTTCATGTGACATTGACACTACTAAAAGAGGCCACCAGTTAATGGATGCAAAATGACAAGGAACATGAAGAATGCTTTCAGTCACATTCAAGGCCGAGTTAGTTGGTCATTTGAGTTGACAGTGTCACCCTCCTTGTTCTCGCAAACGAACAGGCCATTAAGCGCCAAGTGACAGGAACGGTAAAGAACGGGCCGACTTACAAGAGAATCGCTGAAGGACTGACTAGCCGTGGCTTCCCTCCCACGTCACTGTTTATGTCACACGCTGAGCTACACGTTTTGTTCCTTGCTCATGCCCCCCATTGCCCCGAAAAAGGTGCATTCTGTATAAACAAAAGTAGTGCCCTTTTTCCGCACTCCCCGATTTTGTTTTTATACTGCCAGTGCTGAAAGAAGACTGATTGGGCTTTCCTGCAAATTTGCACAATTCCTGTTTAAAAAGGGCTACACACTGGGTTTCACATGCATTAACATGATCAGATTTCAACATACACAAACACACAGAGGTAGCGTGACTTCATTCTTTGCTCTAGACACCATTACTCCATGATATCTTTGCATAGCAGACAGTTTGCTGCTACATTAATGCTCTGAATGTTGCATACAGCTCCTCTTAAACTATGATGATTGTCAGGCAAGTTCTGGAGTTAAAATGAATTTCTTTTTGTATGATTTAGGAGCAGATTCATCAGTGTTTATTTACAACATCAGGGGCATCAGGGATAACGATATCCTCAGAAAGCCACATGGAATCCAGAAATATGTATAACCATGTGTTCAGATTTGAGAGAGAATGACCCAGAGCAGTAAAAATTTTGATGTGAATTGCAGCAGTCGGATGCTAAAGTACCTTAAATTCCTCCATGACCTCAGTGTGCAATAGCTGACCACACTGGTGAGCCGGACAAATCAGGGAGACAAACTATAATAGCTAACATTCTGTTGTTTATAGAACACCAGCACGAACCTGTCCCTTTCACCTCACGCAGTAGCTTTTGACCAACAAAGCAAATGAATTCATGTGGAAAACTATAAACATTCATGGGCTTGTTGCTGTTTCAGCCATCTGTTTCATAATTACCAAATCTGCAATAATTCCAGAGTTCAGTCAGTAACTTTGCTAGTGCTGTATGAATTTAGAAATGGGCTGACTGTGTGTATAGTAAAAAGTTTGAACTCACAGCTTTCAGCCAGTTACACTTCTTAAAAAAACATTACTCTATTCATGGCAGCTGAAAAACCATAAAAACATTGGTAGGCGTAGACACGCAATCAAAACCTTAAAGTTAAAATGATGAGGCGCTCAAATTTTCCTAGAGAGCACAGTAGTTGATAGTATCATACAATTTGTAGAGAAAACCCAAGTATCAGGTTTTAGCTTTCACTAACACCCAAAGAAAGACTCCTACAATGCAAAAATGCATCGTGCAATGAAAGTAAGTTGGACAAAATGTTCAGTTCCAGGGGCTTCAACTTTCTTTTAATCGGGACCTCAAACAGCTCTCACAGTATCAAATGTTCAATTTTACAAAAGTTAACCATCAACTTTAAAAAGAAGTCTAAATTGTTCCCATGAGAAATGTGTCAAAGTTTGCATTTCTGGAGTTATCCCAATTAAGTGCACCTTTTATTTTAGAATAAAGGGCAAATCATCTGTCCCCTTGCTTCTGATGGTTTTTTTAATATATATTTAGATATGTGAATGTCTGTATCTGTCATCCGTCATCACTGAGAGCACAGGGTGTCCTGTCAACTCTGTCTACATCTGATCTTCACACTCATTCCTTTGGTGGCACCATCTGTCTTTTTGGATTGGACATTTTCTCTCATTTTCTCTGAATGCCTGCACTGCTGACCTGCATTTTTTCATTATTCCATACAGAAAGAATAATATGTTATTTTTGGTATTCAGTTTGTTCTGCTGTTAGCTCTCAAATACTGCAGTATATCCACCCAGCCATCCTTTTATGTAAATTTATTTTTCCTTTCAATTTAATAGTTTTCTGAAGCACATTTCCAAACCTGATCTTTACCTGTAGTGCATCTATATGTGATGTAGTTATCTTTCAACGTGTTTGATTATCAGCCCTATCCATTCATACATCCATCCATACAAACGAAAATCCCGCCTACCAAAAGAAACAAAACTCTGCTCCTTATCTCCCCAACCACACAACCAACAAACTAATCCCAAACCGCAAAAAGTCTAACCTTTAATTCCACCAACCAACCAAAACTCTTACCCTAATTTTACCAACCAAACAAGTCTTACACTAATCCCACATACTAAACAAAGCTCTAACCCTTATTTTACCAACTAAACCAAACCCCAATCCTACCCCCACGTACTAAACAAAGCTCTACCCCTAATCCCACATACTGAACAAAGCTCTAACCCTAATCCCACCAACCAAACAAAAATCTAACCCTTATTTTATCAACTAAACCAAACCCCAATCCTAACCCCACATACTAAACAAAGCTCTAACTCTAATCCCACCAACCAAACAAAACTATAACAGAAATATCGCTAACCAAACAAAACTCTTGTCTGTATCCCACCAACCAACTGAAATACCAAAACTCTGAGCCTTAATCCCACCAACCAAATTCTAACCCCAATACCACCATTCAAACAAAACCATAACCCTAAAAACTCAACCAAAATCCCACCAACTAACTGAAATAACAACACCCGAAACCTTGTCCCACCAACCACAGACGCTAAATTCTGATCCTAATCCCAAAAACCAAACAAAACTCTAACTCTTAATCCCACCAACTAACCGAAATAACAACACCCAAACCCTCATCCCAACAACTACAGAAGCTAAATTCTGACCCTAATCCCACCAAACAACCAACAAAACTCTTACCCTAATACCACCCGCCAGCCATAATACTAAAAACCATTTCAAGTGACAACAGACACCTCAGCATTTCATTGTAGAAAAAGCACAGGTGTAGCCAATAACATCATTCGTGTTTCAGTTAGGGGTGCCAGTAATCCATATCAGTGGGCGAGCATACACTAAGGGGCACACCTGAATGGAGTGCATCCATTATTAATGTAACAAGCTACACCTGTGTTTGCCAAGTGAACATGTACAGTGTCTAATTAGCCTCATGTGGAGAAGCAGACTAACAGAATGGCTTCTCTGTGGAGGATTTCCTGAATTCTTTACTCAAGAGGTGTTTTTTTCCTCATGTGCTACTCAATGACATGAGCGCCAGCAGATATTGTGTTTTAATTGCATAAATCTGACTTGGTCATGCCCATTTTCAGCCGTGACTTTACAAAATGAGTTCACTAAATTAATTGCAAACTTAAATTGAGAGGGTGAACTTTCAAATTGAATGTAATGGCTTGAAAGTCAATGTGATTATTGCTGATTTTACTGTTTTCAGACTTGGGCATCAACAATACCATAAACTAATGCCAGTTTAAGGATTTAAGACAGTAGTTAAGAAGAGTGGAAATTCACAAGCCTCCGTTATATCGGCGTGTTTAGTTTGGACACCAAGATGGAGAAAATAGAACAATACATGACCCCCAAGTGAACAAATGGCCCTTTAGAAACAGCATAGACCAAGCTTTGTGCAGCTGCTGTTCCCTTCAGTGGATGGATGTAGGAGTGCTTTGTGTTCACAATAACTGGTAGATATTCATGCCAGGCTGAAATAATTTGTTGGCACTGGCTTATTGGCTCTGTCATTGGACAGTTAATCAATATAGTGAGTGAGTTTCCTTCTCTTGTATTTCTCTCCGCACAACCGTGAATATCAGTCTGGGGTCACTCCATTATATACAGTGCTGTATTTCTGGGTTGTGAGATTATGACCTTTGCTGACCTCTATACTATTAATTGCTTGTGATCTACAAGTCACATCTTAAGACGCAGTGGTGGAGAGCGTCGACATTGAAAAATGGATAGTATTCTCCTACCTCAATGCCCACTTTTCTTTTTTCATTATCTCCCCTCTGTTTCCCTCAGTGTCCCTGGTCTGTCTTTGTTCTTCCCTCTCATGACCCACGCCGCTCCCCATTTCCTTGTCTCCCTCTATTTACCTCACTCTCCACTGCCTTCACGCTGTCACGTAAATCCATCATTCTAACTCCCTCCCTAACTGCTATCCTTTTTCTTTAAATTTTATTAATGTCAGTTCAAATCCATCTGACCCCATCTGTCTGTGGTCATTTTTGACTGACAGAATCTGCAGCAGCATCGCCCAGGCCATGTAAAGGACCATTAGCTTCTCTACTGCTGATAATGTCAGCAATCAGTGCCTTCCACTGCCTGACTAACCACAATGAATGGGGGTTGTCAAAAAACAATCCCGGAGTGATTCATTTCCCCCACATTATCCCGTTTACCTTTCATATATTTTCATGCTAGCCTGCGCAGTGTTTAGTGTTCAGGTAGAGATTTTGTTTTACTGCAGTAAAACTTTTGACAGCGCCAACTTTTAAGTTTACAGAATCAGAACTGTGGACGAACGATGCAAACATTGCACTGGTTTGGACACTGTAGGTGAGAAGACTTGGTGGGAAATGACCTTAAACATGACACATGAGCCCTGGAGCTGCTCAGTGGCCAGCAGTAGACTGCTATGATTACAATGGGCAGCTCACAGGCAGCTGGCAGTGGGTGGTTGGGGTTACTGGCTGAAAGTGAAGTCATGACCGCAGCTGAAAGAGAGCAAGTGTGCTTTGTCAGTTATGACAAATTGAATAAACTGAGTTGTTGCCATGTATCAGGTATGCAGCAAGAAAAAGGCAGAAAAAATATTACTACCAGCATTTTGTTTTTTGTGCTCTGATGAACAGGTAAATTGTTTGAAACAGGGTACGCTTAGTAATGCAGCCATGTTTAAAACTATTTAATTAACATATTTAGCAGTCACAGAGCAACATCATCATTTAGAGTTGTGCTTTTGGTTGAATATTAACCATGCTTTTATCTCTGGTCTGATTTTCACAAACTCTTGGGGAAAAGATTCTGACTCTTTAGTTGCTAAATGCTTCATTATGTTCACAAGGTAGCTGTGAACATTGTCTGTAGTTGGTGCTGGGTAGTTAGTGTACATTGGTTTACAGTATCAGGGCTTTTTGTTGTTAGCTTCCTGCTACAGGTGGAAGAGAATAATGAGAGCAGTAAGACTGTAAAACCAAAACAGCTTAAAGGATTACTTCACCCCCCAAATGACCACATGTAAATCAGATACTCACCCTGTGTGACATAGAATATGTAAAGATTAGGTGGTTCACACATGCCTCTGGTCCATCCATCTATCCATCCATTTCCAAACGCTTATCTAAAGCCAGGTCGCAGGGGCAGCGGGCTGAGCAAAGTATTCCAGACACCCCTCTCCCCAGCAACACTTACTAGCTCCTCCTGGGGGATCCCGAGGCATTCCCAGGCCAGACAAGATATGTAATCCCTCTAGTGTGTTCTGGGTCTGCCTAGGGGCCTCCTACCAGTTGGATGTGCTTGGAACACCTCATATGGGATGCGCCCAAAGGCATCCTGATCAGATGCCGAACCACCTCAACTTACCCCTTTCGACGCAAAGATGCAGCGGCCCTACTCTCAGCTCCCTCCACATGTCCGAGTTTCTTACTCTATTTCTAAGGCTGAGCTCAGACACCCTTCGGAGGAAACTCATTTCAGCCACTTGCATCTGTAACCTCATTCTTTCGGTCATTACTATGACCATAGGTCACAGTTGGGATTTAGATGGGATGGTAAATCGAAAGCTTTGCCTTCTGGCTCCACTCTTTCTTCACCACGACAGTCCAGCACAGCATCAGCATTACTGCAAATGCCTCACCAAACTGCTGATCCATCTCATCTTCCATTCTGCCCTAACTCATGAACGATACCCCATGATATTTGAAATCCTTCGCTTGGGGCAGTAACTCACTCCCAACCCGTAGGGGTGTTATCCTGTAGCTCCTGTGTCTATCAGAAGGTGGGTACACTGTGGTCATAAAGGGATGGACATGGTCAGCAACAGTACTGTGGTGTTTAAATGATGCTCAGTTAGTACTAAGGGGCCCAAAGTGTGCCAAGAAAATATCCCCCACACCATTACACCAACACCAGCAGCCTGAACAGTTGATACAAGGCAGTATTTGGGTGAGCCCATGCAAACTGTAGCCTGTTTCCTGTTCTTAGCTGACAGAAGTGACACCCCATGTGGTCTTCTGCTACTGTAGCCTATCTGCTTCATCTGCTGTGTTGGTTCAGACATGGTTGTCTGCATACCTTGGTTGTAAGGAGGAGGTTTTAGAGTTACTGTTTCCTTTCTATCATCTTGAACCAGTCTGGCCATTCTCTGACCTCTGGCATCAACAAGACATTTTCACCCAGAGAACCGCCGCTCACTGGATATTTTGTCTTTTTCAGACCATCCTCTGTAAACACTATAGATGACTGTGTGTGAAAATCCCAGTAGATCAGCAGTTTCTGAAATACTCAGACCAGCCCGTCTGGCACCAACAACCATGCCACATCCAAAGTCACTTAAATCATCTTTCTTCATCCCATAACTTCATCAAGAATTGTCTCTGTTCTTTCTTCAGCTGAGGCATACAGAAAAAACAAAGTGTTCTTCGCAAACTCTGTGTAACACAGAATAGTAAATTATATACAGTATTAAGGGTCATTTGGGGGGTGACGTTTTCCTTTCATATAGAGCTAAGGGGAGCGCAGAGATAATTCTCTGTTGGTTCTTGACTACAAGCGACCCCTACTAGTCATTTGACCTATTATTCATATGAAAATATTGATTAGTGCAGCTTTAAAAGGATCTACTGAGCTTTAATTGCACTTGGTCAGTTGCCAACAAAGATATGTGATAAGACAAAGAGACATGTCAGAGAATTAAAGTCATAATAATAATAATTAATGTCAGAGAATTTTATCAACAGCATCATCGGGACTGGCAATATAAAGACATTGTAGAAATTTGATCCACAAAAAAAGGGTAAAAAGCTAAAAAGAGTCAGATTGCAATGAAAACAATATGAGTTGATCCCCCACCTTTGGCACACCACTGTCTGTTCTCAGGGAAGGTCGTCTGAGCCATTTTCATTTTTCCAAGTCAATGTTCCTAGGCTGTCAGGGTAACTGTTGCCACTGTGAGTGGCTGGCACAGCAGGATTCATTTGTAACTGCGTATTGATGGTAATAAATCACTAACTATACAATGTTTGTTGTTTATTAGCAGAATGATTTTCCTATGGCTGCTGAGGCGGCTGTTGCTAATGAGTACCCGAGGTGATGACAGACAACAGGTGGGAATTGAGGCTGTGTGAGAGATGTGTTAAGTAGGCATGTGTTAGTGTGAGATACACATACACGCATGTGACGCAGTGCAGGATGGCAGATGAACACCCAGTAACCAACATTTGCAGTTTTTTTTTTTTTTTGTCCAATAGCTAAACAAGCTAAAATAGATGTAATCAATCAATTCAGTACAATCAAACAATTTTATTTATAAAGCCCAATATCACAAATCACAATTTGCCTCACAGGGCTTTACAGCATACGACATCCCTCTGTCCTTTGGACCCTCACAGCGGATAAGGAAAAACTCCCCCCAAAAAAAACCTTAAAGGGGGGGGGGGGGGGGGGGGGGGGTAGAAACCTTAGGAAGAGCAACCGAGGAGGGATCCCTCTTCCGGGATGGACAGAAGTGCAATAGATGTTGTACAGAACAGATTAACAGTGTGACAATAATCATATGTGTATAATAACAGTTGAAGTATGACTAATGATAACAGCAGCAGCAGGAGGCATCTGGCAGCACAACCACACACACAAACTATCCGGGCACCGCTGCAATACGAGTTATCCTGAGAGACAGTGGAGCACAAAGGCTCCGGAGAAGAAGCCGAGTTAGGGACCACGAGTAACTCAGAGCGCAGAGTTCTGGTGGGACAATAAGGCACTATGAGCTCTCTAAGATATGACGGAGCTTGACCATTTAGAGCTTTATAAGTTAACAGTAGGATTTTAAATTAAATTCTGGATTTTACAGGGAGCCAGTGCAGAGAAGCTAAAACAGGAGAAATATGATCTCGTTTCTTAGTTCCTGTTAGTACACGTGCCGCTGCATTCTGAATTAGCTGGAGAGTTTTTAAGGACTTACTAGAGCTACCTGATAATAGAGAGTTACAGTAATCCAGCCTTGAGGTAACAAATGTGTGGACCAAATTTTCTGCATCTTTTCGGGTCAGGATAGGCCTAATTTTCGCAATATTATACAGATGAAAAAATGCAGTCCGTGAGGTTTGTTTTAAATGAGAATTAAAAGACAGATCTTGATCAAATGTTTCTCTGAGGTTTCTTACGGTAGTGCTAGAGGCCAGAGCAATGTCATCGAGAGAAACTATGTCATCAGATAAAGAGTCTTTGAGTTGTTTGGGGCCAGTTTGTCTGAATTTAACATCAGGAAACTGGTGCTCATCCAGGTTTTTATGTGTTTAAGGCAATTATGAAGTTTAGTTAATTGATTACTTTCTTCTGGCTTCATAAATAAATACAACTGTGTATCATCCGCATAACAATGGAAATTTACAGAGTGATTTCTAATGATGTAATCGTCCAAATGGTTGCTCAGTTTCAGAATCTGTCCACTGTGTTCTTGTGTGGATGCAAAAGCAAAATGCATTAGACAAAGTTGGAAGCACACTTATCTCCTTACACACATTTATCTAACATCATTATTTGCTGCAGTATTTCGATTGCCCTTGACTTGAACTAAGAGGCCCACTTCAAACCTTTTGGAAAATGTTTACACCGGCCCAACCCTATAATCTGTCCTCATACACATCATACATAATGGTTTTGCTTCAGTACTTTCTAACATACTCACAAGACCAAAATAAGGGCCCCTGTGATCTTGACATACGTAAACGGTTAATAAATGCTTTATAACGCACTGTAACAACAATTTATAATTCTAATTGGTGTTTGGTGAAATAATGAAAGAAAGAAAAAATATTTTAAAAGATAGTTTGAACATTTAAAGGAAATACAGAGTGGTGGTTGTACAGAAGATTTATTTGCTTTAAGTCATTTTAATGCTAAGCTAGTCTCTATATACAGACTCTACATTCAGTGAATGTAGAGTCTGTAGGCAAACCCCGGAGATCTTGCCCCCGGAAGAAGAGCGGAAGAGCCCTGGTTTCCGGTTGTAGGCTGTTTGTAGTCCGTGTGATATTGAACAATCACGTTTGAGCCGGCTGCAGTTGTTGCCAGGTTAAACGGTCCGTGCAATGAACTAACGAGGCGAAACGTAATTGGCGTCACTGCAAACTCTGAATCCATCGCAATGGTTCAGCATATTTACTATATGCTGAACCATTTCATATGCAGTGGATATAGTGATTTGTCTGTCCAGATCAAATTGATCCCTATCAGTAGTGTTTGTATATTTATTGTTAATATAAAGTAATGAGATACACAGCTTCGCTATCTATTGAATTTTATTTAATGTTTGCAAATGGAGTGCGGCTGTATCTTTCCAGGCGCATTACGTGACAGGTATTATTAATCCACCTGACGAGGGCGACTTCAACCATAGGTGCTTTCGCCATGCGCATTCGTTTTCTGTCTCCAACACTAGGAGCCCTGACAAGCAGTGAGAAGCTTCGAGGGCACACGCTATGTTTTTCATTGAGAGAATGACCTTCTGCCCATCAGGATTTCAGTGTGCATGCAGCAGCAGCCTCAGGTAGCCAGCTAGAAGCAGACGAGTTATTGCAAGGCAAAGTATCATGGGAGAAAAATTTAAAAAAAAAATAGATAAAAAATAGGATTACACTAGTGTTAAATTGTTTTTATGTATATTGTCATGTATTAAAAGAATTAACGCTATCAGTGGACTACTTGATTACTATTAGCAAATTACTTCAATAGTATTTGTATAGGAAGGTTTTGTCCCAAGCTACCTGATCACTCTAACTGTGGTTACAGTTTGTTAAACAAATAAGTTAGTTGAACTTATTTATTGGATTTGTAACTTTAACAGAATTCCTTACATAGAATCAATCATACCTTACATTATGAGATAAAACAGTGTTTAATAATAGGAATGTGTTACTTAGCCCTGGTGTTAGTGCTGTCATTGGTGTTGACAAAGGCAGAGTCGCCGAGAGCGAGGACAGAGCTGTGTAGGTGAAGCGTGACACAGAAGACGATGAGGAGGACGAGGAGGAGGAGGAGGAGGAGGAGGAGGAGGAGAAGGGTGATTAATGAGAAGCAGTGGAGTGAAAAAATAAAGATATAGGGTCAGCAGGCCAGAGCCAAGGAGAGGGTTTTACTTGGGGCTTGTGGACGCAGAAATCACAATCAGCACGGACAGACAGAGGGACCGCAGGAGAGGGGAGGAGCATATCTGAGTGAGACTGCTGGGCTGTAAGGTAGAGATGGGAAACTGTCAGAGAGTGTGTGAGAGAGTGAGTGCGTGGGTGGAAGAGACAGAGAAGTGGGTGAAAGAGAATGAAGGTGGAGGTAGATGTTGATAACAAAATGCTACGTTAAAAAATAAAAATAAAGAAATAAAATAACTAGCAAGTTATAAAACATTCTATGGCGGTGTTTATTGTCAAGGAGAATTTGTGTGGGTTTTCCAAGGTCAGTCAGAGCCACTGCAGAACGCTAATCATCTCAATGAAGTGTTTCCACCCACCTGTCAATCAAAGTAACAGGCTACTCTGCTAAGTGTTTGGAGGAGACTGAAAAATATGCCCTAATGAGATGTGTGTGTGTGTGCAGTGGGTTTACCTCCTGTCTTCATTCAAGTGTGCAAGGCAATCCAAGCAGGACAGCTCCTCAAAGCTACCTTCACAGGCTAATCAAATTTCCTGTAAATCTAAGCTACCAACTGGGAAGCAGTGTTTACCTAAACCTCCTTGGGGTAATTAATTTAGGATGTGGGTGATTTATTTTTCCTGCTGTCTGCTCTAATATCTCCTTCCTGAAATGACAGACCACATTAATGTGTGTCAACAGAGGCTGTAAACACCGTCTGCTTTCATGAAAATCTAAATTGTGAGTTATGGTCTTGTTCCTACACTTCTTCCACTGAGACATAGCAACTGCATAACAACAACGCTTTCTTTACTCTGGATAGTGGTGTAAAGTTTAAAAGCTGTAAAAGACAACAACAACACAGTTGACTCTTTGCTATGTCCCGCCCTCAAACGCAGACTGGCCAATCATAATGTAGCATCGGCCAGCGCCAACAGCATGGCTGTGCTTCGTAGATTCTCATGCAGTCGTTTCAGATTTCCTTCATTTTCGGGCTGGTTTTGAGCTAAATGTACTTGGGGCACGCTGGATATTAATGATACTTGTTACCTGGAGAAGTTGGAAGGAGATATATATTTCTTCCCCAATATTTAATCAGCTGTGTGTCAAATTATGCATAGATGAACGTTGTTTGGCTTCCCACAGAGCTCCTTGTTCATCCGATGGTGAAGGTCTTGTGTTTGGTGGCACTTGGTAAAGCAATACACCGTTCATCTGCACACAATTCAGTGAACACAGCTGGTTGAATATTGGCGAAGTTTCCTTTCATATTCATTGTCTTCAGTGGTGATAACTAGTGATGTGGTAGTCTCGCCACCAGACAATCAGACATCTGATTTCTGATAGTCTGGGGACAATCCTTTCTAAAGTGTGTTTAACACACCGGAGAAAACGGGCGACAACAAAGCAACGCCTCTTGCATTTTTTAAAAGTACATGCCCTCCCGGAAATGTGCGCTTCCCCTTTTCTCGTCCGCAAGGAAACAAACACATAGAGAGCTTGAAAATGGATGCTGAGAGATTTAACTCCATTTTATCAAATGTGTGCTCAGTCCACAAGATTGTGGACATATAGGACTTACAGTGACTTTGTTTAAAATTTTTAATGCAGTCGGACTATGTTTACGAGCTTTTTCCTTTTTTTTCTCCTCCGATTTATCCAGTTGATGTGAATTAAACCGGGTGGAGCTCTTAAACCGGACCGAACCGGTTAAACCGTAAACAGCTAGACTGATCTGATTGGTCCGATGGCAATTCACCGGGCTCTGCTCGTTGGGGCCAGATCCCCGTGCAGAGCAAATTTGAATTTGCTAGGGGCAGGGATCTGGATTTCCAGGTTAGTTGTCCCTGGCAGATTTTAGAATCAGATAATTTTATGAGAACTATGTCGATACAAACCAAAGTCCTGCTGCTTTCTGGTTGTTAACTAGCACACATTGTCTGAAAACACATTTCAAAGCACTCCTCTTTAAAACAGGCCAGTGGAACTAAACCCTAGAAAGTAAATTAAAAGACCCTCTGACCAAGCTGAGGAGGAACCAAACAAACAAGAAATTCCAATAAAAATCCACCAAATCATTGGCAGAAGGACAAATACTGCACAGATCTAAACAAACATATGCTAACAAAGTATATTGGCTTTGAGTAGTTAAACAGTGATGAGCCAACATATTTCTCTATGCCCAGCTCCATTTATGTTTGCCTCTCTGGCTGGGAAAATAATCTTTTCTGCTGTATTGTGGGCAGTGACCAACTTTGAACTTCCAGGGACCAATCCTCAGCTTCCCCAACTTGATACTCAACTGTATTCATACAAGCAATATAATTGCAATACAATAAAGGGCAACAGTACAGGTCATCAGCCACCAATTGATGCACCTCTCTTCTGCTATGTGACCCAAAACCATCTGCCCTGAAGCAAAGAGCAATCTCATCCAAATGCTCCCCAAAGAAAGTGAACGTTCAGTGAACCTTAATGATTCCCCAGCAAAGTGCCCTTTCTCCTCTGCTGTGGTCTACCACACTGAAGGAGCGAAAATAAAGAATATACAGAGAGGGCTTCCTGAGCAAGTAAGTGGCACAGCGGAAAGAAGCAGTTGAGAGCCAGGGCTTTGTTCCCACTCGTGTACCTGCATCAACAACAACATCCATTCGCTAATCAGACCTGTCACTGAAATACAACAGCACACCCAGAGACCGCAGTGCTTGAAATCAGCAGTGGTGGTCATATAACCCCACCGCCAAAAAACCTTTCCCTGTCCTCTTGCAAACTACGGGGTCATCAAAGTCCTAAATATAACCTGGAAAAACTATTTCAAAGAATCCTGCCAGATTTAAAGCTACAGAGACTATAAAGGAAGGGCTCGCAGCTGACAGAAGATGTACAGCAGGTATCAGTAAAAATGAGAAACAAGGCCTAAACTTGAAGAATAAGTCTGGTGATATTCCATTGTATTTTGTTGTCAGCAAAACCCACAAAAAGACGAAACACAACAATGAAGTGGTGTTACTAAAAAGTATTACCTTTGTAGCCAAGGCCTGATAAATCTACTTCCTCTGCGTCATAGGGCTCCATTGTTGTCCAAAAGTATTAAAACTCACATCAAGAAGCCAAACGGTTGCAAGGGGCAGGCCAGGCGCCAGTATGAAGTGACTGAGGGGGCTGTTAAATACTGTGGGGCGGGCATAAATAAAACTCTAGCTAGCTTCAGAAAGGCTAAATAACAAAAACATAAGGTCATTTTTTCAGAATCGACACATAAAGAAGACATTTACTCGTCAGATTCATTTAAAAACAGCAGAGCGCTAAGTATTTGTTTTCAACTTAGGAATCAGCTTCAAAATCAGCAGGGGAAGGCACATAATAAAGAAGTGTTTGCAGCGTGCAGGTCTCTTGCTGTCTCCTCTATTCCATTTCAGTATTGTCGACAGCACTGCTCTAGTAGTCTCATGTATCTCAGCCAGTAATTCTAAAGATACATAAAGCTTAAATAGAGGCGGACAAAAAGAACAACTGAGGGGTCTAAGCCCTCTTAAGACCCCACGTGGCGCTGGACTCAGCGCTGAATGTTGTTTCATTGCAGTGTACATCATGCTAATCCTGTAAATACCCACTAGTGCTCCAAATGTGTATTCATCCACATTGAAAATAATCCCTAACAAAAGCCCAAAAGTTCCCCATGTTTGAGAAACGTTTCATAAGTGTGTGAGAGTAAGACAGACAGAACAGACTTTAGTAGCTGTCAATTCATATAATATTGACTTTCTCTAATGCAAACCACCATCATAATGACAGTCCTCCTCAGTCATAACCTGACACGCTGTCTTATCAGGTTTACGGTGTGTGGCTTTTATAATGTCTCACTATGTGTCGGTTTGCTCCAGTCTGCCTCTGTTTCGAATGTTTTTGTCCTTTTATTTAATGAGCAATTGTTGCACCAAATTTTGTCAAGGTTTGGTGCACAACCATCTTATCTGAGTGCATTCATTATGCGGTATAGATTTTTTTGAACCTACATCACTGACATAGGAGGCAATTCAATATGACCTTGTGACGCATGTGCACAACTACATACATATGCATTCCCATACACTCCCAAGTATTGTTTGTCTACTCTAATGCAACATTTGCCTCTGTTTATTTGTGTTTGCACACCTTCTCAGGCTCCATTCTGTATTTCTCCATTTATTTTTATGTCTAGGTGCAAAATTAGCTCTGTGCTAGCATCAGTAAACAAACAACCAGACACTCTGTAAAAATAATGATAAAAATAAAATGAAGAATGAGAAAATAAGCCCAGTCCCTAGAATAAAATGTTGGCATTGTACAAGCATGTTTTTGCAGGCCATGAATATGTTAAATTTGTATGTTTGATATATGTCATATCAACATTGCTAAGGTGATGTAGTTAAGATTACATGTATTTGAGCTGTTTCTCATCAGGAGGAGATGGTGGAAGATGTAACACTTTGGTGAAGCATCTGCCAAGCAGTAGACGGCAGTGTACCACTGTTCAAGACCAACAAAAGCAGGCATTTTTTAATGAGAGGTCGGGACATTTCTAGCTGTATTTGTAGCAACAAAATGAGTATTTTTTAAGGAGCAGTAGTGACATTTCCATCCGTGTTTGTAGCAACAAAAGAAGGTATATTTTAATGAGAGGTGGGGACATTTCAAGCCATGTTTCTAGTGACAAAAGTGACTATTTCATAATGAGTGGTAGGGACATTTCCAGCCCTTTTGTAGCAATTAAAGTGGATATTTTCAATGACTGGTAGGGACTTTTCCAGCCCTGTCTGTAGCAACAGAAGTGGGTATTTTTTAATGAGAGGCAGGGACATTTCCAGCCATGTTTGTAGTGACAAAAGTAGGTATTTTTTAACAAAAGTAGGGACATTCCTAGCCATGTTTGGTGTAACAAAAGTGGGTATTTTTTTTAACGAGAAATAGGGGCATTTTTTGCCTGTTTGTAGTGACAAAAGCAGGCATTGTTTAATGAGAAAAATGGACATTTCCGATATTTTTCATTGTGACAAAAGCTGGTATTTTTTTAAAGACATGTAGGGACCTTTTTAGCTGTATTTGTAGCAACAGTAGTGGGTATTTTTAATGAGAGGTAGGGATATTTTATGCTGTCGTTCTAGGAAGAAAAGTGATTATTTTATAATGAGTGATAGGAACATTTCATGCCCTTTTGTTGCAACAACAGGTGTTTTTTTTAATGAGGTAGAGACATTTCTAGCCATGTTTGTGGCAATAAAATCAGGTGTTTTTTAATGAAAGGTAGGGACATTTTCAGCCTGTTTGAACCAACAACAGCAGGTGTTTTTTAATGAGAGGTAGTGACATTTCCAGCTATGCTTTAGCGATAAAAGTAGGTATTTTTTAACGAGAGGAACGGACATTTTCAGCCATGTTTGTAGCAACAAAAGGAGGTATTTTTTAATGAGGTATAAGGACATTTCTAGCTGTGTTTGTAGCGACATAAGCAGGTATTTTTTAACAAATTCGGGGTATTTCCAGCCCTGTTTCTTTCAAACTGTGTATTTTAAGCCAAAACATGTTTTTTGCCTAACCCTTACCAAGTGGTTTTTGTGCCAGACCGAACCACACGTTAACCAAGGCATTGTCACAACATAAACTTTAAACAATTGTAAAGTTTCAACCTATACGCCGCATATGAAATGTACAAATTTAACATGGTTGGCAGAAACATATGCAATGCCAGTGTTTATTCTGGTGATTTGGCTGCAGGAAATTTATTAGGAGCTTACTTTATTTTCTCAACGTTACTTCAGTTTTATGCTTGTCAGAACATGTATTTCATGCATACTTCCTTAATTATTATTGGAGTGATCTAAAACGGAACCTCACTGCAGAGCAGACAGAACATACTGTCTGCATCTTTCGAACATCTGCGGCTCCATATTTTTACTTTCTCTTCACAGTAGAACAGAACAAAGTAATGCCGCCACTTTATCTATTTTTTTCAGTTGATCTGGACAGTGTGAGCATAACAAATTGCAGGTTCTGGTTGGATTGAGAGGCTAATTCAGTGTAGTGTGAGTTAACACAACAGGTCAGATTAATAAAAATATGTATGTCTGTCAGCTTTAGGTGTCAGTCAAAACATTTTAAGACCTGACTTTCCAGCAGTTTGTCATTATTACCATAACTACCCAACTACACAGCTGCTCTTTAAAAAATTATATTTGAATACGGAGTAACGTCAAGATGCCACTTGTGTATATAATAAATGTGACCTTTTTTTTGTCTTATCAGAACAAGGTTAATTTTCAGAAATTAAATTGACACTGTTGGTGCAGCTTTCCAGCCATGCGAATTGCCAAACCTGATTTCTATGTAATACAATAGACAGAACAGAGGGTGAAAGGGTCACCACAGCCACCCTGCAGTAATCATTATCTGTGAGGACGGTACGGGAACATGTCACTTTTTGAAGAGACTGTGTCAGAGAGAGAAGAGAGAGAAATTCATATTAATTTCTGAGGCGTAAGTTAATGTCTTATTTAAACCACATCACTGGCCCTGGCTTATGCTCAGGGAGACTTAGTGAATAGTGCATCATTCAATATTGTATAATTCAATGTATCAACGCCACTGAGTGAAAAATATAAATGACCACAAAGTTCAATCAATACTCCTGTGCCAGTCTCGAAACAAAGAGAACATTAGAGGCTTCACAAAGGTTGTATTCCAGCTCTTTGGTGCTGGATTGCATTATGATATTTATTTCATCATGAAAATATACATGTATTTCTCAGCAACAATATATAATTATACATATGGTTTGTAACTTGTGTTTGTAGCTTGTAGTACATGCTCTCCATAGTGTATGTACACACAGCCTTTTGTTATTGTTAAATGCTTCAGGAAGATCTGTTAGATAAAAATGGATGGAGGGCTTTTGGCCATTAAAAACATCCAGTGACTGAGATTGCACCACGAGCAAAAGTCTAGATCGTTTGACCTTTGCACGCCAAATAATTCCAATTTACTGCCACCTACACGGCAAAAAATGAGACACTTGGAATGCACTAATAGAGGTCAATTTCTTGTGTCTGGGAATGCATGTGTGAGAAAGAGAGAGAGACAAAAGGAAGGAAGGAAGGATGGGGAGGAGGAGAAAGAGATGGAAGCAGATGGTGATTAGAATTGACAGGTTGCAGGGGGGTAAGAGGTAAAAATTATGGAGTTTGCAGAGTTACTACAGAGATGATTAAATGTTTAATTACAGTCTATTAAGAAATGAATACATTCAAAAACAATTATAACTTTAATTAAATTTGCATTTAAATTATACTTTAAAAAGTTAAAAAAAAAAAAAAAAAAAAGGGAATAAAATACTAAAAATGTCATTAAATTTGCCGAGTAGAATAAATCCTTTTAGGGGGGCAATCACTGAGCTGTTAATTGTTACACAGTGCTGCCGCCCTCTGCAGTGACCAGGAACAATCATGGGAATTGTATGGTATCACTGCCTAATGTACAACATCTGTAGATGAAAGGCCAATGGTGAGGTTTAATATTTCATGTATTATTAAATCGCTTGTAGTGAGAGTTTTGAGTTTTAAAGCATCTTTAGGGACATTGTTTTGGTTTTATGAAATTGTGCTGGTTTTTTTCCCAGCCTCGTCACTCTCTTGCCGTGGTTTCCAGACACAGCAGACGGCTAATTTCAGAGAAAGTACTATAAAAATCTCACCACCTGCCCAGCACCAACAAGCAGGCTTACAAAGTTGGCAGAGTGACTATGTTTACATGCACACAAGTATTCCATTATTATTCCGAATATGACAGTATCCAGTACTCTGAATTGGATGCAGATCATGTTAACAGCATATTCTGTGTAGATAGTCTGAATCAGGCCTTATTTCAAATGTAGCATTTCCAGATGGAACCATGTGAGAAATGCTAATGTTATTCAGGTTTATGGAGCATTCTTTGGACATGTATACAGCGCAAATGCATCCCAGCTGGGGTTTTTGTCGTAGTTTGCCACACACAGCCTCTCGCCTATTTATGATCAGCTCTGTGTGTTGAAAAGCCCACATTTCTGGTCAGAAGGAAAAACACCTTCTATTAACCATTATGGAGGGCTTTGATATCAGGTTTTTGGAAGAGCTTGGGAGAGCTACAAGGAAGGTGGTTAAAGGAATGAAAGAGAGAGGCTGTGTTTGCAAACTTGAACAAGTCCTATTCTATGACAAAATGCTAATTTGATGCAAAGAAGCAAAATGGCACAAGCATCTCCAGTTGTTTCAGTCTTTAATTTTACAACTCTTAAGTGCTTGTTTTTCAGAGAATGCACTACTGCACATAAACAAGAATATTAGTGGAATATTAATTTTCATTGGGCATGTAAACAGCGTAGTAGTATTACTGTCTTTTGGTAATAAGGGCAAAAACTGTAATATTTTGTGCATGTAAAAGTGGTCAGTTGAGCATTTAGCAGCTGAAGTGACCAATATTTGCATCAGGAGTCAGTGGAGACCAAAAATGGAGCTAATATTCGACTTACAGTCATCAGGTGGACAGAAACACGACTCCAAATGAATGCTAATGCTGCTTTGAATCTGCTAGATGTGTAAATAGGCAAAAGCTGGATATATCAACTTAAAAGGGGGTAATACTCGTGTCAGTGTTGTGTTTACAGCCTGTTTCTGCTGCCAGAAAGTCTGTTATTGTAGGTTTGAATGCAACAGTCAATTTACAGTTGCTTAAATGTATCAGTTTATTAATGCAATCAATGATCATCTTGGTGGCACACTACAGGCTCCATTAAAGACGGGTGAAAACTGGAAAAACATGATTGACCTTAGCTGTAGGGTTTTGACATCGTAGCTGCAAATCACTGACTTTACAATTAAAAGGAGCTTGGAAAAAGAAAACTCAACTCATACTGCAACATACATTTGTTAAATCAGTTGGATATTTTTGGCATTTGCTGCAACCTGAATATGCTGCTATTTGGTTTTCCCATGGCATGAGAAGTGTTTGAGATCATGACGTTGCCCGAATTTTTCCCAGTGCATAAATTAATATCCTCTGCATTTCACCCTCTTCTATCTGCAGGCAGTCTCCTTTGGGAACACAACTGTTAAACATCAACACATTACACCATTTAGTCCGCTAAATGCCGTGGTGTTCATTACTCCTTTTAAGCTAAGGTTACCCATCACATCCATTTGTTTGATGATTACTGACCGTTTTTATGTCAAGCAAATTTAATATTATATGTGAAATTTCCGGTGGGGGTTTATGCTAATTAGATTATCCCGGACCATTAGCTTTATTTCCATGACGCGAACAGAGATCACAATGCAGATAATTGGACAGATAGAGAGACAAACCCAGGGCATTTTTTACATTAGATGAAAATCCTAGTACTGTGTTCCTCAGGCTGCATTTATAGACTCGATGACAGAAATCTTAATCAAGCTTGAGGCAGCCGGCAGACACATCTGCTTTAATCTGTAATAAACCTATTTGTCTTGTAAGTTTCTCTTTGATTCAAATATCTTGTGGGTAACTATTTGCTGAGTGCAATGCTTCATGGAAAGTTTTTATTGTGTGACAGATAATTGGAGGGCAAGTGCTTCAGTGCTGCTCGACTGACAAATTTGAGGGTCTTGTTTATGATAAGCATTTCAAAGAAGAGTCATGATTAGCCTCTTTGTTGGGCTTTATTGGAAGCACCTCTTGACATATTTGTTCTCAGCACCTTTTTGTAAATGCATCCAACTTGTGAAGTGTTCTCACTGAATACTAATTGGGTCTTCAGCAAAGTACTCCATAACTTTTAGCAACCTCTGTGTGAGTGGAGAGAATAGTGAATGTTAGCTTCCACCCTCCCCTTGGGTAACTGAATGTCCACACACCTGCCGTCATGGCCTCTTCGTAGTGTTTTTCCAACCCACTTTAGATGAAACCACACCCACGAAAGCAGACTGCTGTGCGTCAAGACCTGATAATTGGTTGCTAGCCCACTGCTGTGGCACGCAGCAAGTCAGGCGCTCACTCAAAGAGGCATCTTATTGCTTGAGTTCATCATTGGTTTTGAACACCACCCTTGCCAAAAAACACTGAGCTCTGACATCTACTGCCTCTCATGCCTCTTTTTAGAAGTAGGAGTTTGGGTTTTGATGCCCCTCTACCTCCTTTATGTGTCTATGTGTCTGGTTTACATGTGTATGCCTCCCCTGTGTTTATTTGATTTTACTAACAGTAGCTGGCCGCAGCTGTTAAAGGAAAACTATAATGATTTTCAACCAGCTCTGTTATCACAGTGTGGGCAGTGTGTGCAAATGAACAGTGTTTGGCTCCCCCCGCTCCAGCGCCAGCAGCTCCCAGCTAATCGTCCAGCAAATGCCAAACACCATTAATCTGCACACACTGCAGTGACACAGAGCTGTTTGAAAATCAGCAACATGTCACTTTAAATACCAATATCCAGTCTTGTGTAGCTGTTATATTTTGCAGAGACAAACCGTAGCACCGGGGGTCTGATCCCACACCACTCCCCACCCAATCGACAAGCTTTTCAACTTTGTAGTCTTTTTATGTGGCATCTGCTTGCAGCCAATTATTGGCCTTGACGTCAGACAGCCGGCTTTCATCGTGTGGAATAGGGTATGGTATGGCTTCATCTCAGGTGGGCTGGGAAGATGATAGACACCTCCTGGCTTCATTACACTGCCTCCCCGATCTCCCCCCAAGACTTTTCTGGCTTTTGTGTGTCTTTGTATTCTCCACACAATAAATCATACACATGGGAATAACAACATCTGAGGCAGACAGTCTTTCCTTGAAGATATTTTTGGCAATACAGACAGATGTGCTTCAAAAAAGTAATGCGAAAATGAAAAAGGAGAGCTAAGAGAGAAAATTTAACCATGTCTACTTTCACACCTCTGCACACCTGGCCACTTGCTCTGCAAAGTAGCAGAGATTGGTGGATTGTCTATTTGAAAAGGTCACTACAAGATTGTTCAAGTTTTCAGTTAACTTACACGCCAAACTGATGTAAGATACATGCTGTTTATCTCTGTGTAATTGTTGAACAATCATTGCAGAATTTTGTATTCAACAACATTCTCCTCTGTCACACAGATAAAATAGATAATGGAGATGTGTACCAGAGGAGGAGAGGAACTCCTTTGGCCAGCTCAGATGGACAGGAAACAGGAAATAAACAACAAGAAGGAGTTGGACAGACAGCAAGCAGCTGGCGACGAATTGTTCTCCTCATCCTTGCCATCACCATCCACAACATCCCAGGTGAGAATGAGCTATGTTGCTGTCTAAAGTCTCTGACAAGGGAATTTGTCAATATAGCTGATAAAGTTGTTTGTTAGTGAAGTTAAAATAAATTTTGTAATGCAGTCCCGCTCTACCACTGCTGTTCAGGTAGTGGAAGGACAGCAATATTTATCTGACGATTGGTCAGCCAGTCCACAATTTTGGTCCAGACTGATAACAGTCATTACATAGATAGCCAATGAATTGTGCACAGATATTCATGTGCCCCAGAGGCTTTTTGTTTAGGGCCATAAGTTTTCACTTATCCCTTGAGATATCTTAAAATCCTCTTTGATGGATTGGCAAAAGATATTGCACAGAAATGAAAGGCTCCCTATATTATGTTTCCTGATAATGTTGGTAATCCTGTGCCTCCCTCTTGCACCACCATTGCCGTTTTGAATGAAATGTCTTGACAGCTTTTGGGTGGATTGCCATGAACTATTTCAAAATGTAACCATCTTGAAATAGTCTGATGAGTGACAGGTCTTGTAGCCAGTGAAACTCCTGACCTCAAGAGTTTTGAATTCATTCCTATGGCCATAGACCATTAAAAATGTATATAAATAAAAAACAAATGCCTCAAGGGGAGAAAGTCTTTCTTATTAATTTAGGTTTTCTACAAGTGTTTTTTTTATACAGTAAGCTCATAGGTAGACATTTTTGTCTTTGTTGATTTGTATTTCAGTCTTAATCACACATTCAGTGCATTGATTTACCCTCTATTTTCTTAAAGCACTTGGACAAAACCTTAGAAAACGTGCAATTTTGACGTTCTACGATACAGTTACCAACACTGAATTTGGACTTTGAAAGGCTGTGGTCACTGTGTTCTCCAGATAAGAAGTCCCAGTTCTAGTCATCTGCAGCATCCTTTTTCAACAAAATATTTGGGCAGAGACAAAATGTTTATTTCATTGTGTTCAAACTGCTATTACTCAATGACAGTGGCAGCGGTTTGGGGGGGGGGGCTTAACTTTCAAATGAGACCATGCATGTACATGTACTAAAAATGGAACAAGAACAGCTTTCAATTAACTTTGGATATGCCACGGATAAGTGTTATAGGTAAATTTAATTAAATGTTACAGGGATGGTAAAAGGCTAAACTTTTATCTAGCACCATCATTAGATAAAATTTTTAATTTGTTCAGATATTTGGTCTATTATTAAATACCAGCAAAACTAAAGACTGTGATGGATTGTGTCTACGTACAGCCTCAGAGAGCAGCTAGAATTATTCTGGATCATTTGCAGAAATGACGTCATGGGTGAAAAGGAACATGTAGTTCATGTTCTCAATAATGATTTTTCAGTAAAATTCTATTTCTACTCACCACATTTGGTACTATTTTTCTCCATATTGTCACCACCTGATAACACCCCAGCTCACTTAGGTGTTAAATACCAAGTGACTCAGACGTTGTTCAGCTTCCAAGGGAGAGCATGGCAGAAAAAGTCTGGAAAACACTGCTTTGTTCTGTTTTTTCTTACAAAAGTCCAGACACCAGATAATAGGGGTGCTTGTAAAAGAAAAAAATAAAATTAAGAAGCTGAAGCAAATATTGCAAGTAACTTTATAGTGCCACATGACAGTGATTGTTGTGACTATGGCAACGTGTGAAGCACAGTGTACAGCAGTGAAAGTAACAAAGGAATGCCATAGCCTTAATAAGCTGAACTGAAAACACTCCAGAGCAGCCTTGACATGATTAAAGTCAAATGGACTGTTTCTTTAAGCAGGGTTCAGGTGTATTGTATCATCAATACACAGAGGGAGCATGACCACCTCATGCATCATATACATTAAATCAGCTCAACACCACAACCCCATGAAGGCCAAACAATTTACAGTTCATTTAGAAAGACTCACCTGGTGCTGAGCTCCACAGGCAGCTAACAGCAGAGCTGCTGTGTCACATCCTGCACTAAATCTTGTTTGCCTGCTCAGGTTGTTTTGCACTGACTCTGGGCTGAAGTGCTCACTAAAAGTCAATACTCTGTTTCTTCCTGACTTGGAGTGAGTTATTTGAACGTAAATGGTGAAAAATCCAGCCAAATATATCCTGGAATACACGATGCATTATTGAACACTCCGCAGAGTCAATGTTGTGTCAAGTCTAATGAGCTAATTAGTCTAATGACGTGTCAATTAAACATCAAAAGTGACGCCCAGGGAAGAGCAGTGTTCAATATTTGGAGTCAGTGATGAAACAACAGCTCCAAACTAAACAGTTCAGGCAGGAAATAAAGATCACTTGTTTCATGAAAAGAAAAAAAAAACAAACAAACAGGGAAGCAATTAACAGTTATTGTTGTAATTTCTAGACAGCAAGACGACCAACACGTTAACACTTATTTAATTAGAAAGACACAGTTTTGAGTTTCATATATCTTTGAGGTTTGTAGGGACTTTTTTATGTTCTTATTAGAGAGCTAGGAGTGGCCTGGGAATTGTTGCTGATGTGGGCTTTAAAAGCCCGCTGCCATAGTGCACGTAAAATTGGCAACACAATTATCTTGACTTTGTTTGCTACATTCCCTAAACCCATTTCCCTTGTGTTGTCTCAGTAAGGTCTCACCTTGTAATATTATCTTACCTCTGTTGTTTCATCTCTGTAGAACATTAAAGTTGCACTCAAGACACTAAATTATATCTGATGATACGGTTTCTTTGTTTTGTTTTTTTTAAACAGTGTTTCATTGTGCAGAACTCTTTGTCCAAAGAGGCAAACTAACTTTCTACATTCTTACTTTTAAATGTAAAATACTTTTTTAATTAATGGCTAAGTGCAAAACACTAAATCCCAGTGTGTAGATGACAGATATCTCATTGAAGTGTGTGCACACTGATCACTGAATAAATGTGTCCTTATGATAACAACTCAGGTGCATAGTGTTGAAAGATAATTGCTAATTACTTCACCACCACTGCCATGTGGGCAGAAAAAAAAATGAAAAAACTGAAATCAAATTGAAATGCAGCTCATCTCATTTTCACATTTTATCTTGGGTTGTGACCTTCTCAGCTGACACAATGTATGGATCTTATTTAAGTTTTGAGGTTATGTTATTTTCACCAGCTGCGACAAGTCACGTCAGCTGGTATTATTTTCCCTTTGTGATCCCTTGTGTTTGTGTGTGTCATAATGGCAAAATGTGGCCCCTGGAGACACCTGTTGTAGCAGGAAGTACCACAGAGACTGATCAGCCAAAAGGGGGTGTCTCAAAATTCACCACACAGATTTCTCTCACAAATGTAGAGAGGTTCACAAATGAGAAGCAGTTTGTAAATACACATTCAGCGATTCGCATGATCTGTGAATTTATACTCCAAGTGTGCCTCAAAATAATATTCGTGAAGCAGAGCATGTGCATTTCCGAATTTATATTACAAGTTTGCATAAACATTATATTTCTGAACCAGAGCGTGTGCATTTGCGAAAGTCTTTTGGTCTAATGTAAGATTTTATAATGTTACAATATTGCTTTGTCTTGACAACAGACTTTTTGTACTATACAGAACAGAAACAGGAAACTGATGCAGAACAATCACAACCATCATTCTGCTTTTTAATAATGAAGGACTCAATGTACTGTAAAGTCAGACTCTAGACTTCATTTTCTTCAGTAATACATCATATAAAATGAACAAAGCAAGTTTTCTTAAGTATTTCTTACTACATCATTTCAAATACTGAACTTTTCACCTCAAATGACAACATGAATCTAATGACAATCTTATAGTGTTGTGTTACTGTGATAAACTTACTTCAAGAGTTTTTACCTAAAGCCAATTTTATTGTTAGCATTTTATGTGTGGAGTTTTGCAAACTGACACCCTGTCGTGAAAACTATTCTGAGATTCTGTTTGAGAGAAAATATGCAGCAGAGGTGTGCCAACTCCCTGTTGTTTTTGTATAAATAACAGACATTGCAATTTTCACTAATTTCATTTGAAGAACGTAGCACTTTGGAAGGGTGTCCTATTTTTTTAACATAGAGCTGTAAATTATGCAACAAATCTCAGTATTTCTTTTTACTGCTGCGGTCTCATTTTGTCTTTCTGATCAGGCTTCTGTAGTCTAATGTGACTTCTCCCCAGCATTGGTGAAGACATGCTTGCATATTTTACTCCACGACATTCATCTGATTGTTTCATTATATGTGGAAATTTACAATGCATCATGAGTAGAGCGTTGATCTATGGACAGTTATGGATTTGCATCAAAGTGTAGCCCCCATAATTAATGAGAAAATGCGGTTTCACTGATTTGAATGATTTTTCCGCCATACACATGACTGATTTCCATTCCTTTCATAGTGTGGAGTGATTGTTTGCTCCAGGAAGTGTGGATAAAAAGCAAATGAGGGACACATGCTGTGTGTAGGAGGAGAGTAAATGGTGGTCCTCCATTAAATATGAATTTTAATGTGAAATGCTGGTTCACTAATGATTACGACTGGTCACCGCACTTAAATTTTCATAATTGTTATATATACTTTACATTAACCAATAATAAATGTAAGTGCTCTTATACAAATACAGTTCCACATGCATACAGACACGCATGCTCGTGCAGATATAAACTCACCCACATTCACATGCATGCACAGAACCACACATTTGTAGGTGGCGATACACCCACAGCAATCTCCTGTGAGGCTGTTAATGAAAAATACCTCCTACAGTCTTAACTCCCAACTAGGAAAACAAAATACATAATTTTATTACAGTTATTCAGTTATAAGCACATAACTCATTAAGTCGTGATTGGAGTCTGTGATTGACCAAGTGTCTGAGTCAGTGCAAAATGATTGGATTCAATCCAAACATGCATTTCTCTGTGTTGGACCAACTGTGTACAGGTCCACCTTGGAAGTTAAGAACAAACTCAGTAAGTTTGTCTGATATTTTCATCACCCCCCTGTCAAGAATAAGCATACTGGTGTCAGATGTAAGACCTTCAGTAGTGAAAGAAGTACCCAGATCCTTTACTTAAGAAAAAGTACAAGTACAACAATGTAAAAATACTTAATTACAACCTTGCATTTAAATACCTTCTTAAAGAAGCTGTGTACAACATTCAGAGCATATCTATAATTCAGGGTCTGAGCCGGGGCTGTCTGCAAACAGTTCTCAACATGGAGGTGGAGCTGGCGGCTAGCAGCATATGGTACTAACAGCGTGAGCAGTGCTATCAATGGGGACAGTGCTTACAGTGCTAGCTATCAACACTTTTCACTGCCTGTTCAAAGGTGGGAATGTCGCACTGTTATCTTGCCTCAGTGTTCTTTATAAAAGATACAATCACAGAATTGGGGGTTTTATGCCCAGCTCGTTGGAGAGCATAACAAAGAAGAGAGGACAACACAGGAACAGCTTTTAAATAACCAGATAATTTATTGAAATACTCAACAAAGAAAAACTAGTGGTTAAGTCAGACTAAATCAGTAGACTGTGTAAAAGGAAACCAAGGCTAAACTCAACATAATCAACCCAAACCAAAAAAAACCAAGGAGAGTGCTTGAAAGGCACCAACCCTCCAGGATGGAGAGAGAGGCATCTTTGATTCACCCAGCTTTTAAAAGCCCCAAGCAGGAGAAGCCAAACCCTAAATGAGGTGGGAGGGGCAGGAATACAGGCAAACAAACTGAACCCAAGGCCTGTGGCCATCCCCCATAAAACAAAGACCCCACTAATAGGGTCTTTGTGGTATCAACGTGGAGCTTGAAAAAAGCGCATCCGCCATTAAATTTTCACTGCCTTTAATGTGTTTTACAACAAGTGTGTAAGGCTGAAGAAACAGTACCCAACACATAAGTCTTTGGTTAGCATTTTGCATACTCGTCAGGAAAGCTAGCAGATTGTGATCCATGTAAATGGTCACTGGCGATGACGGTCCCACATACACTTAAGAAACTTCAGTACCCAAAATCAAGGCCAGTGTCTCCTTTTCAAAAACTGAATAGTTTAACTGGTGACAGTTAAACTTACACGAAAAGAAGCAGACAGGGTGTTCAATTCCCCCCTCCCCTTCCTGCAGGAGGACAGCCCCAGCTCCAACGCCACTTGCATCCACCTGAACTTTAAACGGTTTATCAAAAACAGGAGCTGCAAGAAAAGGAGCAGAACAGATCAGTTTTCTGACAGCACTAAAGGCAGTTTGACAATGGGGAGACCAGACAAAAGGAGTATTTTTGCTCAAAACGTTAGTCAGTGGGGCAGCCACAGTAGTAAAATTGTGGCAAAAACTGCAGTAATATCCCACTAACCCTAGAAACTGCATCAGCTGCTTTTTGGATGTTGGCGCAGGATATTCATCAATGGCCTCCACCTTATCCTGCACAGGACGAACGACCTACAACCTTGCCAAGATAGGTCAATTCACAGTTAAATTTGCTTCTGCCAACCTGTCAAACACTGCATTCAACCTCTGAACATGACCTTCCCACGTGTCACTGAACACGACTACAACACCTAAATACGCTGCACACCCTGACTGACCAGCTAACATCCTGTTCATAAGGCGCTGAAATGTTGCTGGGGCGTTTCTCAACCCAAATGGCCCTCAGACATAATGGCACCTGCCAGAGTTGTCTCACCTTTAAGCCAACATTGAAGGTAGTAATAGCACCAAATCGATGTCAGTGTAAGAAGCACAGCAGGCAGGATGGGACCATAGACAGGACGGATGTGGCATTATGACACAGTGCCGTAAAATTTAAAAAGCAGGTAGTAGCAGTTAGCAGATAACTCAAAGAAGAAGAGCAGCCGAGAGTGGCTGCAAATTGGGCAGACAGTGAGGTCCAGAAGCTCCTTACCATTCTAGCAGAGGGCAAGATCAACTGCCATAAAACAGGGACAGTATATGATTGTTATTGCCATGTTATTGTGCTGAAACCACTGCTGATGTGTAAAATGTCACGTCCGTCACGCCTCTTTTGCTTCAGGGATACTTGCATGCTGCTATTGTTTGGCTCTGTGTAAAACAGCAAAGGCAGCGTAAAGAAGGGACTTTGTAGCAGCTCTATCTCATGGTCTCTGTGCACAAAGGGCTTGTGGTAACTCCGGAGGAAATGGGAGGACAGACATTTTGCTTTTGGTAACCACCACATGAGCACAATGCACTGTGGTAGCTATTACCTAGCCAAGTGGAATAAACACACAGGGACTCTCATGCATGTCTACCTTGCACCAGACCGTCTACCACGACTCTGCAGAAAAGCCTGGGTTACAGCAAACGCAGACGGAGCATGACTTCATTCTCCATTCAAGACGCAAATACTCCATATAGCAAATAGATGTGCACATGCAGAAGCTTTAAGTAGAAATACATTATTATGGGCATGTGTTTTCCTGTGTTCATATAAGCACCTGTGTCCAGACTATGATATATCAACATTAAAATCATAAAATAAAAATATATATTTACCATACTATGATATGTAGTGGGAGCCATTCTTTTGCATTCTTGTGTTGTGTGTAATCTTTCAGCCCCAAATTGCAGTAAAAGGCTTCTTTGAAGTGCGTCTTTACCCAGTAATCATGTAATTGAACATTAGCCAGAAACACAGAGGACCTTGCAGTCTTTCTCTTAGTGGCTCATTTTGTGATTAAGGCTGATGAAAGAGGTCTGTTTTACATAGAAATCTCTGTTCAGCTTTAATAGCGATATCGAGCAGTAATCTTTTGTAATATTAGGTGCTAAAAAAGTCAGCCATTTAGTGAGTGCTTTTTCCCAGGGTGTGATAAGTGCACTTAGTTATTTTTCGACACCTAGCTGTCCCAGTGGGAATAGAAACCCTCTTCCTGAGGTGCTAATGCATTGTTCTCTTCTTCTTGAACAACACAAACAGCAGCTGCATAATAACGTACCGATCTTCAGAGAGGCTCTACACTCTCCATTTTACCAAAGAGACACAGCTGTGACAGAAGTTCAGTGATGGTTCATCAAACTGAGCAGGAGATTGATGTCCATCCTCTCACCCCACCATTAGGGTTGATCCCTGTTAGTGTGATTGATGGAGCAAGGTCGCTGACAGCTACTGCCCGCAGTTGGTCTAAGTATAATCTACTGGTCAAAAAAACACCCACTTATAACCCATTAACATTTGGTTTTTGTGTTTAGTGGGAAAGGGTTCAATCGGCCTTCATTGCTGGGACAAATGACCCTGCAGTAGTCTCAGGTATTTATCGGCTTCAGCTCCAGTCAGCAGTGATGTAAACATGATACCTGGCGGGACACGCTAATTTTTTGCCTCTTATCTGGTGTGACAGTCGGTAACTTCTGCAACTCTTAGTCAGCTCAGCCATAAATTCCGTCCCTGTCTTTGACCATACAGTGCATGAGCATCATTCTGAATCAGTCGGCATCGAATTTAAAGAGAGACTGAAAAAGTAACAGATGTTGAAGGAAGGCTGTGATTAGCCTCAGGTAAGCTCGGTTGAGCAGAACTGAACATTAGTTTTTTGGCAAGGACACTTTAATGGAGCTATGGCTTTTTCAAAAGTGAACATATAGTTATAAAGTATACTGAACATCTTTGGATTTTACATTGTTGGTGGGATCAAACTATCAGTTTCTACAATTATGGGCATAGTTCATGATTCTCAAACATTTTGGGTCAGAAGAAGCATGAATTTGCAATAGCTGCGGCCACACATATGCATGCATCCAGGTGTTCGTGCACTCACAGACACAACCTCACAAACACTTGTGGGGGATATAGCAAAAATAGTATGTGTGTATATGCAACACGTTCTGATTCCCAGTTTGTTAAATATGGCAGTTTGGTCAGTGGCTCTACACTTCAAACTGTGACGCTTGAGGTCTTAAATCATCAATTTTGTTTGTTACATTCAGACAGTACCTTTCGAAATATACTTCTGTGGACACCGTGTAGCGTAACTTAAGGCCTGAAAGAACAAAATGTATTATCGCAATTATTAATTTGGATTAGTTAAACTAATTGGGCACCAGACAAGCAATTAAGCCTGCCAATTAAAGTTCAGGGGAGCAGCTTAGGCCTAACCTGCCCCACGCTACAAAATACCAAATAATCAGGTCAAACAGGCTGTCTGCTACAATCAGATGCTAATGTTTCGCCATCAAAACTGACTCTTTGAGTCAGCTTCACCCCTTGCTCCTCCACAGCTCAACCTCTCATCCAAATATGGTCACCTGTGGCTCAGAAAGTTCAAGATGCTGATGGTCAAAATGTCTAACTCAAGGTTTCAAAACAACAGTCTACAAAGCAGTGGGTGCCGTCTCGGTAGTTAGTTGCATTATTACATACAGTCTATGGGTTAAAACAACTACATCTGTTACCATAAGTTAACGACTACGTCACATGACATATGTCAGTAATTTCGTTGCGCGTTTAAAAAATCTCAGAGTTAACTTTTGGTTTCACATGAGACACAAACAGCTGTCTGCTTGGTAAAAGTCCAGTGTGTGTTTGAACCATCCACCACCACTCCCTCCCGCCCTGTTTGAACCTTCTCTCTCTTTCTCCTACATCATAGCGGCAGATCATTTCACACTGGAATTAGTTAAAAGCCTGGTACATCACAGACAGATGCTGCAGGGTGGCTTGTGCCTGAGCCATTGGTTCATGGACTCACGTTCAAATTCGGTATTTCTGCGTTGCCATCTTGGTTTTCGTGGTTGAGTTATATAAAAATTCAACCCCCGTACAGTTGTCACAATGTTAAGATTAGCTATACAGACCAAAACTGTTTTTTGCACCAGACTGTAAACATGTTTATTTCAGCTGTAAAATTGGGCATTTTAACTTGGGGGTCTATGGGGAGTGACTGGCTTTCCTAGCCAGCTTCCAATTGCCTGCAGTTTTTGACACTTCAGTTTTTGGAAAAGAGAGGTGGATTGGGCCCTTTGAGCTGCTGGAAGGCTCTTGAAAACATCTGTGCACAAAGTCTTGAGTTTCAGTAATAGCAGCTGAACACTGGACGGAAGCACAACAAAGAAGAGGCCATTTTTGAGAACAAAATTTCAGTTACAAAGAGACACTCAGCAGCAGTGGTGGGTCTGATGTGACTGTGAGTATTGATTCAATAGGTGCTGTGGAAGAGTACATTATCCTGAATTTATAATGACAACAGGTACACATGGAAGATGTTTTAAGTTTGCATTATCAGCAAAAGAGGTTAATTTAAACAGGAGCAGATCAATAAACAGTGATGCTTCTACTAAAATTTGATCAAATATACTTATAAAGTGGGAAGATAGGAATAAAGCCTGTCCATAACTTGACTGCTATTTAAGAATTCACAGAATGCAAAGTCATTGAGAGCTAAGTGGATATAACAGTTGTTTTATCTGAACTAAAGCAGAAACATTCAGTGCAGGATTATATTTCAATGCGGTATCTTTAGAGTCACTCTAAATATAAAAGACGAGTTACCACCAATTAGATTTCTTTAGATGTTGTAGTATTGCAGGGGATGAAGTCATGGTTTTCGTCCAATAATTTGTATCTTATGATCCAGTGGATAATTTTACATTCTGAAATGTCACCTTCATGTCACCTAATGACGGGGAGGATGAAAAAGCAACAGCATAAAGAGCGATGAGGGGAGACTTTGATGTGCTTCTAAGAAACATCTCATCACAAAACAGATGAAAAGAAGAGTAAAATTAACTTAAAACGTCACAATTCTGCAGTAGGGGGAAAAAAAGGGGAGGTAGCTGAGAGAGGAGGAGGCGCAGTAATGGCAGGCTCAGTGGAAAAAGGAGTGTAGACGAGCGAGGAGACGAGATTAAAGGAAAGTGCGATGGAAATGAGTGGCTGCTGTGACAATGGGCTGTCAGCAGCACTATCGTCAGGCTCGCTTAAAAGAGCATAGAACATTAAGCAGGAATTGGATAGGACCAGCCGCTGCACATACGCAGACACCCACCTACACACACACACACACACACACACACACACACACACAACCAGTCTGAGTGTCCTCTGAGGAGTAAAAAATCAGGATGTCCACAGGTGACGATATATATATCTCTCATCTCTGCTGACAGAATTGAGAACTCACGCTAAGCTATATTCTCAACAGTCATGTCAGTCTGTCTCAACGATTTGCCAGAGACACTAGGTTTTCTATACCGTAGCTTATTTAGACTTTTAATGCGTGTGCATTTGAAAAACCCACTGACACTGTTTCATGACTTGATGGTTATTGTTCTGATTTCTTAACAACCCTTTTTGGTACTAAAGGAATATCTCGCCCCCAAAATGATCATTTGTATAATTACTCGCCCCATGTTACATTGAATCTGGCAAGAAAATGTTCTTCTAGCATGCCTCTAAAGTGAAAAAAGAATCCAAAAAAGGCGAACATCCTTGTTGAGTTGAAATAAACAGAATTAACAACAAAACTATATGAAAACATCTTTTTACAAACTCTCAAACAACTTGTGCAGTGTAATCAAGTCTCATTTATCCAGTCGGGTGTTCACCACTTCCCAGTCATGCATATTTGCACATGCATCTGTGCACGCAGATGGATAAATAAGACTTAGATTATACTGCACAAGTAATGTTTTGATGTAGTTTTGAGCTTGTCAAACATTAACCCCTTTATTTCAATCCATCAAGGATGTTTGCTGTTTTTGGATTCTTCGTTCAATGTGGAGGCATATGAGAAAGTTTTCCTCACAAATTCAACATTACACGGTTGAGCGGTTGATATATGGTGATGTTGGTGGTGTATTTCTTAAACAAAAAGCTCATACCGACCATAATACAGTTGGGTAAGAAATAAACTTTACTCCACTGTGGGTTGAAGACTATTCTGAAAGCTATTCCCTCATTCATTGTTGGATAATGATGGTGGAGAGCACTGTCTGACATGATCTGGGGACTGTGAAAGTCAAAGGATATGATTCACATCATCTTCACACTCATCAAACCATTCAATGACCCTTTGTCTCCTGTGGAGGAGGAAAAGTTTCATCAAAGCATAAAGGTGATCATGAACCAAACTGGATACATTTAAATTTAAACCTCACGGCGACATTAGATGAAAAGTAAGACGATCACCGAAGCCTTTAGGTTTCATCCTCTGAGGAACATGCATTGGATGTCTGTATAGAAGCTAATGAGAATTATTCCAATACATTTCCTTCAGGACTGAGGTGGTTGACTGTCAGCAGCCCAGTTGGCAGATGAAAATGTTGGCACTGTGTGTTTTTGCAAACCACTAAAATGCTGCATCTGCATGTTTTATACGTATCATATCAGCATCTTTAAAGTGGCGTAATCAACACATTCTCATTCCGACCTCGTCATGTATTGTCAGTTGGTTTTCACGTCCACACAACATGCAAGGTACCCTGGGTGCGTTGGTTGTTGACATTCTGGGACGCTGTGTCATGTTCTGCCTGTTACATGCATTGTCTTCTTTCAAGATACACTTCCGTCTTTACAGATAATTTAACATACATACAGTCTTTTTCAAAGTAAACACACTACATTGGCACAAAGCAGCAAATTGACGGTTTTTTTTCAACAACAAACACGCATGGTTAGGTTTTGGAAACAAAGAACAGGGTTTGGCTTTAGAATCTTACGGGTCGCGAACACCGCTCTCTTGGGTGAAAGTTGTGGTTTGTTGGACCCATCCACCACTACTCCCGTCCGCCCCACTCTGACTTTTCCCCTCCTTAACCTTCGTCCTTGTCCCGCTGCGTTTCCCCCTGATGCAGCCGTTCTTCCCTGGGAAACCAATGCGCTGCTCTCTGCTCCAATGAAGACTGCTTGCTGGTTCAGCCACATCAAAGCTCACTCCACTACCTAATCCTCTACAGCTGGCCCACTACTCCTACTGTCAGTGTAGTGCTGCAACCGAAGCCAAGAAAGTCAGGTTTAGGTTTGTAAATATTGTAACAATCCTTGAGATATCCTTTTAACTGCCATGAGATGTGGCAGAACACTAAGACACGTGTCTCATGAGTTAAAGCCGACAGATGTGGGGGCGTTTAGTGCTCCCCTTCCAGCCCTGGACTCTGTTTTGGAACAAAAACTTCCAGCTTAGTGGACTTGCAAAACACTCCCAAATCCCCAGCTCACATTTCCAGCTGTGCAGCAGTACTACAGGTGAGCAACTGATACAATTTTTTTTTCTTACTGGTGTATTAAATTTTCCACAGGTCCAACAGATTCATATCAGCAGCCCTACTGTCTGATGGACCAATTTAAATCAGTCAAGATTAACTTGGATTATGCCCCTAGCCTTGTACAGTACAAGCTGTGCCAAACGGCAAACACTGACACTCTCTCAGCTCATGTTTTATTCACGATCACTTCAAGGTTTTTCAGTGCAGATGGAGTTTCCACTGGCCCCATGGCATCTCAGACAGTTCCAGAGGATTGAGATGAATAGTACAGGGAACACACATTGTAACTCCAGTGTGCTTTCGTCCATAATAGCTCTACAATATGTCTGCCTGTCGTGAGTTGGTGGAAAGTTGATTAGAGCCGGTGTGCATTGTTACCAGAGATAATAACAGGCGTTAGATTATCATGAAGTGGCTTCTGAACCATTAGGATACTCTCCTGCCTTTGCATGGTCTCTCCACTGTTTCTGTCTTTCATCTCTGTTTTGCCTCATCATAATTCTCTTATTCTCTCTTAACTTTATCTTTGTCACTTGTTCTTGGTTTAAGGCAGCAGCTTGATGTAGGCTATTAATATTGCAGGAAGAGAGACAGAGAGGAACAACAGGGGAAGAACACTGAGGGATGAAGAGGAGGGGTTGGAAAAGACCAGTTGTTTTTGTATTAAAGGGAAATGATACATACTTTGAAGTCTAAACAGCCCCATATTTTTTTACTCAAGACACTAGCCCCAAAGGAAAAGAAAAATAGAAAAACTAAAAGTCTGCAGTTACACAATAACATCTGTGAGGTTGATGAGGTGATGGCAGCAGCCCTGCCTTCATGGCAGTAAAGACAGTGGCAAGGAGTTGCCTATGTTGACAATTCTTGGTTAAGTTAGAAGCACGCCTTTTCACTCTCTTGCCAAAAGTTGATTTAGAGGATTGACACTGTGCCTGTACAATAAATACAAAGCTCCAGCCAGCAGCTGCTTAGCTTAGCCTACCATAATGACAGGAAATCGAAAGGAAAAAGTAGCCTGGCTCTGTCCAAATCATGGATGTATTAGATCTGGATACCAGACCCTAAGAGTGCACTTATTCAATCCAACGAGAACTGCTCGCCTGGTGCATATGCTAAAGAAATTTCTACTTTGTTGTTTACCTCCAGGGTATGAGGCCCGATAAAATGCGCAGTAGTGGCCCTCCACTGGCTCCACCCACGACTTCCTGCTTGGCTCATAGACTTCACATTGTGTCAGTCTGAGACATAAATCTTAAATTTAGATTTTTCTCAGCTGGAAGAAAGTTTTACAAATATAACAGAGTACATGCACATCCTTAAAAAGTCGTGAAAGGCATTGAAATTGTTAGTTTTTTTGTTGTTGTTTTTTAAAAAAAGGCTGTAATTGGTCAGGAGTCTTAAATATGGTAAGACTTGGAAAGTAGGATTTTCTGAATCTTTTTTTTGACAATGCATTGTAAAATCTCAGAATGATTGCTAACATCTTTTTTAATATAATTTCTGAGTGCCTCTTGCATTAACATCACACAGATCAGAATGGCAGTACCAGTAACACTTACATTTGTTTCTGGCTGGGATGCCCAAAGCAGAGGATTCACTGTCTGCTTGCCATCTCTCATTGTACCTTGGACAGCACGGTGCAAATTGTGACAATAATTGACAATTTCACCAAGAATTTGTGGCATCAGGGCGTCGGTGGCTTCGTGGTAGAGCAGGCGCCCCATGTACAAGGCTGCTGCCGCAACAGTCCGGGTTCGACTCCAGCCTGTGGCCCTTTACTGCATGTCACTCCCTTTCACACTTGTCTGACCTATCAATTAAAGGTCAAAATGCCCCAAAAGAATATCTTAAAAAAAAAAAAAAAAAAGAATTTGTGGCATTGTTGGAACAGGTACAAGGCAGTGCACATGAGGCTTTGTGTATTTTTATGAAAAAAGATTATAAAACTCATGATGAGAATCAAGGCAGTGCAAGAGTGAGAAACACAAAACTGGCCAAAAATATCCCAAAAAGTCATATTTTATGTAACAATAAACTTTTGGTAATTGTCCTTAATCCTAAGTAATTGATGCTGGTTCATGTTTTTGTGTTGGTGTTTGTTTTTTTCTACTTTAGATTTTTGAAATTTAAATTCTACGGGCTGTAGTACCCTGTTCGACTGGTCGATTATTTGGTCGGTTCTGCGATTTACAGTGAAGCCAATTTGCGTACTTGTGTTTGAAATTGTCTCTATTGGGCCATGTTTAATGTGTGTTTCGAATCAACTCAACTTCACAGCTCTTAACACAGTCCTCCACCACTGATTATTGTTGAAGATTATGTGTGCCTCTTTGGTAGTGGTTTTTCACAAAAGACTTTTTCACTTGTCATAGCTGGAAAGGTGAAATTGTTAAAATTAACGATGGCTCAGTTCCATTAAGTGTGCCAGTAAATTATTTCAGTGAGCCAGTACGCATAGTAACCTGTTACTAAATACACCTGTGCTTGTCCTATTATGTCATATCAAAGTGTCTGCCTGAAAAAGGTCTATGGGGAAAGTGCTTTTTGGGCCACAAGGGTTTGTTTTGTTTTTTGCTGCAATACCAGGAGTGGCCACTGGGGAAAAAGTAGAAGAAATGCTGAGCAGCATTCCAGGGGGCCAGCTCCAAAGTCAAAATCTGCCTATTACCACCTCTAAAGCTCACTATTTGACACGTAATATCTCAAAAACCAAGGGATGAAGTGTTCCTGAATGTGCTGAAAAACATCTGCTGTGTCTTAAGCTAAATCAAATCTTTAAAATGCCTCTTGGATCAGCTGGAAACTACATCTACACAAAGCTGAAAACAGGACTGTTTTTCTGAGGTCATGAAGAGTTGATGTTTTAGAAATAAATAGTTCTAACAAGACAGCAACACTACCGATATATGATGATCTTATGTGCCATAGATTACACTACCCAAAGAAGGTGTCAGAATTAGCCACCAACTAAAACAGGATGGTTACCTGCTTGCTGTCTCGAAGAATCTCAACAGTCACGAAGGTACAGAAAACAAAATTGTGGTACTGGAGAAACATGGAGAATCATTCTAGCCTTTCTCGGGTGATTACCACTAGTCAGGCTAAACGATTTAAAGGATCTGTTGGTGGCTCTGGAGATGGCCATGTCTTACCTTAATTGACAGGGTTTATCTTCTTTGACATTTTAGCTCTACAGCTGTGTGTTAGTGATAGAATATGATGAGTTTGAGACCTCCTAGTTAGGTAAAGGTTATATATGTGTTTACATGCTATCAGGATAGCATTAACAATTCAACTCGCAATGTTGGCACACTCATAGGATGAAATAACAGAACTCAAAATAAGGTCTTAGTTCAGAAAGATGTTATTGTAGTAGAGTACTTTCAGTATGTTAGGATTTGATCAGTGGGGCTACTGAATAAATCATTCATCTTTCTGTGGGTACAACTCTTTGATGCTTGCTCTTATATTAGGAAATTACCATGTTTTAGCATTGTAATAACTTAGCTGTCATTGACATGACAGGACGCAGCTGCCTGTCAGCGTATGTAGCAGACGTAATATTGCCTTTTTGGCATGAAATGCAAAACAGCCTGTAGATCTGACTGCATGTGCACACGAACACACGCACGCATACACACATACTTCTCAAACACAAGAATACACTCATAGATACATCATGCACTGTGACCTTTTCACTTTCCGTTTGAGTGGTGTGTACTTTAAGTATGCATGACAGGCATTTCAAATGAGGCAAATGGGACATCAGAGGAGAGGGATGCTGCTCGCTTCGCGCAGCTTTCGTATTGTAATACTTTATGTAGTTGCAGTTCTAGATGTAGAACCTTTAGTAACAATGTCAGACCTAATTCCTATTATGTATCTCTCAGTTATGGATCAGAAGATCAGCGGTTACGTCTCATTCTACAGTCAGTGCCTCTGCAGATATGGATAAAAAGATGAAACCTTAACAGCAGGTTACATCAGTAAAAACCTAACAATAAAAGATGAGACTAAATAAAAGAATAAAAAGAATACAGTACATTTCTCAGAGTGCAGATCCCCATGGACTGTTGGTGTAAGTAGATCACGCTGCTCTGTCTGAAAGAACAGACCAAAGCTGTCATGTACTATATGAGGAGCATCTCCTGTAATCTCACGCCCATAGAAGCTTCTTTATCCTGCCAACGCTCTTTATAAGTGTTTCCACTTATATCGATTTGTTCAATCATTTTCGCATTGTCTGCACTTTGCCAACCTTGATCCTTCCTCCTTCTTAAAAATGTTGTCTTTTCTTTGTAGCAGAGTGCTTCAAGGAAGTCAAAGGACAATTCATACACTTAACAGGGATCAATTGTCTGTGTTTTTATCTGCAGAGGGTTTGGCTGTTGGGGTTGGATTCGGAGCTATCGGAAAGACTTCATCTGCGACTTTTGAAAGCGCCAGGTAAGATTGGAATTAGGGCAAAGAAAAGTACATGAAATACACATTTTCACTGATGCAAAATGGCATCTTTACACACTGGCAAGTGAGAAATTAAAAGGCTAATTCAGACCGAAGTTACTGATGGTTCTGGTAAGAAGCTTTGACGCAGTTAAATTTCGGTTTTAAGGTCATACAGTTTGAATTGAGTAAAACTTTGGTGTGTTTAAAGTCATGGAACAAACATGGTCAGGTTTTACACGTGCCTATAACTGTGCTGTTGTTGTGCGCTGCTGATATCTAGTGGTCAAATGATAGTGCTGCAGAGAGTAGTCACAGTCAAGAGGTAGGAGATATCTGATCAGACATGTGGAGCTCTGGTCATATCCTATTTTGTAACCCTCCCAGGCCAACCTGGTGCATCAGCATCTGATTATAAAAGACTGTTCTCTCTATGGACCCATTTGAGAGAATCAAGGTGAATATTATCTCTTGAACAAAGACAAACATTTCACAAAAAAGGTAACACTTTATAATACAACCTGAGATTTACAGTGTAATTATGTTGTATGAATATCCTCACCAGTTTCTACTGATACTTGAATGCAGATTCAGTGAAAGGAAAAAATAAACTTGAGTATTGTGCAGCAGAAGGATGAACAAGAGTACAGTCATGTTACCCATTCTTTGAGACTATACTTGGTCAAAGTGTTGCCCTGAGCTAAATGCTAAAGTCAGCATGCTAACATGCTCACTATAGATATGCTAACACGTTGATATTGAACAAGTTTAATGTTTACCATGTTCATCATCTTTCTTTAGTGTGTTTGAATGATATTGTTAGCTAAGTAGCATCAACACAAGGTGGCTCAAAGGGATGTTACTAGTTTAGCAGTTATTTGGTCACAAAGTATTGAACAAATAAAATAAACCTTTGACTTGATAATGGTGCCAGATGAAACACAAAGAGTCACCAAAGTCATCAAGATTCACTTTCCAAACAGGCAACCAAAATGCACCCCACTGTTAACTTGCCATTCCTAGAAACCCTGCAGGTCTGGACCCAGACACAACGTATCCAGACCCAGACCTATGACTGATAAATGATTGAGACTTACTGAACATGAGAGTGTTTCTATGTTAAGTGGCGCAGCATTTATAGCAGCATAGGAACCAGCAACCTCATAGATCAATTGCATGAGTTAAATCATCTCACATGGTGCAACTCAGCCGATCAAATCTGTGCATTCTGATAAGCATTGCAATTCAAGTGAGTGAGATTCGCACAGGAGACTGGACGAGAGACAACAGTCAGTGAAATAAAAGAGTCAGAGTAAAGTAATTTCATGTGGTGTGTTTGTAAGAGAGAAAGAGTAGACAGCAAAAACAGCTTTTAATCAAGAATAGATAGGCTCTTGCATGTTCATTCTTCCCTCCAGTAGATTAAAACCAGCATGTCTCATCATACGTCCCCAGCCCTGATTATTAAAAGCAGCTATGTGAAGCACAAAACACAGGGCATCTTTTGAGCAAACATACCCAGTCAAATCCAAGACTGTGGGCACATAAAATAAAATATTTTACATCATACAAGGTGCATCTTTAGTGAAACGGCACTGAATAGCTGAATCAGAGCACAAGTTAGACACTACATAAGGAGAGACAGTCCATCCATCCAATAGCTGTTTCAGAATGGATCAAGTTTTTGTAAACAGTTGAAAATGGTTGGGTTTAGGTCAAGTTAAAGGTGGTTTGGGTCAGTTTGAAGTTTGGATTACTGGACTGAATATGGTAGCTGTTGGGGCTGTGTTGTGTGCTGCTGACATCTAGTGGTTACATGCTGGTACTGCAGAGAGGTGGCAGTTGGCCGACCAAAACAGGTGTTGCTCTAATCTTTTCCTATTTTACTACTCAGATCAGTGTGATCGAACCAGATTATAATTCCTTAAAACTGCTTCTCTAACATTGCTGACCATTTGTAAATACTCCAGGATTAAAATCATCTTTGAAAATACCATGATTAAAAGATTAAAGACAACAAATTCAGTCTTTCGTATTTTATTGTAGACTTCAAATTTAGTGTTTAGTATTTTTTTTCTGTGAATCACTCTAAGGTTCCGTTTCTAAAGGACTTATGGCTTCACAAACATAGACAGTCAGTCAGAGTTGGATATAAAAGGTGTCATTTTGGCTCACAAGAGTTGGAATTTGTGCTGCTAAGTTTGAGAAATAAGTCTTTGCCCAAGTAATTTTACGTTTTTTAAACATAGTTTCAACTATGTCAGTTTCAGGGAAACACTTGTTATATTCTGGCCAATCGATACATTTAAATCTTGGAATAAAAATCTCATTCTCCTTGTAGTAGAGACAACAATACAAACATCCCCAACAATGACTTGACCCACCCTCCACTACCACAAATATCACTCTGCTAAGGTAGCTCTTGTACGTCTTCAGAAGAAGGTTTGGCTGTTGCTGATAAATCCGTGCTGCTTGCATGGCTCTGGAGCCGACCGCCCCCTCTAGACGAGCCTGATGGATCAACATCTGGGTGTGAAAGGCAGCTCCGTTTACCCACTGCTTGAAAAGCGCAGAGTTCATATGTCCATCCAGCATGGAATTCTTAGAAAGAAAAGAGAGATTTACACCATAATGGAATTAATTGGATTAATTTGGATCATAGATTTAATTAATTGGAATGTTAGGATGATGCTTCGAAGATAGATGAAAGGATTTCAATGCTTTGCACCTTTAGCCGTGTGAGCTGGACACTAAGATCCATCTCTATTTGCCGAGTTTCAGCTAGTTGAAGCCGTGGCCTCCCCAAGTTGATCTGCATACGCTTCAGATACTCTTCCATCAGGTCTCGGACCTCCACAGTTGAAGAGTGCAATGTTTAAATTGGTGACAGTGAAATTTGAGTGTGGGTCAGAAAGTAGAAGTATTACTTGTTTTTTCATAAACGTTTAGATAATACAATTAAAGTATTCATTTAAAACAACAAAACATTAATGAAACATTCCCACCATAGTAGAATCAGTCAGTTAAAGAATATAACCACACTGGACAACCACGCTATCCTCAGGAAGGATCAGGCTCTCACCTCATTGGCCTTCTCCTGTGCGAACACCCTCTGCAACATTTCAGCTGTGCCCATGGTTTGTTTCCCTAAAGATTTCCCAACAGTCTCCAACATAATAGCAATGATGAGAGCACCCAGTCCCACAGCGTTTGGCACCGAGGGGAGTCCACGCAGTGAGGAACTCAGCATCTTTACAACAGATGCAGCCGTGTTGATCTTTTCAATGGCTAAGAGTTGGTCTCTGTAACCATTCACCAGCTGGATCGAGTAGAGTCCAGAGTAGATTTGCAGGGTGCTGAGTGCAGGGTTGTATTCATTAGTCTACACATATTAACTGACTGGTGGAATACAAAAAAATGAAGTTAAACAAGTTCAAAGCTACAGACAAATTGTTAAACAATTGTTAATTAAAATACTGGTCCAATGATGGTGCTGAATGATAAACATTAAATAATATACATATTATATGATATCTTCAAACTACCTTGAGTTTTAAAAAAAAGACATGAATTGGGTCTTTACCTGTCAGTTTCAATATTGTGCCATGGTTGAGACTGAAACAACGAGTCAGAGTACTGGTTAAGTCCCGCTAGTCGCTCCTCTGGAGACATTGCCTGGCCCATTTTCTGTTTTGCTGGAAGCAGGAAGAGCAGAGGACTGTTTCATGAGGTGTGTTCACGCTCACAGATCGTCTTAGATGGAGCGCGACTGCTCTGTGCATATTGTGGAGTCTAATGTCATTAAAGGAAAGGCTGCATCTCAATTATTTTGGAACTTTGTGCTTGTGGTTTCCTCCTGTTTTCAGTCATTATGCTCAGTCCTCTCATCTGCCAAGACTGCACTGTCTTCTATATGTATTCTTTAATAATTGATTTCATCTGATTATTTTTCTAACTGACAGCATCAAACCACAATATAACAGTACATTAGAACACATTCTAGAAAAAACAGGGGATACATGTCCTGGATTATGTTATTTCAAGCAAGTGATTTCAAGCATTAGCTACTACACTTGCTTGAAATAATCCAAAGCACCATTGACCTTAGCCTCACAGAGCTGTTAGCATGGCTCAAGAATTTTGTTTTTTCTTCCCCTCTCTAATGGTTTATGGTTTCAGTAAGTCTGTGCTTATTTTTATTTTTGAGTTTCACTCACACGCAGAAGGAAACTAAACTTCAACATGTGAAATCTGGTAGACATCTAGAGGAATGTGTCAGACAATGTATTCTGTGGGTTAGTAGCTAATGAAACGATTCGACGACTAGATTGTTAGTAGCTGACATAAAGAGATATTCTCTGACTGTTTTTTTTCTGTCCACTCAGAAACTTGGCCATCGGTATTGGCATCCAGAATTTCCCAGAAGGCTTGGCGGTGAGCCTGCCGCTCCGGGGTTCAGGGGTCTCAACATGGAAAGCCTTCTGGTAAGGAAAACGTGTGTCTGTGTTTAACATTGTGTCAGAAAGTGCAATAATTAAACAGCACTCTGCAAAGGCTTGCACTGAGCACAGATACTTTTTCCTGTTTTCCCATCAGGTATGGCCAGCTAAGTGGCATGGTAGAGCCTATTGCTGGGTTGCTGGGAGCCGTTGCTGTTGTCCTGGCCGAACCTCTGTTGCCATATGCGTTGGCGTTTGCTGCCGGGGCGATGGTATACGTGGTTGTGGACGACATCATACCTGAGGCTCAAGTCAGGTGAGAAGGAAAAGGAGGGTGGATAGAGAGTGCATTTATGGACATTTGGATGACAACATTAAAGTGTCTGTCTTTAACTTAACTCTCATATCTTTGCTCCAACTTGGTGTCACCAGTGGAAACGGGAAGCTGGCATCCTGGACCTCCATCCTGGGCTTTGTAGTGATGATGTCACTGGATGTGGGGCTGGGCTGACGTCACTGTGAACACTGGCACCAAGTCAACAGAATACTCAACGGCCATGATGTCATCACTGTGCTGCTGACCTCAGTTGTTTTTTTTTTAAAGGGGACCAAATGAAGTGTTTTATTCTGGAACACTATTTATCTATTTTGTTTGAATTGTTGCTACTTGAGATTCAGTAGTGAAAAGAGAAACAGAGCTATTTTGTACAACAAGGTGTGAGGATGACTGTACTTGAAGCTATTTTTGATGTGTTTTATTTTTTAATGCCAGCAGTCACTTCCTGAGAGCAGCTGTCACGTTTTTCAAATTGCAGGCACCTCATTTAGGGACATTTCTAAATATTTAACGGATACTCTCCTGATTCCAGAGCTTGTGAATGTTTTAATGAGATTTCTTTTTCAAAATCATTTGTTAAACAAAATTTCTTGGCTATAAAGGTGAAATGAATGTTACTTTTTGATTTATGTCTTCCAGTTTTTGTATTTCCTCATGATGGCAATACTTGAAGTCTGGTGTGTGATTTGTAACGGAAGGGCCAGTGATTGATTTATTTTGTGTACTCCATTCTGACTCCTGCTGTATTACTGTCACTGCGAAACAGCAAGGTACAAGGATACTTTACTTCGTGCTTCTTCTATAATGATCGTCTCCTTTTCAACCAAATGTAGTGCCTTCTTCTTCTTTGGGGCACAAACAGTCTCCTGCCATCTACAGGTCAGTCTGAACATGTTGTGGTTCATGTTTAATTATTTAAATGCTGAAGTTTACTCAAAGAACATGGAAAGTCTTTGTATGAATAAATAACCAAGTGATTCTGTTTCTTCGGTGTATGTTTTTAAGGCACTCAGTATTCACTTGCAGATGCTCTTGCGCCAACAGAAATACAAGCCCCCTTGGGTTTTTGTCTTTAAATTGTTCTTGCTTTTTAAATTGTTTTTCTTACTAAACAAATGATGATCAGCCTGTAATATCCTAAGAAAAATCTGTACATTTTTTCATAAGTTTCCACTCCCACTGAAGTGAAAGCTATTAAAGAAGCAGGTTAGGTCATCCCCCGCCTTACAGTCTGATGTTTTGTCAGTGCCTCAGAAGCAGGGTTACACCGATGCAGTTTTAAGATAGAAGACTGATTATTTTGTACTAAATCGGCTGGTTGACAAATTTTTAACCATATTTAATATCTTTAAATCTGACTTCAGTAAGTGCTCACTGTTATTTCAGAGAGCTGTGTTCTGGTCAGTTTGAAAAGCCTCTGAGGAAGCATTTTTTATATGGTATCTGCTTACTGGTTAAATTGCTTTAGCTTTCAAAAGTGCATCAATTAGGTGTGCAAAGTCATCTAGAGGGCCGGATTGGACCCTTTGGTGGGCCACTTCTGGCCCCCAGGCTGTATGTTTGACGCCCCTGCTCTGTAATATACTGTAGCTTTATGCTAATGTCAGCATTTGGCTCAAAGCACTCTGCTTCAGAGCCGTTAGCATTTTCCAAAATGAAAAACCCCACAGATGAACAAAAGTTAATTATTTTCTTAAAAATGTTTACTGGCAAGTTTATAAATTTTTAATCAGTTGGATTTGTACTTGATTAGTTTATATAACTGACTGAGGAGCAAGTCTCTACACTTTGAGGGGGTTATGCATGGCTCTTATCCTTAACTCTAAGAGTGCAAGTTAAATTACATTACTCTTCACATTTTTGCACAAGTGGTTTTATGCACACTGAAGACCTGCTTAGTTTTCAAAGGAGCACACAGCTCCTCTAAAGGAGGTCACTAACTTGTGATAAAATGTGATGAAGAACTTGAACTCAAAGATACAGCTCCTTCACAGAGGTCTTCTAACAGCTGCAGGGTAAGTACTAATAATAAGACATAAGCACACGCCACTTATCCACACATTTAATGTTCTGACTGAAGAATCAGTCTTTACATTTCAGCACACAAACAGACAGAATTTAAAACAAAGGTGGTTCATGGAGTTAAATAAAAATGACTTTACATAGCTGGCTCAGCTACAGAACAGTGACTGGGACTGGTTTGTGCTGCAGGAAGTTAATGAGACTTGTTGGCATGTCCAGCTGCTCGATACAGTGGATCTTGTTGATCTTTTTAAGGTAACTTCGGACAGCGAGGCGGCACTGTGAAGTCAAGGCCTTTGGATTTCCTACAGACAGAAGGTGACAGGAAACAAGTTAGCATTTGGGCAACACCAAGAAATACATTAAAATACGTACTCTTACTGCATTTCAACAAGACAACAAGACCTGCCCGAAGCCACAAGACTCTCGCAATTTAAGCACTAGCAGTCATGTTTAAGGGTGTCACACAACACATGCAATGGCTGGACTACTTTTTAAACTTAAAATACTATCACTAGGAGGTTAATTCAGTCTTCTCCATGACAGAGGTTTTGGATAATTTGTTATTCAAATATTCATGCTCACACACAGACTAATGTGAAAATCAGATTCTGCACAACAGTGGCAAAGACGAATGTCTGCTGGATTAATGTGTGAGGGGGACTTCTGTTGCTTCAATATCAGATCAGGAATGAAAAACATTATGACTGTGTCTTGCAGCTGTGATTTGATCATCAATTTCAGGTCCAACAGTTTTCAGGAGTAAATGTAAAAACTTTTACGAGGCTATAATTTCCCAACTTTTCATAATTTTTTTTTTTTTAAACTTTCATTTATAACTTTTATTTCTTTTAAGTCAGGTTTAGTTTCAGTTAGTTTCAACAGACGGTTTTCTTTTGTTCGTGTTTTGTTTTAGTTCATTTTTTTCTATCAGTGTCAGTATTAGTTTTATTTATCTATTTATTCACTTGCTTATCATTATTATTATTGTTATTAGTAGTATGGGAAGGGGGTGTCAGGGATTTAAAAAGTTAACAATAGGTATTACAGTCCAAATACAGCATTTTGTGAAGGCAGCTGACTCACATTCATGTTAACATCTAAGTCACAATAAAAAAAATATTCACTCCCACCTCCTCATGCTGGTTGTATTGACAGATTTGACCAAATTGACTAAGACTAAAACTACGGATATTTCTTCTTTATTTTCATTTTATTAAAGTTAGTTTTGTACGTACACAATATTGTTTCAGTTGGTTTTGTTTTGTCTTCCAAAGTCTGGCTCTTATTTTTATTTTAGAAAACAAAAAGGTTCTTTCCACACCTAGTTCAATTTTTAGTTTAGTTCTAGTTAACTACAATAACCTTGCTGTGCACCATGATAATTTCCCTATAATAGGCCCCAAATTACACTGTCCTTTATGGGGAAACTTATTATAAAAAATATTCAGAAATTACATTCCATAAAATAAAGTGGTACCAACAAACTGTTTATAAATGTAAATCTCAAGATCATGTGCAACTGCCCAGCTTCAGTGAGAATGCAGTGGCCTTCAATATAATTTTGTTGTGATTCAATCCGTTCAAAACTTCCAGTTGCTGCATAACTTCCTGTTTGAGGCAGACATAAGGCTTAGGCGGTATCTACGTTTTCCATATATTTATACCTTCCAAAAATGTTGATGAGGTATACAGTATGATGGTATTTGTGCATGCTGTCGAAATAAACCCTTAATTCGCAGAATCAGATTTGAAAATATGTTGTTACTCCCCACGGTGTCTCTCTGCCAGGGCTGAAATGTTATCCCCACCATTGACAGTTGCCATGTCTGTCAGCCCAGCTGCCTGTTGCACCTAATTCCAGCAGCAGAGACTGACCTCTGGTGGCACATGCTGTGCACTACGCATCCTCAATACAGCATCTCCATGTGAGTTTAATAGTTTGGAGCCTCTGTATCTTTGATTGTATTGAAAATCATTTAATCAGGGTTTCTTAATACACTGATATACTGTCATATCATGATACCACGTAGCAGAAATGCCTCATATTACAGGAGCACGGCACCATCCAGTAACATCATGTGCAATTAGACTTGATACCTCTCTCGTGCAGAAGCAGCTCCACAGCCTCGTTCTGCTTCGTGGACTTCTCGATGATCAGCGTAGGGAGGTAGACGTTCGCGCCAAAGTCGAACAGAAGCTGGATGTACTCCACGCCACAGCCATGCCTGAGGCACATCTCCAGCACAGTTTTGGGCTGCTTAATAGAACTCAGCAGCTTTGCATCTGTGCAGTTGTAATCTGGGTCTGCCCCGTAGAGGAGCAGCAGTTTGAAACACTCCATGTGTCCGTAAACAGCAGCCAGGTACAGCGGCCCGCTGGAAACCCTGGCGCTGGAAGTCCAGAGCAACACTTTGGAGCGGGAGTTCACCTCGGCGCCATGTTTAAGCAGTTCCTTTAAAATCTCTACATCACCCTCTCGAGCAGCAGTGAGGACGGGGGAGCAGTTGTTGGATGAGTTCCCGTTGGGGTTGGCGCCAGCTCTGAGCAGCGCTAACACACAGTCCAGATATTTCCCACGAACGGCTGCGAAGAGAGGCGTCTGAGCCTTGACATCCACGCAGTCTACCAGAGCGCCGTGACCCAGCAGAACCTGCAGACAGCTGAAATGGCCTTTGGACACTGCAGCGTGGAGAGGCGTGCCTGCAATGCCCCAGCCTCCCCTGCAGTTGATGACCTTTTTGTAGACTTCTTGGCAGAGCATCTCATCGAGGAGTCTGTCATTGTTTTCTAACACGGCCTGTCTGAGCTGGGAAATTTCATGACTACTTTCTTCTTCTGCAGAGGTCCTTAGCTGAAGCATAGAACCTGCTGAAAAATAAAAGACAAAATTAACTAGACAGTAAATATATTGACAAAGGCATACTTTAAAAATGTGCAGTCACTCCTTGAAGCTACACCCTGATTTTCCACCCCACAAAAGAGATACTGCAAACTACACAGACAATGACTCAGGTCTTTAATAAAGCTGATAGCTGTCATATAATGATGACGTTTTATGCAAGTGACCTTTTCACAAGTTGTTTTCACAGCTGTAACACCCATCTGTCAAAGTGCCATTCAATAACTTGAAGGCGTGGCCACATACAGGCGTCAAGCTACACTGTATATATGCTGCATTACCCTCAAAGAAGCGCACTACACCAAACTCCCTTCAAAATGTTACATAATTTAAATTTAAATAGCATTTCTCTCTAATTAGTTACAACCTATTCTCGTTTATGGATAAATAAGGTTTACTGGAACATTCGGCGCACAAATAATCTACAAAACATTGCAGAAATAAATACAATACCAGTTTCTAAAATGTGTCTCCTTACACTGTGTCGCTGTGAAATTAAAAGACGGGAAATAAAATATGTAGAACTCGGACTGGTGCACTGAATGAGTCCTGAGCTAAACGCCTGGCTGTAAATGACCACATAGAAGCTATTTACTGAGCGTTTAACACGGTGTCACGTATAAGCTAATACCCGCTCCACAACAGGAGGGACTTTCCTAATATTCAGCTAAAAACAACGACCAGCATATCCAGTTAGACATTAAACTGCAATTTTCCCTTTCCAAACAGGCGTTTCTTTGCTTTTAAATGTGTTGCGGCGCCATACAGACACTATTCTGTTATGTTTTTGTCACCATTATTAGCATACCTAGGATGTGTCAGCAGCTGTCTCCTTCATCTTCCTGTTTGTCTTCTTCTTCGTCGTCGTCGTGTTTGCTTTACGGCTCACATTCAGTTTAATGTTTCAGTGCTGCCATCTAGTGTCTAACTGCTATAACAACATGGAGCCTGGAGTGCGCCCCTTCAATTAAACTGTAATAATCTGACTCATTAAATTTACTTTTAAAAAAAAAACCCGATATAACATTTTAAAAATAATACACAAGCAATTAAAGGATGATTAAATTAATGAAGCCCAAATATTACATACATTTTAAAAAAAGACACTATAAAATAAATGAGAAATTAATAAATTAATGTAAATTCATAAATTAACCATTAAAATGTTAATATGATTATTATGTCATCAAACTTATTTTGATATAACCATTTTTATTGAAATTCCTTGTTTTCAGTTGTACAAATTCAAATTTTGAATGCTTTTTTTCAAAAGTCACTGGTGTATTTAATAACAATTACACTTTTATTTCATGTCAGATTTTTTTTTTTTTTACTTAAATGGTCATTTACAAGTATGTGAAATCAAAAAATGTCATTTAAAAGTTAAACAGATTTTTGAAAAGTGGCATTTCAGACGAATACATACATATATTATATATATAAAATTAAATATAGATTGACAATTAAACTCTCTTATGAAAATAAGAATGATAAAGCACCATATCATTATGATAAGCTGAGTTTTAATATTTCTTCTATTATTGATTTATTCAGATATTTTTCACATTTTTATTGTGTGATGTTTTCATGTTTACTAATGACTTTTGGGGCTGCTTTGTGGAATAGATTGCATTTAATTCTTATGCTCCACATGTATGGCTTTAAACTAAAGGGGAACTATGTACCATGGAAAATTAATGCCATTTTACTGACTTTTGAAAAGAAGCATTTTAAAATGAAAAAAAAAAAAAGATTTAATATAAATAGAAAAAAAATAAAAAATAAACTCTGTTATGAAAATATGAATGATAAAGCATCATATCGTAATGATAAATTGAGTTTTGATATTTTCCCAAACTACTGGTTTATTTAGATATTTTACACAAATTATTTGCATGGTTACTTTAGTTTTAACATCTTCTTGAATACGACTTTGGGGGCTGCTCTGTGGGTTGGATTGCATTTCATTTTTATGTGCCACATAAATGGCTTTAAACTAAAGGGAAACTATGCAACGTTGAAAATGTGCATGTTTTTCCTATTGTCTAAGACAGTCTAAAAGTATTAGTAAGCATGAACAACAAGAATGTGAAAACTCAAATGTGTGATGTCATCAAGCATAAAGTCTGGAACTGCATTCTGTAAATGCCTGTTTAATTTGTGGCACACAGGCTCCATCAAAATCTCAGCTATACAAAGTTATACCATTACTTGAGGCAGATTTTATGTATTGTTGAAGTCAGACTAGAGTTGGATTTAAATTCTTTAAACCCATACTGTCAACTACAGATCATATACTGTCCACAACTAAAATAATAATAATAAGAGGATGACTTTTTAGTAAGAAGTTGTCAAATTGTACTTGAGCAAAGTAGCCCATGAGAGTAAATGTACTGAATGATTTCACTATTGTAATTGGCACTTTCTTCAAACTAACCACTACCACTCCCTTTTGCTCAGTTCAACAAAGAGAAATATAAGCGTATCCATGACAATGGGCTCACAATTCTCAGCTATGGTTGCCTTATCACTGCCTTCAGCTTTATCTGTTCCCTCTCCAGGCAACCCAGAAGGCATCCTTTCTTTTAAAACGAGGTCTATTTCTTTTGCGTGTGCGTCACAGAGCCTTTGTTTGGTTAGTGATGAGGTCTTGGAGTTAGTGCTCAGACAACAGGCAGTGGGCACAAAGCAGGGGAGAGAACTTTGGAGAAACATCTAAATTTGGCAACCCAGCAAAAGATACTGATCCCTCTATATTCCAAAAACATATCAAAAGCAACAATTTGTAGCCAAACAGCACTGACACTACACTGCCTCTTTGGCCTCTCAGGCTTGTTTCTGTCAGGACCCTCAGCTGCGTCCCGCCTCAGTGAGTCCCACTGTTTCTATTGAGTGCCCGGGGTTTTACAACATGGTAATGAGCAGCACTGGCCTCCTCTGTCCACTCTGCTTCTGTGGCTGTTGCCAAGAGACAAAGTAGAAGTCACCCAGGCGCTCAGAGAGAGTGGAGAAGAGCCCTTTAAAACAACGACACCACCATAACTCATGGTGTGTGTGCAGGATGAGGGGAGGGGGGTGTCAGGGGAGGGAGAAGAGAGCGAGGAAGAAGGGCTGAGAGGAAGACTAAAACTTTCAACTTGTACAGGAGCAGTGAGGATGAGCGGAGAGTCTTGTGGCGATGGCAGGAGCAAACAACAAGAAGAATCTAAACACTTAATGCAGTGACGCGAGGGCAATGACTTCTACAATGCTGCTGTGGTGATGAGCCAGAGACTGTTTTCTCTTCAGGAGGATGTGATGCGCTCTACAAGATGACAGGTGCACTGGTGCCACAGAGGCAGGGACTGTGGATTATTTGTGTGGTTCTGATCACTGCAGCTGGAGGTGAGAAGCTTCGTGTTGTATTGTAGTAAGATAAAAACTTGAGAATGTGAAGTTTTGTTTTGCTCGCCTCCTTCAAAGAAGTTGCAGGTTCAGACAGTAACCCAGGAGCTGACTGAGATGTGGAGATGTGGAGCAATTACTGACTGCTTTATTGTTTTAGTGTCAAGAGAGGTTAAGAAAGCTATGGTTATGCTGGTATGGTAATACACACAATAGCTCAGTACTTCCCATGCAACCCTTTTTGGATTTTGCCCCCTTAAAGTGCAGGAATTAATCATTGTAACTCCTCACAGGACATCACAAGAGTGATTTCTCCGTCACAAGATCCTTTCTTTCTCTCTGTTATCATCACATGACCCCTGAGATTTATCCTGGGACTCCTTTCAGTGTTCCAACCCTCACATTGGGAATCGCCTCAAGAACTTAAATTGTACATTATTTTAAACTTTTAATCGCACAGAATTTAGCATTTCAGTGAAATCACCGTACACATTGGGGGGTTTTGGGTTCTCCAGTGTTCCAATAATCAAGCAGGGTGTCTGGGCTCAAGTTTCCTAATTAGAGCAACAGGTGATCGTGCGTCACAATAATAACAACTTGAAATAAAACCCTGCAAGTGAAATGTGAGTGTAATCAAAGAAAATCTGCAAAATGTGAAACATCTGCTGCGTAACATCTGTTGTGACTGACTGTTAAACTCATGTGACTCCTCATAATGAGCTAAACCTGCTCGTCTCATCATGGGACTTATTATCTCAACAGGTTTAATTATGAGTGCAAATTGACACCCTAACAAAAAAAAAAAAAAACAAGTGGGGAACTTAAGTTAAATTAGCTAGTATGCTTATCTCACCAAACTGTTGTTCATTTTATTCTTTGATTCTGTCCGTCAGTGAGAGGTGACGCCTCTTGCATGCCGTCAGTTCAGTGTGTGTTTTGCCTTCCAGAGGACATTCCTTGTCCAAATGGTGGTCAGATCCACCTGGCCAGCCGGCGATGCTATTGGCTCTCTGAGATGACATCGTCATGGCCTGAGGCGCAGGACTCATGCAGAGAGACCGAGGGAGGAGATCTAGCATCTGCTGACAGCCTGGAGCTGCAGAACTTCATCCATTATGCTTTTCCACTGTGAGTGCTACAAACATGTCTCCTGTCATGTTTTTCTATGTACTTATATGTATTAATATCCCATTTTTTCTCTGCCTTTATATGGGTTTAGGAAAACAACCGTGTGGGTGTGGCTGAAGGGATCCGGGGAAGAGGGGTCTGACCAGGTTGGGGTTGTGGAGCCAGCGAGTCCTGCATGGTGGACCGGAGGAAGTGAGAGTCAGAGGGGGTGCACTCAGATGGCCTTAGGGACACAGGGACGATGGAGGAAGGCTCAGTGTGCTGGACGATACCTTTTCCTCTGTGGAAAAGAAGTAACTGGTGAGACTGCTGTTTCGCTACAGAACACCTGAGGCACACATTCATAGAAAATACACTTCAGTGATTTTGGTTATTCTCTCTTCATGCAGTTTCTTTACCATCTGAGGACAGTTACCTGACTGGATTGGTGCTCATGACCGGCATCTATGCTCAGACCCAGATACACCCCTTTCCCAAGGTCCCAGACATCGGACAACTCCCAGTGGAGGTCAGTAAACCTGAAAGGTTGCAAGATGATCCTGGAAGGGTTTGTAGATGATTAACAAGTAAGGAAACAAAAAGACAAACATCTGCAGCACAGAATAATTACTCTTTTCTGTGAATGCTAGACAACTTTACTTCAGGAAGTATTTAAAAAAGTATTAGTACAGTGTTCTTATTATTATAATAAACCTTTAATAAGCAGGCACAGGGTGGCATTGCTTGGTGATAACACGAAAGAAACTAAAAAGGTTGGGAATCAGTTGTCAAAAACAGTGACTTCAGAACCCCTTTTAAATGCTATCAGTCCATTCAATGGCCGTTATCAGTTGTTATCATTGCCATTATCAAGCTTAAGACGGGGCAAACTGCACCTACCAGTAGGCCAGAAGGTGCAAATCCAACATTGTGAAACAGTTGCAGGTTCATTAGGTTTCACCTACAATTCATTAGCTTTAGGCGGCTAGGTGTAGGAAAAGATCATGGTTTGGGTTACAGTGAGTATGTTTGTCATGTTAAGTAACATAACATGATGTAATGTGATGTAACGTAACCCAATCTAATGTAACATGACAAACTTCTGATGGTCCATGACACAAAAAGGACATTAATACGGTGTAACCTCCCTGTTCTTGAGTACTTATATAAATTTAAAACTTTGGTTTTTATATTCTGGTGCTGCTTTGACACCCACAGATGCAGCTGTTCCCAGGGATGTGGTTCAGTCATGCAGGTCAGCTGGAATCAGTAGAGCTGGTAGTCCAGCCCAGTCCAGTGTCCTCTCAGGCCCGTGTCCAGATCCTCCGACCCTACTGCAACCCCAACCACCACCTGGTTCCTCCAGGTACAACAGTTACTCTTAGGGTTTTCTGAGAGCTTCTGTTTGTTTGATACTGTGGATAATAATCTCCTTTTTGCTCCTCAGGCTGCAGCTCTCTCCTTAATCCATTCACGTGCTGCTCAGCAGTACCGCTGTGTAACACCACAGGGGGGTGCAGCATGGGCCAGTACTGGTGCCACCTGCTGGAGGCCTGTGTGCCCACCACCAGTCCCTGCAGCCCCTACGACTCTGCAGCAGAAGGCCGTGGCTTTACTTTACCGCCCAGATACCTTGCAATACCACCCTTCTACCACCTGGTGGCTGACATGCCTCTGAGCGTTAACCCGAGCTCTGATTTAAAAACTATAAGTGTGAGTTGACCTACAGCAGTTAGTTATGGACCTTTGGTGTTTGATTACAATATTAAGAATAGTCTTCTTACACTATTTCCTGCTTTTTTTTTGTCAGTTGCTTCTTCCAGATCCAGCGATCATGGTGTACCCTGATGATATTGTGGCTATACAACACACTCGTGACCCTGGAAGATTCCTCCATTGCCTGAACAGTGAAGCTTCTCTAAACTCCCCCTGGCGCCAGAGTTACATGTCCCTTCAGAGGACGGAGTGGGGAGGCTGGTGGGAGGGAGGCCTCACTTCTCTACCCCAGGGAGGCCAGTGGGTGGACGGAGTGGTGTGTAATCTGAGGATGCTGTATGTGGACAATTTACACAGAGGTACTGAGCATGATTATAACTTTGGCTTCACCAACAGAGAGACAACCACAGCTCCAGATATTTGGGCCCTGACAACTCAGAGTTTGAGATCTAAATTTGGGCTTAACGTCATCTACCCCGTGCCAGATGAAAAGAACCAGATTCATGTCAAAGTCAACGTCCCAACACTTATTGTTGTCAAGGTCCTGTCTGGAGAGAAAGCCAGCAGCTCATGGTCAGCTCCAGTTCTTCAGACTGGGGTCCCCTTCTTTCCATCTTGCCCCAGCGAGGTGGCTCAGTCTGTGCTTGGCTGTAAGAGACAGTCCCATGATGTCTGGTTCTCCTCTGTGACCCTGGTGTTGCCCTCAGTGGGAGTTCAAACTCTGAACATGAGCGTGATGGATGCAGTAAGCTCTCGGAGTGTGAGTGTGAGGGTTTTTGGCTACGAAGCAGTCACGGGGCTTAGTGTTGAGCCACATGGATGCCGGAGAACTCTCGTAGACACTCCACAGGTGAGACTGCAAAAATAAATTTAGAGCAAACACATTCCCCTTATTTAATCAGATATTTTTATTGGACATGTTAGCAGGTGTAGTTCTAGAGATGGCAAACCAACTGGTGAGTCCACCACTTTGGTTCAAACTGAAATGACTTAACTACTGGACTGATTGCCATTTGAATTCTGTACAGACATTCAAGGCCCTCAGAGGATGAACCTTAATGATTTTTTCACATTTATATTCCAACTCGGTCCATCCGTTCACATTACATCAGAGGAATGTGGACACGTTAAACTGCAGTTTGAATATACATTCTCTGACATTGGTGTCTTTTTCATGTTTGTTTTGACATTATAGTCATTTATAGCCAAAGTGGACAGTGGTTCCTCAGTAAAATTCATGTGGGTGATTGACGACCTGGAGAAGTTTGCGCATGAGGGAGAATCTTATAGTGTGGTGTTCAAGAAACCTGCAGAGTATAAGCTCAAGGTAGGATACATTATTTCTCTCTCTGTTACATTTTTTCAGTTACTTTCTTTTTCAAGAAAAATAACCATTTATTTTTCTGTTAGGTGACAGCCTCCAACCCTGTGAGCACTCAGAGCCAAGAAATCCTCCTGTCTGCTGATGAAATCACCCCAATGGCTGAGCCAGAGTTCCTGTTAGTCAGGGAGGTCATAGCTGTGGGTGCTACACACCTCTACACCCTCAGGGTCAAAGCAGATATCTCAGTGCCTGTCACTTTCAGGTAAATAACCCTCAGAAATACTCAGAGACAACCATTGGGATGACATGCTTCATTCCCCTGACTTTAAAATAAAGACTTCATCTTGAAATGTATTTCTAAAGTTATGTTTTGTGTGGTTATTCTAAATTTCCATGTGGTATATATCATGTAGATGGGATTTTGGGGATGGCAGTAGCAAGGTGATCCATACCCAGTCTGCTCCATGTCACACCATGGAAGGGCTTATGGAGGGAGGAGGGAAGCAAGTGTATGTCCAGGACTCAGTGAACTATACCTTTTCCATCCCAGGTAAACACACTCACAAATACTATTTAAGCTGCATTTACCAATATTTTTACACACGACATAAAATCAAATGACCATATGTAAAGTGGTACATGCTACATGCTCAGCACCAAACAACAGACAAAATAACAATAGCAATAGCAAATATAGCGGAGCATTTAGCAGCCATTTATTTCCCCTAAGGAGCTGGTGCAAAAGAAACCAGAGAAGCTTGAACTTTGGACTTAATTGGGTGAACAGAAACAAATTCATGCTTATTTTGCTTTGTGTCTGCTGGATGTGTAATGTGTTAACAAGGTCACTGTATTAATTTTATTAGGTGATTATATGATAGTTTTGTTTTTACATCTTATTTCTGCTGCCTCCTCAAGTGGCCAAAAAGTCAATTAATGCAAGTTAATTACTGCTTTAAAGATACAGCAAGTTACAAGAGCATCAAATTAACCTTTTGCTAATATTTTGGGTTGGCTGATACTGTCTTTTTCATGCTATTTTGACAGAGACCCATGTATCATTTGCAGACCCTTTTCACCCTCATTACCCCCGCTAAGAAGGTTACGTCTTCGGTTGGTTGGTTGGTTTGTTTGTTTGTCAGCAGGATTACGAAAAACATACTGGCCTGGTTTTTTAGAGGCTTGGTGCAAGGGTGTAGCATGGGCCAAGAAAGAGCCCATTAAAATTAGAGAAAATGCATATCACAGGGTGGACACAAATTGTTTTAACTTTTTTTAACATTGCAAGTTAGGACATTTGGTCTGTGTCTATTTGTCCCTAAAATTAAACATGAGTTTTTAAAAGCCCGCTTAATGTAGAATTTGAACATCCCTTATTTTGGTGACCTTTGGTGATAAGAATGAAACTGGTAGAAAATGTGCTTTGTTCTTATTATTCAGTCCATCAAGGTAAAATCATTTTCACTGCATCTTTGTTTTATGCAGATGACTACACACTTCATGTCCAAGTCTCCAATCAATATGACAACAGTGAAGCATCCATGAAGATAAGCGTCCGCCCACAATTACATCACCTCCTCATTTCCTCCTCCCTTCCAGCGCCCCTTGTCAAACAGGCTCTCCTTCTGGAAGCTTCTGCACAGCCCTCCACCTATGCTATCATCTACACGTGGGACTTTGGCGATGGCTCTGAAGCTGTCCAAGGTGTCCACCGTAGGGTCAATCACACTTTTGCATCTGCAGGACTTTATAACGTCACAGTGTGTGCCAACAACACTCTTACAGTCCTGACTGACTGGCTCGTGGTGGAAGTTATGGAGAAAATCTCCGGTTTGACAGTCAGCTGCGATGGATCCAGTGAACTTGGCTCTGCTACAGATTTCAGAGCTACAGTGACCACTGGTACGAGTCTCAAGTGGAAATTTGACTTTGGTGATGGGGCCCTTCAGGGAAACCTCACAGATGGTACCATCTCCCACATCTATAAGTCACCAGGGATCTATACAGTCGATCTAACTGTCTGGAATTCTGTCAGCCAAGCTCATCAATCTATGAGTGTAGAGGTCTATAAGTTGGCTGTTAGTGGAGTTCTCCCTACAGAATGTGTCATGAGTGGAAAAGACATACCATTTACTGCTCTGGTGAGTGGGAACATATCCAGTTTGACTTTCCATTGGCTGTTTGGAGATGGATCACCTCTGACTGAAGTGAGGGGGCAGTCAACGGCCATGCACAAATTTCATAGCCAAGGGGTTTTTCATGTAATTCTGACTGTGTTTAGTTCTATTACAAATGTATCATTTAATACGACTATCTGTGTTGAAGCTCCAATCACCAACATGACAGTACAGTCATCACAGGAAGTAGTGGCAGTGGGAGAAGAGGTATGTCTCAGGGCGTTAGTTTCCCCTGTGCAGATGAAAGGTTACCAATTTCAGTGGTTTATCAGCCCCTCTGGTCTCACTGCTGTGACAGAAAACACTCGTAAGTGTTTTATCTTTAAAGATGAAGGCGTTGAAGAGGTGTCAGTAACAGCAAGTAACAAAGTCAACAACAAAACAGCCAGCGCTCGTATCACCATTCAGAACCCTGTAAGTAAGCTGTCTGTGGCGCATGATAGCCAAAGTGGCACACTGACAGTCAATACATTAGCAACATTTTGGGTTGCTAGTTGCACTGGCAGTAATGTTTCGGTGCTGTGGGATTTTGGAGATGGATCCCTGGTGGAGCAGAAGCTAAACGCGTCACACATGTTTACCTCGACGGGTCAGTTCACAGTCACTGCTACAGCATTTAATGCTGTTAGCCGTGATTCTGCGACCCTTAAAGTTAACGTTTTACCATCTATTTCAGACCTTTCACTTCATACAAATCAGCCATATGCTGTAGCAGGAGAAGAAACTCTTATCTCAGCAATTAGCAGTGCCATCAGTAGCACTAACTATTACTGGACTGTGGATGGTATGACTTCAACCAAACAGGGGACTTATCAGTTTAGGTTTGCTTTCCTGAAAGCAGGAGTGTATCAAGTGAGGGTTATAGCACAGAACTTGGTGAGTAGAAAGGAGGCAGCTATTTTAATTGAGGTCTTCGAAAGAATAGAGGGTCTTCAGATTGCATGTCAAAACATGACAAACACGAAATATGTACCGACACAAGAGGAACTGATGTTTATTGCTTCAATCACCAAGGGCTCCAATGTCACTTATCACTGGCTTGTGTCACAGAGCGGAATGAACCAGCAAATTACCGGTGATGGAGAGCTTTTTCATATTGTAGCTGAAGCTCCCGGCAGGATTTCAGTTCAGCTAAGAGCTTTGAACAAGTTGGGCGAGGCCAAAAGCATTATTTCTTTAGAGGCAGTACAGCGTGTAACAGGTGCACACATTACAACACAATCTAACATTGTGGCATCAGGGAAATTAGTGAATATCTCTGTGTCTGTGGCTACTGGGTCAGACTTACAGTACCTTTGGTATGTGACATCTGATCTTTCACCCCTACAAACACACATGCCCTTTCTTCTCCACACTTTTACAAGTGTTGGACATTGTCTTGTCAAAGTTTCAGTTCAGAATGTGCTCAGCCACAGCAACGTCACCACAGAGTTTACTGTTCAGGAGGAGGTCCAAGAGGTGGACTTTGAAATTGAAGGAAAGAAGCATCCATTTTATGTCACCACAAGTACTGCTGTTCACCTCCATGGCCGTATTCAGAGGGGTAGTGATCTGCACTGGAACTGGAAAGTTAGAGGCGCTATGCCTTTTAGTGCTACTAATCAGACCTGTATCTACACTTTTCCAAGCGCAGGCATCTATCAGGTGTCTCTGAATGTCTCCAATGGGATAAATTGGCAGATGGTTTCACACAGTGTCACAGTTGAGGACGCAATCAAAGGTCTAATGCTGAACATTTCCAAGTCATCTGTTTGCACCAAGGAAGCAGTTACCTTTATTCCAACAATCTCCAAAGGAAGCAATGTAAGCTTTGTTATAACATTTAGGAACAAAGACTGGATTCACAGTCAGGGCATTCTGGAAGGGCGGGTCACCACATCAAGCCTTCCAGCAGGGACGCATCTAGTTACAGTGAAGGCTTGGAACCAGGTCGGTAGCGTCGAGGTGACTTCAGACATTCTGGTTACTGAGCATATTCAAGGTTTGCGATTTGTGCATTGTTGTTCAGCTACTCTAGAGGTTCTGAAAGCGATCCAGTTCAAGGCAGAAGTTGAAAGTGGACTTCCAGTCAAATACACTTGGATGTTTCAGTTGAAGGGGTTTGAGCCCACATGGCTCATGGGACAAGAAGTGCTCTTTACCCCACCAGAGAGTGGTTCATTGTCTGTTAGTGTGCTCGCCACCAATGGAATCTGCTCCAAGACGTTAAATGATACTGCCACAGTTCAGTGGCCTGTAAAGAAAGTCAAGCTCGTCAGTCATTCAGGACGCATATTTGTTGGACATGCTGTCAGGTTTTCTGCAAAAGTGATTAGAGGGAGCAATCCCAGATTCCACTGGGACTTCGGAGACTCAACTGAGGCACTGACGACAGATTTAAGCACAGCTAATCATACTTATTATACTCCTGGGAAATACAGTGTGATGGTCAAAGTTCTTAACAGTGTCAGCCAAGTGTCTACACAGCTACATGTGGAGGTGGAGGAGCTCCAATGTTCAACCCCCCAAGTTTCTCTTGTCCAGAGCCAATCTACAATCTTCCGGTCTAGACCAAGTTTCTTTGAAGCAAGCGTGGACATTAACTGCTCTGCCTACAAAGCCACGTACCTATGGGAGATACTCAAAGAGTCGGATTGTACCAACTCAGAATCCTCCGGTGACAAAGTTAGTGTTAGAAGTCAGGAAGATGGATCTTCACCTCTTCTCTTACTCCCAAAGCATACACTTGATGTAGGACTGTATTGCCTGGTATTCACCATTTCACTAGAGGGAACTCCTTTACTTGTCCAACAAAAAACTAGTGTTACAGTGGTCCACTCTCCACTGGTAGCTGTCATTAAGGGAGGATCACACAGACTGTGGCCCAGCCTCAGTGACCTCGTTCTGGACGGATCTGAATCTCAAGACCCTGATGTAGAACCAGGAGTTGATGATACACTGCAGTACCATTGGACCTTCATGACAGTGGTAAAGTCCTCTTGATGTTACAGCAGCTTTTGTGTAATTATTATGAGTTGGATAAGGAAGTGTAAGATTTTTTTTTTGATACACAGTAATCTCCCCACTTGAGCTCTACGTAGGTGATACTAACACCTGGATGTTTGTATTTTCAGAACTCCACAGAGTCTCATTTTGTAAAACCGCCTGAGGGGAGTAACAGCAGGAAAATTACTATACTCAGCACTCAGCTGCACCCGGGCACAGTTTACATTTTCACCCTCACTGTGCACAAAGCAGGGAGGACACCTGCCTTTGTCAACCAGACAGTGAGTATTACGCATAATGTAACACAAAAGCAAGCAAGCTTTATCACTTTAGAGTACACTTTCACTGTCTTTTTCTTGTATCTGCAGTTCAGTTGAGAAAAGTTAGATGAAATTACGTCAAAAATCTCTTGCGAATACAAATAGGTTGGGAGACTTGGGCAATTATGGAAGAACTTACCATGGGCAAACCAACAAATTTAGTTTAACGCTTATCACATATGCCTCTGTCTCTTATCTTTAGGTGACAGTGTTTGAAGCTCCCGTGTTTCCTGTGATTGTGGAGTGTGTTTCCTGCTCTGTCCTGTCCTCCCCTCACCACATTAGTTACAGCAGCCCCATCATCTTCTCAGGACAATGTGGACAGTGTGACGACAATGCTCAGGTAATGATTCGGATATACTTCAAGGTTACATGTAAAGTCATTTTTAAAGTAACTTCAATTTCACCAATGTTTGTGCCTGTTAAATATTGGTCTCAAAGAAAATGCAGATATTGAAAGTAAAGGTCAAAAGCATAGCAATAGGGCAAAACTTTGAGAAAAAAAAAAAAAAAAAAAAAGAGGCCCATGAAATGTGTGCAATGCAGTGCAAATGGAAAGAAAAAGTCATCACACTGAGCTCCCTCTGCTGCAGTCTCAGCTGATTAATCATTATCTTTTTAATTTTGATGTTCATCTGCTTAGAGAATAAATTAGCGACTGGACAGTTTAATCTATATTCAATCTCAGCCATGCTTAATTAGGTGGATAAATGAACAGTACAACGGTTTGTTATTTGCAACCAAGAAATAGAAATATTCAGACAATATGACATTCAGAATTAGTGTGATTCATGTATGTGTCTTCTCACAGTACAAATGGAGCGCTGAGGACCAGACTGGCAGGACCCTTGACCTTGACAAAGTTGCCACCTCTACAGGGAGACATGCTCCTAACTTGGTGGTGCGTTCAGGTGTCCTGCAGCCAGGACACAGGTATACCTTCACTCTTAATGTATCCCAGCCCAACAGAGGGCAGTGGGGCAGCGCAGGCCTGACGGTACTACCTAACAATCCGCCACACGGAGGTCTGTGTGATCTGAGTCCAGAGTCAGATATACGTCTGCTGGAGACGGTGGTCACCTACAACTGCTCAGGTAACAATGTGGTCTTCGTAGAAGTGTTACTAAATTTAGTTTGCATAGATAGTTTTGTCAATTTCAATGGTGAAAAACCAGCAGGCACTTTTGATTTGACATGTCTCTTGATAGTATTTTGTCTTTTGGCAGGGTGGAAATATGATGATAGCAGGGCCTCTCAGCTGATCTATACTTTCCAAGTAGCACCGTGCCAGCCCACTGGCACAAAGTGCCCACTGCTCACTCTGTACAGGTGAATATGGACCTCAACTTACAGCTACTAATAGGGAAGCAAGAGTGATCATTACATGTATGTTAAAAACTGCAATAAAGGTCCAGTGTGTAGAATTTAGGTGCATCTATTGGCACAACTGTTATATAATATTCATAATTATATTTGCATTAGTTTGTGTTTTCATTGCCTAGGAATGATATGTATATACAGAGGGGGCCCTCATCCACAGAGTCCACCATGTCATTTGGAAACACTGACGTTTCAGTACTGCAACCTCACCGTAGATGCCACTAAATCCTACACACTAGGCCATTAAGATGTAAGGTTTGGATTTGCTTCCTGTCAAACTTGAGGTATTTATCTTTCATGTACCCCAGGGGTACTCGTTCAACATTTGGCAGCGTGGTTCCAGTGGGAAGTCCTGGGCAAGAAAGAAGCACATCAGTTATCACAGTTACATTGCTGGTAGAAGACCATCTAGGGGCAAAGGTCATTGCTCTGAACAGGTAAGCTACCAGAATTTGATGTAGCCAAATAAACATCACAATTCTGTTTGGTGTTATGTGAAACACCTTCTACCATACTTTATAATTTAGATAAAGATTAACTGTGCAGGATTTGCATAAAAAACAATGAGTAGACTCATACAAAAGTTATCCCTCTCATCATTTATGAGCCGCTGCTGTATCTATCTGCAGAGACTCTCTCCTCTGCCTGTATTTTCTGATTTTCTTCTTATTTTGCTCTGGTCAAGACATCTCTGGACACAGCAGGCAGGTGAGTTAGTGACCATGTTGCCAGACCGTAGGCAAACAACATCCAAGATAAAGCTACACAGTGCAAAGAAAATGCAAGTAAAGCAAGGTGAAACGCTAAGCAGATAAAGCTCATTTCAAAACGAGAGTTAATCTGGAGAAGGCTTTCACCAGTGAAGGTGATGCTGTTAACAGACAGGAACTGGCAATTCCACCATAATATAGCTTTAAAGGTTAGAAAAGTAATTTAGTGCCTGATGTCTTTGTCATATCTCAGTGAACTCCCACTACTCCTGACTGCTCCCTTCTACAGAACGCTGACAGTTGAAACTCCTGCAAGGGATGAAGTTGCCAGTCAGTGGCTCAGAAACAAAAGCCAGACCGAGCTGTGGGCTTTAGTCCAACATGGCAACCCTCAAGAGATCATTCCTTATTCCATTGCCCTCACCAGCCACCTGAATCAGGTCAGTATCATATCTGTCTTTTTTCTGACTTTGGCTTTATTTGACAGGACAGCTTAAGAGTAAAAGAGAGAGAGAGAGAACGACTTGAAGCAAAGGGCTGCAAGTTGGAAGTGAACCTGGGTTGCCGCAGTGCACCTTGGCATATGGGGCACCCACACTACCCGGTGACCTACTGGGCACCCCATCCGTATCATATCTCAATTGCCAGTGGATGAAATGACACTTTAAACTGATTCTGAATAATTGTAACAGAATAATTGAAGATCATTAGTGCAGTGGATGCAAGAATCTTAAAAAATTCCGATTCAGTTTCACCCAACTGTCCACAGATGGAGTCTGGACGGACTGCCAGGGAGCTCATGGACAGGAGGGAGATTCGGGAAAATGTGACCCAAGCCCTGGCTTCTCTCCCTGTGTCCTCCCTGCTTGATGTTGATCAGATCAGCTCAGCATTGTCACAGTCCACTGTAAGTAACTGCCTAATTTGTTTCCTCATTACTCACAGCCCAAAATCTTTTTCAAATTTTTCAAGTCTTAATTTTCTTTGTTTTCCCGAGGCTGTTCCGAGTGAATTGTTATGTGAAAAGTGCCAGGAGAAGGTTCTGGAAGCTGTTGGGAAGATGATCCATGTCATGGAGGAACAGATGAGTCCTAGTGTTCTGTCAGTTGTGGAAACAGGACAGAACATCCTTAATATCATAGGTGCTGATCAACCACCATCTCCTGTGTGAAACAGTCATGTGCCGATGGTGAACTTTATCAAATGGGTGAATTATCGATATTCTCTGTGTTTTTAGGTAGCACCCTGGCAGCTGTATCTGAGTCTGCTTCCAGTTCTCACCCAGTCTACTCAAGCACTCTGCAGTCAGCTTCCACAACCGTCCTGTCGGCGCTGGGTCACGCAAGGGCCCTAATGCGCTCTCTGATGCATTCACGTGTTCATGGAGAGGTGCCCCTTTTGCTCTCCACAGATTATGTCAACACAGTTGGTTACCATGGAGACCCGTCCAACCTCCTCTGCACTCACCAGTCCAACCAAAACCAGATCGTCCCCTCTCAGTCAGCTGACGAATCCAAGAGTTCTCGCTCATGTCAGTTTCATATCCCCACCTCCCTCACTGCTCACCTGAAGAGTCAGAAGTCTGAGGTGGTGCAGGTGCTGTTTGATATGGATGCAGAGTTGGGATCCAACCCATTGCTAACTGCAGCCGACCCTCCAATCTCCACCGCTCTGGTGGCCATGGAGCTCACCACGTCTCAGGGCCAACCCATACCCATCCAGGATCTAGACCCTGAACAGGCCATACGGGTTACTCTGCCCAACAAATACCCTGTGGGACAGGACACTGGGGGTGGAGACGGGAGGGTAGGTGAAGCCGGGAATGGGACGTGTCTTACTGTGATGCTCCCCAGTGAAGGACGGTTGAACCTCACAGTCAAAGCTGTGGATGGACTGGATGAAAACGCAGGTTTATATATAACCTTCAACTTCAGCTTGGGCCCAGGTACAGTACTTTCTTTTTCTGGACCTGTTCTGTTTTTTTTTCTCCAGATTTTAAACTTTTCAATAACCATTTGACCTTAATGGCTTATATTTTTATCTTGCTATGCACTTCTGGACCCCCTTTTTTGAGCACAGAGCCAAGTTGGGTCACCCAAGTTCTTGGGGGGGTTTGTAGAAAGCTGAGGCATTACTGTGTGCCGCTGTGTCTTTTTTATACTATAAAAAAAACTGCAGTGACTAATGTTTTTGTATTAAGAAGGGATCAAATGACTGTGTAAGGATTTAATCATAGTGACAAACCGAGACAATTATCAGCAAAATCTGAGGTTCAATCCCTTCAGCTCCATACAGCAATATAATGTCTTCCATCTTATTTTTTTGTTTTATGCCCCATAACTTTACTGGTTTGGTTAAGTTTTGCCACTCTCAACATCCTTTTTTCAGTGGTAACAGAAGAATGTTTTAATAACCCACAACACACTACCTGTCTAGCCCCAAACACCAGGCAGACAAAGTTAGCGGCTAATTAGAGGGTGTATAAAGTGAAGCATCTTGCAAAGATCCAGATATTTCAGGAGTTGGTGGAGAAGAAAAAAAGAGCTCAAGGGACAGTGAATATTGGACATAACATTCGCAGCTTCAAATGAATGCAAAAGTTGCTCAGTTGTCTTCTTGCTCTGTAACTAGGCACTCATTGCCTGACACATTCAACTTGAAGGGATAGTGCAGCCAAAAATGAAAATTCAGCCATTATCTACTCACCCATATGCCGACGGAGGCTCAAGTGAAGTTTTAGAGTCCCCACATCCCTTGCTGAGATCGGCGGGGGGAGCGGCTAGCACACCTAATGGCTGACGGCGCCCCAGACTAACGTTCAAAAACACAAAATTGAAACCACCAAATATCTCCAACATGCTCATCCGTAGTGATCCAAGTGTCCTATGTTTATGCTCTTAACTAAAAAAAATCTGGCGCTTCAAGATGCTAAATGCTTTGCTATGTTCACCAACTAATCAGTAACTGTGTCTGTCTGCTGTTTGGTGCTGAGTAGCTAGTGTTTAGTCTAGTTTTTTCTTTACTTTTTCCCTGAAACAGCTGCCTAATGCAGCCAAAAACAATGCAATGAGAGTGCTGAGAGTGAACCAAAACAGTCAAGTTGCTGGCTGGACTGCTAGACAATAAGCTGAAACTCACTAAAAAACTTTGATAGGTGTGAGGTGAGCCTGGTGTTGTTCCCTGTAGCTCATCATCATGAGTTACTAGTTTTCATACTGTCATATGATATATTATTTTTAATGGATCACAGTCGCTTTTAGTTTTATTTAAAAAAAAAAAAAAAAATAGCTGGTCACAATAGAAACTTACTACCACTGGAGGGCAGTTAATGTCATACATTTTAAGAATCAATTTAGAATAAAAATATATCGGCTTGTAAACTGTCTTTTTAATAAATATAACAAGAATTCCAACCAAATCGCCAGAAACAATGTTGATATTTTAAGTTTCTTCAAACCACAGATACATTTGGATATTATTATGTGGCAGATACGTTGAAACTACATTTCAACATTGCTGTGGTTAACGTGTGGTTCAGTTTGTAGACAAAAACCACTTGGTCATGGTTAGGAATGGATCATGTTTTGATTAAAAAAATACCTGGCTTTGGAGGCACAAACAGGCCTGGCAGGAAAAGCAGGAATGTCTTTGTAAAAACACCCCTTTTTGTTCCCAGCAGGAAACACAACAATGTTTCTGTAAATAATGACTGTTTTTCTTGGCACTATCCTGGCAGGAAACACAACAATGTTGCCGTAAAAAAACAACTGCTGTTTGTGCCACTATGCCAGCAGGAAACGCAGTGATGTTTCTGTAAAAAAAAAAAAAAAAAGCCTCTTTTCATGGCACTATATCCTGGCTGGAAAAGCAGTGGTGGGTTGCTACAAAGCACTCAAAAAAGCCACTACAAACACAGCAATGACTCTAAATCACAATCAGATTTGTTGTTTGTTGGTCTCAAACAGTGGTCTGCAGCTTGGCAGGTGTCTCACTTTGTCAAACCATCCACCATCCCCTCCACCTCCCGATAATACAGTCAACTCATATACTACGTCATGTTAGAATAATTGATATGACATGTATGAAATGTACAAATGTATTTCTGGTTTGCAGAAACTTACATTCCAACATTTTCTTCTGGCAATTAGGTTGAGAGTTGAGTTGAAAATATTTTAGTGCAGTCCCTTACATCATCTTAAACAAGACTTTACATTAATGTATGAATATATTTTCATGACTGAATGTCAGTGGCTGTGACAGTGTCTTGGAAGTTGTGGTATACACATGACATTTCAGGATGTCTAAAATCATCTGTTAAGTAATGAGAGGGAACTATCTTTAATGTCGATCATGCAGCGCCTACATGATTATTAATTAACCTTACTGTATATCTGTGAGTTCATGCATGAATTATAAATTAGGAAGGCTGTTTTCAAACTGCATTATGCATACCTAGGAGCTACTCCAGTGAGTCGGGGACATGTCAAGATAGAAGTGAGCTCTACGGTGCCAGGGACTAATGCATCCCAGGATTCCCTAGTGAGACAGTGGGCTCTCACCCTCTCTGCTCCGACCACCTCCACAGAGGAAACCATATTTCTGTCTCCGCTGTGAGTCACGCTCTTTTCTGTAACTCAGTGCTCTGTTTTACTGCTCATTTAGCGGAGTAAAGAAGACTGAATTTTCTTCCTTGACAGTTTGGACGGGACAGATAAGCCTCTCTCTGTCAACCTGACCTCGTCTTTGGTCGACGGCGGTCCTGTCCATGTGTCGGTGTGTGTGTTCAGCTCTCTGTGCCAGTACTACAGTGTGAAGGAAAGGCGTTGGAGCAGTGAGGGACTACAGCCACTGGAGGGCAGCACACTCCACGCAGCACACTGTCTCACCCAGCACCTCACCATGTTTGGGGCCAGTTTGTTTGTTCACCCTGGGGTCGTTGTTCTGTTGCCACCAGTATGTGAGAACACAGAGAATTACATCTGTTATTTTGTGCATATATTCTGAATTCCCCAAATGCAAAGTCAGGATTAGTGAGAGGATAGTCATCAACAGGCTTTTACCCCTCTGCCTTCATCTGTGTCTTATCTGTGCAGCCAGGCGGTCCCATGCGCAACATGGTGGTGGGGATCGTGTGTGCTGTCCTGGTTCTGATTCACCTGCTGGTGGGACTCATCGCCCATAAACTGGACCATTTGGACAGCTTAAGACTGAGCCAGGTCCCTCTGTGTGGCCGACCAGGACTGTACCACTACAGAGTGCTGGTCAAGACCGGCTGGAGGCGCGGAGCAGGTCAGCCAAGGACAAGTCAATACCATGCAGAAATGAAAAATGAAGACAAAAATAGAAGTAACGAAAGCATTTTCATGTTTGAATTTATGAAACTATATATGATGGAAATGATTAATGCGCCCATCAGGCACCACAGCACATGTTGGCATCAGCCTGTATGGTGTGAACAAGAGTGGCTCTCGCCATCTGCAGAGGGATGGAGCATTTCAGCGTGGTAGTCTGGACCAGTTTCACCTGGAGACGGATGAAAACCTGGGAGAAGTTTGGAAAATTCGAATCTGGCATGATAACACAGGTGCATGGGAATATATAAATAAATAATTGGTTTTGTTTCGACTCTTTTTTTTTTTACCATATAATCTCCTAAGGGATCAATACCAAATAAAATTAATTAATGTAGGACATTTTTAGAGTAACATTTTGAGTCACTCCAAACTTTGAGTCACTTTGGTTAATTTTTCCAAATAAAGATAAAAATTTAAAGAGGGAAACATGCATCTACTGCTTGCTCACGTAGCACCACTGAGCTAGCTTACATTACGGGTCAGCTACATCTTGTGGTGTCACAAGCACAAGCTTCTCATCCATGAGTAGATGCACTCTTCCTTCTAAGCGATGAGGTGTAGTTTGGTAGAAAGACAAAAGATTCTACATGAAACTACTCACAACAAGGTCTGTGGATAATCTGACTGACTGGATGTAAATGTAGATGATTATCTTATATGTAAATGTAGGTCTGGACCCATCGTGGTACGTTCAGCATGTGGTGGTTTGGGACCCTCAGACAGACCACATGTTCTTCTTCCTGCTTGAGGACTGGCTCTCTGTGGAGAATCACAAGAACGGCTCAGTGGAAAAGGAAGTTCTTGCCTCATGTAAGTTCATACACTTACTTTCAACTGTCAGTGTACTTCATGCACATCCACTTTTTGTTGTTAACGAATTAGCTGTGAGGTGTGTTTTTCTGACAACTCCCCAGGTCCAGAGGAACTTTCTCTGTTCCGACGGGTCCTCACCTCCCAGCTGACATTTGGGATGGTTGAGCACCACCTGTGGGTGTCGCTGTGGCAACGCCCTGCTCACAGCCGTTTCACCAGGGGTCAGAGGGTTACGTGCAGTGCTCTCATGTTGCACCTCTACCTGGCACTGGGCGCTCTGTGGTATGGAGCTGTTGGCACCGAGGGGCACAGGTAGGGTGGGTTATAGGCCCAAATCATTTCATGATAAGGAAAAAAATAATGCAGCAATAGTCAGATAATGCAGAAATTGTGAAATTGCTGCATTTTTTTTTTTAGTGTTTTTTGTTTGTTTTCCCCCAAATGATTCAATAACATTTCAATAAAGATACAGTCCTTTTAATTACCAATATATTAAAATGAAATACTGGTTAAGTTAATATAATATCAATAATACAATGTGGTGTTTTGTTTTGTGTTCTTTTTGCTATTGTTTCAGCCATTTCATTGTATTAAATTTGAGATTTTCCAGATATAAACCAGTCTGTCAGTACGTTCTGAAGAGTTGACAGGATTAAACTGATTTGTGTGTCTTTGCCACAAGTGGACCGATCTCGGCGCAGCTGCTGGTTAACGTGGAGGCGGTTGCCGTAGGAATGACTGTTGCGGCACTGGTGTTTCCTCTCCAGTGTTTACTTTGTTTCCTCTTCAGAAAAGCTCGCAGTCAGGTAACTTAAAACAACTTAAAGCTACTTTATTTTCATTATACTGCTGACAGAAACCCTGTCCCCATATAACTCAAATCAGTTTCATATGACATGTTGACATGTTGATGCATTATTTAAAGGAATACTTCACCTCCAAATGACTGCTTGTATGTTAGTTACTCAGCCCATGTTATGTTGACATGTGAAGAAGAGTTTGTTTTTCTTACATGCCTCCATGGTGAATGAAGAATCTAAAAATGGAGAAAATTCTCGATGAATTAATCCATGTTTAACAACAATTTCTCAATTTTTGAATTCTTTGTTCACCATTGAGGCCTGCACGAGAATTGAAGTTTTCTTCATGAATTTACCATAATATGGAGTGTGTAACTGATATGTAGATGGTCATTTGGGGATGTGATATATTCCTTTAAAAAGGGTGTGCAGATGGAGTTTTGAGAGGGTTTGTTCTTGTCTGCTCTTACGTGTGCCGCCAGTGTGCTGCTGATTAGAGGTCATTACAGTGATTTGTTAGATGTGTGTCCAAGCTTTATTTGCCGAACAGTCTAATCTCAATGTGGAAATAATAACAATGAGAGTTTCCACCTTTGTCCCAATGCACACTCAGAAATGTTCAGGCAGCAGTTTACCTCTGTGTGTGTGTTTGTGTGTGTAACCCAGGTAACCATGGACATGTCAGTTCCTCCCTCTCCTGTTTGTCACTCTGTGGAGATGGACGTCTACCTCGGCCAAACTGAGTTCTCCGGCCCTTCCTTCCTGTCTCTCCCAGACTCCTCCGGACCAGTCCGGGACAGTCCCTCATCTGTGAGCACACACACACACACACACACACACACACACACACACACACACACACACACACACACACACACACACATACACATGCACGCACACAAACCATTAATTGCTATTCTTCTTAACTGCTAAATGTTCCTCTGGTTTCTGCAGTTACTGGACAGCAAAGCATTTGACTCCAGTATTCTGGACTTTTGGGCTGCGTCTGGCTTGGCGCCCAAGACGGACAGACCATATCAAGAGGAGGGCATAGGGACATGGCCATCCTGCGATAGCCTCCTCAATCTACCTGTAGGCCTCACCAAGACAACTCCAGCCCCCAACCTATGCAAGGCTTCTCCTACTCTGGGTCCTACGCGCCAGCTGAGGAGAAAAAAGGCCCTGATGCAGCTCCGCCTGGCCTCACCCTCCTCCACTGACTCACCCTCTGCTCTTTCCTCTCCCTTCTGCACCTATCCCCTTTCAAGAGACATTTCCAGTTCTCATCAGTCCCCTGCTTCACTTGACAAAATGGTCTCCACCATGAACACCAACTTAGTGCAAGCTAATAAGCACAATCTGACCACGCTTCTGACTCTGTCTGGTGAGAAACTGATGGCATTAACTCCGAAATACTTAATTTATAAATTATGTAGCTAGGGCTACATGATATCCAAAAATTATTTCAACAGATATTGCAATTGCAGTGTTAGGTGCAATTTTAGTGGGAACGGCCATTTGAGTTTTCTTTTCAATGACAAAAATACACTCTGTACCAAACAAGAATGTTCCCTTATGTCTGAGATATAACTTGTAGGCCAGGGCATCTCTGTAGCACCACTATGCTTCATTTATTAATTGATGTTGTGACACATTTTATCATTATCAAAAAAAAAATTGCAGCTCTTGCAATTTGGGTATTGCACTTGGTCATATGGCGATTTGATTTGATTAATTGTGCAGTCCTACATGTAGGCTATCTGAAAGTCTTTTGTCCCCAGCCATGAATTTCTATGTTGTCATGTCACAGTGAGTAGTGTATGGTTTCATCGAAGCACAATAATCACCTGAAGCAAAAGTAGGTTTGACGAAAATGAAATTGAAATTGAAATGAAATTACAGCACTGCAATGCAAAAATCCCACATTGCATACAACTAATAACAGTCTAACAGTAGAGTGTTAGAAATATGGATAGATACAGTGTGTTAAAGGATTACTGCACCCCCAATGATCATTTGTAAGTCACTTACTCACCCAGTGTTACGTTGATCGTGTGAGGAAAACTGAACGAAGAATCCAAAAATGTGTTTGGGAAAAATTGAATATAGAACATGATAAATGAGACTTGGATTATACTGCACGAGTTATGTGACAGTTTGGAAACAGATGTTTTGATAAAGTTTTCCTGTTGTTTAACACAAACCACTAGACTTTGCCAAGAATTTTTTTGGTTTTTGGATTCTTCGTTCAGCATGGATCATTCATCAGTTTTCTCTCTAAATTCAGGAAAACATGTGGTGAGTAATTGATGGTCATGGTCAGAAATGGTCATTTGGATGATGAAATATTCCTTGAACTTGTCTGATTGTGTGTTTTTCTATGCTCAACACTAGAGGAGGATCTGCTGATGTCTATAGCAGCAGCAGCAGAGGACACAGCAGATATAACTAACAGCAACTCAGACAGCGGCCGGGATTCCCCTCGAACCACCTCCTCGCTCTCAACCACGTAAGGATCCCATCTGTAAACCATGCACATGCAGTTTCATGCAGCTCTGTGTTGCTTGTAATATTCTGTTTTACTTTTAGCCGGAGCACTTCCTGCAGCAGCTGGTCAGAGCAGAGTGAGGAGAAGTCTCTGTACGGTGCAGAGATCCACAGGCTCGATCCACAGTCCTGTCCCTCCCTGTATGGGACAAGACTCCACAAGTGTCCATCTGTGCTTTCTGTAGATTCTGTGGCCAGCACCTTCCTGCCGACCCCTTCTCCTGACTCCACACGCTCCTCCTCCACCACACGCATAGGTGCCAAACCAGTGGTTCTCAACGTTTATGTCACATGCAACCCCATTTTACAGCCCTTTTGGAAGAACACTGCAGTCTTTTCCATGTGTTCCCCTGGCAACTGCATAATAAGTAACCCCCATTTGGGAACCGCTGTACTAGACTATGGGATAGAAACACTCAGTGAATAACCAATCAGTATCTTTTTATTCTTATCTGGTGATCTGGTGTGAACAGTGTTTGAGATGTCTGTTGTTCTATTCCCCAAACCCAGGCGTTGCTCGAGGTCAGCCCAGTTGGCTGCTCCCTCCCTGGGCACTGTGTGTGATTTACCCCCTGGTGGCTGTGCTGCTAGGGGCATGCCTGGCCGTGGTGGGACTCTACGGCAGCTTCCTGTCCAGAACAGTAGTCCTTATGTGGCTGGTATCAGCTCTCTCTGCTTTCCTAACCTCTGCTCTGCTGCTGGAACCTCTCAAGGTCAGTTCAAACAGGTTATCTATTTAACTCTTAGATCTTTGGTGGATAATTCCTTTCAGCTAAATTTCTGCCTTCGTTGCTCAGGTGTGTGTGCAGGCCTTGATCTGCACGGCACTTTGGAGGCCTGTGGATCCAGAGGTGGAGGACCAGCTGGTTCAGGAGACCACTGTGGTGAGGGGATTCGGAGAGCATGGCGGGAAGGTCCGGCCGCCGTGTGGCTACGGGCTGCTGCAGGCTAAAGAGGAGGCCCGCAAAGTCCGAGCACTACGTTCACTAATGAGGGTGAGAATAAAACACAACTTTCAAATTTAGTGAAAATTTGTCTCCAGAAGAATCAAGCTTTTTGTTTAATATCCTCTGCATGTTTTCTATAGCACTGTGTCTGCCAGCTGTTATTTCTGTTGCTGGTGCTGATGGTGAACTACCAGGACAGTGTAGAGCAGAGGCAAGGCAGGCTGCTGCACTCCACTGTCCGGCGCCATCTTCATAGAGCACCCTTGGGAGTCCCTAACCTCACCTCACTCAGTGGGTAAGGCCAACATTCAGCATACCATACCACAGAAAACCTTGACAACTAGACATATTAAGATGACATGCTTTGATGAAGGAGGCTTTCACATCAAGGACCTGGGCCCAGATCTTAGAACACTTCACTCCAAAGTCCAGTTTGTTTGATTATCTTGAACACTGTGAATCATATCCGAGCTCAGTTTGATGATCTGTGCCCAGTTCCATTTGAAAAGGTGATATTGAGTACAGTTCATGTGTACTCAGATACTGTTCACATTAGATGTAAATACCAACTTAGCAAAAGTGGACTGTTAATTAACACAAGTAGCAGTCGGTGAGTAGATTTGCAAACGCATTTTCTCAATGCCATCGATCTTCTCTGAAATCTGCATATGAAAGTAGGAAGGCAGGTGAGAGGGTCGTTCTCTAGAATATAACAAACTAGTCCATAACCAATAAGTGCACAGTTGCCCATGTGCAGTTTCACATGGTGTGTATTTGGGATACAGGTAATAGGAAATTGCAGATTAAATAGTCAGCTGAACCCATTAAGAAGAACAATGTATTCAGACAGTTTTTGTGAATTCGATAGTACAATTGCTTTATTGAAAGTAAAGTAGTACCATTGCCAAAAGTGGGACCCCCCTCCAAGATATGCCCATTCAAAGTTTGCAATTTCAATCAGTTGGTATAGCGCCCCCCTTTGGCCAACTGATGTAATATTGCTTCATCCGCATCCTCTCATGACCCTCTACCACTGTGCCAAATTTCACATGGATTGACCAAGTCAGTGAGGAGAAAAACGTGGAACAAACACAAACAACTGTCACGTAGATGATGATGCAAGTGTACACAGGTACAGAGCAACTTTACTGATGTGAATGCCATCGGTGACAGAGGTGGTTGTGAACAAAAAAAAATAAATAAAAAAAATCAAATGTTCTCACTCACCCAGTGTATCTTTTTGAAGTGCGAGCAGGGAGGAAGATGGATGGAATGAACTACAGGAAACCACAGTGTCTTTGATATTACTATTAGGAGTTGCCAAAGTCAGAAATTCTAAATCTATTGCAAGGTCTAAAATGACAAGAACCTAGTACATAAAGATAATGCACCATTAAAGCTCAAAAACTTTATTGATTAGGAGTGTCACAATATACTACTGTTGGCGATAACCTGGGTATTAAAAAATGAAATATAGATATCATGTTTACAAGGCAAGGCAAGGCAGCTTTATTTGTATGGCACATTTTCTACACCAGGGCAATTCAAAGTGCTTTACAGAGCTATTAAATATACAACATAATAAAGGATAGAAATTTACAATAAAAGAGTTTGAAAAAAAATATATAAAAGGTAAAATTAATCACTTAATGATTTACAGTTTTAAACAATGAATGTTTTTAGCTTTTACTTAAAAGTGTTCAGAGTCAAGGCTTGTCTAACATTATCTGGGAGATTATTCCAGGTTTGTGCTGCATGATAACAAAACGCTGCTTCATCATGTTTTGTTTAATAACAATACACATATGATAATACAGTGTAAATTATTCAGTGTCTCTCTAATTATTTCTGTTCTCACTTTGTCTCCCTATGGCATCTGGTTGCCTTTTCATTATCCATTAGGTGTAATTAAGCTTTTCGTATATTTTTATACAGTTATGGTTATGGAAACTCTCTCCACCTCCCTATGCTTGTATTTTGAGTGGAATTCAATTGCCAAAAAAAAAAAAAGACAAAATGCATGAATTTGACTGATGGCATCATTCTTCATATATCGAGGTAATATCAATCTCTTTTTTCCAAGATAATCATGTAGTGAAAATCTGATATCGTGCCGGCCCTACTTCAGATATTAAACAAGCATGTGCTGCCTGATGGTTCAGATAATGGTAGATCAAGAAATATGTGGGATGGTAGCCTCTTTATGAACAAATACATCCCAAACAGAACTGCAATATGTGTATTGAAAATTATTTCATGTGCATGATGTCATCATGTATATCATTCAGTCAACAGTCAGTGATGTCATCAGAAGAATAATTATATCAAGGTGTCAATATGGAGAAAGACTAAGCGTTATAAAGTCTGTGCTTATATTGGTGCAGCCTTAATTCTACCATGGTAACACATTAGACTCATGTGCACTCCGCCCTCATGATGAAGTTTAATTTTCAAAAATTAAAAAATGAAAATTGAAAATGTGTTCTGATATTGTGCATCACACATCTGTATATATATATCTGCATTTTCCCTTGCGTGCACACAGACACACACACACACACACACACACACACACACACACACACACACACACACACACACACACACACACAGTCCCTTTGCTAATGTCCATTGTCTCTTCATCCAGCTGGTCAGATGCAGAGCAGTGGATCAACCACACCTTGGTGCCACACCTACACCAAAACCCAACACTGCACCTTGTTGCATCCCCGCGGCTGCAATACACACACACTCTCAGTCCTCCAACAAGTGTCTTGTTGGGAAACAGCAGCGTAACAACACACCAGCTCCTAGCTGACTTGCACATGGCAGACTGGAGCAAGAAACAGTAAGTGGATTAGTTACGGCGAGGTGACTGCATCTCCAAGACATGCTGAGTGCGTATTTATTAATACCTTCATTCTTTAGTTGTTGAATCCTCTGGGAGCAGGAAAAGATTGAATTATTCTTTTGAAAATAATGAGGCGTGCTAACCTATTAAAACTTGCCAACAAACAAAACAATGCAACTTTTTTTTTTTCTTTCAGGAACAAATGGAGCAATAAAAGAATAATACATTATAATTTTCTCATTTAGATTACCAAACTGTTTTACATACTGTATTTTACATGGGATACTGAATCTTCTGACAGGATTCTTTGGTTCTCAGTCGTCACTTTAAGAGACATATACTTATGTGACATTCATTAAGAAGCAAACATGTTAAAAATCTATTCAGCAAATCATGCTAGCTAATTGTGTTGGGTTTTTTTTAATCCCATTTCCATCCCAGGTGTCAGACCCTTTCTATAGACTTCACACACTACCACAGAGAGTCTGGTTTATTTGTGTGTGTGTCCACACAACTAGATTGGGCTCAGGCACAGAGAGTCACCCCCTTTCTCTCCATCCATCCGCTCCTCATCCCTCCATCCTTCTCTGGACTGGACCTGCAGGTGGCACTCACGGTAACTAATATCTCCAGTTACAGTTCAATACAGTAATTTTACAGGAACATAGTTATATCACAGTAATATAGGGACTTAAACTGTCACATTACAGGTTAATATAGTAATTTTACCAGAGCATAACTGCTAAATCACAGTATTATATGGAGTTTAACTGTGAGATTATGTTGAAATACAGTATTTCTACAGGATCATACAGTTAAATCACAGTAATAAATGTACATTTACTGTAAATTTACAGTTATATACAGTCATTTTTAAACATAATGTTATATCACAGCAGATGTTGTGCTAGACTTTTTCGTCACCGGTCATTTTGAGCGACAGGATCAGAAAAATCTGGTCATAATCTATTTTTGCCGGTCATTTTAATTTTCCTTTAAGATATTCAAGGATATTTAGTTTTCATTTGTTCGTTTTTAATAAATCCAACAAGCAAGTTATAAAGTGTGCAATAATAAGGACATGAACGAAAAGATGAACAGACATCCACACACCCGTGCCATTCTGGACACACCAGACGCAGAACCGAAGCGCAGGGCCCAGCAGCGGAGGCAGTTTTCAATCGGCGCCCATGTTAACCTATCTGACTGTCCACACGGGCCGCTGAGCAGAGCGGAGCGCACGCGGAGGCAGCGCTTCAGTTCGCCGTCTGGTCTATTTTTCACGCGAGCCGCGAGCGCTTCTTGCAAGCTGGATAGAGCGGATCGTACAAACAGGAAGTCGGACACAGAAAGGACGAGAGAATCCGGCCAATTTTCAAAATAAAATAACAGCACGCACTGAGGAACGTGAGGAGAAAATATCATGTTTATAATTTAAAATAACACAACAGTGCATAACCAAACACATTTTTCAATGCCCTAATCACTTCATTACAATTTTAATTTTGTGTCACCGAGCTTACAGACATAACTACATAAATAAAATGGTCAGAACAATATGCCCTATTCATTCAGTGTTTATCCAACACGGTCAATACATTGACATGCAATGACAAATTGTAATGAACTTATTACATTATAAAAAACAATTAAAATATGGAGTTACCCATGTTTAAAATGACCTGTTGAAATGAAAAAACGAGTACTGACTGGAACAGACGAGTGGAGTTGATGTTTAACCGAGCGCAGGAGAAATGCGCTGCCTGTGTGGACAGTTGCGTCCAGTGTGTCCAGGGCTCAACAACGCTACATGAAGCAGATGAATGACTTTTTCTCTGCAGTGTGAAAATGGCAGCCAGTGACTGTGCACTCCGCCACCATGTGGGCAGGGGTGTTAATTGCAACCGGTCAAAATGTCCCACTGCCTTCAGATTTTCCGGTCATTGTTGTAAAAAAACGATCAATGACCGATAATATCCAGTTAACTCGACCCCTGTATCACAGTAATTTGGCTTTTACATTCTACATGAGTGTACTGCTAATATGTAGGCATAACTACTGTTAGATCACAGTACACAGCTGTCATTTCACAATGATTTACTGTAAAAATGATACAGTGACTTACTGTGAAAGTAATATAACTTGTAGCCACACTGCGAACCATTAATATAGGCCTACATAAAGAAAAGAAGTTGTTCTTGATACATTATTGTAAGGGATTCAAAATTCATTTTGTAATACAATCCACATCCTTTATACTACAGGTTCTCCTTCTCATCTCTGCTCTCCTCATCTTGTTCGGAGAGCTGTGGTCTATGGCTACTGAGCGTGCCCAGTATCTGCGTCAATGCAGGCACGGGGTCCAGATTCTGCTGGTGATGTTGTCCCTGGCAACGGCTATCCTGCAATTCTGCTTCCTGTCTGAGGCAACTCTCTGTGTTTCCAAGGTAGGAAATGAAAACTGAAAACTTTTAAGATCCTTTGAGATTACCTCCGGTGTCAATTGAACAGGCCCTTGATATATGTTAACATAAGGAGTCCATATTTGACCAATTAGTGGAAATTTGATAGCCTGCTTCGAAAAAGTCAGTGTCAGTGCTTCACTTAATGCCTTATCCTTATATTTAAGATAAGCATATCTTGAGGGACACGCTTATTATTAAAAAGAAAATGATTGCAAAAGTAAAATAAAACAAAACAAAAAAAAAAAAAAATTCAGTTAAAACTGACAACTCTGTATGTTCCTTTTACAATAACCTGTATGTGTCATTCAGCTTCGATCTCAACCAGACAGCTTCATCAACTTCCACAGTGCTGCTGTTCTGGCACAGAGGCGTTCTCAGTGTGCGGCCGTCCTGCTCACTCTACTTGTTCTAAAGGTAATTGAGAGCACTGGTTCATCATTAAACAACTCTTTGCTGGTCTACAGCTTTCCCCACTCTACTAAATGTCTACTCATTTCCATTTCTGTGTGTCCCAGCTGCTGGGAACCTTGAGGTTTGTGCGGAGGTGGGTGGTGTTAGGCAGAGTGCTGCAGAGAGCCTGGAGGCAGCTGTGGGCTCTGACTGTCCTGCTGCTGTTGCTGCTGCTGCTCTGCACTCACCTCGGAAACACGGTACAAAAAGAAGAGTTCAGCTGAATCAAATATTGATAAAGAAGAAGTGTATTTGATATGCCTCTGTCTTTCTTTCAGCTCTTCTCCAGTTCGGTGGAAGGTTTCTTAACAGTACAGAAGACCGGTGTCTCTGTGCTGTCCATCCTGCGTGGCCGGATGGCTCTCCAAAGACTATGCAGGGTCCACCCAGTCCTGGGCCCTCTGTATGGGCTTCTGCTGATGGGGGGAGGTGTTTGGCTCTTGGCCAGACTCTGTGGAGCTGTTCTCATCCATACATACAGGTACACAATATATGTACACACAATATTACCAGTAGCATGGCTGGATGGAAATGTGGGCAAAAATCCCAGCACTGCAATGTCACAAGTTATACGTTATTAGGTGCAACCCAAACTTCCAGTGTCCATCCTTATCTAATATGACAAGTTCCTTATTTTATCAAAATCTTGGGAAGGACTTTATAGCGCAGCTCAATAATAACATGGTAATAGTGGGGTAATAGTTCAGTAATGAAGAGGTAATACCAAATTAATATGAAGTAATTTACAGAATTAACCAGCTTTCTAATTTAATATTACCATGAAATTAAATAGAAGCAGGCAGTTAAATGTTTTGTAGCCCTGACTCATGGTAATTACACAGAACCTGACTCAAGTGTTTCCAGGTAGCAAGCCTCAGCGTCAGACTTATAACTTGTGCAGTACTTTGAAACAAAAGGGAATGTTTGGAACATGAGGGAAGATGAATTTCAGCACTGAAATATGGTAATTACAAATTCTGACATTTAATAATTTTCATGTCATTTTGAAGGTATTACAATGATAGTAGCCTATGATAGTATGAAAACATCAACCCAAATTACCTTGTTATTATCAGGTTATTACCCTGTTGTAAAAAATATTAATATACTGTTACTAAATCGTTTGGCCTTGTTGCTGTCTTTAAATGTGTTAATACACAGTGTTAATACAAAGCTATTACATGGTTATTACTTTGATAATTACATGGTATTACTTATTATTACTTCTTTATTATCAAGCAATTACCCACTATTACCATTTTATTATCAAGATGTAAAGTGCTACCAAATTTTGTAAGTTTATCTTGTAAATTTTACAACACTGACACATTTACAGTCTTTCCAAGCTTGACACAAAGTGTCCCTGAGCTCACAGGGCTATTTGAAGTAGCAGTGGGCTGGTTGCCAGTCAATTACAGGTCTGACACAAAGAGACAGACAACACTCACATTCACACGTACAGGCAATTTAAAGTCAACTGTTAACCTAACCTGCATATCTATGGACTGGGAGGAAGCCGTAGACCCTGGAGAAAACCCACGCTAACATGGGCAGAACATGTAACTCCACACAGAAGGGCCCAAGCTGGCCAGCAGGTTCGAACCTGGAAACACCATGCTGAACTGAGAGACTGATTGCTTCTAACACCTCAAATGTTCCTTTTGCAGAGTGCTAATGAGAAGATAATACTGGGTAGGGTACAAAATGCATCAAGTAGAGCTGCATTCACACTAATATGTTTTCATTTTTACACAGCATTTTGAATTGAAAATGATCTCTGTACACATAAGCATCTTAGCACCATTTCAGGTTTAATCTCTGCCCATACTTAGAAACCTGGAAACACACATCACATAACCATTCACATACACCGGGCATGCACATGCCATCGTAAACAGGAAACAGATTCTCTACCAGAAAATATTGTGGGGAAAAAATGCAGAGGAAGAACAGCAATGGCAAAGAGTAAGTCTTTGCTTGGACCAACGACAAGTGGAACTGTTACTGAAAGTAACACGAGTATAAGGTGGTCAAGGCAGCAGAAGCTGTAGATTGGGAGTGGCTGGAAACCTTAAAGCAAATATGGCACATAGTAGAGCGGTACTGGGAACAATATGGAAACAACAATAGGAAAGGAATACTCACGCAAGAAGGATGAAATTACACAAGGTATATCGACCTAGCTATAATGTTTTGGCTTGATACGTAGTGACTGATAAGACCCAATTTGTGAACGTGGGTGTCTGCGATCTGTTTCCATCTGTCCAGACTAAAAAGGGGGATTCCAAAACACCAGAACAATGTGGACCCTACATGCAAATGCATCATTAATGTATTCATGTGGATTTACCCTAAATTTCATTGCTTTCTGTTGCTGTGTCCTTAAGGACAGAGCAGGCTGAGCTGTACCATCCAACCATCGAACCTCAGGACTATGAGATGGTTGAGTTCTTCGTCAAGAGACTTAAGCTGTGGATGGGACTCACCAAAGCTAAAGAGGTAGGGCATTAGTTGTCCTGCAAAACTTTCAAAGTCCATTCATGTTGCTGATTCCACACATTTTCCTCTCTAGTTCAGGCACAGGGTGAAGTTTGAAGGTATGGACATCCCTCCTTCCAGGTCGTCACAGGAATCCCGTCTCTCCACCCGATCTTCCACCCTCCCCTCTTCACGCTCTCCTTCCCTGTCCTCTTCATTTTCATCCCCCCGTCCCCTGTCCTCGGCTCTCTCAATGAGGTCTGAGGACTCATCAATGTCTGAGCCAGGGTTCGATGTCCAGCCTTACCTGGACCGCCTGCTGCCCTGCGTCAGTGCGCTGCTATCTCGTTTCGATCAGGTCAATCAGATAACTGAGGATGTTCACAACCTGGAAATGAAACTAGGAGAGGCTCAGACAAGAAGGAGAAAGAGGTGGATCAGTAATGAGGACAAAGGTGTAGAAAGATTCGGAGAGTCAGCAAAGCCAAATGAATTGGAAGGAGAAGGAAGGGAAACAGGAGAAGTAAGACTCAGGAGGACAGGTCTTATTCACCCCAAGCCACGAGTCTCCCTTCCATCCTCATTTTCTTTCACTCCTGCCACACTTCACTCCCCTGCTGCATCAGTCTTTCCCCGTACACGTAGCACCAACTCTGAGTCTGACTCAGCATCATTCCAGCCTCAGGCATCTAGTGAAAACCATACTTCTGAAACCGCCAAGTTTGCATCTAGAATTGGTGATTTGTATCCTCCTGGATATGACGGGTTTCCCAGGAGAAGAGCTTGGCATTCTGGGAGCTCGCATTCAGCTGATGCAGCTCAGAGGATCTTCCAGGCCCAAGGTGGAGTTGCTCCATGTGGCAAAGGAATAGAATATCTAGCATTTACGAACACCAGACCCAGAAGTGAAGAAGGGGTAAGGTGGCAAATCAGTGACGGGGTCCCTGTGAAGAGGAAGGCTTGGACTGAGCAAGACTGAACATGTGCTGACACTGAAAGTGAACTTAGTTAACAGATCTGTATCTGATCGGATCTCTCTAGTGGTTTGCATCTACAAAGTCTTGGACTGTATGTGTTGCTGCTTTGGAGCTGCATAATGAAACACTGGTTTGAGGATTTCATTGTTTGCTAGCAGGTGCTATGTAGGTAGTAAGAAAAATGCCCTCTGATTTTGCACATGAAGATCAATTTACTTGTCTTTGTAGTCAGAGGGGAGGACTTGAGTCACATGACAAAAATTGGATATCTTCAGACTTGACAAAGTCAAAAAAGACTTTCAACTTGCCTTGGACTTTAACACCAGCTGTGTGACTTCACCTGGACATGAGCTCTTTGACCGGGAAATACTTGATTTCTTCCTCCAACCCCAAAAATTAAAAAGTTTGTTATTTACAAAGAGGGACACAAATCAATTAATTTCAATTCATTTCCTGCAGGAGAGAACCTTGAAGGACTAATGTTACATGACTGAGCGCCAGTTGGAAAAAATTATACCAAAGATAATTTTGTTTGGGTATGAAAACTATGTGGTGGTCAACAAAAAAAACAAAAACAAACTGCAGTATGCAAAACATGCAAATTACAGATGGAGACACAACAACTTGTTTTAACAAATAAATACAAATTTTAAAAGCATACATGATTTTTGTGAATAACATTATTACGCTGTTGTTCAGTTAGCATTACATTTGGTGAGGAGTGCATTACAGTATAACTAGTTTAGGACTCAAAAGTCAAAGTTTAGGACTTAGGACTTGACTTCAGACTTGTCAGTCTTGACTTGGGACTTGACTTTGGATTTGAGTGCCAAGACTTGAGACTTTGACTTGCAAAACACTGACTTGGTCCCATCTGTGTAGGAGTAAAACTCAGCCTCAAATAGTTGCATATTGTCATCAGTGGTTCTGATAACCCCAGACCCCAGAGTATGTCATTGGGGTATCTCTAGTAAGTAAGTAAGTAAGTAAGTAAACTTTAATTATACAGCACCTTTCACAGGTAAAAACCACAAAGTGCTTCACAAAAGTTAGAACAATAACAAAGAAAACAAAACACAAGGTATAAACATAAATGCAAAGATGCATAGATATATGAGAAGAAAAAAAAAAAAGGATTAACCAAATGCCAGTTTACAGCAGTTTACAGTTTGCCAGTGTACAGCTGTATAAAATCAGACAAGTAAGAAGGAGCTTGTCCCTGCAAGGCTCTAAAAGTGAGAACTAAAATTTTAAAATGAATTCTAAAATGCACTGGTAACCAGTGCAGAGATGCTAAAACAGGACAGAAGACAACCGTCAATCACATGCAGCGCGTGTGGCAGTTTGTGCAACATGCTGCAAATTAGCGGCTAACATCCTGCTGCCCAGTTGGTTTTGGTGAAGACCGTCCGACTTCTAAAAGGAATAATGGTTCCAAAATAGGTCGAAATTGTCAATAAAACCAAAATCAAATTCTCTGCAGGCGGAGAGCAGCCAGGTATGGAGACTGAGGGCTCAGCTGAACCGCTCAGCTCCACGAGCCAATGTTGGAATTGGGCCAGGTATGAACACCGATTTACCAGTGGTGATGAACAATAATTTTTTGGGGGGCAGGGAGCGCAAAAGCTCCGGGAGTTCATTAAGGATGACCGGCACAGTAGATCCGGGGAGGCAGTGAGTGACTGTATTGAAGAAGCGGACACGCCTGATGATGGAGTCCCCCACAATTAAGGTGGTTGGGGAGAAGAGGGGATGAGGGGGTGCCGGTTGTGCCTTGTTTCAGTGCCCCTGCTCTGTGACCACTAATTTTTTTCTGTTTAGTTGGCGTTTAGGGGTGAGGAAGTGTAAAAGACGTGGGCATTTACCAATCAGAGTGAGTCAACTAAAAAAAAAATGCAATCGCTGCTTGACCTATATCAGGACTTCAGATCAGGATATCTTGGACTCTGCTGCAGTGATTGTGACCATTCTGGCAGGTCCAAAAACTTCATGAATTACAATACTAAAATGCTGGAGTACCAAGAAAGATATTCCTGAATACACTGCAACCAATTCTGGGCTTACCATTGTCACCAGTTATGGACTGAAACTGTTCCTCCAGTGCTACAGTATTTCTGAGACAGCTATAAAATCTTCCAGTCCTCTGAAGAAAAACAACCTGGAAGCTTTTAGTTGGAGTGATAAAATTTTCAATTTTGAATTAGTTTCTAACTATTTCATAAAAAAAAAAAGAGATTTTCGCACCCTACACTTGCACATAAGACATTTATTAAATGAATTCATCAAACTCACGTTCCCTTCTGGCCTTCATTAGAGTTTTTATAAATGTCCTTTGTGCAGGACTTTCCTTTGCTACAAAATAATTGATTCCTACCCAGTGCGCACACCTGGAAATAATGGGTGTGTAAGTCATTTTTCAAAACTCAGTAATTATTTAAGCCTGTTGACAATTCACGCTGTAAGTGAAGAAGGAGAGAACGGGGAGTAATGAATGTAATATTTAGAAAAAAATGAAGTTTCACTGTTGTCCACTTCTTTGTACATAGTATTGTTCCTCACAATGTTGCATACCTGTAAATGCAGTTATATGCTGATATACTTTTAAAACAGACTCTGGATATTTTAATCCACAGGTGAATAAAGACAAGTGACCTTACGGTCTGAAACTGGGTGTGTTTCATTTCCTCAAACATTTTATTTATACCAGGAAAACGGTATTCGACTGTAACAGTACTGTGAACCCTTGAGTTTTCATTAATGTGTTTAGTTTAAATAATAACACCACTCAATGAATGGTTTATCAGCAGTAATTCATCTGATTACTTATCTAAAGGAAAAGACCTTGATACTCAAGTAAACAGTGATAACATAGCAGCAAACACTGTTACTTACTGGGAACCTCTTGCTAAGGTGACTGATTGTGCTGTTCAGAGTCTAAGATTTTGAGGAGGATGCAGGGGGACATGTCTCCCTCAATATTAAGAACATGCACATATGCCACCATCCCCTGATAATAACATTAAAGTAGTGGAAGACCTTTACTTTAACGAAATTAAAGACATTGCCACCTTAAATGGATGCAGAGAAAGCACAAGTTGATGCATGAAAATTCCCCAAAATGCAGCAAGTTAAGTTTAAAATTTCCCAGAGGAGGACCTCAATCCCCCTGTTTTATAGGTGTCCTACCACCCAGTGTTGAAACAAAACCTACACCTTTGTAGGTCTCTGCCATTTAAAATGACATGACATGAAATGTGTGAGATGTTTGACATGAATGTACATGGACAATGCAATCAAATTTAGATGATACGCAGTTTTTGTTTTTTTTCTCTGTCATAACATAACACACATAACATGCTTGCAAAAATATGGACAATACCCCAAAGAAGAGAACTGATATTTAAAAGCATTTGGGGTATGTAAATGCTAACGAAAAAGTTTTTTAAAAAATTAACGTATAGAAAGTATACAAGAAAAACTAAATACGCACAAACTTGAAGTATTATACCCAATAAAATATTTAAATTTAAGTTTTTATGTTTAAGAGTCGTATCAGGAACATCCTTCCACCTAATCTCACCTTTTGACTTTGCTAAGAGAACCTTTGCTGTTTCTTTCAGTGGTTAGCACCTTCAACATGGACACAAATATTATGCTGCACTGAAGTTATCCAGAAAGCTTTATCCAAAATTTTGTGTGCCTTCCTTAATCATATAATTGACATTGTCTTAAGGTCAACGATTACTTTGTGCATTACTTATCTTTACTTATCACCTGTTCGCGTGTATTGCCTTATCATTGTGTAATTATAAAATGTCAGTCCACCTGTATAAAAGAGGATGCATGTCTGTCTGTCAGCATCCAGGTTTTGGAGTCCACAGGTGAGTATACTCACAGTAATAGACCTACTATATTACTATTGCAGTATTTCAGTTCGATTGGTTCTGTGATGTGATCGACCTCAGTGACATGAACTAAATTCGACTGAAATTCCTTCTCTTACACAGTTGACAGCAGAGCCGAGACAATGAAGTGGGCCATTGTTGTGTGTGCCATGGTGGCACTGTCAGAGTGCCTTATCCAGTAAGTCAGCCTGACCAGTGCTGTTTTTTATTTTTCCTACTATGTAAACTGTATGTACTGTGCTCAAGAGTAAATCAGAATTTCAGTAAAGGCGAATTTCTCTGTAATGTCTTAATATATGAGTACTGAGAGGATTACAAGGACGAATACATCAGCGAAAAACTTTAACAGATCAAGAAAAGGCTTACAGATGTAGCTACAGAATTAAGTTGTTTCCTTTGGTAACATCTAGGGTCCCTCTGGAGAAGGGCAAGACAGCCAGGGAGATCCTGGAGGAGCAGGGTCTATGGGAGGAGTACAGGCTCAAGTACCCATACAACCCCATGGTCAAGTTCGATAATAGCTTTGCCGTGGGCACTCAGTCCATGACTAATGATGCTGATGTGAGTAATAGCTGCCAAAGCTTGAACAGACAAACTTTAATGAATGGCTGATTTTGATCATGAATAATGCTGCTATCTCCTCTTCATCTCCAGCTGGCTTACTTTGGAATCATCTCCATTGGAACTCCTCCTCAGTCCTTCAAGGTCGTCTTTGACACCGGCTCGTCTAACCTGTGGGTTCCCTCCATCTACTGCAACAGCCCAGCCTGCAGTATGTAAAACGGCACATGCACATACATCAAACATTTAGACACCTGTTAGATTCCGATAATATTTTGCCATCTTACTTCCCTCACTGAAGGTATTTCCAACATTAACATTTGCACTGGTTATCTAATATGATTGCAAGACTTTCCTGTCAGTGTTAGGGTTCGGGATTTCTTGAAGTCTTGCCAGTCTTGACTGACATTTAAATTTGATACAGGATCACACAGAAGGCTGGCACATTTCAGCTGACCACCAAGGTCCCTGAAGGAACCAGGTGCTTATTCAAACTAAATGACATTGAATATAGGAAGAACCAGATGACACCGAAATCCCATGGGTAGGGCTAGAGTAGTCTGATATTCCTAAAATAGGATTTAGAAGCATTCAAGAGTCAGTATGGTTAGTATCAGGGCTGTTGTAAAGACCAGCTTAATCAAGCCCAAGGCAACTCCAAGCCCAGGGCCAGTCGAGTCTGAGTCAAACCCAAATTTAAATTCAAGGGCTACTACAGGTTTCTGCAGGTATGTTAACTGATGTGATATCCCGTTCTTTGTGGTTGGTAAAACAAATTCAATTATGTAATTTGTGGACATTTTGCCATCCAATGTTAGCTGGTGTAGCTAGCTAGTGACTTGCTGTGAGTGATGATACAGTTAGCTGAATGTGGCATCAGGTGCTGGGCTCAGAGTCAGTGTTGCTTCCAAAACTGGGCCAGTGCCAGAGAGAAAGAAGCAGTGGGAGGGATACTTTTTGCCGCATTGTGTTGGTAGAACCAGGCAATGCTCTGTACAACCTAACCTGAATCAGCAGCCAGCAACAACTTGATAAGTTGTCAATAGCCAAGACCAAGACCAAGAGAATACAGAGTCCAACAAGGCCCGAGACCAAGACAAGTGCGAGACTTCAAAAAAAGTGGTCTCCCTGGTTAGTATTTCAGCTGAATTTTGGGTGAGGGGATAAGAACCTGAGATAGCTAAAAGTTGATGAGAGGTCAAGATCTTCCAGAGGACACAGTCCCTGGGAGCTTTTATAAATTTGCCTTGTATCTGACATTGTACAGTTTCGAATAGCAATTCTGTTGCTTCTTTGCTGCTTAACTGTTTAAATATCTTACTGTACTTTCATTGTTTTGACTGTCAATTGCATCATTTTATTTTGACTCCTGCTGAAGTGCACATCAAAAAAAGTGAATTCACACTATAACAGCAAATTTAAATAGATGAGTTTTTTCACAATCTCTACCTTCCTAGACAACCATGACAAGTTTAACCCCAGCCTAAGCAGTACCTACAGACAAAACGGTGCTTCTCTCAGGATCCAATATGGCACCGGCAGCATGATTGGTTTCCTTGGATACGACACTGTGACGGTGAGAGATAGAAGCATACAGGGTCACTTTTAATCAGAAAATGATTTTTATTCACACTTCTAACAGAATGGTTATTACTGTGTCCAACCACTTTTAAGACATTGAGGTACCCAGATTCATTTACAATTGAATATCTTTAAAAAGGAAAAAGCAATAGAAGATACCATTGTATTTTAAAGATCCCATTGCAATTTAAGATGGTCTTACACCCTGCTCTCTTTATGTTTGTCCGTCAGGTGGGTGGGTTTGCTGTGCAGAACCAGATCTTCGGTTTGAGCACAAGTGAGGCTCCCTTCATGCAGTACATGCGTGCTGATGGTATCCTGGGCTTGGCATACCCACGCCTGTCTGCTTCCGGTGCTACACCTGTCTTCGACAACATGATGAGGGAGGGCCTGGTCAGCCAGGACCTGTTCTCTGTGTACCTGAGCTCGTAAGGACAGTCATAGCTTTGCAGTATCCTACTACTTACTTATACTAAGATAGCAACTAATTTCTAGTACATTTTTCAATAACTTCACACTTTTCTCTGTAGTAACAATCAGCAAGGCAGTGTGGTGACCTTTGGAGGAATTGACCCCAACCACTACTCTGGCTCCATCACCTGGATCCCCCTCTCTAGTGAGCTGTACTGGCAGATCACAGTGGACAGGTAAAGCCATGGATACAGCATCCCACGTCGCCCGCAATTTAGCCAAACTAAATTGATATTGTCTGCAAAAGTGTTTGATATGTGCTTGATGCATGCATTACTGTGTATCCCTTTCAGTGTTACCGTCAATGGCCAGGTTGTTGCTTGCAATGGCGGTTGCCAGGCTATCGTGGACACTGGCACTTCTCTGATTGTTGGACCTCAGAGCAGCATCACCAACATCAACCAAGCGGTGGGAGCTTATAGCCAGAACGGAAACGTAAGTGCCAATAAAAGACATGGTGATTGACTGAAACAGATTTCTTTAGCCTTACATTAAATACAGCTTAACCAAGTTAAAAATTGAACAGTGAATCAAATTCTGATATAATTTCATCCCTTTTACTTTCTCTCCCTCAGTATATGGTCAACTGTAACAACATGGGCCAAATGCCTGATGTGACCTTCCACATCCAGGGACAGGAATTCACCCTCCCAAGCTCTGCCTACGTTCGTCAGGTAACCGTTTGTCTCCCTGTGGGACTAATATTTTCTCATTTTACTATGCTTACTGTCTGGCTGAAATTCTTCTTTGAAAACCCCCCATAGAGTAGTTACTCTGGCTGCCTAAGTGGCTTTGGCAATGGAGGAAGCAACCTGTGGATCCTGGGTGATGTCTTCATCAGACAGTACTACTCCATCTTCGACAGAGGCCAGAATAGGGTTGGTCTGGCCAGCGCTGCATAAGCTGCCTGAACTCACCATGCTCAAGAGCCGTGAAACAATCATGTGTACCCTGTGATTTCCAACATGCCTAAGACTTAAATCTTTTCCTTGCCCAACAACTAATCACATATTCTTAAATCCAATAAAAAGAATTGAAAAATATGACTGGTGTTTTATTTAATTAAATAGACAAAACTCTAATTCTGTGTCTATGATAAGCTACTGTAACATATAATTTATCCATTGTCACCAGTTATGGACTGAGACTGTTCCTCCAGTGCTACAGTATTTCTGAGACAGCTATAAAATCTTCCAGTCCTCTGAAGAAAAACAACCTGGAAGCTTTTAGTTGGAGTGATAAAATTTTCAATTTTGAATTAGTCTCTTAACTATTTCATATAAAAAAAAAGAGATTTTAGCACCCTACACTTGCACATAAGACATTTATTGAATGAATTCATCAAACTTATGTTCCCTTCTGGCCTTCATTAGAGTTTTTATAAATGTCCTTTGTGCAGGACTTTCCTATGCTACAAAATAATTGATTCCTACCCAGTGCGCACACCTGGAAATAATGGATGTGTAAGTCATTTTTCAAAACTCAGTAATTATTTAAGCCTGTTGACAATTCACACTGTAAGTGAAGAAGGAGAGAACGGGGAGTAATGAATGTAATATTTAGAAAAAATTCAACTTTCACTGTTGTCCACTTCTGTACATAGTATTGTTCCTCACAATGTTGCATACCTGTAAATGCAGTTATATGCTGATATACTTTTAAAATAGACTCTGGATATTTTAATCAACAGGCAAATTAAGACAAGTGACCTTATGGTCTGAAACTGGGTGTGTTTCATTCCCTCAAACATTTTATTTATACCAGGAAAACGGTATTCTACTGTAACAGTACTGTGAACCCTTGAGTTTTCATTAATGTGTTTAGTTTAAATAATAACACCACTCAATGAATGGTTTATCAGCAGTAATTCATCTGATTACTTATCTAAAGGAAAAGACCTTGCTACTCGAGTAAACAGTGATAACATAGCAGCAAACACTGTTACTACTGGGAACCTCTTGCTAAGGTGACTGATTGTGCTGTTCAGAGTCTAAGATTTTGAGGAGGATGCAGGGGACATGTCTCCCTCAATATTAAGAACATGCACATATGCCACCATCCCCTGATAATAACATTAAAGTAGTGGAGGACCTTTACTTTAACAAAATTAAAGACATTGCCACCTTAAATGGATGCAGAGAAGGCACAAGTTGATGTATGAAAATTAAGTTTAAATTTTCCCTGGTTTTATAAGTGTCCCACCACCCACCTTTGTAGGTCTCTGCCATTTTAAAATGAAATGATATTAAATGTGTGAGATGTTTGACTTGAATGTACCTGGACAATGCAATGAAATTTAGATGATATGCAGTTTTTGTTTTTCCTCTGTCATAACACAATATATACACATACACATAACATACTTGCAAAAATATGGCCAATACCCCAAAGAAAAGAACTGATATTTAAAGAGGCAACAGGTAGGATTTGTTTGTTTTTTTAGTTTGGCACCACCTAGCGTCAGCAGTGTTGCTCGCACTGTCGCAACGACCAAACTGACTGGGGGGATCAGAGATAATCAATAAAATGTAGGCTGTAAAGCCACCAGTATACCTCTATGTAGAATGAGAAGGTGTGTGGACACTCTACTAAATAAATGAGTAAGAGACTGAGCAACAATTATCAGATTTATTTGAAGGAAAAACAAAGAGTAATGCAAATGATTTTATCAGAATGCACAGTACCAGTACAAACAACTCACAGAAATTATACCAATATGAACAGTATCAGTACAAACAACAGTAGGCATGTAAGGGATAATGTAAAGTGAGCCGGTGACTGTTGAAAAATAATTCCAGACAGAGTAATGGTTCCATTCCAGCAAACAGCACATAATCTCTGCCAAACTTCAGGAGCGCTTAAAGAAAGCGGGCCACAGCTTCTCTACAAGGCGAGGACAGAAGGGACCACAGCTGATCTACTTAAAAGAAGGAGAAGAAAAGGGCAATGCGTTAGCCTACCTGAGTGCTAACATTCCGAAGTGGTTCCCGAAGCTTGTTGCTAATCCTCCGGAGGTAATGCGGGCCAGCTGATGGGACGTCTCTGACTTTTTTTTCACTGACAACTTTGTACTGCAATACCTGCCTTTTTTGTTCTTCTTTCTCTCTTGTTAGATTCTGCTTATAATTTTTTTTTGTTTTGACATTAACAACCATCCGCTTTGTTAATCAGTGAGTTGTATCTGGCAGGATATTATAATTTCCATTGCTTGCCTGCGGTGTTGAGGGCTTATTGGCCCTTTCTAATGAATAGAAGTTTTCTGTTATTTAGCTTTTTATTAGCTTTGTTTGCTTGATTTTTGACATAATCCTATTTGAGTCTTAGTAACAACTGGGGTTTGTAATAGTTTTGATACTGAGTTATTTGCTAAAGTCTTAGCTTCCCGATTGGAACCGTATTTGCCCACTCTAATTCATTTGGATCAAACTGGCTTCATTAAGAAGCGGCTTGCCTCAGACAATGTCCGCCGCCTTCTCCACATCATTGAAGCTTTTAACACCGCAGATTCTTCAAATGCCATTTTGTCACTTGATGCGGAGAAGGCATTTGATCGCCTTGGCATTTTTTGTGGCCAGTTCTGCTCCATATGGGTTTTGGGCATAGCTTTTTAACAATGATTCAAGTCCTATATAATGACCCAACAGCAATGGTGTTGACGGGGAGCACCTATTCTAGGAAATTTTCTGTCTCTAGAGGTTCTCGGCAGGGTTGTCCCCTTTTGCCATTGTTGTTTGTTTTGTCTCTTGAGCCTCTTGCCCAGGCAGTCCGGCAATCAATCAAGCATAACCCTAATATTATTCACAATACCAAACACTTTATATCTTTGTATGCAGATGACATCCTTCTTTTCCTCCGGAGTGTCTCTCACTCTCTTCCTCACCTTTTGAACATCTTTAAGGACTTCAGCCAGGTTTCAGGATATAAAATCAACTGGAAAAAAATCAGCATTACTACCTTTAAACTCTTCCACCAGATAGGTATCTACCGCTGCAGCCACTTTAAACATACCTGTAGTCCAGACTTTTAAATATTTAGGAGTCTCAATTTTTTCTACAGTTTCATGCACAGTGACTAACAGTAATAAGAAAGTACTCACTGAGGTGGAATCTAGTCTTCAAAAGTGGAGCTCTTCATCTTTGTCGTTTCATTCCCGCATTTCAGTTATTAAAATGAATACTCTTTCCCGAATAAATTTTGTTTCCCTCTGACACCTCCTAAAGGCTATTGGAAGAACATTCATTCTTTAATCTCTAAATTTATCTGGGCTGGAAAAAGACCCAGAATAAAATTATCTGTCCTTCAGAGACCAAATAAGTTTGGAGGATTAGGGCTCCCAAACTTCCAATGGTATCATTGGTCCTTTTTGTTGCACCCTCTCTCCACCTGGTTTGACACAGCATCCTGTGTATCTTGGCGTCCTATTGAGGAAGGCATCGTTCAGCCCCATAGATTACAAGATCTTATTTACTCAAATATATCTATTAAACAATCTAAGTTGAAATTTGGGTCTATTATCACAGAGCTTATCTCCACCTGGAGTGCTGTTGAAAATGTTTGCAATATGACTCCCAACTGGTACTTTCAGTCACCCATATTCTTGAACCCTCATCTCCAGCTGAGAGGGCGTCCGTCCTATTTATTTTTCCAGCTGGGCAAATAATGACATATTTACAGTTGCTTATATCTTTTGGGCTGAAGGTCTCCACTCATTCACAGACATTCAGAATCTATTTAATCTACCTGGTTCCTCCTTCTTCTTTTATCTTCAGCTGAGCACAGCAATGTGCACGTATGGGGTGCCCTGGGATGGTACATTAGGTTTGCATCTTTTCCTTTAGGTACTAACTGGGAGTAAGGGTTTGGTTTCTGCGATATATGCCATCTTGATACAGGCACCAATTAAGCCACTTTTCCTTGATAGAGTTTGGAAGCAGGGCCTCCCATCTAATGACAATAATCTGGACTGGCACTTGATCTGGCAAAACTTGTCTTTATCTTCCAGAAACCCTGACCACTGAATTATTCATTACAACTTCATACACAGGTCCTATTTCACTCCACACATTTTGTTCAAATTTAAAGCCTTGCCCTCTCCTAATTGCACCCTGTGTTCTTAGGCACTTTTTTCCACATGGTTTGGGAGTGCCCAGGTGTCGCGGATTTCTCGAAGAAAGTTTGTAGTGTGCTGCCCATAATATTGTAAAAGCAAATTCCTTATTCGCCTTCCATCTTATTACTTGATGATTCTTCCAACTTGGCTCTCCCTGTTAAATGCCTTTTGCTGGCTGGCCTTACTTCTGCTAAAAGGCTAAGAGCATGCAGGGGGAAACCTCCTCATTTGTTATCTTTAAAGAAATGGTTGTTAGACTTCATAGATATAGCCATCATGGAACGTTGGGCAGCCAATTTGCATTTGGCCAAACCCGACAACATTTTATGTTGGGATGATGCCATCGCCACTTTAAATTCATTATTGTAGCCATCTCTGGTTCTTCTTTGGGTCCTGTGGGTGGGTGGGTGGGTTTAGGGTAGAGATGTGGTACTCCCTATTACTATTGTTACTGTCTTTTTGCTATTGTTTTTTGTTAATTTTTGTTTTTATTTATAAGGATCCCCATTAGCTGTGCCCTAAAGCAGAGCTAGTCTTCCTATATGATCATACCTTTTTATGGTTATTTCTGTTTATTATATTGTTATTTTTGTTTAATCAATGTGTGCCACATCTGTTTTATAAAATGAAAAAAACAATAAAAAATTGATCACAAAAAAAAGAAAGAAAGCTAGCTGCATATTGGTTTTGAAGCCTCTTTGGTCACGGAGCTCCCTGCATCTCTTGAACGCCTGACTGAGGTTTGCTCAGTTTTTCCTCTTCTTTTATCACTCTCCTTTTTGCTCTTCTTTGCCTCCTCAGACAGAGGAGCTTGTGTTCTTTAGCTAGGCCATTTTTCACTTGTCTCCAAACTTTGTCCGTCTGACATTGTGCTCGTGACTCAACTATCTCGTGGCCCAACTCCTCATAAGGACCAGCTCCAGTCCCTGATTGGCTGACTGACCAGTTTCGCAATACATGACACGTTTCCTGCCGTAAAGCAGATTTTTTCTGCGAAATTTCGCCCCCGGTGGCAGAAGCTTATTACAAAGATTGCAGAGCCACTAAGTAACCTATGTAAACGCTGATAGTCTGATTTTACTGTGTGTACTACGCTGTGCAACCCACATTATTTTCATAATGATATATTTAGGAAAAAATGCTGTCTGTTGCCTCTTTAATACAAAGCATACTGTAAATGCTGAGGAATAAGTAAAAAAAAAAGAAATATAGGAAGTATACAAGAAAAACTAAATATGCACAAACTTGAAGTATTATACACAATAAAATATTTAAATTTAAGTTTTTATGTTTAAGAGTCGTATCAGGAACATCCTTCCACCTAATCTCACCTTTTGACTTTGCTAAGAGAACCTTTGCTGTTTCTTTCAGTGGTTAGCACCTTCAACATGGACACAAATATTATGCTGCACTGAAGTTATCCAGAAAGCTTTATCCAAAATTTTGTGTGCCTTCCTTAATCATATAATTGACATTGTCTTAAGGTCAACGATTACTTTGTGCATTACTTATCTTTACTTATCACCTGTTCGCGTGTATTGCCTTATCATTGTGTAATTATAAAATGTCAGTCCACCTGTATAAAAGAGGATGCATGTCTGTCTGTCAGCATCCAGGTTTTGGAGTCCACAGGTGAGTATACTCACAGTAATAGACCTACTATATTACTATTGCAGTGTTTCAGTTCGATTGGTTCTGTGATGTGATCGACCTCAGTGACATGAACTAAATTCGACTGAAATTCCTTCTCTTACACAGTTGACAGCAGAGCCGAGACAATGAAGTGGGCCATTGTTGTGTGTGCCATGGTGGCACTGTCAGAGTGCCTTATCCAGTAAGTCAGCCTGACCAGTGCTGTTTTTTATTTTTCCTACTATGTAAACTGTATGTACTGTGCTCAAGAGTAAATCAGAATTTCAGTAAAGGCGAATTTCTCTGTAATGTCTTAATATATGAGTACTGAGAGGATTACAAGGACGAATACATCAGCGAAAAACTTTAACAGATCAAGAAAAGGCTTACAGATGTAGCTACAGAATTAAGTTGTTTCCTTTGGTAACATCTAGGGTCCCTCTGGAGAAGGGCAAGACAGCCAGGGAGATCCTGGAGGAGCAGGGTCTATGGGAGGAGTACAGGCTCAAGTACCCATACAACCCCATGGTCAAGTTCGATAATAGCTTTGCCGTGGGCACTCAGTCCATGACTAATGATGCTGATGTGAGTAATAGCTGCCAAAGCTTGAACAGACAAACTTTAATGAATGGCTGATTTTGATCATGAATAATGCTGCTATCTCCTCTTCATCTCCAGCTGGCTTACTTTGGAATCATCTCCATTGGAACTCCTCCTCAGTCCTTCAAGGTCGTCTTTGACACCGGCTCGTCTAACCTGTGGGTTCCCTCCATCTACTGCAACAGCCCAGCCTGCAGTATGTAAAACGGCACATGCACATACATCAAACATTTAGACACCTGTTAGATTCCGATAATATTTTGCCATCTTACTTCCCTCACTGAAGGTATTTCCAACATTAACATTTGCACTGGTTATCTAATATGATTGCAAGACTTTCCTGTCAGTGTTAGGGTTCGGGATTTCTTGAAGTCTTGCCAGTCTTGACTGACATTTAAATTTGATACAGGATCACACAGAAGGCTGGCACATTTCAGCTGACCACCAAGGTCCCTGAAGGAACCAGGTGCTTATTCAAACTAAATGACATTGAATATAGGAAGAACCAGATGACACCGAAATCCCATGGGTAGGGCTAGAGTAGTCTGATATTCCTAAAATAGGATTTAGAAGCATTCAAGAGTCAGTATGGTTAGTATCAGGGCTGTTGTAAAGACCAGCTTAATCAAGCCCAAGGCAACTCCAAGCCCAGGGCCAGTCGAGTCTGAGTCAAACCCAAATTTAAATTCAAGGGCTACTACAGGTTTCTGCAGGTATGTTAACTGATGTGATATCCCGTTCTTTGTGGTTGGTAAAACAAATTCAATTATGGAGTAATTTGTGGACATTTTGCCATCCAATGTTAGCTGGTGTAGCTAGCTAGTGACTTGCTGTGAGTGATGATACAGTTAGCTGAATGTGGCATCAGGTGCTGGGCTCAGAGTCAGTGTTGCTTCCAAAACTGGGCCAGTGCCAGAGAGAAAGAAGCAGTGGGAGGGATACTTTTTGCCGCATTGTGTTGGTAGAACCAGGCAATGCTCTGTACAACCTAACCTGAATCAGCAGCCAGCAACAACTTGATAAGTTGTCAATAGCCAAGACCAAGACCAAGAGAATACAGAGTCCAACAAGGCCCGAGACCAAGACAAGTGCGAGACTTCAAAAAAAAGTGGTCTCCCTGGTTAGTATTTCAGCTGAATTTTGGGTGAGGGGATAAGAACCTGAGATAGCTAAAAGTTGATGAGAGGTCAAGATCTTCCAGAGGACACAGTCCCTGGGAGCTTTTATAAATTTGCCTTGTATCTGACATTGTACAGTTTCGAATAGCAATTCTGTTGCTTCTTTGCTGCTTAACTGTTTAAATATCTTACTGTACTTTCATTGTTTTGACTGTCAATTGCATCATTTTATTTTGACTCCTGCTGAAGTGCACATCAAAAAAGGTGAATTCACACTATAACAGCAAATTTAAATAGATGGGTTTTTTCACAATCTCTACCTTCCTAGACAACCATGACAAGTTTAACCCCAGCCTAAGCAGTACCTACAGACAAAACGGTGCTTCTCTCAGGATCCAATATGGCACCGGCAGCATGATTGGTTTCCTTGGATACGACACTGTGACGGTGAGAGATAGAAGCATACAGGGTCACTTTTAATCAGAAAATGATTTTTATTCACACTTCTAACAGAATGGTTATTACTGTGTCCAACCACTTTTAAGACATTGAGGTACCCAGATTCATTTACAATTGAATATCTTTAAAAAGGAAAAAGCAATAGAAGATACCATTGTATTTTAAAGATCCCATTGCAATTTAAGATGGTCTTACACCCTGCTCTCTTTATGTTTGTCCGTCAGGTGGGTGGGTTTGCTGTGCAGAACCAGATCTTCGGTTTGAGCACAAGTGAGGCTCCCTTCATGCAGTACATGCGTGCTGATGGTATCCTGGGCTTGGCATACCCACGCCTGTCTGCTTCCGGTGCTACACCTGTCTTCGACAACATGATGAGGGAGGGCCTGGTCAGCCAGGACCTGTTCTCTGTGTACCTGAGCTCGTAAGGACAGTCATAGCTTTGCAGTATCCTACTACTTACTTATACTAAGATAGCAACTAATTTCTAGTACATTTTTCAATAACTTCACACTTTTCTCTGTAGTAACAATCAGCAAGGCAGTGTGGTGACCTTTGGAGGAATTGACCCCAACCACTACTCTGGCTCCATCACCTGGATCCCCCTCTCTAGTGAGCTGTACTGGCAGATCACAGTGGACAGGTAAAGCCATGGATACAGCATCCCACGTCGCCCGCAATTTAGCCAAACTAAATTGATATTGTCTGCAAAAGTGTTTGATATGTGCTTGATGCATGCATTACTGTGTATCCCTTTCAGTGTTACCGTCAATGGCCAGGTTGTTGCTTGCAATGGCGGTTGCCAGGCTATCGTGGACACTGGCACTTCTCTGATTGTTGGACCTCAGAGCAGCACCAACATCAACCAAGCGGTGGGAGCTTATAGCCAGAACGGAAACGTAAGTGCCAATAAAAGACATGGTGATTGACTGAAACAGATTTCTTTAGCCTTACATTAAATACAGCTTAACCAAGTTAAAAATTGAACAGTGAATCAAATTCTGATATAATTTCATCCCTTTTACTTTCTCTCCCTCAGTATATGGTCAACTGTAACAACATGGGCCAAATGCCTGATGTGACCTTCCACATCCAGGGACAGGAATTCACCCTCCCAAGCTCTGCCTACGTTCGTCAGGTAACCGTTTGTCTCCCTGTGGGACTAATATTTTCTCATTTTACTATGCTTACTGTCTGGCTGAAATTCTTCTTTGAAAACCCCCCATAGAGTAGTTACTCTGGCTGCCTAAGTGGCTTTGGCAATGGAGGAAGCAACCTGTGGATCCTGGGTGATGTCTTCATCAGACAGTACTACTCCATCTTCGACAGAGGCCAGAATAGGGTTGGTCTGGCCAGCGCTGCATAAGCTGCCTGAACTCACCATGCTCAAGAGCCGTGAAACAATCATGTGTACCCTGTGATTTCCAACATGCCTAAGACTTAAATCTTTTCCTTGCCCAACAACTAATCACATATTCTTAAATCCAATAAAAAGAATTGAAAAATATGACTGGTGTTTTATTTAATTAAATAGACAAAACTCTAATTCTGTGTCTATGATAAGCTACTGTAACATATAATTTATCCATTGTCACCAGTTATGGACTGAGACTGTTCCTCCAGTGCTACAGTATTTCTGAGACAGCTATAAAATCTTCCAGTCCTCTGAAGAAAAACAACCTGGAAGCTTTTAGTTGGAGTGATAAAATTTTCAATTTTGAATTAGTCTCTTAACTATTTCATATAAAAAAAAAGAGATTTTAGCACCCTACACTTGCACATAAGACATTTATTGAATGAATTCATCAAACTTATGTTCCCTTCTGGCCTTCATTAGAGTTTTTATAAATGTCCTTTGTGCAGGACTTTCCTATGCTACAAAATAATTGATTCCTACCCAGTGCGCACACCTGGAAATAATGGATGTGTAAGTCATTTTTCAAAACTCAGTAATTATTTAAGCCTGTTGACAATTCACACTGTAAGTGAAGAAGGAGAGAACGGGGAGTAATGAATGTAATATTTAGAAAAAATTCAACTTTCACTGTTGTCCACTTCTGTGTACATAGTATTGTTCCTCACAATGTTGCATACCTGTAAATGCAGTTATATGCTGATATACTTTTAAAATAGACTCTGGATATTTTAATCAACAGGCAAATTAAGACAAGTGACCTTATGGTCTGAAACTGGGTGTGTTTCATTCCCTCAAACATTTTATTTATACCAGGAAAACGGTATTCTACTGTAACAGTACTGTGAACCCTTGAGTTTTCATTAATGTGTTTAGTTTAAATAATAACACCACTCAATGAATGGTTTATCAGCAGTAATTCATCTGATTACTTATCTAAAGGAAAAGACCTTGCTACTCGAGTAAACAGTGATAACATAGCAGCAAACACTGTTACTACTGGGAACCTCTTGCTAAGGTGACTGATTGTGCTGTTCAGAGTCTAAGATTTTGAGGAGGATGCAGGGGACATGTCTCCCTCAATATTAAGAACATTATATGCCACCATCCCCTGATAATAACATTAAAGTAGTGGAGGACCTTTACTTTAACAAAATTTAAAGACATTGCCACCTTAAATGGATGCAGAGAAGGCACAAGTTGATGTATGAAAATTAAGTTTAAATTTTCCCTGGTTTTATAAGTGTCCCACCACCCACCTTTGTAGGTCTCTGCCATTTTAAAATGAAATGATATTAAATGTGTGAGATGTTTGACTTGAATGTACCTGGACAATGCAATGAAATTTAGATGATATGCAGTTTTTGTTTTTCCTCTGTCATAACACAATATATACACATACACATAACATACTTGCAAAAATATGGCCAATACCCCAAAGAAGAACTGATATTTAAAGAGGCAACAGGTAGGATTTGTTTGTTTTTTTAGTTTGGCACCACCTAGCGTCAGCAGTGTTGCTCGCACTGTCGCAACGACCAAACTGACTGGGGGGATCAGAGATAATCAATAAAATGTAGGCTGTAAAGCCACCAGTATACCTCTATGTAGAATGAGAAGGTGTGTGGACACTCTACTAAATAAATGAGTAAGAGACTGAGCAACAATTATCAGATTTATTTGAAGGAAAAACAAAGAGTAATGCAAATGATTTTATCAGAATGCACAGTACCAGTACAAACAACTCACAGAAATTATACCAATATGAACAGTATCAGTACAAACAACAGTAGGCATGTAAGGGATAATGTAAAGTGAGCCGGTGACTGTTGAAAAATAATTCCAGACAGAGTAATGGTTCCATTCCAGCAAACAGCACATAATCTCTGCCAAACTTCAGGAGCGCTTAAAGAAAGCGGGGGCCACAGCTTCTCTACAAGGCGAGGACAGAAGGGACGACCTACAGCTGATCTACTTAAAAGAAGGAGAAGAAAAGGGCAATGCGTTAGCCTACCTGAGTGCTAACATTCCGAAGTGGTTCCCGAAGCTTGTTGCTAATCCTCCGGAGGTAATGCGGGCCAGCTGATGGGACGTCTCTGACTTTTTTTTCACTGACAACTTTGTACTGCAATACCTGCCTTTTTTGTTCTTCTTTCTCTCTTGTTAGATTCTGCTTATAATTTTTTTTTGTTTTGACATTAACAACCATCCGCTTTGTTAATCAGTGAGTTGTATCTGGCAGGATATTATAATTTCCATTGCTTGCCTGTGGTGTTGAGGGCTTATTGGCCCTTTCTAATGAATAGAAGTTTTCTGTTATTTAGCTTTTTATTAGCTTTGTTTGCTTGATTTTGACATAATCCTATTTGAGTCTTAGTAACAACTGGGGTTTGTAATAGTTTTGATACTGAGTTATTTGCTAAAGTCTTAGCTTCCCGATTGGAACCGTATTTGCCCACTCTAATTCATTTGGGTCAAACTGGCTTCATTAAGAAGCGGCTTGCCTCAGACAATGTCCGCCGCCTTCTCCACATCATTGAAGCTTTTAACACCGCAGATTCTTCAAATGCCATTTTGTCACTTGATGCGGAGAAGGCATTTGATCGCCTTGAGTGGCATTTTTTGTGGCCAGTTCTGCTCCATATGGGTTTTGGGCATAGCTTTTTAACAATGATTCAAGTCCTATATAATGACCCAACAGCAATGGTGTTGACGGGGAGCACCTATTCTAGGAAATTTTCTGTCTCTAGAGGTTCTCGGCAGGGTTGTCCCCTTTTGCCATTGTTGTTTGTTTTGTCTCTTGAGCCTCTTGCCCAGGCAGTCCGGCAATCAATCAAGCATAACCCTAATATTATTCACAATACCAAACACTTTATATCTTTGTATGCAGATGACATCCTTCTTTTCCTCCGGAGTGTCTCTCACTCTCTTCCTCACCTTTTGAACATCTTTTAAGGACTTCAGCCAGGTTTCAGGATATAAAATCAACTGGAAAAAAATCAGCATTACTACCTTTAAACTCTTCCACCAGATAGGTATCTACCGCTGCAGCCACTTTAAAACATACCTGTAGTCCAGACTTTTAAATATTTAGGAGTCTCAATTTTTTCTACAGTTTCATGCACAGTGACTAACAGTAATAAGAAAGTACTCACTGAGGTGGAATCTAGTCTTCAAAAGTGGAGCTCTTCATCTTTGTCGTTTCATTCCCGCATTTCAGTTATTAAAATGAATACTCTTTCCCGAATAAATTTTGTTTCCCTCTGACACCTCCTAAAGGCTATTGGAAGAACATTCATTCTTTAATCTCTAAATTTATCTGGGCTGGAAAAAGACCCAGAATAAATTATCTGTCCTTCAGAGACCAAATAAGTTTGGAGGATTAGGGCTCCCAAACTTCCAATGGTATCATTGGTCCTTTTTGTTGCACCCTCTCTCCACCTGGTTTGACACAGCATCCTGTGTATCTTGGCGTCCTATTGAGGAAGGCATCGTTCAGCCCCATAGATTACAAGATCTTATTTACTCAAATATATCTATTAAACAATCTAAGTTGAAATTTGGGTCTATTATCACAGAGCTTATCTCCACCTGGAGTGCTGTTGAAAATGTTTGCAATATGACTCCCAACTGGTACTTTCAGTCACCCATATTCTTGAACCTCATCTCCAGCTGAGAGGGCGTCCGTCCTATTTATTTTTCCAGCTGGGCAAATAATGACATATTTACAGTTGCTTATATCTTTTGGGCTGAAGGTCTCCACTCATTCACAGACATTCAGAATCTATTTAATCTACCTGGTTCCTCCTTCTTCTTTTATCTTCAGCTGAGCACAGCAATGTGCACGTATGGGGTGCCCTGGGATGGTACATTAGGTTTGCATCTTTTCCTTTAGGTACTAACTGGGAGTAAGGGTTTGGTTTCTGCGATATATGCCATCTTGATACAGGCACCAATTAAGCCACTTTTCCTTGATAGAGTTTGGAAGCAGGGCCTCCCATCTAATGACAATAATCTGGACTGGCACTTGATCTGGCAAAACTTGTCTTTATCTTCCAGAAACCCTGACCACTGAATTATTCATTACAACTTCATACACAGGTCCTATTTCACTCCACACATTTTGTTCAAATTTAAAGCCTTGCCCTCTCCTAATTGCACCTGTGTTCTTAGGCACTTTTTTCCACATGGTTTGGGAGTGCCCAGGTGTCGCGGATTTCTCGAAGAAAGTTGTAGTGTGCTGCCCATAATATTGTAAAAGCAAATTCCTTATTCGCCTTCCATCTTATTACTTGATGATTCTTCCAACTTGGCTCTCCCTGTTAAATGCCTTTTGCTGGCTGGCCTTACTTCTGCTAAAAGGCTAAGAGCATGCAGGGGGAAACCTCCTCATTTGTTATCTTTAAAGAAATGGTTGTTAGACTTCATAGATATAGCCATCATGGAACGTTGGGCAGCCAATTTGCATTTGGCCAAACCCGACAACATTTTATGTTGGGATGATGCCATCGCCACTTTAAATTCATTATTGTAGCCATCTCTGGTTCTTCTTTGGGTCCTGTGGGTGGGTGGGTGGGTTTAGGGTAGCAGATGTGGTACTCCCTATTACTATTGTTACTGTCTTTTTGCTATTGTTTTTTGTTTATTTTTGTTTTTATTTATAAGGATCCCCATTAGCTGTGCCCTAAAGCTGAGCTAGTCTTTCTATATGATCATACCTTTTTATGGTTATTTCTGTTTATTATGTTGTTATTTCTGTTTAATCAATGTGTGCCACATCTGTTTTATAAAATGAAAAAAACAATAAAAAATTGATCACAAAAAAAAAGAAAGAAAGCTAGCTGCATATTGGTTTTGAAGCCTCTTTGCTCACGGAGCTCCCTGCATCTCTTGAACGCCTGACTGAGGTTTGCTCAGTTTTTCCTCTTCTTTTATCACTCTCCTTTTTGCTTTTCTTTGCCTCCTCAGACAGAGGAGCTTGTTTTCTTTAGCTAGGCCATTTTTCACTTGTCTCCAAACTTTGTCCGTCTGACATTGTGCTCGTGACTCAACTATCTCGTGGCCCAACTCCTCATAAGGACCAGCTCCAGTCCCTGATTGGCTGACTGACAAGTTTCGCAATACATGACACGTTTCCTGCCGTAAAGCAGATTTTTTCTGCGAAATTTCGCCTCCGGTGGCAGAAGCTTATTACAAAGATTGCAGAGCCACTAAGTAACCTATATAAACGCTGATAGTCTGATTTTATTGTGTGTACTACGCTGTGCAACCCACATTATTTTCATAATGATATATTTAGGAAAAAATGCTGTCTGTTGCCTCTCTAATACAAAGCATACTGTAAATGCTGAGGAATAAGTAAAAAAAAAAAAAAAGAAATATAGGAAGTATACAAGAAAAACTAAATATGCACAAGCTTGAAGTATTATACACAATAAAATATTTAAATTTAAGTTTTTATGTTTAAGAGTCGTATCACAAACATCATTTCACCTAAAATCACCTTTTGACTTTGCTAAGAGAACCTTTGCTGTTTCTTTCAGTGGTTAGCACCTTCAACATGGACACAAATATTATGCTGCACTGAAGTTATCCAAAAAGCTTTATCCAAAAGTTTGTGTGCCTTCCTTAATCATATAATTGACATTGTCTTAAGGTCAACGATTACTTTGTGCATTACTTATCTTTACTTATCACCTGTTCGTGTGTATTGCCTTATCATTGTGTAATTATAAAATGTCAGTCCACCTGTATAAAAGAGGATGCATGTCTGTCTGTCAGCATCCAGGTTTTGGAGTCCACAGGTGAGTATACTCACAGTAATAGACCTAGTATATTACTATTGCAGTATTTCAGTTCGATTGGTTCTGTGATGTGATCGACCTCAGTGACATGAGCTAAATTCGACTGAAATTCCTTCTCTTACACAGTTGACAGCAGAGCCGAGACAATGAAGTGGGCCATTGTTGTGTGTGCCATGGTGGCACTGTCAGAGTGCCTTATCCAGTAAGTCAGCCTGACCAGTGCTGTTTTTTTTATTTTTCCTACTATGTAAACTGTATGTACTGTGCTCAAGAGTAAATCAGAATTTCAGTAAAGGCGAATTTCTCTGTAATGTCCTAATATATGAGTACTGAGAGGATTACAAGGACGAATACATCAGCAAAAAACTTTAACAGATCAAGAAAAGGCTTACAGATGTAGCTACAGAATTAAGTTGTTCCCTTTGGTAACACCTAGGGTCCCTCTGGAGAAGGGCAAGACAGCCAGGGAGATCCTGGAGGAGCAGGGTCTATGGGAGGAGTACAGGCTCAAGTACCCATTCAACCCCATGGTCAAGTTCGATAATAGCTTTGCCGTGGGCACTCAGTCCATGACTAATGATGCTGATGTGAGTAATAGCTGCCAAAGCTTTAACAGACAAACTTTAATGAATGGCTGATTTTAATCATGAATAATGCTGCTATCTCCTCTTCATCTCCAGCTGGCTTACTTTGGAATCATCTCCATTGGAACTCCTCCTCAGTCCTTCAAGGTCGTCTTTGACACCGGCTCGTCTAACCTGTGGGTGCCCTCCATCTACTGCAGCAGCCCAGCCTGCAGTATGTAAAACGGCACATGCACATACATCAAACATTTAGACACCTGTTAGATTCCGATAATGTTTTGCCATCTTACTTCCCTCACTGAAGGTATTTCCAACATTAACATTTGCACTGGTTATCTAATATGATTGCAAGACTTTCCTGTCAGTGTTAGGGTTCGGGATTTCTTGAAGTCTTGCCAGTCTTGACTGACATTTAAAGTTGATACAGGATCACACAGAAGGCTGGCACATTTCAGCTGACCACCAAGGTCCCTGAGGGAACCAGGTGCTTATTAGGCTAGTGACAAACTGTCAAAAAGGGCTTTAGTTTTTGAGATACCCCTACCGGAGGTAGAACAAAATCTAACAATGTTTTTCCTCATCTCTAAGGTTTCCCATATATGAAATGGATTCTTAGGTTTAAATATTTTACTGCAAACATTGTTAAATTGATACATATTGTTATACACCCCAAACCTAAAAAAAAGAACCAAAATATAGCCTGGCCGTATGGGAGTTAAGACATATAAACTCATGTAGATTAAGAACACAAGCTCTGACAGCTTTGAAACTTCACATAATTGTGGTCAGGAAGTTGCTTCACCTACGGGAAAAACCTGGATGTGAATATCTTGATGTGTGTAACATATAGAGACCCATGAACACTTGCCTAAAATAAGCGGACATACAAAAAAAGAATATCTATGCAGAATGTTCTCATTTACTTTGTAGTTGCTTGGCCAGGGATTGTCACAGAAACACTGTTAGGTTTTGTTCTACCCCCGGTAGGGGTATCTCAAATTTTTGGGGGCATTGTCACTAGCCTATATTCAAACAACACTGAATATAGGAAGAACCAGATGACACTGAAATCCCATGGGTAGGGATAGAGTGGTCTGATATGATATCCCATTCTCTATGGTTGGTAAAACAAATTCAATTATGGTGGAATTTGTGGACATTCTGCCATCCAATGTTAGCTGGTGTAGCTAGCTAGTGACTTGCTGTGAGTGATGTTACGGTTAGCGGAATGTGGCATCAAGTGCTGGGCTCAGAGTCAGTGTTGCTTCCAAAACTGGGCCAGTGCCAGAGAGAAAGAAGCAGTGGGAGGGGTACTTTTTGCCACATTGTGTTGGTAGAACCAGGCAATGCTCTGTACAACCTAACCTGAATCAGCAGCCAGCAACAACTTGATAAGTTCTCAGTAGCCAAGACCAAGACCAAGAGAATACAGAGTCCAACAAGGCCCGAGACCAAGACAAGTGCGAGACTTCAAAAAAGAAGACCAGACTCTACTACAGCCCTGGTTAGTATTTTGGCTGAATTTTGGGTGAGGGGATAAGAACCTGAGATAGCTAAAGGTGGATGAGAGGTCTCCCAGAGGAGACACAGTCCCTGGGAGCTTTTCTATGTCACTTTTATAAATTTGCTTTGTATCTGACATTGTACTTTTTTGAATAGCAATTGCATAGGTCTGTTGCTTTTTTGCTGCTTAACTTTTTAAATATCATAAATATTAATGACTGTCAGTTGCATCATTTTCTTTTGACTCCTGCTAAAGTGCACATAAAAAAAAAGTGAATTTACACTATAACAGCAAACTTAAATGTGCTGTGTTATTTTCACAATCTCTACCTTCCTAGACAACCATGACAAGTTTAACCCCGGCCTAAGCAGTACCTACAGGCAAAACGGTGCTTCTCTCAAGATCCAATACGGCACTGGCAGCATGATTGGTTTCCTTGGATACGACACTGTGACGGTGAGAGATAGAAGCATACAGGGTCACTTTTAATCAGAAAATGATTTTTATTCACACTTCTAACAGAATGGTTATTACTGTGTCCAACCACTTTTAAAGACATTGAGGTACCCAGAGTCATTTACAATTGAATATCTTTAAAAAAGAAAAAGCAATAGAAGATACCATTGTATTTTAAAGATCCCATTGCAATTTAAGATGGTCTTACACCCTGCTCTCTTTATGTTTGTCCGTCAGGTGGGTGGGTTTGCTGTGCAGAACCAGATCTTCGGTTTGAGCACAAGTGAGGCTCCCTTCATGCAGTACATGCGTGCTGATGGTATCCTGGGCTTGGCATACCCACGCCTGTCTGCTTCCGGTGCTACACCTGTCTTCGACAACATGATGAGGGAGGGCCTGGTCAGCCAGGACCTGTTCTCTGTGTACCTGAGCTCGTAAGGACAGTCATAGCTTTGCAGTATCCTACTACTTATACTAAGATAGCAACTAATTTCTAGTACATTTTTTAATAACTTCACACTTTTCCCTGTAGTAACCATAAGAAAGGCAGTGTGGTGACCTTTGGAGGAATTGACCCCAACCACTACTCTGGCTCCATCACCTGGATCCCCCTCTCTAGTGAGCTGTACTGGCAGATCACAGTGGACAGGTAAAGCCATGGATACAGCATCCCACGTCGCCCGCAATTTAGCCAAACTAAATTGATATCGTCTGCAAAAGTGTTTGATATGTGCTTGATGCACGCATTACTGTGTATCCCTTTCAGTGTTACCGTCAATGGCCAGGTTGTTGCTTGCAATGGCGGTTGCCAGGCTATCGTGGACACTGGCACTTCTCTGATTGTTGGACCTCAGAGCAGCATCAGCAACATCATCCAAGCGGTGGGAGCTTATAGCCAGAACGGAGCTGTAAGTGCCAATAAAAGACATGGTGACTGCCTAAAAAATATTTCTTTAGCCTTACATTTACCAAGTTAAAAAATTGAACAGTGAATCAAATTCTGATATAATTTTATCCCTTTACTTTCTCTCCCTCAGTATAAGGTCAACTGTAACAACATTGGGCAAATGCCAGATGTGACCTTCCACATCCAGGGACAGGAATTCACCCTCCCAAGCTCTGCCTACGTTCGTCAGGTAACTGTTTATCTCCCTGTGGGACTAATATTCTCATTTTACTATGCTTACTGTCTGGCTGAAATTCTTCTTTGAAAACCCCTCATAGACTCGTCACTATGGCTGCCTTAGTGGCTTTGACAGTGCAGGAAGCAACCTGTGGATCCTGGGTGATGTCTTCATCAGACAGTACTACTCCATCTTCGACAGAGGCCAGAATAGGGTTGGTCTGGCCAAGGCTGCGTAAGCTGCCTGACCTCACCATGCTCATGAGCTGTGAAACAATCATGTGTACCCTGTGATTTCCAACATGCCTTAGACTTAAATATTTTCCTTGCCCAACAACTAATCACATATTCTTAAATCCAATAAAAAAGAGTTGAATCAATATGACTGGTGTGTTATTTAATTAAATAGACTCTAATTCTGTGTCTATGATAAGCTACTGTAACATATAATTTAACATAGAAACCTAACAGAACACATCTATTGATGTGGAGACACTACATGTCAAACATACATGAAACAGAATAACTTGTATGTAATAGGAATAATGGTAAATGCTGAGGCCACAGAAGTTACTGAATGAGTAACGTCAGTTTCGCAGCGAAGTCTACCTAAAGTTACTAACGTGAGGCACCAGCTACTGGTCATATCAGACTGAGTAAGACTGTAGCAGTAAATCCCCTGAGTGTATTGACTTGATCAAAGGTTTGTAAGAGAATGAATTTCTTTCAGAACTTAAATAGTCTCTGACAACGTTCTGGACTTTTGGGAACGGTATGTGCAACAAAATAACCTATAGTCAAAGGTGCACATTAGCTTCTGGAGGCTGAAACAGCGTCATCTCAATAGCCTTCATTCAGTTACTTCTTCAGCGATGTGATAACAAGTAGTTGAATAAAGGAGTGTCCCACTTGGACAATTCTGGTGGTCCCAGTTGAGTAAGGAGTGTCCATCCTGGTTTTGAGTCAGGCTGGGATTCTCATCTTCTAGCCTACTCCCTCAGTTGTTGGCTCCAGGTTCCCCTGGAACTGCTGCATGTCCTTCTCTATAACCTGTAAGTGGACCTTTGAGCTTAGCTTATTTTGTTACACTTATATAGCTTAATTTTACGTTTTAATTAGTGTACATAGGATAAAAGTATAACAATCCCCAATGCAATAAAATTGTGTACTAAAATGTAAAATTGCTACTTCTGGTATAGCCCTAGCTTTAATTGGTGATAAAATGATTAAATTGCATGGCTGTTCTAGACTTTTGAAATGTAATTGGACTTAAATGGATCAAATCCTGAAAATGATATTAGTCATTTTGCAGGGGTTGTGACATTCAAAATGTATTTACTGATTGACAGACGTCTTTTCCTCAATGCAAGTTTATGAGGAAAAGTATTTTTTGGCCTCAGGGCATCACGTGATGGACCAGAAATTCTAGATACCCGGTTTGGCCACTACTAACTAGCTTCAAAGCCTTGAAGCCAAGCCTTTCCTGGGGCCTTGTTGCAACATATTTGTAAAGCAGCCAGCACTTTTCACATCGTCTGAGTGTTTCTTGGAAACCATACTAAATGTTGCTGAAGAACTAGATTGTTTGGGGTAAGAATGATTCTCTTCTATCAAAAAAATATTGCATTATTTTGTGAAACATAACAAGTTTTGTCGTAGAACCTGTATCATAAAAGCAGCAAACAACTTGAGGTCCTGATTTACAATGATTTTAGAACAGCCCAGGGGTGTTGTTAGTCACTCTGCCTAACAACTCTGTTCTAAAATTAGTGTGAATCACAGCCTGTTGTTTTATTCAATTTTGCCTAATATGACTAAATTATCAGATAACCAAAGCCTGTATTGATTCAGCGATTACATTTGCTTGTGGAGAACAACTTGGACTGATTAAGTCACAAACATATTTTCTTTCCTGACTATTGTTACCTGACGCAGGTGCCCATTGATGGTATGAGGAAGGTTCACATGAGCTCCCTATCCCTTTCATCAAACATTCCAGAACCAACCCTATTCTTAGGTTTCCTCATACAGTGAGCTTCCTGGAGACATAAACTTGTATGACTACAGCAGGTACACACTCTTCTCTCTTACCGTGGTGCTATCAAAGCAAAAACTTGAATACTGCAGCGTTTTAATGAGCAGCAATTTATGAAATATCGGTTCTTTGTATCCTTCTGCACTGTCACATTTGAGGTAACAAGGAACCCAAGGAAGGCTGCAAACCACCTCAGCAAGGTAAGTCGTGTTCCTCTAAACTTTTGACCTTCATTATGTTTTTAATGGCAACCTATTCATCATCAGCTGCAAATTACTGTATTGTTGAGAAATTGAGGGCTAACTCTGAGTTGTTCTGTGCAGAATTTGAGATGCCAAAAAGAGGCAAAAGAGAAGTCACAAGCTACTGTGACTGGATGTCGCAACTGCCACCTCAACTCTACGACATTCCTCTCTTTAATCTGGCCATACCAGGTATGAAGATTATACAATTTAGCTGCTTACTGTACATTGCTACTACACAGCACTTTGCCCACTTTTGACAGTGTATAGATCAAGTGCATTCCAATTAACATATTGTCACTTTCATGTGAAAAATGTGCATCATTTAAAGCCTTTATTCAGCTTCCTAAAATATTTTATTTTCAGTTTTTCATTTTAAATGATGAAAATGAAAGAAAAAAAATCCAAATCACCAAATTTGGAAATATAATTTTTTCCCCCTGGACAACAACGATATGGGATTTATTAAAACAGTACTATTGCCGTGACACATTTGTGTGTATGTGTGTGTTCGGTATTTAGGTAGCCATGACTCAATGAGTTATGACTTGGACATGAACTCCTCTATAATAGAGCCCAACGGCCTGAAAAGACTGAGCAAGATTTACTGTATACGTGCAATAGTGCGCAGATGGGCAACCACTCAGGTAACGTATGTTTAAAACCCGTCAGTACCGGCTGTGTTTGTACATATAAGAAATATAGAGGGGTGCATTTGTTTGACTGTTGTCATGGCTTTGCTGCAGGAGGAGACCATCACAAAACAGCTGGATGCAGGAGTTCGCTACTTTGACCTGAGGGTCGCTCGCAAGCCAAACGACACCGACCCCACCAGGCTTTACTTTTATCATGGGCTGTACACACGCACTGATGTGGAGGTAAAGATGGAAATGTCATATATAACCAAAACAACATTGCCTCTTTTCATTATTTGTACACATGGGCCAGAAAATAGGCCCCTGGGCACAATATATAAAAGTAGCTTGTAAATGCATTACTGCCTTCCCGACCTGGAGTGTGGATATCACCATGGAGAGAGGTGCGCTACGTCAGATTTAATGCAAACATAACTGTTTCCATCCCCCGTTTTGCAAATCAATATTTTTTCTTGTCAACCAAAACCTGGCTAGAGCGAGCGTATTTTAGTTTGTGCGAATCAGGAGATTTTAATTCAAATTTTGGCGTTTCCATCATAAATTAACTCTAATTGGCAACCGGGTTAATTAGTAATCCATCTATGTTTATACATCAATAAATATTTAGGAGGAAATCAATCTTTGTGGATCATAAGTGATCTGTGGAATCAGGACTTTTTACTTTATAGGCTTCCAGTATTTTTAAACCCTTAACTTTTATGTCAATAAATATATAAATAAAGAAACAAATAACAAAAATAACTTACAGAAAATATGACGCAGCAAATAGTCAAATAGATAAGACATATAATGTGCCTAAAAAAACCTTTTAAATGACATTTTAGAGATTCTTGGTATTGGGGGCATATGAGAGGGGACATGAACGCATGAGTTCAGTATTTCTAAAATCCTGGGTACAGCCCTGAACATTGCTGTGTTACATCAGTCAGCAAAAGATTTCATCATCCCTCTCAAGTTTAGACAAAAGCTGACTCATTGTGCATAACAGAGGAATCAGAATAACTTCGTAACTTTTGCAGTTGGTTTGCAGTTGAGCTATTTTTGGATATCTGACCATCCATTAACATTTTACCATGAGCAATAAAAAATCTAAATGATCCACTAAAATGTAGAGGGCATTTTACTTTTAAATAAGTCACACCAAATGAAAAAGTATATCAAAGTACAGAGGTACAATGGAAACGATATCTGTAATTGATGCCAACTGTATTAAAAACTTTCCTTCTGCCATTGTGATCAGACTGTTCTCAGGGTCATGAACGACTGGGCAGAGAAGCACCCCAAAGAGATCCTAATCCTGGCTTTATCCAACTTCAAAGGGTTCGACAAAAATAACGAAGATAAGCTCCACAGCCATCTTATCGGCTTCATCAAGACCTTGTTTGGAGCCAAACTCCGTGAAAGGGTAAATTATACTGAAAGTTTACATTAAGATCAATAAGTAAACATATATTTAAAGTACCTACAGTAAGATGGTATTCAGATAAAAACAGCTCGATTTCCATAATAAAATCTTTTAAGGTGTCACACCGGGAAATCATCCCTACCCTGAAGAGGTGCTGGGACAAAGGCACAAACGTCATAGTGTCATATGATCATCCGGCACAACAGCACTTTGAACTATGGAGTAAAATACCTTATTACTACGGCAACAGTATGGACACCACCAAAGTTGAATTGGAAATTCGGCGAGTTTTGGAAACGGCACGACCTTTTCAGTGTGAGTTTTCTCTGCTCTTGTGGTTCAATGAGCTGTTAACAATAAGGGGTTCACTTTCTACATGGTGACAAGGACTGATAATGTCTTCATTGCTGTTATTTATGAATAACTGGGCCATTTTAAAAATGATGTTCTGTTCCATGAAATGATTGCTGAGTTTTCATTTGCCCTCCATGACCTGCAGGTTTCTTTGTGTGTGGCCTGAACCTGACACTGCCAAGTAATGTCAAGATTCTCTTGTACATCCTTCGCTTTTGTGACAACTTTGCCAACGTCGTACAGAGGAGTCTGCCAAGGCTGCTGCGGTGGGTCAAACAGCAAGGTCGCAAAACACCTATGAACATTGTGGCCTCAGACTTGGTGACTCGTGACGACTTCGTCTCAACGATTGTCAATCTCAATACTTTGAAGAATGTGAAAGCATAGCGGAAACACATTCCACTTTGTTCTTTTTTTTTTTCTTTGAAGGGGAGACTGGGTATGGTTGTAACAACTTTTGTCTCTTCTCGTCACTTATAACTTGCTGATTTTTTGTGTCAGAGCTGTTAAATTTTGGCATCAAGCATCCTTATTTCTTAAATAAGACTGCAGAATTAAAAACCATTCACTAACAAAAAATACACTAAGCAAACTAATAACCAATTCCCACTAAGGTCTAACATGCTAACTTGCACCTTTCTGATGCTCAGTGAGTCAAAAATACAATACAGTGCTGCCTCAATCAAGACATCCTCTTGCTGCACATTGAAGACTTTTTGACTGCTGTGATCTCCCACAAAGGACAGCTGTGTTGATCCAGCCCGTTTTCACTCCCACTCATCACTGCTCTGTCACATATCGACGCATAAAGGCACCTTTTGTGGTTTGATACCCACATGGGGGATTCTATTTCTGATGCCGCCGACAACAACTGAACTCATCAAATACTGCTGCTTTGTCAGTGAATGTTGGCATCACTTCGCAGCAGTACAATACGCACTGAGGGGCTGCTATTTCTGACGCTGCTGGAAAGTACCAACACATAAAATGTGAAAACGTCCCTATAGGGTGGATGGTACAAGCAAACACCGGACTTTCTCCCATGAACCTGCAGTTTCCCGTGTGAACCCAAAAGTCAATGGAGATATTTTAACAACATTGTAGTGTGCTAGTATGTGCAGCATGCGACATATGTTCCATTTCGTATGTCAGGTGAAATGACATTATGTCAGTAAGAACTGTACTTATTTTAAACCAAACCATGATGTTTTTTATTAACCTTACCACATGCTTTTGTAGCCTAAACTTAACCAGGACGTTTTGTCGCATAAACCCGAGGAAATAATCGTGAAACAAAGTATGTAGCAAGTGTATTTTGATAAAGACTGTATGTATGGAGTTTGCAGAAACTGTACATTTCCTCACAATACATTTAACGATCATCAATCAAGACTGTGTGTGAATGTCTAAAACAGGCACATGAGGCTACAGTTACAGGTGATGTTCTAGCACCACCTATTGGATGTTCAGTGGTAGTGCACTTCTTGTAACGTCAGTAATCTCCCAGCATGCTTTGTGTGTGTTCCTTTCCACCTGTCACTGTTGTATTCTGGACATGTGCAACTAAAGCCTGTTGGCAACTAACATGATAGTCTGGCTCATCTTTGTCACACCACGAACCCAAACAGCTACCTAGCCCGTCATGGTTTGACATTCAGGTTCACTGACAAAGTGGCAGTATTTGACGTGTTGGGATGAGAACGGGTTGAATGAACCTCTTTCCTTGAAGCTTTGTTTTTTATTATTTTTTGCATTATTATTATTTGTTTATCATTATTTTGAGTATGTGCTCAATGTCACATGGTAGATAGAGTATTATCTGGGGACACATCTTGGCGTCTTTCCCTGCCTTACCTCATCTGATGCAGATTTAAGTACGTGTGGAAGAAGAGCCCTGTCAGTTTTTCTCACCAACGCTCCTGGCATGCTGAAAAAAGGAGTAAGATGGATGGAGAAAAGGTGTTTAGCCGCTTGTCATTGGGGTGCTAAAACCATCCCCACTCCTGTCAGCCAGGGTTCAAGGCCCGAACATACTCGGGCGTACTATAAGAGGAGCGGACTCCGCGAGGAATGTCCGCAGTCATTCGGGCTTCCATAGTCGAGCGCACTTCTGCGTTGTAGTTTCCTGTAAAAATGTCCGTTAAAAATCCCTGCGATGTGAAAAATACATGCCAAGCAGTCCCTGGTGTGCGGAGTGGAGTCCGCACGGTTGTAAAATCTGAGCTTTGTGTGCATAGGGCTTGCGGACGTCCGCTTTGAGTCCGTGCGGACTCCGCGGACTCCGCCTGAGTATGTTCAGGCCTTCAGCCAGTTGTTGCAACTTGGTGGTTTGAAATGATCAAAGAAGAAATGCCTCAGGTTTTACCCAACCACACACTCTCATACAAGTTACATAATTCTAGGACCCTACAATACCAGAGTGACGACACTTCCACTGACTCCTGTGGTATGCTGAAGTTAAGCCTCAAGCGCCCTCTAGTGGGGCATGAGGGCATTACCTTTCTGACCAGAAAACCCATCCACTTACAGTATGTCTGACGCGCACTTGCTTGTAAGTTGATGAAAACGGCCTTGTTTTTACTTTTAGCTGTCTTGGTCATATTAAGTCATGCTTATAATTTGTTTATTTCAAAATGTAGAGAGTAACATTATGGTAGACACCTGTTTTTTTTTTCCTAACCTGTAAACGGGTCACCGATGTTCCTATTACGGTAGTTTATGCTTTTAGGTTTGCTTGACTTTGGAAACGCACAAGAATTCCTGGTCGGCAGCAATGCAGCAATACTGAAGTTCAGTTAGTTCTTGGTTGGATATGCAATGCGCTATCACAAAATTCTTCTATAAAACTTCACATGCATGGTTAGGGAAGAAGGGGTCATACAATAAATGCATTACATGACTCATTGGTTATCACTTTTTTCAAGTGGTGCCGTTACAACCACACCCGGTCTCCCCTAATTCTCTCCCCCATTTCCCTTTACAATGCATTCACTGACTTCCTTCTCTCAAATACACGGATGTATCATTATAGAAACCAACACACGCTGTGATTGTTTTGAGTGTCTTTGACCTGTAGGCGCGCTGTCATGTGTCAACTCATGGTACTGCAATAAAATGTTCACCTCATGCCTGGAAGTTTTGGCTGGTGTGTGGAAACAAAGTAGCGGACGCTAGCTCGCTAAATCAACTAAGCTAGACACTTTGCTGGATTAGGATGTTAAGACTAGCATGGCGTCGCTCGGCGTCCAGAAATAGCCGCGTGGAGCCTGCACGCCTTTTAACTGCAGCTTTCCTGGCAGCGGACAGTCCACAGCAGAGCTCGGGGGGTAACATTAGGTGTTTGAGACAATTTCCCCACCCACCAAGCGGCAGGTCACCGCTCCACCGCCATCCCCAGCCGGCCTACCACCTCAGGTAAAGCCACCACGGCTAACGTTAATGGCTTGCTAACGGTAGATGTGCTATTACTTTGAGAAGTTGCAGCAAACGTGCCTGAGTTTACAACAAAGTGAATAAAGCGTCAACATGTTTGTGCTGTGTTTCTTGTCGCGTGGTAGCTGCTGCGACGATTGTTGACTTGCTTTTGGACGAGTAGAGATGCGCGAAACTCCAATACAAAATCATACAATTTAATATTCCCTAACATTAACTATATCCAGGAGACATGCTACTGTGATGAAAGGCATTTTACTAAGGTCCAAATGCCTTGTATGCTAATTCGGTGTAACTATACAAATCACCAAGCGACACTTTTTGTAGTAGTTCAGCAGCTTTTTTAACTGTTTTCCCAGTTGCGCTGCTAATGCTACAAACTAGCTAAGTGCGTTTGGGTGACATTTAGTAAAATCAAATTTATTTTTCATAGCTATTTCGGCCGAATTTTTACGAATAGGTCTAAAATGTCAGACACTGTATTCAGTCATGTGTTTCAGCACATGTATTATTATGTATAAGCAATGTAATATTCACGTAGCGAACATTTCAATGGGATTCGACATGACTGTCCTTGCGCTAACAACTGCGGTGTGACAGCTACTACAGCTACAGAGAGCTGCTGAAAAGCCTCTTAAATATCAGCTAACAGGCAGCGTGATAAAACTTTATTTTAATAGCATGCATGCCGATTTATACAACTAGATTATTGTAGTGAAGTTAAACGTTAGGTAAGCATGACTTGCTCTTAATGAGTTAATATTACATCAGCAATCAGTGCTGATCTCTTCTGTAACAGAAACTGCCAAAGACCTTTTTGACAGCAGAACATTTGACATGGTATAGCAGGAAAACCACAGTATATGTATCATTAGTTCGTGAGTGGCCAAAAACTTTTTACCTGAGCCAGTGTGGAAACAACACTGTCAGAGATGGGATTTATGGCTCTTTGAGGGGAGCCGGATCTTGGTGAGCCATTCCTTTCAAAGAGCCGTTCAAAAAACTGGCTCATTTGACTGATTTTTATATTTATAAATTTTAAGAAGCCAGCCTGGTGGTAACTCATTTTATCTTGGAAATAATCACTGGGAGGTATGATGGGGTGAGATTTGGAACAAAATAATACAAAATTAGATATCCACCAATATCTCAGTTTGAATTATTCTGAAATATTGATTATAACCTCATTTGACATGTGTGGACTAGATTTTAAAGTCTGATCTGGATTCATTGTAAATATTCCACAAGGTTGCGCCATATCACTCTGCTTTGACAGTGACATCACTATGTTGGATTTACCCTTTGACTTGTTATTCATGCAACACCGTGACCTTAACACTTACAAATAAACATTAAAAAACAAAGCAGGCTACAATGAATTTTGCTCAGGGGAGGAGCAAAGGAGGAGCACACAGTGATATTAAACAAACAAAAAAAAAAAAAAAACGGTTCCCAGCTGCGACTCGGTTCCCATCGTTCATGTTAATGAGCCGTTCAATAGAATCGGTTCGTTCATGAACGTCACAACACTACAACACTGTAACTGGAGCAACCTTCATGCATTGCAGCCATTTCTAACATTGATAATTACACCTGTGTTTTCCCTGTTGTGACATGCCAGTCTGTGTCATACAAAACATTTGTTAAGAGTGAAATATTATTGCAGGGACACACATCTTTGCCTAGCATTAATGTGGGCAGCAGTTTTTCAGTTTGAGTTCTTAAATGAAGCTAAATAATACAGCCATTAGTGGTACCATATTCTCTCATTAGGATTGGCACCATCAGTGTAAAGGCTAACAAGAGCAAGAGCAATGCAATCATTTTCTTGTATATAGCTGTCAAAGCATTTGTCAACCTGGTCCATATTTCCTTATGTTTTTGTGTCAAAGAGTGCTTTCACACCTGTAATTCAGGTTATCAGGTTCAGTCCCTGTTCACACTGACTTTTTACAAATGAACCAAGAGGAGTAAACATGAGCTTCCACTGACTAACAGGTAACTCCTTGATTGGACAGTTGTGGTGTTTGTCATGCTGCAACATCAAGACCCACATGAAGAAATCAAATTCTGGTGACTGACAGAAGTTTATGTAGCCCTGTTAGGCTTCTCAAGCATTTATACTTATACAGTAGTCTTTGGTGTCACAAAAAGCTGATGGGGAAATAACTGATCATAAGCATTATTAGTAGGCTATTATTACACTGCAAATTGATTTCATGTTATGAATGTGACTAATATAGAGACAGGATGAAAAGAAGGTGTCTTGTACAGCAATGACTCTGGGCTTAATACTTTTGGATTGCTGTTACATGCTTTTTAACAGAGTTAATTAACCGACAATGTACACATGGTTGGACACAATCATGCTTGTTTTACCAGCCTTTTAATCAGGCAAAATACACGTGCTGATAGGCATCTGATCAGGATGCCTCCTGGGTGCCTCTCGTTAAAGTGTTCCGGGCATTTCCCATTAGTAGGATTCCCCGGGGTAGACCCAGGAAACCCGAGAGGGATTACATATCTCGTCTGGCCTGGGAACGCCTCGGGATCCCTCAGGAGCAGCTGGAAAGTGTTGCTGGGGACAGGGACGTCTGGGGTGCATTGCTTGGCCGGCTGCCTCTGTGACCTGTCCCGGGATAAGCAGATGAAAATGGATGGATGATGGGCATATGTGTTACTGTGGTTACACGTATGCATCAGCATGAATAGGTTATGGGATATACTTGGCCTTTATCAGGATCAGTTATGAGATCGATTTTACAATCAGCAGATTAATTTTGATTTAGCTGTTGAAATCCTGTTAAAATCACCTATCTGCTATCATAAAATCCCGTGAGTGGTTTGTTTTCTTTCACACCACAAATGAACTGCACCAGAGTCTGCTTGGAAGCTGACCAAGACCCATCTTTTCAAGTGGTCTGGGTTCAGTTGTTTTGTTTGCATCAGGGTCTGAATGACAGCTTTGACAGCCCAAATAAACTGTAGTAACTGCACAAATGGACCAAGTTTGTTTTAACCAAACCCAACAGCTTAGGTGTGAAAGCACTCTAACTGACTGTTATGAACAATTTTTTTAATTAGTCCAGTATTAAGAGAGAGAGAGAGGACTGCAGCTGTGCAACACTCACAATGTAACCAGATGGGGCAATTGTGCAATGTCGTTGTAGGCTATTAAAAATGGGTAGGAATCCCACAGACAGGCTTAGATTGTTTTTGTAAGTGTCTGAAGTGTCTCTCTACCTTTTGCTTGATCTTGTCTGTTTGTCACTGTGTCCGAGTCTCCTTCCGAAATCTCACTAGATGTTTAATCTGGCTCAAATAAATATGGATGGCTATTGAATTTAAAGGCTTCATCGTCATTGTTGAAATCAGCTGTATAATCATCCATGGTTTTTAAAGTCTTTTAGATTACACTACCAAAGAAAATCTTGGTCGACTAAAGTCGTACATAATCTTCAACTAATCGATTAGTCGTGGAAAAAAAAAAATCTGCGCGTTATTTTTACTCCTGCGGTGGTGTGTCTGTGTCACTCTGCAGTTACACCTCCAAAACACTAGTCGCGGTGGAGGACTGTGTTAAGTGCTGTAAAGTTTTGTTCAAATCAAACTTTATTTATATAGTTGATACAAAGCACACATTAAATATGGCTTCATAGAGACAATTTCAAACACAAGTATGCAAACTGGCTTCACTATAAATCGCAGAATTGACAGACAAACACTTGTCTTTGTCTGGACACATTTCGCCAACCAATACAACATGTTATCGTTATTAGCACAAGCCTATAACATTTTACATTGTATAAATTAGCCTAGCGTCTGGCGATCTTTTCCTCTTCTAATATAAAACCAGGGACAACAGCAACATGTAAACAAGGTAACGGCACATAATTTGCCTCCATTACAGCTCACAACATTCACCGACAGAACAACTGTCTTATACTGAACACGTTTTCCAAGCAAATACAACATGCTAACGTTATTAGCACCAGCCTATGGCATTTTACATTGTATAAATTAGCCTAGCGACATGCAGAGATTTCCTCTGCTCATATGAAGCCAGGATTAATCACACACACGACTTAAAATGCTATTTTAGTGGAGGCTTTTCTGTCTTCACAATTTATTGTAAAATACAAGTTAATACAAACTCCTTTCCACTGAGAGAAATGGTTTCAGCTTACAGAAACAGACAGGAGGTCTGTGTCACCGCGACGCTGAGTGTGAGGGCGAGTTCAACTTTCTGTCAACAACAGTAACTTAGCCTGTCCCCCCCGCTGCAGGAAATAATGGATTAATCCTGGAAAGCTGTTGATGTAGCACATTCCTCCTTATGAAAGTAACACAGCGATTATTCGACCAATGAGAATTTGGTCGGACGAGAGCATAGCGACCAAATAATCGACTAGTCGACCAGGAGACTACAGCCCTAGAAATGACAATCTGAACCTATCCTTGGCAAAATAACCACTTTTATTGGACTTACAGTGACGGTGCACAGTTGCCCAATCTGGATATTTCACAGGCATTTCACAGCTGCTGGCTGCAGCCCTCTCTTTCGTTGGTGGACCAAGTACAAAAATTGTTGTTCATATTAGTCATTTAGACACAAAAATGTGGGAAAATAGGGTCCAGGTTGAAAAATACTATAGTTACCCTTTAATGTTTATCGCACAAAAGAAGTCCATAATATTTTTTAATTCATGGCATGCAGAGGTATTAAAGTCTGGCTTGTGCAGATTTCTTCACATTGTGGCAAACAAACAGCGTCTAAAATTATAAATATGTTTGTGTGTCCAGTTCATCTGTCTTCATGAGCATGGCATCAGGGGGTGAAGAGTCGTCATCCTCCCCTCACAGACACACCAACAGGTTGGCCAAGGAGAGGTCGCCCTACCTGCTGCAGCATGCGCACAACCCTGTTGACTGGTGAGTGCCTTTAAAATACCTGATGGGCACACATTTCTGAAATCCAATATAATTTTGTAAATGAAAGTCATGTTTGTGTCAGGTACCCATGGGGACAAGATGCTTTTGACAAAGCAAAGACTGAAGACAAACCAATCTTTTTATCAGGTAGGAAGCCCCTCTCACACATGGCTGCTTTGTGTTTTGGTATTAACGGAAGAGCTACTCCTTATAAATCATAGTTACATGTACTCTGATATGATGTATGTGCATGTATAGGAAATGACACTTAATCTTTCTCTCTCTGACTATCAGTGGGCTACTCAACGTGTCATTGGTGCCATGTTATGGAGAGGGAGTCTTTTGAAGATGAGGAAATTGGCAAAATCCTGAGTGACAACTTTGTGTGCATCAAAGTAGACAGAGAAGAGAGACCCGATGTCGACAAGGTCTACATGACCTTTGTACAGGTGTGTGTACATGTGCGGTTTTATTTAGGCTTTTTTTTCTCTGCTGATGCTTTCTCATGACTGTTGGTTGTCTGCAGGCAACAAGCGGAGGTGGAGGTTGGCCCATGAGTGTGTGGTTGACCCCTGACCTGCGACCTTTCATTGGAGGCACCTACTTCCCTCCCTCAGACCGTGCGAGAAGGCCAGGCTTTAAAACAGTTCTCACCAGAATCATGGAACAGGTAAGTGTTTTACAAAGTACATCTTTCGTTCTTGTTTGTTCTCAGCACCATTGTCACACCTAAATATGACAAGCATGACTTGTGATCCTCAGTGGCAGAATAACCGAGCTTCCTTGGAGTCCAGTGGAGAGAGGATCCTTGACGCTCTAAAGAAAGGCACCGCTGTCGCTGCAAACCCAGGGGAGAGTCCTCCACTGGCCCCAGACGTTGCCAATCGCTGCTTCCAGCAGTTGGCGCATTCCTACGAGGAGGAGTATGGTGGCTTTAGAGAGGCTCCAAAGTTCCCCACACCAGGTACTGTAGACTCAGCGAGTACTGCAGTGGACTTGTTTCAGGCTTCCAGCCCTGTTGTCCCTATTGAATCCCCTTCACAGGACTCTTTCTCTACTTATATGTATCTCCCTGCCTCCCTCCATAGTGAATCTGATGTTCCTCATGTCCTACTGGTCTGTGAACCGCTCCACCTCAGAGGGGGTTGAGGCTCTTCAGATGGCGTTACATACACTCCGCATGATGGCACTGGGAGGCATCCACGACCATGTGGCTCAGGTTCATAAACTGAAAAGCAATTTAAGGACATTACAGTGTGCATTTTTCACTATTTTCTGTTATTTATTGACTGAAATATTAACTAAACAATTAGAGATTATAAGGTTCTGTCTGCACATGTACAAATATTTTTATTCACAGATATTTTCCTCGATGTTTTGGCATTCTTGTCTACATGCAAGTTGAGTTTCAGGTCACCAAGGGGGAGTTTTTTTAAACACTTTCTAAGGTGCAGAGCTGTCAGAGCCCTGGCTACTCTGTGTCTGTAGATACAATGGAGCGTTTGGGAAACACTGATGTCATCTCCTCAATTTGCACATGCCCATTGTTGCTTTGTGTAATTAGCATATACCAGAAACAATATCAACAACAACGGCAGACTACCAACATGTTTATATTTGTCAGCAATGCTTGGTGTAATGACTACTTCACACTTAAACTTAGTATTGCTGCTTGCCTTCATGGACGAACAGAGCTGTCCGCTGTGCTCAGTGTTGTTTGGTCCACCCCAGAATTAGCAGTTTTAAGCCAAAAAGAAATGACTGTTGCCTGGTTGAAACATTGGGCCAAGTTTAGGATTGTTGTCTGTGAGGAGTGGAATGAAAATGTTCGCAGGTCTAGAGCATCAGCCTTGTCTTTGAATGAGCTCCTCAGTACTTTTATTGAAGGGGAATCAATAATGATGAGAACTGCAGTAAGGTAATCTTAGCCTGTAAACTTCAGTACCTTTGTGATGAGAGGAGACTGCTGAAGACAACTGACGCCAGTGAGAGTTTGGAGTTGTTTTCACATTCTAGAACAGAAGTATTTTGTTAAATGAAGGTTTTGTGAACAGACTTACTTTTTTTAATGAAAGGAAAAATATATGTTTTCATAAATATATGTTTAAGTGTAGACACGGCCTGAGCAATAAAGAATATTTTCTATTTGCAGCCCTATTTTGTTTGTTTGAATGTATGTGTTTTGTGTTTTGTTGTTTCAGTTCAGGTGTTGCCACAGCAACGTGGTGTTGGTTGTGGTAATATAGATCATTTTATATATTGTACCTCACCTAATGTCTCTCCTGCAGGGTTTCCATCGTTACTCTACAGATTCCTCCTGGCATGTTCCCCACTTTGAGAAGATGCTGTATGACCAGGCTCAGCTGGCTGTAGCCTACATTACTGCCTCCCAGGTGTGTGTGTGTCTCTGGCTGTGTGTGTGAGCGTTCTTTGTTTCTGTCAGGGTAATTATCCCTCCATCACTCTGTCTCTCTCTTATCCAAGTAATACATCGCCATATTACCCAGTCAGCGAAAATCATTGTTGTGAGACGTGGCAAACATCGATTTTGCTTCAGAGTAAATACAAACGCTAATAATGACATCGAAAGTCCTGAAACACACATTTGTAAGGAACTCGTTGTCGTTGGTTTTTACTTAGGGATCTGACTGCCATAGTTTTTAGTTTTCTCAGGAGTGTATGCTGGCCTGTTTTCAGAGTGGACAGACACAGAAACAAAAAGTGAATTAGGACACAAGTGTGCATGCAAACTCAAATACAGACACACACACTGCGCACACATATGTGCTTGTGTTTAATGAGGCTGCCTCAGCATTTGCATCGGATTCTACATTTAATACCCTGCATATAAATCACATGACGGTATCTTTAAGGTTACGTTAAGGTTGAATCATGACTCTAAGCAGGTGTGTGCTCTCTGTGTCTGCTTTTCCAGGTATCAGGCGAGCAGCTTTTTGCAGATGTGGCTAAGGACATACTGCTCTATGTCTCCAGGGACCTGAGTGACAAGGTGAATCAGCTACAGCCTTGTTACGACTCCTGTATGTTTACGTGTACATATGTGTGTAGTGCTGGATTTATGGGGACCAGAAGTCCTCACTGGGGCACTAAGGTGAACTGTGAATATTTTATATCAAAGGTTTTTTTTTAGCATTAAGAAGATATACAAAGATTTAGATAAGGGTTAAGATGTGAGTTAATGTTAGTGTTAACGTAGTGTTTTGTTGGCAGAAGAAAGTCATTAGAAATAGAGCAATAAACTGCACCTTGTTGTCACAATGTCTCTATCTACTGCTGACAAAGCAAGAACATTAACTGTAAATTGCACCAGGAGATAATAAGTGTGTGTCTGTCTGTGTGTGCATGTGTGTGTTCGTACACCCTTGAGGGCAAGGGGTGGGACCCCTCTGACAAATAGCCTCTTAAACCCCTTGCTCTCCTCTGAGGGTCAACCCTTTTTCCCCTTTGATTAATGAATCGACAGCAGCAAACGGGACACACAATTAAAACCACACTCGTTGCAATCATTATATTCCCCAAGATTTATTATCTAATTATACGCTAATGAATTAATGTCGCAAAGGTAATTCACTATAGAGTGTATGTTTCTTTTGTGCTACAGTGGCTGGGAGCTTTCCTCAGTGAGTTAGACTCCTCGAATTAGGACTGCAAAAATACTGTACATAAGGTGTCTGCAGACCCTTGTGGAGGGCTTACATGACACATTGTATGATCAGGTTCTTTAAATGTTTTGATATATAATTTGATTCCTGTCGTGTAATCCTTGACAGCCCTTCAAAGGTGTTGACTGGTTAATTGATTTGTGTCAGAGTTGTCAATTCTGTTCTTAGCTCGAGATTTTGATAGTTTCTTGAGAGCAGTTTGATAAAAAAAAATAGTCAGTCTAATTTATTCATGGTTGTTTTCATGCCAGTTGTAAAAAGCATTATGTATTTAATTTTAACTTAAAGGGAACCTATTATGCCTCTCCTTGGGTTCATACTAAAGGTAGCCAAAGTTTCAGGTAATTTTGTAAATGTATGCAGATGTGTCCCTGTGAGCAAAAACGTCAGGCTTTAGACCGTTCTGGACACTTGGTTTCTACGTTTTTTCTACTTTTGAAACAATCTGGTGTCAGATCATGACAGATTTCTTTATATTGTCATCTGCTGTAGGAATGCTACTGAAAGTGTTTATATTCTTTTACACTGCTACATGTAGCTACATGCTAATGTCAGGGAAACCTGTAATCTTACAACGCTCAACAGTAAGGATTGCTCAATTTCCAGGTGCAAGTAAAGTACCACGTTGAGCTAGTAAAGCTAGCAACTCACTTTCCTTATCGGGCAAGTGGTAAAAAGGAAATAAACACATTGTTTTTACCAGAGGTGTTGATGGACGTAGCTAAGGAGTGAGCCCTCTCGCTTCCTGCTCATCTCCAGTAACTATTAAGAGTTGCACATGCACAGTATCAATCAGGTACTCGCGAAAAAATGGTGTCAGGCAAAGTTTATGAGCTAAAGTGCCAGTGATTTCAATAATCCTGAGAACAGGAGTTTAATTGGGTGGTGTTAGAGGATGTGGGTGAAACTTCATGTGTGTATGATGCAGTTTGCTGCAAATTTGAGAGCAAGACGAATTTTTTAAAGTCACATAAAGTCTCTGAAAAATGTTATAACATGATAATTAACTTAAGTCTTTGCTGTTCTTTGATATCTGCTAATAAATAAAACAATATATATAGGGGCAAGTTAAAATTGATTGAGCAAGTAGATTTTAGACGCATTTGCCTGACTGGGCATGTGAAAAAAAAATACCCGTAGTACTCTGTCTTGGTAGGCAGTGTTATTAATTTTTTCCCCAACTTTGGATCATATTCCTGCTGGAACACGTCTGGTTGTATTTGGAACGGTATTATTGGTGATTTTTAAGGGGATAAAGTGCCGTTATTCTCCATTGTAGTGGCTTTAATGATGGTGCAGACACGGTGAAAGCACAGATGCAGAAGGTCCGCGAACGCTGAACAATCAGAGGAGACTGGGCTTTTTTTGGAGGAGAGCTTAAAGAGACTGGTGCTAAAACGCAGTGTTTCAGAAAGAGGGTGAATACAGGTGTTACAGCACAGTCAGTACGTGTTCTAGTAAAACTATGTGGTCGTATGAACCTGAAAAAGAGCATAATATGTCTTCTTTAATGCCCCTGAAAATCTTGATTTTGCTAAGGTGTACTCCACTGTATGTCTGTGCACCCTGATATCACTGTTGGCTGTGATAAGATGCACGACTGCACACCTCTGACTATCCAAACCACACCAGTCAGTGGTGCTGGGTGTGGTCAGAGGTGAAACAGACTTGAAACCTTCAACCAAAGAGGGCAGCAAACCTCTGCTTTTCAGTTTGGTGTTATTTGACTATACAGTTTATACTTTCACAGTCATGTTCTCAAGCAATTAGTCTTCATTGTAAATGAACTATGTGACTGCACGGAGTGTAGGCTATTGTGAACTCTGCTGTATTTAAAGGTGTACATACATACCTCAAATCCTATATTTATCTCAAGTTACATAGTAGCTTAATTCTTCTCCTTCCACTCTTCTTCCACTCCTGTCTATTCTCCAAACAGTCTGGAGGCTTCTACAGTGCAGAGGATGCAGATTCCATCCCAGCATCAGGGGGACCAGAAAAGCGTGAAGGGGCTTTCTGCGTCTGGACAGCCTCAGAAGTTAGGGAGCTATTGCCAGAAGTGGTTGAGGGCGCCACTGGAGCTGCCACACAGGCAGATGTCTTCATGCACCACTATGGGGTCAAGGAGCAAGGCAATGTCACCCCAGAACAGGTAATGACTTAAGTTACGTTCAGAAAATTCACTGTTTTGTTATCAGATTATTCAAAAATATTTATATGGAAAAATGTCATTTAAATTAAAAAAAAAAAAAAAGTTGCACACAGTGCTCTGTCACTTGTTATATTTTAATTAGACAGCATGTTAAGGTGTTAAAACTGTCCATTAAGGCATTAACATGGCAGATGTTCCAGTCAGTATGAGTTCATTGCTGTGAACACCCTCTTATCCCCTGTGCTGTTTGTTGCCAGGACCCCCACGGGGAGCTGCAGGGCCAAAATGTGCTGATCGTGCGTTATTCGGTGGAGTTAACGGCTGCTCGCTTTGGCATCAGTGTCGAGAAAGTCAATGAGCTCCTGGCCTCGGCCAGAGCCAAAATGGCAGAAGTGAGGAAGAGTCGGCCACGCCCACATCTGGACACCAAGATGGTGGCCTCCTGGAATGGTAAAGTCTAGACAAGTTTGCATACAAATTAGGGCTGCACAATGTATACATCATTTTTTAATTGTCACTGAAGTTATGTCTGGAGTGATAAAAGCATCGCAAAGACTGTGTTATTGCACTCAGCATCTTTTTTAATTAGTTGTAAGAGAGTATGAATTTTTTTTTATTGGTGCCTTTTCTGTTAAGTTTTGGCACACCTGCCTTAGTATCAATAGCCTGCTAATGTTGCTTATCCTTTTCTATAACAGATTATCGTTTAACTTTTTAATCTCACACTTTAGACCAGAATACATTAGTTCACTGATGATGGATTGGTAGTAGGGCTCTTGTTCCACATGGGATGTATAAAATGACTATATCACGAACATGGAGTATAAATTGTTACGTTGTTCAGAAGCCACTGGCATGAGACTGGTTTCAGTTTTTCGGTTCTTTTTCTCTCTCCTGTTGCTCCATCCCTCTGACAAACACACACACACACATAAAGACTTACAAACATTATTCGTCACACACTCCTCCACCCATGCAGATCACTTTCTCCTGAGGGATAGTCTGTGAGCAGGCAAAGCATGTGTCTTATCTGCAGGGCTCAGGACTTCTACTATTTAGTCACAATTTGCTACCACGGAGCACCACTGCAACTTGCAAATATTATTAATGTATGGAATGGAAGGGTGTTGGTTTGTTTCCAGCTTACAGATAAAAAAATGCTCATGTTTTATGTGGGCACGGAAGCAGTGTGTCTTAATGAGTTTTGTGATAATGTTATCAGACGATGCATGGTTTTATGTACCTGCAGGGCTCCAGACCGTGACTATTTAGTCACATTTTGTGACCATGGAGCACCAGTGCGACTTCCAAGTACTATTAATACATGAACTGGAGAGATGTTAGTGTGTTTTCAGTGCACAGTGAATAAATCCTCATGTTAAAAGGTGCACTGGCAACAGTTTAACTTTCTGCTAACTGTTAATGTCTACTGTTGACCACAAGCTTCAAGTTCACAGCAGAAACATCAGCACTTTCAGCTTGAGATGAGCTGGGTGCTTCAAAATAAAAGCACTAGTGGTATGGCTTTGATTTATTTAATTATAACAATACGTAAACTTTATTATAATAGTACTAGTATAATATAGTATAATATGTACTTTATTAGACTAACTTTTATATCAGTACTTTTAAAAATTTTATTATCACAGTAGCTACTTATTTAACTGTATTGTAACTAGAATTAATTTAATAATTTTCTATTTAGTGGTTTACAGTAGTTTTGAGGAGATATCAGAATATTGAGATATAAATTGTGTATCACAATAAAGCCTAAAAATATTGCAATATTATTTTTAAGCCATATCACGCAGCACTAATTAGTAGTTCAAATGTTGGAAGTACTTTGTGCTTCTTCTCTAAGTCAGATTTATACACACAATCATTTATACACACATTTATTTTCAGCAGTATGAAAATGTGTGTAAATTATTATGGAGGTACCAGTTGTCACTTTCCATTAGTGTGATGCCAATTTGGACACCTCAACGTTGTTTGTCCTGCACATTGTCTCAGATGTGATTAATTACAAGAACACAAAGCACCCCACACACACATACACGTACACCCACAAATTTTGTTCCCATGGCTGACGTCTCAAGACAGAGTGTGTTAGTGAGGTAATGAGGCTCTGCGATCCCAAGAACTTTCCAATTAGGCGCGAGACTCTCCTTCTCCTCTCTAATGAAGAAACCTCTCCATTAATCACCTGTCCTCTGCTGCAACACTTTGAAGACCAGACTGTGCACTCACCAGGCTTTGATACACTACATGAAAGAGGAGTGGAGAGAAAGAGGGAAGAGAGAAGGAGTGAGAGAGAACAAGGAGAGTTCAAAGAGTGTGAAAAATAACTAGGCTGGGACTGTGGTGCGGCTACACGGTGGCACCTCAGCGGAGAGAGGACATGATGTTTTAAGCTGAGTCAAAGTCATTTTTATAACCGATCATCCCACCTCCACCACCATAATCATCACTACTACTTCTACCCCTGCAGGTCTGATGCTGTCCGCCTATGCTCGCATCGGGGCCGTTCTGGGGGACAAGGCCGCGCTGGAGAGGGCGGTGCAGGCTGGTAACTTCCTCAAGGAGCACCTGTGGGATGATGCGCGACAGACCATTCTCAGATCTTGTTACCGTGGTGACAAGATGGAGGTGCAACAGATGTAAGAATAAGATTGTGTATCACCACAGTACACTCACATTGTATACAGAGAAGATCAGCACATGAGGAAGTAGGGCTGTCAGCATGAAGGATTAGGGTTTGCTCAACAGTGCAATATTTGGTATAAGTGCATTTTTTTATTGTTTTTGCAAATTACCTTATAATCTTATTATCCTGATTTTAGTGCTTTGTAAATACGCTTTATTATATTGCTAATGTTCGGCATATTGTTGCTTTTTAAATGACACAGATGAGACAGTTTAAAACAAATTTAATACTTGTTCATTGTTGAAAGCAGAACACAGAAGTGCAATGACGCTCAATAAGCAAAAAGGGAAAAGTGTTCTTTCATCTGAGGCACTTTGGCTCAACTGGTTGCTATGACACAGAATATCTGCAAAAATAAAAATGTTGGTACAACGTAGAGCACCTCCTCTCTATGAAGGGAAGGCTGAAGAACGTCGGGAGACAGGACAGACGCAGAGGTCTGTGTACATTCAACTCTAATGTCTCCTTTGTTGTTGTTGCTCAGTGATGTATCGGCTGGTCTTTATGGTATTTGTCCTGCCTCTCCTCTACTTTGATTGGAGTAAAAAGTGACAGTGACAAGCAGCTGCAGCATTTTACACATTATTTTTCAACTCTGGGAAACCAAAAAAAACCCCCAGCAAACTTAAAGCAGTGCTTAAGTGCAAATAAATACTCAGCACCTTGTCATACTGTTGGTGTTTGTAGCATAGTGTAAATTTACGGTGATCCCAAAAAAATGTAAACATACAGAATATGGCAGTTGCTGGCCATCTCCTACCGTTGGCTGTTGGCTTGTCAATAGTGTGGTATTGCAATATTGTCAGTGTGACAGCTCTGTTTGGAATAAAACCTGTCATAACTTGTGGTGAATTATAGAGAAATAGTCGCAGTTGCAGAACCTTAAGTGTTTTGACATTGCTAACAGGAGAATCAAAATACGCTCCTGCACTCTGTCCGTCATATCTTGTTGCACTATTTACGGTGTGTCAGCCCTCATTCGAAGGTCAAGTCTTCATCACTATGAGTTGTACCTTCATGAAGTAAAGTCATGTAAATTTAACCCGATGAAAGATTTATGCACAATAAGAGTCTATGATCAGATGCAGGGGTCTACAAGACGCTCCGACGAGCAAAGTGAAACAACGCAGCTTGGACTTGGGGTGCTTTCAGACCTAGAGTTGTCTTGCTGTGGTTCGAATCAGGGACTAATTTTGTTACAAAGCTGCATAATTGCCTGGAGTTGGTTTGTGTTCTCACAGCAGCATTTACAAACGAACTTGAGTTCGATTGAACCGAATCAAACAGGGCAGGTGTGAAAGCACCCTCAAGCTCAAACAGCTCAGTCAGTTTGTCTCTTTCTCCTTGATGCCTCAAAAAACATGATGTCTATTTCCAGCAGTGAGACAGCAATGCTTTAATATAACTCCCTTAAGATTGAATAAATGAATGTGGCAAATCCATTAATGGAGGGTTTTGCTTTTAGTTCAGCAGCAACAAGTTGTTGTTCTGTGCTAGGATGACTAACTGTTTATACACAAACAGGAAACAAGGCTATTGGTTTAAATCAGGTTACAGCAGGAAATCAGAGAACATGTTCACATGCACTGCAGTAACCTGGTTACTGTAAAACTGCATTTACCTGCATGTCAGTAATTAAATTTCTCCTCTAGCCTCTATCATGGTGTATATATGAAACAAGATTGGCCATATTTTAAATGGATTATAGATGCCTGTTGAATGACATATGATGGTGATGAGTTCTTTCTCGGTCAGGGCTTTTGGGCTGACAGCACAGTGAGACGAGAGGCTGTGTAGTGGGAGAATATGCAGTTTTTCTTGCTGATTGTATGTGTTTGAAATCTATGGAGAATTATTTTGACTTTAGTTAAACTAAGAAATCGGGTTTCTCTTGCAGAGTTGTAGCTGTGTCAACAAAATATCTTTTAATCCCATAACCTGACAAATAAGGACACAGAATTTCTCACTTACATGACATTTAAAAAGTCAGGCTACTCCACACAGCCAACAGTAACATCAACTGGCCGATCGTCTAGTTGCAGTATCCAATCAGAGGAGGAGACTGAGAATGTTCTCCGAAGCATCACAACATAAACACACAGGGCCTTGTTGATGGCACACCACCACTCCAGGTGTCCTCGTTCTGTTGGCCAGCCCGGTGCCCTAGATACTGTAAATGAGTGAGTGTGAAATGCCACCGAATCAGCAGAAAAATATACCAGGAGACCCACAACACGCATGATGAAATGCATACCGGTTTAAACACACGCACCAACAGGTCCACACTAAACACTCTGGCCTTGTTCCATGGCTTCTGTCTCATTCATAAATGTCCAATTCAGGATGGTGTCAGCATTGAGAATGCTTACAAAGGCCATTTTCTCAAGCTTGGTTTGGTTTGCACATGTGGGTAAACCACTCTGTCATGCCAGGCACATATGGGTCGTGGACTAATTTACCAGGAGGAATGATAGCTGCTGAGACTAACTGGGTTAATAAGCTGTGGGGGTGTTGAGGAGCTGATGCCATAGATTTTCTGTGGCTCTTGCCCAGCACTGGGTGATTGAGAGTCTTACTAGTGTCCTCAGGGATCAGAGGGAGGTTGAGATAGTGGCAAGGTGCTAGTTGGACACTGATGATGTTGACTCACTCTTGCGTGATTCGTCAACATGCTTGGTCATCCGCAGCTTTTTTGCACAGCATCTACCCGTGATTACTTGTCAATGAGTTCTTTTTTTCTGGGTGTCTGCAGGTTGTGTTCCTTTGTTTTGTCCAGCCATTGTGGCTACTGCATCTTGTTAGCTGACATTTTTGTCTTTTTATTTCTAACATCTGTTTCTGCTAGAATCACATAACAACATGCTGTAGAAACTTTGATAAAGTTACTGCTATGGGTTAATTCATGTCATATGTTCACAACATGGCCAAACAAAGTATGTAGATTTCACATTTCATCTGTATGTGTAGTATATGTAGTATGCTCTTTTAAGAGTCATTACTGTTCTTTGCTTCTGTTCAGTCAAAAGAGCATTAACGAGTTGGCAATCCAGTTCCTCTACACCATGGACCTGGCTGAATGCATGGGCGCGTTGTCATGTTCATGTGTCACGTCCTCCCTAAACACTTGCCACCAAGCTGGAAGCATACTATCATCTAATATCATTATAGGGACTATGTCCACTTAGTGTTTTTTTTCTGTGACAGTGTCTTATTTTTCAGTTGTTCATAGTAAGGAGAGGGTGTATGTGGCTGCATGCAGTCACCTAGAGAAAAAGCGCTGCATCCAGTGTCCGTTTTCAGAACTCTGCAGCTTTTTTTGTACAGCCGCTTACATCTAGTTGAAAATCTGAACTTTTCAGAAAGGTGCTGGTGATGTTACTGCCACTTCTTTAGCTAATGTATGATAATCAGTTCAGTTAAAAACAACAAAGACAGAACAGCCATTTGTGGGAGCAGATCGGCTGACCACTGAATGTTGTGCTAAATTTGTTGCGAACTGTGTAGTCAGCCCTCTATCAACGTAGTGTTGCATTAGCTACCCAGTTAATGTTAGTGTCAAGATACTGTTGTCATAGAAACAAAACCCACACTTAGCACATCATTTTTAAAATAAAACGTATGTTTAAATTTTGCCTCAGTTTGAACTAAGGGGCCTCATCCAAATGATGCCAAACAAATCCCAACCAAAATACATCAAAAACACACTTTTAGCCGTATAGTGTATCAGTTAGCATTAGCAAACAATACAGTGAACACTTACTTGGTTACATTTTAAAGGTCCAGTGTGTAAGATTTAGGGGGATATGTTTACAAATATTGTATATTGTATGCCATTTTGTTTTTGTTACCTTAGAATGAGCCATTTATATCTACATGTGGAGCAGGTCCTCTTAGCGGAGTCTGCCATGTTGTTTCTACTGTAGCCTACAAAGGACAAATCATTCACTGGCTCTAGATTTGAGTTTTCACATCGGCTACTGTAATTCTCCTGCACACTTGGCTCACAGGAGAAGTTTCACTTCTGCAACCTCACTGCTCACCTTTAAGGGATAAGCTTATAATTGCATTTTTTTTTTAATTGTCAACATATTTTATAAAAAGACCAAAACAAACACGAATCAATGCTTAAGCCTGTCTTTCAGAGCTTTTCTACTTCCCTACTCTGTCTGTAGCTCACAACCCCACGCTGATATCTTCTCATTAAAGATGTAAATCATAAAAAATGGGTCATTAATATCTAGTTTTTGATTTAAGAAAGGCGCAGTAATTTGCTAAAACTGCTAGGCACTGTAGTTTTAAAAAAAATACTCAAACAAGTGAGTAATAGTGTGTATCTTGTTGAATTTTTTTATTTTCTACCCATGGACTAATCCGTATTTGGTTCTCTAGTGAATATTTACAGCAGTAAGAAGGTGCATTTTGGATGGACTTTTAGCCAGATTAGCCATTGTTAGCCATACCAGTTGATAACAATGCATTACGCTATATTTTGTGCATACAGACACTGTAGCAACATGCTCTTACACCCTCCCATTTTACATTTACTCTTTTACACACAATAATAAGGCATAACACTGCGTTTACAGTGTATCCTGTGGTCTTTAGAGTTGTAGTAAGTGGTATGAGGGGAGAGATGCAGCGACAGAAAGTGGAAAATAAAGCACTGGGTGTCACCGCACAAGATGCACAAAGTCTAGCAATTAAATGAGAGATACAGGAGTGTGAGTTGAATTGTAAAGGTCTCCAGAATGTCACAGGAAAACAAAAAACAGCTATGTGTCCTGATTAATGAGTCAGACGGGGGGATCTCTCTTCCTCTTTCTCTCTCTGTCCCTCTTTCTCTACATTGCTCTCTCTCCTATTATTTTTTTATGTCTCATTATGTGTTATTTCATATGGAATGGCACAACGCAGTAGTTCAACAGTACATTCTGTAGCACGAGCAAGCATATTAAATTATTCTCTAACATAAAGGTCACCGCTGTTGTAAAACTGATGGGAGTCAATGTGTTTATGTGACCCACATCGCCCCAATGGGTTTCTCCCTGTAAGCATTATTGAGGGGAGAGTGAAGTAGCTAGTGTATGAGAGAATCATTATGAAGCCATTATTATAAAACTGTCTCTGAGTGCTGCGGTATGATACGGGAGACTGACAAGGCGTTTTATCTTTGCTCTGAGGGAAATGACTCATTTAACACGCACTACTGAAGGTGTGAATGAAAGGCTGCTGAGTATTTCTCAAAGGCTTTTACATTTTTGTGTTTGTGTGTCAGTGAGACCCTCTTGAGGGCTTGTCTGAGGCTGTCATCCCCGTGGCTGGAGTCACCTCAGCCGGATGACATGTTGCAGTGTGAAAGAAGGGGTTTTCTGCTAGAAAAAAAGGGGTTGTGTTTAGTAAGCGCTGGATTGGGAGAATGTCTGGAAGGAGCATAGATTGTGTAAAATAATGGACGTAGCCAACATAAAGTCAGCCATTGGTTTGTTGCGTCTAGTTTTGAAGTCTCTAGTTTGGCATTTGGCCATCGCCATATTGGATTGATGGAGACAAACGTGACCATATTTGGACAAGAGGGTAGAGCTATGCTTTTGCTTCTACGTCCCAACCCTCACCTATGGTCATGAGCTCTGGGTAGTGACCGAAAGAATGAGGTCACGGATACAAGCGGCCGAAATGAGTTTCCATGGAAGGGTATGTGGGCTCAGCCTTAGAGATAAGGTAGGGCTGGACAATATGACCCAAAATTCATATCACGGTATAAACTGAATCCCTTCACGGTAACGGTATATATTGCGGTATAAATGTCACCGTGTAAAACTTATAATGGAAGTAGGGCTGGGTGGTATGGCCTAAAATCATTATCACGGTATTATTTTGGGGGGATGCGGTGACGGTATGATATCGCGGTATCGTCTTCTCTCTTTTTTTTACACCTTAAATAAAACAATTTAAAAAGCCATACAAGTCTAGAATGGAAACTATTTACTGTCAGAAGTAAAACAGTTGCTAATCCATCTATTATTGTGTATAAAACGTTATACAGTATGTATAAACGTTAGAGGGACGAGGAGGACCGGCGGCTCCCGGGCCCCCTTCTCCGGCGGGCCTGGTTTTGGTGCGGTCGGCCATCACGTAGCGAGGAAGGTGCATGAGGCAGGCCAGCGGCCGGGCCCCGTTCTGCCGCCGAGTACTGCGGTATGAAGGTAACGTTAATCACAAAAGCAGCGGCTCTTGTTTACTGCAGTAAGTTACCGTCACCATGAATACCGCCCAGCCCTCGAGCACATGCTTTGTCTTGAGATGGTAAAATAAATTGCTTGTGTTAACTTTGTTTGCTGTCACTGTCACTCGACACTTCTTACATATTATGTTTTTCTGCTCACTATCCGACCGTTTAAAGCCGAACCAAGTCCAAATCACGGACGTAGCACCGTTTTTTTTTAACCGAGCTCCTCTTGCTCCGCTGTCTCTGTCATTTTCACACTAAGGCAGGTGCGAATACGTCATCGACGATAGGACGGTAGAGCGCAAATCTCTACCGTGGGCCAAATTTATATCATTCTACTGTCTACCGCATATACCACGCAGCCCTAAGATAAGGTAAGGAGCTCGAACATCCGGAGGGAGCTCGCAGTAGAGCCGCTGCTCCATTGCGTCAAAAAGGGTCAGTTGAGGTGGTTCGGATATCTGATCAGGATGCCTCCTGGGTGCCTCCTCTTAGAGGTGTTCTGGGCACGTCCACTGGTAGGAGGCCCCATGGCAGACCCAGAATACGCTGGAGGGATTACATACCTCATCTGGCTTGGGAACACTTTGGGGTCCCCCAGGAGGAGAAAGTGTTGCTGGGGAGAGGGACATCCGAAATACTTTGCTAAGCCTGCTGCCCCCGCGACCCAGCCTCAGATAAGGGGTTGAAAATGGATAGATGGATGGATGGTAGAGCTTCGCCCTAACACTAGCTGCTAGCTTGGCTAGTACAGCGCATTTACAGCTATGGTTGATTGGGAAAATGCTAATGCTAGTTTTTGCTAGCAAAAAACAGGCTTAAAACAAACTGTACTTAAAATTGAATATCTGCCTCCCTAGACAGTCTTTTAGTACAACCAAAAGCTGAACAAGACTTTTTTACAAGATCAAAACATTAGAATTAACTTTTAAGAATTAAAAACATACTGAAATAGTGACTATGGCTACACTTGGGAATCCGAGGTTAAGGACTTCTTAACAGACAACACCCACCTGTCACTCAAAGTGACCACACCCATAACTATGCATAACTGTAAGCCTCAATAACATTGAAATGTGTGTGTTTTTTTAAAAATTCACCCCTTGTACAGTTGTAATGAATGGAAAAACCAAAATTGTTCTTTGGACAAGACTGTAAATGTGTTTATTTTGGCTGTGAAGTTGGGCACGTTAACAGGGGGCCCTTTGGGGCTTGTCTTGCTTTTGGAGCACGTCCTCACCGGCCCTTTAGGAAGCTTTAGTTCTTGGCACTTCTGTGATGGCTTCATTTTTTAGTCCCCAAGGTTGTTGCTTGGAAAGGAGGCAGCATAGATACAAATGATCAAAGTTATTCTACAAGAAGTAGCAAGGGTAGAAAATTTTTGCTGATGGTCTACATCTCCAAAACTGAACGAAATAAAGTTTCACATTACTACTTTTTGTTGTTCTAGCCATTTAGCCCATCAGTAAATATTTTATTCACTACTTTGATTGCTAAAATCTGCTTGGACGAAATCTGATGTGGCAAGAAACATGAACTGTGCCTGTACTTGTGCATGTATGTACTTATCGTAGTTTGCCTCTGTAATGAAGGATTATTGTTTATATTTCAGGTTAGTCACTTTTTGTTTTACCTCTGGCGATCTTGCTGTGTTGTCAGATCAGCAAATACTTTGATGAGTACAATTATGATATGTTTTGAAATTTCACTATCAAAATAATACCTAGGTAGTAATAACCAAAATATTTCGTTAAGGTGACTGTCTTTAGTCACCCTTAGCAATTATTATTTTTAGCATTGTATGTCAATTTCACGACTTTTCCTCCACTACCAACATGAGGCATGAGACATCTTTGGTTTTTAATTAACTGTCTCAACAAATATGTGATGGATTTAATTTAATGACAAATAGCCCCCTCGCAGATTTTAACACCCCCTTCACTTACTTCAAAAAAAGGGCAAACTGCACTCAGCTGCAAAACCTGTTTGCACTGTAATATCATGAGCTGAATATCTTCTGTGAATCAGACTTTGAGACAGGGTAAATAGCAGTTGCTAGTAAAGCACAATTCATGTTGCTGTCAGGGGCGGCAGTTCATTCTTTGGGAATTTTCTTTTTCTAAATCTTAGCTTGTTTGACATTAACCATGATGTCAAATTTCAAATACTGTACATTCTTCCCACTTGTATTTTCATGAAACTGGCTACGTGCAGTGCAGGAGTGCCTGCTGCTGTCTCCTTGGGACTTATGAGTCAACCTCTGTTTGTCTGTCTGCAAAAGATAGGCCCAAATATGACTCCTCACCTCCCCATGACCTCTCAAAAGCCATCATGCACTTCATCTCCTCCAAAGCCTCCTCCTATTCTCAGCCTCTTGACCACCAGCCACCAGCCTCGCCTGACACAGCGCTATCTGACTTCCTGTCACCATCCGTCGCCCTGCACTCACCCAGACGGGGTGCCATTGTGGGAATTGGGATAGGGACGTTTGTGAGGGAGCCCAGAGGGGGCTTGTTGTTGGGGTGTAGATGTGATTATACAATAAATCACATAAAAAAACTGAAAGAAATTGGGTTGTAAAATTGATGCTGATAAGTATAGACGGAACACCAGGTGTGGAGAGGATTTCAAAGTCACATAAAGTAAGTTTAAATTAGAGGATGTGGGATAAAAATGTTAGAGGGTGCAAAAGTTTCCTGGAAGATGGTAGAGGGAGAGACAGGTGAAGGGAGAGGTTGCACACTGATGCCAGAGGGAGGTGGGATGGTCTAACTGTAACCACATTTGCCTAATTACTGTGCTGCTTCCCTTGAAACTTCAAAGACTGTGTGTGCATGTATAAATGTCTCTCATGCCCTCTGCAATATGACAAGCAACAGAAAGCAGATGAGTAATTTCACTTAGAGAAAAATACTGTAGGGAGAGATTATACCCAGCCTGCTATGTGTATGGTGATGTAGCCCTGTACTGTCACAGATGACTCCTTCAGGCTTTTTATTATCTTCCAAGCCAGTTCTTCTGGGTTCTTTTTCTCTCTATATTGTCTTGATAAAAACCATAGCTTGATCCGCTTTGCGCGTTATAAACAAGTGTTTGGTATGTAAAAGATAAAGGGGGAACAAACAAGATGGAACTAGTTCACCGACAGTAACCCATCTCATCACTTCTCACACTGATCCAGCAGTAAATTTTTAATGAAACTGTCCTCATTCTTTCCCACTGATTTTCATTTCTTTCCTCCTGCTGTATTCTCCAGATCTCCGCCTATCTCAGGCTTCCTCGACGACTATGCCTTCATCATCTGCGGCTTGTTGGACCTGTTTGAGGCCACGCAGCAGACAGACTGGCTGCAGTGGGCCGAGGATCTGCAGCTCAGGCAGGACGAGCTGTTCTGGGATGACCAGGGCGGGGGCTACTTCTGCAGCGATCCCAGTGATAACACAGTACTCCTTCAACTCAAAGAGGGTGAGGGACAGATACGCTAATGTATTAATAGATATCACCGGTGAAAATCTTGAATGGCTGGCCCTTTGTGTGACAAACAAAACCATGATGTGAGAGTCCACCTTGCTCAAGGCTGACAACAAAAAGGGAGACTTCACACAGATATCAGTCAAACATTATTCTATTAACTCAAACTAAAAAACATATTAACTAACTAATGGGGTTTGTAAGTATTAGAGGAATCAGTCGTGTTAGAAGTGCGCGGATGAATTAAAATATGGTGTAATTTTGGCAAGTGCAGCAAACCAAACAAAAAGAGAAACCTGACATACCAACAGAAGGCTCAGCTGAGAGAGAGTGACTGTAGGTTTATGCCCGCCATGGGGTGCCCATCACGAAATTCAGGCCACAAAGAAATCATTTCAAAAGCATTTTTTGTACCAGGCTGCTGTATAGTAGGGCATTTTAACATAGGCGTTAATGGGGACTGACTCGCTTTTTAGAGCCAGCCTCAAGTGGCCATTCAAGGAACTGCATGTTTCGGTAATTTGCCATTGGCTTCATTTCACAGTATCTGCAAACCAAGCAGCAGAACAGGACAAACAGGTAGTCAGAGTGGGAGGGTTCGTCACAGCATTACACACATTAATGCTGAGGCTGATGGAAATGTCAGTGGTTATGCACGGATTCAGCCCAAAATCAAAGTTGTGAACAAGTAAAATTTTGACCTGATGATGGTGTAAAAAGAACTGATAAGGGATCACCAAAGCTATTACAGTTCATCCTGAGGGAAACATTAAAGTCTGCACCAAAGTTTTTGGCAGTCCATTCAATAGTTGTCGATATTTGGCTCAAAACAACAAATGTCAGCCTCATAGTGGTGCTGGAGGAGAAGTCAACAGATCCCCAAAATCACCAGAACAGGCTTCATATTCTGGAGTTCACAAATAGCTGTACAAAATTGTATGGCAGTCTCTCCAATAGTTGTTCAGATATTTCAGTGTGGACCGAAGTGGTGGAGCGACAGACCAACATCATCCAGCTGTAGAAAATAAATAAGGTTTTGATGCTACTACTGCTGACTGTAGCTCTAATAGGTTGAGAGATGCAGGGACGGATTGATGGACAGGTGAAGGATTAACGGTGCTACTGGAGCGTACCTCTGTGGCCTGGACAGGGTCAAGGATGAATAACTGAGACAGATGAAAAATACAGGGTTTGAGGTCTGCAGACAATGCAGACAGGTTCCTAATATCAACACACTGCCACAATCTGGTCACAGCGAAGGGAAAAAAGGATGTATTGCATTTGAACAAAAACAATAATGGGCAGGTGTAATCATTCAGCCATTCAGCTATTCATCCGTCTGTTTCTCACCTGTCTGTATCTTTCACCTTATCGATTGATCCGGAGCTTAACAAGATGGAGGCTGCTGCAGTAATATCAGTGCCAGTTTCACTCCATTGCCACACTTAAACCACAGGAGAGGGGGGTCAGCAAGGATAGATGGATGGATAGATGAACAGATAGAAGATTAAAGACGAGTGCCGAGGAAGATTGACCTCCCCTATCTACCTTCAGTGAAGTGCAACTGTCTCTCACTGGAGTTGAACGTCTCTACCATGAAAGCACTCAAAAGAACGATGCTCTGAGTCCTCAGCTGCTTTGATCAACACACGTGTCAAATCTGTCTCCATTCTGAAACTGAAATCCACTCTCTGCCTCTGCCACCTCTGAAGTCACTCGCGTCTTAACTTCATCCTGGATCTTTTTTTTTTTCTTTTTGTCCTTTGTTGCCATGCCTTTCAGTGCAGGTATAAGGTGCGCCATTCCCAAAACTTTACTAACTATAACTTCATAATCACTTAGATTCAGTCCTGCAGACATGACAGTGTGACATTAAACACCAAATTATTCAACTTTTTTATAACTTTTTTAATATAGTATTTCTTTTTTAGTTTTTGATGCCCTCCCCACAATGCAGTTTGTCTGCAGTCGGATTTGCTGTTTAATTCCCCAGCAATATCATTGTCATGCAATTTTGGTGATGCTTTCCGAAATATATTTACAAAGTTGTATATTAAAAAGGGCCAGTTAATCATTTGTAAAGGTGTCTTAAACAAAAAGCAGCAAGGCTTGAGGGACACGGTGTTCACTGATCCACCACTCAAGTCTAGACTTAAATATCTCAACAACTTTTGGATGGATTGCCATGGAATTCCGTACAGACATTAACGCCCCTCAGAGGATAAGGCCTCCTGACTTTGGTGATCCCCTGACATTTCTATTAGCACCCCCATGAGGTTGACTTGTATAGTTTTGGGTGAAATGTCTTGACAACTATTGGAAGGACTGGATTGCCATTGAACTGGGTACACACACATTCATGTGTCCCTCGGGAAATTCCTTAAATGAAGAACCATGAACAACAACAACAACAGTTTTGTGCGCTGAACCTCTGCCCTCTATTTGACCATGGCTTGGGTCACGACCTAGAGGTTCTAGTGTTCTTGTTTTGGCTGGCAAGTGCATCTTCTTCTCAAGAGTGTTTTGCAACCCGTATTCCACAGTGAATGATGTCATCCACATGCTCACAAACAAAATAGTCAGGCTCAAAAATAGCAGTGGGCTCCAATGATTCAGTGCCACTTGCTGTCAGTGGTCTCCTGAGCTCCTGCACACATTGCAGTTTATATGAAATATTGGTAGTGCATGACTTGTATAATGTTCATTTCAGATTCTAAATACAGCAACGAAAATACAGAGCAGCAACTGATATTTTGCATCTATGCTTTCATTATGTATGGCTGTAGTATACAATAAATCCAACCCTTGTATGTCTTTTTAAGTTCTCCCACTTCTTGGCTGCTCTGCAGGACTCTCAGAGCCAGCAAGGCTCATCTCTTTGAACACAGCTCTACAAAATGTACTAACAGCCACATTGAAAAACAACACACAAGCTATGTGTGGATACAAGCGTGGGTGGTCCTTCTCTCTCCTCAGGGGAGTAAAAATTTACCACATCGTCCGCCATTGATCCCTTTAGTTATTAAAATAAATTGATGTTTCTCTAGTGCTTATGTGACACTCTGATGTAATTTCACCACTTGTGATTTTTTAAAAGTAGGCCATCTAGTTTAAACTTGGCGGTGCTGGAAATTGAAATTGCTGTACGGAAGATAGCTAGCTAACATTAGTGAGCTAGGTCGCTAGCCGTGATGTGTGCTGTAATGGCATAATGCATTGACAATAAGTTCTCAATTTAATGCATGACTAAGAATCTAGTAAAACAACTTCGACATATAGAAAGTTAGACCGATATTTGCGCTTTTCTCTCCTCTTCTTGTCCGTCTGCCAGTTTCCGACAGCCCAATGCGTGATGGTATGTAGTGCTTGGTTAGAAGTTGTACACTACTTCTTGTGATGCACTGTGGGATATATTGTGTCATCTAATAATTCTCACTAGACATTCAGGCAACACTTCAAAATGGCAAACTCACTGTATAGTAGACTTCATAGTGAGTAGAAAGTAACTATTCAGACACAGCCTTAGTCTTGTTTATTTTTACATTAGAGCCTGATAGATACTGGATTTTTAGAGAGACATTTTACTGTCACTAAATAAAGCTCTCTGTTAGACAAACTAAGCAACAAAGTATAGACTTTTTACAAAGGACGTCATTAAATTATGCGTGTGCATGTTGGCAATGGAGCAATAAAACGGTGTGCAGCATCAAAATGTCTGGTTGTCGCTTGTCCAGTTATCAGAGTCAGTTTTCTTACAGTGAACTTAAGTTCCACAGAATTCCGACACGATCACAACCATTTTAGAGCAACAGGCGTTCAGATTTCACGAGTGACCGTGTTAAGTGGTGATGTAGCTGAATGTGTTGTGGTTGCTCATAGTGGCTGTTTAAAACAAGAACAGAACGTGTTCCTGGAGTTCTGATTTCAAGACTTTAAACTTTGAGTCTATGATGTGTTATTTAACGTACCTTACATGATTACAGATTACTTAGTCGTAAGCAACTTAAATGCATGTAATCTGTCGCTAGTGTAGTCTACATGCTAGGTTTCTCCACCAAGTACATGTATTTATGAATATTGGGCTAGTCGCTAATGTCTTCTACACACTCACTAATAACACACAGATCTGGAAGTCGGTCATTTGTCGGGGTCAGTTTGTTGACCATACCATACTACCATACTTCTATTGCCATACTGTGTGTGCATTATCATAATTTTTCACACTTTAAGACATTCTAAATGATGATACGCTCTTTCTTAACAATCTCAAAAAATGTGTTTGGCATTTCTGTGCTGCAGTTCCTTGATACTTTTTGGCCAACAGATGCAATGTTACAAGCTAAAAGTGGCTTATTGCAAATTAAAAACAATATAAACACCATAATCAGATAATACACTGTACAAATGTACCAATAACTGCATCTTGTATTAGGAATGTAGCTTAATGTTGCTAAGCTGCATTATCTAATAATTGCTTGTGGCTAACACAGTGCTTTTGTACCCAGGGATTGATGGATGTAAATAGAAATGAGTTTGACCCTGCAGTCCCTTTTCAGCTGCTCCTCCACTTCTCCAGCTGATGGCTGCTGCCAGTTCAGAGACGCTGACACCTTGTGGACATGCAGACATTTACCTTTGATCTGTCAGAGCAAAGTTTCCGGTCTGGTTCTAATTGTTGCCGGTTTTCTCTTTGTTTTTCCTCTGGAGCTCCTCTGTCTGACAGCAACCATCCATTTTAACTGCTCGCTTTTCCCTCTTGTGTTTTTACTCTTATTCTCTTGTCATCTCTACTCAGCATAATATCTTTCTTATAATATATTATGTGCTGTCAATAGGCTGGTCTTTTCCCCATCCTGATGGATCTCATCCTGTGTCTTTTCTCTTTTCTTGCCATAACAGGATACACATGTTTTTGTTTTTGTTTAGTCTAGGCAAAGGAATAAAAAATCTGTTGTACCCATTTGACCTCTCAGGTTCATAAATTCATGTAATAGTAATATTTAATATACTTAATGATTCACCACCTTATCTTAGACTTGTAACTTTTAACTTACGCTTATGACAGAAACTAATTCCAAGGACTGTCTGGAAGATTGTCACTTTTAATGTTCCAGATGCCACAACTCATGTTTTTTTCCCCTAAGAAGGAGCGACACACACACACACACACACACACACACACACACACACACACTCATGTGCCTATGACAGATAGCTTGGTGCAAATAGTTCAGACAGGGGCAGCACACCACATGGGCGGGGAGAACACAGAAAAAGCTCGTAGTTATTCTTGTTAAGAACTACTGACAGATCCAAGATGATGGTTGCATGTGCGTATGAGCTTTTGTGTACGTGGGAGGGTCCCGGACTGTGTGTGTGTTTTATCGGAGCTGACGTGTGAGAGGTTTCTCATATGAGAGGATTGACTGTGCCATTACGGTGTCGGCGCTGTGTAGGGTTGAAGCCCATTAGTGACGCTACAGCCGCTGTAGAGTGGACGCCTGTCCCGGCAGCGTCGCCTGTCACCGCAAGACGGATTACCCCACCACACTTACTGCCACTCTACAAACTCCCTTTTACTGACCTGCCACAGTCCCTCTGTGTGTATTTGTTTTTAGGAGTAGAGTTTAAATGATATACAGTAGCTGTGTGGCAACGTATTTGACTTTTATTTGACAAAAAAGAGATGTGTTAAAATCTGTTTCTCAAAATGCACCACCAGATGTATTCTACAGTTCTTTATGGACTTGTGTTATTATCTATTTATTTATGTGATTATTTATTTCAGTTTTATATAGAACACTTTGGATCTCCGTAATGTTTTAGTGCTGTGTGTTTCTGGGCTAGTCTATCATTGCTTAATGGGACTTCCCTGAGTCTGTTTTGTTATGGGTCTGTTATAGGTGCATGTGTGTGTGTGTGTGTGTGTGTGTGGAGGCAGTTTTGTCATGGCTGCGTATGTATATGACCTCATTCCGTGGGGCGCTTTAAGAAAAGATATGTGAAATGTGGAAAGCGGACAGCTCAATCTCTGTGTGTATTTACAGTATGTGTGTGTAGTGTGTGTGTGTGCGTGTTGAGGCTTCCTTGCCATGGGGCTTAGGGAGAGCTGAAACATACTGCAGGATAAAATCAAATTATCTCTGCAGTTCAGTCAGGCGTGCGGGTTCACGTGCATCTGTATGCGATTGTAAATTCATGCTTGTCATAAAAAATACTGTATGTGCAGTGTACAGTAGAGTTCTCTCTGTGTGTGGGAGGTTGTTGTTGCTATTTATAGTTTTTGACCTAAAATTGCAGTTTGACTTGAAAGCAGCTTGTGTCAGCTACCAACTCGAAAGTTTTTCTCTCACATTCATTCACACACGTTCATAGACTCTGGCATCAGAGCATTGCTGAGAAGCAGACGTGCAGCGGGGTCATGGGTTATGAGAAGATCACCTCCAGGCTCTCATTAGACACTGATAAGAGATAAGGACCAATCACTTAACAGGGATAAGTCATGAGGTCAGCTGTTAGTCGCATCACATCACACCACACCACACATTGAGAGTCTGTGATGGTTGTGTACTGGGGGAAGTCATAAGAAGGAAGATACAGAGCCTGTTTTTTATTTGGTAGTTTGCTGTTTTTCCTGTGACAGATTGCAAAAGAATGTCTAAAATTTTTGACACAATTGTTACAAGATTTATGTCCCATGAAAGAGGAGAGACATAATATCTGCTGTGTACGCATCTTATTTAACTCATACATCTTCTTTATAACTCTGTGCCATCACTTTTCCTAATTTTGATTGATCATGTCACTGCTAATCTGTGTAGTGTAGACTTTGTTGCTTTTTGAAATGTTTTGCCTCTTTGTAAAGGTACATTAATAGATTTGTATGCCTCCACACCAAGCCTGGAGGCATTATGTTTTTTAGGTTCTGAGTGTGTCTCTTTGCCCATCTCTCTCATTCTTTTGAACGCAATATTTTAAGAACGCCTTGTGGAAGTTTTTCAGATTTGGCACAAATGTCCACTTGGACTCAGTGATAAACTGATTAGATTTTGGTGGTCTAAGGGCACTGTGACTTCAAGTAGGTCTCATTCTTGTGAACTCAGTATCTTAAGAATGCCTTGAGGTAATTTTTTCAGATTTGGCACAAACGTTCACATGGACTCAATGATTAATTATGTTGTGGTGGTCAAAGGTCAAGGTCACTGTGACCTCATCGGTCCCGTTCTCACAAACACGATATCTTAGGAACGCCTTGATGGAATTTTCTCAAATTCATCACAAATGTCCACTTGGACTCAACGTTGAGCTGATTAGAATTTGGTGTTCAAAGGTCACTGTGACCTCACAAAACACATTTTTGGCCATAACTCAAGAATTTATACACTAATTGTGACAAAATTTAGCGCAAATGTCTTATAAAAAAAAATGATGAAATCATAAAACATTTTCGTCCGACATCATAAAGTTTTGCAAAAACGCTTTTCTGGCCATTATTCAGTGCTGTTATTTAGGAATAGAAGGTGGGACACTTGGTCAGATACTGAAGTGGTGAAACTAGTCATGTGTTTCCACCTTGAAACTATGCTGATTGTATGGATCTTCTGTACTGTGGGGACAAAGATGTGTGTGTGAAGCATCCATGCTATAGAATTTCTAGCTTCTTTTCAGGAACATCCATACTTGAAACCTTGTCTACTGTTATGGCTACATAGGAGTCTGCATAGACATGGTTGTAAACTGTAACTGCAACTTGACTGGGTGGTCAGGGCATACAACCATGAGGCGGTAATTCTAGTCTGACATCCTGTTCATTACGTCATTGATATGAAGTCGAACATGAGTGTGAGATGATTTCCTGTCTTTGTGTGTGTGTTTTCAGTGTTGGTACAGAACAGTAAGCGACGGCAGAAGGAAGTCTGTAAGCTTGTTGTTACTGTACCGTACTATGTTCATGTGTATTTCCCCTGACAGGAAGCAAATATACGATAAATGAGTAAGACAGTGTGATGATTAAGGCAACATCAGATCTAGTGTAACGAAACACACAGCAATTGAGGTATAAACAGTTAAAGCTCCACCAATCAACATTTTTTATGTCAGTTGGTCAAATGACAGACGTACATAGAATTATCTTACAACTCTGCAGCACCCTTCCGCTCTGTGCAGCTTTTTCGCCTCTTTGACCTCATTTTTTTTGATTCTATGTCCTGTTTTCAGCAGCAGGTAGCTGTTTTCAGTAATTGTTTCAGTATTATTTTAAGCCCAGTATACTGCCAGCCAAAGACTATTAACTGTTGCCTTATAAAAATGTTTTTTTTGTGTCTCTCAGATCAAGATGGAGCCGAGCCCAGTGCTAACTCAGTGTCGGCGTCCAATCTCCTTCGTCTGTCCCACTACACTGGAAGACAGGAGTGGCTCCACAGGTCCAACCAGCTGCTGGCAGCCTTCTCCGACCGTCTGACCAGAATCCCCATTGCACTGCCTGAAATGGTCCAGGCTCTCATGGCCCAGCACTACACACTTAAACAGGTTATTCTTCCATTCTGTCAAGCTCATATGGATTTATGGATACATGCTAGTTTAGGCACCAGAGCACTTTACTTTGTACTCTGTGTTCATGCCTCAAGTGTTTGCCTGGCTGTGAGCCTGAACTCATTTTCATGTCTGCTTCGTGAAAGTAAGCATTTTCTGCTTGCCTGACAAATTGACAATAGACATCGACAACAAGTGAACCAAACAATACACAGCAACTGAACAAGAGCTGAGCAAGACACTGGAGAAACAATGCACAACTCTATATTGGCTGAGCTGACTCTCTGCTATTATCAATAACCATTCACTGGAGTGAAAGTGCATCACTGTAAGTAGAGTAAACTGTTACAGCAGGCCACAGTGCCACAGAGGATGCGTTTTAACAGTAAGACCATTTAGATATTTTCAGGAAAGACGAACGATTTGTACAGTTCAGTCTTTAAGCCACAACCTGAGGTGTAAAATAGGCAATAAAGTGGTGGGGGACTGTTCTGGCTATTGACAATTGTCACTAAGTTTGGTTTAAAGCTCAGAGGTGAGTAAAAGTTTGTTTGCTAGAGGAGGACTGTAACGTCGTATGGTTCACAGTAAGGTCCTATTGCCAACATTTCTCTCATTCATATTGGTCGTGTTAAGGGGAGGAGGAAATTTCAAAGAGGGATATCTGCTGTTGCCACAGCTCAACCACTCTGGTCAGGTACACATGATGTGTTGTGTCGCCATGGCACTTCAGACACTCTTATTGCCACTTTGCGCAGTCACAGTGAGAATAAAGGTGCTTATTTGGGGAAATCGACTTGTGGCTCTGCTTTAAATATCTGAAAGCCTGGTGACAGCTGAATAAAATTTCTAACGTCAGAAATTCATCTGAACGTCCCACAACCAGTCAAAATTAGATGATTCAACCATCATTGGTCTTGGCTCCAAAACTGAAATTTGGTCCGACTATAAAGGGAGTCAGGCGCCGTACACATGCTGCATCTTTATCCGCCTGGAAAATGCGAGGTTGAGCGCTGTCATTACTCTTGTGCCTTTTTACTGTGCCAACTCTTCAAGGGTGTGGGGGCAGGTTGCGTCTGTGTTTGCTAAGCAATCATAACCAGCACCGTATCATAGCCTACTTAGCAGAAATTCTGAGTGCAGAGCTGATCATCCTCCAGGTGTCGTGTTATAAGTGTGTATTTGGCCAAATATATTGTCTGTGGGACAGATATAAAGCTCTGATAGCCCTGTACTCAAATGATTAATTTCTCCTCAATATTTATTACAGACTGATATTTATGTAAAAAGGGTAAAATATCTGCCGTCTGTGATTGGTTGTTCCTTGTTACATGACATGCAGTGCACTTCCAAGTGTTGAGCTCTGTTTATCTCAGGGTGCAGCCGTTGTGCCCTGAAAAATGGTGTTTCAGTGCATCTGCCATGCATCTACATTGGAAACAATTTATTTGAGAGCGCAAAAAAGGTGGTGTGAGAATGGCTCTTTGTGCAGCTCAAACATCCGGTCAGAAATTGACTCAAATTGAACAGTGTATGCACAGCAAATGTTTTGAAAATCTTGCGTTATTCTTATATCATTGCTGCAACTACTACAATATTCGGTATTGATGATTATAAAATATGTATGATTAATTAAATAATTCCTTTGATCTTATTTGGGTCAGAATGATGACAATCAGCAGTCACGACTGAATTAAAGCCTAAAGTGACATCTTCAAATTGATTATATTATGACTGATGAAAAAAGAAAAGAAAAACAAAGGGTTTGAATTTTCAATACAAATCCTCACCCTTGACAAGTGTTAGGTATTTTTACCGCTATGTACAGTTTCCTGCTTCTTATGTTCTAAATGATTCACAGCTGATTGAACATACTGCTGGTTTGGAATTAATCCAATTAGTAAGAAAATAAATCAGCCAGATTAGATGGTAGTGCAACAACATTCAGCTAAGAAGAAATAAAAGAAATAGTTCTTAATCCCTCATTGGGGTAAATAAATGTTTTAACTTGTGAACAGTGACATTTTTTCTTAACATAAATTGGCTGAAGATTTTGGTTATTTATTTCAAAATTACAATATTTAATATCTCATGCAAGAACTGTTTTTGTTTGTTAAAATATTCTAATTGTACACTCCTAATCATGATGCAATTAAAGACAAGTCAAGTGGCATTATTCATAAATGCTTCTTATTAGGACCAAGCATCATCTAAGGCTTTAAATTATATATTTGTCACATTCTGCATTAATACAAGGGCAGAAACTGTCAGTTTTTTAACCTTAAATAACCTTGTTGTACTATAACTTTAGCTGTAGACTCAAAGCACCATGTTACAAGCTGTGTTTTGATAAACAAAGTTCTCTCCTTAAGCAAGAAGCGAATATGTTGACTCGTAATTGGGAGAGATCATCTGAGGACATTGGCCCTATCTCAGCTCTCTGCATACATGCACACTTAATCCCTGGACACACTGACTCTCAAATCTTTTCCCCCAGTTTTTAACAGCCGTCATGCATTTATTAGGTTATTTGAACTGTTCAGCCTCAGTTATATAATCCATTTTGAAATATTAACACCCTCAGTTAGCCTGAAACCAGAATACTAGCAAAGCACAGCAGGAGTTGCCCTGAAGTTTCTCAGTCACCCCAGGAAAACTTTCAGCATGAAGGCATGTGCTGCACAATCAAAGCAACAGAGGATGAAATAACAGGGGTAGAATCAGAGCGGGGGATAGTTAGCCTTCTGTCGGTCATGTCTAACCTGTGGAGGATGAGTCGAGGATGCAGGGCGAGGGTAACAAGCTCAGGGGCAAGGCGAGGTGAGGCAGTCCCGGAGAAAACACCTGCCTCCCTTGTTACTGCTACAAATACAGCACTGACCTCTGTCACTTCCTCCCCCTCTCCTCCCCTCTTATGTGTCACCTTTCCCCTCTTTTTTCACTCTATTCATACTTTCACCTCGTTATCCCTATGTCCTCATCCTTCTTTCCTTTCCTCCATATTTTTCTGCTCTCACTGCCCTCCACTTTTATTTTTTTAGATCGTGATCTGTGGCCAGAGGGATACCCCGGACACCACGAGTCTTCTCGCCACAGTCAACTCCCTCTTTCTACCACATAAGGTAAGCGTGAGTGTGTGTGTGTGTATGTGTGGGAAAGAGTGGTGCGTCATCTTGACAAAGTTCCGTGTCAAAGCAACCCTGAAAAGCAAAGATCACGTCGCAGCACATAGACATGCATTAATTTACTCCGGCAGCATCAGTACCTTTTATAGCGGCAGCAGATTCACAGTAACCTTTGAAACATGCACACCAAAAATCACAGACACACAGATGCAGAGTGGGACCGAGCATGAACAGTGCCTGAGGTGTTGGCTCGTTTCAGTGTGGATCTCAAAAGGTCAGCCTGAGCTCCTCTCCTCTCCTCTCCTCTCCTCTCCTCTCCTCTCTCCTTTCCTCTCCCAGCTATCTCTTTTTAGGCATTAGCTGACCTTAAAGCCCTAACCCAACATCTATGATGCCTCATGGGTCTAAATCTTAACTCTGCATTGGAAGAGATTCTTGGTGTGTATGTGTTTGTGTGAGTCTTCCCTGCCAGCCCTGACTCAGGCTGTTTGTCATAAATTGGACAGCTGTCAGTCTGAGTCAGACTGACATTCAGTATGGTCAGCCAAGGCTTTATATTTATTTCCTCCAGTCACATTTCTCAGACCTTGCAGCTTTAAACTTTAAGATAGTTCTTTGATTCTCATCAAAAACAACTTGTAGTTTCGCTATTTTGGGAAATTGGACGGATGAAAAGATTAATGCCACTATCATGTCTGTCTGTTAAGTTTGAAGAGACAGTCATCTTAGCTTAGCATTAGGATTTCCATCTAAATGTAGTGCAGAGTTTTAACGAATTTTCAGAAAATGGTTATGTAAATTTATGCGCTTTTCCACCTACTACACTTAATGCATAATAATAGCACAACTGTCAGGACTGAGACAAGGACAGAGCACTTTTACGCTCTCTAGTGTGTGTGTGTGTGTGTGTGTGTGTGTGTGTGTGTGTGTGTGTGTGTGTGTGTGTGTGTGTGTGTGTTTGAGAGTGTGACAGAAGGGGGGAAGAGAAGGTGGAAGGTGGACTATTGTTGCACACAAAGTTTCTTTAAGTTATTGATAAGTTACTTGGAATGCTGCTTTGTTACTTTTTGATCTGCCTGCAGAAACACTTGATATTAATATGATGTTGCCAGTAGATAAAAGTAGCAGTAAGTCTGGAAGATTAAAAAGGTACCACTTGGCCCGTCTGGCAGCCTACTGTTCATGTGGTAGATAAATCTGAATTGTTACTTTTCAAGCAGGTAATGAATGCCGTTAGCACTGCCAAACACCTGCGTGTGGGGACAAGCGGGATCGGGGGCTTTTAAGACAATGTCAGGCGTAGTAATTATTATTATCAGTCACATTATTATGTAATTATGTCATTGTTTAATCTGCCTGTACTGTGATTTTGACCACATTGTTTTTTTATAGTTGGTCTAAAGCTTGAATTGTTGCCTTGACGATGATTCTAGGATTCTTTAAAGAATTCTTTGTCTCAGTGGGACTGACCTGTTTAATTCTTCAGTGCAAGTGTCTTTTCACCAAAAACACACATCTTATTTTTCCAAATTATAAACAGAAGCAGCGCAAAAGCAAAATATGCCCAGTGTAAGTGAGATTTGGGACTTTCGGTGTCCTTTATGAACAATTCTGGACATGAAGTGAGGGCTGAGGATTAAAGCGCCATCCAGAGTCAAATATTCATCAATGTTTGATGTTTCCTTCTCTTGTCGCTTTTTGTGCAGAATTGTAAAATAAAGCTTTACATACTGGTCGAGTTACTAAATAAAACACACACCCTCTCTCTCACACACACACACACACATGCGCGCGCACACACACATGCAGGCAGCTTCACTGTTCTGATTGTGTAAGCTGCTCACAGAGTTCTGTTTATTCGACCAGCAAGAAACTGAAATTAGATCAGTAAATTAAAGCAGTGATTCGTCCAGAGACACGGTCCATCTCTCTTCCTCTCTCTCTTTCTTATTCTCACACACACACGCTCAACAGGGCCCTGTTGAAATATAGATGAGTTGTGCAGTATCAGGTGGTGGCTGCAGTAACATCAGGCCACTCCAGATCCCTGCAGAGAGACAGAGACCAAGAGCAAGTCAGATAGAGCCATTAACAGGATGGATCTATTATTAAGGGGATGTATGTTGTGTACTGTCACACCAGGACCAGTCACATGCTGGGCCTTGATACTGTCAGGTTAATCACATGGGATTCTGCAGGGGAAGTCTGTTGGAGAGTGTCTCTGTTTATTCAGAATTTAAAGGCATTTTAATTTCTTAGTTAAGCTAATATGGTGTGATTGATAGGTTTATGGCTATAAAGTTGGTTTGGGTGTTAAATGCAATTCTTGGTGTTAGATTTGTCTGTTTTGACATTGTGACCATTTGGAATCTGCAGTTACAATAGTATGGTAAGTGTTTTCAGTTTGCATTTGTGTAAGTCTTCTTCAGTCTAACTAACATAATCCAAATAGCTACTGTATTTAATAAGATTTCAGCCTGATTTAGGGTGTTGGCTTTTGTCTGCTAATGAGTGCAGTGATGGTAGAGCTGAGGGTACAAGAGGAATGGAGTTTAAAAGGCCCTATACAGGAAAGGATGAAAAGAAACGATGGTGACCAGAGAAAGACACCAGTCTTTACCACTGGGACCAATAAAATGTTTAATGAGAAAGAGATACACACTTAAAGCAGAACAAGAATCGATGCCACTGAATACTCCCAAGTGGGGAACAACGTGTCTTTATCACTTAAGCAGAGGCAAAGATATTTTTTCAGAGTGTGTTGCATGAAAATGTCTGAAATAAGTAGACTTCAGTTGTATTTTCTTAGACACTGAATGGAAAGAGGAAATTGTGTTCTGTGTGTGTGTTTATACAGTGAACACAGGCAAAAAAAAATAGAGGACACTTCTGGACAGGTCCGTTAGAGTGACAAGATAGATCCAGATTTTGTTTTAATGAGCATTCATTGAGCCTCAGAGTGAGATGGTGGCGAGGATGGGAAAGAAGTAAATGAGAGTGTGTGTTTGTGTGTGTGTGTGAGAGAGAGACTGTGTGTTTCCAGATGTTGTAGGAACAGCTGGCCATCAGTGGCAGAAGCAACTACCTTGGCCAGGCTGAGATGTGACGATCCAGCACAAGACTTAACACACACACACACACACACACACACACACACACACACACGATGAGATGTAGCCTTCCCAGAGGAACAGCACCGCTGCCTGCAGCAGCTGTAAAACACATACACTTTCGTAACTGGCAGCCTCACACACTTTCTGATAAAAATCACACCAAACACGTAAACACAAGGTGCCACATGTGCATGCTGTGCATTTCTATACAGACATTACTGATGAGGTAAGAAAGGGGAGAGGTGCAGATGGTGTAAAAAACAGATGTGATTAATTAATAAGGAAGTTTAGCCTGTGACAATTTTGATAATTAATTAATTCACCTTTTGCTCAGCCCCCTCAGGCTTAGTGACTGTCACTACACCTGTCAAGTCTGTGCTTACGTGGATGATACACAGTTTATAATATCAGTGGCTACTTTTCACATCAAATTCTTTGCCATTTTTGAAACAATACGTCCATGATATCAGAAAGAGGTAAAAAGCAGCTTGTAATGACTACTGTTGCCAATAGATTTTGTGTTGGTTGTCCAAAATGATGGACTTGATCCCTAAGGGACCTTGGAAATTTGTTCTGAGATCAAATTGGACTTGATGATTCTTAATAAGTACATATACCCAACCTGTTTTCCCCAAAATATAACACACTTGACAGGTCCGACAGGTTCTAGATCTCTGCTCTATATTATGGACCCAACATACTGGGTAGTTAAAATTGCTGCTTAAAATGCTGTTATATTGCAAACACTTTAATCATGTTGGATACAACATACTGCAAATATAATGTTCAGATGTAGAATTTTTTTGTTCTATTGTCACTTGCTCTGTTGTTGTTGTGATGCGAGCTGCTGTAAGGCCTTAATTTCCCCAGCTTGGGGATCAATAGATAACCCAAGTTTGCCGTATTCTCCTCTGATTGTCCAGCATTTATGCATTTCTCTCATGACGAGTGCTGATCCAGCATCTTCTCAGACCCACTTGGGTATTACACATAATGATCAACAGGTAATAGAATGGGTTTGACTTGGACGCAGTTGACTAAACACGAACCTAAACCCGTACATTAAAATGATTTTTTTTTTTTTTTTTTGGCAAACTCTGGCTGGCGTTGCTGAAGTTAATCCAACACAGATCAGGACAGACAGAGCCGCTAACGTTACCCTAAACTCTGAAATGCTAACAATTGTACTTCCCAACCTACCACACTTCAATCTCTAAACCATGGATATATAGAGACCTGGACGTAGTGTTGGAGGAGGAGCCCTGTTCAGTCCTAGAGTTGCTCAGTGGCGCATGAAGCCAAAATGGTTCAACTGCAATGTATGAAATTAACTGGATCATCAAGGGATTATTGGCACTACTTCTGCATTGTGCAGCCCAGCCAGCAGGCGCACTAGAGACTAGCAACTTCTGGTTAAGCGCTTTGCTAACTTATGTGAGGATAGAATTCTCCAACTGTGCATCTTTTCTAGACTTTGCAAATGTTATCAGACCAATAGTGAAACAGTCATTTCGTGGGGCTGTGACGCTCAAAAAAATGGATCCACAGATTTCCAGATGTCTCTTTTCGTTATGTAAGTCAATGGGAAAAAGTCTTTTGGGCTGTAGTTACACTGTTTGGCCACTACAAAATTTGGCTTTGAAACCCGGCACACCTCCTTGGGGACCTGCTTTAAAAGGCAACTATTGCTATTTCTAATACCCCATGCACATAGTTGCAACATGTAGAGAAATCTAAAGCTTGACAGGCTTGATTTGCGTAGTTTAAGGTTGCTAAACTATGATGAGACAATTGCTGTTCAGGGGCTTAGTGAATAACCAATTTTAAGTTGTTTTTCTAAACAAATGTGCCAAACATTTGCTGATTTGAACTTATCAAATGCTTCTTTGGTTTCTGAGTGTTTGTTGGACAAAACAAACTATTTGAAGACATCACCCAGAGACATTTTGTATTCTAAAAGATTAATATAATTGCCTAATATACTTTGCGATTAATTCCAGGTACTAATGAAAAAAGAAATGATGTGATGATGAAATTAAATGAATGATTGAAAGATAGCTCGAGAGCAGCAGAGGAAATACACAATTAGAAAATGGATAACATTAATTGGAAGAAAAGCTATTAGAGTGATGGAGAATGGGAACCAGTATGAGAAAGATAAAGTGTAAGATGGAGTCAAAAGGGTTAATTATGTAAGTGCTACAAGTGGAAAGAAATGGAGGGATGTTGAATGAGATAAACGGAAGAGATAGAAGGAAGAGAGTGTGAGGGCATTGTGCTCCACGTTACATTAGGTAGCTACGAGCAGAGAACCTGTCTAATTTAAATCCAATTACTCCTCGCCTGTTTTCCTGGTTCAAGGCCGGCGTGCCCTAATTGCGCTGAATGAGGTGCTCAGAGCCCAACTCATGCTAATCTTAACACACACGTACACGCTGAGATCTTCACCTCATTTAATTTATTTACAGTTTTAATTCACCGCAAGACTCTATGCTTCTCAGCTCACCTCAGTACTCAGGGCTCCTGCTGCACTTTTTGCTTGTTGGAATCAGTTAGGGACCAGACATCGCCCTTGATTGTAATTGCTGCAGTAAATTGGGATAATTTTTCTATTAAACAGAAATATAGCTTGGTAAGAGTTCGGTGGAGGTTTGTTAATCATAGAGGCTCTGAGACTGTGAGGGGAGGGAGGCTGAACACAACTCAAGATGCTGTCTTCCTAGCAGTTTTTCTTTAAGGGACTTTCTCTTCCCTTTTTCCCCATACGTCTCATGCCTGTTCTATTGATGTGTGTGTGTGTGTGTGTGTGTGTGTGTGTGTGTGTGTGTATGTATGTTTTCTCTGAACATTTTCAGCAGTTACAAATGTTTTTAAACAACAAATATGTATGGAAAACTCCCTTTACTACTTTTTCCTAACCATCTGAGAGATACCACAGACTCATTTTTGTCTTTAAAGGGGGCACAGGGGATCTTTACGGGGAGATAGCAGGCCAACAGTAAATGCCACATAGAAGTGGTATACATCATCTAAAAGCTGGAAACCTTAATTTGATTAATTTGAGATGCAGCTATTCAAACTTTAGAGTTTATTGTGTATAAGGTCTTAGAACATTATGCTGGAAGTGTTCAGTGGCCATTCCCATGCTCAGTTATGTCTCATAAGTTGTTGCACCAATTTTTGGATTAATACCCTTTGTTACACAGATTTGATCCCCACTGTGATTTGGTATCACTTTCACCATGGCAAGCCCTTCTATTGTGGAAACTGCTTAGAAACTCCCATTTTGTCAACATACTTTTCAAAACCATACATCATCTGAGTGCCTAACGTCTCTAGTTTGTGGCTGTAAAGTTTTAAGTGGCTGTGATTATCTTAGAGGTCACAGTTGGTCATTATATACAATGATGTCCAATTGGTTTCAGTATAATGAAATGGCTTCTATAGTGTCAAATCTCATTGCACATAAATAGAATTGGGCTCATTGAATCCACAGGAGTCTCAGACTTCCAGTCACAACCAATTAATGCATTTCCAAGACTGTTTAGGGACCAGCAATGCAGAAATATTCAAATACATTATGCAAAAATGACTCATCTGTACTGCCTGCAAAAAGCTGCATGGTTTGCCCAAAACTGTGTGGAACTAGCATAAAGTGGAAATATCTGTGAAGGGAAGACCCATTGAACCCAATTTCATTCTTGCTAAAAATTTAGCCTGACTTGACAGTGTAATTATATTACTTCCAGATAAGCTAGCATTACGTGGTTGGTACCAGTGGATTAGCTTCGAAACTCCACATGCTCAAGCCTCTGAAAGACAGTAATGTTAGACAAGATCACTGGCAGTCCTGTGGGTCTCTTAATGAATGCTACATGAAAATAAACAGCAAACCGCTATATGTAATATGACACATGAAAGTCCAGTAAGGAATGGCAATGAGTGAAAGTAAAAGCACTAATTTGGACTATACCAATAACTCATTTCCTGCAAGTGGTAGGAGACCATATTGCAGACACAAAATATTCGGGCAATGATATGTTCTTCGTAGTTTTAGCAACTGAAAAGCATTGCCTTGAGGCTGAAGCACCCTCTTTTAGCTGCAATGGTGTTTGAAGGTGTTTTCATCCATATTGGATGAACCGTGTAGAGCCCACAGCCCTTTATATAGTTTCGCCCCTATGTTTTTTGTTTTTTTTTCTTGACTTGTGATAGTAAGAAAAGCACAGGTGTGAATAATAAAAACGATGATGGCAGTCATTGAGCTGCTTCAGTTTCAGGGTCCTGGCATCGTTCATGCTGGCTTACAGGGACACTTGAATAAAACAGATCCAGCCGTTAATGTGATTAGTAACACCTGCTCTTTACGTACTATGACAAGTTAAAATGTCTGCAAGGAAAAAGGCCCATGCAGCAGGACAGTGATCCTAAACATACAGCTAAAGATGAAGGCCTTTTTTTTATGGCTGAACAGATGAATGGCCCTCAGTCACAAGACTTCAGTCCAAAAAAGTAGTGATTGTTGCAGCAGTTCAGGCTTACTGGTTGATTTTCCATACTTTTCAGAATGATGCAGAGAGCAACGTGGAACAATTGATTAGTGGGGATTTCAAGTTGCTCACGTAATGGAATTTCTTCTTTTTATGCTTGCATCAGGTTAGCCAGCAAGGCTGCATTAACGAGTTATTAAAATTGTTATTTGAAGTTGTATTTTAAAGAGTGATGAGAGAAGTATGCAGAGCTTTTACTTAGGGGTGCATTATGTAGGATCCAAGGGGGATATATTGGCAGAAATAGATTGTAATAGTAATAACAGTATTTTCATTAGTTTATAATTACCTGAAACAAGTTGTTAAAAATAGTTACGAGGGGCTCCAGTGCATAACTATGTATATATATATGTATATATTTTCCAGCAGTGTGTCTTACTGCTGCTTTTATGTTATCTGCTTGCAGATGTGCCCAGCTTTTTAGTCTTGACAGATTTTGCACCTAAACAAGCAACTGTAAATCGTATCGTCTTGTTGCATAAATAAAGAGACTTGATATTGTACATTGGAATCAGTGCTCCCTCTAATTTTGAAAACTTTCTGAGCAGACATTCATCTCCTCTGATCACCTACTTGAGCGACCGTGGGCACATCTGACGCATACACGTTACGTACACATAGCGGTGCCATGGCATCACCTCTCCAACCCCAAATATCATTACAAGTGAATATTACTATAAAGATTAATAATAAGATTATTTTAACAACATGAAGTACTGAATATCTAGGTCAGTTATAATTAACAATAACAAAACATTGTTTTGGCAAAATAGATTTTGCATTTATTGCCATAATGTGAACAATTAAGAGAAAAACGTGCTCCATAAAAGTCACTTGGAGACAATACACAAACATTTAAGAGTGATGGCAACACAAAGAGCAAACACCTCTTGGGGATACAAAAAAAGTAACACTCTTTAATAGTAATTGTCAACTACTTTAGGCCTCTAAACTGCAACAAATATAAAATGCTAGATCAAAAACTAAATGTAAACTTAAATTGTAGTTGTACTACTACAGACAGTGCCACTGTACTGGATGAAAACATTTTCCTGGCAAAAAATGTTAGTGGCCAGGCAGTGCAATGAGTGCATGTAAACATACATTGTAAACAAAAATTGTAGCAGAGCTACTACTACAGACATTGCTGTACTGGATGAAGTTTTTACTGGCAAAACATATTGCTGGCCTGGCCAGGTAGTGCAGAAAAATATCAGAATATGTTTATGTTTTAAGTGTTTGTGTATACATATTCTGTGTGTGTGTGTGTGTGTGTGTGTGTGTGTGTGAGTGTGTGTAAACTCAGCTTGTACTTTTGCTTCACGTCTTGCACATCTCGGAGACAACTCCATTCTCGCTTGAAAAAGAAAAAATATCACTGAGTTTCACTGGTGGCGTTTGCTCATCTGTTTGTATGTACTCTGACAGCCACCCCACCTTAAACGACGCACACATGGGGCATATCTTCAGGTGGCAATTGGACCTCTTCACCCCATGGGCCTTGGTTCAACCGCACTGCCTACACAGTCTGTATTTACGCCTCTGCCTGAAACAGTCATTTTGTTTTTCATTTAATTATAATCAGTCGTTTATATCTACATACAGAGTGGGTCCTCTTCTAGGATCCTCTTGTAGGTTGCAATCTGCAACTGAACCTCTAGAGGCCACTAAATCCAACAAACTGGACCTTTAAGTAAAAAGCACAGCATAGGAATACTCAATAACTTGTAAAAGTCCTGCATTCAAAATCTTCAAGATTGAGTTTTTCCTTTAACCCTTATTACAGTTTCTTTTGTTCTTTCCACATGGAGAGTGCTGGAGCAGTGTGTGTCAGACTCACAGCCTTCTTTCCAGAAATGATTCCACAGGGTTGAGCATTCACTGTGACTTAAAATTTATTGCAAAAAAAACCCAAACACATAACATGATGCAGTGTCCTTATATTGCAATGGTAGCATTTTTGGTTCCATTCAACCACAGAGCTTATGGCTGAGGTCAGTGATGGTGTCCACTGTCACCTGCCCTCTCTCTGCCATGCACCATGCACACCAATTTAAAGGACAGCACTCTCAGCACCTTTGGAGGTGCACATATTACAAAGACAAATGTGATTACAAATTAAATGAAATACAGCTCCTACAGTCTTACTTTAGTAAAAAACAAAGCTAACAGCATCAAATACACTTAAACAAGAACTAAAAGTAAAGGTACTTATACAGAATGCTAATGCTAACTAAAGCTGTCATATAAATGTAGTGTATAAAATATATGTTTCCCTCTGCTCTGAAAGTAGCATAAAATGAAAATGCTGAAGTGAAGCACTAGTACATCAAAAATGTACTTAGAACAGTAGTTGAGTAAATGTACTTACTTAGATTCCATCGTTTTCTATTTGTCAACCACAGTACCCATAAACATTATATTTCAGTCAGGAACACTTTGGTCAAAGAAAACTTTATTTCCATTTGCAGTATCTTATTTGCCGGTATGGGTCTGTTCTGCCTCTCTCTCTCTCTGCCTTTCCTCGGGCCTACGCAGAAAGAGTCTTTCACACCCCCATGTGGAAAGGCAGAGAGAGCACACCTATCCGCCCCTCTGTCTGCCCTTCCACATGTCAATGAGGAGGCAAACCTCCCTGCCCTTCCATGCGCCTACATGGAATGCCTAACGGCCTATTTTCACCAGATGCGTGTTGGTTGCGTCTCCGCTCCAGCACGGCAGCAGAGCCGATAGGATTCAATTCTAGTCGATGTGTGTGTTTCCACCGGCTGCGGCTGTATTGCATTCCGACTCCATCACAGCTCCGGCACTCCAGAGCCCTCTGCAACAGATACGCAGGACTTGTATTTTTGCCGGACGCCGGAGCACAACGCAGCAATTCAGCACAGAGCAGCTCTTGCGGGGCAGGAAGTCGTGCAGAGAAACACAGTAAAACATCCAGTTAATTTTCAAAATAAAATACAGTGTTCACGGCGGATCATATTTCCCTTCACTACACCTTGAAAACTACATAATGGGCAGAGGCAGGCCTGAAGTCAACAGGTCAGAGGTTTTCAGACGTCATTTCACCCTGTTAACACCATGGATGAGGAGATATTCATCATGGCAGTGCACCGAGATGTCTTCCGGCGGAGCTGCACCGCTCCGCACAGCAAACGCAGCCGGTGGGTATTGACGGACGGCGGAGCACGCAGCGGATAACCAGTGCTGCCATTCCGCAACGACATGCATCCAGTGGAAATCCAGCGTAAGGCAGGTAGAGCAGCAGCAAAGACCCCCGAGAACAGAACAGAGCAGCATCAATGACGAACGGAGATGACGTTGATTAGTCAGACACAGCATGAAAAGGAAGAGCTGGGGTGGAGGCAGGTTGCAAAGTGACTTGCAGAGGAAGCAGCAACAGTAGGCAGGCCAGAGCAGTTTAAATAGGGCGCCCTGAATGAGATTCGCCCATTGGTTGCATAGAAAGGAATCACGTGACTCCCTTCCATCAATCAGCTGCTCCATCAGTTAATCGGCTGTTGAGATCAGCTGATGTAGCTGGGATGTGAGCTGAGCTTGACATCGTATCCTGCCTGATCTAACGCTATGCTCAATTTCAGGTGAAATTACAATCCTGCATTTCTAAAATATGAACTGTTTAGTAACTCAGTCTGGTTTTCACCTTAATCACAGTAATTTTCTCACTACATAAAGCAGTTGTGAAAGCACTTTATCAGACTGCATCGGCCTGCTGTTGGTGGTGTGACTTTGATCATTTGTACATTAGCACAAGATGGATTTTTTTTTCTTTTTCCAATTACAGCAAACAACCACAAAAATCATTCCAATCCCGAAAAATAACATTCTCAAATCCCCCCCAAGACTTGTGTCTGGTTTTCTCCTTCTCTTTTTCTCTATTAGTGCTTTATGGAACACATTTACACAAAATGGAAACCACCCAGCTTTAAGCATGGTGATTTACATTAATAGAGCATGCGTTTCTGTGTTCTCAAGGTTGTTCTGGTAATAAAGTAACAAAGCATGTGGTTCAAAGTATGAATTCCTGTCAGAGCAAGATTTACGTGTGTGGTCTTTTATGACTTGAATAATGTTTTACAAGGTCTGTAATCCCCATTGTGAATTCCCACTGTTGTTAGCCTGAATGCCTCTTGTCAGCGCTGCTTATTAATCAGTCTCTGCAGTGCTTTTGCCCCCCTCCCCAAAAAAAAGCCCTATCCAAGTAAGTGTTCTTGGCTGTGTTGCATGATTTAAAGTCAGGCAGTCACAGAGAGCAGTGAAGTTTGCCGGCTCTCTCTGGAGTGCACTTAAGTAAGGAAATAGAGTGGATGAGAAAGGGAAAGGTGTCTGTGGCAAGTGTTAAGGAGGACCACAAGATGACGGTGTCAGTGAAGGATGCGTTCGGGCAGAGAGAGCAGAAGGTATTACAGGGATTTTTGTGGGATTTAAGAAATAAGACAGGAGAATTCCTGGAGAGATATAACTGTAACTAGACAAGTTTCCAGTTTATTCCTGGTTCCCTGCCCTTCTACGTCTGTCCACATTCCCTCCGAGAGGAGGAAGGGAGCGGGACGGATGGGAATAGTGGAGAGGGAAGGGAGGAGCATGGCTATTAAGAGGAGAGAGGGCCCTTTTGAATCCATCTCTGGAGGGAAATGACTGTGAATCCCTAACAAGACCTGAGAGACACAGGGAAGAGTTAGCAGGGTGACAAGGAGGGCAAGCAGAGGGAGGGAGGAGAGGAGACGGGCGGAGATAGCCAGAGGATAACTAGCACGGCTAACAGCACAATGCAGAGGAGGATTAGAGCTGGGGCAGTCTCACAGTCCTCCCCAGTGACCTTTGACCTCTCTCACTTCAATCCGCTGCCTTGTTACACCTCTACTCATTTCTCCTCTCCATTACGGTCCCTCTGTTCCCCTATTAAAGGCTGGATGTGTGTGTGTTTGTCCTTATGTAGTATTGTGTTCCACGGATTGATTCTCCTGTTCTCTGTAAATGACCTGCTAAGCCCAATAACCAGTCAGAGAGCAGAGCCCAGTTTGATTGACAGCTGTGGGAAAGGTCCCAGATGGTTCCTGCAGCAGGAAAATGCTTCTCAGGCAGATTGTAATGCATTCACCCTCCTCCTCCTGCTTTCTCTCCCTTGTTTTGCTTGTCATCGAGCTATAGACTCAGACATTTATCTCGCTCAATTCTTCTTAGACGTGCTAATCTGAAATTTTACATATCCCTCCATCTAGTAATTCCACCATGTGCCCGTCCATCTATAAAGCTGTGGGGGAGGTTGTGCGTACACTCAGGATCCAGCAGAGAGTGGACAGCTTTAGTGGTTTTGACGGAGATATAATCCTCTCCCCGTGGTTGTATCTTGTCCACACGTCTGCTGCATTTCGAGCTTGACGTCCCACACTTATCCACATCTCAGCTTGGTAAATAATGCCCATGCCGGACAGATAAGACGTCTGTGCACATGTGCTTACACACAAGCACAGTTGCGGATGCCCAAGTGTTTTTCTCACTCTGTCCCTCTTTCTTTATCTTTATAAGCCGTGAATGTTTTCCTGTGATATAATCAGGGATGTAGAGGAGGTCAAAGCAATTGTCCAAGTTAGGTTTAACCACTGTTGTGGAAGAGGGTTTTCCTCAGGCTGCAGACAGAAGGTGGAGGTCACTACTGTTTTTATCGGTGTTAATGGAAAAACAAATGCTATTTTATTGTAGTTATAATACTGTGTCATCTGTATTAACCTCTTCTGTTGTATCCCTCTCTATCGTAGACCCGCCGTTTTTCTCTTTTTCATGGGGGTCAGGGGATCTTACGGGGGAGATAGCAGGTCAACAGTAAGTGCCACTTATAAGTGGTGTACATTATCTGCAAGCTAGAACCTAAAGATTCAACACATTCTCACTCCGACCTCGTCACATATTGATGTTTTGGTCATGGACTTTCCATGTCAAGAAACATGCAGGGTACCCTGGCTGCATTGGTTGTTGACGTTCTAGGGACACCATGTCAAGTTCTGCCTGTTACATGCTTTGTCTTTTTTTTTTTTTTTTTTTTTGGGTTGATAATTTTGGGGGCATTTTTTGCCTTTAATCGATAGGAAAGCGAAGTGTGAGGAGAGAGAGGGGGAGTGACATGCAGCAAAGGGCCACAGGCTGGAATTGAACCCAGGCTGCTGTGGCAACAGCCTTGTATATGGGGTGCCTGCTATATCCACTAAGTCACAGACACCCCATGCATTGTCTTCTTTCAAGATATACTTCCTTCAACAATGAAACATGTGGTTAGGAAAAGGTTAGGTTTTTAGGAAAAAAGAACAGGGTTTGGCTTTAGAATCTTACAGGATGCAAACGCCGCTCTCTTGGGTGAAAGTCAGTGTTTATTGGACCCATCCACCACCCCTCCCACCCGCCCCACTCTGACTTTTTCGTCTTAACTTTAATCCTTGTCCAGCCGCGTTTCCCACTGACGCCGCAGGGCGCTATTAGGCTATAATAGCAACTAACCACATATCAGGCCAGTATTAAAGGATGCCTTTTTTCGTTGGTTTCTGACGCCACAAGTTACTGCCCAAGTGCTGGATTTCGACGACTTTGGTATAAGACCGGACTCAAAGATTTATTTGAGAAGCAGCTCAGCACTGTGTGTCAAGTTTTTCTAGTCATAAATCTGACTAATAAATAGACATTGTATTTTGGTTAGGCTCCTATTCAAACTTTAAAGTTTAAAGTGTATAAGGTCTAAGAACACCATGATGGAAGTATGTGATGGCCATCTCCACGCTCAGTTACATCTCATAAGTTCTTGCAGTAATTTTTGAGTTGAAACCATTTGTTACACAGACTTGATGCAATAATTAAGGTTTTTTTTAAATCATTGGTGTATTGATAAAAATGTTAAAAAAAAATTGCTCAAAAACACCACATTAAGGCACAAAGATCTTGAGAAACACCATAGCAAAATCTGTGCTGTGATGTGGTATCAAAAGTTCTGACATTTGGTGGTATCTGTAAGAATTGCAGGCAATCACTTCTGTTCTGGAAACTGCTCAGAAACCCTCTTTTTGTCAAGACACCTATAAAAGCCACATATCCTCTGAATGCCCGAGGTCTCTAGTTTGTCTCTGTAAAGTTTCATGAGGCTGTGAATATTTAAGAGGTCACAATAGGTTATTTTATACAGCGATGTCCCTTTCAAAAAATGGGGGACTAACATCATCGGACATGAATAAAATTGAGCTCGTTAAATCCACAAGAGTCTCAGCTGTCCGCAAGTACCCAATTTATGAATGTCCAAGACTATTTAGGGACCCTAGTATGCAGAAATATTCAAATACAGTAGACAAAAAAATGAGGTTTGTACTGCATTTGCTTGAGACTAGCATAAAGTCAGCATGTTTGTAAAGGACAGACATGTGGGTACTCATGTTTATTCAGGTATCCTAAGGTAAAGGGACCCCTATGAAAATGGCCATGGCCAGACAGAAGGACATGTGCATCTACTGCCAGCTCATCTAACACCACAGAGCAAGGAAACGTTACAGCCAAGGAGGACGCCATTAATGTTTACATCTCAGGCTGTCACGAGCATGAACCTCTTGTCCATGAGTAGATGCTTGCCTCCTTCTGCGCGGTGTGGGTTGGTAGAAAGAAAATAGTTCCTACATGAAGCTGCTCACACAAAGATCTATGGGTTGTCTTGAGTGACTGGGTCATGATTTCTATAAAGAGACATTGCTTGAAATGTATTTTTGGAGCGCTTTGAGCACCACAAGCTGAGTGCCATCCAGTTCCATTATATTGGAAAGAAAGCTATGGCCGATATCTCCATCACTTGGCAACTCGCCCCAAAGCAATTTAGATGGATGAATAGCACAACAGGGAAGAGAGAAAATATGTTTTTAATTTGGGGTGAACTGTCCCTTCAAAAGCAGAAATAGTTATTGCTATTTTCTACCCAGTTTATAATTTATTACAAAATATGATTTACATCTTTCATTTATTTCTATGGCCTGGATATGTTGCCCGTGAGGGTATAAATTAGAAAAAAAAGAGAAATTAATATTATTTCAATTCCAGACTAGTCTCAAACCTTCATGTAAACTTTTAAAAAGAATAGTTTAAACTGTTATTACGAAACCATTGTGTGATCAGCAGTGGAGAAACTCTGAGCCTAGCCACTTTTAACCGATCCCTCTTCAAGTTACAGCAGACAATGACCCTGATAAAGACCTGTGAGATTTAATATTTGCATAAACCGTACAGTGTGCCTTGGATTGTTTTTGAAGAAGAATATTCTTCACTCATGCAGTGAGCCCTTCACAAGATGGAATGAACCCTCCTCTTAATTTGAAGACCCTTTGGGAGACAAAACTATTTTGTGATCATCATGTCTCCCACTGAAATTAAATTAAAGAGGACATAAAATGATTTTGTTTTTAATTAATTAATTTTTTAATTACTTAGGCAAGCTGGTCTGTGATACTGAAGTACTTTTTTTCCCTGGCACAGCTCTCACTTTCTCCACATCTCATCAAACGGTCTTCTCGCCCTTCTCAGTTAATCTTCCTCCCACTTTAGATGGAGCACGATTTTTTCATGTCATTAATAGACAACATATGTCTGTACGTACACATTACTGTAGCATGAAATGAGATGTGGGCTAGAGCACAGATGACCTCCTGCGCAGTATGATGTAACAGCCGTCATGTTCCAACCAGTGAGACTTTCACACGTGACATAAGACTCACTTCCTCTACACCTGCCTAAGTTTGCAGTTTCCTGTGATGAGTTGGAACAGAATTTTTTTATCGATTCTGACCTGCTGTGTCACAGAGCTAATGAAACACCTCTCCTGGACTCTCACACTCACACGTCGAGACAGTTGCGAGTTGTTCTGGGGGGGTCATTGTCGGCCAGCATGACCCTGACTTCGGTACAGTAGCCAAGGTTAAGGTTAAGTTAATTAACTGAAGTATTTCTCATTTCTTGCAGACTGAATCTTTTACAGTCAGTATAATGTCTAATTTCTTTCATAGTGTATGTTACTGCAATAGTTTTTTTTTAGGCTTATACAGTTATCAGAGTCTTGCATGTACCTGCTGGGCATGAATTTTTCATGTCTACTAATATTTTTGGGACTTTCTTAGATCATAGGACTAACGTATAAATTTGGAGAATGGGCATAGTTGCCCCTTTTATTTTTTGCAAAGGCAAATTTATACAATACTAAACTATTAACAAATTCACCTAATAAATAAAACCAAACCCAACTACAGTCATTTAACACTAAGTAATAGTTATATTACTTGGAACAGGAAAATACATTTTGATTTGGGATCTGTAATTGTTTACCAAACTCAAGAGAGACTCAGCAGCCAGACATTCTACATTATCCGTTTAAGAGGGGCTTAGATTGTCACTACAAAAAGAATAGCTAGTCCAGCTTAACATTCCACCTCAAGCGAACCTTGCTCACCAACCTCAGGGCTAACCCCAAATCTGCATTGTGAATCCGACTGGTAGGTTCCAGTCATATAGGAATCAGTGCCATGTTGGCTACAGGGTTCGGTACCCAACCCTTGTGGGCACCGGGTGAGGACGAAACTATCTGATCCAAAACCCATTCTACTATACTATAAAGTATGCCAGAAAAATTTAGAATGTCCATATACATAGTGGGTGAAATGTAGTACGCAAAAAATACGAGGATGTTCTACCACAAGGTTCCAATTTTGCAGTATGCCACATGCATGCTGACGATACCTCACATCGACTGAGCCGCAAGATGATGGCGCATTCAAGTAACTGATGACCAGTCGAATAGTAATAAGAGGAATATAACTAGTACATAACTATAAAAATAACAGCAACAGAGAACTGCAGATGTTTCACTGTCACAAATATATTAGAATCTACAATCTGTGCAGTTAAAACTTTAATGTCAAACTACATACTATAGCCCCTTTTACACTGCCAGATTTTCTGCGAACGTTGGGCCGTTTTGCTGGTAAGCTGTGAACGTTTAGACACACATTGGCGAGTTGATCCGAGGTGCCCAATATTCCACCTTGTAGGGTAGTTATATTGGCGGAACCCTTTCAGTTTAAACAAACCAAGGTGGCCTTCTGCAACGGGAGGAGCTGTTGATGACACTGCACGTGTGAGCCACTGGTGGTGGATAAACCGCATTCCAGTGTAAATAAGAGTAACTTAATTGTGAATTCAGCTGCATTAAAACACAACACAGGACATCACAGAGAGCAGGAGGTGACTAAACAGAAGTTTAACAGGCTGAGAAAACTTCTGTCCTCTCTAACTTTATCTGCAGTCACTCATTTTAACTGTCGATACAGCCGATCACACAGCTGCTGTCGTTATGTTAATTACGTCAGATGGCTTCGCGATTATGCAGTAATGATTTGATTACCACCGCAGCGCAGCAGCTTGGATGACATTTTAGCTGCGATTAAATCCCTCGGTAATTTCTTCCTTGTTTGGTTGTCTGACAACAGAAACAAGAGACGTATGTAAATGAAAACAAGCGTATCGTAAATTTGTCTGGATGAAAACACAGCACAGGTGACTTGTGAAAGGAGGCAGGGCGGAGGTTTCCTGGACTGACACACATTACAGCAGCACTGTCTGCAGCCTTCTCCAGATAAAATGTAAAATATTTTCGGTTGCCCTGTAATTCACCTTCATCAACTTGCTTTTCTCACTTTTTCTGCTTTTTAAATTTAAAGATAAAACATGCTGACTGTAGACATTTACTGTTTGGACTGTTAACGTGATCAGTTTGATAATGCAGCGCAGGATCTTCTGTTCACGAATCTGAACTCACACACTTCATCATCTGTTCTTCCACTGGAACTGACCTTCTACAGATATTTACAGCTTTGTTTACACACAAATCTGTGTGTGTAAAACTAGAGTTTGCCATGAGTGTGGCACGCAGTCTCTCTTCCTCTCTTTAACTATTTATAGCGTATACATATCGGGCTGTAACGTCGTCTGATTTAATTCATCTCTTTTTTGGGATCAGAGATGGGGCGACAAAATCTATTATTATAGGCTAATTATTACTCTGGTTTTGCTCTTCCTGTGTATATTTAAAAAGCCTTTCAACTCCAGTTAATAAAAGGAGTCCATATACAAAAAAATTGGTCCTTATCAATTCCTTCAACAGTCCTTTTATAATGAAAATAAATGCAAAGTGGTGTTTGATTCAGTAGCTGCAAAGTCCATGTGTCTTTCCAAAGGTTTAAATAATTAATGGAGGAGTGTTCTCTGATTAGAAAAATGAATATAACTGAAATTTCTTCAGGAATTAATCAGCTGAAAGAACTTTCGCGCTTAGTTAAACCTTCCTTTGGTCCATTATGCCAGTCAAAGACACTGTGAGGTACACATTGACTCACAGAGCGTGTATAGATGTGCAAAGCGTCAGTGAGAATAAAGATTTGCTGACAAGGTAGTTGTTGCTTTCTCAACAAGGTGTAGCAATAGGACTTAATCAGTGTGGGAAGTGAAACAGTCTAAACTCCCATAAGTTCTGACTGTGCAATAAACAGGGATTGGTCCACTTATGGTTGGGTTGCCGGGGTGATGGTGTCCTGTTGCATCAGTTTCCTTAGTAGAAAGTGCATCAGAAGATGTACCCATATGAACAGGTGTAGGTGTTTTCCTCTGTGCCACTGTAGTACAAGAAGACATGACATTTACTTAAAATCTTAGCTTAATCCTTCTGTCTAATAACAGTCGTATGTTAGATTTGATCTCATTCTTAACTTGACATGACTTTTATGACTGTGGCATATGAGAATTCCCTTTCATCTTAAATGCAACATAAGCTGATGGAGTATGTCATAGTGTCATAGTGGTGTCAGGGCCTGATGGGGGAGCGGGGCCGTTTATTCTGCTCAGACATCGAGGCGTCCTCACATCCCAGTGCAGAAGCTGGTGATTTAGTGGAGAGCGTCCTGTAGACTCTGTCAGCAGCTGAAAACTGATGCTCAGCGTGACAAAGGACAGAGCACACCGCCGGAACACGCTCGCCCACTCAACTCTCGTTCATGTCGGAAGACACACAAGTGAATCTTTGTGCGTGTGTGTGTGTGTGTGTGTGTGTGTGTGTGTGTGTGTGTGTGTGTGTGTTCATTCATTTTTTTAGGTCTCAATGAAAGTGTTTCTGTGATTGAAATTGAATAAAAGAAGGGAGTTTGACATTTAAAATTGTAACTATTTGACCTTTTTATGTCCAACAGCAACAGCAATTTGTGTTCCTCTCAGTGCAAGACAGAATATCGCAGACAGTGTGAGACAAAAGGCAAAATAGTAACACCGAAAACAGCAGTATGTTCCTCAATTGTGCATGGAGGTAGAAATGACAAGTATGGATAATAAGATAGACAGTAATGATTGCATTCACAATATCATTGGCATCAATCTGAGTCTGGTAACAAGATGAATGAATGAAAATGGGTTATATGAGAGTGGAGTTGGACTCATGGGGTTTATTTAATATGTGTGTCTGAGAGCATGTGTGCAGTGATATTTCACTCTATGGGAGCACCTGCATTAAATTCTGTCAAATTTTGAATTTTGAGCATGTTTGGGGTCAAATTTTGAGTTTATTCAACTTTGGCTGCTAAACCTTGTGAAAAATCAGCGTAGTCTTCACACCTATGGCTCACGCAGCTGCCCGAGAGAGCGCAGCTGCATGTTCCATTGAAAATAATGGCCTGTCTCTGGCAGTGGCGCCCCCAAGGCAAGGCTATGAAATGACGGCTGGTACATGCACTCTAACCCCATGGGAGCTATGGGTTACTACACCTGCGCAATATAACTGGAGGTGCAGTGTTGAAGGGTTACAGAAGATAGCACTAGAAAGGCATAGTGTTGGCACAGGTGCTCTATGGGTGCCCTCGGCATGAGAGAGCTTCTAAGGTACACCGAATGGATGGTGATTTTTAACCTCCTTGCCCCATGGGGAGCCAAGATCACCCTGATCCAGTTGTTGGCCCCTTCACTGGCTGAAATATTTGGACAACAACATCGCCATCTTCAACACTTGCTTCTTAAGATATCACAAAGGATATGGTTTCTTGTGAAACTAGACAACCAAAGGTATTCATCGGAACCAAACATGTTGACATACCTTGTTGGGAAGGGGGCAAAAATAACGCTCCAAAGTTAGGCTAAATTTTGGCAAAGGGAAAAACTGGCATGGCCATTTTCAAAGGGATGCCTTGAACCCTCACCTCAAGATATCTATATGAAAATGGGTTCTATGGGGACCCACGAGTCTGACCTAAACTTGAGAAACCTTGTTCTGAATAAATGTTTTGTTCTTACAATCAAGGTACTTCTTCAAATTGAAGTTGTATATTTGGTTTGCTTTGGTTTTAATGAAAAGGACAGCCTATTTGAAGAACAATAAACCACATAACATATACAGATACAAAACATTAAAACAGGATTGTTGTGGAAGTATATTCTGAACAGAAATTTAAACACAACACTTTTGTTTTTTGCTCCCATTTTTCAAGGCACACAGAAATATATATCTTGGGCGCATGAAAAAAGTCACAGCTATTTTAACTTAAATCTGTGAAAAATGGGAGCAAAGACAAAAGCGTTGCATTTAAATTTTTGTTCAGTGCATATCAGTATGTGATTCTTTAACTCTTATATTGACATAGTAGCCTGTATACATCAACAGCATAATACATTTCTAGATATGTAGTAATTGCTTTTGGTTTTGGTGTGCCACCCCAAGGTTATCAATAGCCCCATCTTGTCGCCCCTATGAAAAATTTCTTGGGTTGCCACTGGTCTCTGGTGGTTTCTAATTGGTGCTTTTAGTGTAAAAGCCCTGTAGCATTTCAGGTGTTCAACTGGGTTGAGATCTGGTGACTGCAGATGCCAGAGTATATGACTCACATCATTTTCAAACCGTTGGTATGGAACCACTTGTATTTATTATGATGTTCCACTCATTCATTTGGAGTTTTCCTTAATTTGTATATTTAGAAGAAGCCATATTAATGTGAGTTCTTGTTGAGTGCCAGGCTTGAACCCATGCTGTCCACATTAGTCTGGATGCTAGAGCTCCCTCAGAGTCAGTGGAACCTTAATTCACAAAGAGGGGAAAGGAAAGAGAGATCAGTTAATCAACACACAAAATAATAATGCTCTTAGATATAAAAACACATCCATAGCTGTGAGGAGCAAGCAATCTAATGAACGGAACTGGACAATAAATACTGAGATGAAAAGTGTACCCGAACGAGCGGATATTTGATCTCTAATAACAGGGCAGTTTCAGCTTCATCAGATGCCTCCTTGTAAGTCCATCTCCACGTCTTTGATTTGTTTGGTGTCTTTGCCTTCTTCCCTCATTTCAAATTTCTCCTGCCTATTTATTTTCCTCCAGTGCTCTCACCTCACCCTCCTCCCTGGCCTCTCTCTTCCGATGAATATTCAGTTAAGTAATGGAGCTGATGGTGAAGTTGGTGTCAGCGGATGACTGACAATGTGTGTGCCGCATGTGGCCCTGCCACACCACCTCCCTGCGTCGCCCAAATTTTATGTCAGAGTGTGAATGTGTGTGTCCGTTTCTGTCCTGGGGCGGCGGTCCAGATGCCAGGTTGTTATGATGACTGAGCAGGTCCCTTCGTGTGTGTGTGTGTGTGTGTGTGTGTGTGTGTGTGTGTGTGTGTGTGTGTGTGTGTGTGTGTGTAAGACAGAGCAGAATGAGAGGGATGGAGGAAGTAAATCGCCTCACGCTTGGCTGCACACGGCACTATTCACAGCCACTGTCATCACTCTTCCTCAGGTATGTCGGCGGCTCTGAGGAGTGCGTGTTTGGTCTGCTCTTTGCGTTTCCTTTGCTTTACCTCGGCCTGTGAGTCTTGTACGCACTCGCTGGGTGAGAAACTGAGGAGAGAGAAAACATTAAAATGGCTCCTGAAGATTTTTGTGTGTTTTTGTGTTACTTCCGGCACAGGTACACTGTGTTCTTTGAAAGCGTCTGAGCTCGACTGCTTTGGCAGCGCGAGAGAGAAAGGGTGGGAGGGAGCTGTCAGTGTAAGGACATTTAACGGGTGGGAGTTGTGTGTGTGTTGATGTGTGTTTGTTTGAGGGTTGCCCAGTGTATGAAGGGATTAACCCTGTGGGAGTTTGACTGCGCTCTCATGTGTAGCCAACTGTGCTGTCTGCTACAGCTTCACACACAGACACACACACTCGTGTGCACACAAATTTTGCCATACACAGAATACACAGCCACACACTTTGCAGTCGCTTCATCACATTCACAAGCCTCGTATATACGTTCACACATAATCAGTCTCCCTGTCACTCTGTGTTGCTCTCTTTCTCCATCACTCTTACACACACACTTGTCGTGTCCAATCCCCAGGGGTGTGTGCGGATAGTGTTGTTGTGACACAGTCAGACTACAGCGTGACCTTTCAGTTGAGGGCGAGCGGCTGGATGTGGTCTGGGCCCATAGAGGGACCGCATGAAGCTGACAAGCAGAAAGAAGAGTCGGGACAGAGTGGAAAAGGTTTGGCTTGGCAGGGAAATCCTCCTCCTGTCTCCATAGCAACAGTCACACCGCTATGACCAAATTCCATCACACTCTTCACCAGTCTTCCCCTGTGCGTGTGTGTGGTTAAGCTTTTAAAATGTTTTCCCCCTCTACAGCGATCTGTGTGAATCCATAGTTTCCTGTGTTTCACGTTATTTATGCTCTGAGTTGCGCCTGACAGGCGTTCCAGCATCACTGTAGAGAATAAGATAAGATAGGGCGGCATCGCTTCATCATCCCCTCAGGAGGATTTTTATTTACCAGGCATCACATTTAGCAGTGGGAACAGACATACCTCACCGCTACAGAGACGATCCTCAATGGCATGAGACAGGAAGCGCAGCCCATTGATAGTTTCTTGGCGTTAGAAGTGCAGATTGCTACCAGCACAAATGAGCATCTAAATGGCTGAGTGGAGCACTGGGAGCACATTGAGGCAGCCGTTGGATGGGAGCATGAGGTCTCATTGAGACAGGATGGAGAGGAAACAGTTCTGCATGATGGTGTGGTGAATGCTGCTGGCAGTCCAACAGGGGACAGAGGGGGAGTGTCTGGTCTAATGGCCAGTGTAGTCTAATGGCCAAGGCTAGATTAAAGGCAAAAGCAGGAGCTGACAGCATTAGAAGTACCTGATGCTCGAGTTCCTTTTAGCCACCTGGGTACATGGCGGTGCAATCACACTGAATGGAGTGGGCTACAGATTATGGGGACCAACCTGGTAACCATAAAGTCACATGGTCAGCTAACATAAGTGCGTCTTAAGGCCCTGACTCACCAAGCCGTCGGTTGGCCGGCTGCCCAACAGACCTGCTGTTTCTTCCCACTTTAACCTGAATAACAAACAGTATGACATAGTGGCCAAACATGGAATTAGAACTTCTGGGTCCATCACGGGATGCTATGTGGCCCAGAAAAACTTTTTTCCCAAGAGACGTCTCTAAATCAGTGTATACATTTTTATGAGCATCACAACCATCGTAAAATGACTAAATTCAGTATCAAAATGCCATCTTTTCAGTCCGGTAACACTTTGAAAGCTTAAAAGAGTTAACACAACTCTCAAATTGAATAATTTCTATCCACACACAAGTTAGCAGAGGTCTAAACCTTATGTTTGTTATTCGGCCGGCATAAATCTCTAGTGCATTTTCTCTATGGGCCCAACAATGTGGAAGCTCGGAGTAATTTCATACCACAGAAATCATGTGTTATTAGTGCCACTGGTCCACTTTTATAGAAATTAACTTTAGTTTTAATTTCTAAAATAGTCCACATGATCCATACTCAAAATGTACATGTGGACAAAAGCAAAAAATGGCATGTACCAAAAAATATTTGACTGTTTCTACTATCAGGCTTCCCCTTACCGTCTGTATGGCCATTTTTCTGCCGGACCATCTACGACAACAGAGGAGCTTGGATTACAACACACATAAAGGAAGTGACTTCATTCTCTGCCCAGGATGCCATTACTCTACTACTGTATATCTTTACACAGCAAATAGCTGTTTGCTGCTATATTACTCCTCTAAGTGTCTTATAGAGCTCCTTCAAAGTACTTCTGTGCGTACAGATACAGCCACTTAGAATTAACTAGTTATTGCATGTTTTGTGGTTTTGAGAACTGCCAAAATATAGATGACCTGCTCCTAATTTTGCCAGAACGCATCGTTTGTAGCCAGACACAAGACTGAAGCTTCTCTGCTAGTATGCTGCTCATGCTACACCTCCAGCGTAGACACAGTGTAAGAGTCTACAGCCATGGTAGTTGCAGGCCCTACAGCTGAGGGTGATTTGACAATCACTGTAATGTCAGAGGAATGCTAAAGTCATTAGGACACATCATCTGGGAACCATAAATGTCTGTACCAAATTTCACGGCAATCTATCCAATAGTTGTAAAAATATTTCAGTGTGAACTGACCAGCAGCAGTTAAAACAAGTTTTACTCAGTGTCCACTTACTCTTGAGCTTATTGAGCGTATTATTCTTGAGTTTTGATGTAATATAGTCATCATCAGTAAGTTGAGTTTGCTCAGTTTCTGTTAAAAAGTTCCACTTATGCATGTTCCTGGGAAACCTTGATGACTTCTCGTCTGTGTTGATACAAACATTGAGCTTTAAATAGATTTTTGACTTTGATACCGTCAATAAAAAACATGTTTTTCGAAGACTTTTCTGACAGAATACAGTCTTGAATGGAAAAAGTGATTAAATTCAAGTGAACTAGAAGTTCAAGGGAACTAGATTCCAATGCTGATTAAGCATTCGATACCAGCTTTCGGGTACTTTGAATTTTCTGCTACAGGTATGTTTTGGTTGGTACAAAAGCAAAATGACCAGCGGTAACATAAGTTATCCTCTGTTATTCATTTTACATCATGTCATCTTACAAAAAAATATTAGACTGTACCAGTTTTTGTTGAATTTGCTCATCTTTGTTTGCCGAAAGAAACACCAATGGACCTGCCCTTAGGTATGAGTGATATAGGCAAGCATGGCCATTGCAGAGTCAATACAGTAGCTGGAATATAGCTATAGAAGTGTTTTACAGCTAGGTGTATTGAAATGATGGACATTTCCTGCACCGTGTCTACCTCTGAAGATCAATCAAACCCGCAGCCATCAGTGACCCTCAGTCTACCATCTGAGATACATGTCAGTCCTCTCTGGCAGAATTCACCTGAGATGAGATGTATCACCGGACTTCTCTCCTCATTCTGTCTCTTTGTTTCCTCCTCTCCCTCCTTTTATCTCTTCTGCCTCTGCTTGTTGTTTACGTTGTCATTTCTCGCTCCGTTGTGAACCAGAGGTGTTGCCGGGCCTGGATGAAATGACACGTGTTTGACAGAAAGCTGCCTTAGGGACGGACAGGGCAGCCCCCTTTAACTTCACTCTGCTGCCTGTCTAAGAGCACCACACACACACACACACACACACACACACACACACACACACACATAAGCAGATACAAAAACAGGGAATTTCTGTCATCCCCCGTTTTGTCACCTTGAGCCATATTCACACACTTGTCAATAATTTCACACATTTGAATGATTTGTTGTGGGTGTGGAAGGGCAGTACTGGGGTAGCGGTGGAGTTGAGGTCTATTTGGGAACCACTTCTGCTACAGGCAGGACACGTGAGCCACATATCCATCCACACACTCTATTGTCTTTCTTCGATTGTGGGCATGAGACGATGGTAACTACTGACCCAAGATTGAATGTTATTTTTAGGAGGGTTATTTCAGTTTGTTTGAATGCTTATGTGTATTTGTATGAGACATGACACAGCTGTATTAAAGCTTGAGTGCGGGAATTTTACATATAAATGAATGTCCATTACAATTAATCCCTTGCCAAATGAGTTCACACAATGCTGATTAAGCCCATTGCCACCAGGGAAAGCTCTCTGTATTTCGCATTATGCCAGAGTTGTGGTGTCTGTGGCGACTGTCCTGGGCTATCACGCTGAAAATAATGCATTTTACACCAACCAGCCAGAGCTAAAGGGAGCAGGAAGGGTGGAAAGACCATATGGACGCTATCACAGAAAAACCATGAAAGTTTCTGGAGAGGATGCTCCAGATAAAAAAGAATCTCAGTGTTTAGATAAAGGTTTTAAGTTACAATAAAAAAAAAAGCAATCAACAGGCGTACACATAAGCACATGAATCCACAGTGTTTCTGTAAATATTGTCCCTGCCAGAGGGGGAAGACAAACATTCCACACAGCGGCGTTAATGATAAATGGAAAGTGATCGCTGTCACAACTGGGAGTCATCCCTTGCTGAGATGCTCCACTGAAAAATGAATGCTCCACAAATTGTTCCTAGTTGTATTGGGATAATAAGAAAAGTGTGGGGCTGGGATTTGCCCAGGGTGGAACTGGGTGTGTGTGTTTTTTGTGTTTGTGTGCAACATCAGTGGAGCAATTGAGAGGATTGTGTGCCTACTGTGCTTGACTGGAAACACTAGGGGCTCAACACACTGATCACTAGCATTTTTGGTGAGCTTTTGGTGATCAATTAGTGGTTAAGGAAAGGTGGCAAACCCTTGATTTTATATACTTAACTTATTGTAATCATGATTTATGTAGCCGAATCCGTTATATTTTTGTCTCAGTTGAGAACTCCAGTTAACCCAAAGACAATATTAACTTTGTGCAGTGCTCCCAGGGCTTTCTATGATCCTAGAAAAGATTTTCTATCCAATAGCTTTAAGCAGAGTGGAGCACCCTAGAATTGAAAGCATGGCTGTGCAAACACTCTGTGTAGCTTCGCCTTGGTGTTTTGTATCCATTCCTGAGGTCCATCCATTAAGGATTTTGTTGTAGCCATTGAACAAAAGTTCAGTGAAAATAGTTGTGTAGAAAATAATTCTGGGACCACAGAGAGCCTAGACACATGAGAACTATATACACGTGTATTGTTATGGGCAGTATTGCTTTACTGCCTTCTAGCTGTTCTGGGGCTCCGCAGTGCAAGTAATGGTGAAGAAGGGAAAAAAAGAAATTTTTTGGCATGTTAAACTGACACCATTTTTCTTCCCCCATTACCCCTCCTTTTCTCTCTGGCAGGTTTTGATGCTCATTGACGGCACTGCAGACAGTTTCCTGTGCCAGCGTCTGCCAGCCCTCTCTTCCATGTCCCAGCAGGGTGGTGTCGCCACAGCCTACGTCTGCCAGGACTTTACCTGTACTCTTCCAGTCACTGACCCCCAGGAGCTTCGCAGGCTACTGCTGGATGGAACCGCGTAGATGGGGGCAGAATGGCGACTGAAAAACAAAGTGACTGAGATTTTAAAAGGAGGGCTGTTACTTTCATAGACTGCACTTTTCTAATCTGCAGCCCGAGCCTAGCTTATCTCTGCTGTTTTTGGCTAGTGTAGAGGCTGCTTTACCATGCTCCAAGTTCCAAGGGGACTTGTTGTCAAAACCCATCAGCTATTGGTCCAATGACAATAAGTGTCTGAGGGCATGAGGACAATATTTCAGACAAATCTGGTGAGACAACAGACATACGAGATCTAAGACTTCCTCTTCTGCATGCCCGTCATTTTGGCTGATCAGTTTTAACTGATGTCTGCATGTGAATTCCAGTACAAAAAAAAAAGACTTGATATTAAGCTAGCTTGTCATTGGACGATAGCCGATGGGTTCAGAGATTGCATTTCACCTCTCAACACCAGCTGCTTACCTGCTGCTCAAACATAATAGTTCAAAACTACTTGGACTTCAAACTGAAACCGGAATGCTTCTGGTACCAAACTCTTGTACCGTTTCACACAGATTCTGCATACATAGGCAGATATTGTTTATAGAGATTATCTCAGTTCTGACTTGTGCCCCAACTAAGTTCAACCTATATTCGAAGACCCAGTGTACTCACAAGACACAGGGAAAATGTGACTCAGGGTTTATTTGAGCTTAACCTACGTCACAGCAGGCAATTTTCATCCAATTTACATCTCGCTCAGTCCACTACCGACTTGATATTCCAGTATTACGCCTACTCACACATATACGCCATACCACCGCCAAAAAATCTTGTTGCAATCAAAACCTACACAGACCTCAAAGTATCTTCTAAACATCATTTTCCAAACTTTTTTTTAGCCAGGCACACTGGGCACTGCATTATGGCTCTATTACCTGTCGTAAATAATGGAAAGCTATATTCTAGCCCTTTATAGAAAAATTATGGTAAATTACATAACCTAGCAGAGTCGCTATTCAGACTATAAAAAACTGTGTTGTAACCTTAACTATGCCAGCATAAACATTCTTACCAAATATAAATGTATGCTTCAGTGGCTCTCGCTAGCAAGTCTGACTTTGCCATATAACGCCTGGGCCGACTGCCCACGTGAGCCGCGTGGCTCAGGTGTAGCTCTGCTGCACCACAGCTGCGGCTCATCCACAGATTGCAGCAAAAATAGACAGTGAAAATGATCTGTTGATAGTCACACTGACATTATACCAGCAACATTACACCTCTCACTACAGTTTCTATGTCTTAATCAGTAGAGAAAAAAAGCTTAAATATTCATTTCAAATATAACATCTCTTGTTTTGGTTTCACATTAAGGCCCTCTAGCATTTCTGTTGACAGAATCCTTTCATTTGTTAACACAGGGCTTTCATTGTAAACTACTGTTGGCCATTTTTAAAGGCAAACTTCATGTTCTGTGTGAGCCCCAGCAGTACAGCAAGGTAGCTGTCACACACAGGTAGAGGTAGGCAGTGTGGCCTGGGCGTAACAGTCCCTAATCCAGCCTATTCTTTTGCGCAAAACCAGCTAGATATTACCTCAAATATCAACTTAAGTTTGTTTTAGCAGGCTTTCAGAGATTGTTGATCAGTGGAGCCTTATTGAAATTCAGGAATGCAAATGTCCTTATAAAGAAATACGCACAGCAGCAGTGGCAGCCTACTGAAAACACGTAGCACTTGTACAAAATGTCCTGGCTTGACTGTTGGCCCAGAAGTAAACTACAGACTCTTATTAATAGACTACAACCTAAGAGCACTTGGATGAATTGGACTGGCAATATTTTGTAGATGAACCAGTCTGCCCTGTCGTCCTCTCCTGGCCCTGTGTTCCTGCTCCCACATTCATGTGACATGGATCTGACAGTGGAGGCCTGCATGCCTGTGTGTGTGCTCAAGTGTATGTAAACAGGTTGGTCTGTACGTAGCCATACATTTCAAAAGTGTATTGTGTGTACGTTTGAATTCATGTGTAGTAACGTCACAGTGAAGGAGCTGCTCCTCAGTTTACCATCTGCTCTCAGCCCTGATATCTTGCACTCAATGTGAGAGGATCTTCTCCACTGCTGCAGAGACTTGTGTCTTGTGGCTTTTATCCTGAGGTTTAGACAACGACAATGCACTGCATGTATACGCACAACTCTGAATAATAAAGATACTTCCCTTATAAGCAGTGTTCATTTCATTTTGGAATGGGTGCTTCTTTTTTGTTTGCAGTTGTTATTTACAAGGTGCTCAACTGTTGTCCTGAAACAAAGCTTTATGAGCGGGATCACTCAAACACTTGAAAAAGTAGCTTAATTTTTTAGGTTCAGTTTACTTTTTTATGGCTCCATGCAGGCGATAGCCATGGCTGGAGGCATTATGTTTTCAGGTTGTTCATTGGTCCATCCATCAGTCCGTTGGTCTGTCCCTTTCTCTCAAAAGTGATAACTCAAGAACACCTTGTGGGAATTTCCCCAAATTTGGCACAAACACCCTATTTAGCCCCGTTTCCACCAAGCAGTCCTGTACTCTACAGTTCAGTTTTGTTACGCTTTTTTCCCGTTTACACTGTGAAAAGTTGTGGATGGTACCAGTGGAACTTTTCTGTACGGTTACCATTTTGGTACCCCTACTGTTGGGGTACCTAGCACACAGATCTGGTACAAAAAAGTGGAGCTGTGAACACTGCAGTCCGTTGATTGGTCAGAAGCGGACGGTCGCTCTGCTCAGGGCTGAGCTGTGGCTGGATTTTAGGCTCATGTAACTTGTGCATACTGTGGCAAGTTTTTTTACTGTTACTATAAAATGAAAGGATGTTTTACTGCCTCTCGCAACAGCTGTAGTCAGAGAAAGAAATTAATTCACCGAGCCGACTGCCGGCGACTTTAAAGTTGGAACATCAACCTGTAATGTTACTTAATGCATGAGATGACTACGTGAATCAATCAGCACACCTTAAATTTCTGTGACCATTGACCATTACCATTACTTTTTTTAAATGGCATACACTTTTCGTAATAAATGGATTTTAGAGTGTTAATTTCAACTGGGTTATGTGAACTGCATATATCCCAATCCTCACTCACAGAAAATAAAAAGCGCAGTGGAGCGTTGTTGCTGTGGGCTACGGCAACACCAAACCCCTGAGCTTGTCTGAGAAGGACTAAATGCACAAACCTGCTATTTTTAAATATCCCACAGAGAGAGACTCTCACTGCAGCCTGTTTTTATTTGGTTCTGAAAATGTAAGGCGCAGACTTCCATCTGTGTCACCGGTAATGAGGAAATACAGTGAGTGGTGGATGGAGCAGTGAGTCACAACTACCCTGCCCACATTTAAGAGTACTGTTTGCGGTGGAAACGCAAGGGTCCAGGTGCCACGTCTGAAGAGTTACTTTTGGTTCCAAAGGTACTCTTATTGAAAATGTTTGGTGGAAACAGGACTTTTGACTCAACAGAGAACTGATTACATTTTGGTGGTCAAAGATGTAGGTCACTGTGACCTTGCATCCTTCTCATTTTAGTGAGTGTGATATATCAAGAACATGTTGAGGACATTTCTTTATATTTGCCAGAAACACATTTGGACTCAATGATGTTCGATCAGATTTTAGTGGTCAAAGGTCAACCCACTCCTCATGAAGATATAAACGCCTCATTCTGAGGTAATGAAAACACAGTTCCTATTTCCAGGTGTTTATACACTAAAGAAACTTTATATTATATATTTCTGCCAATATATCCCCCTAAATCCTACCGACTGGATCTTCAAGATTTGAGGAACACTAGAATATGTGACATGATATGTTGGATATTTTTGTGACAGTTTTATGATGAGTTCTTTCTCTCAGTCCAGAATGGGAAAACTCCTGCAGGAACAGAGTGAATCTGTCCCAGCAATCTGCCTTTCTCTTCTTTTGTTCTATAAATATTCATCATACGAGAGGAACCCACTCTTGTGTATCATTTTCCTCGTCTCTTCCCCCAGCAGGCTGGATGAAGGTAATGTAAACTCTGTGTGACTGTGTGTTATATCCAGAAGGTGCACATGGGAGAGAGTGTGTGTGTGCGTGTGAGAAAGAGAGAGAGAGACAGATGGACCGCTGATGTCGAAGGAGGAGAGGGAGTTTGTCTCAAAGGGTGCTGCTTTGGGCTCTGGAAGCGAAGGAGAAGAAAAGACCAGAGGAGAGACACACCAAACGTGATGTTTCCATCACAGCATGACGGCAGCCTTGAACTGTATCCCTCACCTCACCCGAGAGGTGACATGAATCGTCGCCTTAGCCACCAATGTACTGTAAGAACACCTAGACCATCTGCACTTGTTTACTTTTGCTGTCTCTCCTCTTTCTCCGTACACTTTTGTCTGCCAATTCCCTCCCCTCCCCCTCCCGTCCTCTCAGATCTGGCGAGGAGAGCCTTGTCGCCTCAAGAACGAGGGAAGTCATTTTGGCAGACGGCTGCTTCTGTGGAGGAACGAGAAATTGCCAAGAGAGGAAAAGAAGAAAACAGGGTGAAGAGGAGGAATGTGAGGCGCAGAGACTGACAGGGATAGGGGAGAGCGATCACTCTGTTCCATTTTAGCTCTGTCGTGTCCCGACCTCACTTTTCTTCACCTGTCAGATTGTGAACAGTCATGCTTTTTGGCACTTTGGGGCTCCTTTTCATACATCTCCAAATTCCTACACATTCTTATCGCTCCCTCCCTCCCCTTGTGTCTTACCCTATCATCTTCTACCAGGTTGGGACCTCACTATCTTTGGTTACAGACACACTCATGTCTCTCCCGCTCAATAGCTCCACAGCTCTGTAAGCATGTTAGAACCACCGTCTTTTTAATTATTCAATCTTTCTCCTCACACAAATGCACACGCGTCATTTGTTATCCCCCTCCCCACGTGAATTCCATCACTCCACTCATTAATGTTCTGCACTAATTGTTGTGATGAGCTGCACAAGCTAAATTTTAATTGTGCTGAGATTAGTGGTCGACCCCGGTGAACCTATTGGCCCGATAATAATGAAGCTGTAATCTATGTGTCACAGATCAGCAAATATTTTAATAACTTTATTTGTATAGCACTTTTCATTGCAACATACAAACAGCAAACATAGTGACTGAACCAAAGGACACTAAAAATTATGCAGGCAAAAGTGAAACCAGGAGATAAAATAAATGCAATAATATAATATTGTCCAGGAGACTTAGTCATTAATAGACAGTTTTAAAAAGATGCAGCACGGCAACACGCTCACAATAAACCTACTGATAGACAGATCTTTAACAGGTATAATGTTTACCATGTTTACCATCTTAGTTAAAGTCGGAATTGATAACTTTTACAAAATAAAACTGATTGAAAATAAACTAAATGACAAATATGATCTGTAACCATATTGCTTTGCCTGCTCTGCTGCCTTGTAGCCCTTATAATGGCCTTACTGCATGTGAACAAAAACAGCCAATCAGAGTAGAGGAGTCTTTAGCACAGCTTTCAGTCACTCTGTGAACTGCGGTCAAACAATCAAGCTAGGCAGCGCTGATCAAATATGAATCAAGAGCCTGTCATGCATTGCCTATTTCTCACCTCACATGTTTCAGATATATTTTAGTGTACTGCTTAGCTGTAAAATGAGAAAATCTGTGACCCTGCTGCCGTGTTGGATATAGTCCACCGACGTCCCAAGCACTATCCAAAAACAGTTGTCATAGTGTATTAGCATAGTAACAGTTGCTAATGATTGCTAAACATAAGGTACAACTCAGACTGATGGGAGTGTCATTAGTTTTGCAGGTATTGGTGGTCAAAGGTCAAGGTTGGTGTGTAAAGCACTTCTATATTAGAAAAAAAGTCAGTGTTTTTGAAACGCTAACTACGGTGGCCAACGTGAAAATGCAAATGGCCCTATCTAGAGGCAGTGTGAACAGCTCAGACTGATGGGAGTGTCATTAGTTTTGCAGGTATTTGGTCTAAAATTAAAATATTGGACAAATTAAATTTGGATTTGATAATAGTGCTACATAAAAAGTTGGAAATCGGAAAGGTGGTAACAATTCATCCTACAAAGATTCATTTGTGTACCAAATATCATAGCAATCCGTCTAATAGTTCTTGAAGCATTTCATAATGACATACAGTAATGTTTACCCTATGGTGGCGCTAGAGAAAAAGCCATGAAATCACCAAAGTCATTATGAGGCATCATGTAGTACTATGAATGTTTGTACCAAATTGTCAAGTTATTTATCATTATGCACACTTACAGAGAAGCAGTGGCAATGGAAATTTCAGATCTCAGGCTCTTTCCAACAATACTCATTAAATATGCATAAAGTAAATCAGGTTGTGCCAGTCCATGTAGCAGATGTTGAGATTTTGTCACTGGATAACTTAAGAATTTGACCTTCTCGTGGTGCTAGAGGAAAATTGAGAGGATCACCAAAAGATGTATCTTGTGGGGATTATGGGTATATCAAAAAAATGTAATGGCGTCTATCAAAAGCTGTTGATATATTACAATTGAGACTAAAGCGGTGGATAGACTGCTAAAAATTAAACAACATGGGCACCAAGTAGCTCAGTGGGTAGGGCAGGCATCCCATGTACTAAGGCAATGTCTTTGCAGCCTCAGGTCTGATTCCAGCCTAGAGCCCATTGCTACATGTCACTCCCTGTCTCTCTCCCCCTTTCACACTTAATCTGTCCTGTTAAGTAAAGGCATAAATAAATAAATAAACAATATATACTGACTACTACTTATGTGACCAATAGGAAGCACATAAAAAGAAAAAAGAACAGGGCCCAGAGTTGAACCCTGAGGTACACCACAAGTATGTTTTGTAGACGATAAAATTAGGCCAGTAGTTTCAACAGATTATTAGATTATTATAAATTGTTATCTGTATTGAATGGATGATTTGCAATTTCCAAATGCTTTAGTTCAACTATATCGCACATAAGACACATAAAATTATTTTGGCTTTATGTGTTGAAAGGAAAATATGAAAGAAAGTAAAGTTTGGTTAATGCACGAGTTTATAGCTATGTGTGCGTGTTTGTTTATTTCATAATCAAGTGTGGGTTGTGGATGAGAATATTATTGAGTCATGCAACTGTGTGTGTGTTTCTGTAAAGCAAGGCTATCTAAGGTTGTGTGTCTGCTATTGTGCTTGCTATCAGATATAGCTGCTGCTGTGTCTGTCGGTGTGATAATGAGGCCACAGGGGGCTGAGAACAGTGACACACTAACTTGGAGAGAGGAGGAGCATCCAGAGACTGTGTGTGTGTGTGTGTGTGTGTGTGTGTGTGTGTGTGTGTGTGTGTGTGCGTGCTCTTATTTTACTCTTCTATCACTAAGGTGAGAAACTCGATGCATCTTGAAAATTTCTCTTTGCTCTGGTGTCCTACAGAAAACCTACAAAGAAAATCTTTAGATACAGAACGGTTTGTCCAAAAACAGTAAATATATCAGAGATATATAATCACTCTAGTGGGTGTTTTATGTGTGTGTGTGTGTGTGTGTGTGTGTGTGTGTGTGTGTGTGTGTAGTAGTGTGTGAGTATCCCACCAGCAGTGCTTGTCTGATAAGCCCAAGAAACTCCAAGAGGAAAATCAATACTTCTGCTCATCAACCCAGGCTGGAACCTTGCTGATCGCACACACACACACACACAGGTACAAAAAAACAGAGATGAAGGAGGGAGAGTCCTCTGAATCCAAATGTCTTGATGAACCATACTTTCCCAATGTCAATGATGCTGTTGCTCTGCTTGGATTGCATAGTGCTGATATGTGGGCACCTCCTCTTTCTTTGAGCAGCAATAGCTTTATCCTTGGATAAGATGAAGTCTGAGCCAACAGTCGTGAGGCTTCTGGAATGAAAATGAGCATCAGGCACAATTTAATTTCATTCCATGCAGTATGTGATAGAACAAGACGCCCAACTCTGCAACTTGGATGCTTCACAAGGTCACACAGTAAGACTACCCGGTCAGAATTGATGTTTTCTTTCACTTTGTTTAATGTCTGCGATGTGCCCCCAAGGCATGCAAAGAATTAAAAGGGTTTTTTGGCCACCTGGGGGCAGCAGATAAACCTAAGTTACCTGCTTTACCAAATTTTGCAAGTGATTAGGCAACAGTTGGTCTGCCACATTTTTACTTCTACCTTGGCTATGCTTCCTCGCCTCCCATGTCATCCTGTGACCCAGAAATCGTTGCCTCTATATCAAAAAGAAGGATCTTTAAATCCATTAAATACAGCTGGAGATGAGGAGAGGAGGCTTCCAGAAGAGCTTAGAGTGAGGAAACACCAGGGTACCCTACACAGAAGTTTTTATCAAGTAGAATAGCTATGGAGCTTCTCGGGTCATGGCAAGGTTGTTGTTGTTGTTGTTGTTTTTTGGCATTGTGTTGCTTTGCAATGTGTAATATTTAATGCCACAGCGCCTATGATTCTTAATTCACACATTGTGTTCGCACATTGCTTACTTGGTAGTGTCATGTATAGTGATCTATAGGTACTATAATATAACACAGATACATGGTAAATGATAAATCCAACACTGTAGAATATGTAGTATAATTTACTTTTATCGGACTTTGGCATCACACAAAGCTTCAGTTTGTTCTTTATTTGTTTTTATTTTGCAATACATTCAACATACACACATTCTCATGCAGCTATGTGGTGTATTATTGTGCAGATAACAATGATGTAAATGAATTAATAGCCTAAGTGATCATAATAACACTGATCAGTACATAAATTACGAGATTTAAAAAATTAAATTGTGACAACAAGATAGATTCAAAAAATGATGCTAAACCAAAACAGTGAAGGGAAGCTGCAGTAAAACAAAACAAAAGCTGGAAGATGCTAAAATGCTCTTTAGAGCTGAGGGAAACTGCATAGTTGGGCAATAATTCTATGTGGGTTGGTCACTACAAGCAACTGTTTTCAAATGACACAGTTATTCAGTCCATTATAAGTACAATGGTATTTATAAGTGTAGTTTTAGGGAACCATGATTACTTGATCTATAGTGTCCTATAGTCCTAAACACATTTACAACACTGGTGTGCCTGTTCTTTGAATAGAAAGCTGTAGCCCCCCAACTCTTTCAGCTGGTCATCACAAAACTTTTCATTGCTGAAATTAGTGGTGTTAAAAAACAACAACAAAAAAACACAAGTCACACTACTCTTTTCTTTTTTCGTTCCCTAATGCCAAATTTGACCACCCCATTTTTTGCCGTCACTATTCGTTGAGACATGTGTGAAGCACTGTTTAACAGAAAGCCCGAGGTATTGTTGTAGGAGGTGGTGATGAAAGGAGAGAAGGATCTGTCCATTCACATTCATCATCACTTTGTCTGGTGTCAGTGGGAGGGCTAGACAGATGGAAACAGACAGCATCATCAAACTACTACACATCCACACCACGCGTTACCACATTACACTAGGTGTTTGAATCTCTAGGCCCGTCAAGAGTCGATTCCATCATTTCAGAGGTCTACGATTAAGGCTGCACAATTAATTGAATATTAATCATGGTCACAAATTTGGCTTCCCACAATTTAATGAATATAACCAACTGCCATATTTACATTTCAAGCCATGCTCTGCTCACAGAAAACTCTTCTGCATATCCAATCAAAGGCTTCCTAAACTAACTGCAGCCTCCACTTTTGAAAAGCTGCCATGCCCCCTCACATGCACCCTGCAGCAGCAGCAGCCTGTGAACAACTTTCCTGAATGCTGCAGGTGCAGACAGTCCGAGAGGAATAATGTTGGTAATATTACCTCAACGAATCACCGTCCTTGTCCAGTATCAACTCAGACATCCATAACAGTGACGCTGCAGCACATCGCTGTCCTGTGATCGCTGTGAAAAAAAAAGCTGCAAATACCCATCCATAGGAGATGCACTTAATACAAGAGAATAGGAACCTTCAGTCTTACTTTGACTTTTGCATCTAATTACTTTTTGTCCCCCACTCCTTGTTAACGATATCACACATTATATGTCATTAAAACTGTGTGTCACTGTAATCATATATCCGTCATCCTATTTACCACTCCACTAACCTCTCTGTCTTTCCGTCTTGTCTTGTCACTGTATCTACATGGAGTGCGGCAGTGCTGGATCATGACTCAGACTATCGGGTGCAGCAGTATGTCAACAGCAGTCATGAGCAGCGGAGTGCATCCAGCCAGATGCTATCGGGCCGACTGACGGCCAGGGTGGAGGTGGAGAGGTAATAGAGTTATGGTCACAGTCTGCTTGAAAAACACCAAAATTGTCCAAGAAATTTCAACACAATGTGCAGCCCCTTACTTTTGCGAGTTGTAGTCACAACAGTACAGGTATTTTAACTTTTTTAATTGTAGCACTTACTTGCTTAAGTGTCCTGTATGTCTTCCAGCTGATGCTACTGTTGTCTCCAGTAGTAAAAACCTCTTTAAGTATTGCCCCAAAAGGAAAGACCATCAAACATATGGTAGATATTCATCCACATCTGCAACACTTTTTAGTCACAGTAGCAGGGTGGCACTTGGAATGACATGTGGTCCAGACTGCAGTATCTCTATTGGATTGATTGCCATGAGATTTTGTACAGACATTGATGCTCCCCAGAGGATAATGCCAACTGTCTTTGGTGATACCCTCAGTTTTCATCTAGTGCTACCAGCAGGACAGGTTTTCCAGTTATTCAGTGAAATACCTCAGCATCTAGAAGACAGATTGACTCAAACTTTTGTACATGCTCCCTAGAGGACGAATCCTGATAAGTGTTTTGATTGTGTAGGTTTTTCCTTTAACACAAGATAGACCCTTTGTCACACATTTGCTGGAGTACAGTATTGCAGTGCCAGCAGTCCTATTTCCACCTCGACATGTTTTCTGCACCCTCACCATTTATTTCCTCTCATGGACTGCACATTAAGTGTTCCTATCAGTGCGTATCAGCCTGCCAAGTTAAGATGTCAACTACAGTTTGATATGTGGATCTACTTTATTTTCTCCTCATAAAACAACATAAACACCAAATACATGTGTATTAAAAGACATGATTTTATAAAAGTGGATAAATCCCCTCTTAAATGTCTGTGGAATAAGAGTGTGTCGGTCCGTGAGTGGGTGTGCATTCGCCTTGCCTCCCTCATGAGCTAATATTGAATCGGACAGCTCATGATAGCTGGTTAATAGCAGCTCACTTCACTTCCCCTCTCTTGGAGCTGTGTGCAGGTGACACTCAGGAGAGAAGTAATAATATGTATGGGAGAAGACAGAGAGGACGAAGAGATGAGCGTGAGGAGTGAGGAGAATGGAGCAAAGAAGGAAGAAAGAGTCAATAAGTCAGTTATTTAAAGTGAAAGGGCCAGAGAAAAATATGAGGTGGTGTTGCCAGAGAAAACACAGCATGGATTTTTTTTGTTACTGTACCTTAGATTATTATGATTTTAGTGCTGTGTCAACTGGCTGTCTTTCTTTTGAGGTGAGAGCTCCTATAACTTGTTTTATTGCTCCCGTTCAGTCACTTTGTGCGAACGTTATCACTGCCCTTCTGTTGTTATGTTGTTTTCCAGCTGCTACACTGCAGCATAAAGCTGCCCGGTGGATATAAAGTACTGCTCCAGTAGAGATATTATTAAACAATGTGAGCAAAGATGCCTTCTCCCTCATGAGAGCGAGAAAAACCATCGCAAAGCCACTACACCGGCCTATAAATTATACTATGAAGCCTAATGTTTCCCAGACAGGTGTGTTTTTTAAGTACGTACCACTTGGGCCTCTGGAAGCCCATTACGACCAGAAAAAGAAACTGGAACCAGACTTTCCACTGGTCTTTTGTGAAGTGTGTTAGAAAGACTTAAAGTGGCTTTTGAGGTCGTATGCACCACAGCAATATACAGTAGCACTGGGTATTTTCAAGGTTACTCAGCTGAGGCAAATCATCATCGAACTTCTCTTTCATTCACAGCTGGTCAAGTTTAAAAGAGGTGTGTGCAACAATCAGAGCATGTCTATGATTCAGTCAGATCCAGGATTTCCTACTCAGTTCTAAACATGGAGGTGGCTGAGCCTGCAGCTAGCAGCTAACGGTGCTAACAATGCTGACAGAGCTCACGGTGTTAACGTTTGGGGATACCGGAGGGTACAAATTCTAAGACGACATTCTGCCACTGTGAGTCAGGACAGTGTTATCAGTGGTAACCGCTGTATGAGCACAGTGCAAAGCAGTGGCAGTTACATCTTGGCGTGCACAAACATGCCAACCTGTTCTCATTCCCACATTATCAAATACTGATGCGTTTTCACACCCCTTGACGTCTCATGGTGACGCACAGGGCAACCTTTAGCATATCAGCTGAAACATACTGTAACACATGGTAAATGTTGTGGAAAAAATCACAGTTAGTTTTAGGCAACAGAACTACTTAGGTTGAGAAAGGGGATCATGTTTTGGCCTGACATGACTATACTGGTATGTTAGGTAACGTGACATAAATGTCACTTAAGTGATGTCATACGCAAAGACTGTAAGTAAATTGCGTAGCGTTACATTAGAGCCCGGTCTCACTCCGAAGGTGTCAAAATCCAAAGCTTAGGCAGTGACTTGCAAAACCAACAAAAACATCCGTTAACATAGGCATGATACGTGGCCAGTTGCCATTACAATTTAACGGTGCTCGGCGGCATCTGGGGGAAATGCAGTGGGACAAGGACAAAAGTTAAGGTGGTGAAAGTCCGACTGGGGCGCGAGGGAGTGGTGGTGGATGGGTCCAACAAACACTGACTTTCACATGAGCATGTAATGCATCCCGTAAGATTCTAAAGCCAAACCCTGTTCTTTTTTCCTAAACCTAACCACGTGTTTCCGTTGCCTAAACCCAAGCATGCGTGTTTGTTGTGGAAGAAAAAAAAAACGTCTATTTGCGGTATTGTGCATTTATTTTGAAGGAGACTTTATGTAAATGTTAAATTTCCCTTGAAAACGTAAGTGTATCTTGAAAGAAAACAATGCATGTAACAAGCAGAACTTGACACAGCACCCTAGAACATCAACAACCTACGCATCCATGGTACCTTGCACGTTGTATGTGAATGTGGAAAATCCATGATCAAACATCAATATATATATGTATGGAGTTGGGCATGGAGGTCTATGGGGATTGACTTGCTTCTGGAGCCAGCCTCAAGTGGCCATTAGAAGAACTGCACTCTTTAGCACTACTGCATTGGCTTCATTTTTCAGCTCCCAAAGTTGCTGCTTGATTACACGACACACATGCATGGGTGGCAGGACTTTATTCTCTGCTCAGGATGCCATTACTCCACTATATCTTTACATAATAAGTAGTGTTTTACTGTGATATTAATGCTCTGAATGTTGTATACAGCTCCTTTAATTAGAGCTGCTATTGATTTGAGCTTGCTCCCATCAAAAACCAGAGTTAAAAAATGTATATAATGGGAAAGTTAAATTAATGTAACTCGCCTGCAAGTCACTTTTAATGTGAATGAGCTAAATGTGTGTTATGAAATTTTAAAACAGACATCATCAAGAGGAAATTGAGCTCACATTTTTTCATTTAGCATGAAACAGAAGTGCATCAATCTTTGTGTTTTATTGTTACTGGATGAAAAACAAATTGCTGAAGGCTTGAATGGAATGGAAATTACTGTGAAGTTACTGTGACTCATGCAGGTTTTGATTCACTTTTTCTTTTCTTTTTCTTTTTTTTTTAAAGAATTGCAGTAAAACAGATGTCACTCGCATCCACTCACAGCTGCTGATGGGTGAAGATGTGAAGAAAAAGGGAAAAAGTGGGTGAAGAAGAAACATAAGAGAACTAATCAGCACTTTATCAGCGCAACAGAGTGAACACTCTCTATCTCCTTCTCTTCTGAAAGTCCCATAGATTTATCATGTGTTGCCAGACCTGGTTTGTGTGGTGGATAGGGAGGTAACTAGAGCGATGGAGGCTGAAGGGGAACAGGGCGACTAGTTCATCATGTTAGCCTAGTTAGATGAAAGCAGAAAGAAAGAGATGCTCATTAAATCTTTCCGTCCCTTTTGCCCAGCTCCACATTTCCCCATTTTCCTTCCCAGTTCCTTCCTCTTCTTTCCTACCGAAGTGTCACCGTTTTGCATCATGCTTGGCAAGGGAAACATAAGCAGTTGCGCAAGACAATCTGGTAATTATATACTTCCTGCTGCCCATTTTACCCCTCACTGATGTCTTATTGTCATTATTGGTTTGCCATTTGCTCAACCAGTCTGCCTCAGACTGGTGCCACAGTCATTTCCTTCACTTAAAGCTGAGGGGTAACAGAGTGCCGGCTCAATGTGGGTAAATATAGTCTTTATGTTGCTCTTTTGTGTGCTGTGTGTGACAGCTTTATTGGCCTCTCTGTCTTATGTGTTTTATATCATTAATGTTCTATGCTGGCCTACTGATCAGATTATCCCTTAAAATGGGATTTTCTCAATGAGACCTGGGAAAATAAAGGAAAATAATTCAAGAAAAAAAAAACAGCTGAGATGATCCATTTGTTCATGCAGCCAGCAGAGGTTTACTGAAGTCAGTGCTGAAGCTTTACACACATACACAGATTGCCCGCACACGCACACACTCCAAGTATCCCTGCCCGTCTTTATGTCCGAGCCCTTGACATTTGCTCGACATTTGATGACATTTGTGGACACATGTAAACTGCCGTTTCTGAGAGTTTATCAAAAATGGAAGGAGAATAGTGATGGCCAAATGTCAACAGGCTGCAGCCATCTGTTGTTATGGCTGCGGCACTGAGGTGAAGTGCGCTGTGGGACAGTGTCACAGTGGTCACTTCTGCTGTGTCATGGCTCAGAGTGATGTTTTGGGGGGGGGTTCGGCTTCATAGGCACAATAAACTGGACACTGTTTGATCAAACTCAGGCGTTAAAGCCCCTGGAAACTATTTTTCATGTCTTAACCCCTACGTACTGTTCATATTAATGACATATGCGCAGAGGCTTCCAGTTACCTCTCTGTCAGGTCAAATGAATTTGTGCTACATTTAGGCTCTGGTGTCTATTTTGCAAGTCTTGGTGGTGCTTTTTGGTTTGCTTTGGGCGGTCATCAGGATATGGAAGTAAACTCATCAGTCTGTAAACTCTCCCTCTGACGACTTCTAGCTAGCTACCTGCTAGCTAGCCAAGTTGAGGTTTTCAAATATAAACATCAGTAAACACTGAAGAAATATGGAGAAGAATGAGCACCAGCTGAACTAGCATCCTGCTAGCCATGTACAGGTGTTGGAAATAAACTCAACAGCCTCCATACTGCATTAGTTTCCAAGGGGATATCAGGAACTGTAATAATCTGTGACTTACCCAAACTTGGCTGGTTCCATACTAAACAGCGCCATTCGATCAAGTGTCTCTTTTTCTATGTGCCGATCCAGCAGAGCAGAAAGAGGGAGAAGAGGAGTGTGCTTTATGATGAATAAGGACAGGTGTGACGGTGAGATTGTGAGGCGCTGTCCTGTTCCTGCTGTAGGTCATTAATATACACTGTTCAGTGGTGGCTGCAGAGGCATGCCATGTTCAAGAAAAGCAATCATTCAGCCATATTGTTAGGGTCAGGATGTATAGACAGTCTCAAGGCACCCTTTGACCTCTGTTCTATGTGCACCATATATGATAATGCCTATGTTTTACTCTTTCAGTGATTCAAGATTCTCCCATGACTTCAAAGACTAACAGGTGTCTGTCTCGGAGGGAACCTGGGCAAATGTGATGGCAGTTTCAATGTCCCTCTTGTCTTACTGTCTAAATGCCTTTATCCTGTCTGACTTCTTTCGTAGCAATGTGTTTTGCTTCCACAGATGTTGGCACTCTTTAGAGGGTTTGAAATTGTTCATGGCACGAAGTTGAATTCTATGTGAAAGCACAGCACAAAATGTACTTTGCTTAGCTGTAATCACTTTGCGGCAATTCCATTAAAATAAATTGTTTAGAGAATTTGCGTTTGCAAGTGTTGGTGTGACCAAGCCCTTAGAAGGCAAATACCCCAGGCAAACACATGATGTTTGAGTATGGAGAGAAGACAGAGAGAAGACAGACGGAGCGGGGTATGAAATTAATGAATATTCAAAGGAACAATCAAAAGAATATTCAGCAACAGCCAAAGGAATATGTGTACACACATGTGGCCTGGCATCATTTTAAACTTTTGATTGCTAAAGTCATTTTAATTGTAGAGAAGTTAATGTACCATAGCCTTGCATGCAAGCCCCATGCACAACTCTTTATCAGCAACAAATCACCTCAAAGTGAAATTCCTTTCAAAAGTTCCTCCCTACACTGTCAGTGAAATTGCAACCAGCTAGGCCTTTCTGATGAAAATAATATTAAGAAATTTCGTATGACAGATGCCGAGACAGGCGATTATTGTTAGCATATGGTGCTTCATGATTCAGTCCCGCTGTGACTCAGTGAAAGACCAATATAGACGCTCAGCTTTGCCAAATTCCTTTAACAGCCTCAGCCCCCGATCATCAGAGGAAGGATTGATGCTTAGATATGGTGAGAGGATATGGTGAACAATGATGTTGCAACAAAGTGATGGGACGCCAAAGGACAGGTCAACAGTGTGACAAAGAACAACTGACAGACAGGGGACATAGTGTTTGTTGGGGTGGATCTGTTGAATGACTCAATTATCCCAACAACAGTTGGATGGATTGCCGTAAAATCTTGTAGAGTCAGTCATGGTAGTCAGAAAATGAATCCTATTGATTTTGACTTCGCTGTGAATTTTCTCTTACCTGGTGAAATACCATAGCAAATTCTCATTCATGGTTCCCAGACAATGTATCCTAATCATTATGACAATCCTGTGGTTTTTACCCTTGCGCGTTTGTGGTTTTAAGTCAAATGTCTCAACAATGATTGGAAAGATTGCTATGAAATTTGATACAGCCACATCAAAACTTACAGAACTAATGACATTAACATCAGCCTCAACTGTACTTCATGTTTCATACTATCGCAAATATTAGCATGTTAACACGCTAAACTAAGATGGTGAACATTGTAAACATTATACCTGCCAGTATTTTAACAATGTCACTGTGAGCATGTTTGCATGCTGAAGTTAGCATTTAGTTCAAAGCACCACTGTGTCTGAATACAATTGCTAGCATGGCTGTAGACTCCTAGGGCCATTAAAATGATCTTTTGTACATGGCGCAAGTGTATATAGGGCTGTCCAACTCTACTTTTACGATTTAAACAGTGCATCATCTGGGTGCAAAGTAAAGCACAAGGGGCAAAGGGTTTGTATTTAGTTCCTTGATTAATCATAGGTGTGTTTTGGGCATAACATGAATTCAACCATTCACAGTGTCATCTCCCATTCACTTTTAAAGCCAGGTGTGCCTGCACCTGGTGCACTGCTATTTACAAAATGGAATCAGCAAATTGGAGAAAGGAGCAGTTTTCAGCTGAGAGTAATGCCGAAAGAGCAGTAATGTCATTGCAGCAAATATCGTGGGACACGTAAGCAGCAAAACTAAAGACTGTAGTTATAAACTTGACAGGAAACAGAGCTTAACTTAGCTTCTGAAATAATCAGTGAAGTTACACTGTTCTTCATGTATAAATGTGCACAGCATCTCTCTTAATGTGGAGTCAGACAGCAGCTCTGCTCTGCTCTCTGCTACATTCACATTTTAGGGAACATCATTAATATTTTTCCTAATTAATGATGACCCACCTGCAAGCATCTGCACGTCCCACTGTGTGTAACAAGCAGAGTGTACATGCGTTGTGAATCTTACTATCTGAATAATGTGCCTTTAAAAAAGCAGGAAAATACTGCTCCATTCTGACTCAATGCAAGGGTCTTATTTTAAGACATACACGCTTATTGGTGCACAGATGGCAACTGTGTTGGTCTGAAACTAGCAATGACAAATGCATTGCTAGTGCCCTGCTTTGCGCTGGGTGCTGATTTGTGCAGGGTGTAAGATAGGGCCCTTAGTCGTACTAAATATAAAAGCATGGATGGATGGATGGATTCAGCAGGGGAATGAATAACGCCTGTAACAGATGAGTATAGATGGATCAGTGAGCTGAGGAATGGCTAGATAATGTGGGAATGTTGGAATAAACTAAAATAGAAAAATGAAAGAGATTAAGGAAAATAAATGGCTGTTAACAATGAAAATACCGACTTACTGTATGATCCTTGCAGTCGAGGTTGGTGTTTGAACATCCTGTAAAGTCAATGTTAACAGCAACCCTGTGAGTGTGATCACTGTAAGTGCAAATGATTTCAGTCGCTCTGATCTGTCTTCGCAGGGATAGGTGGCCTTGCACTGCACAGAATGCAAACAAACAGCCTCTCATTAAATCTAAACCCCTCTGTGAATTACTGTTCATTTCTGACCATACACACTCAGATAACTTTGATATTCAGTGAGCAGTGAATGGTGTACTGATAATTTGATTACTGCTGCATTTCCATTGATTGGCTGTTGTGCCGTGCGGCCGGAATGGATTGTGTAATGAGAAGACACCTACTGTAGCTTGTGCAGATAAATTCACTTCATGGCTTAGAAGTTTGTTTCCCTGCATTAACCAGATGCAATATTTCAGAATTTACTGAAAATCTCAGTTTGACTGCATAATTTGGATAGTGTGCTGCTGTGTGTTTGCCAGGTATTCATCATTCAAAGTAGATGTTTTTGGATAAAGGCAACTACTATTTCTGTGTAAAACACAATCAGCATTTTGGTCTGCCACAGCCACTTGGGGACAGCAGAATAAGGTGTAAACACAACATGACACACCATAAAAATTGCTCATACAATGCCTATTTGCACATCCAGCAGCAACATGAAGCAGCATCAGCTTTCGTGTCACTTTTCTGCTCATTTGATAGATGTAGATTGCTCTTTTTTTGCTCTGTTTTGGTTTCCACCATCTTGCAACGGAAATGTCTGGCTCTTTAGCTACTCAATGCTCCAATATATATATATTAATTTTATTTATATTAGTTATTAAATAGCTGGGCACTAAGTGTGTCTGTCTGCTGGTTGGTCAAAGGGAAGGTATTGCACAGTGAGTTGAATGTTTTTCTTTTAAGTTTGTGGACCAAAGGAATTAGAAAAAACAAACGCAACCTCGGAACCCATCGGCCATCAGTCTGATGATGCAGCCCTTTCTTGTCACCACCTCCCCGTCCACAGACTTTCTCGCTCTTTATACTATGTCAGTTGCTCTTGGTGGTCAAGTATTGTCATGGAAAGGATTACATTAGAGTTACTTGAAAGCCTGTTGTGTTGTGCCTTGACAACAATATGCCTTTTTGGAGGAACAACCAATTTTTCAAAGGTTTGGCATCTAGTGAATATCCGAGACAAATCTTCCTGTCTGCACAGACTAGTTGCCTGCCACTCAAACATGATGGTCAATGCTAGTTGGATCAAAAACGAACTACAAACAGAAACCAGAACACTTCCAATATCAAAATCTTGTACTGTTGCCTACAGATTCATACATATGCAGATATCTGTTTATAGACATTGCATTACACATCTCATTTGTTAATCAAACATCAGTTGTTAATATACAATATTGATTGGTGCAGCTTTAAAGGATAATAATGGCCCGTCATTATTATCAGGGGAGATAGTATAGGAGAGGACCTTTATTAAACTAGTCCTGTTGGGAAAAAAAATCCCTGATATACTGTTGTTCCAGCGATAAAATATTCAACATCCTTGAAGCTTTATCTCAAGCTAAATGAAACATGAAACACTTACATCAAAGTGTGATGTGAATGGCAAATTTGTGGGGCTTGTCTCTCAGTCACATACTGTCCTGTTGGAAGTGATTAGAATGATTCTGACTGCCAATGAGCATTTTTCAGACTATTTTTGTCCGTTGGAGCTCCTCATCTTGACATTCAGTGACAGCGATCTTGGCAGCTTGACAGATGATTTGGTCCCTGCCCATTTCTACAGTAAAGACATCAGGAGACACTTCCAACTTGTTTTCACTCATGAATTTATTTCCTCAGTGGCAGGAAAAAACAGAGCTTCTGTCGGAGACTATATGAAAATAAGAAGTAAACCAGTATTATCTTCTAAATTTACGTGGCCAAGTGGGTGTTTGCCCTGCTTGACAAAGCTATACAAAACCCTTAATTTCACCCATAACCCATTACATAATATCTTCTATATTTAATGACGGAATCAAGGCTTAAACCTCAGCAGGCACGTCACATCTGCAAGCTACTTCACAGGCTCCCAGCCCCTTGAAATAAGATTGATAAAGTGGAAGTAGAATTCCTTTTTGATGAGACATCTAAACTCTAAACAGTGCTGTGACCACAAAGAACATGGATAAAAGCTGCAGATCATTTTTCTTCTGGACATTTTGCAGCCGAGAGCAAACACTTGCGTGGCTTCTCGCTATTGTGGCCGTAACTCTCTCCAGACCGTTGAAAAGAAAAAAAGCCGAAGGCCAGCCAAATTGTGGACACCCACACACACACACACACACTCACACACACACACACACACACACACACACACACACACACACCCATCTCCGTCTCCCTCTCTCTCTACCTCTCTCTCAGGTTAATGAAGTGTGACTGCTCTGACAGGAGAGACCCGCTCAGAAAACCCACTGAGGAGCAGGTTACACCCTTCATATTTCCAAAGAAAACACACACACACACTCAGGCATCCAAGAATACCTCGGCTCAGTCTTTCTATCTGATGGCATCCGTCCTGGGAGTCTGTGTGTGTGTGTGTGTGTGTGTGTGTGTGTGTGTGTGTGTGTGTGTGTGTGTGTGTGTGTGTGTGTGTGTGTGTGTGTGCGCGTGTTTTCAGTGGCTTATGGAAATGTTCTTCCACCTACGATACTACATCTGTTCCCCTGGTACCACTCCCCTCTATTCCTCTGATCTGTGTCCAGATGACATTCCTGTCTGGCCAGCTTCATCACAGTCCCATGATGAATGAGACGGCCTCATTTACATAATAAACTGCTGGAGCTGAAGGAGCAAGAACGAAAGGAAACCCACTTGAACTTTGGATGCCCATCTGAACTCTGTGAGACACCATATGTTTCTTTTTGGGGTAAAAAAAGGGCCACATTTACTGTTGTATGTTAAGATATTCATTTTAATGGGGAAGTGGAGTTTAGCATTCTTACATATTGTGAAATAAACGTACTGTTGGTACAGTCAGCTTAGTGGCATTTTTTAATCTGTGAGATCAATGACTATGATGTACAGGTGCAATTAGATTTAGCTGCAGCTTACACTTTGGCTACCTTTTTAAATCCCTAAAATAAAGTTTGGTCATTTCTGATGAAATACACCATGTTTGTTGTCCTTCTGTCCATTTCTTTGAGCCACAACAGTTATTTTGACAACCATTCACCATGAAATTTTATATGCATATTTGTGGTCCACAGAGGATGATTCTTAACAAGATTCAGAGTAACCAGCCACGCTAGCAGCTCTGCAAGGCTGTACTTTAGGACAATTCCACTTTGAGTTGAAAGTGGTCATGTTTTTTAGTGTTTCACTTCCCTTTAATGCTAATGTAAATATGCTTAATGAAAACAATGCTAACATGCTTTTGTTTTGCAGGCCTAAGCAGGCTGTCATATATTACAATCTGCTAACGCCAGAGGTTTAACCAAGTCATTGTTATGCATGTCACCAATAAGTCTCAAGTCTGCACTCAAGTCCCAAGTCAGGACAATTAAGTCACAAATTTGATAATCTTACCTTACTATATAATGACAAAAATTCTGTCTGTGGGTGTGTCTGTGTGTCTGTTCCACGTGTTCCTCCTCACTGACTTGGTCAATCCATGTGAAATTTGGCACAGTGGTAGAGGGTCATGGGAGGATGCGAATGAAGCAATATTACATCAATTGGCCAAAGGGGGGCACTATAGCATCCGATTGAAATTGCAATCTTTGAATGGGCATATCTCATGCCCCGTATGTCGTAGAGACATGAAACTTTGCGCAGAGATGCCTCTCCTCATGAGGAACACATTTGCCTCAAGAAACCCATAACTTCCAGTAATATAGATTTTCCACTATTTTGAATTTTTTTGAAAAACACTTAAAATCAATCTCTTCCTAGGAACTTGCTGTGGCTCCCCCTGTGACCAAATGTTTTTTGGTTTCTCTTACAGGGCACAAACGCCACTCTCTCAAGTGAAAATTGTGGTTTGTTGGACCCATCGACCACCCCTCCCGCCTGCCCCATTTAGACCTTTCATCCTTGTCCTGCCGCATTTCCCCCTGACGCCGCTGGACGCTGTTAAACTACAACAAAAAAACACCCAGCTGCGTATCATGCCAATGTTAAAGGACACCTTTTTCGTTGGTTTCCGATGCTGCAAGCCACTGCCCAAGCACTGGATATCGACAACTTTGGAGTGAGACCGGGCTCTGTATTTGGCTATTAACCAAAGTATTGCTGAAATTGAAATTTTGGCCTGATGATGCTTGTAGTTAAACAGTCCATCCGATAGTGACAATCCATCTTGTTATTGAGATATTGCAGTCTGAACCAACATGGTTTGTGTGGGTAAAATGTCATGGACTCTCTGACGTTTTGTCCTCTCTACCATCAAGTCAGATTTTCTCCACTGACCAGCGCTGTTCTTTGTACCAAAAGATCAGTTAAAATTATCTATATGTCTGAAGTCATCTGTCGCAATGCTACCATAATATTGTTAAGGAAACTAGCAAATCAGGCTCATTTATCGACACAGTCGATAAGATCAAAATGTCTTACCAACACTATGCAGCTGCATAAATGTGGGTCAGATCTAGTAGACATCAGTTGGGCCAAATATGGTCTATATGTACTGCAGGTGTTTGGGGGTAGCTTTCAACTTGTTGCTTATTGGGCCAGAAGTGACCAATACACCACATAGGCTACTGGTTTTAGGATTAGACGTGTTGCATACAAGCAAGATATGGCCCACACAGCAAACTGGTTTGTGGCTGAGTTTGACCTATTTGTATTTAGGTCATGTACAGGCGATAGATGGCTAGCCAGTTTTCGTTTTGTAGCATGTGGGCTAGATATGGTAATGCGCAGCAAAGACGTATGAGGATGGGGTAGCAACTACAGTATATAGTAACATGCTAAGAACTAAAAATTACCAGCTTATGAGCCTGTGATTTTAAGAAAATTCAGGCCACTAATGTTTAAAACCTTTTTTGAACAATACAACTACAGTCTTTAGCTATATGCTAATATGCTCCAATTTGTTAGCTGTAACTGTACACTGATCCAATGTTAAATTTCTATCACACCATTTCTAAGGTGATGAAAAGGTCTATTTTAAGAGCAAGGAAACAGAGTGTCCCATAGATGATGTTTTTAAACACTGATGTGGGAGTTGGCATTGCACTGGTTCCTACATCAAAAAGCCCATGGGATTTTTCCATTGGATTTTGGTATTGCTCTGTGGCAAATGAAAGTATGATGTTTTGTGCAACAATGATCACCACCTCTACGATTATTGAAGCCCAAACACAATCGCCAGAGGTAAAAAGCTAACGTTAGGTTATTAGCAAACTACACTACAGTCACATGACCTAACGTCACCACATAACAAGACTGAAGGCCATACTTGCCAACACTGGGTTGTGAAAAATACGGAGATTTCTTTTCATCAGTGTATCGGCCCATGGAACAATGTTCCTTCGCCAGGTGTGCGTATAATTGTTGTCATTTCTTGCCTTGTATTTTAAACCTGATGAAGGAAACTTGTTCTGAAAATGTTGTTTCTTTGATATTCAATAAATGATTGTTTACCATTGAGGACAATGAAAAAATGAGCAGTTTTAATTGTTGAAATGAGTACCAGCAGGCTAAATAAGGCTGTTACATTGCAATGCATTTAGTATGCAGCATTTATTGCACATCAAATTAAAAAGTGTGTGCCACTGACTGTGCAAATCAACATTGCAAGCCTTACAAAACGCATGGTGGGTACTACACTGGCTGGCTCTAACCCAGGGGAAGGATTCCGTCCACACTGTGTTGAATCTGGAAGCATATTTCTTTTTATCTTTTTCAGTTTTTCTTTTCTTCGGAGGAGTGTCAAGTTTCTCTCTTTCTCTATATATCTCTGTCTGAAAATCGTGAGTCTCCCGCGTGAATCGGGCGAGTTGGCAAGTATGCTGAAGGCTTAAAGTTGTTTTTGGTGCGCCTTGGCATTATGACGTTCTTTAGTCTCATTTAGTCACTTATCGGCTACCGCCTCTTTTAAGACACTCAAGTCTTCAAAGTTCACAAGTTGGGTATTTACCAATGCATTATAGAACAAAACGTGAACTTGTTGTTAACTTGTGTTAACCACAGACATAGTATCAGGCATCTAATTAAAAACGCATTCAGATAACCCAGTCATTCCTAGGGCACTCTATCAAGCTGAGGTGACACTAACCAAGGGCATGATGGGATGGCCCCTGCTGGTTGAACCTGTGCATTAGCAGGCCTGTGCAGTTCTGAACTGAGAGGATTTAGCTGGCTAACTGGTAAAAAATTACCATTTCTCATCCTAAATAAGTAATATCTTTTCTTAAACTGACCAACATCAAAAGCCAACAGTTGGTTAATCTGCAGTTGGCCAAACCAAGTAACTTTGCTTACAGGAATGCTATATCAAAGAGGCTCGCATAGCTTTTTCGCATCAGCTTGGCTCAGCTAAGGTAGACAGCTAACATTATGTAAACTAACACATGTAAGTGCAAAACTGTTAAGTTGCTAGTGCAACCAGCTCCAGGACAGCTCCTTTGCTCCTCAGCATATGGCCATTAAAATGTCACTGGAACTGTACTTGAGAGATGAACACCAATCCAAAAGATATTCCCTCATTTCGTATTTTAATGATGATGGGGGTGGAAAATGCTGACTGTGAGGCCATAGCATATAATTCACTTAATACCATATGGAGAATGGTAAAGGACTTATGTGTCAATTAATAAATGTATAAATAAATAGAGGAGTAATCAAAAAATATGGAAATAAAGGAAAAAAAGCTTAAATGCAGTATAGATAAATAAATATATAAATACATAAAAGTTGATAATTAAACGGAACACTAATTTTTTTTAAAAAGTACATTAAATTTATTTCTACAATTATCTATTGATGTATTTCTGTGTCAGTGTGAGATTGCAGTTTGAGGACACTAGAAAATAATTGACAAATCCTGCTTTAGACAGAGATTAGGACCTATTACCTTATTAAGACACTGACATAGAAATGCTGAAATTTAAAAAAAATGTAATTGTGCAAAAATGTAGATATAAATGGAAGATGCAAGTTTATTTATACCCTGTTTAATTATCAGCTTTTATTTATTTTTCATTCAGTTATGTATTTATTTCAGTGTGTATTTCAAAATGTATTTATTTATTTGATTTATTTATCTATGTATGTATTCATTTAATTTATTCATTTATTTATTTTAATACATTTTTGTATATTTATGCATTTGTTTATACATTGATGCTTGAGTCATTTTTCATTAACCTTAGAAAGGATTCACTGTCTCCTGTTGCCTTATGGGGAAGCATCCACATTTGTTAATGTTTTTAAACTCATTTATTCAGGTATTTTTTTCCTAGCTTTGTCACCTGCCTATGTATATTCAAAGTGTACCGTTAAGCTTAAAATATTTGTAGTTACAAAAGGATATTGTCTGGAGGTTATAGTTTCCTTCTTTCATGTTAACTAAATTAAAGTGGGGAAACAAGGGGATGTAGGCATTACATCATTGCTGTAAGAGAAAACTGGTGAACTATAATGGCAAAGACATATGGAACTTACTTAAAAATGTATACGACCACAGACAGCCAGGATGCTGTACAAAGCAAGCCGTCCTTTCGCCTTTCTCTCCATTTTCTTTCTCTCTCCTCTCTCACACACTTTCCTCCCTGACTCCTACACTTTTCCATCATTCAGATAATTCAAAACACCGACCCGAGCCATCACGCGAATGGAAATATTGATCTCCCTTTCAGTCGCTCATTTCGATTTGGGGAATGGCTTGAGACAAATGTGAGAGCCCTGGTCTTTTATTTAATCTTCACTGGGTAACATATATACATTCAAAAGGCAGCCTGCTATATTTGTGACATGCGGGATGGAAACATGAGCGCTCAGTCAAACTCTGCAATGCGAGGAAGGCTGCCGAGAGGCCTTTCAATCGTGTATGGGATGTAAACACCTTCATCTGTTTTCCTCTCATGATGAAGAGCAATTGGCCTGGTTTTGAGGCTGAGGTCAAACAGAGAAAGTATGTTCCCATGATCACAGACTGTTTTCTGTTTATTCTCAACCTCGTTGTGTCTTCACAATTAGTTTGTATGTAGCCTACTGTGCGTCTTTTATTGAGGGTCAGAATATCACAAAACATCTAGTGTACTTGGATGCTTTCCTCTGTTGGTATTGCGTGTGAATGTTTTTGTGTCTGATAAGGTGTGTCTGTGTGTATTAATGTATGTGCGTACTGTGTGGGCGTGTGTGGACATGTGATAGGCAGGTGAACAGACTGCTTGTCAGGTGCAATTGGCAGGTAGCAGCTGTAGATCATTTTTGAGGTCAGAGGTTTAGAACACACACATATACGCACACACACACACACGAGGATGTCAGGCCACCTTATTAGGATTGTCCCACTAATGAAGGGATCCAAAGGGACTCCGTTCAGATAGATGTCTTGACAAAACTAACTAAATTAGACGATGGCAAGTTGTCCAAGTTACACAAGTTTGAACAATTGTCTGACTGATAGAAAGGAGACAAAAAAGTCAAGTCTTTTTCTTTCTCAAAGACAGTTCAAGAAATAAAATAAGTTGCTCAGCAAGAGAGTGTTTGTCAGCACTGTACTGCATGTGTATGTTTTGATTGTAAATGAAAAATGTCTGACCAGGGTTAGTCTGTCTGTCAATAGATTTGCCCCGTGGGTGTGATCGATTGCTGTGATCGCTTTTCCTTTTCCTGTGTGAATAGGCACAGCCGGCTTTTAACCCACATAATCAGACTGTGACCCTCAGTCTGAATGGTTGACACTTGCTCTGTGATTTCAATTAGCAGCCAGTCAAATGTGGACAAGAATAATCTTTAAGGCATTGTGTAATCCTCTAATCAGAGAATTTACATTCATAAATCATGAACAGATACTATACAAGTTTCTAATATTGCATTTGGGACGGATTGTACAAGAGTTTAGTGCAAATTATCCACATTTCCATGTTTGGAAACACTGCATTTACATTAGCCCCTTAAGACATTCTCTGTCCCTCTGTCTACATGACAAACATATGTTAGCAACGTTGTGGTAGTCATTGACATGTCTGTCATATAGTATTGGTTATGTTTGGAATGGAAAATTTGCCGTAAAGCCACAGTGTGCAGGAATTTCTCCCATCTAACGCTGAAATCGTGTATTGCATTCAAACGGATAGCGCACTCTAGCGCCCCACTGTTTCTCATATTGCAACAACGGTAGCCGCTGTGTACCAAAAAGCTATGATAACACTGATGAAACCATGTCATCCTTACGTCTTAGCGCCACAGATACACGCGACATGAGTTGATAAACCCCTTCCTCACCATGCTGGCTGTGTTTACAATGTAGGACTGTTGGGGCGGGTGTAAATCGAAACAAACCAATCGCGTCTTGTCTTTTGACAACTGACAAGTGGCTCGACCTCACACACCTCATCCCTCTCCTCGCATCACAGCGCTGCTGAGAGTGGCGCTGGCCTGTGATTGCATTTGGCCTGGCCTGCCTGTTGGGGAAAAAAATGACAGGCAGACCAGCAGGCCAGTCACTGAAGGAGAAAAAACTTTTCTCCTTCAGCAGCTCTTTCCAGCTGGTAAAGGCTACCCAGCTGTTGACCCTTGTTTTTTGAATTTGCAGGTCACGTTGCCGTTTTGATTCCCTTTTGCACTTTCTTAGCGACAAGGATTCCATCTCCCGTGATGCTGCATAATACATGATCTTGCATTATGTTCAAAGACTGGGACTTTGTTATGCTGCCGTAGTGCCGGGGTAGTAGTGAAGCGCCTCTTGCTCCTCTCCTTCGGCTTCTCAGTCATGTAGCCTGGCTCTCAACGAAAATGCAGAAGGCGGGGCTATTCCCTGGTGGTGCTATATGTCCCTTGCTGGCGGATGTCTTTTCAAGATGGCGAAACGTTATGGAACCTGCCAAATGACTTACCCGCCCCATGTATAAACAAATCTGAAATTCTCCTTTTATGAGAATAAGTCAGATGTAATAATACACCAATGATGACATATTTATGAATGCAGACATCAATTTTTGCCACTAAACTGAAAATGTTATACAATTTCCCTTTAAGTACAGCCTCACAGAGCCGCTGGCATTGCTGTTGACTGTTGACTCTCGCTATCCTGAGCACAGAAGCTGCATGGGTGAATGCATGAATGATTATGTAAACCCACCTGGTAATGTATTTTTTAATGAAACCATTTCCTTTGTAACTTTGTTCATCTATTTTTAGTGATGCAAACTATTAACGTATAAAGAGTAATACTAGAGCAATTACAAGAACCAAGAAATTGTAGTTGGGTAACCTGGGCGCATTTTCCATTTCTAGGATGTTATACATAATCTCTCGGGTAATATTCTGTTTATTCATTTATGTAGTGATATTAATAATTAGAATTATACAGAACATGACCCAGTATGTTGTGTACAGTATGTGTAAACACTTATTACAATATATCCACAACATAAGTATGTATCCAATTTAATTTGCATAAGCATGATACACACACATGCACATTTACATGAACATGCTAATCAGTTCCCTCAAAAAACTTGTATTTACCCTCTGTGGTAGTTTTGGTAGAGTGTTACAGAATTTGGCTATGTGGGACTGCCTCAATAAATCCACCTTCCGTGCCCTTAGCTATCAGTAGCACAGACTCCAGAGTGGGGCCCCACCAAGCCCTGACTCACCCCAGGGACAGCAGCTCGTCCTGGGTTGACACGTTAAGACCCCCAGTGGGAGCGTTGAGCTGTGTGGGAGCCGACACTGACGGAGCTGGAGGGTGCTCAAAGAGGAAAAAGATGAAAGGCAGAGGCAAAGAGGGAAGCGCTGAGGGCCCCTTCTGTTTCTCCCTTTTCGGTCGTCGCAACTTATTCCTCACCTCTGTCTCTGTTGTGTCATTTTGCGGAAGTAACTTCCTGATATCAATTTGCCTTTGTAACATAAAAAAAAGAATAAGATATAAAAAATGCAGTTTTAATTAGGCTCAGAATGGGGGACGGAATCAAAGAGAAAACAAAAGTAGAGTGTGGATTCTCCGTCTCAGCACCTATCTATTAGTCATTGTGGCACAGCGTTGCAAAACTACTTCTTATTCGACTGCTGCTTATTCTTAAACTTCCTCTTCTGTTCTCCTCCTCATGGTCCTCCATGAACATCTAACTGCTGCTTCATCCTACATCTACATCCTCTTTCTCCTGCCTTTCCCTTATTTTCTTTTGATGCCTTTTCCTCCCACTGCTCCTCTTTTCCCTTTCTTTTCCTAATTTTCTCTTCCTTTCCTTTTCTCCTCCTCTCTTGGTTACTTGTCTTTCTTCCTTTTTATTTTCTGTCTTATTCTAGTTTATTTCTTCCTATTCTTCATCTTGCCCCTCCAGTCTCCTCTCCTTCTTCTTTTTTTCCCTCCATGTCATTACAGGCATATAATTTATGAAGTGTTGAAAATGTTCCTCCGCGAGCTGCTCTGCTCCGTAACCAAGGTTACCAACATGTGAATCAGTATCACTGAAATCACGTGTGATTTTTAGGTGGGCAAGCAGGAATGGAAAAGCTTCAGAGTCACAGCTTTGTATAGTCTGGAGTCTTCTGTTTAACATTTTTCAATTAGAAGTGATTTGTTGTTTATAAATGACTGATATTGTTGTTGACCCTCTTCGGGCTCCCATAACACGCCCACACACACGCGGACACACCACATGAGTCACACAGAGTGCATTGTATTACTGTATTATTTTGGATTGCATGTGGGCTAAAATAAACTGACACGCTCATTTTCTTCTATTTATCATTCAGCAGATAAATAGAAAAGTGAGACTATAGAGGCGATCACCTCCTGCGCCTGGTTGCCAGCTCAGTTCTGTCCTGTCCAGCAGCTTCATCCAGTCATGTAAGTGTCTGTTTGGTGTGTGTGTATTAACTGTTACTGAGGTGAAGTCAGACCACAGACTGGCCTTATCCTGAAGACACCATTAGTTTATATTTTGAAGGCTGCATTTTCTTTATCATTTATGATACTCTACCACTTGCTATATACAGTGTCACAGTATGCATTTGATCATATTATCTAAAGCTTTAAACTTGTCATTTTAGGTGTCTTATATCTGGATAAAGTCCTGACGAGATTTTAGACACATTCATTCACACTTAGCCACATATATGCATCTCTGTTGGCCAGGTCATAAATCTGATTGTAATCCCTCATTGTTTTGTCCATGCTATATGCAAACCCTCCAGTCCAGAAGGAGGTTGTGATACACCTGAAGCTGTTTGGTAGCTGCCAAAAATCACCTCATGTGACCCTTGTCAAAACTGAGAGTCGTTCCCAGGCCGTGTGAAGTACACCACACTTTGAAGACAATTTCAATTGTGGCCAGAAAGTGGAATTAACATCTGTCATGTGATGCCATACGTCCCAAAAAGATTGTTTCCCAAAGACTGAGATGGTGAAAGAGACGTCTGTTAATCAGTGGATTGATTTTTTTTAGTATCACAACCCCTGCGAAATGACATGTTTCACTATTGGGATTTAGTCCATTTGGTCTGAAAACATTAAGAAAGTCTAGAAAAGACACACAATTTAATCATTTTATCCTCACTCAAGTTAGCAGGGCACTAAATCAGAAGTAGCCAGCTCGACCAGCAGAAGTCTAGTGCGCCTGCTCTTTGGGTCTATCGTTGGGGAAGCAGTGCCGATCATCTCGGGAATCTTACACACAGCAGCTGATATTTTTTTGGCTCTATGTGCCACTTAGCAACTTTCATAGGAATGAACAGGGCCCCACCTCCAACTCTGTATCATTCAGATATTCTGTCTGGGAGGAGCAAGGAAGTGGGCGTGGCTCAATTGTAAAAACATAATTTTATTTATTTCTAACGAGTATTTTCATGGAAATATAATACCATGAGGGAGGTTGTTTGCTTGTGTTGCCTAGCCTGACATTGCCAGACCAATCCGCGGAGCCCAGTCTCACTCCTAAGTCGTCAAAGTTTGGCACTCGGGCACTGACTTGCGGTGTCAGTGCCTTTAATGTTGGCATGATATGCGGCTGGTTGGCGTGGTTTAATGAAGGCTGGTGTCCGAGACAGGGACAGAAGTTATGGCGGCGAATGTCTGAGTGGGGCGTGTGGAAGTGGTGGTGGATGGGTCCAACAAACACCAACTGTCACCTGAGAGAGCAGTGTTCGCGTCCCATAAGATTCTACAGCCAAACCCTGTTCTTTTTTCCTAAACCTTACCATTTCCTTTTGTTGGCTAAACCCAACCATGTGCTTTTGTTGCCTAATCTCAGCCATGTGTGTTTGTTGTTGAAGGAAAAAAACATCAATTTGCAATTCATTTTGAATGGGAGTGTAGGTAAACATGAAATTTCCTGCGAAAATGGAAGCGTATCTTGAAAGAAGAGAACTTGACACGGTGTCCCAGAACGTCAACAACCAACATGCCCAGGGTACCTTGCATGTCGTATGTGGACATGGAACGTCCATTACCAAAATGTCAATATGTGATGAGGTTGGAGTGAGAATGTGTTGATTCGCGAGTACACTTGTAGACCAAAAGTCTCTGGAGGCAATTGGATAGACCAACAACCAATCAGAACAATGAAACGTGATGTAGTGCTGAGCAATGGAGAAGTGGAAACAGACTACAGCATGCAGAGATGAGCTGTGATGGTGTAGCCATCTGTAAACAAGTGTTACTGTTTTTGCCATTGGAGTTTTAAAAGAGTACTTAAACAGAAAGTTTCACATCAGCTGCTGCCATCTTGGTTGTTTTTAAAAACTGCCTCAAAGGCGCTTCTCTATACTAAGATAGGTTTAAGCTCGCCATAGTGTCCCTGGCATAAGGGTGGTCTAGCCAAAAATGATGTCATCACATGTTTTGCGTACATGCCAAGGCTCCACAAGTTGTCAGTTATTGTATCAAACACGCCAATATTAGAAAAACGGCTGTCTGCAGGTCTGGTTGGGTGGAAATCTGTCTGTGAATGGGAGGGGGACCAGACGCATCTGTCACAGCAATAAAACAAGAGTCTGCAAGCTCGTCTGGTTCCCAGGCTGATTATTGCCAGCAATGCCAGTTAGATCTGATCAAGTCACAGCCACACAGTTCTGTTAGGGCATTTGCAGAGTTTTTGAGTGTAAAACTCTCAATAAAAATAACTGCTGATGTTTTTCTCCCAAATCTTAACTTTGATTGTTGCTTATACAATGATTTAGATAAAAGTTTTTGATTTGAAATGGATTTCCGGGCCTTTAATGTCCCAAATCAAAATATTATCAATTGCTAGCTCTAAATGAGTGCAGGTTTGCTGGCGCTCAATGCAGGAATGGGCTGCTTGTCCCGAGAATGAATACCACAAAGTTAAACAGCATATGTGAATAACAACTTCCTGGATTTCACAGCGACCACAGAGATCATATTCAACTTCAGCTGATTTTATTGATTAAAAGGAACCAGCGTGACACAGTTCAACATGCTGTCAGTTCCACTGAACTGTTGTTGCCCTTCTTTTCATTGTGGTTTATCGAAATATTCCTCTGCTTATGAAAGTGTACTCAGTAGATACCTCGCGACAAAAAGCAGCCTTCGATACTCCTTTATAATAATGCTACATTTGTCACTGTCGGTGGTGAGGAGGCTCTGCTGAAGAAAGAGAACACAAATATTCTTTGTCTTTTTGTAGTTTGGCTTCAACAGTGCAGCTCCTAGTTACAGAGAGGCTTACAAAAGCCAAACATGCTGAAATACAACCATTAAATGTCCTGTGGCACCTTGGGAGTTTAAACAAACAATTCTGATTATCGTGACATTGATTCTCCAAAACTGATATTGATCTCACGAACCCTAAATTCAAATTAAGTGAGCATGTTGTAATAGTTAAGCATGACAGAGCATTATTGTTTGTTTCTTATTAAACCTGACTAAAACACTTGCATCTTCTTCACTGCATCACTTCAAAAAAAAAAAAAAAGAAGTAGAGGTCTGCTTCAAATTCTTTTTTAATGGATTGTGACCTCCTGTGCATTGCTGGATTGTTGCTGCTGGTTTTTCGTCATGACGACAACAACAGTGATAGTTTGTTTTTAATGTCTGTGTGTGACAGGATGAAAAGAATGGACTCCTTATTTGGGTGCGGGCCTGCAGATGGAACTCGGGGCCTGTATGCAGTAGAGGTAAAGTATTGAGTGATTGGACAGCCTCCTGTCTTGTCGTGTCAAAGGTTAACTGTAAGGACAATATTGAAGCAAAGAGACATGGGATGATTACATGATCAATATAGTAATAGCCTTTTCTTGACAGCACAGAGCGTGTAGGGGGGAGGACTAATGGCGGTTCAATAAAATGAATAAACTGAAACACACCTACACACGTCAGTGCAGCATTGTATGATAATCACTGATTATCAGGTATCAGATTCAAATAGCAGTCAGTTTATAGTTAGATGACAATGGGAAATATAAACAAGCTCTGATTTTATTTGAAGTTTTGTAAATTAAGAGTTTCCTGAAGATGGAGCAACAATAGATGTGAGGCAGTTATCATAGTACAGTTCATCTTGTGGGAACCATGAGTGTCTGTAACAATATCGCTTGAACCATTATGAGATAATTTACAAGTTATTATTATTTCTAGTGTACAACTAAACATTTTGGTGGATGATTGTACTTAAGGAGAGGTCAGAAGTTTACCATAAAAATTAAGGGTGTTTTTATATAAAGTATGATTGATTTGTACAGTGCCCAAGTACGATTCCGCCCCCTCCCCTCTTCCCTGCCACTCAGCTTTCATAGAAGAACACTGTTGTAACAGAATACACTTGCTTTATTATCTATGTGGCATTTGTTTATGGTTGCAACAGTGTAGAAAAGAGCGTTGATTTCAAGATCCCAATGTAGCGGACCTTTGCATTATGACTACTATTGCTCATATTTTGGCGACAATGTCCAGAATAACCCTCTCTCCAGCTTTTGTACTTTAGCACCCACTGTTGTGCGGTTCAGAAAATGAGACCAGCACATGCTGGAGGAGACTGGCAGTACTAAGAAATGCATTTCAGTGTTAAATGTAAAAAAACAAAACTTTTTTCGCTTGCTTGGTTGGGGCAAGTCTGTCAGATATCTACTTGCCTGTTTTGTTAATTTTTACTTGCCCCCATCCACATTGTTCTATTTTTCAGTGGTTATCAAATAAACACTAAGACCAAAGTAATTTTTCATGTTTAAGCTTGAAGTAAATAACAAACAACCCTGTTTTATCCACAATGCTCTCAAACTTGAGGCAAATGGTGCAATTCATTTCACTCCCATCCTCTAATGCCACCCATACTGTTTCCAGGATAACTGAAATACTGTTGCCATTTTCTCACAACTGCCTAATGAAACTCTCAACAGAGATGGAAAGGATGTGAGATTGTTCACTCCTTAGCCACTTCCATCATTCATTCATTCATTTTCCGCTACCACTTATCCTGTTAGGGAACACGTGGCAGCTGGAGCTTATCCCAGCTGACACTGGGCAAGAGGCAGGGTACATGGGGAGAACATGCAGACTCTGCACAGGGCTCCCCTACCGTAGATTCGAACCAGGAACCCTGTTGCTGTGAGGCGACAGTGCTCACCAATGCATCACTGTGCCGCCTACTTCCATCATCAAAAATGATGTTTAATTTTTTTTACCACTTGTCTGATTGGGCAAGTTGGTGTTACATTTACTGGTCCAACATGGCATTTTACTTGCTCGGCTAATCAGGCAGTCCTTATTGTTGAGCTCTACCTTTGCAACTCTACTCGTCAGCTGCTACTCGTGGTAAACAGCAGTCCACCCTTTGTGTTTTGGTGCAGTTGGTTTTCACACCTGACATGAACTGTGCCTGGACCAAAATATTAGGCAAGGAGAAATGTTTGACGTGTTGATGGGAAGACAAAAGGAGATCATCTTTAGGGAGCTGTGTATGACTGCAGTGTATGGCAGTGTCGCACTGTCTATGTCCATTCTTTTCTTAGGCACATACATTTCTCAAGGGATCAGAAGTCTCCATATTGTCTCCTGTCGACTGAAGCCACTGATTTTTTGCAGCCTCCTCAGTATCAGGCTTTCTCTGTCAGTAAGGTCTGTCACTGCAGTCTGATGAAGGTGAGCAGTAACATATGAACTGTGCATCTGTGTGTACAAACAGTGCTGCTGGTCAGGATGCCTGCAGAGTAGCCACGAGAGAAAGTTTCCCCCAGAGAGCTGAGATCATTCACTCTGATAAATCGGGGTCTTTGCTCGGGCTGGCCAGCACTAGCAAACATCATTCATCAGCCACTCATAAACTCTCGCCTTGGGAAGTGTTCATGGGCACTCAGTGTTGAATCGCCAATGCTTTATTCCATTTTATGAATAATAGATACATAATTGTATTGCTTATTATTAATGAATGTTGTATTTGTACTTTAAGGTGTGCTTTACCCAGAACCTGGTCTTAATTGTGTTCTGCTTTCTTTCTTATGTATTCAGAACATTGCCTCAGTCCTGCCTAATAGCTACAAGCAGTGCTGGATCAATATGTTTTAATGGATACTCTGTTGAGATAGTACACTATTAAGTAATCACTCCAAACAAGGTGTATTGACAGAGGCTGTAAAGAGTCGTGTTCTTACTTTTTCTCTCCTTGTCTCCTCCCCCTGTGTGCACATGCAGGTTTTTTTAAGATCAATTGTGTACATGTGATTCTCAGCCTTTATGCTTTCACCATGTGTAAACAGCCCAGGTGATGAATATCTGCTGCTGCACGTAGGCGCTAGCTGTGACAGATGCTATGAAAAAGAAATTGGTCCTCCTCATTGATTTGCTCCAGCTCTGAAATCAATGATCATACACTGTAATGAAAATAAAGTATGGCGCTGCTATGTGCTGAGAGTGTATGCATGTGTGTATTGCGCCAGGCTTGTAGAAACCTCAGAATCCATAAGATTGAGTTGCAACAGGGGACAGCATTTTAATTCAGACACTTAAAAACTACAAGTATCTGCTTTGCCCGAGGCTGTATTCCCAAAACCAGCTGTAGGTATTGTGTGTGTGTGTGTGTGTGTGTGTGTGTGTGTGTGTGTGTGTGTGTGTGTGTGTGTGTGTGAGGCAGAAAAGCCTGGGGAAACGTCTTCCCCTAGTGGCCACCAGAACACATGCCAGAGCACTCCTCCAGGGCCTGGGGTCCCCAAATCTGGAAAACAAAAAGAAAAAGAAAAAAATCCATTATTATAAATATAACATCTCATTTTTCTATGATTACATAATTATGATGGATTTCTGTTTTTCCTTTACTTTTGTGAAATACCTCTAATGACTGAAAGCCAATACTAACTGTTCATTCTCTGCTAATTGGATTGTCTGGGGAAGGTGTTCCAAGACAGGCCCTTAAAGGGGCCTCCTGGGGTCTCTGAGGTGAGACTTGGGGCCCCCTCTGCACACTGTGGGATAGTTTTGGATCGTTAACTCCATAATTTAATTTGACCTGCCAGACATTTTGCTTGATAACACAATTTATGAAAGCTGAATACAATTGTTGCTCTTATTTAGAATCATTAGCTGATGAAAAACCCTAGCCAGTAATTACAAAATATATTGGAGGTTTGAGGAGGGGGGTTCCCCCCAATCACATATGCCAAAATACCCCCACCCTCACCACTGCATATAGATAAATAAAAAAAATGCTGTGCTACAAAAGGAAACCCTGCACAGCCATCTGAAATGATTAGCAGATGTAAAAATAATCATTAATACACTCAATAAGTTATTATCAATAATACTGGTTCTAGTATTACAGTGTGTGATTTGTCCAAGTGGTGTTGCCATACCCCAGCAGAGGCTATTGCTCGAGCACTGTGGGTGCAGCAGTGTCAAATGTTGTTTATTTCATTACTTTCAAATATATTAAAAATGTAAAATATTAAAAAATAATACGAGTGTTATGCAGGCTGTCATCGTTGACTTACAGTTTTTGTAAAGTGTTGGTAGCCTATGTCATAAAAAAATCAAGTTATAGTGCGTCATTTAAAAATAAGATAGGGTATAATATGTCATAATAAAGTCATAAAAAAAAATCATAGTGTGCACTTTCTTGTTTCAAATTGCTTAAATGGCCAGTTTAGTTGTTAAGTGTCCTAAAATTTGTCTGAGGGGGAATTTCCCCCTGTAGAAGGTGTCATTTGAAAATGGCCCCCCAATGTTAAATAGGTGACTACGGCCCTGGAAAAAACAGTTTTATTTATTGATATATGCAACAAAATTATCACATTCTGTCTTTAAGTTTTTGATTAACTGGGAGCTATATGTTCTTGCTCTAATGCTGAGGCAGTAAGTCACATATAGGCTATATATATATATATATATTTTTTTATATATTCATAATATGTCAGTTGGAGTCACAGTGGCAACTTTTCCTCTCAAATATTCCCCATAATAAAGCTCTGCACCAATCACACAGCAATACTGCTAAATGCCACCGCTCCCTCGCTTCTCATTGGCTGACAGTTGACAATAAGATTCCAGCTGTTTCCCCCCTCCTCCCCGCTGCAGTTTGGATCGACATCCAGCTCAGCCAATCAGGAGGAAGCGCCAACTCAGGGCGCGTTGTGATTGGCGCAGAGTGTGCGCTCCGTTGGGCGGGGAGTGAGAAGTTAGGATCCCCCATCCAGCTGTGTGAGCTGTGCTGATGGACGGAACCGACCGAATACAGTCTGGAGGAGACAAGAGTGAGAGCAGGAGCGCCCGGTCGTTCATGTGCGCAACAATGGAGAGGGGCGGTGTTTGTGGTATTTAGAAAATATCAAAGGTTTGTCTCTTTGACGCGTGTTTTGTGTTGAGCGGCAGGATGTGCAGCAGCATCTCCATGGATCTTTAAAAACACTGATGCGGGATATGCGCTGAAAACCGCCTGTGGATGCAACGAAAAGTACTGGATTCTTCAAATTGAAGGGGGAGAAGCAGCGGAGGAAAACGCGGGGAATCGAATAGATTTCTAATTTTCATTATTTCTCATTTTTTTGGGTTTGCCCATCAGCTCTGCGGAGGAGGAGGAGGAGGGAATCATAAAGAAGTTTGTGCGCTGCCTTTTATATTTAACCTGAGGCTGCAAAAGTAGGCACACTTCTCGCGGTTATTTTTGTTATCTCTAATCTTACGGGGGACGGTTATGAAGTGTTGCTGAGGCCCCTGGAGACGCTTGGACACCGGAGACCGGGGCCTGGGCGCACCGTGTCTGTTGAGACGGACCCGCGCAGCAGCGCACCACCTGGAAACTATACGGTCCGCCAGACGCACCAAACCCACAAGACCCTCTCCTTCTCTCCCTTCTCCCCCCTGCTCCTCTCTTCTTTATCTCTTCCCTCCACGTCTCTCCTACCGGGTTTTTTCTTCAGGCTGGTGTGGACTTTATAGCCACGACAAAAACTGATCATGCGATGACTGAGCGCGCTTTGGGCACATCTACTGAGTCCATTACAGGTAATAAATAAATCGAGCGGAAAGATGCTCCAGCACTCATGTAAGAAAATGAACTGCTGCACATCATTTCAGAATGAATGTATTGTTGATACCTTATTAATGAAGCTGAAGTTTTTTGGGAACTGTCGCAGGCTATTGTTGCTGATGAGGGAGAGATTTTGGCATTGTTTTTGATGAAAAGGAATGCGAGCCCTTCTTGAATTTTCGGAGGCTCACCAGGAGCTCCATTCTAATCACCAGCTCATGGCAACAAATACACACAGTACTTTGTCGATGTGTATCCATTAAAACAGTTTTGTAGCATGTTAATTCTTTAAAAACAATTTTGCAATCATTTTTCGATGAGGTGTGCGCATATTTACCCAAAATAAGCCCTCCATCACCACTCTACTGTTGCCTTTTCCTACAATATTTAAATTGTGAGTATATGTGCAGCAGTGCATTTTTCACTAGCCTATATGCAAAGTTGGTATTTATTTCAAAATAAAAATCAGCAGATTTAAATCTACAGAATTTCTTGAATCTTAATGATGCGCTCTGCTCTGGCTGCTCACGCATTTCCATGGTTGTCAGCGAGATTTATCTTATCATATTTGCTCGCAGGAGGTGAATGATGGCCGAGGATGGGGGAAATCTCTCCGGGATCCCCGACGCCAGGGGCTCGGAGGGTCGCTCCTCTCTGCCGAGGACTTTCATCCGGCTCAACGACCTGTCCGGGGTCGGGACGGGAGGCGGGGAGCGCAGCGAGGCGGCGGCGGCGGTGGTGGAGCCGGCGTCCCCGGCGTCCCCAGCGCCCGACAGGATCTCTACAGCCGGGGATGAAGGGTCGGCGAGCGACGATGGGAGCCTGCCCTACCCCACCCTGGCCCCCGTGGTCTTCTTCTACCTGAAACAAACCACCAGGCCTCGGAGCTGGTGTCTCAAGATGGTCTGCAACCCATATCCTTTTGTACTTTTGAGATAGGAGTCTGCTCATGCGCGCATGCTTCCACCTGTGGCAGGTAAGAAAACACCTGCTGGGCTCTGCAGCTTTTCCAGATGACTTCAGGGGTTAGTGAATGAGCACATGACTTGGAATCAAAGAGTGAGCACTGCTTACGCATACAGATTCTGACATATATCAGTGTGTGTGTGTGTGTGTGTGTGTGTGTGTGTGTGTATTGATCTGCTTTCCTATTTTGTGTATCCACTTCAGTGAACAAGCTTCGTGACCTAATATGAACAAAATGACCTGATCTGGGGTGTGTTTGTGTGTCTCAGGTGTGTGTATTGGTCTTGTTGGAGCTGCATCACCTGACTGTGTGAGTGAGAGAGTGTGTGTGCGCATTCGTCCACGCTCTCCAGCTTTACTGTTCTCACGTCATGCTCTGATTCCCATGAGCCGGTGTTGGGTTCCGATCGATTATTCAAAACGAGTGATGACAAGTTATCGACCCCACTCGGCTGGGCCTACAGTGAGGGACTGAGTGTTATAATTAGTTTATTGATACACACCTGGAGCGTCTGTTTATTGAGCGTTTGCGTTTCCTTCGGGGTGAACAGCGGTGGAAGGGTGGAGTCTTTTCAAGCCACACAGCCCTTATTGAATCATTCCTGCCACTGAAGTGTATTATTGATTCATAAGTGTACAGACCTGCACTGATTCAGTTCTCTGGGGAGGATGGGGTGCAGGAGGGGGAGAGAAAGGAGGCAATGGAGACTCTTCTCTGTGTGTCTCTCTTGGTGTGTCGGCTACGTGCATGTGTGTGTGAGAGAGAGCTATTAGACGGAATGTTTCCTTGGCTCGTAGTGCTCTGGTGCTCTCAGGCTTTGTTTCTTCTCATAGGTGCTGTGTATGAATGTCATTCGGATTACCCCTGTTCCTTCCTCTCCTGTCTGCCTCCCTCCCACGCCTCCTACTGCCTCCATCCATCCATCCCTTCTGCCTTGTCTGTTGCTTCATATCCTATCTTCCCCCTCTTTCCTTATTTGTTACTGTTGTGATTGAGATGCTAAGCGAGCCTATCCTCCTCTTCCCCCCAGGAACGCTGTCCGTGATGCAGCTTGCCACTCTCACACCGCCCCAACTTCATTTTCTTCTGCCGTCTTTTCATCTTTCTTCCCCGTCTTTTTTTCTGCCTCTGTCTCCCAGTGATCAAAGCTGCTTTCCATGTCTGCAAATGTCAAATCTTTAAAGGTCTTACAAATAGACTTTTTTAGCAGCAGGGCACATGAGTCCCCTGTGGCTCCTCAGGGAGCAAAGGCGATCCTTGGTACTATTATCCAAGTCAGGGGTTCTCAAACATTTTCATTTCATGGACCCACCCCCACTGGGACCCCCACACTTTGGCAGCACACAGGACCTTGACCCAAGATTGTATCTGTGACTGAAATTAGTTAGTCGGGAGGATTATTTGATTGTGTCATTTCTCACCTACGTTCACTTTTCTTTATGTTGCTCAACTTCTTGTTAGTTCTCCGATTTATGTGACAGATTCCTGTTGGGATGGTGTCACAAAGTGATAACGTTAGTGTTACTCAATACTCTGACAAACTGTATTGCCACTAGGACTGTGTATTGGCAAGACTCTGATGATATATATACCATACAGGGGCTACGATTTAATAATGCAATATAAAGCATATTATTGCATATTGTATACTGATATTATTGTAAGCAAGGGGATTTAAAGAAAAACAACTAATTTCAGGAGCTAGTGGCGCGCCCTTTATGGCTCTGCCTGTTTCATGGTCTGTGTTCATTGTGTTTATGCCAGCAATATTGTGGTACAATGAAGTGGAAACGTCAAATGGCTAAAGATAGATGACAACACAAGATGTTGCACGCCAAGTCCATTTTTCGTATGTAAATTTGCGCAGTGACTCAGACGCATTTTATTGTTCTATTTGTTGCAAAAAAATTGCAGTTTGAGACAAAATGGGAAGACGCTTTGGCTCCCTTGCTTCTTTCCAGTGGAGGTACGTCCCTGGCTGTCGCCACTCTCTCTTTGTGTCCTACATTTAGTACCACTGCTACTTAAAGAGGCTGAGCTGTTCTCCCCTTCCAGTCTTCACAATGTCCCTCTCTCTCCGTCAGTGTGTGGTCGTCATCATCCTCCTCTTCATTATCCACCTGTTTACTACAAACAACTCTTTCTAGGCTTTGACGGATGCCAAAAAATTTAGAAAATCTAACCAATACTTTATTTTTACATGTGCAACAATTTTGGATGAAAAATACAGACTTGGTGTCCAATGGCTGTAGCAATGTGTTGTGTAGATTTAACATGAGGTTTTTGCAGACGTTGGGTTTTGTTCCATACTTCACTTCATACTGCCATGATGTTGGCATGGAAGACGCTGGATTTTGGTTACTTAACAACACAACTTAAAAACAACAAAATATCAGTGTCATTTGTTGTCCGTATTCTACATCAAATTGATGTTAGTGTTCCTAACATGGAATTTCGATCACTCAATATCGCAACGTGAATTCAACCAAATTTAGGTAGGTCTATCTCATTTGTACGATCATTTTGCCCTTTGTGCGATGGATGATCAACAGTTCTAAGAACATATGACTTTCTCGCTGAATTGAGTGTTCTTTAAAATGTCAGAAAAAGGTTCAAACAATGCCAATCACAGCTTCCTAAAGCCCAGAGTGATGCATTTTCTCTTTGGCTAATAGTCCGAAACCAAAGAGATTGAATTTACTATCACATAAGATAACTGAAAGCAGAAAATGATCACAACTTCTGGAATGAGGTAGGGCTGCTGATTCATTTTCTGCCCATCCATTAATTGTTTTAGCTGTAGCAACAACCAGTCAAATGGGCTCCATAATGTCAGTAATGCATTACAAAAATCTGACCCAGGATCTGCTGTGAGTGATCCAATCAAATGTCTGCTGAGACCTTGTGAGACAGCCGCTGTCTCCACTCAGAATCTCTTGGGAACTCTTCGTGATGTCTTTCCCAATTTCTATTCGGTATGGGTGAACCTGTTTTGTTATGCCTATTGTACTGAAACGCTCCAACCTGTCACCTTTTTGCTTACACACTAGGATGCACAGTGTATCATAGCCTGCATAATAAATGCTGACCTGAAGTCTGTTGCATCAGCCGTGGATGTATCTGCACCACGGACCATTGGCACAGATTCATATACGTTACAAACTCAGTTGTGGGTGTGCTGAAGTCGAGCTTTCTTCCCGATGGTGGCTGATCTTTTCAAGTCAAATTGGGTCTGCAGTTTGACATAGATCTGTTTGACAACGTTTTACAGATCTGGCTTTAAAATATTAATGAGGATTGGCAAGTATCGTAAAGACTTCTGGGTAATTTGCGATGATATATGCGTGTGTACATGCATCCCCTGTGCTGTAAGGCTTGTATAAAGACGTTCTCTGTTTTCTCGTTTGCCCTTTAATCCCTATCTGTACCAATTTAGAGAAAGGTCACTGCTTCTGTAATGCATTGTAACGTTAGTGAGATCGATCTGTCCTCTGTGCTCCGCTGTTTAAATCTGTGTGTACACTGGTGCTTCGTGAGCAGATGTATCTTTGGCTATATTTTTAACTCTTCCTCTCTTGATCTGTGGCCCTCCTCTCTGCCACTGTCTCCCTCGCTTTCTCTTTGCTTTCTGGTTGGAGAATTAATCCTGCAGTGGTCTCTCCTTCTCCTGCTATAAATACATCCACAGCACACCACCAGCAGCAGCCAGCTCTGCCTCGGCTCTGATGCTCACACCGCTTCTTCTGTCTGATGCTGTAGACCAACAACACAGGAAAACCCGACTGATCTCGGGGCCAGAATCTATTCTAAACAGGCATATCCTCGGTAAGCCCTTGGCCTCAGGCGGCCTGCGGCCATTTTCGGCAGTCTGAAGTAATTAGGACCCCTGGATACTCGCTGAGGTATTTAGGGTCTAATTGAAGACCCCTGGGGTGTTCGCTCTGAGTGATGTTTTGCCCGGCACATTGCCTGTGTGAAATTCCCTCTGCTGGTTTTGCTAATGATTCCTGCAGAATCTGTGTATGATAGAGAGTGAGAGCTTTTGTGTGAGTGAGTGAGGGTTGTGTAAGCAGCACACACACATGCACACACTTCCACAGGACTCCCGTAGGTGTCTCCTCTCTGGAGCTGGACGTTGTGCCAAGACGGAGGAGGAGGAGGGGAGTTTGGGAACGTGTCCAGCGCCTCTCTATCCTTTGCTCACACACTGATTTAAGCAGAGGATTACACGGCCCCAGAACAGTGAGGGAGGACACCTGGCCAGGCTAGGTGTTTGTCATCACGTTGAAATAGCCTCGATGGAAGACTGACAAAACCGCTCGCGCTCAAGGGAGTGGAGGGATTTTGGGCGAAATATGCTACTGATTTGTTTTTTCCTTCTGTTTCGCTCTCTCGCTCTGCATTTCAGCGGAGCGGGCTTTCACATTTGTTGCTCGTTGTTCTGATGCGCCTGTCAAATAATGGAAGCCGAAGCAAACACTTACTTAATCAGCAGAAAATGTCTCCTGCCCTCCCCGTTGCCTGTTCTCCCCTCACCCCTCCTCCTCCTCCTGCTCGCCTGCTTCTTTTTTCTCCCGGACCCCTCGCTTTTTCCTCCTCTGGAGTTAAAAGCCTCACGTTGGCTGGAGAGTGAGGAGGACTGTGTGTGTGTGTGTGTGTGTGTGTGTGTGTGTGTACGTGCTTGTGTGCCATCTCTGACAGCCTCCAAAACCAGTAGAAGAAGACGAAGAAAAAAGAGAGAGAACAGTTGGGGGAAAAAGGGAGAAAATAAAATAAAAACCGAGGCTCAGTTGGAGAGCAGAGTGGGATTTCAGAGAGCATTTTTTAAGAGGTGAAAAAGAAGGCCTGTACCCGCCATCAACTTTACTTTCATATTTTCTCCCTCTGCCCCCTGCCCCCCGCACCCCCCACCCCCGTCCGCCCCTTCCTTGGTTCCTCTGAGAATATCAGACATTTCAAAGTTCTTGCACTTTGAGAGTTTGATCCTCATTGCGAATTCTATCTGAACATCTCTCATAGGTGTGTGTGATCATGTGTCTACATTTTAGGAGATGCATACTGTGTGTGTGTGTATGTACGTATGTGTGTGTATGTGTGCATTTTTCAAGATCTCTGTCTGAAGTGGATCTCTATGTTCTCTTTTACTCACTTGGGTGCTGACATGAACTGTGCTTATGCGCCAAAAGATTACGTTTGATGAAGTATTCATTTACTTAACCATGCAAGGCCTTTTTAGTGTGTGTGTGTGTGTGTTGAAGTGTATATGGGGGTTGGGGAGCACTTTTTTCCTTTATTCATGCGTCTCGCTGAGCATGTGATGTGACTTGCATGTATTTTGCATGTAAAGTGCTTGCTGCAAGGGGTGTATATCTGTGTTGGTGTGTGTGTGTATGTGGTCTGTATTTTGCACACACAATCATTTAACATATGCCTGGCTGTGATATTTAAAAGCAAGTTTTTATGTAAGATGCAACCCTTCAAATAGATGACTCAGCTGGCAGTGTAGCATGCACGCTGACTGTGATTTAGTTATTGTTGACCAATCAGATGCCTTCCTAACTTACTGTGGCCCAATCAGAGGCCTCGTGAACGAGCTGATGACCAATTAGAGCTGGTCAAAGGCTGCAGGTCATCAGCAAGTTGGCTCGGCTCGTTACAGCTGAAAGCATACGAAAGGCTCATAGGGTAACCTTGGTTTTCTCTAATCTGGACCCAATTTCCTAATGAACAACAATTTTTTAAACTGGTCCAGTATTGAGAGACAAGGCTACAGCTAGCAGCCATGAAACAGGCCGCAATGTAACCACTAGGGGCATGTTTGCACCGCTAGTGTACGTCCACTATAATGCTTGTTTTTGCCACTGACAGGCTCAGATTGTTACAAAAATGTCTGAAAACATTATGGAAAGGATCCTCACAGAGATAGACATTTTTGTTAAAGAGTAAAATCTTTTTTGTTGAGCTAGAAAAAGCCCCAAAATCGCCAATGCTAAACCCACCAGACTCAGACCAGAGTTGGTTGATTGTTGCAACAGTGAAAAGATGAACCAAAATGTTTTTTGTGAGTTTTATTTTGTTCCTGTCTACTTGAAATGAAGTGTGTATTACAGTGGTAAAATTACTGTTTATTTAAATGAAGTCTGGTGGCTTTGGCGAAAGCAGTTTCAGGGCTGTTTCTGGTCTGGTTCTCAGGTCTATCTTAGTATGGATCCTTTCTCTGATGCTGTCAGACACTTGAAATAACAATCCGAGCCTGTCAGTGGCAAAAACAAGCACATGCTTGTTAGTGGCAGCATTGCAGCCTGTTTCGTGGCTGCTGGCTGCAGCGGTCTTGCACAATACTGGACCAAATTAAAAAACAATGTTGTCTCCATTAGTCATTTAGACACAAAAAATTGGAAAATAGGGTCCAGACTGAAAAATACTAAAGTTATCCTTCAGATCTTCAAACATTTAAGTTATTGTTATTCTGACATTTTAATTTCCGTATGAAGCAACACTGATGGTTTTCATCAGCTGTGTTGCTTTTCCCTTGACCATCTACTGTGAAAGTGAAATCACACAGTTAATTGATCAGTTGTTTTTAGAGATATTCAGTAGTGCATAATCTAAAACATTAATGGTAATCATTAGTATGCCATTAGCAGAGTCAAATAATGAAGCCACTTCTTGAAACTGGCATTTTGGATGGACTATGCAACAACGAAGTAGAAATCCATCTCAGGAGGAGCAGATACAGAGGCACTGCCTTCTGTTGACTCAGTGGACCAGAATGCAATGCAACTCATGCTCTCATTTGCTTTTCCTATTGGAAAACTTACCATTAACTATTAACTTACTATTGCTCTCTGCGCCAACATGTTATACCTGTAGCTGAAATGCTCAGATGCATTCTTTAGGGATGAGCAAAAAGTGTTCTGGGAAATGTAGGAAATCATTAAGAAGATGGGAAACAACAAATATGTATCCAGTGACATATTTCTATGAGCTCACTATTAAATTAGTTGAACTTCCATACAGCCAGAGACACTTCTGTCTCGCTCCACTCTGATTTTTCATTTTCCCCTTTCAAGATGGAAACTAAGTGGTAAAATAAAAACTTACATAACTGCCAACCAAAGAAGTCTAATGAAAACACAGCTCGGGTCAAAAACACTGAGCTCTGACTGTAGCTGGTATTCGTGTAGGCGTGCGTGTGGGCGTAGGGCCTTGTTATTGTGCTCGAAAATCTTTGTTACATTCAGAATTTAATGCTAGTTAGTGGAGATTTATCGCTGAGCCTTTTGCTCTTGGCATCGGCAGGAGGAAATGAGTGAGCACTCATCGTGTCCCAGTCCAAATATCAGTTGCAATGTTTACCGGAATAATTGCAGTGATGTTTTGTTGTCCAGATTGCGCATCCCTACTGTGTGCGCTAAAACCCAACCAACATCTGTTGTATACAGACACACCACACGCTAACAGGCACCAAGGTTGTTTGAAGAAAGTGAAGGTTCTCTCAGCATAATGTGTTGAAATCAATCCAAACACTGATTCACTGACTGATAGATCAGCTTACTGGCAATGAAGCGCTCCTGACACACTGTACAGTATGTGTGAAATTCAGTGATTCAGTCATCTCCACGCTGAAAGTGCCAATTATTGATGAATAACAGGAGTGACAATCAAGAGGAGATGGCAGGAGAGAGGGAGAGAGAGAGAGACGGAGGAAGGGAGCAAGGCCGAGGCAGAGCTCAGACTGCAGTAAGGTGTGAGTAGACGACTCAGTATGAGGTCTGTTCTTAATGAGGAGCTTTGTTTAAGCTGTTAAACGGCAAACAGGCTGAGCACAAAGAAAACCCTTCTTCGTGCTCAGCCTGCTACTCATTTTTCTACTTTCTATCTCTGATTGCTGCGCTACACTCTCAACCTATAGTCAGCTCATTAAAGCACTTACATTTTTAGTTCCTCACACCTGGTGTTTGGTTGGTGTTTCCTGGGAAAATCCCTTCCTTTGTTGCACACAAAGTGCTGCATTATTACATTTTACTAAAGAAAAAGCTGGGTATCATTCAGCCCAGGTAAAAAAAAACAACAACTCTATTTTGATCAAACACTGGTGTGTTTGGCATCTTGTTGCAAATTGCTTCTTCTTCTGTAGTTGGTACAAATGAATTCCTCCTCAAGGAAATCTCACATACATAATAGAAATCAATCAAAGGTTTAAATATAGGTTTATTGATGCTGTTCAGTACACTGCAGTGTTTATATACGTCACTGCTGCATTCAGTTTTCACCATGGATGTACTGTATTGATTTTTAGCCTTAACACTGAATAGTGAAGGAAATGGAAGTGAAAGGCGAGTATCCACAGGAGAAGGGATGGAAAAAAATCAGGGCTTAAAGTACAAAAGTTAAAAAGCCTTCATTGTTTTGGCTATGTAAATGAAAAAAAGCCCAACACATATCTACGCCACTCCCACGAGAATTTCCACAGCCAACTGTGACTCCCTCACTGCACCTGTAAACACTCGAGGTGGACAATGGCCACAATCTTCCATCATGGTCTAGATAAATTCATATCACGGAACAGTGATTATTTACTTCTTTAATTTGGACTCTCATACAAACAAAGAACAACTGCCACACATGAGACAACACTTGAGTAAAGAACAAAAAACTCAAAACATAAATGAAAACTTTAAAGCTCCTGAGAACCATACATTCAGGTGTTACAGGTTCCTGTATGTACAGTTTCACTCTCCTCCTCCTCTGTGTTTGCTCACATCATGTTACCTGGCACCTGGAATTGTGAGATCATGCGAGAAGTAAGTGAGAATTACGATAGGATTATGCGAGAATCACACAATCGCATAGTCACATGAGAAGCCAGCCCTGATTTGCCACATGCCCTGAATCGCTCCTGCAGTGCAAACAGTATCGCCAAATACATTTCTACCTCTGCATGGTGTATACAATCATATTGCCCAATCCTAGCTAAAAGTAAGGAAAGCATATATGTATACTGAACACACTGTATATGTATGTCTATATGTTAGAAATAACCGTCTTTTCAAAATGTTTGTATCGTTCAGCCAGAAAAACGATGCAAAATGGTGATTTTATGGTGATTTGCACCTAACACAGCCAAATTGAATACATGTAATTCCTATGGCCTAAGTCAGTCCAAAAATATTAGTAGGCGTGAACAACTCTCTCCCAAATCCAAAAACTAGAGTGCTAAAATTCAAATTTGTGATGGCATAGCGTATAAAGTCTAAAGCTGCTCCCTTGACAATGAATTGGGAAAGATGTTCTAGATGACACTGACAGCACCCAGGGGAATGTTCTGAGTATATGGGTACATTTTCTATTTCAGAACTAAGGACACTACCACAGAATACAGCTGATTTGGGTAGAAAAGGGAAAATAACCATTCTGTTGGTCCACAAAATCAGGCTCCCAATCATTTTCTATGAAGCAGCTCCAGACTTTGTACCCGATGACATCTCAGGTTTGAGACTTTCTTCTCTGGTTTCTGGCCTTTATAGGGAGTAGCTTATGTTCATAAGAAAATAACATATTGGACTTTTTAATTTAGGTTGGGTTCCCCTTTAATTTTAAGCAAATACTGAGAAAGTGACTGGCCTCTTAATTCTCTTTTATCACTGGTGAACTCCTTGGAGAACCAGACCTTATAATAGAGGCAGGCCTTTTTATTCTAATTGTATATTCAACCAGTTAATGTTTGTATTGTATCTTACTTCTTCAGTAGATGAAACTCAACACTTAAGCAGCATTTTTACATCACCCTTCCCTTTACTGGCAGGTCTTAATATTGCTCGGGAAAGGCTGTAATTAATTGGTGAATAAAAGTAGCAGGCCTATTTGTGATAAAAAGAGAGACTGGAAGCAGCAGTGAGTGTGACGTGACTCTGCTGATGGAATTAGAGCTGTGGAAATGTGCATTGTAATGACTTTACCATTTGAGACAGGCAATTCCATCCATTCCATATGTATTCTTGTTGGCTATTATTTGAGACTTAACCTTATTTTGGCGTTCATGCGAGTATTTATTTGCAGAACATGGAAAAACAGATGAAGAATTAAGTGACGCTGACAGAAAACCCAAGGAAAAACCATCATGGTGCTCCAGACACTAATTTACAAGTGCCTAAAAATCATATAATCAATTGTGAGTACTCAAGTGTGTTTGAGGTGTCTGTCCGTCTTACTTTTACAACCAGTGGAAAGCCTGAGCAGCCTAATCTAAACACAGAGAATGGATTGAATGTGAGCACTGCCTGTTTTTCTTCACAGTGGAGCTCTGTAGATTGAAGCTGCGGTTCGTGGCTGCTCTCTGGTAAAGCCATCACACGCTCTCTGATTACCTGTGTAACCTGGTTTCTTAGAGTGACCCGGTAAGTGCATGTAAATGCACTGACTGAATTTGTGGGCCGGGCCTGGCAGCTGTCTGTGTGTGTGTGTGTGTGTGTGTGTGTGTGTGTGTGTGTGTGTGTGCGTGTGTGTGTTGGCAGGGGAGAACTGGCTAACCTGATACACACCCGGTGAGACTCCGACCACAGTGATTCAGGGGCAAACCACAAACTCTACTGTAGACTGCCAGACAGCAGCAGGAAGCACTCTCACTGTCTCTCTGTATGTGTGTGTGTGTGTGTGTGTGTGTGTATGGCTGTGTCAGGTTATGTGTGTGCCTTTGCGTGAATGTATTAATGTTTTTGGTGTGTTTTTATATCTGGTTTGCACTCACAATTTGGTTGATGGGCTTCTGTGTGCATGTTTCTGTGTATATGTGAGACACAACTGAGTGGTAATGAGAAAAAGCATTTATTTCTGGGATTTCAGTTTCTCCTGGGTTTGTTTTGTGTGTGTGACTCTCTGATTGGGGGTGAGGTAGCAGCAGCCAACTTTTACACACTTGTATTTTGTGGCATTGCTTTATTTCTGTTGTCAGACCGTGTTGTGCTCTTCCACCCCCGTGACTCTGGTGGCCTAGTTAACAAATTAATGTGAATCCTGTAAAAACCACAGGCCAGCTCCCCAACAGAGGAAAAAAAGAAGCAGAGTGAGAGGAAAAGAGAAAAGAGGAGCAGCAGAGGGGTCTGATAACAGGAGGTAATGAAACCGAGAGGGAGGGATGGAGGGCAGACTTTTGCAGATGTGCTGTCTTCAACAAGTCGTCTACAGCCCTGTAAAAAATCACTTCACAGTGTGTGTGTCTCACCCGCTCATATTCTGTTTTCGCCTCCAGCTACAGCATCTCCCCTCTCATACTGTCTGTGGTTTGTGATGCACAGGCACGTTTGTGTGTGTATTTGTCTCCAGACAACAAATTTGTCACTGATTTTCAATCAATTATTTGCACAGGGAGGATAATTAGTGCAGATAAAACCTGGCAGTTAATTACTGCTACTTCAGAAAATGGCTTGTCACGATTAAGATGTCTGAAAAAGCAAAACCATTCTGTCACTGTCATCTGCAGCTAATTATCTGGAACAGCAGTCTGGTTAGATGATTGGTTCGATTGACTGGTTGGACTGTTTAATGGTTGGCTGTCTGGTTAGACGGTTGGTTGACTGTTTGGATGGTTGACTGGTTGGGTGGTTGACTGGTTGGATGGTTGGGTGGTTGACTGATTAGATTGTTAACCGGTTAGATGGTTGACTGGTTGGGTGGTCGACTGATTGGATGGTTGACTGGTTAGAATGATCGACTGGTTGGGCAGTTGATTGACTGGGTTGTTGACTGGTTGGATGGTTGATTGGTTAGAATGATCGACTGGTTGGGTGGCTGACTGATTGGATGGTTTACTGGTTAAATGGTTGATTGGTTGGGTTGTTTACTGGTTGGGTGGCTGAATGATTGACTAGTTGTTTGGTTGACTGGTTGGGTGGTTGACTGGTTGGATGGTTGACTGGTTAGATGGTTGACCGGTTGGGTGGTTGACTGGTTAGATGGTTGATTGGTTGGGTTGTTGACTGGTTGGGTGGCTGAATGATTGACTAGTTGTTTGGTTGACTGGTTGGGTGGTTGACTGGTTGGATGGTTGACCGGTTGGGTGGTTGACTGGTTAGATGGTTGATTGGTTGGGTTGTTGACTGGTTGGGTGGCTGAATGATTGACTAGTTGTTTGGTTGATTGGTTGGATGGGTGTGTAGGTGGTTGGATCGCTGACTGGTTGGGTGGTTGACTAGGTAGGTGGTTGGATGGTTGACTGGTTGGGTGCTTGACTGGTTGGATGGTTGACTGGTTAGAATGGTCGACTGGTTGGGTGGTTGAGTGATTGGATGGTTGGCTTGTTGGGTGGTTGACTGGTTAAATGGTTGATTAGTTGGGTTGTTGACTAGTTGTTTGGTTGACTGGTTGGATGGGTGGGTGGTTGGGTGGTTGACTGGTTGGATGGTTGGGTGGTTGACTGATTAGATTGTTAACCGGTTAGATGGTTGACTGGTTGGGTGGTCGACTGATTGGATGGTTGACTGGTTAGAATGATCGACTGGTTGGGCAGTTGATTGACTGGGTTGTTGACTGGTTGGATGGTTGATTGGTTAGAATGATCGACTGGTTGGGTGGCTGACTGATTGGATGGTTTACTGGTTAAATGGTTGATTGGTTGGGTTGTTTACTGGTTGGGTGGCTGAATGATTGACTAGTTGTTTGGTTGACTGGTTGGGTGGTTGACTGGTTGGATGGTTGACTGGTTAGATGGTTGACCGGTTGGGTGGTTGACTGGTTAGATGGTTGATTGGTTGGGTTGTTGACTGGTTGGGTGGCTGAATGATTGACTAGTTGTTTGGTTGACTGGTTGGGTGGTTGACTGGTTGGATGGTTGACCGGTTGGGTGGTTGACTGGTTAGATGGTTGATTGGTTGGGTTGTTGACTGGTTGGGTGGCTGAATGATTGACTAGTTGTTTGGTTGATTGGTTGGATGGGTGTGTAGGTGGTTGGATCGCTGACTGGTTGGGTGGTTGACTAGGTAGGTGGTTGGATGGTTGACTGGTTGGGTGCTTGACTGGTTGGATGGTTGACTGGTTAGAATGGTCGACTGGTTGGGTGGTTGAGTGATTGGATGGTTGGCTTGTTGGGTGGTTGACTGGTTAAATGGTTGATTAGTTGGGTTGTTGACTAGTTGTTTGGTTGACTGGTTGGATGGGTGGGTGGTTGGATAGCTGACTGGTTGGGTGGTTGACTAGTTAGGTGGTTGGATGGTTGTCTGGTTGGATGTTTGACTAGTTGTGTGATCAGATGCTTGGGTGATTGGTTGGTAGATTTTACTGACTGTGTGGATAAAAGATTTGGTGATTGTTCTATTGGTTGGCTGGTTAGTTGACTGGCTGGTTGGTTAGGTGACTGGTAGGTAACTGTTGACTGTTTGAATGGTTGGGTGTCAGATGAGATTACATAAGACAAAACAAAAACTGAAAAGATAAGGTTATGAATACACAGATTGATGATTTAAAACATTTGAAAGTATTTTAATTTCTAAAAAAAAATCAGTCTTGACACTTTTAATGATTCTAATTGCCTGCTTTGACTAAACACTTTATGCTTACATGTTAGAAAACAGTACCCAGATCTCAAGTTTAGTCTTCCTCCATTTAATATGTAACAGTACAGATGGACACATGGACACAGTCTATACTAATATATAGTGTTCCGAAAGGAATGAGGAGATAAATTTGTTTCATTTTTGCTCTTTCAGTGTGTTTTTTCTTCTTCCTCCTCAGCCCCCCTTTCTTTGGGCTGTTCCGTGAGATGGCTGTAAGTTTATGTAGGACTCAGTCCAGGATTTTCCTACCAGCTTTTTCTCATTAGGGTATTGTAGAAGACTTGAGCTTGGCTGCACAGAGTGGCAACAGGAGGGGGTGGGGGTATAGAAGAAGGAGGAGGATGGGGAGGTTGGGGGTGGGCAAGCTATACACTTACTCTTACACAGCAAAATCTCATCGGGCACCTGAATCGAGTTATCTTTAACTGTCTCACCGCCGCTGCATCTGTCCCACGTCATAGCCAATTCCTCAGTCTCTCTCCTTTCTCCTTCACCTCTCTGCTTACTCCATTGCTTCTACCTCTCCGCTCTCTTCTTCTGCTTCTCTCTATCCCACCACATACTACAGTACATTCCTTTTTCCTAGGCATATAGGCTTTCTCAAACACCGCCTCCCTTCTCTGTTTCACAACAAGCTACCAGAACAAGGGCAATCGGTTTTACAGTCTCTTTCCTATCTTGTCTTTCCTTTGTTACACATTCCTGCTCCACCCTCTGCTCATACTTCCCGTGATAACTGCATCGCCTCCTTTCCAGCTGTTTTTTTTTTTTTTTTGGTCCTCAGACAGATTGATAAGTTGGTTAGCAGCACAGCAAGGATGCCATGTCTGACAGAAGTGCTCTTTTTAGACCCCTGTTACTAACTAGGGACTCAGGTGGCGTTGACACACACCAGATCTGACCGCTGGCCTTATCTCAATACAAACACACGCAGTCACACTCACTCCTCAAGGGACAAACATGCAGAGTGTCCAATCAGTCGACTGTCAGATCAGCCCGCCGCGCTATTGCCAGTGTTGTCAATAATTCACGCACATGCAGACGCGCACAGGGATACATCTCTCTTGTCACTTTCTGCACTTTTTTTTTGTCTCTCCTCCCAACTCTCTCCTCCGCCCTTCCTCCCCGTCTCTGTATCTCGATCTCGATCGCTCTCTGTCAAGTCATCAGGACACTAATCAGGATTTTCCCGCAGCAGGGCCGGGGAGTCTGGTGAAGGAGCGAGAAAAAAAAGAGAGAGATGTCTTATTATAGATAACAAACGAGGGATATAAATACCTCTGGGGGCGGGAAGATTATATAAGAGTCATGATATGTCCGTTGGCCTCTCAGCCCGCCTGTGCACAAGATCGTGTGTGTGTGTATGTGTGTGTGTGTGTGTGTGTGTGTGTGTCTACATCTGTGTGCACGTGCGGCCTGTCCATAACTTTGTTCATCTGCAGATCCCATAGGTCCATCACTTGCCTCCTCCTACAGCCAGAGCTTTAATAAATCTCTCTTCCATTAATGTAAATGCAATACATTACCCAGAATAATCATGCAACAGCAGATTGCGTGATAGTCATTCACTCAATTAGTGTTCCGGTGCCTGAAGCTCGCTGCACCGTTGGGCATAACATACAGAAAGCCTGCTTTGTTCCAGTTAATACAGATACAGTAGAGGCTGAGTGAAAGCTAATGAACTTTACCAGCTATGTCTGCACAGTGGGCTGACCACCAGAGGGGACGTGTGTGTGTGTGTACATTAGCATGTGTGCTCGTGTTTTCAGTCATTATAACCGTCTGTTGTGTTTAATCCCCCTGTGGTGTGTGTAATTAAGAAATGGCCTACAGAAGGAAGGAGGCACTGGCTTTTACAGCATGGCCATGTATCGATGAGCACATGTGTTCTGTGTCTGCACGAGTGAGCGCTCGGTCATTGCAGTTGACAGCTTGCCAAACCCCTCTCCTGTACAGGGATTGTCCAATCATAGCTCAGCAACTGAGAGTAGGCACTGCAGGTCTGTTAAGCCTTCTTCCCATGTTGTAATTATAAGGAATGCATTGAAAGTGTGTTTATCTGCTCTGGCGTGTGTTAAATGTTAGCATGTCTGGCTAACTAGCTTACTTACTACCTACAGAAGTAACCTAACCCAGCGTTACTACCAAGACCAATGAGCTTTCATGCTACATATTTTTGTTGGGTTACAAGTTATGGTAAAAAACCTTTCATGATAGTCTGGGTATTCCCCTACTGTGTGTGTGGAAGCTGGTGCTGTTACTTGTTCCCGCAACTTGCTATTAGGGCTGCACAAGTAACCGAAATAGTATTAATATCCCATTATAGCCAGGGGCCATCTCCACATTGCAGGGGATGCAATTTTTTGATGCAGGTAAAATGTGGCTAACATACTATTATAATGAAGCATTGTGGTGCTACAGAGATGGTCCGGCCTACAAATCATATTCCAGATGTAAGGGAAAATGTTGGTTTGACACAAACCCCTGCAAAAATAACATAATCATCATCATTTTATTTATTTTTTTCAGGAAAATGAAATGGAAAATTACCAATCCCACTTAAATCGAGAATCAAATTGCAATAGCAATATCTGTCAAACTAATTGCAATATGATTTGCATATCTAATATCCAAAATAGCGTTATTTTACCCCTCATCCTGAAAGTACATTTAAATATAAAGCATCTAATCTCTGTCCAAGTCCAAGTATGTGACCAAAGCAGCCAAAAACTGTCATGTTGAAATAAAACATTTAACTGAGCTCACATTCCTTATCATACTTATAATAAATACTTAGACTAACTAGCTCAACAATATGACATAAAAACAATGCTGTTTCTTTATTTCAGTATAACTGGTGAGGATGTTGATGTTTTGCCTGGACATCTGGAGCAGCTTTAGCCTCTCAGTCTTTCAGCATGATATAATGTATGTAGCCATCAAGTGCATAATTGAGACGCATTTTACCGGATTCCAATTTTAAAATGAGTCAGCTGGAAACATTAAAAGTCAGCCAGAGACAGCTTTTTAACCAGTGCATGGAGCTAATGTTAGCTTAATTAGCTAACTAGCTACAGCTGATAAAATCTGCCAGCGACAGCCATCATTTCAGCTGGAAAATTGATGGTCACCGCTTAGAAATGCTTTTGTCTACTTGTGTCTGAAATCAAGGTCCCACTTTTTCATTACTTAGAATTCTGAGTGGTGTATCTGCCTCAGTTATCACTGAGATGGGGGCTTTAATGAGCCGTCTATAATCCGTGTATGTAGCACTGCAAGACTGACCCACAGGCTTTGCATTCAAAGCTTTACTGTACATACACATGTGGGTTAAGTATGTAATGTACAGTATATTTGCCATATAAGGGCGTGCTGTTGGCTTATGTGCAGCGAATGTATGGGAAAGTCTGTGTTTGTGTGTGTGTGTGTGTGTGTGTGTTTGTGCACTGTCTATGTTCTTACTTTTGTCATACTGTAATTACTTCGCTTCTCTTCAGTGCCCTTTCACTGCGATCCGTTTTGCTCAGGCAGTGGCACTGACATGACAATAGACACACACACCTTCACACACACATGTGAACACAAACATGCACACGCATGAAGGCGCACACACACACACACACACACACACACACACACACACACACACACACACACACTATTGGGCTCTCTCCCCTTGGCGCTTGGCCCAAATCACTGTGACATTTACAGTTTCGCAGCCATTAGAGCCTAATGTCCCAGGGGTGACTGTGTGATAGTAGCTGCTCCAGAATCAGATCACAGCATTTTGCTGAAGTGCCGAGCCTCAGCATTCTTGTAACCGCTACACCTGCGCTGGGATCGGCTGCGGAGGGAATGGGATCAAGTCCCACGAGCCTGAGGCTTACCAGATTTAAAGGCGGTTACGAGGTCAGGTGAAACAGGTGTAATCTGTTAGACTGACAAATAGAACAATGTCACAGTTCAGTGCATTAGCACCTGATGATAGAGTCATCCTTGCGAAGGGGCTCAGCAGCAGCTGTGCTTCATCCCATCATTAAGTGAATTTCACATGAACACTGGAGAAAATAAGACATGGATTTCTTTGTGGCTGCCGGTGCAATCAGCTGCGTTATTGGATGCCAGAAAAGTGGCATTTTTAATATTATTCACAGTCGTGTTTTGTGCCCTATTAAGGTTCACAAAAGATTTTCTGTTAAGTACATGTAGAAATACCGAGGCAGGAGTTTGATGACAGTGCGGGAAAAGAAGCACAGGTGTAATTAATAGTGGCTGCACTCATTTAGGTGTTCCAGTTTCAGGGAACTGGTATTAAGCATGCTGGTTCACTGGCATGGTTTTCCGGGACATTTAGGTGGAACAGAGCCATTGTGATGTTTTTAGTTATACCTAAGCTTTACCTGCTGAGACAAGTCAGCTTTTAAAGAGGTCTCATTCACATTTATAGCATTCAGCACATTTCAGTATTCAATTAAACACAGAGTTAGGGATGGGAAAGCAGAATTTCAGATTATTAGAGAAGGATTGCAAAGCCTTTATAGAGGTATAATGTGTGTATTCTGGCTGATTAGACCTGTTTTAATCAATGATCAATGCAGAACACTAACATTTTGCTGAGGTCACCGAACTCCATGTACTTTAAAGATAACTTCGATATTTTGGGAAATACAGTCAAATGATTATGGCAAATATGAAGCCGGAGCCAGCTGCCGGTTAGTTTAGCTTAGCATAAAAACTATAAATAGGGAAACGGCTCGCCTGGCTCTGTCTGAAGGTAACTAAATCTGCCTGCCATGTTATATTTTGTAATATCTCCTCTCGAATCTTGTTATCATGAGGTTGCCAGGAAACCAGCAGCAAGAAAGGTAATACGCATATTTTCAAACACCTGTTAGGATCAACCATGGCTGTGTGGGGATGTTTCTATAACATACTTAAAGGCATAGTTCGGCAGCTTTGGTGTTATTTTGGAATCACTGAAGTCACACAATAACACAAAAATCCTTAACCAATCAAGGCAGCGGTAGACCAGCAACCACAACAAGTCTGGCAGCTTTGAAGAGAGTAAAGATAACTTAATTTCCCTATCGGAAATGGCTGCCTGATGGCAACGTAAAGCCTTTTTTTAGGTAGCTAAAGTATGTTTGCTGCTACCCTCGTCCACAGCCACACATTGCTTAGCTTACATGGCGGTACTCCTGCCTGCTTCTTTAAAATGGGGGTGTGCCACCCGCCATCTCAGCCATACACCATGGATAAGTCCCTCATACCATTCTGTAGGGCTGCTCGATTATGGAAAAAAATCATAATCCAGATTATTTTGGTCAAAATTGAAATCACAATTATGTGGCGCACGTGATGATTTATATTATATACACGACGGCATGTCATTTCTGTCTCTACATGGTCGCGTGTTTACAATTCTCTGCTGCTCTCGCACGGCAGAGTTCGGCCCCGATGCGCACACACACACACACACACAGACACGTGCGCACACACACGCACACAGACCAACCTCTCTCGCTCCCCCTCTGCCCTTCGCATTATTTGTAGTTCACCTAGTTGACTGGTTCGTGGAGTGAATAGAGGAGAGGAGGGGAGGGGCCTGTATTGTGCATGTGCGGCCTCCGTAGAGGACAAAATAACATCTCCGTGACCAAAAATTTTTCACCCTCGATTTCATTAATTTTGTTATCGTTTGACCTCAAAATCGTAATCATGATCACCAGACGATGAATTGCACAGCCTTATAACCCCACCTCAAAAATCCTAACTATCCCTTAAAAGCTGCGTTAATTACATTTTTTGTGGCTATTTTGGAGCAGAGTCACAAGCTTAAAACACACATTGACATCTCATTATTGTAAAAAGTTTTTATAGCAAAGTGTGTCATCAGACAGTCACCTATCTTCACATTATTCAGACATGGAGCCACATTAACATTAATTTTGTGTTTTTGCCCAACTCAAAAATATGAAAATCTAATTTTGTCTATCTGCTGTTTGTTGCCGGGCAGATAGTGTACAGTGAGTAAATTTGAGCTTTATTTGCTGAACAGGTGCCCACAGTGGCTTGAAATGCGGTTGATGAACTTCTTTGAAACTGAACCAACGGTACATTTGTGGGCAGTGAAACCAAACAGTGAGCAAAAAGATGCTAATATCATCACCAGCAACTACCACCACTGACCTCTTTCACATGACACATAGTCGTTTGACATATTTTTAATGTGAAAAGCATCACAGCAGGTGTTAATATTATATGAACACCTGTGTTTTTTCCTGTAAGTCAAAATGTCTGCAGCGAAAACAGCCAACTTTGTATGTAGATTTGGCACGTTCGTCCTAGAAACAGTTAGCCTACAGTAGCTCTGTCACAAGTGAGGTGGTTTTAACCATATAATCACCTCGCTGTGTTAAAGCATCTTTTCCTAAATATATCATTATGAAAATAATGTGGGTTGCACAGGGTAGTGGCCACAGTAAAATCAGACTATCAGCGTTTACATAGGTTACTTAATGGCTTTGCAATCTTTGTAATAAGCTTCTGCCAGCGGGGGTGAAATTTCGCGGAAAAAATCTGCTTTACAGCAGGAAATGCGTCATGTATTGCCAAACTGGTCGGTCAGCCAATCAGGGACTGGAGCTGGTCCTTATGAGGAACTGGCCAGGGTGTGAGATAGTTGAGTCACGAGCACAATGGCAGATGGACAAAGTTTGGAGACAAGTGAAAAATGGTCGAGCGAAAGAAAACGAGCTAATCTGTCTGAGGAGGCGAGGATGCACAAAAAGGAGAGTGATAAAAGAAGGAAAAACAAGAGTAAACCTCAGTCAGGCGTTCAAGAGATGGAGGGAGCTACGTGACCGAAGAGGCTTCAGAACCGATGTCCAGCTAGCTTTCTTTCTAATGGATAAGTAACTAACACCGCTAAATGTTAGCTAGCCGAGAGAGGACTGTACTGTACCAAGGACTGTACCGTACTGGCTAGTTAACTCCTAGCTGGCCAACATCGCAAATCGCTGCACCGAGGGACCGGGTAGGGAGTGTTGGTCGGCTGACATCCTCGTTGACATTATACGGCAGCCCTTGGACAGTGATACCCCCTCCCTTCCTTCTGTTCTCTTCTCACGGAGGCAGCTATCAACTGACATCGCCCAGCTAAGTTACGCCCACCTAAGTGAACACTGGACTTTTCACTGCAACGGCCTTAGACTGAAGAGCATCAAAATCGGTTAACGTTAGTCCACACAGGTCTCTTTTCTTCAGATAAATCTGATAATTATTGCTCTGTCATTTATTTAGTATAGTGTCCACACACCTTCCCATTCTACATATACATAGAGGTATACTGGTGGCTTTACAGCCTACATTTTATTGATTATCTCTGATCCCCAAGGTCAATTTGGTCGTTGCGACAGTGCGAGGAACACCAATGACGCTAGGTGGCGCCAAGCTAAAAAAAAAACCTGAATCCTATCTGTTGCCTCTTTAAGTGTATTACATACTCTTCTAGACAATGTATGTTACACACTGCACTGTGTGACTTTGATGTAGCATTATTGCTTCAGACACAGTCACCTTAGATTAGTAGCTGTATTGTGAAGCGAGAAGTAATGAAAAAAGTTGGACAAAGTAATAAAAAAATGTCCATATATCTTGAAAGCCCACCAGCAACCGCAAACACTCGCACAGCAACAACAGCTCAATAGAATATGCCAGAAGTCCACACTACCAGCATCCCACACAGATACAAATGGCACCTAAATGCAGACAGTTCGACCCCTCTTCCTCCATCACACATATTGCATCCAGACACTCCCACACATTCATAAATGTGACAATATCATTTCTGGGAGAAAAATGCGTTCGCTCCACCCGAGGGTGCAGGACGTCCCACATGCAGGATGAGAAAAGAGAGCGAGATCTGCTTTTTGTCTTGATTAATATTTTCTCTTAGTCACCACTTTATCATCCTCCCTGTTCCCTCTCTTCACCCTGTATATGTGTGTGTTTATAACAAGTGTGCATACTGTTGCACACCATCCTGTAAGCTCTGTTCTTTATTAGTCCTCATTTATTATTACTATAGGCTAACTCAGCATAGCTGGGCCTGATATACAAGCACACGGGGAGGTCTCGCTGCTCTGCTGCATGTGTGTCTTTGTGTGTGAGTTTTGCAATCATCCCTGGGTAACTACATACAGATTGCAGATGTAGACTGAGAGGGAAACCCTGTCTGATCCCTGCAGAGGTGTGTGTGTGTGTGTGTGTGTGTGTGTGTGTGTGTGTGTGTGTGTGACGTGAAACAAGCTAGTACTGTATGTTTGTTTGTGCCATATTTAATCCAGTGTGAGTGTGTTTACCTGTATTTATGCATTGCGTAGTTGCCAGTCCTTGCCATGTGTGTGATTGTGCGTTTACAGTATGTTTTTTTTTTTGTCGTGTGTTTGTCAGTAGTGGCTCAGCAGGCACACGTAGTCTATCTGAGAGTGTGTATTGTACTTTGTGACACACACACACACACACACAGAGCGCAGGGAGGGGAGCCTCGTGGTTTCGGTGTCCCTCGTTAACATGCTCTGTTCAGGATTTCCTACAAGATGTGGCTATGAAACCAGTTCCAGACTCCTCTGTCTCTCCCTCTCTTCTTCCCTCTCCCTTCGCTTCCTCCTCCGTCTCTTTGTCTTTTGAGAAAGAGAGAGAGAGAGAGAGAGAGAGAGAGAGAGAGAGAGAGAGAGAGAGACAGTCTGCTTCTAATTTAACGTGCTCCCTGGCTGTCCTCCTCTGGGTCCTAACTCCCCTCTGTGTCGAGGCAGGCCGCCAAGTGCCTCTTAAAGAAAAACACAAATTATTTCATAAATAAAACCGTGTGCCTGTGGCTCGCAGGGGAGCTCTGGTTGTTTGCCTTTATGTGCTTGTGTGTGTTGAACAAAAGCTGCTCTCGTGTTTCGCTCTCTTGATAGAACACCATGTATCTAAATGTAGTTATTGTTTGCTTGTTCCACTTGTTATCTTATATGAGTGCGTTAGATCTTTATAATGTGTAGTTAATCGGGCCTGGTGGTGGAGTAACATCTGATAGCATGCTTTGGAGGAAATCACTGGTTATTATAAGAGATTGTGTCATGAATTAGAGGTAGGCAATATGGATAAAATCCTTTATTACAGTGCAAATAATCTGGACAGTTTTTATCTGTATATTTTATGATAGTAAATTCACTAGAAATTCAGCTGAGATTGTGTTTATAGACATAACAACAGATGGGAATATCTATTTATTGACAAAAGTAAGTGTCTACCAAATTAAGACACTTCATCATACTAGATGCAAAAATCCATTGAATCAAATATCCCCATAAATCTCCCATGCTCATTGATTTACAATTTACTGTAATGACCCAATGCAACCAGAGCTATTACACAGTGTGTTTACAGTCGTCTTAAAGGGACAGTACACTCCAAAATCAGAAATACACATGCTTTCTGTTACCTGTAGTGCTGTTTATAAGTCTAGATTGTTTTGGTGTGAGTTGCAGAGTGCTGCAGATATCGGCCATAGAGATGTCTGCATTCTCTCTAGTATAATGGAACTAGATGGCACTCGGCACATGATGCTCAAAACGCCAGAAAAATACATTTGAAAAATTCAACAGCAATGTCTCTTTCCAGAAATTATGACTCGCTACTCAAGATAATCCACAGACCTTGTTGTGAGCAGTTTCATATAGGAACTACTTTCTTTCTACTGAGCTACACCTGCCAGTCATATCACCATGCACCTGACTGACACAGCATTTTTTATCACTAGTATGGTTAAAATCAGTGAGCCATGCTTCCAAAATAGGGTCTGGAGGGGTGAAATGTGATTACTGCTCTCCTGCGTATGTACACAGATTTACAGTGACCATGTTACTATAGTGTAAACGCATTCCTCGGTTACCTACGTAACCTGGTTTCCGAGGAACCTGGTCCCTTAAGAGCATGTAAATGGACTAGTCAACACCGCCTCGTAGAAATGCAGTTTATACTCATTTGAAATAGCAAATATGAAAATGCAACCTCCATGACATTTTTGATTAATATAATGAGGAAATGTTTTTGTCTAACTGAAGAGTTTGTGCAAAACATTGTTTGACTCTTTCAATACAATATCCGGTCTTAGCGAATAAAGCGTGAAAAACTTGGTTATGTAGGGGAAAGATCTTGGTTTTTGTTCACCATGATGTACAAGAAGAACTTGAACCCTGGAAAAAAAATGCTCCCACTAAACAAAACAATAGTTTTATATGTTCGGAATATATATGCATAATTTCTATTTGACAGGGTATAGGAAAATCTCAGTGGACCCATTTTTATCTCATTGTTAATATCATCATATTGCACAACCCTACCATCAATATTTCTTTGTCAGATAAATCAAAACACTGTCCACTGCCTTACACCAATGGTAGGCTCAGTGCTGTAGCATTACTTAAAATTAAGACCTTGCATCACATTTGGTGCTGTCAGGTATTTCTGCTTGATATGCTCATTCAGTCACAGCTATTCTGTTTGACTTTGTTAAATGGGCATGTCTGCCTTGTGCTATTTAATCCAAGGTGCTTGTCCACTATTTTTTTCACCTATGTTACAAAATCCCCATTTGACAGAGTGGCTGTGCGCCTGTGATGCTCCAGAATAAATTTGCACAAACATGTCACTCACAATTTTCCCCCTAAAGCTGAATCTGTGATACACAACTATTACATGAACATGAGGTCAGATAAATGAGCACATGCAGTGAGCAAACTTGCCGAGTCTGCATTCCGGATGCTAATACAGGAGAAGGCTGGGGAGGTAATAAAGCTAGCAGGCAAGATGTGGTGTTGAGCAATGGCGAATGAGGCCAAATCTGTTTTAGAGAGGAGTTGACTGACATTGTCATGTGCTTGGAAGGTTTACGAAAGGTTTGACTTTAAATATCTTTCACGCTGAGCTACCCCAAAGATTCATTTCCTTCATCTTAGCGTAAACCTTTGAAAGCAAACTGCTGCTGTTTCCCTCTGTAGCGCACACTTGTCCCTCAGATGTATGGCTTTTTGTTTCTACCAGTCTCTAGGGGTATTTTCATCGATCACACTCTCATTACTTTATCCTCTTCCTCCCTCTTCGCTCATCTGTTGTTTAAATTTCCACCGCTGCAGTCAAATTGCTTTGATTGAAATTTCGGAAGGAGATTGAGAAAGATTGAAAAAGTCAGCCATGCAGCATCATCTGCTCAGCCTTTTGTATCAGTCTCCTTGGTGAAAAAAATAATGCTTCTGACACATTTTGACATTTGAGAAAAACAATTTAAGCACAAGGAGGAAAAAGGATGAGCTGTGTTGAGAGGGGGGAAGAGTATAAATGAACAGGAGGCAGAGAACCGTTCATATAAATGTAATATCAGTGCTGGCCTGGAGGCCATTTCTGATAGGCTGCCTTGGTGGTGGTGCAACTCACTGGTCATTTCTCTACTAGGGAAGTGGCTCTCAGCTCTCAGTGGAGCCTCTGCTGTACCCTCTCGTTGTGGACTTGCCGGGATCATGTTCACAGCTTGTCTGTCTGTGCTAAGCTAATGATAACACTGACCACTACAGATGGTCAGCGTCAGTATGAGTGTTTGCATTATTGAAGACCGCAAGCAGGTCTAATTTGACTTATATCATGCCTCGAGAGAAAAGGGAGCCTGTTATCCCTGGAAATGTCATCTCTGACACCTGACATCTGATCCAGGCTCCCTGTCTTCTCTGAACTGAATATGATACTTTGACCTTAGCACAATGACCTGCTGACCCGACCCACCACACACACACACACACACACACACACACACACACACACACACACACACACACACACTATTCTGCGTTCACCATACAGAAAACCTCCAGGGTGTACGAGTTGGGGAATGGTAACAGTTAATGTCAGGTGGCTGAGTTGAACATCTCGTCCATAGGTCTGGGTTCTGATTACAGGGTCCATTTTGGTTCCAGGCTGTTAAAAGACTGGGATCTGTTCATTTTAAACAATTGCTCAACTAAATGAATCCCCTGCTGCCTCTGGTTCAACACGTTATATCTTGTTCGTTAAAATCCATACAATGACTGAAGTTTAAGGGGAGACATTACAAGTGAATAAAACGTTGAACTAGATAGTGAGTGTTTTGGGCCTGTGTGTATATGACGACAGAGAGAAAAAAATGAATTTGCCCTTGAAAACTTCTTCTTTGTCCTCCTCTTGTGTCAGAGTGTGTAGGTTAATCAGCATTTCATATTCATGCTGCTCATTTTCAGGCTGTGAACATCGTGCCACCGTTCAACTGCAGCCTCCTCGGCCGACAAAAATTGCTCTCAGACCTTCATAAAATCCTTGCAAATGTTGAATGCTACACCTACATTAATTCTACAAGGAATTTGTAAGAATTCAGTTGAGAAAGCAGACTGAATGATTTATTTTAATATTATCAAACCCCAGACCTGTTATCATGTTTTATCAGATAATTTGCCCATGTTTAAAAGCTGAATATAATAAATCATCATGTAGTTAGGCTTGTACTGTACATTTAGATGCAAACATATGTAATTCTACCTACTGTATGTTATCAGGGCTGGCAGTGCTTTTGTTGGTGGCTCTCAGGGGTCCTTGAGGGGAAGCCCCAGTATAATGACTAATTGTTCAATCTCTATACTTCAGTTAACTCCAAATTATCCCATTTAATGAATGTATAAGAATGGCTATTGTAATCATAAGTTTCCCTCCCACCACTATTTTCTCTCCACGTACAGAGCAGACAGTTACCATTCAGCGACACAAATTTTCCCATATAAGGGTTCCCTCGGGCAAAAGCCTATCAAATAGCTGACAGTAATACATGTCTGTCTTCGTGTTTAGAGGAAGTGGGCTTGTGATTGGAGCAGTGCTTATCCTGATCTACAGAGCAGCTTGCAAAATGTTGGTGGAGGAAGGAGCTGAAATGGGCAATGCTTTCTTCTCCCTTGTTGATTTGGCTCATAGCCTGGATGGTAGAATTTCTGTCAACCATGAAGGCCATGAAATATCTAGACCAACTTACATCACCAAACCTGGAGTTAGGATATTTTTTTTTCCGCGACAGCAGTGATATATTTCTTTCTGAGACAGACTGTGCCTGGCTGTTTGACTGTGATAACATACGAAGAGACAGATCATGGCCTGTCATTCACCGCCAAGCCTGCTTACACAAGAGCATTTGGAACACACCGTGCTGATGTTGTACACCAGTTCGGGAACAGCAGCGTGTCATTGGAGATTAGGCCGCCATTCCGTTCTTTAGCCATAATGAGCCGCCAGACTGATGAGCGAGACTGAGACGTCTGGGCACTACAAGCACTCTTATAAATCAGGCCCCGTTCTGAATTATTCAGCACGTCTTTACCCCAAGGAAATGGAGAGGGAAGAAAGGAAGAAAAGAAGGAAGATATGACCACCAGGGAAGGACTGGAATGAAGCGAAGATGAAATAGAAAGAGAGAGGGTAGAGGTGAGATATTGCAAGGTGAACAAGTGCTGAAGGCTAAGAGAAGGTGTGGAAGGAAGATAAGGAGAGATAGGTGGAGGTGTTTGGTTTTGTCAGGACGAGTAAAGGGATTATAACATTTAGAGATGCTTTTTAGGGAAAAACAGCTCATTTCTGCTATTGATTTGATCCCTGCGGTCATGGAGACGCGCACACAGTTGGAGGGTTGGTGTCAGCCCCTAGTGGTAAACTAGGGGGCTGGGAGGTGATCTTACCATCCTTCTACTGCCAACATCTGGTGAAAGAAAAGGGGTCTTGAGTAAATGTTTGTCCAATATCCAACATATTTGAGTGGACCCTCACGGATATAATGGATGATGACAATTATGTCACTTGGGAAACTGTGAATTGGCCCTTAGGCTCTGGGGACTACAGGTTGCTCTGCCATGTACTCCTAACTAGTGGATGCATCACCATAAAACCTAGGATCCATAGTCCCCAGGGCTTGTGGCTCGCTATGTGGTCGGAGAAATGCTGCCGTTGTCTATGGTGGAGTCTAAATAGGTGGAGTAAGACTCGTTGACAGACATATTTCAGACTCAGGACTTGCATTATGCCTGGTACACGCTACACGCTGGTACTCACTAATTATCCCCGGTCGTCTTTCACGGCGTGTGTGATGTCATCGGGTTATTTGTCCTGTTTTTATCACTTTCACTATTATTTGAGTCACTGTGTGTTCATGTGCCAGCCGACATGTTGTTGTAGTCACCTAAAAGCGTCAACAGATGGCAGGAGCTACACTTGAAGCGCCATACGTAAACTATCAAGCTACTGTAACTTCCACAGGAAGTTTCGACAAATGTTTCAGAATAAAAGCCTATTTAGAAAATGGAGGGATTCTCTAGCCGAGGTTACAAGGGGCTTTTAATTTGAAACAAGTGTTGAGTTTGAAATGATGGTCCGATGTGTTAACTTTACAAAGACAACGGAGCAGATATAAAGTAAATATATAAACACACAGAGGGATTAATAAATAACGGACCGTCTATAATGTAGTTTGTTTCAAATGAAGCTGGGAGCCTCTGCAGTTGTGGTGAGTAAAAGCCCCGTCGCTGTTTGTTAATGTTATTACTTTATGTCCGACCGTGAGGATGTAACGTTGTTTGCTAGCTTGATGCTAATGACAGTAACGTTAACTCAGCGGGTTGACAAAGTGCCTCTGCTGTTTGACACCATCATTTCCCCCTTTTACTCTGTGTGGTAACATCCCTAGAGGAAATATTAAAAATGCTGGGGTGGTGTTGTCATACAGTTGTCTATGGCAGCAGATGGTTCTGTGTTTCTACTGGTCAAAGTGACGCTGTGATGGGAGAACTGGATCTCAATGAAGGGCAAGTGGTCCATAACTTTAATTTTTGAGACAGAAAAATTTAGGCTTTGCACCCTGTGGTCCATTGCCCAATAGGAAATGTAGAATACTCAAAAGTACTTTAAAAGTGCTTGAGTTTCTTTTCTCAGGGAGTAACGTTGGAAGTACTTTTAAAGTAATTGAGTTACTTTACTCAGGGAGTAACGCCGTAAAGTAACTGGTTACTTTTTAAAAAAAGTAATGCAGTAACATACTTTGATTACTTTTAAAGTAACCCTTACCCAACACTGGTCCCCACAGGATGAATCCTAATGACTTTGGATGGATTACCCTGCAATTCAAAGATCCATTGTGATCTTTGGTGATCCCCTGGCTTTTCATGCAATAACAAAGTCAAGTCAAAATGACCTTCAAAATGAACGTCATTCCCATCAATGTTAGTTGAACTTACTTGTTAACACTATTCAAAACCCTGTTGTATGTTAAGACTTTGACAACTGAGGCAGGACTGAGATTTTGCTGCCTTTAGATGAGATCATGTCTACGGTGTTCAAGAGAAGAGTCCACAGAAGCCCCCCGTCTTGTAGTATTTAAGGCCCTGTAAATGGAAATTTTCTTGAAGCTCCAAGTCACGGGTTATGACGCATTTGCTGACGTTTTCAGAAATGGCGGGGGCCATGGGAGTTCATTTGTCAGTGGATATATTGTAATTTTAGTCATAGAATTTTATATTGTGTCTGAGGAGAATGTTATTATTCACTATGGCCTCATCTTTATCCTCTGTCATTATGCCTCTGCATTCCCCTGCATTACCCTACCCATTCACTGGCTGCTAAATTGTTAGCCTCGGTGGCTTCTGGAGCCACGTTGCTGTAGCAGCAAGTTAAGCACTTGAGCACAAAGCATATTGTGCACACGACTTCTCTGTCATCACCACGGGTTCCATTTGAAGTTAGCATTTGATGTGGCAGATACTGTGTATTGTCTTTCTCATTCCATCCCTTTTTATTCTTTCTTTTTATTACCTACAATGCAATTTGAGTAGCAGCAATTCAGAAGATTTGGTTTTGTTATATTCTAGTAATAGCCTTGAGCCTCAACCAGAGATGAGGAGCAGGCTACAGAGGTCACTAACTTCTTTCTAACTCCACACCCGTAGAAATCTTTCATTTTCAAACTTTTTGGCTACAAAAGACGCTGACTCCAATGACATCACTTGAGGCAATTCATCTGATTGTGTGCAGCTCCCTCTGAAGCCACAAAAGACTTCATATAACCTCTAGACATATGCAATAGTAACCCTTCTCAGCTTACAACATGAGAGCCTCCTGATATAGGTTACAAAAGACTGTTCTGACACTACTCTCTACCCAATTAGTTAATGTATTATAAGCACTGAAGATTAAAAACACATTTTGAGCGTGTTATCTATCTTGGTTTTCTTTACAATGAGCACTACATCCCCACAGAAAAGCTACCCTGGCTAAAAGCTGCATACTGATGTTTTCATTCAGCTTCACCCCGACCCCTTCATCCTCTTTGACCTTCTCTAACAAGCTTTTCTTTTTCTCCATTTACTAATCTTTCAAATTTTTGATCCCCTATCAATCCCTTCTTTCCGGGCACTTTTATTTTCCTCTCTTTCCCTTCGCTCTCGTCTTTCTCAGTAGCTTTTTTCCATCTTTCTGGTATGTTACCTTCCCCCCTCAGCCAGAGTTGCTATGGTGATGTGAGGTTTTTTTTATATATACTGGGAGCTTCTTCCAATGTTTTTTTTTTTTCGTCTTACCCTTCTTACTGGTTTTCTTTTGTCTTTTGTTTCTGACTGGCTGCTTTCCTATGCAGAGGATGCAGCCATTGTTTTGCCTCGGAGGGCTGAGGTGTTCATCTGCACAGTGTGTTTATTAGCTGCCTCTTCCTGTGAAAGAGCCCGAGGGCGGGTGTGGTATGGTATAGAAAGGACAGGTATCTTTTTTTGATGTGGCCTTAACACTCACCTTCACACTTTCTTATCATTTAACTTTTTTATCCCCATCCTCCCCTCATTTAGCTTCATTCTCCCCATCTCCTCACCTGTCCTCCTCTTTCTCTTCTTTCCCCCTCTATCCCTGTCTGTCTACCTCAGCTCTTCTCATCCGTCCACCCACCTAACACCGGCTTTCTCTTCACACTCGGCTCACTAAAAATTGTGCATGTGTGTGTGAAATTCACGGGAGTGCGTGCACAGTGGTCTTGCGCTCGGCTCAGTGTGCAAAGCTATCTGTGTATCTGTCAGGGTTTTGTGGGTGCAGCACGCCAGCGAGCAAGGAGCAGGAATGGAGTGAGGAGGAGCGGCGAGGGGAAAGAAAGGGGAGAATGCAATTTGAGAGAGTGAAAAGCGTTTAGGAAAAGAGGGAAAGCCCGTCTAGGGAGAGATGTGGGGAAACAAGGTTTGTCACAGAGAGGGTAAAATGAACTGAATTGAGCTGAGTCATAAGAGATATGATTGAGATGAAACTTAGTTGTTCCCTTTGGGGAAATTTGGTTGCTGGCAGCGGTACAATTAATTTTACAGCAAAAGAACAACAGAAAAATCAAATCACAAAAGTATGAGATAAAGTAAGCAATAAAAAAGCACATAAACAAATAGGTAGATGAAGAGTGTACATTTAGAAAAGGGTATATATTATTCAAATTTCTGGGGTTATTATAGGTAACACAAAGTAAAGTACTATCAGAACGAATCAAATAAACTTGTAATACAGACAGGCAAACTTATTACACAATAATGTGAGCTTTCTAACACTGATACCCTTTGGTAACTGGGGATAGCCACTGATAGCTACCGGGTTGTGCACTGGTTGACAAACTTTTGTGCCATAAATTAAGCCTTCTTTTTTCAGGGGATCGTACACAGAGGCAGATGGAATTGCATAGTGAAAGCAAGACTTGTAGGGAACCAATCAAAATACTGATGGTGTCGTTATTTTATAGCCATTACATTGTACAATCAATATTTACTCCCAAATGATAAGTTAAACCATTTAGAAATCCCGAAAATATGATTCTCAATACCATCAAAAGTACAGATGCTCCTCTTTCGATAAAACTGAAATGGAGCTTCTGTATTGAGGTGATGTGGTGCACAGCAGGTGCCACCAGAGGTCAGTCATTACTTGTGGAAGAGGCAGCTGAGCTGAGAAAGATGGGGACTGTGAGTGGTGGGGATAACATTACAGGACTCATAAAAATTAAAATGACCCTGCCTCTGTTTGGGAATATTGCTATATACAACTTAATCTTGAGATGACTTATTCCAACTACATGGCAGTTTATTAGCCACATGGTTTTAGCCAACACATCTCCATTCAGTCCACTGACATGCTGGTATCTGCTGCGGCAGTAAGTGTCATCAGGTCCTCTAACAAGAAGGAGGTGTATTACATATCTATTCATTATTTTATGGGCATGAAGTATTTAGGCCCATCCAAGAGTAATGTGTGTGCAAAGCTGTATGAAAGCTCTGTTATACATCATTTTATTGTAACTTTATGAATTTTTTTCGCTGTGAAAACATTGGGTTACCGACAAGTGCTTGGCCTTGTTGGAAAGCTACAGTTACGCTGTTTCACGTGATATGCGTGGCTTCTCGCTATGACGCACAGTCACAGAGAAAATCCACAGAGAAAAACGGGTCCAACAAGCGCTGACTTTCACCCGGGAAAGCGGTGTTTGTGTCCTGTAAGATTCTAAAGCCAAACCCTGTTCTTTTTTCCTAAACCTAACCACTTCCTTTTGTTGCATAACCCTAACCATGTACTTTTGTTGCCTTAACCCAACCATGTGTTTGTTGTTGAAGGGGGAATAAAATATCAATTTGCTGTGTTCTACAGATGTAGTGTTTATTTTGAAAGAGACTGTATGTAAACTTCCTGTGAAAACAGAGGTGTTTCTTGAAAGAAGAGAAGAGAAGACAAGGTGCTCCAGAATGTCAACAACCAACGTATGTGAACATGGAAAGTCAATGATGAAAACGTAAATGTGTGACGAGGTAGGAGTGAGAATGTGTTCTCAAAGCTGACATCTCAGGTAAAAAAAGGAAAGTAACAATGACACGCAAGTACATACTTAATTCTGAATCAATAAGAGATGGACACTGATGTGTGTAAAGGCTATTTAAGAAATTAACCGTAGCACTGAAGAAGAGAGACATGAAGAAGATTGAAGTACGAGTATGCTAATACCTAAACATACATTAGATATCAGGCCAGTATTAGAAATTGGAGTAGAAGAAGCTTTTTTACATAAAGAGAGATATTTGACTCTTTTTTCTTAAACTGTAACAGTGACCCTAAAACCGCTGGCTTATTATATTCAGTTTTTCAGACTATTTTAGCATTTAGTATTTACAAATTCCACTTATTCTAGCACAGGTTTTGCTACAGTTTAATGGATTCATTTGGGTTGGAAACAAATAATTGGAACGTAGGTGTGAATATTACCCTTGTTTTAGGCATGCAAATTAAACACACGAAAAAAATAAATAAATAGAAGAAAAGCTGTCAGAGTGGCCTGTGAGGATGAGAAGCGAAGACAAAAGCAGAGAGGAAGGAAGAGGTGTAGGTGGGCAAAGAAAGCGGGAGGATTGATGAAGCGAGGGAGTACCTGTGTGTGTGGGTGTGTGTTTATTATCGTGCTTGTGTGGAAGCAGTGAGGCATGACCTAACCTGACCGTGGGGTCATACAGTACTCCAGATTAAAGTTAAATCCATCTCCGTATACAGCCAAAACAGCTGAATAGCTCAGTTTATATTGACGATTTAATTGAATCTTACAGTCTCTAAATTGGACTGTGTGTGTCTGACACGTGTTTGAACATTGTGTGCTAATGCGCTTCTGAAGGTAAAGAAGATGATCGGTCTTCGTTTCCTGCGCACATGATATTTCTCCTCTCGCCATATTTATCTCGGCTGCTGCTCCGCTATGCAGACAGCTGAACAACATGAAAGGCCTTTGCCCATCAGACAAACACATGCACGCACCCACGCTAGCACGTGTACACACAAACACACGCACACAGGGAGAAGCCTCAGCTAGCCTTCAATAAGCTTTTGATCAAAGACTCATGCTTGTCTTCCCTTACACACACGTGCAGACTGGAGTTTATAAAGTGTAAAAACATAGCACGTATGGAAAGTGTGCATCCATCTGTTCCCTTAGGTGATGCTAGTTGGTTTGTATGTACATGTGTGTGTGTGTGTGTGTGTGTGTGTGTGTGTGTGTGTGTTGGGTGCTTGTGTGTCCTGAAGGAGCCCATTCAGCAATATAACGGCCTTTAACCCCCTCGGAGGCCTGAGTCAGCAACATCACTGTCAATGAGGTTGAAGAATATTAGAGCATGGTGTGTGGGTGGGTGATGTGTGTGAGCATGTGTGGAGGGGGGCACTTGTTTCATGAAATATGCATCATTGTCATGCGAGTGCAGGAATGATTGAATACATGTTTGGTGAGCTTGATGTGGGCATGTGTGTGTGTTAGGGATTTCCTTCCTTTGTTCCTGTATTAGTGACTATGCTTATTATTTGCGCCGCTTACTTCCATCTCCCACAGGCACACACACACACACACACACACACACACACACACACACACACAGCATCACAGCAGCAACAGACGTAGCAGCATCTGTTTTGGCATAAATTATGGTTCATGAGAGACAGATAAAGATATGTCGAGATGGATGGGAAGAGCTTTTGTGTTAAATGAATAGGAGGATTTGTGTTAAACGGACGGCTACACAGTGATTTTAACGAATTAGTCTTCCAGGGAAACACAGCCCGACTGCTGTTTTACCGGCAACCACAGTTGTGGCTTGAAATTAGGAAAAGCCAAAGATTAGCAACACGCCAACTCAGTTACATTTTTTGATGATGAGGTAAGATGTGAGGAGACGGAGCTGGGTTTTTTATGTATGTGTGCTTAGGCAGAGCTCAGAGCTGCTTTTTCCCGATATACTGTAATTATTCTGCCCTTATATAAGAGGAAGTCCAGCATCTTGCCTCCTTTTGGTTAAAGGGCTGGTTCAGCTAAATTACAAAGAAAACATTTTCTCATTCACCTCTAGCTGTAATTATGATGTCTGTCTGTGAGATTTCACAGTACAATGGATGTGAAGCGCCATAGCGCCAAATTCTGAGGTGCTATCCATGTAGAGGTAGTGAAATTTTAGTGAAAGTTTTGTGTTGAAATGGCTTGCCTTTTACTTTATTTTCTTTTGGCTTTGCTAACATAAAGGTGGCTAGATGCATTAACACGTAAAAACATGGTGCCCTCTGCCCACCTTCCACTGGTTAGCTAGCTGCTGCCACTCTGTACTGCGCACCACCCAAGCAGGAGCTAGCTAGCGGCTCATTTTGCGATTGCTGCAGAAACATGGTTGCCACTCTCTGGTGTTGCCCCCATGAGTACGTGGCTTAATTTTGATCCACAAAACCCCTTTAGCATTGTTAACTATGCTAGCACCACTAGTTGCGCTGACGCTGCCAACAGTGCTAACAGAGCTAACAATGATAACATAGTTGAAGAGTAACTAAACCCTAGACTTTTAGCTGAAGTGCCTCCCCTGGAACTCAAAAATGAGCAGAGCTGGAAGGGAAAAGTATAGAATTATAAATTGCATGATGTGGAAAGTCTTAATTACAAGTAAACTCAAGATTGTACAGTAATTGAGTAAATGTACTTGATTACTTTCTACCATTGATTAAATACCATGTTGTTTTGGGTTGAGCCAAAAATTTAATGGATGGATATCTTAAAACATCGAGAGGTCTGTTTATGTCTATACTTGAAAAAAGAACTGTTAAATTAAGACATTGGTCCCACTGAATGTCCTGCAATATCTAGCTTTACAGTGTGTGTGTGTGTGTGTGTGTGTGTGTGTGAGATAGATTGCCTGTGTTTGGGGATGTCATCATTTACTGCCACTGAAAATCTGACACAATCCTGCTGTCCCATTGACAAACTGGCCGCGACTATTCTATATGGATGAGTAACTATGTAGTCAATTCAGTTCTTTTGCCTGAGTGTGTGTGTATATGTGTGTGTTCACTGCCCTGCAATAGAGTGTAATGTATGGTGTGTGTGTGTGCTGCCTGGTAGGTGTATACAGGGGAGTGTGTGCCTTGTCTTTACACCCTTCCTCCCTTGCGTAATGACGGAGTGTGTCTGTGAGGCGGGTTTGCCTTGCTAAGTATACCTGAGGGAACTCTGCACTATGTAGCCTCGCTTTATCATAGCTGACATGCTACTATACGTGTCGGGGAGAGAGAGTGTGTATCACGAGCAGACGGCCTTGGTCGACCCCTAATGCACTCTCCTGGCTCAGCGTTCATCGCTACTGCTGAGACACAGTCATCCATCACACTTACCTACACACAAACACACATGCATATAGTCAGGGAAACATATATATCATACTATAGACTATCCAAACATATGGGATACTCACAGGCACTTCAGAATGTAACATAAAGTAAATAAACGCACACAAAACACACGGTCACACACATTTTTGAGATTTACTCATCTAAACTCAGGTTAATCGTCTTTTATATGCATTTAACAATAAAGGGACAGTCTACCTCCAATTAAAACGACACGTTTCCTCTTACCTGTAGTGCAGTTTATCAGTCTGAATTGTTTTGGTGTGAGCTGCCGAGTGTTGGAGATATCAGCCGTAGAGATGTCTGCCATCTCTCTAATTTAATGGAACTAGATGGGATTCGGCTTGTGGTGCTCAAAGCTCCAGAACAATACATTTGAAAAACTCAACAGCACTGTCTCTTTCCAGAAGTCATAGGGTCTGCCCATTGGTCCAACAGCCCATTATTCCGACATCTCATTGTTCCAACCATATTAAACCCATTGTTCCGAAGTCCCGTTGATGCCCTGTGGTTAAGGTCTGGTTAGGTTTAGGCACAAAAACCACTTGGTTAGGGTCAGGAAAAGATCATGGTGTTGGTTAAAATGAAAAAGAAACTGGCAAACACATAAGCCGTGAGCCTGCTACGCCTCAAGCCTTTCCCTGCTGACCCAGAGCCGGTCGCGGAGCCGCCGGGAGCCGTTCAGCACTGCGGAGAGCTCCCCACACAACCCCAACCCCAGAGTTAATAACAGGAGGTTATGGTGTTTCATTCTCTCCTCTCTATGGCACTTGTATCTCGACCAGTAGCCCACTTTTGTTGCGTTTGCTGATCCTCTATGGTACACAAATACAGTATAGCCTAGTATAATCACATATTGGAACAGTGGGACGTTGGACTAATGGGATGTCGGACCAGTGGGCTGTCGGACCAATGACATGGAGCCGAAATCATGACCTGGTTACTCAAGGTGATCCACAGACCTTGTTGAGAGCATCCCTAGTCTGTGCAGTAGGTTTTATTGTTGCTGGGGTAGTCGTCTGAAAAGACTGCTGGACTGTACATTACAGAATACAATGAATGGCCATTTCTTTAAGAAGCTGCCGCCATAAATAGTATGAAAGATGGTATTTCATAGAATGAAACCTCCTAGGAGTATAGCTCTGAGGGGACACTAGCATATGATTGTCCCTGACTGTACGCAAAGTGGTTACACCTCCCTTAATTTCCATGACTCTTCTGGTGATGCCCCTGTGCTTTGGAAGGAAACCTGTCTCCAAAATAATCTGTTGATCTACAAAGAATTTGCGTCAGCAAATATGCTATGTGGGAAATGTATTGCTGCCCAGTCTGCAAAATGAGGAGACATTTATATTAAACATATATATAACTGTCAATGTGTTTTATTTGATTTCCCTGTAATATATCAACTCCTGGCAACTAAATCAATGTTTTTATGATTACGTATAAGGAACTCAATGTGCTTGGTGAAAGATAGGGGAAGATCTTGGCCTCAGTTAAATACTGAAAAAGTCTACATTTATTTTTTCCATATCAAACAAAAGCCATGATCTTTCCAACCTTAACCAAGTGTTTTAGTATACTTGGATGTGAACGCTGGTGTCTGGTATCAGTGTTCTGTGCTTTTGGCTTTGTACACATGATCATCAACACTGACCTCCTGTGACTGCTCTGATGTACAAGAATGTCACACTTTCCTTATTGGGCAAAGAAAACATTGGCATTCAACATAATCCAGGCAGCAAATAAGTTTCCTCTCAAATGTATTTGTCCACATGTCCACACAAATTAGTCATATGCAGATGCATTTTGTTCAAGACAGGGTTGTGGAAGAACATGAGGACTAAACTAAAGTGGAGAGGAGGATGAGGGGACATTAGAGACCGAAACAGCTGTGGAGAAAAGTAGAAATAAAGGTAAAAGAGAGCAGAAAGCTTTAAATGTGGTGAGATAGAGATAGTTGCTGCTGGTAGCTCACTGCTGCTCTGTGTAAAACAATAAAAGCCGATTCATGTCTACATTCCTCAGCTGGTTGTAAAACCTGCTTGCTCGCTTTAAACGAGGGCTCTGCCAGTCGCTTTCCCCACATAGGCCTCTTCTTCTTCTTCTTTTCTCTTTTTCTTCTTTGTGTTTCTCTCCTTTTATTTTCTTACGGCCACTTTACAGATGTACACACATACACACACATACAGAATCTGATCGCATCATAGCCTGATGTCCGGAAACATCTCTATACGCAGAACATTCCTCTGATAACAGAAGTTTGTGTATGTCTGTGTTAATATTTTCTTTTGTGCGTATTTGTGTGCGTACATGTTTATAGCTGATTGACGCACACATTTCAGGCCAATCTGAGACCCGCTGTGATACGTAAAAACCAGGAAAGAACAATCCCCTTCCAAAATAAGAGACATCGAGTGGTTTCTGGCTGCGGCACAACAATAACAAGTCATTTTGGTGTTTCCTTAGCTGCAGGGCAGAACAAAGCAGAGGGGATCTAATCAGGCTCATTTCAGCTTCATTCATGGCCTGGCCTGACTCGTTTAACATTCCTCGCCTCTCCACTAGCATGAGACTCCCATCGTGGTGTTGGCTGCAGCTTTATAATCTGATAGGAACAGCTATTAAAGTCATATCCCTGCACAGGATTATGACTTGGGAATTGAAGACTTTTATAAGTTTTCTGCAGGTTGTTGCGTAATACTTCTAATAATGCACTGAAATCCATGTGGTGTCTGCAGGTTTTGTCCGTGCATGTAATTGTTTTCACACACAAAGTTTGAGAGAATCTGCTGACTATGTGGTGTAATTTAGTATAAATATATATATATTTAAAGGCATCATATTCGAGATTCAGAACATTAATATAATAGCAAACAACTCAGTTCTGTAAAGATATAGTGGAGTAGTAGGATCCTGAGCAGAGAATGAAGTCATGCTACCTCTGTGTGTATTGTAATTCAAGCTTCTGTATTCTTTGTTGTGGTAGTGTATGTTAATGTATGTGAGTCCCTGTGTGTATACCGCTGGCTAGCTAATCCCTGCTGCTCTGTACTGCGCTAATATGGCAGTTATCATTGATTACGCCACCACAACCCACAGTGGCGGGCCTCTTTGTCATGGAAGCATAACGCCCATCCCTGGCTGGGTTGAAAATTACACACGGAGACACAACAACCTCCAACAAACATGTTTTAACAAAGTAGTATAGTATAGTCCAAATATTAAAAAGCATTTATGATTTTGGTAAATTCCATATATTATTACTCTGCTGTTAAAATGGCATTCAATTTGGTGACGAGTGCATTATGACTTGTTAATGACTCAAAACGCGAAGTTTTGACTGGGGACATGACTTAGGACTTGTCTTTCTTTATTAAATTTCATATATTATTACTCTGTTGTTAAGGGGATGTTACATTCCATGAAGAGTGCATTATGAATTGTTAAAGACTCAAAACTCAAAGTTTAGGACTTGGGATTAGACATGGGACTTGTCAGTTTTGATTTAAGACTTGCTTCAGGACTTTTCTGTCTTTGGTAAAGTCAGTATATCATTACTCTGTAGTTAAAAGCGCATTATTTTCGTGAAAAGTGCTTTATGACTTGTTCGGGACTTGAAACTCAAAGCTTAGGACTTGAGACTTGACGTTGGACTTGTCACTTTTTACTTAGGACTTAACTCAGGACTTGTCTGGCTTTGGGAAAATTTCATATATTATTACTCTGTTGTTAGAAGGGCATGCATTTGATGAAGAGTGCATTATGACTTAATTAAGAGTTAAAACTCTAAGTTTAGGACATGTGACTTGATGTGGGACTTGTCAGTTTTGACTTAGGACTTGACTCAGGACTTGTCTGCCTTTGGTAAACTGAATATATTATTACTCTGTTATTAGAAGGGCATTATTTTCGTAAAGAGTACATTATGACTTGTGGCAGAGTCAAGTCTCAAAGCTGAGGTTGGGACTTGTCAGTTTAGGACTTGGGCTTGACTCATGACTTGACTGTCTTTGGTAAATTTAATATATTATTTCTACATTGTTAAAAGGGCATTACATTAGGTGAACAGTGCATTATGACATGTTTAGACTTGGGACTTGACTTGGAACTTGTCAATTTTGACTAAGGACTTGACGAAGGACTTGTCTGCCTTTGGTAAATGGAATGTATTATTGCTATGTTGTTAAACATTTGGTGAAGAGCGCATTATGACTTGTTTAAGAGTTGAAACTCTAAGCTTAGGACTTGGGACTTGTCAGTTTTGACTTGCGACTTGACTCTGGGCTTAAGTATGAAGACTGGAGACCTACTTGTGACTTTCGGACCAATGGTTTTGTCCCAGTATTGATAAATAACCATCAGTAATGTGGATGTAATGGCTGAGCAGATAAAGGCAAATGATAGAACAGCATGACCAGTCTGGAAAGTTCAGAAAATTACATCTCTTTACTGTAATGCAGCCTTTAAAGCCAGGAAAACACAGCACTTATGATATCCAAAGTCTAAGATGTTTTCTAGTCTTATCAAAAGAAAATCGATGTATGGTCTAGACCGACTGTTGAATAGTATCAGTTGGAGAGAGAGAGAGAGTTGCAGAATTAATCCATCTCGACTGTGAGCTTCAGCTGTGTTATCAAATGCATGCGGTGTGATATTGAGAGCCAGTGTTGCAGAGTCTTGGCTGTTGTTGTATCCTGTGCCTGGATACACTTCCTGGTTGACTGGTGGGGAGAGGCTGTGCTTCGTCTGAGGGCTGCTCTGCCTTGGATCACTCTGTTTTTATTATGAGAGCAATACTCTGTGTATGTCTGCATGCTTATTTTTGCACCCACCCCCCACCCCCTCCTCTCCTTTTCTCTTACTCCCCTATGACCAGCCTTAAATTACTGTCTGCCAATATTCTCATCCTCGCCTCCCTCCAACCCTTCCTCAGTTTGCCCTTTCATCTCACTTTCTGCGTTTCCCCTGACCACGCTCGATCGTTTCCTTTCATTCGGCGCTCCCCGTTTCTCCATTAACCACACGCTCTCTCCCCTCTTTTCCCTTTCCTTTCTTGCCTCTCTGTGGTTCCCTGGCTTTGTAGGAATCTCTCCCCAGCTCCAGTCCACTAATCAATTCCCTCCTGATTCAGTCCCTTCTCTTTCTTTTCTCGACTCTCACCTCCCATCTCTTCCTCTCCTCCTTTCTCCAGCTCCATTTGATGTACTTCATTTTCCCATTTTGGTACAACCGTGCAGCACATCCCTCACCTCACCTGTTTTACTTTTACCCATCACTGCTTCCCCGCCCTGTCCACCTACTGTATTTGCTCTCCTGCTATCTCTCTCATTTTCTCTCATTATGTCAGTGTTATCTAGTGATTTGTTCCCTCCCAAACCTCCCACTCCCTTCCCGTCCTCATCCCTCTCCTCTTCTCTCTTCTCCGTCGGCTGTGTCTTTTATGGGAACTGGTGGGAGGCTGCGGTGGTCCATCTTGAGTTATAGTTTGTTTTGATGTGCTGGTATAGATAGAGATAGAGGCTGAAGGACTGGGGCACTGGGAGAGGAGTGTTAAAAAGCACAGAGGAAGACAGGAATAGATACATTTGGCCAGGGGAGAAACAGAGGAGACTGACAGAGCAGACAAAAGGAGAAAAGGAGGGAGGTGTATGAGTGATGGCTCACTTCACAGCGGCTGGTTTTACCTCCCAGTCGACCCTGAGGACCAGCGGGTCTGAATGAATTAAAGCAAAGCAGACCTCTAGAGATACTGTCACTGCATGAAAGGATACAGTGATGGAGGGAAGAGGAGAGGGAGGCAGTGCCCTGTGTTGGGGAGACAGAGGGAAAACCCCTGAAAGGTCCCTGTGTGGCGTGAGAACCATGTTGAAGCTACAGATGGCAGCCTGCGAGGATTATGTAAAGAAGGCAAAAAGCAGATGACTGAGCACACTGAACGTGCTTTGTTCCAAGGCTTTCGAGGGAATATCTGTCGATACTCTTTCTTTTTTGCCGCTGATTCATGTATAGTGTTGAAAGTGTTGTGTGGATTCCAAGATCAGAATATGAATTGATCTCAAAGAGCAGACTATTAGCTTTTGTTCAAAGAATCTGCTACTGCTTAAAGATCAAATTGAGCCAAGAAGTCCTCCAAAACAATTGCAAAATAGGTTGTTTGCCTTCGATGTTAAAACGACCCATGATGTTTGATCATTTTTTGATCTGGTGTTGCTATCAGCAGGACAACATTGATTGTCAGTTGCTTCAAAAAACTTATAAATTCCGAACTTCCAATCTGTTAATGCTGTAGTTAGACTTTCAGGAAAGACTCTTGTGCACCTCTGGGTGCAGTGATGTACAGCTGTGTACATGCTAGCCGACAGTCACTGATCTACACATCCAGCATTTATTTGGAGTAATGTTTGTGTCCACCTGAGAGATGTTTGTCCAATATAAATTCTTCTTTAAGCTCTGTTTTCACCAACTCCTGAGAGGAAAAGCTGGCTGTTCAGCTGCTAAATGCTCCACTGTATTCACCAGCTACAGTTGCTAACTTTTTGCTGTTTAGTGTTTGGCAGGTAGTGTACAGTGGGTTTACCAGAGCTTTTTTGGTATAAACAGCTGCCTGCTGCGGCTGGAAACAAGGATGTGAGCGGTGAGGCCAGAAACATTAAAGTCGCAAGCCAGAAAACCAAAACAAGACGCCAAAGAACTCTGAGGGGAACTGAAGAATTGGGTGGTATTTCTGTGTTAGTTTGTCACTGCGAGCAACTCCCTCTTATTACACATAGTAATTACATCAGTTTTTAATAAGAATATTAATTAGTACAGCTTTAAGATTAGAACAAGGCTGCTATTGTGGATGAAAGAGACCAACACTGACTGTCAGTAGTTAACTGGATGCAACAGCAGTCTCCCTTGCCATTCTTTGCTGAGCCAGACATCCTCCCTAAACAACTTCACGCTACTTCCGCCTTTGCTGCTGTGACACAAATGTCTTAAAGGGGAATGACGCCTATTTATAAAATTCATACATTTTATTCCTATGGTCAACAACAGTCTAAAAGTATTCGTAAACATGAAAAACTAGAGCTGAAACTCAAATGTGTGATGTCATAGGGTATAAAGTCTGGAGCTGCTCCACAGACTATGAACAGGGAGAGATGTTCTAGACGACACTGAGAGCAGCCATTGGAATGTTCTGAGTATATGGGTACATTTTCTGTTTCAGGACTAAGAACACCACAAGAGAATAACGCTCTTTTGGGTATAAAAAAGAAAACAACATTCTATGGGCTCATAAAATCAGCCTCCCATTTCTTGTCTATGGAGCAGCTCCAGTTTTTATACTCTAAGGGCTTTATGTTAATACCCAGCGGCGCTAAGCAATGCACAGTGCTTGTGTCATTGTTAGTTTCAGACCAACACAACTGCCATTTTCACAGCCAACAACCACATTGCGTAAGTAGCAAAGGTACCTGCACACATCTGTGCAACCATACGAATGTACAGTAGGTCTTAAGGTATGATCAGGCACGTTGTTGGTGTGTTGCTTTTTTGAGGCAACATAAAGTGATTATGCCAATGACCAACAAAGTCAACTGCACATTATTTTTCATGCTATTTAAAAGGCGCAATATTCAGAAGGTAAGATGCGCCTACAATGGGCGGGTTCATGCGTCCACTCATACACAGGTTGCGGGTGGGAGAAACAATACATCATTAATGAAGACAATAGTAATGACATTCTCTTAAATGTGAACATAGCAGAGACCAGAGCAGAGTTGCTGTCTGACTCCCCATTAAGAGAGACGCTGTGCACATGTATGCATTAGGAGCAGCACAACTTTATTATTTCTGAAGCTAAAACTTTGGTTCTTTTTGCTCTATCAAGTTTCCAACTACAGTTTATAGTTTTGCTGCTGTAATGCCCACGATATTTGCTGCAGTGGCATTACTGCTCTTACTGCATTACTTAAGCAGAGATCTGCTCACTTCTCCAATTTGCCTAGTTTGCTATGGACATAGGCTTTTAAGGCAAATTGATCTGATCATTTGAAATCACGTTACACCCGCAACACACTAATGATTGATTAAGGAATTAAATACAACCCCTTTGCCGCTTGTGCCTTAATTTGTCCCTAGATTATGCACCGTTTATTAGCAAAAGTGCAGTTGGACATGCCCTAAATACACTTAAGACCATGTGCCATAAATTATTTAAATAGCTCACATCACAAGTTTGAGACTTACTTCTCTGGTTTCCGGCTTTGAGAGAGAGTAGCTCATGTGCACAAACATTGATTGAACTTTTCTAGGCCATGAAAATAACATATGTAGGTGGTGTTCCTCTTTAATTCCCGTGCCCACACAGGTCCTTGTCAGGTTAATGTAACCATAGGTTGTTAGCAGTCTCAAATTAGCTCACTGCACAAAACATGTGCCTTTGACAAACACACTGTATTTTCAGTGACTGCTTCACAATAAAAGCCACCCTGTGGTTCACCATTTAAATGCATCTAATGTGAAGCAGCAGCAGTAGCAAATGTTCTTTGTAATTTGCCTTAGCAGTAACTTAATACAGCCCCGATACGACTGCAGAGAACGATCAGTGAACACTGAGGCTTCTGTCAATGAGATGCAATTACAAACAGTGATGTTGAAGTACAGGCATGCATTGTTTCCTGTGAATCGCTTGTGTGTGTGTAGGCAAAATGAATCCCCATGGCAGACTAGACCAGTAACAAGTTTTTCTCGTGAAGAGAATCTCAATTTAACTTACTGCTCAAACCTGGAGCACTGAAAGGAGCGCTTTTCTCCGCAACTGCAACGTAACTCCTCTTCCACTTCTTCCCAGGACACCGGAATGTGTCTTCATGAGTAGAAGTAACTAATTTCGCTCACTCTAATTCCCGTAGCTTGAGTAGCATTTGTGTGCACTGAGTCACTAACTTCATTAAGCTTTTATTGACATAATAAACTTCACTCAGATCACATTGGGTAATTAATACAAGTGTTGATGGCTTTCCACAAGCATCCAAATTTTGGCCTCAAAGTTTTTGGAGCTCTTACCAGCGAACGGTTAGTCAGCCAAGAGCAAAAATCTGGCTTTACTTTGTGCATTTTGTAATTTCCAATTTTTCCACTTAAAACAATATGGTTTGAACTCTGTCCTTTTAGCTTTTCAGAGTCATAAAATTCACTTCCAACAATGTTCTTTCTCTATTAATTAACTCAGTATGTTTTTCTCTGAGAACATTGTAGCTCCTTTGTACCCTTGTAGATTTTTAAACAAGTCATTTTCCCTCTACTTTAGTTAAATATAGGCAAAATAACAGCATTTCTGCTCGGGTAGGACATTATCGTACAATTTCCACCATTGCCTCTTTTTCCCCTGCCTGCCCTTTTTATTCTCCCTCCGTTTTTGATTTGTACAGCACTTCTTCCCTTTCTGCCTTAACCCCTTCTCCTCTCCCACACTCACTCCCCTCTCAGGCCTTGGGCTGGTATGCGACCTCTCTCTACCACCTTCTCTCTCCCGCTCTTTCCCTCCATCACTGCTCTTAACTCCGTCTTGCATTTTCATAACCCATATTGCAGCGATTTACGCCATCTCTCATGATCAAAGTGGAAGCACTAAGTTCAGTTGCATTTGCGTCCCTAAGAGGGTCAATTGAATCATAGCCACTTTCTCTTTCATCTTCTGATCCTCTCGCCTCTTTTCCACTCTCTGTCCGGCTATTTGCCTCTGTTGCTCTGCTATTTGTCAGTAAATTTACATTTCTGCACCCCTGTCTGAGCTGATCCATTTCTCTCCTCGTTTTTTCCCTCTTGCCTCATTTCCATTTGCTGTTTTCAGTCAGTCAGCTGAATAAACAGGGCTGGTTTATCTAAATTTTTTTGACGTCAGAGAGCCGTCCCACAACCTATGTCATTTGCCTCTGGGGTCACAGGTCATTATTTCTGGTTCCCCCCCGGAGACCTATGAGAAGGGACCAATGAGTTGTGGCCCAACGGGAACAACTGCGGCCCACGCAAAAGCAAAACAGACAGCCTTTAAATAAAGTTACTGTGCTGAGGTGCCAAAACAGTGTCCGGATCTGCTTCAGCACATCGAATGGAGCAGTACAATTTGAATGCGAAGCCTGCTGAATATATACAGTAGAGAGAAGCTGCGGCAGCTGTGACAGGGTTTTGTTGCTGACACAGAAATCTGTGATCTGATATGACTTGATGTATGAAAGGCTTTCTTTGATCAGGCCTGTCAGGACCACCGAGAGGGAAGACATTTTAGAGGACAGCTTGATTTATGAATTCGGAATCTGCATGTAGAAAAGAGTCCAGTGGAAATGTCACTTCGTAAGAATGTATCTAAGTATAGAGCTTAAAGCAACAGTTCATCCCCAAAATCAAAAAAACTTTTCTGTTACCTGCAGTGCTATTTATCAATCTAGATAGTTTTGGTGTGAGTTGCTGAGTGTTAGAGATATCTGCCGTAGAGAGGTCTGCCTCCTCACCGGTATAATGTAACTAGATGGCACTCAGCTTATGGTGCTCAAAGCATCAAAAAATACATTTGAAAAACTCAACAGCAATGTCTCTTTACAGAACTTATGACTTGGTTACTCAAGATAATCCACAGACCTGTTGTGACCAGTTTCAAGTAGGAACTATTTTCTCTTACTCTCTCCCATATTGCCGGACAGAAGGAAACTTGCATCTGTTGCTAACTCACCTAGCACCACTGAGCTAGCTAACATGACAGCTCAGCCAAGGAGGACGCCATCAATGTTTACATCTTGTGCTGTCTCAAGCACAAGCCTCTCGTCCATGAGTAGATGCACACTTCCTTCTGCACAGGGATTTAGGAACTATCCTCTTTCTACAGAACTACATCCACCAACCGTATCATCACACACAAGGAAACATGCATCTCCTGCTAGCTCACTTAGCACCACAGCATTACAGCTCAGTCAAGGACACCATCAGTGTTTACATCTCACACTGTTACAAGCATGAACCTCTTGTCCATGAGTAGATACATGCTTCCTTCTGCGTGGTACTACAGTTGGCAAGTGTAGCTCATTAGAAAGAACCTGCTTACAACAAGGTCTGTGGATTATCTTGAGTAACCAGGTCATGATATCTGGAAAGTGACATCGCTGTTGAGTTTTTCAAATGTATTTTTTGGTGCGTGGCGCACCACAAGCTGAGTGCCATCTAGTTCCATTATTTAGAGAGAACGCAGACATATCTATGGCCAATATAGCCAACACACCAAAACGGTCTAGACTGATAAATAGCACCACAGGTAAGAGGAAAAGTATATATCACAGATTTTAAGGGGAACTATCCCTTTAAAATGCTCCATTTGTCCAAAGATCCCACATCGCATAAAAATGATTTGCCTTTATCTCCTACCCAAGCAAATTAGTGTTACCACAGAAGTGTGCTGTGAATCATTTTAAAGCATTTATGAGTTTATTTTCTGTTGATGTGAAATCTAAACTCCACTTGCAACCTTTGTCCTGTAAAGCACATAAAAATAAGTTACTGCTGTTAGCGAGTGTGTGTTGAGATCTTAGATGGTTTGTGACAGACTGGGAGAGCATACACTTAAAGGGATAGTGCAGATTTTTTTACAAAAGGTTACTTACTAGTTGTTGAATTGATGTATGATTATTGTCAACTGCTTCCAGATGTGGGTCCATGCCACAGTGTGAATGTAGAGTTGGGCCTCACGGAAAAAAATGAGGTGCTTCTTGCTGAATGAAGGTTAGAGCAGTCAGATTATGGTTGGGCGATACAGGGAAAATAAAATATCACAATGGTTTTGACCAGTGACTATTGGAGCTTTTACAAAATATTTACACAATGACATTTTTGATGAATATTCATCAGTAATACGGATATAATAACTAAGTGGGTAAAGACAAATAATAAAACAGCTAGAGCAGTCTGGTAAGTTCAGAAAATTACATCAGTTTACTGTAATGCAGCCTTTCAAACCAGGAAAACACAACTCTCATATTTAATTATCACGATTCTCATATAGCGATATCAATATTAATGTATTGCCCAGGCCTAAGTCAGATATGGTGAAGGTGTGTGTTCTGTTGTTGTCTCTCATCACAGTGCTGTTGTGTTTCCCCTGGCTGCTGCTGTTTATCTCTTCCTAATCACTCCAGCTTCGACTTTAGCCCTTCAGCCGCAGACACACGACACTCTCCAGGCCTGAGGGGACCTGTAGCAGCCCTGATAACACAAACACACACTCACTTACATGCACATATGCACTTAAGTCAAGTATTTGTGTACATAGATACACACACACACACTTACATGCACACACTTGCCTGCATAAATGTCAAAATGCACACAAAACCCCTGTATACAGTTGGGCACGTGCCTGCACACATGCATGCATAAGTGGCCAAGAGGCCGAGAGAGGCTAATAAAGCAACCACCTGCTATCTGAGCAGGAGTGTGTCTGTCTGTCCGTCGTTGTGTTAGTGTGCGTGAGTGTGTGTCTGATAAGTGAAGTAGAATAGAAGTTCCGTTCTAATCAGCGGCCGGCTCTCTCTAATGGCTCTCTTCACTGTCCACTCACAGCACCAAACATCTCCACAACAAACACTCCACAACAGCAGACAGACAAGGATGCTTGGACTAGACATACACACTTTTACATGTATGTGCGTGTACACTAACACCAACACTGCTCCATCAAGTGTTTTCTTTTTCAGCTGGGGACCAGAAACAAAAGAATTTAGTTGAGTTTAAACACACTTAAAGTCAGTTTACCCACTGATTCAGACTGAGTAGTGTTTTTATGAGATACACTTACCTGCAGTAAACAGTTACATGCATGTCTACGTCATAATAGGCAATGTAAGCTGATTTAAGTTGGATGATGACAGCCTTTTACAATTTGAGCCATAGCTTTGTTTTTTTTAAGTTGTCAGCTCTTTTTATTTAAAGGCTTATGGAACACTCACAGCATGTCATAGGCCAGTGGTTCTCAACCAAGAGTCTGGGGATCCAAAGGATACCTTGGAGGGGTTTCAGGGGGTCCCCAAAAATGGAGAATAGTTTTTTTTCCACTGATAGGAGGCCTCAGGGCAAACCCTGAACACACTGGAGGGACTGCATATCTCACCTGGCCTGGGAACACCTTGGGGTCCCCCAGGAGGAGCTGGAAAGCATTGCTAGGTAGAGGGACGTCTGGGGTGCTTTGCTCGGCCTGCTGCCCCGCAACTGCGATGAAAATGGATTGATGGAGGGGGATTTAATTTGCTATTGAAGTGAGCCCAGTGTGAGTAAGATGCACAGGAGTGACTATTCTGATCATAGGTTTCACTTCCTCCACGATTATCTCCACTTCAGTCGACAGCTGCAGTACTCTGACCTTAATCATATCTAAGAACCAAAATCCTTTCAGATGGAGGTTCCTGAAGCAAAATCTTATCAAATAGAGGTCCATGACCTAACTTGTATGAATTTATGGGTCCTTGACATAAAAACGATTGGGAACCACTGTCTTTGGCTACTCAGAAATATGATCATTTCAAAATTCTCCGCAGTGCACAGCTGTGTAAACATACTTTTGTATAAAGGAAAAAGAGTCGTACATCATTTAGATATTTTCTTGCTTGTACATCCAAAGGTTTTCGGCTCAGCAAATATATCAATGTAGTGTCTAGAGGAAAGTGTTGCTGATCCAGTGATGTAAGAACCATAATCAGTTAATGTTTTAAGTCATTTTTCAAGCAAAAAATAAAAACTTTCAGTGGTTCTAGCTCATCAAATGTGAGAGTTTGATTATTGTCTATTATGATAACCGAATTAAATTCAAAGACACCTTGGGATCCAAGAAATGATGATTTTCAGAGATTTTATTATATTGAATGATTATTTAAGAAGATAATAAATGAATCTCATTAATCACTAATGCAAAATTATCAGTTGCAGCCTTACCAAATGTATTAATATAGAGCCAAAAGGAAAAAGGAGAGTTTCCATTGATTTTTGTCACTCCTGCGTTTTTCTTATCTTTTGGCTCTACAAGTCCCATCATGCTTTGGGTGATGCAAGCAGCAGTAAATCTGCCATGAAGTCAGTGAGTTAGCTTTGGGCTACACCTAATCCCTGCTTTTCCCCCTATGTGTATCTTTGTGGTGAATCTGTGCCACAGAAAATCTAGTCCTGTTTGCACTGTAACCACGGAGACAACTATTTATTGGATTACTTTTAATACAGAAAAAGAAGTTTTACTTTGAAGATAATACATTACTGTTCTATTATGCTTATTTTTAGGTTTATACTTTTATTTTGGGTTTCTACTCAAGCATTTTTACAAGTTTGATATAAAAAAAAAACACTTTATTGTTCTTATACTCTTTGTCTAGGAACACTTGTCATCACCCTCTGCCAAAAACACTCAATTTTAGCAACTGTCTCTTTAAGGCCCCCTTCCGAAAAAGCAGTCTGCTTTATTGGTCAGGTTTTCTGGGTCTTCAGCATCTCACTGTTTCTGCGCTATCATTGCAGCTGGTTGAATGACTGCTGGAGAATAGTGGCACTTTTTCCTGTTCAAAGTCACCAATAGAATCTTATAAACACAACCAGAAATATTTTAGAAAACGGGGAGATAATAATAACATCAGCGACCAAGATTACATGTCCTTGATGTTAGCATGTAGCATCATGTAGCAGTTCACTTGCAACCTGGGAATGATTGTATATAGCGGCATTTTCTCCCATTAAAAATCATCAATAAAAACTATTAACACAACTGAACATATTCCAGCAGAGATACAGTCAAAATCTGAAAGAAATTACCATAAAAAGCAACTAAGATTACATTTCTCTGATGTTAGCATGTCGCTACATGTAGCAGTGTACTTACAACCTAAGAATTATTATGTGTAGCAACACTTTCTCTTGTGAAAAATCAACAATAAAAGCATCTAAACACAACAGGACATATTTCAGCAGGAATATGATCCAGAATCTGAGAAATTGACAACACCAGCAACCAAGATTACGTGTTTCCTCATGCTAGCATGTAGCACTGTAGGCTACAACATCTGAACTCCCACAGCAGTGTGCCTGGAGAGGATGACTATAAAAGGAAATCAGTCACAATCTGATGTCAGCTTGTAGCCAAAGTTGAAAAAAAAATATGTTTGAGACAGAATACTCACAATGGCCTGAAGCCTGAGGTTTTTGCCCACAAGGTTCACTTTTACATATGTTTGCCTCATTGTTTGGAATTATTTCCTTGCCTAATAAGAACATCCAACATTGTAGCATTATATAAATAAGGAAAAGCATGATAGATCCCTTTTTAAAGTTTTAACAAAAGTTAAAGTTTGTTTTAACAGGTGGATTTGCACAGTGATGACCTCCTCTTAACTTCATTTATGATTAACATGATTCAGAGAATGCATCAAATACTGGAAATTCCACAGAAAACGAACATACAAATAACTACACTGGTACATGTGCAGTTGTTTTGGTTCCTTCCCAGTGTTTAGAGCGATGGAGAGTAGGTTCTGCTGGGTGAAAACAGCATTAGATAATTCCTGAAGCAAACCCAAACTGTAACAATAACAGAACTTTCATCACCAAAACTATTTGCTACACACACACACACACACACACACACACACACACACACACACACACACACACACACACACTTGCATTGATGTGCATGCGCTCACGTTCCCATCCACAGATCAGTGTGGGAATGTTTGTGCCAGCACCAAGCGTCTTCTGCTGTGTTGATGTTGTGATTATAGGGGGTGTTTAAGGTTGAAGATGACTCATCTTACATACACACGCACACACACACACACACACACACACACACACGCGCGCGCGTGCCGTGCACCCACAGTAATCTAGATAAAGATCATCACTCACTCGCCCTCTCCTCCTCCCTCTCGTCCTCTGACAATGCTTACAGCTCACCAGGATTTATCCTCACCATGTCACTGGTTTAAACATCTTTATATAAACGCTTTAATTCCTTCACGCTGCTCTGGGAGGAAAAATAACAGCAATAACAACGAGTCAAATTAATTGAAATCGTTATCAGAGCCAGTTTTAAAGCGGTATTTTATCTCCACGCTATATGTGCATTTCATTAGAACGAGCCATATTCATGACTCGCTGAGGGGGATTCTGGGTCGTTTCGGAGAGCATAAAGCAAATTCTCCCGTTCTGTTTTTGTCCCCACATGTCTGCCTTGTTTAATTTTTGATCCTGGGAGGCATATTATTCACAGACATGCCTAAACTCTGTCAGATGGCCGTGCTCAAGAAGACTTATCGTTCCTTGTGCTTGACGTTTCCATTTTTCTAAGGCTCTTGTTGTGCTTTGCTCCTCACATTTTCACTCATTGAGGATCACGTATTTATGTAGGCATGTATACACAGTCCACATCACGCCTCAGCCCTCATGCTCGACTAAAGCCTTTGGCACTGAAAATCAAGTTACAGTACAAAATGTGTTTCCATCTGACTGATTCTAATTCTTTTTATACCTTTTCAAACTCACAGACGGGGTGTATCTCTGCAAAGTCAAACAGACCTTTACTTTAGAGCTGCAGTTTCTTTTGCCAGTGTTAGCATGTAGCAGCAAACAATTACTTATTTACGCATTCAGCAGGCACAGAACAACTCAAGCATTCATTGTGACTGATGCTTCTGACACGTAATTTCAAGTGAATCAATTGAATGCCAACAAACTGCTTTGAAAACCAAAACAATTATTATGGCAAAATTGATCATCAATTGATTTCTGGTCAAAATCCCAAAGTTTCCATGACACCACATAGAGTTTTAGAGACACATATAAAAAGACAACAGACATTAAGAATCAGTGACTGACGTTATAAGGCCCAAACACAGTTGTTTTCAAAAGGCCCTACACAACAGGTGTCATTATTTTATTTGCTTGATGTCAAAGATCTGTTTTCTGAGGTTGTCACACTCCACGTGTATGTTGTCCCACCCTAACAGGTGGATCAAAACGTCAAAGAGCAATCAGGGAAATGTCATTCAACACACTTTGTAAACACCCAGAAATCTAGCTTTCAATGTCATCTCATTGTCTTCACTATCAGCTTTTTAAATATTACCATCCTTATACCAATTGTACCGCTGTATATGTAATTTTGAAATTCTTAAGGATTTGACAGGTTGTTACAACTGAATCTTGCATCTTATCTTAAAGTTCAGATGAAACAGTATTTCGAGAGTTTGTGTGGCTTCGGTATTGTGACCTGTTTCCGAGTGAAACAGGATAGGCAGGCGGAACGTATGATTCCCCCGGCGGGATAAATGTTTGGAGGAGTTAAAGTATGTGTATCAAAACAAAATGGAGAATTACAGTGATTCAGAGTTGGATGCTAACCTCTAGTTAATCGTTTGAAGCCGATGTCAAGTCTATTGCATGCTAGATGTAATATTATTAGCTGAAGAAATCCAATGTAAAATGCCTTGTGCATAATCTGGAGCTGTTGCACATTTCCTCAAAATTAGTAAGTTCTAATCAGCGGGCCCGTAACCACGGTATTTTAAGAAAACAGATCAAGGTTTAATGTGGTAAACACCTGAAGACACACCCAACGTGCCATGCTACTGTTAACTAGCTAACTAATGAATCTTATGTCATATTTAGTTTAATGAGGGCACAATATTGCCGAGGATGTGATCTAAAAGGGTTAAAAAAGCCTTTCCATTCCAACGCACAATTTTGTGTACAAATACCATTCTGCTTTTGCTTCACACCAATGAAGCAACACATTGGGCATTTGTTTCAAACTGAAGATGGAATTTTGCTCCTATTGGATACTTTACCAACTTTAATTTAAAGCTGGGTTTGTTTCCTTGTGACTGAACCTCTGAGGACACCTGAAACCAGGTGCCCTGTTGATTGTGTTGTGATGCTTGGGAAATTATTGTAAAAGTGGTCATTTCTGTCCAGCCACTGTTTTTCTACACTTAATTTGTTCATATGAAATTCTCAGTTGGTTATATTTGGTTTCTATTCCAGTCCCGTCCTCCGTCCTTAATTTCCCCCGTGCTGCCTCTGTTGCAGCCACAGCTGCAGGCCAGACCCCACAAGTCCAGCTCGCTTCACTGTCAAGTGCTCAATCAGTTCTGTTGCACTTTAGATCCAAACAGGTTGGGAGAGGCTGTATGGAGAAATGAAGGAAAGGACGATAGGCATCATGGTAGACAGATGGAGGGAATGCGCCACCGAGTCCCAAACAGTGGGAAAGTCCTGAGGGAGAGATTTGTTCTGCTCCCCTCTGCTACGCTTCACTGTCCCTCTTTCTCACTCCTTCCCTGTCTACTTTTATCCCTCCTCTCTCCCTCCTTCTCTCACTGTTCCCTGACTTCCCTGGCTGGGCTGTGATTTGTTTTGTTCTCTCCTAATGCTATCTGTTGCTATTCTCAGAGGCTTACTGGCTATGAGGATGGACAGTGTGTATACACTAGCCTCGAGTGCGGCGTCACATCAACACTGCCATAGCTGAGTGTGTGTGCGGTGGGCAGAGGGGGGAGTCTTTGAGGAAAAAGAAAGGGCCAGAGAGACAGAGAGCTGGCATGTAGACAAGTATGGCTTCACTCCACATTCACAGGACAATTTTACTATCTACTTGTTGACAGAAACTCTCAAAGCACCCTGGGAGTAAAAGTCTGATTCGGAAATCTCTCAGTGAAAATCCCTCCACTAGAAATGTAGTTTCGAGCCCACAAAGTGAATGTCACTTTTCAGCACAAAGAGAGAACAGCTTGGAGCAGTAATCTTTCTGGTGGCAGCCATTTTAGAGCTTCCTCTCTTCATGGTGGCATTGTGGTGCAGTCCCAGTTGATTATGATGTTGTCAGTAGCTGTGGCTGCGTCTCTCCGCTCTCAGTAAGCCACTGTGCAAAGACAAGACACAAAATTGGGTAATATATGACTTTGGAGACCTGCGATTGCTCAGAACGCGAGACTTTATTGCATGTTGTGAATACAGTGCATATGGTTTTGATTTGGGTTACTTTTTTTTTTTCCAAGCTGGAGCGCAGACACTCAGCCACACACATGCAGATGCACGCAGACAAACATGGAGAAATATGCATGCAAAACACACTCACACATGCACCGACACAGATACTACACACACATGTGTAAATCAGCCCCTCCAGAGCAGCATGTTTTCCTTTTAAGATCACTATACTCACTGATCCCTGCCCTTTGACTTTCTGACCCCACTATGCCTTATTCCTGATGGCTGCTCTTGCAGTTAATTGCAGTCATGGCCAGTGTGCCCCTATTGAGTTGCCTTGATTATATATCCAGTGCTGGACTCATTACTTTAATAGGCCTGCACTGACAACTATACATTACAACTCAGGAGCCAGGATCTAAATGCTTTCTGTAAGGGCTTTTGACACATCTTTGTAATCCAAACCTGGAGAAGATTTCATTGGGCTGAGGTGACGTAACCACTTAAAACACTCTTTATGAGTGGAAATAAGTTTGTTGTGGAGTTTCTGAAGTTGGTATTTTGCTAACAGAAGTCAAGCATAAATGATGAGAGGGAAAAGAGGATGAATTGTGGAGAAAACAAGATGAGCTGGTGAAGTGAGGAGAGAAGATGTGCAGTGTAGCTGCCAGGAAAGCATTGAGCATGACGTTCATGAACATACAGTAGCGACACTCAAATATGCACTAAGCATCCTTTGGAAAGTGGTTTGGAGTCGACAGTGCTATGTGGTTATTCATTTCTCATTTCAAAACTGAACAGACACGAGGATTCATGAGCATTCATGAGCAAGGAGATATATTCTGATTCTTCTGGAAATACAGTTTGGTATTTTTGTGCACAGAAAAGCATTTCTTAGTTATTAAATAGCCAGTAGGGATCTTATAGGTTTGGGTGGTATAACCAGTTCACAAGGCACGCCTGTAGTGCAACTTTATCACCATACAACAACATCAATGTAAGACAATTCTGCAAAACTCTATGGCTAAGGTATAGCTAGGGTTAGGCCTGGAAAACATTGAATTTTTCACATAAAATGCAAGCTACTTTTTGCACTGGCACTGAACATTGGCATTAAAAATAGGACATGAGATCCAAAATTGTCCAACATGGACGACATTCCTAGGGATACTGGGCTGAATAGTGACTAGCACCATGATTGATTCAACTTTACTTTTGTTTGTGTATAGAATGGATTCTTATGGCCACAACACATCTACTACACTGTAAGCATCAGTAAAAATTCACTGTATGATAAACAGCAATCATACATTTTTTTTTAACCTAAAACAAATGTATATTTTCATGCTTAGAAATGTGTGGAAACGGAGACAAACAGTACCCAAACCATGAGAAAACATGTCCATCAGTGTGAAGGACTGTTTTTTTAAACGTCTTCTGGCTCTGACAGAAGAAGCTCTAGTTATGGTTTTGAAAGACAAAAACACAAAGCCGGCATCGTTTTCTGACTCAGAAAGTAGTCACTGTCCTTGTGAGAAAAAAAATACAAAAAACCCCCCCAGTTGTGGAAGGACACAACACGCCAGAACCGTGCTTGTATGTAAAGACATGGTGCCCACCCAAACTGTTGAGAAGGATGTCTTGAAGGCAACGGTAAAAACACTGCATTCACAGTATGGAATGCCAAGCCGCAAATACTTCACACAAAACAAAATCCCGAACTTGTACAGCAGCTGTCGTGAGAAAGAGGAGCAAATGGCACACACACACTCAGACGTAGCCTCAGCTGTGCAGTGTGATAACTTCCACAAAATTGTACAAAACTGCCTCCATAACCACTGTAACATATAATATTAATTAACTGATAGTAGCTTTAACTTCGGGCAATAATTAATTACTTTCCGAAAGTCTTCTATATATGCATTTTAATCTCATTCTACTGAAACAAACAGGGAAGTAATTATATAAGCGTATTATATAAAGGTAGTTTTACTGCTACTACTTTAATATTACCATTATATAAAAGGTCACTGCTGTGTGCTAGGATCTTGGAAATTTGACATTTGATATAACATATAGAACCTTAGGCAATTAGTGCATTAATACTTGATACCGATTGGCCAGAAGGTGTGCATTATTTTCTGATAACCGCATCCCTCAGACATAATAGAGTGTGCCAGGGCTGACGTCAAAACCAGGATGTTTAGCATCACGCTGGTTCCCGGAAGAGAAAGTGAATGTGATTTTTGCATTGCATTTTGGATTATGTCAGAAAATAAGCTCTGTGGCTAACACAAATTTATGATACTTACAGGTTTTGTTCAGTGAGATAATCTTCACATATGAATTTTAAGCTCAAATGCGATTGCCAGAAGTAAAAAGCTAACGTTTGGCTTTAACTGACTACATGACTACTCCACGGTCACATGAGTCTTGACGTCACCGCCGCTAAGCTTTCAACTGATTGCGGCCGCTTTATTTTAAAAACATTGTAAAATGGGGAAATCAGACTGTTTAAGCTAAATAATAAGCTGTAATGGCGGACTGCCAGCACTCTCGCCTGTTTGGGGGTGATGATGCTTAATGTCCCCGACAGGGTTTGTAGTCGTATTGAGCAACTTGTTAGCAACCGCCTTTTTTACATGATGTAAAAGCTTCAAAATTCACAAGTAGGGTATTTACTGATGTGTTTTATGTCGTAGAACAAAACCTGAAATTCGCTTAAGCTTTTGTTCACCGCAGACCTTATTTGAGGCATTTTACCAAAATCACATTCAAAAAACGTATTGACTTTAAAACGAGAGAACCGGAAGTGCTAAAAGCGCTAACAGAGACAGGGTTTACTGGCACACTCTATAACTTCATTGTTCTAATGAATACTCCTTGTTAAAGAAGCGGGCAGTGTTTAAGTAATGCATCTGTGGTTGATAAAATGAGGTAAAGAGAATCAATACACAGTTAAAATGGTTAGCTACATAAATGGTTGAAAAAGATCATAAGTCATGACTTAGTTTAAATAGTAAGTAAAAAGTAATGGATAAAAAGATAAAATAGTGAGCTTAACATAGTGGATCTAGATGGTTCCAATAGTTAGCCAGAGGTAAAGATTTTACAGTTCAATTAGATTGTGATGCCAGCACCATGGTGCGTTAACGTTTTTGGACGGGCGAGCCATCTTGTGAGGAACGCCCGGTGTTATCTTTTCTGGACTGAATGCACACATTTTGGTTATAGAGGGAACAGAGCTTGTGCCTCCTAAAACATTCCCCCCACCCCATATCGCGTGATAAACGTTCACATTCTCTGTAAGTAGCTAAAAGTAACGGAAAATGGCTGAAATGGTTAACTAAAGGTGTAACAGTTCAAATAGTTAGCTAAACATAATAGAAAAATGGTAGAAATAGTCAGCTAAAAATAATAGATAAATGGTCAAAAAAGTAAGCTAAAAGTTACTGTTAAATGGCTGAAATAGTCAGTTAAAAGTAATATGGTTGAAATAATAACCTAAACGTAATGGATAAATGGTAAAAAAAAAAAAAAGAAAGTTAGGTATATGTAACAGATAAATGGTCAACATAATGGCAAAATAATGGTAAAAGGCATAGATAAATGGTCAAACTAATGGTAAAAGTATTGGTAAATGGTCAAAGGAATGGATAAATGGTCAAATTAATGGTAAAAGTAATAGATAATTGGCCAAAATAATAGTAAAACTAATAGATGAATTGTCAAAATAATGGTAAAAGTATGGATAAATGGATTGAATACTTAGCTGAAATGATAAATGGTTAAACTATCAGTTTAAAGCAATGGATATATGGTCAAAATAGCTCAAAGTTATGAATAAATGGTTGAAATAGTTAGCTAACAGTAACTGATAAATGCCACTGTCATTTCTAGTATGATATTGTGACATGTTGGCCATTATTGTATTAAAAAAAAACATTGGACAATATGTACTTTTAATATAGTCATTTGTGTCAAATAATCCAGTTATAAATCTATTTGGATGAAAACATTTGGAACATGATGGGAGATGTTGATGAATGGGGCACTATGAGTTTATCTGACAGGGCTGCGGGGGTACATCTGGAAAGAAAAGCCACTGATGTACATCATCACACCACCTCACTACCACACACACTCAGGAGAAAGTTCAGATGCTGGCGTAGTACTTAGTACTAGCTCTTTGAAAAGAACAGTGGGAGGTAACTAGGTCAACAATACACACATGCGAACACCTTATTCTATGAATAATTCATCTCAGCCTCATATTTAAAAGGAAAGTTTTTGTTTACTCGACACCTGATTAACCACAGCGGAGCTGAATTATTGGCAGGGGAAACTGTCGCTGCGTTCATTTAATAATGTCTCACACAACAGTGTTCCCGCAGCTGATGGATTTAGTTTTTCCACATTTCCTGTCAAATATCAAACCTCTATTTCTGCACTGAATAAAGTCTAAGTGCAGTCTACGCTAGACTTCACAACACTTCTTTTGAAGTATGTACTTGTGTTTGGGTAGATTAGCTCCAAATTCTGCCCAGAGATTTTTCTTGACAGAAGAAACTTCTGAATCATACTGAAGCATCGGTGTGTTTAAGAAAAGCCAGCAAAAAACACAAACAAACCAGTGATTAACAGAACCGTTCAAAAGTCACATATTTATAGTTTGTTGATGTCACCTATGTCTATTTTTTGTGATGGATGCAGAGCTTCTGACCTCAGAGTTGAACCCTCAGGTCTATTATTCAACACGCAGCCAAGCCCAGTAGTGGCATAATGCATAATGCATAAATCCGGTAATATCTTGGCCTTTTCCCTACCTTGCTTTCTTTCACAACTGTTTGTTGACTTGGGAATAGGGATTTGAACTGCCCTCGGATAATAGAAAGTTAAAGAATCTGGAAAACAAGAAGACTGAAACATTTTGGACAGAAATGGAAAAGGATAACAAGGATTAGAATTTTCCAATGCAACTCTAAAAATGATAAAAATAAGGTCCAGGTTATAATAAGATGGAATCATCCTTTAAAAGCTATTCAGCGCAAGTCTGTAGGTCTTGATGAGGAACAATATTAAATGCAAGGATGTTTTTAATGAACTGATTTCTTTGTTGTTAGGCAGCTAGTTCATTAAGGGAGTGTTTGTGTTGGAGGGCAGCCTCAGTGCAGCAGACCACTGAGGGAGCTACACAGACAGCTTTATCCCAACCTGCTCTACACTAGACACCAACCCTCTGTCCCTGCTTCATCAAATAGAATCTTCAGTCTTCATAACCAGCCTCACACCTCCACCCTCCTATTTTGCCCTATGTATGCTTCCATATCTTTCCTCTTTCAACTGTTTTCTTTGTAAGTTTCTATCCTTAAACTTGTTGTCTTGCTCACAGCTCTCGTGTTTACCTTCCCCTTTGCTCTTCACCCTGCCTCTCCCCACCTTTGCCTTTGCTTTCAAATCCATCTGCCTACTGATCTCAGTGTTACACCAACCCAGAGCCTCGTGGTGTTTGAGGAGCACTTTAAAATAAGTTCAGACTGCGGGGCATTCTTAAGATTTAAAAAAAAAAAATGGGAAAGAAGCAGCATTTTCTTTAAAATTATACAATGCAGCTCTTGAAGTAGTGTAAAAAAAAAAAAAAAACTAAAACATGCCTTGACTCAAGCAAATCTTGGAAAAAAAAAGTGGAATTATCTCTACCCCTGGGCAGATTTTTCACTTGCTTTAAGAAAATATATGATTTTAAGACTCACTGCGCTAGGATAAATGATTGTGTAAGATGCATATTATTCCCAGTGGGAGGCTGCTGACATCTCTTAGAGTTGTTCTGGCTTAAAAAAAAAAGCATCAGTGGTTTTGTCGGGGTGGGTGGCGGCAATAAAAGGCAGCTGTAGCGTTGTGTATTTGTTTTCATTTGTTAGGCGACGGGGTTGAAGGGGAAATGAGATGAATAAATAGCTGTTTGTTCATACAGTAAAGGCCGGGGTGGCAGACAATGCCATGGGCTGCCAGTGGATGAATTTTTCTGCTTTTAATTCCTCTTTTGTTTTCTGAAACCAAAAAAAAAAAAGTGCTCAACTGTGTTAGAGAGTCAGACTACTGCAGGAAAAAGCCCGATCACTCACACACTCTCCTCTCCATCCTCAGGTCCTTCGGCTCTTCACATCTAGAAGCACTCCGCATATTTTAGCATGCATATGAATCTCATGATTTTTAATGGCTCTAATTGGCTATAGCTCATCGCTCTGGAGTGGGCTTTAATCTTTTGTGTGTCAAGGTCTCGCCTCACTTGCTGAACCAAAACAAATGAATCAGTACTTGTCTCCATTTAACTCATCCGTGTTCATCCCACCTCCCCTCTACTGTCTGTGCGAGTGGCTTCACAAGCAGAGGACCATTTTCAAAATAAATGCAGTGTGAAAAATGGTATGTTCATATGTGCAAGAGTGAAAATAATGAATTTCCTGCTCATATCAGTGTGACGGAGTAGCTTTTTGTATAGTTTCTGAATAGCTGAAGCCAGGAATTTTGCTTTTACTCAACTGCGTTTTGACTGACTTATTTCACCGTGGAATATTTTATGTGCAGTATTTTGCTTTAGAGTGTAGGTTTTAGAGGCTGGATGAAATTGGCATCAACCTTTTTAGGGTCCTTTTTTTTCAATCTTTCCATCTTGTGTTTACAATCTTATCTTATCACGTTGTGACATTATGTGTCGTAAATTAAAATTCAGCTCAGTAATTGCTTGTACTTAAGTAGAAATGAATTCGAGAGTGAAAGAAACTCATTTTTATTCCATTTCAAAGTGGTTTGAGATTAAAGAGGACCCATTATGCTCATTTTCAGGTTAATACTTGTATTTTGGATTTTTACTGGGACATGTTTACATGATTAAATCGTTACAGAGAAACACTTTATTTTCCTTAGACTTAAACGTGGACATATTTCAGCAGAAAATGATCTGAAATAGGGAAGAAAGTAACAACTTTGGCAACCAAGATTGATGTTAACCTGATGCTAGCATGTCGCTACATGTAGCAGTGTATGTGCAGCCAGTAATGGTTAAGTGGTACTTTCTCCTGTAAAAAAAAAAAAATCCCCAATAAAAGCTACTAAACAGAACCTGACATATTTAGCTGATAGAAATGAACACCATCTGAAATCAAATTGCATGTTCCCCTGATGTTAGCATGTAGCTAAATGTAGCAGTGTGGGCCACATAATGTATTCACTGAACATGTAAAAAAAAATCTGTTACAATCTGATGTCATCTTGTAGCCAAAGTAGAAAAATCAACATTCCTCACTGTAATGCTATATATATATATATATATATATATATATATATATATATATATATATATATATATATATATATACATATACATACAGTCATGGAAAAAATTATTAGACCACCCTTGTTTTCTTCAATTTCTTGTTAATTTTAATGCCTGGCTCAACTAAAGGTACATTTGTTTGGACAATTATAATGATAACAACAAAAATAGCTCATGAGAGTTTAATTTAAGAACTAAGAACTATTCATTTTCCACGGTTTTCTTGATAATAACCAAAATTACTTAAATTCTTACATCAATAGCTATGGCATTGTACCGCCAAAAACACTACTTTTAAGCATTCCATGTTTTCTTTTCTGTTTGCTTTAAACACATGATACACACAAGAGTTAATACTTGATTGCATAACCATTGTTTTTGATGACTGCAGCCATGCGTCTTGGCATGCTCTCCACCAGCTTCTGACATTGTTCTGCTGTCACAGCAGCCCATTCCTGTTGGACAAATTCAAACAAATTTTCTTTGTTTTTGGGCTTGTGGTTCTCCATTTTGAGTTTGATGATTTTCCACAGGTTTTCAATTGGATTAAGATCTGGTGATTGAGCAGGCCAAGGCATGGTGCGAATGTTGTGGTTCTCCATCCAGGCTTTAACTGACCTTGCCGTGTGGCAAGGGGCATTGTCTTGTTGGAAATCCAGTCATTCGAGGCAGGAAAGAGTTTTCCAGCTGATGAAAGAAGACTGTTTTCAAGGGTAGTCCTGTACATGACCTGGTTCATTCGGCCTTCACACAATTGCATTTGCCCTGTTCCACTCAGACTGAAACAACCCCAGATCATGACTGATCCCCCCATGTTTTACTGTAGGGGCAAGACAGTCTGGGTTGTAAGCTTCTCCAGGCTTCCTCCTAACCAGTAAGTTGGCTGGAGTGGGCATCAATTCAAAATTGGATTCATCACTGAAGAGAACCTTAGCCCAATCATCAACAGTCCAATCCTTGTGGTCTCGAGCAAAGAGTAACCGGGCCTTCCTCTGCCTTTCATTGATGAAGGGCTTCTTGCGTGCTCTGTGTGACTTCAAACCAGCTTCAACAAGTCGGTTTCGAACTGTCCTTGCCGAACAAGTCACATTTCTCGACAGTGCCCACTCATTTTTAAGGTCCCTGGAGGTCTGACGACGATTCCTGACACAGGAACGGATGAGTGCACGGTCATCTCGTGGGGTAGAAAGACGTTTCCTGCCACGGCCAGGTAGCAATTTGGTAGTGCCATGTTCAGCTTGTTTTTTTTTGTTGTAATGAACGGCTGTCTTGGAGATCTTCAGTTTTTTCGCTACCTGTCTCTCACTCATGCCAATTTCCAGCAGTGCCAAGATGGCTGCCTTTGTGGCTTCACATAATTCTTTTGTTTTAGGCATTATGTGAGAGCTGACAACTTCTGAGTTGTGCTACGGCTTGAATGTAAGCAGGAAACCACTCTAGGCCTTTGCATGTGCAGTGCTGCTTGTGACATGAAATGGCCTCTTATATACCCTGGGAATCAATTAAGCTTAAGAATGTCAAATAGGACATAAAGTATTATGTGACCAGCTGCATTTTTTGTTGTGTTCATTGTATTATACGTTTAGTGGTACCAGATATTAGAATGAACAAGAAATTGAAGACAACAAGGGTGGTCTAATAATTTTTTCCATGACTGTATGTATGGCTGAAAATAAGGAAAAGCATAATAGGTCCTCTTTAAAGGAGTAAATTAATCAAAGCTTGGTCTTATTGTGATGCTGATTAGTGCAATCACTGCCGCTTTTGTTGTTGCCAGCATCTTGTTTTTGTATCAAATGACTGCCTGCTTTCTACTCTGTGTTTGCGTCTATGAATGCACTGTACGTGTGAATGTGAAGCCCAGGTGTGGCTGAGAAAGTGAGACCATTAGCATGTTCACACCATGTCAGAGCTGCTTTCCTCCGGGGGCAGATGAAGGAGAGTGATGCCTTTTTCTTTCTGCCTGACAAACTCCAAGCAAAGTCTTGAAGGAAAACTTCGTTCGTTTGTGGTAGAAACTCTCTCTTTGTTTCGGTAAATGAGTTTCTTTTCATACTGAGACACCACGACATATTCACTTGGTAATCCATCATGGACTGTAGGGATATTTGTGCAGTCAGACAAAGATTTGCTACAATCAATAATGGATTCCCTGATGAATATGTAGTCTTTTTTGATTCACGTGACAATAGTGTGAATTGCAAGCATCTTTCAGACTATTGCAAGTTATTTCTATACTGAAGATGTTCCATCTTTGTTTTAGGGCTCTATGTATATGTGGATATTGTTAAATGACGCTGGATATCACATTTTACATATTGCAATATTGTAAGTGTAGAAGGGTTTTCTGTAGAAACTCTCATAGGAAGTTCTGGGTTTAACATTTTACAGATGGTTTTAGGTATAAGCCCTTATTTGGGTTTGTGAGTATAACCTCCTCAAGGGTTCTGGGTGGAGCGTTTATAAAGAGGTTCTTCCAGGAACCAGAAAGTGTTCTTCTGTGGAGACAAGTGGAAGAACTCTATCTGGTTTGAATTAGCACCTGTATTTCTAACAGGGAATAGCCAATCCAACATATGGTCCCAATATTGATATGGAAGTAATTTGACAAAAATATCGTGATCTTTGATTTTCTCTGTATCGCCCAGCCCTATTTTGTCAAATTCTTTGCTGCCTCTGTGCCCAGTTTACCCTGCTAGATCAATAACTCATCTTCTTATTTCACCTCTCTTTTGAAATAAATTAACAGAAATTGGTGGCAGACGCCTGGCTGCAAGAAAAATGGCTTGGTATAGCTGCAGCTGACCCCTCACTGTAAACCAGCTGACAATTCACTAACACAGCAGACATAGGGTCACAGGGTACGATGTGTGTCAAATGCACGGTCATGCTCGCAGCCCATCCGCTATAGGAGTAATGGATTAGGCGGTAGAATATAGGACAGAATGATGGGTCAGGTTACATCACCGCTGTCAGATGTGTGTATGTATGACAGAGTGAGACAGCGTGGGAGGCAACCTGCAGCTCTGTACGGGAGAAAGAAATATACATGCTCGGCTGCAGATACATGAACGTGTCTGCATACATTATGAGGCATTTGCATGTACTGAAATACTGTACATGTTGAAACACACGACAGCAGCCCCCCCTGTGAAAAATCGAAATAAACCCAAGCACCACTCGTCATATACTTCAGCTGTGGAGTTTTATGTAAATCCAACTGGGTAGAAAACAGAGCTCCAGCGAGTTATTTCTGTTCTAAGAATGCATTATCCAAAGTGATGAGGACAGTTTTTGAGGTCGCTCCTGCTGGAAAATACTCAAGACGCCTGTGTGTGCCCTCCCCCTGAAAAGTCTCTGTTCTCTTCTAATTGCTGCTTCCCAAAAAGCCGCTCTGACAGTTTTACACCGAGTTTGACAAAAGCAGCGGGGAGAAGGGAGGAAGTTAGGTAGACATGAGGATGAAGGGGTGAGAAGAAAGAACGGAGGGTGGGCGGGTGGAAAAAAAGAGGGCGAGGTTGAATTGCACAGAGTGGATGTCAATATCCTTACCTTCCAGGGAAGTGCTGCCAGCTGCAGATTTTCTCTGAATCTCCTGGTGCTTTAGCATAGTCTCCGGTGTCAAGAACACTGCAGTGCCCTCCTACATTAGCTTCTCTGTATATAAGCATTCACCTTATTAATCCCCACGGGAGAAAACCACCAACACTGTCCTACACTGGGCTTTCTGTTCTACTGTATTAATCAAGACAGCCATGTGATCCTCTCCTACCTCTGCAGATACACATTTTATGGTAAAGAGAACATAAGATGAATGCAGTTCTTGTATAGTCAGACAGACTTATTAAAGGATTAAAGGATTACTTCACCTCAAATATATTGGGTATGAGTACCCAGCGTTTGACCAGTTGTAGGCACATAGTGGCTCTGAAAAGTTCAAGAAGACGTCAGCTTGGATTCACAAAGCTTACAATAGATTCCAGTGGTGACCTAGAGTCACAGCGACAAGAGGCATCTGTCAGATCTGAACTTGTCAAGCCTCTCCTGCAGCGTAATCCACTTTTCCCGCTGTTGATCCATATGCTCAGTGTGTTCCAAGCAATTGTTGCTGAGTAGTACTTTCTCTCTCTTTGTGCTACGTTGTGGAGAAATCAAAAGTTCTTGAAACATATGGATCAAAAGCAGGGAAGTGGATCATGCTTCAAGAGTGAGTTGAGCAGTTTCTGTCGACTTTCACCACTACTTTTGACCAAACTTCACATCTGTCATCCTCCATGAAGAAGAAAGCTATGAACTTTTCAGACCCATCTTTCAAGGCTCCAGGCAGGGAGTGATACTCAGAGGACACATTTTTAGTTGAGTATTCCTTCAGCATATGTCAGAGTATATCCTTATTTGGCCTTTGGTTGTTGGGTGCAGGCAAAGTTGTAATTCTGAGATGTGATGATGGAAGGTAAACATGAAGTAATATTTCAACATTTTTTTTAAATGCACTTACAAGCTTTCTTGGCAAGAGTAAGATGATAGGATGGGTATCTGCCAGTTAGCTTAGCTTATCATAAAGACTGAAAACAGGGGAAACAGCTGTCTTAGCTCTGCCTGAATGTACCAAAATCCATGTCTGAGGCTCACTAATTAAAGGTCCAGTTCAGAAATTGAATATTATATAATAAGTATGTTTTCTTTAGTGAGTAATCACTTGAAAATAAGTTTGGTTACATAAGAATAAGCCATTTATATCCACATAAGGAACTAGTCCTCATCTACAGAGATTGCCATGTTGCACCACCATGTTTCAACAGTAGCCCAGAATGGACAAACCAAACACTGGCTCCAGATAGGATGATTTGTAACGTGAAACTGCTTTGATCCAGGTTAATTACCTGGTCCATTTGTGTTGGAGAGAATGAGACCTCTGTGAATAACTCAGCTCCTGGTAAGAATTTCCTGAACAATGAACACTGAGGGAATTCTTACCTGGAGAAGTTTCAGTTGGTTACAATCTGCAATCCTCACTGCTAGCTGCCACTAAATTCCCTTAAGTCTTACAACCTGGACCTTTTGCATGTTGTGTGGTGCAGAAACTTCCACCAGGCCTTTTGCCGCCTTGAGAGGTCACTGCACCCGGTCAACTAATAGTCCCATACGCTCCATAAAACCACAAGTTGTTGTTTTTGAACGTTTTTTTTTTTTTTTACAGAAGCAAATTTCCGGAAATGTGAAACATTCCCCTTACTGGCATCCTTCATCTGAGCCGTGTTTTCTTTCTATTCTGGCTACTACACATGTTGTCTATCATTGTTTTCTGTTCTGGGGATTTTGTTGCCCTGGGGATATTAAGATAAAATGAAGTCTTGTGTTGCAGAAACAAAACAACAGAAATGTTTTCTTCGTTGACGTTAAAACAAAATATTTGTCCTTGCTAGTAGTGTGAAAATGTCCACTTACTTGCTTTTTGCAGATCTGTTAAAAACATCTGACTCTCCTCATCACACCATACAATTGAGCATATTCAATGAGCTGGTGATGACCATGGTATATGGTTAAAACCAGCTCCAGAAAAAGCCAGTAAGTCGACCTTGAGTGAAGACTATTTTGTCAGATGGTATATTCATTTTCCAACTTCAACTTCTCTGGAATAATCAAAAGTCAGTTGTCACGCTGTTCGTCTGCCATTTATTCATAAAACACAGCTCAGTTTGACCACAGCCTGCAGAGTCTCACGTCTGTGTGCGTGGACAGCTTTTATCAATACAGTCCCTGGCTCTAAGGCCGAGCTGGTGGCTTCCACCTGCACACTCCCACTCTTACAAACAATGTATAAATTCCTGTCTGAAAGTATGCAGGGGGGCCAAAGCAGAACACTGACTAAGTAATAGGATTTGTGGGTGGTTTACTTGCTGTGTATATTTGCATGCATAGTTTTATTGAAAGAACAAACAGTACTAAGCAAAGGCTCCATTACTGTGGTTTATGAATCATATACTGATCTTAATTTCAAGCCTCAGTAACTAAACACAGACTCTTGGATTTTTTTATTTGCAATTTTTAATGGATTTTCTGTCCATTGCATGCACTAACATGCCAATGCCTTAAAACGTGGAGCCACATGTTTTTTATGATTGTTGTTCCCCCCGTCGTCAGGCATTTCGGGGAACAAATTGTGTTGTTTCCTGCAGAGAGACGGTATTTGTGGAGAAAGGGTCTGCAAAAAAAAGTTTCACAACACTGCAGGCCAGTGACTGACATGTGCGTGCAGCTCAGATTCAGCCGCCATTTGGCCGGCGCATGATGGGAGCAGCTAACATGGTATTTAGCTCCCTATTATGTGTGGATGGAATTGTCAATCATGATAACATTACAATGAGCTCAGGGCTGCAATTTAAAGACCCATTCAATGGGTTGTCGCAAAATGGAAAATCGAGGAGAAAGATTGTGTTGTCAATACCCAAGCTCACCTGTCAGAGTGACACATGAAGAATACCAGCGGGAGGGTGGGGGGAGGAGGGGGGCTGTTAATGAAAGAGCAGGCTGTAAAAAAGGAAATAAAGGGAGGGCTGTAGGTGCAGTGTTGCAGCAGTTGGTGACTGATTACAAATTATCTTAATTATCTCTCGTCCCTTGAGAAGCATTAGACCACGTTCAAACAACACCACTGGGAATGGTCATCCATTTGCTCTGTCTCATGGTCACCACCCTGAATCTATACCCTATATGTTTTTCTTTATTGGCTCTCTCCTTTCCTCTAGTTTCCTGTCTTGTTCTCTCATTTCCTTTCCTTGTCTCTCCTCTCTGTCATTTACTATAGGCACTGTCATCTTCTGCTTCTGTTCGTGTTAACAGACATTGCCTTAGTGACTGTGTGTGTGAGTGTGTGTGCAGATGTCATAAAGATGTAGGAAGTGTTTGATTGACGGCGACATGCAGTGACAGCGTCCCTAACTTCAACCAGGCTTTCACTATCGTGGCCACGAGCTGTAGCTAATTTGGAAAGAACAATATTTACTGTTCCTGAGAATAAATCTAAGACGGTCTAAGATCGACTCATTAGAGTCATTGTACCAATTTGTAATGAGATGCTGGTGATGTTTAGATGGTTTATTCTGGTTTATTCATCCACCACTTCCTGTATGAGACAGGACGTATCCATAATGAGCTATAAATTGAGATTTCAGACTCTAAGTGTACATGTGACACACTGTATGAGTAGTGTACATGCCATGGACACTGTATTATTCATTCCACTGTGTGAATTTGGAACTCTGACAACAATTATTCCGTTAGATATCCCCTCATTTGGTGTTTTAATGATGGTGGTGGAGAACGATATTTAACGCATCGCTCCATGTCTCCCACAGGTGTTCATTTGGGTTGAGATCTGGTGACTGTGAAGGTCAAAGCACATGATTCACATCATTACCATACTCATCAAACCATTCAGTGAACCTCTGTGCCCTGTTTGGAAGCATTTGCTGTCATTATGTTCCTCCAATTATTTGTTGAATTTTTCTTCCTTTTAATTTGTGACCTGTCAATATGCTCTGTGTTGTGTTTATTGGATTGACAGGTCCAGACTTCTTGGCCCTCTTTACTTCCACTAGGATTTTGTTTCTATTGCCAGTCAGGTCCCTTATACTGGCAATGATTGCAGCAAGCGCTGGACTCCAAAGCAGTTTTTAAATGTCCTTTCAGAAACACGTTGGTGGTCCCATGTATGTCTGAGTCAAACTAACAAGGTTTCAATGGGGGCTCAGTGTTAATCCAAATGAGCTAATATTAAACTTATGGAAACTGTTATTAGACAGGGTATTTTTTTTATAATTATTAGTTTTAGTGCAGTGTCAACAGTGGCACAGCCTGTCTAATCAACTTGTCATCAAGATCAAGGTGGTAGGTGTGAGAATAAATGCTGTATTGTATTTACTGCCTCATTTCCACTGCATGGTTTGGCTCAAATTGACTCGACTAAACTCACTTTTGGCACCAGGTCCTTTTCTTTTCCACTGCGGATAGCACCTCCTCAGTGTAGGCAGGATTCTCCACTGATCGCCATCGTGACCCCATGTGAAACTGTGGTGACATCATCTTCAAGGTGACACTTGCGGATCCTTTCATCAGCAGCCAAACAGAGAAACGTCTGCACTTCGTCAATCATTTGTCGTAGTTTTGTAGACGACTTGGCTATTTACTGCAGATTTTCTGCAGGATGTCTCAAAGTGCACAAGCGATGACACTTCTCTGACCAATAAGTGGTCGGCAGGGTTTGTCTCCACCTTCTAGTATCGGCTCAGCTCACTTGGAACCTCAACTGAGAAAAAGTACCAGGTAGAAAAGAGAGAAGAGCCGTGCCATACAATGCAGCAGAAATGCGACATGCGTGTAGAGGGATATAAGAAATAAGCCTCCATTATTTTAATGTTACTCTTTGTTGTTTGTTGGTTTTATAACGAATCCCTCTGTTAATACAAAGAAAATGTAGCTGTGTATGTATTATGCATCATCTTTGAGCAACAGACAACATAAAACAGGACAGAAGGAAACCAATGCGGTGATCTCGCACACATACACACACAAACACACACAAACACACAGTACAGATGCAACAGGGTGAAGACAGAGGCAGCGGCACACTGGAGCATCCAGTGAATGATGGTCTAGTTAGCAGCAGTCTGAGTCATTCCTACTTCCTGTCGAAAGGCAAACACAGTGTCGCTGTTTGTCTCAGGCGTCGGTTTGGTTTGTGTTAGGTCGAACTGTTCTTCTATTAATATTTTATGTGCTACTTTTTATGCACTCTGCTTTTTGTCCCGCTCTTTGGGATGTATGATTGTCATACTTTCCATCTTTTTCGCATTAGTGTTATGGTTCTGACCATATGACGAGATGGTTGCCGTTTGCCAAGATCGTGGCTTTGTGAACGTGTGTGTGTGTGTGTGTGTGTGTGTGTGTGTGTGTGCATGTCAGTATCAATGTGCTTTATTCCTAAAGTTTGATTGCCCATATTTGTGGCTTTATAGATGATCTCAGCATTGCGTGCTTTGTGGGCTTGTGTTGATGTTTTGTGTGTGTGTGTGTGTGTGTGTGTGTGTGTTTGAGGGGGTGTTTGGAGCAGGCATGAGGCAGGTTTGGGGGCAAGCGTGTTGTGGTGTAGTATGGCCTTCCTCCAAAGCCCTGTGGCTGTTGAACTTTTATGGAGAGTCAAGCGCTGCACAGACCTTCCACTTTGCCTGTGCACAACACACACACACACACACGCAGTCACACACCAGCAACGGCCCAGCCTTCATTAGAAGTGCCACCAGTAGCCAAGCCTGCAGCCTGACACTTCAAAGAGCGCTCTCTCTCTCTCTCTCTCTCTCTCTCTCTCTCTCTCTCTCTCTTTCTCTCTCTCTGTGTCCCCTCTATACTCTGTGCCCACTCTCTCATTTTGGGGCTTGTTTTCTTCCTCTGTTCCTTTATGGCTTTTCTATAATTTCCTTCATTTCTCTACCATTTTCCCCTGCTTATTTTCCTCTATTTTGTCATGAAGATGTTTTATTCACTGAGGGAAAATACTTATAATTGGCTTTGTGTGATCTTTTAAAGGAAAACTCCACCAATAGTTCTTCCTTTGTGTTTTAAGCGCTGACCTGTATCTACGTGGAGGCTTTAGAGGAAGCTCTAAAAGCTTTGTAGTTTGCTTTTTTAGTGGAGAACAGTAGCCGCAGTCAGCTTGGAGTCACAGCAGTTTGTGCTTGGTCACACCAAAAAAAGCATCACTTGCACCTCATTATAAAATAGGTATCGCTGGAAGCCTAGGGATCTTATCACTGCTTGCACTTGTATACTCTCGCACAGCATGGTTAAACAGAATTGGAAGGTACAATGTAGCTAATATGATAATTTCAAACGTCAGCACTTTGAAGACAGTTTGCATTTGGTCTTGAACAAAAACAATTAGTGGATTGATCAATTGATTAAACAGACATGGGATATATTTCAACAATTTGACTCCCAAATGTCAAAATTGACTTGGTTTAGTTTCTTATGTTAAGATTTTCTTTGTCCTCTATTACACTAAACTAAACAAATTTGGGTTTGGTCTTGTTGGTTGGCCAAATATTACATCTGAAGACAACATATTGAGATCTGGCAAACTATAATAGCTATTTCTTTTTATTTTCTCACCTTTTTTTAGACCAAGCTGTTCATCAAAAGAATACTTTTCTATTATTTTATTATTAATCAATAATTAAAAAAAAATAAGTGGTAGTTGCACTCTTAACTTAGCGAACTGTGCAAATTTGCCTTTCACAGCTCACTAATGTCTGAATTCATTTTCCCTCCGTGAGCAAATCCACTGATCCTGGTGAGTCTTTTTAAAGGTAGTAGATTTCCATCTGAAACTTTGTTCTGTTAGACATGCTGATGAGTGTGTCCTTGGATTCCAATGGTAACTCAAAGTCACTGCTAAAAAAGTGTCAAAACACTTCACAACATCCATAGAGACTTCTGAAACTACTACAGCAGCAGAATTCACAACCTTGCCACTGATGCGTGTGCTCATTACTGTCTGAAAAGATCTCTACTTGCCAGTAAATTGCCAAAGATGTAACTGTGGTGGAACTTCAGAGCTGTGAAGAGGTAATAGGGAAGTGGTGTATTAAACTATAGTGTATAAAAACTATGAGCATGCTGATCTTTGAACACACTGAGCATATGGACTGATAGCAGAGAAGTAGATGATGCTGCAGGAGTGATTTGAAATGTTTAGCATTTTTATTTAAGCATGGTACAGTATACAACTGCAAAATCCTCTTGGCATGGTCGTAAATTCATGTGAACTACAGATTCTATTCTCCATTAAGGAGCAAACTACAGCATTTTCAGAGCCAGCTTTCATGCCAACAGGGAGTCTTTTTACATTTGCTTTATTTCTCAAACTGGACCCTTATTTCCAATGTTTTTGTGTCTAAGTGACTAATGGGAACAAAATTGGTTCAGTATTGAGCGAGAGGGCTTCAGATGACATCTGCAAAACAGGCTACAAAGGATCCCTACAGAGACAGACTTTTTGTTAGAGTAAGAACTTTTTTGATTAACCAGAAATTGCCTAAAATTGCCATCGTCAAACTCACCAGACTCCATTCTAATAAACAGTAATTTTATTGTGAATAGAGCAAGCATATTTTCACATCTAACTGGGTGACGTAAGGATATGGTTCAACCAAACTAGAGGTGGTGATTGTTGGAATAGTAAAAAGACAAACCAAGACTGTTTTTGTGAGTTTTATATTGTTTCTGTTGACTTTGAAGGAAGCGCGTTTAAAATGATAAAATTACTGTTTATTTGAATGGAGTCTGGTGAGTTTCGTGATAGCAATTCTGAGGGTGTTTCGGGTTAAACAAAAATAATCTTTCTCTTTGACAGAAAGTCTATCTCTGTAGGGATAGTTTCAATAATGTTGTCAAACAATGTGAGCCTGTCAGTGGCAAAAACATGCACGTTTAGTGGAGGTAAACTGACGGTGCACAATTGCCCTGGTTGCATTGCAGCCTGTTTTGCAACTGCCTGCTCAAGTGCCTGCTCAATACTGGACCCACTGGACACTTAGACATAAAGACATGGGAACATGGTGTCCACGTTACAGATGAGTAAGTTAAAATTACCCTTTGAAAAAAATAAAATAAAATAGATTTTTGGTGGTATTTTCCTTTAATCATCTGGCTGAACAGATAGAATGAGGACAGATGTGGGGAAGGACAAGGCTGGATTCATGATTCTTCAGCACCGGCCAAGTATCTTAATATCTCTTCTTCTCTTCATGATCTCTGCTGTGTCTTTCTCTGGTTTCTCTGGTTCATGTACAGTTTACAAGCACACACACAGGGAGAAGAGAGACAGAGACAGAGTCACAGGCTGAACTCTGTATATCTCTTTCTGAGGGATGCAGTGGGGTAACCGAGCTCCACTTGGCCGCAGACCAGATCCCAGATATTGATCGATCCTCACGTGGATCGTTCCTAGAGAAATACAGCCCCGCAGACGAGTGCTGCAGACGCATTCGATACTCTGAAGTGTTACTCCACCGAGGGAGAGTTCCACCAGGAGCGGACAGATTATGCGTGTCATGATTCAGCTTGCAGCGGGCATTTCTGACACATTTTTGTGCTCCATTCACCCGCTGATGAATCGCAGTTGTGCATGATAACGAGCCTGGCAGGACGAAAGCAGGCGTCCCAGATGTGTGTCGAGATGAAGGGGTGATGTAGTGGAGCAGAAGTCAGTTTACAAATGTTCCTATGAGCAGAATAGAGTTGGAATTAAAATGTGTCAAAAGTATGTGAAATCAAATGTTTCACTCCAGTTTTTGTGCTCGATCCTGATCCTGGTTCAGCCTTGAGCCAGTCGCCATGTGGGCTCCAGCTGTGTGTATTCCTTCACAGCATCTCTCAGACCGTAGGAAAAAAAACTCTGTCTGGCTTTGACTCAGGGAGACCCCAAATGAGTGTGTGTGTGCATGCGTGCGTGTGTGTGTGTGTGTAGGTGTGTCTAAAGGGGGGTAACCCTATGACATGCTTTAACTTTGTTCTTTCATTGCAGGAAGCATTACTCGCCTATTTTTCTCACTCTAATCCTGCTCTTACCTAGTGCTCTCTTCTCTCATTACCAAACTTTTTCTTTCTCTTCCTCTCTTTCTCTCTCTTACACACACACACCTTGGGGTATTAATAGTTCTGCTAATCGTGCAGAATATTCAGTGGAAAGGCCTGTGTCTATGTGAGTGAGAGAAAGAGGAGAAAATGGCTCCCAATTAGCTCAACTTTGAAACTTTGGCCACTATTCCCCCTTTTTTCTAGAACATTCCCCCTCTCAGCCCCTAGCTAGGGGTGTGTGTGTGTGTTTGTGTGTATGTGCACGCATGTATGTGTGTGTTTGTGTTGCCGAGTATGTATGCGCGCATGAGCTTGAGGGTCTGGCACCGAGACGACCAATTAAAACCAGTGCCGGCAGCAAAGGACCAATGGGAGCAGGGCGCCAATGCACTTCTCCACCGTCGACGTGGTAACGCAAACCAGATGCAGTTGGGCAGTGTGTTTGTGTGTGTGTGCGTGTTTGTGCGTTTGTGTTTGCTAACGTCTACTGTATGTGTTTTTGCGAATGCCTCTTTGCTGATACACACTTTCTGCTTGTGCATGTAATGAACATTTTTACCTTTTTGGAAAAAGAGATGCAGAGCTTGCAGATTTTGTTTGTGTGAGAACCAAAGGGTGTACGAAAGGGTCGGATAACAAAGAAGTGGTGAAAGAAAGAGAAGTTTTCCTTCTTTTACCCCCATAGCTATCCTCTAAAAGCCATAGCAGGCCTTCAGTCGCTTGGCTCTGAAATATCTCACGTTGCACTTACTGAGCATTGTTCTGGACCTGTGCAGAGAATCATTTCTGACATTCTCTGTCAAAAAGCCATCATCCTGCCTTCATCCTGCACTGTGATTGCATTCAAAGTTGGCATTATGCACGCCAGATTTTTGTTATTGCTTTTCTCCGAGTTCTTCAAAAGTCCTTTCATGCAATTAGGTTCTTTTGAAGCTGAAGTGCACAGCTTGAGAGCGAATGAAGGCCTGAATTCTAAAATAATATGAGATTTTGTAATGTGACTTTTTTTTTCCACGTTGGATGAATACTTGCTGGGGTGTTTAGGGAAATGCCCAACAGAGGCGAATCTGCATTCTTTGTATTTTAAGACAAGAAGAAAAAGAAGAAAATAAAACTACAAAAGAAAAAGACAAATCACTCCTTTACAAAGTCAACTCAAACCAAAAATACACAGCCATCATGACAAAACTTCTTCAAGCTAATAGTTGTTTCCATAAAAAGTTGTACACCAAAGATGATAGCTTATTGGTTATCCTTTGCTTCCAATTCAAGAAGCCAAAAAAAGGGGCACATGGCAAAATCTATGACATATATGTGTATTAGGGCCATTGCAGTTACAAAACAAAACAAAACAACAACAACAACAAAAAAGCTGGGACGTGGGTTAATGTTCTGATAAAAAAACAACCCAGAGTTTCTGAGATTTAAATCGTAAATAATATTCTGATTAAAAAAAAAAAACCCTCATAGTTTCTGAGGGATTATATAGTCACAAATTGGCAAGAAAAAAAATTCTGAAATTTTCTAAGATTTAAACTAAGAGAAAAGACTTTATGGTAAGGAACCAAATTGTTTCACTTTGCATGGTTGGGTTAATGTCATCACAACACAGACACCGACGATATCGTAGGTTTGAGATTTTTGATAAATAATCACCAGTAGTGTGGACATAATCATTAAGGCCAGAGTGTCGCTTTATTACATTGCAGCTTTTAAAAGCAGGGAAAGACACACTTACTGTACAGTGCTTAGTTATTCAAAATCTAAGATGATGTCTGTTCTCATATCACAATGTCAATATAATATCGTGCACAGTACACCACAAAGGCACAGTTTAATCTCAATATCTGACATTTTTTAAACTTCTTTTGTACTTACTGTGGCCCTAATATGCCATCATATAAGCTAGCTCACTCATTGGCTGTATTATCGCTCTGTTTGTATCACGTAAAGCATGATAGAAACCCTGGTGGTACAAAAACTTTATATGATATGAATCCCAAAAGAAACCAAAAAATAGAAAGCAGGAGTAACAAATTTCCAAGAAAATGAACATGGCTTTGCGTTTTATAAACAATCTTATCAGCTATCCCTGCGGTGTGGATCTATGTCTTCTGGCCGATTTGTCGGTCCACCACTTTGGTCCAAACTGAAATATCAATAACCAACAATTGAATCAACTGTCATTCAGAAAACCAATCCTAAAACATTATCTTGAAAATAACAATATATGGCGTGCCTAGCTGAGACAAGCAGTATATGCCAAAACCCTAAAAAGAGTAAAAAACAAGCGGTTAAAGCTGACTTCTGAGTTTTAGATTTCATGTCAACAAAAATGATACCCGTGAGCTGCTACGAAATTATACACTCTCAACTTTCGCAACAGCAGTAATGTTTGGCAGGACAGGGGGTAAAAGCTAAAGTCACAACTCTAGATGTGCTGCTGTTTTTTAGCTTTGCTGAGAATGTATTGGACGCCTGGAGAAAATATCTGACTTCCCCTCCAGACTTGCAATTTGATCCAAGATGGTGTCTGGAGATGCTTTCAGCACGGGGGTACTTTGGGGATGATTAAACCCTCTCTCTCTCGCTCTCTCTCACACACACAGCAGCTGTACAATATATGATGGATCTTAGTATCCCACAGGGCAGTTGAAGTTGAGATAAAGTGGATCAGTCTGTTCATGTGCCGGTGTGTTTGTGGGTGTGTTTGACTCTTTCGTCAGTCATGTTATAGTCCGACTGTATCTCTCAGGAAAACGGGGAGCTGTTTCTGATTACGTCCGCAGTGATAGTCATGCTGTTTAATTGTCTTTGCTTTCAACATGGAAGCACAGATTTTCCACAAATACACACAAAAAAACATGGCAGTATCTCAGTGTATTGATACAAAACAGAACCCTCTTGAGTCTAAGTTGTTCTGTATGTCGACTGATTCACCTCATTTAGAAGGGTTGACTGATTGTGTCAGATTTCATTAGATGATCGATGGTTGAGAAGTAGTAGATGGAGGAAGCAGTCCAAGTTGGAGCGAGGGAATGAAAGTATTCATGGAAATAAGTGGCGACCTCTCCAGTGATGGCCGGGAGAACTTGTGCCGAGAGAATGATGCAGAGAGGGATGGACAGAAAGAGACAGGCGTTGAAAAGGAGGGAGAGGGATGAATGGAGACAGAGATAGAAAGTGACAGTCAGACAAAGGGGTGGAGGGACTTCAGACTTCATCGTCCGTCTGTGGTTGCTCATGATGGATTTAAGATGGAGACAAGAACTCATGACCTGTGAGAGTGCGAAAATTGCATTTGTTTGCAGTAATATTGTGTCCGCCTCTTTGGGAAATTATGTCTTCCTTGGTTGGTTAAAGCAGTTCTTTCATGTGCACCTTTGGAAATTTCCCAAATTTGGCAACGGTTTGCTTCTGAACCTTTTCCACATTCCCAAAGGACTGGTGTCCATCTGTCCATTCCGTTAGAGCAGATTAGATATTGATCACTGCTTGCCATAATTCCATCAAGTTGTATCATGTGATATTGACTTGGTATCAGGATCCCATCAAGCTTATATCTACGTGTGCATGTGTAAGCAGTTTGCTACATTCATGCCAGGTAGTAGCATGGATTTAGGAGTATGCTGTCCTACTAAATCGAGGCTATGTGCTCCCCCTTTGGTCAATGAATGTGTGTCCACACAGTTTGTATCTGTGTAGTGGGAAGAAAGGCCACTCTACCCTGTCTGTAGTGGCAGCATAGGGGTCAACAACCCGATGTAAAAAGAGCCAAAGAGGCACAAACTGGTTACAGGCTGCTATAACGGTGGTGGAAAGAAAAAAGAAAAAAATGTCAATTTGCGGTGTTGTACCCATGTAGTGCGTTTATTTTTTAAGAGACTGTATATAAACGTACAATTTCCTGTGAAAACAGAAGTGTGTCTTGAAAGGAGACAATGCATGTAACAGACAGAACCTTACACGGTGTTCCAGAGTGCCAACAACCAACACACCCAGGGTACCTTGCGCATCATATGTGGACATGGAAAATCCATGACCAAGTCAGGGTAAGAATGTGTTGGCTACATGTGGCAGTGTGAGACTGTCCTCCAACAAAAGAGGTCCACATAGGTCATTTTTACAAGCAGAAATTACAACCCATATGTACGTTTATATTAGGCGACGACCTTTGGTGGCCAAAATTATATTACAGAAGCAAAGGAGGAAGTCAGAGGACGCAGTATTAAGAGCAATAAAGTCAGCTTAAGATGGGTGGGTTGAAGGAGCACAGGACTTTCATCCAGGGGACTGCTGTCTGTGTCCCATGTGAATCCAAAAGTCACTGTTGAAAAAATCATAGCATAGTAATGTTTCCTGGCCACAAATAAGGTGTTTCTGAGTTTTATAAAATGATGCATTTTATCTGATTACAATGCAGGAAATCAGAGCAATCAACACAAAGTTCATTCACACCAGCGAGTCTTCACAGGGGGCGAATTCCAACTGAGATTAGTTCAAACATCTGCAGTCAGTAAACATTTTGCTTCACTCCACCACTGCAGCAATGGAGGCATCACTAGAGAACAAACCACTTAAATCAGCCAGTGGATTGATCTATAGAGATTTAGGCAGGAGTTATAGCTCTCATAGCATCATCTTGGCCCAGGCCAGGCCCCCAACATGAGCTGGAATCCTGTTCTGGTTTGGGATCCTCTCACCAGTTCAAACTGCATATATTCAGTAATAAAAAGTGACAGCTTTCTCTGAGCCATATGGATGTAATGCAGACAGCATTTGGCTTAGGATTCCAAGCTTAGTTTTCCAAGCAACTGAGCAAAAGTCTCCTGTGGTTGTGAGCTGAATTTAAAAAAAAAAAAACACAACAACAGAGCAGAAAGATTCTTCCAGTCACATGCTGCATTCTCCTTTCAGCTTATTAGCCAGCGCGGTTTCAGAGTTTCCGACAAGCCTGACGGTAAATCCCAAAGCCTTATGGGAATCCTTTGTTAATTAGGATTCACCTTGTGCGAGGCAGACTTTTTTTGGGAGGGGGAATCTGGCGTCGCTGTGTGGAAACACATGCTTGTTGAGCTAATGGAACAGAGAGTTTTAGTCCCTAAGAACGTTTCATCCCTGCAGTGGAAGCACGCCGTACACCCTCGGGCCCCCGTGGCTTTATACCTGCTGTCTCCGCATCGCTGCTCCCAGATAGCTGCCCACACACATTTACTACTTGTGTCGAAAAGACAGAAGACTGGTTGTAGCAGTGAAGTGGCACATTTAAATGTTGGCAACTTCCATCAAACTGTTGTAATCCTTTCGCTTTGGCTGCAGCTCTCTTAAACTTGCCTTGATGTTGCATGAGAGAGTTATTGATCCAACATGGAAGACACGCTGATAACTTAATGGACTTATGGTAAGGAGATGAGTGTATACTCATAAATGGCAGCGTTTTGGATCATTTATTTCCCAAAATAACCATAGCTATATGGAACTCTGAGTGTGTGTGTGTGTGTGTGTGTGTGTGTGTGTGTGTGTGTGTGCAGACCAATGGTCGACTTCTATTTGCTTCTGGATGAAGGGATGCAGGGATTTTAGCACTCATTCCTCCCCTACCTAACCAGTGAAAGAGGGAGAGATGGAGTGTGTGATAGAGGATATAAAGTCCCTGAGGAGTGAAACGTGGACTTGCAGTTTAATGAGAACCCTGGCTCTAATGCAAATGGGAATTGATTACCGCTGCTGAAGTGTCAGGAGATACTTAACTCTGACAGGAGAGAATGTGTGTGTGTTTGGGTGTGAGTGAGCATGCGTGTGTGTTTATCTTTTGTCTATCGTATGGTCAATACGCTGTCTCTTCCATCTTCCTTGCTTGTCACTTCAAGAACAATGTCTGATTATACTTTTGTCAGCACTGATGGGTTTTTGATGTTGTTTTTGCCCACATACATGTTGTAATGTTCCTCCTACACTGAGGAAGCATGGGTGCATGTGTGATGGTGCATTTGTGTGAGGGTTAGTGTGTTAGCTTCGTCATCTCGTGTTAGCAGGGGCCCGCTGCGGCTCCTAAGGGGCCCAGTGTGACATTTAGACAAGGCGATAGAGCACGGCCCCTGATGATCGATCTGCTTCTTTGTGCTACTGCAAATAAACAGAGATCTCTGCCCTTAGACCAAGACAGTACACCAAGATGGCTCCACTAGGGTGTGTGCCTGTGAGAAAAGCATTGATTTATGTAATTATGTTGCTAATTAGATGTGCACAGCTATTGAAAACACACACACTATCTGTTTTTTTAAGCCAAATAAACTGCAGTAATGAGGCAGAGATGCTAAAAATGATAAGTCACAGTGAGCGCCACGGCCCAAAGCTTTAGTTAACACCAGCATGACCTTTAAATGATTCGTAAAATTGATCTTTATTAACATCCCGCCACTCAGTCAAACCCTATCCTCTCGCCTCTTTTTTTTTTTATCCCTCAAAGCCAAGAGCCCTTTAAAAGTTTACAAAGTGGCCTTCAGCTCTCATTTGCGGATGGATCACTCATTAGGAGCTCCATTAGTGTCTTGTGTTGTGTGATCCCAGCGAATTAGCTGCAATCAAGCCGTCTTACTGATGCTAATCTGAAACAACTTAACGGGGTTAGCCTAGCCGCTGCCGGCACTCCAATTAAGAGCCGTGTGAGTCACTTAAACAGCCCTTGCTTTCAAAAGCTGCAATTCAAGAGACAATCGCTCGGTTGCACAAGGAAATTGGTGGCTTGGATGGGTTCACGTTGCTATCTCACTGCACCTCAAAAGCTGGAGGTTAGCTTGTGGCTGGTTGGGCTCGTCATATGTCCTGATTTCAACTGGGTTGTGTTTTCATAAGTACCGTATGTAAGCAGAGTCAACCGGATGTTTAAATGTCTGGTTACTGTCATTCTGTAAATAATATTCCTCCAATTCCAGCCTGGCTCTCCCAGTCATGGGTCAGTATTTGTTGCTCCACAAGCTAAAAGCTCATAAAAAGAGGTGGGGTAGTTTACATCAGGCGTCTGGAATATTACACAGGGGAATATATGTACTTAGAAAACCAAGAAAGAGTTCGGAAAAATGTGTCTGGATTAAGATCTTTTCATCAAGAAGGCAGAAAATGATTGTAAAGCAAATTCATCAACATGCAGACATATGTGGTAGGCATGGGCACATTATGAGACAATGGGTCCCTGGACACAATTTGGCCCAGGGATCCATGATTTTGATTTTGCATCCTTTTTGTAGAAACTTTAGTCACTCCGTTTCGTTGTAGTTTGTAATGCCTTGTGGTTGTTTGTGTCTCTTTGTTGTGGGGGTTTTTGCAGTCAGTTTGTGTGTCTTTATGGTAGTTTTGTGTCTCTTTGTAGTTTTGTGTTTCTGTGTGGTTGTTTTGTGTCTTTTTGTAGACCCTTTGTGTCTATCTATCTATTCACTTTGTGTCTTTCTGTGGTTGTTTTTGTGTCTCTTTGTAGTTCTCCGTGTCTCCTATTAGTTGTCTATTTCCCCTTTTAGTTATTCTGTGTCTCTTTGTATTTTTGAGATTCTCTGTGGTTGTTTTTGTTGTCAATTTGTGTGTCTTTATGGTTGTTTTGTGTCTCGTTGTAGTTTTGTGTGTCTGTGTGGTTGTTTTGTATCTCTTTGTAATCCTTTTGTGTCTCTTTGTGGTTGTTTTGTGTCTCTTTGTAGTCCTTTTGCATCTATATTCACTTTGTGTCTCTTTTTAGTCATACGCTGTCTCTGTGGTTCTTGTGTGTATCTCTGTGGTTGTTATCTGTCTCTTTGAAGTCCCTATTTATTCACTTTGTATCTCTTTGTGGTTGTTTTGTGTTTCTTTGTAGTCCTTTCTTGTCTCCTTGTAGTTGTTTGTATCCCCTTTTAGTTGTTCTGTGTCCATTTTTAGTCATTTGGTGTCTCTTTGCTGTTGTGTTATGTCTCTTTTTAGTCCTTTCTGTGTCTCTTTGTGGTTCTTGTGTGTCTCTTTGTAGTTATTTCGAGTCGTTTCCTGGTTGGTATGTGTTAATTTGAGTCACATTTTGGAAGTGAAGGCCTAGGGTGTGTGGGGCTAACACTTTGGACCCTGGGCCTGGGCTCAGTGGGCTTGTTCAGTAATCCAATCATAGTGGCAGGGGAGTGTGGAGAGCAAAGAACTTGTCCTCTTTAGAAGTGCCTACCTTTGTTATTTGCTAATTCTGTGTATTGATTAGTGTTTTTTGTAGAAAACCACACGCAGTGTATAATGAGACCACAAAATGATCCCAGATACTTAGTTGGTTACAGAAAATTATGTTTTACCCTTGAGAAAACTGATTTGATTTTCTCTTTCACTACATTTAGTTGGCGAAGCAATGTTTGTTAGTCTAAGCATGTAGTCAGTGCTCATTTCAATCACTTTTATTTAGCCACTCAGCACTTATACAAAGTGTGTTCCCTGTGTTAAATCATGCCAAAAAGTAGTGCCTTCAGGATTTATTAATGAATGCTGTGTCAAATGTGTTAATGAACTATGAATGGAACACTTCTGACATTGCACTTAGTTGCTTTCTTGCCAAGAAAAAATTGACGGGCTCACAGTATTTCCTCTCATCATGCCTGAGAGGATGTTTGGTCCTCATGAGGACAAAACCGCATCAACACACACAAACACATATAATAGCTTGATGCTACAGTTATCTGGCTCTCTTGTAGGGCATTAATGGCTATTAGCCAACCGCTGGTATTTACTCAGCACCCATTAGATCTGATTGTTAGCCTATGTGGCTAATTAGCATTCCCCAGCTGGCTCTTTCACCATGTTATTAGGCTCTGCTTATCCACCAGCCGCTACACTAACAAATGTATCTGCATCCAACCCTGATGACATCTATGTTTAGCTTCATGGATATTAGCAGCATTAGCAGCTAATGATGTTTCACACAAAACTAGACAGTCTGTGTTCTCAAGGTTGGTTGGAATGAGTCCTGGTCTCTTACCATCAGGTTACACATCTGTCATGAAACCATAGATTCTCACTGGAATTGACAGGAACACTAAACACATCAAGACGGAAAAAAAAATGCAAAAACTCCAGGTGTTATATGCCTCCCAAACCAGCTTTGGCGGTGGTGGTCTGAGCTATTGTTGGCCACATTAACAGGTGTCAATGCCACATGTCTCCATCTCTCACATAAACACTGCCGAAGCAGATCAAACCAAGATCAAACCAATGCAAATCAAACAGGTGGTCGACAGTTTGGATAATAACACCTTTGTGGAAAATAGATAGCAATTTAGATGTGATGGGAAACATCTGAAACAAAGTGTTTACTGTCTTTTCTTTAGAGGATGCAAGTGTCATTTGAGGTGTGATGTGCTTGTTTTGGCTGGAATCTCCCTGTTTGTATTGGAAGCACATTTGATCTTGTTTTAATTGAAACTCATCTGGAGATTACCAGGTGGTAAGGAGCCACTAGAGGGAACTGTGTTTGTTTCCCTGCAAGCATTCTGCAGACTGATTACAGCCGTGTATTAAAAGTGGAGAATGTTTAATCGTTCCTCTGCAAGTAGAGAAAGTGAATCAACTCAGTGAATAGATAATGAATCATATGATCAGACTTGTGGTTGTCGCGGAAAACAGGGAATATTGGCCCCCTGGTGTTTGTCAGAGCAGCAGAGAGGTACAGATCTGTTGTGCTCTAATTGTGCTGTAGATCTGACTCTCTGTCTCGCTCCCCTCTCGCTGGTCTCTTTGTTTCTGTGTGAAAGGCACATTGTTTGTGCCGCATGCACCTGGGAAGGCACCGGCCACTTCACACGGTGCAGCTCAGGGCCCCCAGAGAGCTGACTGCTCCTCGTGCCTCCCGTACCTTATATTCCCATGCTCCCCTGCTTACTGATGAGCTTCACTTACTCTGTCTGCTGCTCTTTTACTCCTGCTCTCCTCCCTTGGCTCCTTTGTTCCTCTTTTGAGTCTAGCTTCACTTTTTTTACCCAATATATTGTTGCTTTACAATACAGAGTTCCTACTCACTCTGCTTACTCAAAACTAAAGGTGCCATCCCTTAGTATGGTGCATAGGTCTCCATGTAGCTCTGTGTATGTTTTGGAGTCAACCTGACGTCCATTCATTCCCATGGGAACCTTGTGATCTGCAAATCTTCTCCTTATGTTTCTTTTCTGTCCAGAACTTTTGAGGCAGATTTCAGACTTGACATAGAAACAAATTTGGTAACTCGTCACGTGATTGTGATAGCTCTAGTGAAGAGTGCATTCTTGGAACCCATCAACTGTATCTGGCATCTGACTTCTGGCAGACGGCAATACAGCCTCTGGGGACAAACCCCAATTTTTGGCATTCCGGTTTGATTTGGGCGAAGCAGGCGAATTTCCTTTTCCGACTTCTGTTTATATATAAGTAAATATACTGAACCATTGCGATGGATTCAGAGTTTGCAGTTGTTCTGCCTCGTTAGTTCACCGCATGGGCCGATTGACCTGGCAACAACTGCAGCCAATTGGTCAATATCACACGGACTAAAAACAGCCTACAAACCAGGGCTCTTTCGCTCTTCTTCCGTAGACAAGATCCCTGGGGTTGTCTCGATATAGAGACTATGAAGAGCGCAACAGCATATTACGTTAACACTGGTAGTATGCTACCTTTGTATCATTTAAGCTGTGTCTCATTTCAGGGGCTGCAGCCTTCCAAAGCTGCATTTAAAGGCCAATTACATCACATCGGCGCGACCAAGGCTGTCCCATTTCAAATACTCATCAAATGTGACCAAGAAATGCAGCCTCCTTTTCCAGAATTTGGACAATTTTATATTAAGTTGAGTTAACTAACAGTTGTTAACTAGCCAACAGTTAACTGTTGTTAACATTACCATTAACAGCAGCAGACAGCTTAAACAGTCTTAATTTAAAAAGTTTATCTGAAAACGGTCCTCCATCAGCCTGAAATATATCAAACTGTGGTGTCTCTGGCAGTGAATCATCTCTTCAATTATTAAATAAAAAAAAAATATATATATATATATAATAACAATCTCTGGGTCAATGATTTAGGACTAACTCACTTACTAGCTTACTCCTTCTTTCATTAAGGGCAGTCGATTCCTAGGTAACAGGAACACCAATGGGTCAGGGTGAGAACAATTGGTGATGCAACCAGGGAATCCTCCACAGACCAGAGCGTCCCATTTCAGAGACTGTTTGGTTTGGCCGATGTGGTCTTCAAAGGACTGGCCGATATATATACCATGAAGGCAGTTTCCTTCAAAGGCTGCAGCCCCTGAACTGAGAGACAGCTATTGAGTGCATACATAGTGGTTCATACGCATGGATGGATTAGTGAACGGGCCCACTGGGCACAAGGACACATACAAACACATACTGACCAGGAAAAGCCTCAAAATGATCACAAAAAGCGACACACTATAACTGCATAAAGGGGCAAAACAACCACAAAGCGGCATTAAAAGACAAAAAAAAAAACTCAAAGAGACAAAAAATGACCACAAAGACAGTCAAAACAACCTAGAAGAAATCACTACTAAAGACAGGCGCACAATCACCACACTGAGACACAAAACCACAACAAGACACCTAACCACTACAAAGACACGCAAAACAACAACAGCAACAACAAAAAGGCAATACCACCATAAAGTCTGTGTGTCTTGCTCCTGTATAGTTGAGGTGGTGGGGCGTTTTGCATATCTGTGCCCAGGGGCCCAATGTCTCATAATCTGTCCATATTTATCTGTCTTATAAAACGCTATTTCAAATCATTGGTCCTATTTTGTCGTGTGGATAGTAATCCATATGCATATTCCCTAAGACTGGATGGCAAAATACATACAAAATTGACTTTTCTGTCATTTCAATTCATCTGTAAACAGGTGCATTTCCTCACATTGAACACTGGGGGGCGTACTGTACTAAACGGGATTATGGACAAAAACAAAACTGCGTGGAAATGAAGTGTAACGGACTGAAATGTCCATAAAAAGTCTTAAGTTTTGGTTCCTTTGAGCATGTTAAAGACCTCCCATATTAATCCGTTTTCCAAAGCAGACTCTTTAAATTAAATTTGCCTTCCAGGCAGCCAGTGGTGTCATATCAGTCCAGTATAAGACTACGCTGCAAAGACTTACTTCAGATAATCTAATTGTAGAGAAGATATATTTTAGAATTTGATGTTGTGATTGAGTGGTAATGCAGTTGAAAGCAGGAAACAGGTCTTCCTTAGTGGTGCATTCAGGTGCTTCAATGCACCACTTGGAAAATTTCACACATTTTGGATTTGGTTGTGGGTGCCTGAAAACAGTGCATTGAAAACATATTCAATATCATGGCGGCAGTTTCATTGCACAAATATTGATTTCACTAACTGCATTACAAACTAATTCTGGTGCCTTTTTTCTTCTCTTTGTTCCTTCCCACTCTTCTGTCCATCTCTCAGCGGAGCTGTCGTGTTTTTGAGGCCCCCTTCTTGTTTGTTTCCTATTGTTTGGATTTTCCTCCGTCGCTGATTCTTTCCCCAGCTCTCTCCATCCATCTTTATTTCCATCCGCCTCTTTTTTCCCCTGGCGCTTGCTGGTGTTCCCTCATTACAGGGGCTCGCCGACGGCTACTTCCCGCTGCACTGCTCTGTGAGGGCTGCGCACGGATTACACGTGTGCGTGTGTGTGTGTGATTGGGTGTGTATTTGAATTTTTTTTTTGTTGCTCAGTTGGCAGAGAAAATATGACAAATCCTACATTATTTCCAGCCCCTTTCTGATTTTCGCATGTAAGTAGATGCATTTCAAGGAGATTTGTCTTAACTTGAAAAGAAGACTCCCTCTTGCAGGCTAAGAGAAATGTAACTGCTTAAGCATACAAGCCATCAGGCATTATTATCAAATCCCATCAGCAGTCTTGGAAAAAGGCTTTCTGATTAGGTAAATTAAGAATAAAAACAGCCAATCAGAGCACCCGCTGCTACTTTAAAGGCAAGCCATTGGTCCAACTCCCAATTTCGAGACACATGATATTCCTGCTGCATCTCTGCATGTGTGTGTTTGTGTAATCACAGCCATATGTGTACACATTCCTGTACTGTACATAACATCAACACACTCACAGCTCATGATGCCCAAACACAGAGATGCCGACTTCATTGCCATAGAAACCGGATCCTAGCCAGTAAGAAGGAGCTGCCTTTTTCGGCAGTGTAAACATTTTCTTTGTTGTCATGGAGAAGTGGACACTGTTTGCATGCCTTGTATTTGTTCTGATTTTTATATTGCCTTTCACTGTGTGTGTGTGTGTGTGTGTGTGTGTGTGTGTGTGTGTGTGTGTGTGTGTGTATGTGACCTTAGATGTGTTGCCTGAGGATGTGTGAGAGAAAGCGAGAGAAGGTCGAAGGCTTGGTAATTTATTAATCAGCAATAAATGAATTAATGGTGCTCGCAGTGTGGTGCATTTTTAGGTGGAGGAATGCTTCGGCAGACTCCACGTGTTCTGGACTGCGGAGGTTGTGGTTTAGAACGCGATGGATGTTGTATTGGTGCGTAGGTCTGAGAGAGGTTATTTGGGGTTGCTGTTCAATAGCTGTTTGTTCTTGTTTGGGTTCTGCCGCACGCTTGAACTTTGTGACAAAGACATCACCGCCAGGCGAAGACTGTCAAAAGGAGCTTATGTTTGAAGATTTAAATTTGCTGTTGTTGCAAGTCCCTCTTAGAGATGATTTTTTAGAAGTCTCCCTCTCTTCCCTCCTTTTCTTTCTTTCTGTTTCTGATGTTGGAGGCAGCCAAACAACACAGACCTGGGATTTTCGTAAAGCTACAGAGAAAGTTTTGAGTCATCCAACACTTAATATCCACAAGGCATTCTTTGAGATTGGCAAAGCTTTTAGAGTCACTGGGGTTTATGGGCTCTTTCTCTCCCTCACACACACTCCCCGCTTACCTCGCTTTCCCTTTCTGAGAAGCTATTGGGGCCTATAGCCATGGCTTATTTGCTCTGTATAATGGGCCGCTCAGTGCCACAGGATTGGCTTGGCTGAGAGGAGAGACCAGAGGAGAGGAGAAAGTGGAGTCAAGGGAGGGAGAAAAGGCAGAGTTCTACTCAGGGAAGACTGCTGTTCTGGGCCGAAGGTTCCCCAGGTCTCTATTGTAATGACTGTATGTGTTTATGTGAATCTGTATGTATGAAGTAGTGGCCACAAGCGGCAGCCAAGTGGAGATTGAGGGATACTTTTAGTGCACTGAGAACCAGACAATACGCAGAACACACCAGACGTTACACCACCCCCACTGCCCCATTTATTACAAATGATTAGACTGAGAGAGAATGTGTATTTGTACAACCCGTTCTCTTTCCCAGGGCATCAAATACAGCAGCACGGTCAAAGCCCTTTGGCATCTGATAACAATCCACAATGCACGCTTTAGCGTCTGTATTACATGCATTGGGATCTACCTCCAATGTAAACCCATCTGTGGCAATGGCAGAGTATAAAGAACAAGGAAGTCCATCTAGGGAGGAGGTTAGGGTGGATGGATGGGTCAAACCAAGACAAGACTTTGACTCAGCAGACTGTTTGTGGCCTGTGCGACAAAAAGTCAGTGTCATTTAACCCAAACCATGATCTTTTCCTAAATCTAAACAAGTAGTTTTGTTGCCTAAACCTAGACTTGTTTTATTTTGAAAGACACTGTATGCATGTTACAAGTGGAAACTGTACGTTTCCTGTGAACATGGTAGTTTATTTTGAAAAGACACTGTATGAATGTAACAAGCAGGAACAGAGAGGTCCAAAACTGACACCAGAGGGGTATCTAGAGTGTCATAGTTTGAACCCTAGTGCCTCTGATTAAGCTGCTGTCTTTGATGAGATAGGAGTGAGAATGTGTTGATTTGTGGGGACCAAAATCTGTTCTTACTGTTACATTATTAGGACTTACATCCCATTACGGAGGACAAATCAGGTCCTCACAAGGTAAATCATGAGGCTGAGTCATTTCAAAGTCTTTCTAAGAGACAAAACCGAGTTTTTGTGTGTGTATCAGAAAGGACACATACATTTACAGCTTTAAATAGAAAGGACACATACAAATACAGAGGACACAAATAACTTACTATGGGGAAGTCAAGTTGGTAGGGATGGGTTTTAAAAAGTTTTTTAGGCAATTCAGGGACTTTGCTGAAGCTAACAGCAAAAGCAAAGTCACCCTTGGAATGTGGAAAGAGCCAGGTATAAATAAGGTACCTTGGCTGGGCAATCTGAGTGGCCTAAAGCTGGTATGAGGATGCAAAAGAAATGGAAAAGAAATTGGAAATATATGAAGGGACAAGACCATGTAGGGCCTTGGAGATGATGAGCAGCATCTTGAAATCTATTCTGTACTTTACCCTTGAGCCAGTAAGATGTTGCGAGAATTGGTGTAACTGGTGTATTGAAAATTTAGTCAGTATTACTACAAACTGACATTGGAGATACAAGGTGCCTTGAATTATTAGTTTCATTAAACAGAACACAGAAATCTTAATATACTGTTATGTACTGCCTCCATACAGTATATGGATTGTTTCACTAGTGTTGGAGCAGCATGTTCAACTCAAAAGAAATATCTAAAAACGTATCTACCTGAAAAGCTAAAATGAGCAACTGATAGGTTGTTGCCAAAGATTAGTGGAATGCCATTGAAACATAAATCTAATTTCTGCTAAAATGGTTTTCATCCGGAGAGACATTAAACTTGCAACTGAGGCAGATAATAATCACATATGCTGACATACTCACACACAGACCTCTATCTATAAGTGTCTATGCATGATTTTGTGTTTGTGCATGCTGTGGTAATGTTCTACACCCCCAGAACTAAATTAATATCCCTCTCAACATTTGAATTGTATTTTAGTACCAGTAATAAAAACAAGCCTTTTTGCTGTCTCCCCAGCGTCTGCAGTCTGAGAGATGCCTTCTCATGCTACACCAGCCAATCTCATCACTGCCAGCATAGGCAGAAAAAAAAACGGTTCATGATTTAGGACCAAACATTCAAATACACTTTCATTTCTTCCTCATTCAGAACAGGACAAGAGAAGACAGCAAGAACAGGCCGTTCTTTTAAAAATGTTCAGACGAGAAAAAGCCACAGAATGAAAGATTAGAGCTACAGCATGCACTGCTGCTGTTGTACAGGTGTAAGAACAACTTCAAGCTTGTCACAGAAACGCTCATTTTTTTTTAAGATCAGAGTCAAGTTTAATACGAGGAATTGAGAGCTACGTGGAAAGCCAGTGTACTAGCAGAGTATAATCTGCAGCATAGTACAGCTTCATCATGACATCCAAGAGTGGTTTATAGCAACAGAAAAAACAGTACATATTTGAACAATTAAACGCTCGCTTCTCATGTGCCATGTTTAGAGTCTCAGAAAATAATCTCATCTGGGGGTCCACTTCTTAGCACTTTCCAGAGCTTTTGTCTGCTCCTCACAGTCTTCTTCAAGGAATAGGGTTCACCCGGGTGTCGTCTTGAGACTAAGATGTGGAGCTTTGGTCACACCTCATGACACCTACGCATGCTCTGTTTACTGAAGAAGACCTTGAGATGTGGTTGAAACTCTGGAAAGATAGTAAGTGGACCATTGAGTTGTTTCAAGATAGATTTGTTACACAAGTGGACGAAATCTTCCATGCTCAGTTAGCAATGATGGACAAAAGTAAGAAAATCAGACACAAGTTGTAGGAATAATGCAGAATGATGCTCTAAAATGAGCTTTATACAAGATTAAGAGTGTATCTATAATTCAAAGGTTGTCTCCACATGGCTCTCAATATGGGGGTTGCTAAGCCAACGACTAGCAGCTAACAGCGGTAGCAATGGCAACAGTGCTGAAAAAGCTAACAACCAAAATTGTTTTTTTACGAGGCTGTAAACATGTTAATTTCTTTTGTAAAGTTTGGCATTTAAACATCAGGGTTTATGGGCATTGGCTTGCTTCTGGAGCCGCCCAAGTGGCCATTCAAGGAACTGCAGTTTTCAGCACTGTTGCATTGGCTTAATTTTTCAGGCTCAGAAATGCCACAGAAATGCTCCTTTTTTTTTTAGGATCAGAGTCAAGTTTAATACGAGGAATTGAGAGCTACCTTCCATCTGCTCCCAAGATGGGCGCTATGCTTCTGCACCACCATCGTCTTGACCTCAACGGTAATTGCCAAATGAATGCAGTGCACAGCGGTGGTGATTAGCTCGCCAGTGGGATACACACATGGGACTCACATGTATGAGAAGCTGATACGTGTGCCACAACAAAGAACAGAGAGGCTTGAATTATGACACACAGAGAGGTAGCATGACTACATTCTCTGCTCAGGATGCCATTACTCCACTATGTTGTTACATAGCAAGTAGTTGTGTACTGCTATTTATTACTCTAAATATCATATAGAGCTCCTTTAACTAACCGTATTAGCTGTGTTTTTTATTCTGATCATGTTAATTTCAGCCCTTTCTAAGACTTTAAGGTCCAGATGAGCTTTTTCCTGTGTGTGTGTTCATGTGCATGCCGTCATTGCGCAAGTTCAGATTTGTTTTCCCGTTGTTAGCTCTGATTACTAATTAGCCTAGTATCTGAACTGTATCACATGAATATCCTGTGTGTGTGTGTGTGTGTGAGAGAGAGCTTTCATGTGTTCTCATTTATATTGTGTCTGTGTGTGCGTGCAGACTACAGTAGCGTGCCTCTGCTAACTTCCCCAATATTAGCCTGTGTTCTGTTCCGGGGCCAGATTAGCAGCATTGATAAAACTGACCTCATGTTAATCATGCTGATTCTGGCGCGGCAATGCATTTTTCTCATATCGTAACGTCCCTCTATTTGCATATTTTCAGTCGGGGCATTCTTTTCACTTCCACTTAAGTTTTTTTTTTTCCTAAGCTTTTCTTCATTTTCTCATTCTGTTTGCTAGTTGACCTCTAGCTAACCTGTCAGTGCAGCACTAGGTGTGTTTTCTCTTTCCTCTCCCTGAAGAATTAAGGGCTTATTTGTTTGCTGTGGCATTTAAGTGGATTTCCTCGGGCACTTGTATACCCTACGCGTGTGTGTTTGTGTGTGTGCGTTTGTGGATGTGCATTCAATGCTAATTCCACTGAATGGAAGGAGGTCTCTAAATAGCTTTGCCTATGAATGAAATGGCAGCGGTGGCAGACTCGACGGGCCGAGAGAGATACAGTGAAAGAGAGCTGGAGAGGGATTCAGTCAATGGGTAATTAATGAGGAGCTACAGGGAATTGAAACACTGCCTGACCTCTGCCCCAGCTCAGCTCCCTCTACGCCTCCCTTCCCTCTATCACACACACTTTCTGACAGACCAGTTGCGTCCTTACAATTTCTGAGAATGTGTGTGTCAATCCACAACAGGTCTATCAGCCAGTAGCAGCCATTAGCGGTGATATTATACTTCATGCATTTGTGTGTGGATGGTTAAAAAACCACTCAGCCGAGGTTTCGGATCAATTATTCATCCCTCATCTCTATTCTCTCACTTTTTGACTGTTTAATGTGTTTTTCTCTCATCTCAATCTTTGTGTCTTTGTACAGCTTTTTTTCACTCAGTCCTCCATTTTTCCACCCCTCCCTGTCTACTCCTGCTCGCCAAGAATTGGATGAGATATGAGACATGAGTGTGCACACTAACAAAAAACAACAACAAAAAAACCCCCTGCACACTCACAGTAGTGATTTCTGTAGGAGGTCATCCTGTGTTCAAACATCTAATATATATGCTTTCTGCTCCCCTGGGCTGTTAGAGCTCTCACTCACAATAGGAAACACACACACTGTACACCCGAGCACCTGTACATATAAGCACACGCACACTGGCCAGTACATCTCTGTCAATTAGGATGACAGATGTGGTGCTGTGTCCTGTCTGACGATCACACATCTGTTAATTCAGAGCCCCGAGAGCACTTCCTGGCAACAGGTGTTTCTATGTGTGTGTGTGTGTGTGTGTGTGTGTGTGAGTCTGCCTTGTGGTTGTGGTCATACAAATAACCGACATCTTTCAGTTGCAAAGGACAAAGGAAGTTATGTGGCATTACAGCAACTACTACTGGGCAGTATGTTGATATTATATCAATATCTTAATATGAAACAAGATGTATCGTCTTAGATTTTGGATATCGTGATATCGTAATTGCTGTCATGTCCTGGTTTTAAAGGCTGCGTTACAGTAAAGTGACGTAATTTTCAGAACTTAACAAACTGTAGCTGTTCTATTATTTGCCTTTACACACATAGTCAGTCTATATCCGCATCACTGATGTTTAGTTACCAAGTCTCATTGTGCAAATATTGTGGAAAAGCACCAATAGTCAACCCTACAATATCATCTCAATGTAGATATTAAGGTATTTGTTTAAAAAATATTGTAAAGTTTGATTTTCTCCATATCGCCCAGCCCTAACAACAATGCAGAATGTCTCCCAAAGGAGGTTGAATGAACAAAGGGTGGGATTTTGACATCCAAGACATCACTGCTACTGATAGTGAATTTCCATAGATAAGGACGCCGATAGCATCATTCGTACAACTTTTACAGCTTGACCATTTGTGCACTCGATTCGCCCCGAACAGCCACTTTACTAACTGTGCAAACATTAGTTCTGAGCTAGCTAGCAAGAGATGCACTAACCATGTGTATGGCGATTATGTTTTGGTGAGAGCTCAGTGTCTGACCTGACTCAGAACTCATCAGGTCCTAATTTCTTACCTCCTTCTAACCTACCTTAAATTATGTTTCAAGTTCAGTTAATTTGTCTGTTTTTTTTCAGTAGGATTAAAAACTACGGGCCCAATTTTTCATGAAACTTGTAGAAAGGGTGTATCTTGGGCAAAGGACGAACCCATTACATTTTGGAGTGGATCCAAATTATGGGGCAGATGCAACAACTATTTTTCACTTCCGTTAACATTGAGAGATGGGGCGTTTGGCCTTGGTGGAGTTCTGTGCTCTCCAGTTGCCCTTCTAGTTTCCTGTCATTTCAGTCTTTCTCATTTTTCCTGCTGTCTGTGTATAATTGTAAAGCAGATTTATAAAGCTCTGGAATAAGCATAAATTCTCCGGGCCAGTTTATGTGTAATTCCATTCCCAGTCCCCTCTTTCAAATGACTTTGCACGCAGTGCCTCTCTTTGTTTTGTCTAACTTTTAAAGAGGTCTTTCTTGGACCGAAACAAAATTCTTGGACTATAACAAAACAGTCTCCCCACAAGGTCTATTTAGTAGCTGTTCTGGTGCTTTCAGAGTCATCACTTCTTCGGCAGATGAAAATTGCCCAAGTGCCGTTGTTTCCAAGGTCAAGCATGGATTTTGAACGGGCAGTCATTAAAGAATATGGAAATTTAGAAATCTACAAATTCACGACTACTCCACTGGCAAACTCCATCTTGCTGATGAAAATCATGTTAGTTGGTTGCCCAACTCAGTATCCCTTTGAATATTGGATGTTTCTGCAGTGCAATTTTTATGTCTAAACCAAAGATCCACTTTCAGTGCAGGAAGCAGTGTGCCCTTCATGTATTAGTGTGGTGTATAGCTCTAATTCAAATGATGAATTTTAAAAAATGTTGCATTGGACATTCAGAAACATTATTATTTAGGGTTTGCAGCATTGCCAAGTATCAGTTTCCTCTCTGGTGAATGGGTGATGGTCCTCTGTGAGTTTGTGGTTCTCTACTTTGATGTTTCTAAGATGCTACCAACTTGAATTCATGTCTTTCACCTTGTGTTCAGTCACACATGTGAACACAATAATATAGAGCAGTCCCTCTCCATCTGCTTCTGAGCCTGATCAGCAGAGAAGTGTAATTGCTGGGTGATAGAGATTTCAACATTATGACATAAGTGGAATGCAAGAGGTTCCTTTGCCTTTTCAAAGCTGCTGATTTGACAGTCTTAAATCAGAGCAAAGAAGCCTTTTACTGAGCAAATAATGTACATCATAAAACTATACTGCAGAAATTAGCATATTTGAGGCTCCAAATGGCAGCAAGAGCCACTGTACCCTTATGATATCCTGTAGTATAGTCTTTCCTTTCTACCTTCTCGCTGACTGTAGTGGAGAAGGTGATATTTCCTCGTATTACGTCACCAAGCCAGCTTCTCCAAAAGTGTGAAATCTTTCTCCCACTCTCTTATTCTTTTCTCTTTCTTTCTTCTCACATGTTGGCCGGCTGCCATTAAACAGGATAGTAGAGCAATATTTTCAGCTCTGAGTGTGGCCGAGTGTTTGGACACTACAGGTATTAGATCAACTCTTTGGTCATGCTATGCTTTTGCCATCCTATTGCAAAGCAGTGACCCGTCTGAAATGTGAGTAGCAAGGGATCGTCTGTAAGCAGGCTGGGATGATAAAGCATGCTTCAGTCTTAGCAGATGGTCGAGGAGAGAAAAGCGAATTCTTCACGTTCTGGATGGTCTCTGTGGTTGATGATGTCGCCGAAATAAATGTCAGATTCATCAGACTTTCAAACGCCTTCGTCAAAGTCCTGCTCCGTAGCTGCGACAACTCTGCCCCATCACCTCGGCTACAGACACCACAGCAATAGAGATGTGACTTCACAGTACTTCCCAATGAAAGCCTGCGTTGCTAAGCAACTCACAGTCCGCAGTGGCAAGATACAGGGGTGTTTCCTGGCTGATGAGAGAGATGTGTGTGTGTATGTGTGTGTGTGGAGAATCTGTTTGTGCATCGAGCCTATTAGGAACCCCCCACCCCCCCACCCCCTCTCTCTTTGGCGCATACATTTCATATGTAAAACTCACTTCTGAAAGCACAAGGCAGCAGTTCACCAGCTGAAATGATGCAAGTATCCACAGGAGGACATCTTGGAAGATAAACCGGTATTGTTCTGAATATTGACGAGGCAACCAGATTGTAAAGTCAGCCTTTTCTTTGGTCCCTCTCACATAAAAATTGATCTCTTTATATAGTTCTTCCTAAGTGTTCCCATTCTGCCTATATAGCCTAATAGTTGTACTGCATGTATCCATATTCATGAGCAGGGGGTATGAAACAAAGTTGCTGCCTATGTAAATGGACAGCGTCTTAGAGTAAGGGCTGGTTTTATCAATAATGTAAGCTGGTAAAGGATTAATGGTGTTTGCTGTCGTCGATGTTACCCCCGCGGGAAAACCTTTGGTCAGTTATCTAACCTCCCTGACAAACACACACACACACATGATAGTGCAGTCACTGTGGTGAAATGCCTTGTACAAACTGATACTGATGTGTTCACCTCTATCTTTCTCACATGCTTCTTCTTATCCTCAGTCTTCCACATTTCACCTGTCATTCCTTGTGTCATCTCTCATTTTCTCACACATGCCCCGTCTCTCACATATTCCTCCTTTTTGTCTTACACCTCCTCCTTCCCTTCCTCTGTCGCTCTCCAATCCCTCACCCCCGTTTTCAACCCACCTCTCATATGGTAGGCACTGATACAGCCAGCGTAACAATATGCCGCTATTTCCCTCAACCTCCTAACTCCCCAGCTCCTGACTCAGGCTGCTGATAAGCCGTGTCAAGCGAGCGGCTGGGATATGCAGTGTTATACCAGCTGGATTTTCCACGCCACGAGTCGAGGCGCTCCGCTGTAACACGCTGGCCTTTTGCTAAGAGGTGCGCCTCTTAGTATGTCGCTGAGGCAGCTTATTTACAAGCTTAATACTCATTTTAGGTGGTATAGTTTTGATTAAACTCCCTGCCACTTAGTGACAGCTGTATCAGAGAAAAAACTGCAGTATGTGTCAGCTCTTAAGGGTTTTTCTGCGTCTTCCTTTTTCCTTTCTGGGTTATGGAAACATAGCAACAGTTTATAGACAGAGTGAAAAGGATTTAACCAAAACCAGATTCCTTTTAAAATGCACATATTAAAGGAAAACCAACTAAGCCCTGTTCCAGCAGCTTCAGATTCAGTTATCAATAACAGAGTGTATTCATTAACTTTCTTTACACACATTTTCCCAGCGAGTCCCTGAATTCAAACGAGCATCTGTGAGGTCACAAGCATGCTTTTTCAACCTCCACACTAATACTAAGTCTGTTTTCACCATTAAAGCCACAGCATTGTGTTTGTGCAATGCTTAAAATGAACTATGTTTATATTTTCTGATATGCAACCTCTCTCCCGGTCTTAATCCTCACCCGTAACCAAAAATTAAAAGGAGTATGACATTTTTATAGTTGTGTAAATCAAATTAAACTGGGCAGATGCTGTACATATTTATTTGTATGTCCAATATGCAGGGTTGGAAATTTGCACCAGCCTCCAGCCAAATGCTGGTAAAATATGTAAGTGGCTGCCAGATTTGCTCCACTGACAAACAAAAAGCACAACGGTTATCTATTGAATGGCTGGCAGATTTTGGAATCAGTCAGCCACAGTGGCAGGTTGACAAATAAGTTCATTTTCGACCTTTCCCATATGTCTCATTTACTCAAATCAGTTTAACTGTCATGACCTGAATACTGACACTGAACATAAACATGGAACCCTGATAAGTTGACTATTCCAGTAAGGAAAATGTTGAAAATGTTGTTTTCTTCACATGCCTCCACAGTAAAGGAAGAATTAGAAAACAGAGAAAATTCTTGATGAATTGAAGTCATAGGGGGCCACGTTCAACAACTGCAAAACTTTATCAAATCTGATTTGAAACTTTCACACAACAGGTACAATATAATCCAAGTCTCATGTATCCAGTCAGATGCTCAGTACTTCCCAAAAACTGAGAATGCATGTGTTTGGGATGTATTGAGCACACAACTGGATAACTAAGACTTGGATTGCTGCATTGGATGTGTGAGTGATTGTAAACAGACGTTTGATATAGTTTTGCTATGACTTCAATTCATCAAGAACTTTCTCCAGTTTTGGATCTTCCGTTTACTGTGGAGGCATGTGAGAAAAAGAAAGTGTTCTTCACGAGTTCAATGTAACAGGGGTGATGGATATGCAAACGGGCACTTGGACACTCAAGCAGAAAGACAGACGACCAAGAGTGCGGGCTTGCCAGAAATCCATACGATTGTCCAAAAGACAGATCTTTGATCATCTGGGCAATTAATCAGAGGTGCAATAGCCTGATGCCCTTGTTATCTATCCAAAGCTTTACCACCTACTGGCAAACAGATGATAAGCATGTACAGTAATGAAGCTGAAAGGTGAATTATTAGAGCCACTACTTGTCTCATTTTGTATCCCAAACGCAATCATTCCCAACTCTACTTGACACAAGTTTTGGCATCTGCAGTGAAAGCACTCACTGATGGTTAGATTAAGCAAAAGAGAGAGAAATACACAGGCTGATCGATAGTTGTTTAATGTTCTCCTGCTCAAAAGGGCAACAGGGAGACAGACAGAGGACTGAATTCTACTTTTGTGATAAAGTGGCATTTCTTCAAGTGGGGACTCGCAGACAAATAAATGTAAACGCGTGAATGCACACTCATGCATGAGCACACATGCACACATTTAAGCACAATGACAGAGACGGATCGCATATTACAAAGGGCTGCAGCAGTCGCCCTCAATATTTCATGAACATCCTTCCCCTTTCAGTTCTCTCCTCCGTTTTTTATTTCACTCTGGCATGTTCAGCATCTTCCTCTGGAAAAAAGCTTCATTTTTTTTGTCAATCCCCTCCCTGAGAATAGCTGGGGTAAGACGGTACAGGCAGAAAAGTGAAAGGAGTGGGAAAAGAAAGTGATCAGAGAGAAAAAAAAGCTTTGAGGGGTTTGGAGAAAGGAGGGATTGATGGGAGATGAGCAGCAAAGGTTAGGCAGCAGCAGCCGTCTCATACTTGAGAGATAAACCTCACTTTTCACCCTGAGCTACCTTCCTTCCTGTTTTGCACACCTTTACACATAGTTGCTGTGCTTTCTTGCCTTTGTAAAGTTTGTCTTCTGAAGAGGAGGCACTGAACTCCCGGGGAAACTAAGACAAAAAGAGGGGCGGTTGTCATGAGCGGTAAAAGACAGAAAATGGTCTGTAAAATAAAGAGGCCACTTAAGAAAAGCAGAACTAAGAAAGGGGAGAGTGATTTTCGTGTCAGCATTCCTCTTCACGGCGGCCATTTTATAATCGTCTCCCCAATGTTTTCCTGTCATCTGACATGATAAGTTTCAATTACTGTCCCTCTCTCAAACTAACTTCTGTCTGAATCCAAATGTCTGGACTTTACGGTCCTTGCTGACTTCGAGGGCTGTCCACATCCGAGACTGTCCTCCATCCACTGTTTTCAGGAAATGCCGAAAACAACACATGCTGAGGTTGTAGTGGTTGTAGAAATGAGAAAGTAAACTGTTGTTTGTCGAGAGAAAAGAATCAAATAGTGTGAAATTGTGTCATTAAAGAGCCACAAAGTTCACAGGGGCAAGAAGCTGTGGTGGTTGGATGCGTCAAAGTTACATTGGAGTTTAACATGGGAGACTGATTTTTGCTTCCTATTTCTTTGCAGCAGTCAACATCGGTTTCTTTTAATCATGACTACAATCTTTCCCTAACCTAAATCTTTTTGGTGCCTAAATCTAACCAAATCTTAACCACAGTGGTGTCAGAGCACAGAATCATATTATTTTTTAACCTCATCTCATGGAAATTGTAAAATGACCATGACCTCTTATCACTGTATTACATGGTGGTGCTTTTTGGTCTCACTACCGATTGCGTGACATTTTCCAGGGAATTTGTGTGTCCACCGTGACAGATGATCCAAATTTATTTTCCACCGGCATTCTGTGATGCTGGCATGCAATTTTAAGACATTACATATCATCTGTGTTGTAGTGCTTCAGAGCAGTCTTGATCTCAAGATCACTTTTTAAAGGTCTTGGTCTCATCTGAGAGTCGACCACATATTTACTCTGCCCTGTCTCCATCTGAGATAAAGTGGACTTGAATTATATTTCAAGACCTGTCAAGACCACAACCGTGGGGAAATCACTGGATTACCTTGGCAAAAAAAGGAGTGTTGAATAAAGATGGTTAAGTTGATTTCAGCTCCTTAGTGTTTGCATTTGCTTGCTTATAGAAAGCAAAGGGAAATGCTCACATACAAATTTTGCTTCTGCAATGCCTTTTGATTAATTCATCAAGACATTTTTCATAGTACACTTACACATACACACATATACTGTATACTGTATGCTGCAATAAAGACTTAATGGTATGTTTTTTACCTGGTAAGTGCTTCCATGCAATGTGGGACTTGCACAGGTCCGGTCTTGACTTGGTCTCAACCCCTCAAAGTCTTGGTCTCGATACACTCTTGCACTGCGTGCCCACACCGAGTAATGTGGTGTTAAGAGGTTGTGGTCATTTCACTTATTTCTGTGAGACCAGGCTGTTATTTTTGCCCACAGGTCAGAACCCACGGCCCTGGAGCTCCCTCGCAGGTTAATTCAGCCCTGGTCAGTGGTGTACGTTATATCAATGGAAATGACTGAGGTCTGAAAGTGCACTTTATTGCTTTGTGGCCCAGCTGCCTCACAGACCCGACAAAATGACAGTTAGCTTGCTGCTGAGCATATGAGAGTCTACAAGAGCCCAGCTCATATGCACGGTATCATTTGCACATTTTCTTGCCCCCCTACTTCCACCTTCCTCTCATTTTCCATCCTTCTCACAACAAACTGAAGGTAAGCAAAGTGTCAAAGCACTGAAAACCAACACTCCTCATACGTCCTTCCTTCGTCCCATGTCTACCCACCTCTGCTTCCATCTGTCATGTTCTTCATGCTGTTCAAGTGCAGCTGCCCTTTCCTGCAAGTGCCACCGTCAGCTTTTAATAAGGGGGACACACTCACACGTTGTGACGTACGGCTGAATATCACTGCACCTGTCCCGACCCCAGCTCAGTGTCCCGGCTGCTTCATATTCCAAGACACCTTGCGTCTACTGGTGCAGGACTGTGCCTTTGTCATGTTTGAACTTCAGGGCAGAGTGAGTTTTAATCAAGAAGAGGTGCCTTTGCACAGCCTCTGTATGAATCCTCTGTGCTTTGATCTGAATTCCTTTCATGAGCATAATGGGGAGTTGTGAAGCCAGAATTTCACCAGGTTGCGTCAAGCTGTCTCAGTCACATACTGTACAAAGTAAGCAATAATCATGCTAATTTAACATGGGCTCATACATGCTTTTGAATTCCAATGAGTGCCTTTTGTGACTTGAAGCTACCAATTGTTAAGATACAGTATGTACCATGGAAACATGGAGACACTTGGAGGAAATCCAGAATTATGGTAGTGATAGTGATGAATTGATGATTTGTTCAGTTCAAAGCTTTGTTGGAATTATGTAGTTAATTAATTTCTTTTTGTTTAGAAAGCGGACGGCATCATGCTTCACAATGCTAAGACGCTTTAAATGTCACTGCTCAGAACTGTTTTCAGTGCAGTTTTGAACTCTTTCGTCGTTGTTTGTTTGTTTTGAGTAAATTTTCCAAGTTCAGTGCAAATTTTAAATTAATATCCAGAAAATTGTCAAAAGCAAATGCGAGTAAATGTGTGTTTCAATTTACTCATATTATGCGAATATAAAAGAGTTGTGCGCATCAAGATAAATAGTTGGTAGTGCTACATATAATTGTCCGGTCAGGTGTCATTAAATATTGTAGAAGAAGAGGATGCAACAAGATGAAGTAATTGAAAGAAGGAAATACAGCATTCCTTTATTTCATGCATTGATTATAATTGCAGAGGGTTACTCGCAGGTCTCCTTATCTCTCTGCATGGATCTCATGTCCACATCACATTTTGCCTTCAAGTAGCTCAAAGATTGTTGAAATCATCTTATTTTATATCATCTGAAAGTGTTGTGTTTTTCGTACAGGCTTGTTTCACAGCTTTTCATGATAGGATAACTTTGGCATTTTTTAACCTGGACCCTATTTTGCTGTTTATGTACTACTAGTACTATGTACTACTGGGAACAGAAATTGGTCCAGTATTAAGCAAGAGTGCTGAAGCTGGAAACTGCGAAAGTGACCACAGTGTAACCACTCAGAGCAATTGCGACCACTTAAAGTGCTTGTTTTTGTCACTGACAGGTACAGTATTGGGAGGATCCCTACAGAGGTAGACCTTTTTCTCTCAGGTTAAGATCCTTTTTTTTTTTCTAGACACAGCCCCGAATTGCCATCACCATCTTTTTACTCTTCCAACAAACACCACCTGTTTCCCCTGCTGCTTCTCTGGTGTCTGACATCCCTTTCGCTCCTCTCCTGATATTTTGTGATAATAATCTGGTCTGATCTGATTCTGTCAGTGGCAAAAACTAGCACTTTTAGTAGACGTAAATTGATGTGCACTAGAATGGCAATGTCAGGATTGTTTCTGGTTAAACAAAAAGGATCTAACTCTTTAACAAAATGCTCTGTCTTTGTAGGGATCCTTTCCATGATGTTGTTAGACACTTACAATAACAATCTGAGCCTGTCAGTGACAAAGACAAATACTTTTAGTGGATGTAAATTGACGGAGTGACTTCATTGCCTTCTTGCTCAATACTGGATCAACTGAAAAAAAATATTGTCTTCATTAGTCACTTAGATACAAAAACATGAGGAAATAGGAACTAGATTGATAAACCCTAAAGTTACCTTTTAAAGCTCTATGGTGTTCACACTGAGAGAAATATTCAAATCCAAGTGGCTGGCAATTTCATTAAATCGATACTCAGGATTTTCATGTTCCATACATTTCCCTAAAATCCATTTCGTATCCTCAGAAAACTTGCAGTCTCCACTAGAATTTAACATTTGTCTGCATGCATGAAGAGAGCCTGAATTTGTAATGACTTGATTAGTGGAGTTCTGCGTACTGTATGTCACTGCTTAGATGACGCTTACAGTCACTAATGAGTGGAGCTCCGGTGAAGAAAGCTACTGATTCTGTATATTCATTTCCACTTGGGAAGTTCAGCCACTGAATACCTCTGCGGTGACTGACAGTTCTCTCACTCGCTAGGCTGTTAAAAATCTTTGTGTTACATTTTCAATCTGGAAAAACATAACAAAATCTGTGAAAACGCTGTCGCATTTCTGTCAATCTATTCACCAATATTGGTTCCTGAATACATTTAAGGTGTGATATATACTGTGCTGTTGCATAACCTCACTTTATTACGTATATATATATATATATATATATATATATATATATGTATATATATATATATATAGATATAGATATAGATATCTATATCTATATCTATATATATATATATATATATATATATATATATATATTATATATACGTTCCCTGATACTTCCTGTATCCACCATATCTGATAGGGAAAAATGAATTTTCAAGCTGATTTTTTTCAAGACATATTCTATATTAAAAATGCAGTTACAGAGATGGACACATTAATGAGCAGCAAGATCTACAGCAGCTCTTGATGTAACTACACCGTGCGTACGGCCCCCTGGTGAGAGATATAGATTTGGAGAAAGAGCGTATGAAGAGCCAAGGATGTGTGGTACATGTGGAGATGCAGAACCATGTCCCGTGTGAGTTGTAGTAAACACAATGAATAATATCTATTCAGAGAGGCCTGTCTGTATCGATCGACCTCAGACTGTGTGCGCACCTCATCTCTCGCTGCTGAGGATTCATTCCCCTGTACGCTCATGAAAGAAATAAGAGCTGGAGAGAACTTGACGAGATGAAACTTTTTTTCTGTACGCCAAACTTTGCTCCTTTGAATCCGTTACTTTATTTCTCCTTTCTTCCTCCAGAGCCAAACACACACATATATACACACTCTGTTTCTTTTCTTTGTTGTTTGTGTCCTGCTGTCTGGTGTCAGATCATTAGTGGACAGAATCAGAGTGAATCAGCAGTGTGAGGCAGGGGAGGACATAAGGCTTGCATATTGTTTTCCCTTCATTAGACAAGAAGAAAGGGACTTAAAATGTGTGTGTGTGCATGTTTGTGTGTGTGAGACAGAGGGAAAAAGCTGAAAGAACCCATGAGAGCAAAACACAGGATACTTTTTGAGGTGTTGATGAGTTTGATAATTTTGCCTCTCTGATGAAAGCATTGTTCTATGAGTTTGCCTGTGTGTGCGTGTACTTGTGTGTGTGTGTGCATTTGCATGTGTGTGTATGTGTGTGATGTAGAGCACACTTCTTGCTTTCGGAGTTTTGACAGAGCATATCCTTGTGTATCTTTCCTCTAATTGAATCCATCCCTCAGGGCGTCACCACTTGTTTATATGCTGACACCATGAAGGTGTGTGCATGTGTGTGTGAGTGTGTGTCTGTGCTCAGAACACTGCAAACGCTCTCTCCTTATTGTTTAATTATAGCCCACCAGCTGGGGAGACAGAGGAAGAGAACGAGGGCAGGAGAGGAAGAGTTATTGATTGAATTAGTCAGATTATTCATATTTAATGTTTTGCTTTGTCTCCATCCTTCTGCACAGGCCTTCTCCTCTGCCGTCTCCTTGATTTCTTTCTGTTAATAAATTACTTTTATGCAAGACCTCCAATAAACATGACATTCCATACACTTCATGAGTCGACAGGGTCTGAAGTGCATCAGTAAAACATGTCTGCTTTATAAATGCGTGTCCAAGGGCAGCGAGCGAGGCTGCCACGTTCCCAGTACTTTACTCATCCGCTTAAAAAAAAAAAAAAAAAGCGTTTCCTTGCCTTGTCAGTTGTAGAGAGTTATAAAAATCTCCTTTTTTTGTAGGCCTGAGTTCTCTCTGTGACCCTAAAAAATAGGATTTTTCTCTTTTTATGCTCAGTCTGGTGTCCACTATCTAGTGCAACAAAGTTTAAGATTCTGGCACACACCTGCTCCTTTGAGGTACCGATAAAGATCTCTCAGAGCATTTTTCACACCTTGACCTTTTATGTATCCTAAGCTTATTCTCTGAATTGTGCAGTGTTAGCAGTAGCATTAGCTCCCTCAAAGGAAGCAACCACTTTGCAACAAGTAGTAAGCAGGTCCCTAATAATTGCGCCAGGCTTTGAAGACAATTTTAGTAGTGGTCAAACAGTGTAATTACAACTTGCCATAGGGTCTAAAAAATACTTTTTCCCATAGACTTACACTGTGAAACATGTCTGTAAATCAGTGGATACATTATTTTGAGCATCACAATCCCTGCAGAATGACTTGTTTCACTCTCAGAATTTAATCAAGCCCATCAAGTCAGCAAATTAAACTGGAAGTAGCAGATTTGGCCGGTGGAGGTCACTAGTGCACCTGTTCTATGGGCCCAATGATATGGCAGAGCCGATCATCTGGGTAATTTTCAAGAATGAAGTTGAATATTTTTGGTTACATGCGCCACTGAACATCTTTGTTACAAATGAATCATGTCCAACATTAGCATTTGTTTGGCCACCCAGCAAATGTCAGTCAAATCATAGCTTTTGTGTCGAAAACAGTTGTTGGCAACAACCAAAAAAGATGCTACCAGAGAAATAAGAGTGAACTAAAACAGTGAAATTGTGGGCTATAAAACCAAAACAATGAGCTGAAAGGTGCTAAAAAGCTATCAAGTCAGGTGATAATAGTGGATTTGTCACTTGGAGAGACTGAAGTTATCGTCACGCGATCCATTGTTAAAATAAAAATATTGATTATGATGAGGGATGCACAATATGGCTGCTTTCTAGCCAATATGAATAATAAATACTTTTCTGCTCTCATGGCCAATAACAATAACAGATCATTTCAAATGTTTGTATATTAAAAGTAAGTTCATCACCTGCAGTTAATGCACACCTGAAGGTATGACAGGCTAAGGTGTGTTGAGCAAAGATCCATGATTTTATATCCCATAATTCTGACCCAACCAAATCTAACTGACATCACTATTGTTAACACAACAAAGTCAGAGAACAGTTCTGACTCTTCATATGCTCGCTTTGTTTTTTTGAATTTACATCAAAAAACTTACAAAACATAATTTGGTTTTTCATAGAGCATTTTGCCTAAGAATTCAAATTAAATGCTTTGTCATAATCTGTCAAATCAGACATGTCAACATATTATAGACAAGTAACTGAAACAAAAAGTAAAGTGCATCCCTCCGTACAAAAATAAAGGCTTTGTGTTTGCACCCCACGGTCTCTCCGCCTCCCCTCTGCTAGAAGGCTACTGCTGCGGGAGTGTGAGCTCCGCGCCGGGGACAGCTGACAGTGACGATTCGCCCACACACACACACACACACAGTGAAAGGGCTGTTAGCATCGTACAGCTAATGTTACGTAACAGTTACCCCGCAGCAATCGTGTTGTCTCTCTCTGTAACTGAAAAACATGGCTCTCTAGGTAGCATGTTGTGCTTGTTCTTTTTCTCTGTGTTTACTGGTGATCACACACCAACTTTAAAGGTGCATACCACCACCTACTGTGTCGGAGTGTGTAGATGCTTCGCTTATCAAATTAATGAAAGCAATTTGGCTTGTGTTATCGGACTGCCAACAGCTGTAATTTAATCGGAATAATACATAATATACATTTCCTGTATTTATTAATTTACTTTTAGAAAGGGGTGATTTTATTGCTAACTTTCCCAGACTTTTATTTCTAAGAGGACAATTGCGTTATTTCATCTTCAAAATGTATCTAGTTTCCCTTTAAGTTTGTTGGCTTGTCAGCCCGTGTGCCTGTCATTCAGCCTGCCAATCAATTGTCTGTCTTTCAGTTTGTCCAACTCCCCAAACCCCAGCCTATCTGTATCTATTGATTGAAACTGCAGCAAGAGAGCAGCGTTGCTAAATAACACAAGTTGTAATGCCTTCAGTGAAGCACTCCGTCCACAACAGCAGACACTAATGATCCTTAGCACCAGTATTTATGTTGACAGTTCACTGTGATGACTGTCTCTGTTAACATTGTACAGAAAGCTGGGTGCAAATACATCCATCCAGTGATTTGTAATGATTGTAGAGAGTTTTTGGACCCCAACTCTAAGGTAAACAGTTGACCTGCTGTCCTTTGCGCAGCACAAAGTATGAGTTGTTTCTGTTGTTTCCGCTGTGCTTTAGTTTTGTTTGTACCTCTTGTTTGCTTTGTATGTTATTGTGAGAGTTTTCATGCTGACCTGTGCAGTCCTCTTTAATGAGGGCGACTTTTGATTCTAATGTGGTCCAGACAGCAGTGGAATCTACAGGTCTTGAGTGCATTTTTAGTTCACACTCAAAGTTTCGCTTTGCTACCATAAATTAGGAAGAGACCAATTACCCTATGAAATCTTAACATTCTATTTGTAACCCTGGCAATATCAGCAAAGTCTATGACCCTCTTCAGATTTGTTTTTTAGAGGCTAATTATGAAGTGTTAGGTCTGCTTATTATACTAGTCTTGTGCAAACAGAGCTTTGAAGAATGACTTACAGTGACCTTCTAAGTTTGGGTCCTTAAGTTTGTCAGCAGTAAAATGAAACAACATACATTACTGGGTCATTGTTTCTGATATGGTGGTGTTACAAATATTCCATTGACCGTATATCACAAAGTATACAATACTAAGTGATATCATGTGTTGTAATACTATATACTTATACTCAGTGTTCTCAAGATATATGTATGATTACCTTCAAAGATAACAGAATTCAAAATATGTAAATGGGCAATGATAAGTTTAAATTTACCAGACACTTTCTAAATTCTTGATTTTTATAGAGTAGACATAGTGCTCAGTAAAATGTTTTTTTATTAATGTGAGTTACTTGCAAACATATTCAACAGCATAAAACAAGAAAATAGAAGTAAAACAAATGTTAAGAGGCCACGACTCATACAGTGAACCTACCCTGCTCTTAATTTACTTATTTGAAATAGAATTCAGCCTTTAAAATTGCAGCTTGATACATTTCATATATTCATTTTAATGAGGTGAATTTATAACAAATGATTTTTGATAGACTACATGCTTTTCGAAGTAAATTTTTCCATCCTATGACATCGGCATAAGCATTGCTATGGCATCAAAAATTCAAATACTTATGTCTCTCATTTCCCTTTATAACAGAGGCGTCCTTAGAGTTTGAGGCAGTTTAAGACAATGTTACCGATCTTTTTTTGCAGAACATAAAGCTTATGTCAAAATATTAGTAGCATACAAAAATCAGCAGACTATTAAGTTTATTCATCACAAGTGTAGTTATTTTGTTATTTTCATTTTCTGTAAGAAACAAAACAAAATGAAAAAAACTTTCCTTCTGAACTTCTTCAAGTCATGGAAAGTTGGCTTTGAAAGCTGTGGGTTAAAAAAAATACATCTTGTTGTATATTAGAACATGTAATTAAAAAAATGCCATGCTCATTTATCATTTCTGATGCAGAGGGAAATATAATTGCTTAAATGAGCCAATTTAGAAACAACATACTGTAAATCAGTCAGTTTATAGTTGCTGGAGAAATGATGAAGTGAAACTTTACTGAACTAAAATGACATTGTGTTTGGCTGTAATTGAAGCTGGTGATTACACAGACAACACATGCAGCTCATTATTTTTAATTAGCCCCACCTTCTTAGTCCTTGGCAGTGAACTTTTGCTGTGTGTCAACAACAGTTCGCTTTCCCTAAAACTTTCATTGCCACCGCTCTTAAACTACGGGCCTGAGTGCCGTAGCTTTTGTTTCCTGTTTAATGATCTACTCTCCATACTGACTGATCTTTTTAATTGCATCCCTTTGGACTCTCACAACTTTCCGTGCATCCTCCAGTGTGTGACATAATCCTGTGCTACCTTCCAGGTGCAACTATCATTACCCCAACTGATGCTACTGAGGTGCCTTGTGGTCATGGACTCAACTTCCCTCCAGCCTGCATCTATTATTCAATATTCCTGTTCAATACTGGATTGGACCTACAGCAGAGTATCACATTCTAGCCCAGCATCCCTTAGGACTACTTTCAAATTGGATGATCCTGCAGCACGAGTCGTGTCCAATCCCGATGGTCAGTGCCGATGTAGGGAGCAGTGTTCCCTTTCTTTAGAGAGGTATAAAATAAAGTTTTGGAGATTGAGATGGTGGATAACTTTCATGCAAGAGACAGTAGATTGTTTACAGTCACAGTCTTACACTTCAAGGGTAAGATTAGTATTTTTCAACTGGGATCCTTTTTTCCCATGTTTTTCTAAGTGACTAATGGGAAGAAAAATGGTTGTCATTGGACCAGTGGAAAGTGCTGTAGGCAGCTGCAATACAGTCTGCAATGTCAACACTTGGGGCATATTTGTCCATTAATTTAAGTCCACTAAGCGTACTTGTTTGTCACATAAAGTCTCAGATTGTCATTATACTGTAAGTACCTGACAACATTAACAAAGGATCCCTACAGAGATACACCTTTTTATTCAAGGGATACTTTGATGATTTTCAACCAGCTTTGTATCCTAACAGTGTGGGTAGTACAAACTGTGTTAAACTTTCCTCCATCTTGCCAGCTCCCAGATCTTCCTGGCCATTTGCCAGGGCTGGGATTTACTCCTCAGCTGTGTTGCTCAAACTGCAGATTGTACTTCCTTATTTTTGAATGCCTGCTGCCACCATGGATAAAAAGAGTATAGAAGCGGATTGAGAGAGAGAGAGGGAGAGAGGGAGAGATGGGGGGTGTCTCTCAAATTTTCACTGCCTCTTTGGCTGTTGCTCTAACTAGAGAACTAGAGATTCTCTAGTTCTAGTGGTAGATTTTTGTATATCTACCACCACAGACACAAAGCGTATATAGAGAGAGAGAGACCTGCCTTTCTCTCTCTCACTCTCTAAAATGACGCCCAAACTTTGAGCAGTGCTGATCAAATATTAACCAAGAATATGTTACTTTGTTAAGTGTTTCTTGCCTAAAATGTTTTCAGAAACATATTTCAACTTACCATTTAACTGTAATTGGAGATTGTTCGTTGTTGGTCGGCTGCCATGTTGATTTTTGGACAAGCAGCTGACATTACATCACCCACCAGTGGGAGTGATTATCGGCCCAGTCCACGTGGTGCATTCCGATGGTTCTAGGTTTTCTACCACTTGAGCAAAAGTAAATGCCACACCCCTTTTTTGTCTGTTTTCCCAGGTCACTTAGCACCATTTTCAAGTCTTTCTACTGCATAGACAACCTTGTTTTGTGAAAAGATCATCATTCCAGCAGTGAAATACTTGTTTAAAGAGTAAGATTGTTTTTGTTTCACCAGAAACAGCCCTGAAATTGCTATAACCAAAGCCACCAGACTCTGAGATATTTGAGATTCTGTGTTTAGCTCTCCACTACATATCTGTTTTCTCAGCTTTTATCAGATTGTCTGGTATTCTGCTTTGAAACTCTAGCCTGCGGTGGCAGATTTTGACCAGCATAAAGGAGGAAAGTTAAAAATCTGGCTTTCACAGTTGTCCTGCACTCAATTTTTTTTTTTGTGTCGACTCTGGGGCCATGCTGACCCAGCTGCATTATGGGTCAGTGGGATGAATGAGCAAGTGGCGGCAAATGCGATAAAAGACGGACAGGTCGTTTGTCCTCACAGCCTGTGTGCACCCTTTTACACACATACATTCTTAGATGAAAAGCACTGTTTTCCTTTTAGCTTGCGCACACACACACACACACACACACACACACACACACACACACACACACAGAGATGACAAACAGTCTATTCTGTCTAACATTGTTAACCAGGCTGGATGCAGGGTGCTGTCTGTGGATGCTGTAGCAATCTATAATATATGTGGGCGTGTGTTTGTGTGTATGCATGCAACCCACATTATCTGTTAGCACATACTGTAGCAGTAGCAGCCTTATCTGTGTTTGATCTCATCATTGATTGGTGTCACATAGCCCTGCCTGGCATTTAACCTAACCACATTAGGAAAGCCCACTTCGACCCTGTGGTCAATAAAATTTATGTGCTATGCATCAGGATGTCTTCACGTACACCAACTCTGTAGCCTGATACTTCATTCTCCTCTCAGTCAGCCTCCCAGTCTCTTAGCATCTGCTTCTCTTCTCTGTTTTTTTTGCCTCACACAATCTCTTTAAGATGCCCAACCAGCACCTTCGCTAACGATTTGCATCCTTCAACACGCCTTGCAAACAGATCTTTGGTTAACAGGGTGAAGAGGGAACAATGACTGCCACTCAGAACAACCACAGGTGGGATTTTCCACCTCCCATATTCCTCTGTGGCTCATTTTTCCTCTCAAAAGCAGTTTTTGGTAGTGAATTGGAGTGGAAGAGATAAGCGTGCATCACTTTGTCAGAGTTTATACATTTGAATGGGATAATGAGGTCACTGGAGAGAGTATAGAGATGTATTTTGTGCTTGTCATTAACTGTAAGCTCTTGACTCTTGTCTTTGGATCACAATCTATCATCTATATTCCTTAACTACTGCTCTCTACGTGGTTTGAACGAGCATCCATGCTGGTGATCCTGCTGAACTGTGTGACACTGGGCATGTTTCATCCCTGTGAGGACATCAACTGCGACTCTGAGAGGTGCAAGATCCTGCAGGTAAGACACTTTACAGCTTCGTATCTTATGGATTGTATGTGTTTGTTTAATATAGAAAATTCAAGCAGAGCAGGAGCAGAATGCAATTTTTATCTCTCAAAAGCATTAGTGAGATGTACCTAAAGGAGTTCCAATATGTAAGTGATAACACACAACAAGGTGTCCTGATGCAGTTGAGGCAGAAGCGAAGAATGCTTGAGTCTATTATTTCCAGGAATCAGTATACCTTTGTGTATATCAATGCTCTTACACACATCACTCACAGAAAGTGTGGCTTGTGCATCACTGTGAATGTCTTCCAGGAGAGACTGTTTGAAAATGTCCTCACAAACAATATTGAGTCTCAGTTCTCACCATTGCCCCATATATACAGCCTGCTCGAGATGGTAATGTTGCACCTCGCCATTCTGTGGTAACGTAAATAGAAAGAAAGAAAAAAACGGGGATGAGCAAACTTTCTGTTTTATTTTTGTGTGCGTTTCTCTGTCATCATTCTGTTTCTCCTCTGAATTTTGAATTTTGAAGTGTACGTCCAGGAGTGCAGCAGAGTTTTTTTTTTCTCTTCTTCAGCAGCAGCTTGTTGAGTTTTAGTTGCAGGGGTGGATGATTGATCAGTCGATTAGTTTTTGGGTGGATCAATCAGAGCTGATAAAATCAGATCAGTGGATTAGAGGAGCAGCTGCTGCAGTGACAAAGGTGGTACTCTTTATGAGTGTTGTTTTTTCCTCAGCAGCAGTTTGAGTTGTTCTGAGTCGCTTGGTGGATAATTGATCAGTCGATCTGCTCAGAGCTGATCAGATCAGATCAGCTGATGAGAGGAGCAGCTGTCTGTGAGTGAAAGCAAACTTTTAGACCAAGCAAAATGAAGAGTTAAGTTTCACTTTCAGTGTTACACGCGTTCTGCTGTTCCATCTTTGCCCAGAGTACGCTCAGCGCTCCTAGAACATGGTGCTCTGAATAACCGAATGGTACATATATTCCAACAGTGCACCTAATGAACCATCCAGCTCCAAAAATAGCCGATCAAATGTAGCTGCAGATGTTTTGATCGTGGAGGGGGGTTTCCACAAATTAATGAATGTGCAGGAAACCCTGCTGTCTGTTCACAGAGTCTGCTCCAAGACTGTAGTGCTCTGAATAAGCTCTGAATGAACAGTCTATCTCTAAAAATAAAAAGTCAATCTGTGTCAGCAAATGCTAATATTGTGGCAGGGTGCCATAAAATAAATTAAACCCTGTAGTTACAGATCCGAATTGACATCTATGTAAAATAGGGGAAATGCCAAGATAGGACCTGGGTGTCGCTGGTGCTGTTGAGCCACACATCACACCGATTTTGCTTCTAGAGTGGCAACATAAATCGAAAATCACACTCTGGGGCAGCATTTGTTGTCCCCTTTTGTTTCAGTGTAAATGGTGGATCTTCCTTATGGCACTTTAATCACACCTTTGCTTAGAAAATACTTCTCAGTAGTCAGTAGTTTGATTAATCTGCTACAGTAGTCTGGCTGGACCTTGAACTCCTTATTGGAAACTGTGATTTAACTGTTGATTGAAATGGTGCTTGAGATGTCCTGTTGAAAGAAACAACACAGAGACATGACAGTAAGACACATTTATCACCAGCTTTTTATTTATCTGCTTTGATCTTTATTCAATAAGACAAGGACAACTCACTGGAAAGCCTTCTGCTAGGATGAGCATGAAGAATAAGAAACCATAAACACACATTACAAAAACAACATTCACACTCATACAGTAGATGTGACACTTGTAGATGCAGACAAGAAATGCAGAGCAATGGCTGGAAAACATCAGACATTACAGCAAGGCAAAAACCACCACAGTCTATATGGCAGATTATTCAAACACAGCGAAAAACAGATGACGGGGAGCAGGAACTCTGAGAGGTACAGGTACAATTTTCTAAACCAATGCCTTTGATAGAGTCCCAGAGAGGGAGAGCGACTAAAACAATATTTTCCATCATATCTGGCCTTTGCAGCTCCCTCCATTTGCATTATCTCCGATGGAAAATAAACAACAACATTGTGTGGAGGCGTTTCCATTAATTTATGGCCCTCCTTTAACCTAACAAACACTAATGGAGGCTGCATTGTTGTTCTTGTTGTAAAACACAGAGGATAGAAAACCCATATTTTTTCTGCGTTGGCTGAGGGAATGAAGCGAACTGAGGTGCAGCAGAATAGATCTGTGTTATCTGGCACTGTACATCTTCTGCAGTGAAGGGATAATGTGCTTGCAAAGTGGTTCCAAATAGATTGAATCAGAACAAAGTCCTCTTATTTTCTTGTCCACTGACTCAGTGAAATAGAGCAGTTTCATTCCAAACCGAGTTATCTGTCATTTTAAAAAATACAGCTCTACTCCGAGTATATGCTTTCTGATGTGAAAGTCAATTTTCTGGGTAGGATATTTACTGATCTGAAGCATCTGTTTAAGTAATCATACTTCCATGTTCTCTAAAAAAAAAAAAATGGATGCATACACATCATTCTCTTTTATGAAATTTACCATTACTTTTGAGAGTCGAGGAAGTACAGGAAAAGAAAGGAGACAGAAGGAAAGTTAAGGATGGGAAAGGAAAAGAACTAAGAGGAGCAACGAGAAAATGAAATATAAATTCTATGAAAAGAATGATTTCAGATGAAAAAAAAGAAAGAAACATGAAGAGCGAAGAGTTTGAGGCTGCTGTTGCTGGGCAGCCCGAGTCTGTCGACTCCTTCCATCTCTCCGCTTGTGGATATGAGATGTGATTTAATTCAGTGGGTCTCCTCTCTGGAGTGCAGATGAATGCACAGCCTAGAGGTTAAATGCATTCTCATTAATTCTCCCGCTTCCTCCATTTCAATCTCACCATCACTCACCGCACTGATATGTTAAGAGATCGTAAAGGCGGATAAACCACACACTGGCATGCTCTTGTTTGTCTTTGATCCGTCTCACACTGTCTGGAACATACGAGATACAACATCGAACTCTCCGCTTTTCTCTCTATTTACATCCTCTCATGTCTCTTTATTTCTCTCACACTCTTGACATGCTGTTGCCTCGATCCCTCCTGACTTCTCATCGTTTATTTCTTGTCTTTTTTTTAACAAGAGTTTGATTTGACTTAACAACCACCTCAAGTTAAATATTTTCCTCAATACCTGATTTTAAAATTCATTCTGATAGCACTGTACAGTGGTAACAGAGAAATTAGGTGAAAATGGTTTCGGCCCTGGCAATTTTCGTCTGTGTCAAAGGGGGTGGGCCTCCCACACAAAGCATACTTTTAATTATAATCATGAGCTCTAGAGATATATTATTCAACAGAACTGCATTAAGAGGAAAGTAATAGTAGTAAGAAATGAATGATATAAGTTAAATAATAACGAACTTTGTCAGTTACTGCTGACTTTATCTGCAGGTGGGGACAAACTGACACAATGACGACAAAAAAAATTACCTAATGTATTTCCTTTGTTGAATTTGCAAAACTGTCATAAACCTTTCACAAAGTTTAAAAAGTTTCCCCCTAACTCAAAAAACTCCGTTCTATGCAACCAATTGGCGAATCTCATTCAGGGCGCCCTATTTAAACTGCTCTGATCTGCCTACTGTTGCTGCTTCTTCTGCAAGCCACTTTGCAATCCGCCTCCACCCCAGCTCCTCCTTTTCATGCTGTGTCTGTCTTATCAGTGTCATTTCTGTTTGTCATTGATGCTGCTCCGTTCTGTTCCTGGAGGTCTTTGCTGCTGTTCTCCATAACTTAGGCTTTCCTTGTAGGCACATGAAGGGCAGGGAGGTCTTCTCTCTCTGCTTTAGGATTTCCAAGTAGGTGTGTAGAAGAGGCTTTCTGTGAAGGCCTGAGGAAAGGCAGAGAGGCCCCAGAACTGCCAGCCCATGTCCTCAGCTGTGGAGAGTATGTGCTGCAGGGAGGTGGATGCCTTCTGGGCTCTGGTAGAGAATCTGACCCCCAGACCAGACATAACATGCACTCACACTTGGGTTGCAGGGCGGGCGGGCTCCGCAACCCAAGCCTCCGGGGTGGTTCTGACAGGAGCATAATCCTCCTGTCCAAAATGGGCGCTGCACATGACCGCGTTTTTGGTCACAGATGAAGCCGTGAAATCGCACCTCTTCACGTGCACAAAACGCACCCAGGCACAAAAACTAACTCCACCCCTTTTTCTGTCCGGAAAACGTGGACTTGATGTCCTGACAGACTCGAGTTTGTGCAACCTACACCAACACAATAATTCAGCATAATCAAAAATGGTAAAAAATACTAGCTCACAAGTTTACTACTGCTGACTCACTACCACCTACTACTGCGCATTGGACAGAGGCAGGGTCTACACACAGATTTACTAACTTTTCATGAATGAGACCCAATGTGTGTAATTCCAAGTCAGATGGGTTGTTCCAACAAATAGGCCAAGGCCAGCAGTTTTTTTTCCCCCTTACATTTGTTTTCCCACATTGCTGGTGGTGACCTTGCAGCCCACAAGGTGAGCCGGCCCATCTGGCATTTACCAGATTTGCCGATGGGCAGTCCAAGTCTAGCAGTAAACCATTAATTAGAAATAGTTACTAACATTGCACAAAAAGTGATTGCATGATGTGTGATTCACTGCTGCAAAATACTTGAAAAAAATGATTTGGTGTAAAGTCTACAGCTGGTGGCATCTGACTTGTTGAGTGGTAAGATGGTTAAAAAAACTACGCCAACAAACAAACATGAACATTTGATAATGTTATCTGTGACTGATCAGAAATGTATTTCTTTTGTCGGCTTATAACACAGAAAAGTGATATGATTCTTTCAGTCTCTGCCCAACCTCTTAGATCATGCCTGTGCTTAACATAGCCATGCTAGCTTAAGTGCTAATGAGGGAGCTCAGTCGGGCCCTTAATAACTCTCCTCTCTGATGCAGGCTAAATGAGCTCTCATCTCCTGACACAGCTAATGGCTACTGTAATGGTCACAGGCCACCGTGTAGCTGCAGGGTAGAGAGTAGGATGATTCGCGCTTTTTGTGTCAGCACTGTTGAAAGGTTACCCCGAGGCATTATTTACAAGTCATTTTAATGATACTCAGAAGTCGCTTTAAATCCACTGGTTTTCCACTTCATTACATTGCATTGTTGGATGATATTGAAAGTAATCATTAAATCGATGATCTGGATTAGTGTTACCTCTGCAAAGGAGGTCATGTTTTTGGTGCCAGTTGTGCATCTGTTTGTCAGCTTGATTATGAAAAAACGACTGGCCTGGTTTTAATGAAACTTGGTGGTAGGGTATAGCACAGGCCAAGGGAGATCTCATCAAATCTTGGAGCTGATCTGAATCATGAGGCAAATGAACCAGTTATTTTTTACTTGTTAAATTTGCAATACATATGCTGTCTTCGGATGTCACAAGCAAATATGGAAGTGGCTGAGCCGAAATGGTCGCAGCTAGCAGTGCCATGCAGACAACACCAACAGTGCTGACAGAGCTGACAGTGTTAATGCCAGAGGGCGGGCAGCACACTTCAGTGATGATGCTGTCCCGCCACCATGGGTGGGGGTGACGTTGTGAGATTTGGCCATGGCGGATGTCTGTACTTTCTGAGTGCTCCTCAAGTTTCAAGTTTAAGTTGTGTAAGAGGCTCAGTTTGAGGGTTTTTTTCAGCTATGTTAGTGGCACAGCTCCAGGGATGTCTGACTGTCAGGTGGGACAACATTTAATGGAAATTTGTACACACATTCATGATCTCCAGACAATAAATCCCAATGACTTTGGTGATACCCTTTTAACGTGAGCTCCCAGCAGTTGACATTTGTTGTTTTGAGTATATTGTCTTTGCCATTCAGTTGTTGCCGTTACATACACCGATCAGCCAAAACATTAAAATCACTGACAAATGAAGTGAATAACATTGATCATTTCATTACAATGCAATGTTCTGCGGGGAAGCCTTTGGTCCTGACATTCATGTGGATGCCCCTATACGCACTCCACCCACCTAAAAACTGATTGCAACTGTAACCCCAATGGCAGTAGCCCCTCAGCAAGGCAGTGCACTATGCCACACCACACAAACTGCTCAGGAATGGTCCAAGGAATGTGACAAAGAGCTCAAGGCATCGACCTAGCTTTCAAATTCCCCAGATCCCGATCTGATCAAGCATCTGTGGGACAAACAGGTGCCCCGGAGGTCCTTAGACCAGAGCCAAGTCAGATCTACAGTGGAGACTCTGACCTGTCGAGGCCTGGACTAAGGACCTCTGGGCGTGTCCTGGGTTGTCTGGCACCAAGGCATTGTTGAAGGATCCTTTGGGTCCTGTGGGTTGTGAGGTAAGGTACCGGAATGCCCAATGGATGTTTGATCGGATTGGGATCTGGGGAATTCAGAGGCCAAGTTGAAGCCTTGAGCTCTTAGTCAGTCCCCTGTGCCATTCCTGAGCAGTTTGTGTGGTGTGGCATGGTGCATGTCCTGCCTGGGGGGCACACTTCCATCAGGGAGTGCTGTTGCCAGTAGGGGGGCTGTACTTGGCCTGTAATGGTGTTTGGATGGGTTATGCATGTTAAGTGGCATCCACATGAATGCCAGGACCCAAGCTTTTCCAGAAGAGCATTGCACTGTAACAAAACAATCAATGTTATTCACCTCACCTGTTAGAGGTGTTAATGTTTTGGCTGATCTGTGTGTATTCATGCTTGCCCCCCAAAAGATCCTCTCGAAAAACTGGCAAAACTATGTTTAAATTGTATATCTCTAACTTATCAGCAAACATAAATGCAGATACTAGTATATCAGTGATCTACTAAACTGTATTTCTCAGGCTCCACTAACACCTTAATGTGTATGTCTATCGAATAGTGAGGAGAAAATATAGTACTACCTATTTGTGATATATCTCCCTTCTAACACTTTCTCCCTGTTGATACCCAGACCTGAACAGACCACAGATGAGGTACAGAAGAGAAAATCAGAGAATACTCCATATAAGAGTGAAAAAATAAGGGATAAGTGATGATTTAGCCGATGGAGTAGTTTCAAAGAAATGTCAAACTCTGGCTATAATGTAGCAGCTCTAATGTTAAAGAATGTCTCTTTTTTTCCTGAAGGAGAAATTTCAATGGAACACATTGTGCTCTGAATGCTACAGCGCACACTTAACCTTCCACCGTCCCTCGCAGCTACAGTACAAAACGATGTCTGTGGAAAGCGAATTAAATCATTGCCAATACAATGGGAACGCTGGGTTACAGAAAGAAACACAGAGAGAGGAAGAAAGACAGAAAGAAGGAGGGAGAGGAGTTGGCAGGCAGAAGGCATGGATTTTAATTCTTTGCTGAGATGGAGCTACTGACATTTGTGTGGAGTCGCAGTGCTGTTGCTACATGGAACTGCTGTAGGAGCTTTCAGGCCTGATTGGAAACCACACACACACACACAGGTTCACCCCTACGTCAGCGTGGCATGGGCCCGCAGGATGAGGAACTGTCAGAGCTTGTGTCTGCACGCGTTTACACTGTCTGCTCTGAATGGTCGTGATTGAGCTGAAAAGTTCCGCTCACAATTTTATCTCCCTCCACCTGTGAGGAGTGGATCTCAGCTGAATGGCAGATTACAGTCAGCCTGCCCTATTCTCCGCACCACATGAGGCATCCAGCACCTCCGTCGGCATGTATGGCTGTCTGCCTGCCTGTGCAGTGCACCTGTGTGTGTTTGTGCGTGTGTGATGAAAGCATCTGACCCCTGCGATAATAGCATTCAGACTTGTGACAGGCAGAATTAGCATACATAGTGGCTGAGATTTATTTTTCCAGGGAGGTTGCAGGGAAATGTTTTCACAGAATTGATGGCACCTGTTTTGGCCAAGAAGAATATATACATTCATATTTACAACTTTCTTTTTGTTGAGATGCCCTTTAGTTAAGTGCAGGGACGGACACAGCAGTCATAGTGGTGAGAGATTACTTCTGGATTCAGGCTTCATTAGTTATGTACTGAGAGACACTGTTTACCACTGACCGCCTACCTTCTGGGAAAGTGCTGCAGAGGATTTATAACTTCTTAATCAAATATGAATGGATTACCAACATTTCTAACAGCATTATTACCAAACAGAAAGAGAAAACACAAGCCAAAAGGTTTTCACAACTTAACAACTTCATTTTTTTTTCTCATGAATGGCTTATGACTGATCTACAGACAACCAATAAAGCCATCTGTTCATCTGTATTTGTTCCCTCTAACAACCATATACTGTAAAGATGGATGACGTGTCATGACTTCCTCCCACTGCCCATAAACAAAGCCAAAATATCCTGGACACGGGTGCTGCCATCTTGCAGTGATGACGTTATTTGCAGCCAGAGTCTGCACAGTAGTAATCGAAGAGTGGAGCCACGAGTCAAGTTTCCACCCATGCTGCTCAATCACAAGTCAATCACAGCCATGAAAGGATTACTGAATGGGTCTACGGGGCACAGGCCCAGAAGCCTAGAGTGTCGGGGGGGGGGGTTCCCTAACCTGCAAAGTGTCACTCAAATTAACATGTTCTGACCAGGAAGAGATTCATAATGACCACAAAGAGATACAAAGGAACTGCAGGGAGACATAAAATGAGAAGAAAGAGGACAAATAAACCACAAAAAGACACAAAAAACACAAAAAATGACACCAAATTAGCTCAAAGAGACACAGAATTACCTCAGTTACCTTTTAATTGATTAACATGTGCTCCTGAGTTGAAAAAGTAAGAAGCGCACAAAGAACTTTAGGGGCACAATATAAATTGATCAAATAATGTGTTTTCCGTAATAAACGTGATGCAAATAGACATTTACAAACAAAATTATTTAATGAATTTGTATACAAAATGTACAGAAAGGTAAAATCATCAAGTTTTGAAAAAGTATTGCAATTTAATTTCATCTTTAATGGAGCAGGCTTCCCCAGAGGTCCACCGCTTAACTTGGTCCGTCTCCTCCACACTTTGACTTATTTCCACGCTGCCCAGCAGCGGTAGCTTGGAAAACGGTCCCTCACTGCGGGGAGAGGGGAGAGGGCTTCCCCGGAGGTCCGCCGCTTAACCCGGTCCGTCTCCTCTGCCCAGAGACGGTCTGGGCTAGTTTTACGCCCTGGGCGAACCATCCCTCGCCCTGCCAAGTTATTGAAATGTTTTTTGTAGCAAAGCTAAATACTTTGTAAAAATTTCAAAAGCTAAAAATAGGCTATTCACTTTGCCATAGACAAAGAAAAGAACCCAATTTGCGAATTTCATGGCCTGAAATATTTGGGATTTTATATGGTAAATGGCTCAAACAATTAGTTGATTATCGTAATAGTTGAATTTTTTTTCTTGTTGATCAATTTATCATTTAAGTAATTGTTCCAGCTCTAAAACAGATCAATAACAAACATGGATCTCCTTGTGGAAATCCCTCTGCAGAAATTCCATGACATGACACTGTATTTAGAAATCAACTACTGCTCACACTGTCTGTTGAGATCAGAGGTCAGGGTCAGCTGCAGCACACACACCAGGCTTTTGCTAAAGGGCACTTAAGCAGGGTGGATACGTGCTGTACACTTCATCCCTCTTGAAAGACAGACCTCCTGCCAACAAGTCCCCCCTGCATAGACTGGCTGATTATTTAACCACATCAGTCTGTGCTCGTGTGCAGAAACACATGGCAATATTTGAATCAAGTGCAGGAATGTTTCTGATCTGCAGATTTGCATTGTTCGTCACACTCGGGCACCACACTGTATCTAATAGCTGCTTTGACACTTGAGGATTTGGAGTGAGCTGCGTCAAGTCATTAGGGAGTGTTTTAAGTGCACTCAGCATTAGTGATTAAGTGCACTTAGAACATAAATGCTCCGTTCAGGAGGTGATGAGAGGGCGTGTAATGTTGGCACTCGCTTGACGCATTGATAACACGCAATAAAGCTCCCTGTGCTCGCTGATGTCTGTGTGTGCCTGGTGGACACGTGTGTTTACACTTGTTCTCAGGCAATGTGAGAAGTTACATTGGCGCTCACACACACACACGCACATACACGCGCAGGGGGGCTGTTAAGCTGGTGTGTGGTGTCACTGTTTAGGCTGAGAGGTTCACGCAAGCCTGGATACACATGGAGGGAGAGAGAAAGAAGCTGTCTGAATGCTTTATGTGTTTCCATACAGTGTAATTGTGTGTGAGAGATAGACACACACTAGCGCATTACTCACACACACACACACACACACGTGCAAATACAATCAAAGTTATTATAAGCAAGCACGTGGAAAATAACATACCGTATACACATGAGCATGCACACACGCAAATGTACCATTATTCATTATTCACACACACTCACACCACAGCCGTGCTCACAGCGAGATACTGCGGGAGACATAATCACAGTAACAGTGGACTGATACCCTGGGAGAGAGAGGGAGGCAGTGGGAGAAAAAGATAAGAGCACGATAAAGATGAGAGAGATGGAAGTCGGTGGTACATGGGAAGAGGAGGGAGAGGAGAGGGAGGAGGAGGAGGAGGAGGAATGCCAGTAGCTCACATACAGCAGGAATCCCGGCCAGCTGTTACTGCAGGGAGACAAGAGTGGGAGAGAAGATAAGAGTGGCAGAAGGCTAAAGACACAAGTGTGTATCCCACTACTTCTTTTTCTTCATTGGCATAAAAGTTAACTTGCATGGGAAGACGAAACCAAATTTTAGATGTGGTGTATCTAAAATGAAAAAGTGATAAGCCTCTGCTTCTGGCCAGTGGCAGGCTGTTGTCAAATTCATAGATCAGAAATTAAGACATCGCCTTTAGGTTATTGTGGGGATGTCCTGAAACCTGGATTAGGTTTAGACTTGACATCATTTTAGCCAGTCACTTCATTATAAGATTAATATTAATATTAAAAAGCAGTGTACATGCTATAGGCAGCACTTTGTTTTTGTTTAACAATGGTATTTTCTGTGGCTAAGAAGAATTGGGACACTCAACATGGCAGAAATAGTGCACTAGAAAACTAGGAATGTGATTCTGGACACATGCTGCCTTCAAATGCAACTCATGAAGTTGTGATTACGACATGGAAAGTCATGCACACAGTGTGTTTGGAATAGTGGTTAAATTGTGCTTAACCACTACATCAAGCGCTGCTAGGCATCAGCAGCATGGATGCTACTGTCACTGTCTAGAAGCCACCGAGTAAGATATCAAAATGGAGAAAATGCAAAGGCATAATTGCGGAGGACAAAGATGAGGCTGTTCAGAGTATGAACATTTTCCTCAGACATATCATAAAATTAGGAGAAAAAAAATCCATTAAACTAAAATTACGATATATTAATTGACTATTATACCACCAAAAAAAGAATGTCCATGGCCTCCACCATTTCTACAAAAAGGTCTGAGCTTTCAGAAAGTTTCCACTTACTAGATCATGAATAGTACTTACATGCACGGGCGTTCATATGGACTCAATATGAAGCAACCTGTGTGTTAACAAACATGCATAGTACTGATGGACAAAAGCACCATTGTCATCACACAAAAATATAGTAAAGCAGTGGATGGTCACGGCAATCTGTCGTGCTGCATAAATCGATAAAAACAAACGGATCAGCAAAAGGGTGATCGACCCACACTCTAAGGAAAGAACACATAGTTGCTGGTGGGCGAAACACAGGCAGCACCAGTGATGATGCTATTTGAACGATAAGGGTGGATAACAGCTGTGAAAAGGAAGAACTGGAAACCAGGATTAGATAATCGCATCGCAGTACATATTTCATTTCAGGTAAGTAACATCAGCTAACGAATCTTTGAAGGGGAAATTTGAGATGTCTGTATGTTGTCCTGTGTTGTTGAGTCAAGTCAGTTGCAGACATTGCCCCAAAGCTGTCCAGCATTACTTTGTGTAAAGTCTTGATTTAATCACATTTAATCGAGACTTGGCAGATTAAGTTGTGCGTGCTAATGTTAAACTTGATTTAAGTGAGCCATTTCATAAGTTACTAAACAGCTTTCTGGCAATGTTAGCTGCAACCAACTGAACCTGGTGTCCAGTTTTTCCTATTCATAGCTGTTATCCGTGTGTATTTTATTTCATGGCGATGTTAGGGGTAAATCTGTGCCACAGTATTCTGCTACCCCTCTCCCATTGATTTCCACACTGTGTTACTGTGTTAAGGTGCTAATCTTGCATTTTCTCATGCACTGACAAGGTTAAAATTGACCTTTTTCACAGCAGACATTTTGACATCATAGAATGAAAAGCGCAGGTGCATTTAATAACATTAATGGTGGCTGCATTCCAGTTAGGGCAGGTGCTGGTATTGTGCCAGCTGGCTCACTGGAATAGCTTACTGGCACACTTAATGGACCTGAGCCATCGTTAGTGTTCTCAGTTTCACCTGTGCTTTTCCTACTATGACAAGTCAAAGTGACTGAGTGAAAAAGGTCCATAGTATAGTCGCTGGCGCTGCCTGTGTTGTTATCACGATATCAGCTGGGTCACTCCTTTTGGTATGTAAGCGTGCCTTTTCATATTAACTTTGACCTCAGTGACTCTTCTTAATATAAAGTGTTTGCTAATAGCAGCTAACTCACCCAACTTAGCCGTTAGCCACTTTGAGCGTCCCAAAGAAATTAGCGACCAGCTAGTAAAAAATGTCAGACATTTCACAGCTAAAGACCCAAAAAAGTTTCTCAGACTGTATTTTGGGTTTACATTCAACAGGTGGCCCGGAACATGACTCCAAATGAATGCTAATGTCGCTCTTTGTCTGCTAAGTGACAAAGAAAGGTAAATGTTAGCTAAAATGTTGGCATGACAGCATGCTGCTAATGCTACGTCTGCTAGCCAATAAGTAAAGTGTTGTTTTTCTTTAGCTAACTGATATTGTATAATGTTTAACTGTTTAATACCAAAAAACAGATGCAGTTTTATTGACTTAATAAAAATGTACGTTCATGATACTTACACTTTTTGTATAGTAAGCTAATCTTTATAAATGAACATTTTTATGAATTTTGAAGCCTAAATGTAATTGCTAAAAGTAAAAAGCTAATGTTAGGCTACAAACAAACTACACTTTAACATCGACACCCCAGCGAGGCTGTAAAGACGTGTCTGGCGTAATGATATTTTGTTGTCTCATTTACCCATTCGGTAGCAACAGCCTTTTTAAAGACTTATAAAAGCTTTAAAATTCACAAATGGGGTACTTATGCGCTCATGTTGTAGAACAAAACATGAAAGTCTCTTAAGCTTGTGTTAACCACAGACCTTATATCAGCCATCTGATCAAAGACTCATTCAAAATCCCCACTGACTTTGAGATGAGGAAACCGGTAGTGGAAAAATGCCAGCTCATTTCTGGGTTGTAGGACTCATTCCTGGGGCATTGTATATTCCCAGTAAGAGGATAGATTCTATCATTGTAAACAATAAAACATAATTTATATTTATACATAGGTAATACATTTTTACACGTCACAGTATAAAGAGAACAGGTGTATATACTACAGTTAATAATGTCAGAAATCCATTTAGCTGCTACAGTTTCAGGGTGCTGTATTTTTCATGATGTCTGACTGTCACACTTTCATGGCTTATTTAGAGACTTTAACAGAACAGAGTCATCATTAACGTAATTAGTATTATCTGTCCTCTTCCCACTATGACAAGTCAGATGGCTGCTATGAAAAAGATGTACGTATTTATTTTGTGCCACGTTGCGACTTAATAGTTAGGTACTTTAAAGTGATTAGTCCTGTACCCACAGTTTATGATATGAGGCTTTTACAATTGCTGTGATAAACAGTCAGCGTCTGGTGTGCCTTTACAAGGTTCGTCTGGTGGACAGGAAGTGAAGGCTTTTCCATTTCTGGCAGCAGCACCAGTGGTTTGTTTGGAATAAATATAGAAGGATGAGCCGTGCTATTTAACACCTACACAATATCAAAAGACAAAGACTTTACAGTACTGCCAACACTGTTTCATTGACAAATGATTTTGGAGAGATGCAGTGCAAAACCATGGAGGCAACAAGCACAATAAGCAGCAGCAACACATGCAGAGCTTGAATGAACAGTTGGCCCCTTTAACAGTGTCTGAGCTATGATGTACCCATTAAAGGGTTTCAGTTTGCCAAAGAAAATTGCATAACCCGCCCTTATATTATCTGATTCCCCATTTCATTTTGCTCCAACAGTATTTTTGCATTTTTATTTCTCACTGTTACAAAGAGTTTTAGATTGGATTGACTCACCACAAGTTGTCTGCCGTCATTTGTTGGCCCATTTCACACTTTTGTGGCTGTCACGCCGAATGAAAGCCAATTTCGTGAGGCTTGTCTGAACTGGGATTAGGATGGATGATATTATAATTAACTTTTTAGTTTTGTTTTCACATAATGTGAAAGTCTCATTATTCTTTGAGGATGTTCCAAAAGTTGCAGAAAAATATCCGACGAAGTTCAAATATTCTGTTGCTCTGTAAATCTCCTCACAGGGAGAGAAGGCAGTGGAGGGTAAAAAATTAGGAAGTGCGAGAGCAGTGAGCCGTTCAGCACAGGTCACTTGTGTCTATTCCCTCTGAGGCAGGCGTGTGTGTGTGTGTGTGTGTGTGTGTGTGTGTGTGTGTGTGTATGTTTATGTGTGTTAGGCTTCTCTTGTCTCCACGTGGACGTACAGGCAGTGAACCATGGTGACAAGGAACACACACACATTTCCATTCTGGTAAACACTCTGCTTGGTATCATCACCGTAAGGAAACCCAGGAGATCTAAGCCTGTGATTGGTGTCGTTGCTACAGAGCTTTTCCTGTATGTTTGGATATTAAATCCAATCCATGCTCATCAGGATCATGCAACATGTTTCACGCTCCACTGATGTGTGATACAAGTTTCGGGGAATCAATATCCTGATTGCAGAGGCTGTATTATGATGAGCTGCTACACCAGTGTGTTTCGGTGGGAATGCCTCAGGCCGGCATGTCCTGTTGACTTGGTTGAATTCGAAACCCAGCTGTGCGTGGAGTGTGTTTGCATGTTTGGAGCGAAAACCGTATGGAAGGTTGAGTTGGCTGACATCAGCTCAATGTCAATTTATCAAGAGTCCCTAAAGGCTCGGCCCCTTGTGTTACGGTATGCATGTACTGTATGCATTCATGCATGTGTGTGTAATCAGTGTGCAGATGTACGTGTACATCTGAAGTGTGTGTGTCTAACAGTAGAGATATTGTACCCACCACCCTGAGTCTTAAAGAGGATTCTTATATTGTTGGCTCTGCAGGCATGCAGGGCTTTAGCTAATGCAAAATAGATGAGTAATTACTCCCCAGCAGAGACAAGAGGAATGGCTCCATCATTAAACAAAAGAGAACAGAGATAGAAGGATGAAGTATTAGAGGGGAAAGCAAGGCAGTCATTTTATGCTCAGCATGGCGGTAAACATCTCTCCTCCTCTCTATTTCACACAACACTAGACCTCTCTCAGTCAGCCGTGCATCTTGGGTCGTAACACCTGTCTATAGTTGGACTTTCTTGTTATTTCGCCAGCAGACTGTTGATGTGCCCTTGTTATCTATTCTGAAAGGTCCAGTGAATAGCATCTTTTGAAGAGCTGATTGCTAACAAGGGCAGGGTGCGTCCCTGCTGGTTGAATAGGGCTTTCTTTCTGTGGGCAAAGAGAAACCATTCACACATACTTTACATTGGATATCATGTACTTTCATATCTATTGCATAAAGAAATGTTTAGAAACATACACCATAACAGACAATCTAGAAAAAGATTGAAAGTGGACATTTTCCTCAGAGCCTAGCAACTACCTCAGTTTCCACAGTAACTTAGACTGGCCATCCACCATTTCTGCTACTGGGAAAAGTAAATAACTTACACTGATACACTGGTAACTGGGAAAAGCTACTGATAACTGTCGGGGAAAAACAAAAGCACGATCCTCTTCTTGTTTTGGTTGCACAATGGTTGAATTACTTCCTTTGAGCTTAATTTTCCTGGAAGATTATACCCAGGGGCAGAGAGAATTGCACTGCGAAAGTCTTACAGGGAACCAATTTAAACGCAGATGGTGTCATTATTATCTAGCTACTACACTGAGCAATCAAAATTTACTTTATAAGGATAAGTTAACACAAAAAAGTTATCTATTTTCACTTTAATCTGACTTTAATCTTTTCACGTCTTTGTGTCAAAAATTGAGCTACAGCAAATGGTGAGCTTAGCGTTAAGACTGAAACCAGGAGAAAACAGCAAGCTGAACAAGATTTGGACACTGAGCTTTTAAAGGGGTTGGCAAGGCTGAATCCAGCTTAATTGCTTTGTCAGCTGTACAAACAGTTCCAGGCCACCTGAGGTTGAATTTGAAGTTAAAGGTTAGACCTGAGTAAAGTTTATTATTCTGTTGCTCTGTCTGAATTATATCTCTTTACTCTGTGGTTGCATTAGTATTTGATTCCCTGTTGTGTTCACCTCCAGAGTAAATATAGCCATTTGTTTTTGTGGTCAGGCGGTACGGGAAATCAAACTTGTTGACTCAAATTCAAAATAATTGATAGACGGCATTCCCATTGCTGGTAGACCAGTAGCAAACAAGTATGCCTTTCTGCATACTTTTTGTTTGTTTGTTTGTTTTTCTTTTTTTCTGGTATGTTAAGTTCAATGTCAAAGACGGGCTGAAAACAGGTTAATAGACAACAGAGAGCAGCATGGAGGCCATGGAAAGTGTTACAGTGGTTACTTTTTTGGTTACTATTTCACATCGGTGACTTACTCAATCACTCTTTCAGACCTGGTGCCGACTAGTTTTGCATGATGTTGGAGTGCTGCGTATTTTGTGGCGGCTCGTTAAAGGTCTCTGGCTCCTCTGTGGCTAATAGCGGGCGAGCGGCACCATCAGATTCTGATAGGTCTGTTGGGCTGGCAAGCTAATAAATCACACATCAGCTATAACCTTTCTTACTAAATACAAAAGTCAGATGTTAGTGGGTGTTAGTCGGTTTTGTCCAGTGGGAAAAGGGCTGTACCCATTGGTCAGGCACCTGCACTGTAGGGAATTGCAGGAATTCCCTGTGTAGTACATGTCCAGCACACTCTGAAGGTCAACAGTAGAGTTAGCAGCAACACAGACTATTGTGTTCTCAGCAATCCAAATTGGGAGAAAATATCAGGTGGTGATCAATCAACAGGGATTGATCGTCACCTGATATTGAATCAACACAATACCTGTCACCACTGTGCCATGTTATACAGCATAGACAAGTTGGTCTCAGCAGTGAGTCAGTTCAGTTTCAATTTAGATCAAACACTGAGCACAATGTTTTCTTTCTTCTACCTTTTCTTTTGGGGGATTATGCATCACTGAACAATCTGCTCGGAGGCTCTTCTGCCTCTTTGGAGTAAATGAGTGGTGCGTAAAACATCTGCAGTGATGTACGGTCAGTATTAGGGAGGAACCTGGGGCAGCTGTTTGAGAGGAACCAACTGTCTGATAGACTGTATGCCCTGATAGGGTGCAAGCAGTGCAACCCCATATGTTGAGTAAAATCTGTAGGGATGCTAGACAGACGACATAAATGCTCTTCAAAGATGAGATGGATGAGAACTTTGCATTGTACACACATACACATACACACACACACACACACACACACACACACACACACACACACACACACACACACACACACACATTCCCGTGTGAACCTCCACATTTTACTTACATGGAGAAGCTAGCATGTGCCTAAGCTAACAGGATTTGATATATTTATACATTTCTCTGTTCATGTTTGGATGACTCATCTATCAGTGGGTGTCCTGTGCCTTGATCTTCTTCCAGATTTTTTTTTTTTTTTTTTCACTTTTTGACTTTGAGCTGCATTCTTTTCCCTCCTCATCACCGATTCCTTCTTTTCTGTCTTATGAAATTTATTTATTGATTTTCACATTTCAAGAATTAAGGTTATCCTCTTTTTCATTCCCGTCCAACTTCCGTCCTCATTTTCACTCTTGTTTTCGTCTTCAGTCCAATCTGATAATGACTGGGAGAGCTGAGGCTCAGCCAGACAGTCAGACAGCCAGTAATGAGGGCAGGAATACTGATTAGTGCAATGAGCAGCTTGTTCCAGGTTATTACATTATATACTTTGGATCGGAGGCCACTTGTCACTTGAGTCCCCGTTGAGACAGCAAGGTGGCCTCATAGTGTGCAAAACCATCTTTAGGCCAGGGGACCCATGTTGTCTGTAAGCATCTAGCTTGTTGAAGTGTCCTTGAGCAAGACTCTAAATCTTTTGCTGCCAGGAGGCTGTTATCTTTTTTCTCTCCCCCCCTACCACGGGGAGCCTGCCCTTCTGACGGCAGGGCAAAGAGAAAAGAGGATTCCTCTGCAGGAATTAATAAAGTATCGCATTACTGTCAAAGGTTCTCAGTAGGCTATTTTTAAACAAGCAGAAAAAAAATGTTGGCGAGAGAGAAAGGTCTGTCGGGCAGTTGGTTAGTCCACCATGTTGGTTCAGACTCAGATATCTCAACAACTATTGGATGGATGAACACAAAACTTTCATTCATTGTAGCCAAATGACTCTGATTATCTCCTGATGTTTTTTCTTGTGCCACCAGTCAGAGTTTTCACATATTAAATGTGTTGTGGCAAAATTTTGTGCATTCACAGTTTCCACATGGTGTATCCTAATGTTTTTGGTGGCATCTTGACTTTTCATTTAGCGCTGCAATGAGGTTGGCAGTTATGATTTTAAATGAAATGTATAGCCCAGTTGCTAGAGGGAAATGGCGTTGCATGTTTCCGCAAACCATCAATATGTTACATTTGTAAGTTTCATGTTTTTATAATGAGACATTGCTGCTTTTTGACCATGAATAGCGTTACAAAAAGTGGTTGTTTTTAACTGAGACTTTGCTGCTTTTCCAACTGGGAAACCTGTGTCACGAGAAGCATTTTGTTTAAAATACCAAGACATCATTGCATTTCTAGCCAGGATTGTGTTACTGAACAATGAAACGATCTTTTCCGAACATAAAGATTCATACATTTTGAGCGTCATATGACTAATCAAGTCAGAACTGTATTTCTTTTCTCCAGTTTGGTTCATGACCTGGTTTAATACCTGCAAAACTAATGACATTCCCATCAGCCTAAGCTGTGCTTTGTGTTGTTTACTTTCAATAATAATGACAACTTGTATCTTCTGTCTGTCTCTCTGCAGAACTTTGATGACTTCATCTTTGCATTCTTTGCCATCGAAATGGTGATCAAAATGGTGGCTCTTGGGATTTTTGGCAAGAAGTGTTACCTCGGAGACACGTGGAACCGCTTGGACTTCTTCATAGTGGTGGGCTGGGTGAGTTATGCAGTTACACGCGCAAACACGTGCACACAAACACACAGGTGGCCGAGCATAACCGTGCGTAAACACTGGAGGCTTGCACAAGAAGCAGTACACACGCACACACATGCAACAAATTTGAGCAGTAATCAATCTGCAAGTCAAGATTTGAGAGTGCAGGGAGGACAGAATCTAGAGAGTTGTTTTGAGGTTGTAAATGTAATTGTGTCACCAGATTTCAACGAGAGCTGCGGGGTTTTCTTTGCTTGCTGCCCCCAGAGCAGATCAAACGACATTGGATTTAAAGCATGAACCTGTTAGAACCAGTCCTCTAAGTAACATCAGGCCTCTCCTCTGTGCGCTCCACTGGGTTTGTCATTAAATGAATTTACCCTGAATGTCCTGTAAAAGCCTTTTAAAAAGGAATTGGTAGCAAGTACCCTCTTAAATTCTTAAGTGCTCAGAATCTGTCAAACAGCTGAAAAGAGTGAGATCAGATTTAAAGAGTGAGGGTGTGAATGCAAAATTAGTTTTCTTTTGAACTTGTTCACGATGTTTACTTGAGCACTTTGTAACTTCACATGCAGATTGAGGCAATTGGAGCTGATTGAAAAGTTCTGTGCTTATCAGTCGCCCTAACATAGATATGCACGCTCATGCTTAAAGCTGCATGCAGCTGTGTCCAGGCACACAATATACTTGCATGCACTTGCAGGCCTGTTTATGCAGATGCATATTAACAGACATACTATGCATGCAAACACAGCGGGTGCAGAAGCTCACACAGTGACACTCGCAGCAATGCACACACACTGTAATTTGATTAAACATGTTACAGAACATAGCCTGCTGGTTTTGGTCTGACATTTTCATCACACTGCATCCCCTGCTGGTTTTTAATGCCATCCTTCTGCCACAGCTTCTGTTGTCCATCAGTAGGAACAGGGGGCATTTCCTTCTCAGTTTGTGTGACTGTGCGTGTGTGCTTGTCAAAGCGTGTCCGTTTGGGCAGAGATGAGATACATTTCACTTACTTGTATGCAGTAACACACCTATAAATATAATGAAAAGAGATATTCTACTTTGATGCATACAGATGAAACTATAAAGTACTGCTGGGGGAAACTGGGTCATTGCAGCAGTGTAGGGTAGCACAGGCGTTAGATGAAATATTACGATGTGGAATTTCATAATAAAACATAATGAAAATAGACAAACTCATCTGTTTAGATGAATTACAATATTAGACTGAAATTGAAAGTTAACTCAAAGTTTTTATTTTTGTTTAATATTGTGACGCGGTGATTTGACTTGGGTTTTTCATAAATAATCCATATTCTAACTGTTGTCGGATATATTCTGTGTGACTATCACATCTAGTTTCCTGGGAACCAGACGAATCTGCGAGCTCGTGTTTTATTTGCTCTGGCAGATGCGTCTGGTCCCCCTCCGCTTTAGATAGATTTCCAGCAGCCTGAGGACGTGCTGAACCAATCTCAACAGTTTATCACTTTGAGACAAAGACCATGAAAAGAAGCATTGTGGGGGAGGCATTTTTGAAAACAATCAAGATGGCTGCAGCTGATGTGGAACTCCCTGTTGAAGTCAGTATTGAATGAACAGGATGGTATATTTATGCTAAAGAACAACCAACTGCTCTTAGGTTTACCAATAGCGTGATCCCTCTCTCTCTGCTTGTCCTGTATATTCCCTCCTTCCCTCTGAATGGTCTGTTTTCAGTTGACAGAGACACACACAATGTCATCGATGTCTACTCTTTCATTCACAGCCACGCTGCAACGGTTTGCCGGATGTGCACATTTTCTATCGTATCAGTAATATGCCTCTTGGTAGTTCTTGCGACAGAGGCGAGTCCTTAATCCCGGATGTGATACTGTCTTTATGGAGCAGTCTATCCAACATAACCTCTGCCCCGCTGAAGCAAGCACCTGTGCTGCTGTGCATCACGTTTTGTGACTATTTGTGCTTTCATTTGCTAATTGGACAGTAAGTTAACACATGTTTATACCATCTATTCCTGTCTCATAACTGAATACAGACCATGCCACATTTCTTTTGTGGTGCAACATATGGGGAATATTTATGGACTACAATGATATACTCTATGCAGAGATGTGGCTAAAATATTTCTGCTCATATAGAGCAGACAATAAGTGCAGGAACATGCTCATGTCATGTACGTGGACTGTATGTGAGGAAATCCTGTTAATACCTCTCACACAGAATTTAATCCGACCTCCTGCTTGACTTGATAGCATTACATTGATGGAAACTGTTAAAGGCAACATACTGTAGGTCCAGGCTGTATTTCGGTCCAGCCATCTGCATGCACTGTAACATGCAACTGTGATGTCATGCTGTCAGATCGAGCCCGGGAGCGCTATCACATATCACCCCCTTTTTTCTCCGTCAACATATTTCCTGTCACTCTTTCCTCTGTAGCTGTGAAAAACGTCACAAAAAGAATTTATGAAAAATGTTGGCACAGGTTTTGCGTGTGTGTATTAGAGCATGAACGATATGAAGTGTAACAGCAAACATGGCACAAGAAATTAAGTCTGTATATATTGGTGTCATGTATGTTGGCTTACATTTGAGAGTGGAGGTGATGCTGTGAGCATGTGTGTGTGTGTATATGTTATATCTTTAAGTGTCCTCACAAGTTGCCATTTCCGAACAAATTTTTCAAAAAAATCTCATCTGTAAGGAGAGCCCCAGCCATACAGAGACAATGGTAACCTAGGTAACGGCTGGTTGTCGGGCATTTGATATATCCCGGCAACAGTTGTTAAGTCTGCGGAGGAAGGCTCTGATGAACTGTTTGTTTCTCTCCGAGACGATAATTACAGCGAAGCTGCTTTTTCAGCAGGTCTTCACTCTCTCCTCCTAATCACCTCACTGTCAGGAGGGAATGATGGAGGGATGAGTGTACCAAACAGGTGGACTGTGGAGAAGGAGAGGTAGATGTGGAGGAAGCCTTTGGCTGGTGAATGGTGGAGGGAGTGCAGGATGGATGTACTGCTGTATGATGAAAAAACATGGAGATAGGAGTTTCCATCTTCAAGACTTTAAGAAAGTTTACATCTGCTTTTCTTGTTTTCTGGTAGTAGATGAAAACTCACACGACATTTTAATCTCACAAAAACACAGAAGTCGTTTTGCAGTTGCATCACTGGAAATGCCTTCACTTAATACACTTGATACTTCGTTTGTGCATTGACTTTACGATGCTTCGTTTGATCTCAGTCGTGAACTCACATCTATCACTCTTCAGCTGTATGCGTGAGAAGTGTGAAAAAGCTGATGATGGCACCCAGTGTGAATAAAAACATTCACTGCTTGATGGCTTCAGATGACTTGTGTTAACACCTCTAAGTTGTTTGTTTTACCTGTCAAGCTGTTCAGAGTCACGAACAGAGTAAGCACACAGTCTCGTCTTGACGTTTAGAAGTCTGAGCCAAAATAAGCGTTGTTTTAATGTATAGATAAATTCCTCCTGACATTTGTTATATTGATGCACATAATGCAGAAACACATTTTTATCATTCTTTGACACTTGGTCTACTGAAAGCAACAGATCCTTGAGCATTTAATTTTCTGCTGTATCAAACTGGCACCACTCCGTGACTTCAGTGTACCGTTATTACTGTTACTCTAGTTAAGATGACTACAGGTACTGACAAAAAAAGGTAAATGTATTATGGTGCGGTGAAAAAAAAAGTATGTGCTGGTGCACCAGAATAAAAAAAGATAGATGCACCAGTGCAACCAGTGTAAGAAGTTACGATGGAGCCCTGTAAGAGTTCAAGTTATCTCAGACCTATAACTTATTGTTTCAACTTATTGTCACACCAGTGAACCTCTGACCTATCAAATAATAATGTCTCATTCTGCACTTGGTAATACTTTAAAAATTGTTTTCATATCAGAACAAAACACCCCAGCATATATCACAAAACGTTTATAGGAGGAAAAGGAAAACAGAAAATACAATACACATCAATAGTACATGGTCTCTATTTTATATACATGGCAACACTACAAAAACTAGAAGAAAACCAGTTGAGATAAAAGGACATTTCTGTTTCATTACAATTTATTTTTAGTCACTCCAATGGCTCGACTCTAAGAATGGTATTAGGGCTGAACAATATGGACAAAATTTCATATCTCGATATTTATGCCAGATATCTCGATACCGATACGATACTATGGGTTCAGTAAAAACTAAGCATTCTTTATAAAAAAATTAAAAAAAAAAAAAAAAAACAGTCTGAACCATTTTCTGGAAGCCCTCTTTAGTGACTGAATACACGGGAATCATGTGTAGTAGAGCTGCCACGATTAGTCGTCTAATCGATGACTAATCGACTATTAAAATAATCGGTGACTATTTTAGTAGTCGACTAATCGGTTTGAGTCATTTTTCATAAAAAAGTACTATAAAAGTAGCCCAAAATAGTCTTACTGCAGCTTCTTATGTTCAGATATTGGCAGCTTTACACACTCTTCTGTGAAAGTGAACTAAAACCCACAAGACATTAGATGACGTAATTTTGGGGTTTGGGTGAGACAGACCGACATTTTTCAACATTTTAACACATTTTTCGATGAAATGATTAGTCGACTAGCAGCAGCACATCTCCCTCGCTCAAAGAGATGTTTGTGATTGGCTGGTTTTGCTGTCGATCCAAGGCAAGCAGGAAATGAGGTTTGTGATTAGCTGGCCTTAGCTGTACATTTCGGGCAAGCGTAAAAAGGATGATTGTGATTGGCTGAGCTGTACATGCAGGTCAAGCTGGGGAAACTCACAGGGAAATTATATTGTCAATATTGTTGCCTTTTGGGATATTAATATCTTGCATGTTCATATCTCGGTATAGATACGATAACAATATATCGTTCAGCCCTAGATGGTATCCATCACAGTTTAGAGACCAACTTCCTTCTTCAGCTTTCAACTGTACTTGATGTTTATGTGTGTCTACACAGACTGTACAGATACCCCTTTGTTCTTATGTCTCTGATAGAGGTAATGGACAGAACTACCAAAGTAAACTTTAAATAAACCGGAATTATTTTCTTGTACCAGACAACTGGCCTGACAAACAGTCAGCATAATGAATCTGGCTTCGTGGTTGCTTATCTTTTTTGTCAGCTTCATATTTGTGAATTCATGCAGTGCCAGAAGTAACTTTTTAATTGTTCAAGGATGGCACTTCCCTGATTGAAGACTTGAGACATCATATCACATATTAAAAAGTGGGGAATATTTTGCCACAAAGTTACAGAATGAACATTTCTTACGGAGTTTTAAGTTTAACAAGACAGAGATTTGAAGTACGCCTAATAAGACAGATTAATCAATTCATATCCATTTAGTAAAACCCTCCCAACCAAGTCTATTTGCATTATAAAGAACTGATTATGCCCATGTGTAACTGTAGCTAAGTCACATTTTATTCTCAGCTCAGGATTGAATGACTTGTTATGAGAGTGTTTTCATTTATTTATGCATTTATTTATTGATTGTTGCAGTGGAGCCCCAGTCAATAGCCGAGGGAGTGTAAGTGCAGAGCATACTAGCACTTACTGTAGCAGACAGGCGATCCTATCCATAGTACATCGATCTGACTTAACACTCTCTCTGTGGTTGGATTCCTCCCGGAGAGAGACAGAAAGGATAACTGAGGAGGACGAGGGGGAGTGACGAGGGAACCGGAGAAAGGGCGATAGATTGACAGAGAAAGTCAAACGGAAAGAAGGAGTGAAGCTGAGGCAGTCGGGTCGATCGCATTGTTGGACTCCCTCAATATGTAATCCGGTTTGATGGTTGAGATTTGACATCATGTGAGAAAATACTTATTTTGGTTGAAGCGTCAGTTTGAATAAATGACATTTCTCTGAAACTTCTATATTTCACAGGCTATAGGTAATCCAGTTTTACATGAAGAGTATAAACCTTGCTACAAAAAAGCCATGTTCCCAAGATGAATTATCCCATGTAAGCCTCTAATCATCCCCTGCAGTACACTACTGTAATTCATGGCAATCCATCTAATAGCTGTTGAGATATTTCAGTCTAGACCAAAGTGGTGGACCGACTGACCATCGTTGCCATCTTTAGTAAACTTATAGTGAAAAATCAGAAAAGTAACAAAATTGTGTGACAGGCATATTTTTGCTTGTCCTTAAATTGACGGGTGACCTCTCAGATTTTTCTTGAGACCTCTTTTTGGTTCCAACCCATCTAATCACAGGCACTCTGTAAAGCATTTCATCAATTTATTTGGATTACTTTTTCAGTGACATTTTTATGCCTTTACTGGACAGGGCCAGTAGAGAGATATGCAAGGGAAATGAGTGGAGAGAAGGATGGGGCATTACATGCTTGATGGTGCCTCAACTCAGCAGGCCTATCAATACATTAATGCCATTTAAATTTTGAGGCATCAAGACATAACAGCCAGAATTCATAGGACACAAATGCAACATGACAAGTTTGCCGTAGCATGCCCTTGGCAGAGCGCGCCTATTATAATCAACAGAAGCTGCTACACTGACCACAGAAGCGAAGCTTGGCTGCTCGGGCATCGTGCAGCTCTTCTCTAGCTGGTCTATTTTTTCATCCCTACGTGCAACTCTGTGGCCATCCAATCAGTAATAACTGCATAGAACTGCATGAAAAAAGTTCAGTCCGTTTGAAAATGATGCATATAAACAGGGGCAATGTTAAGCAGCAGAGCAACCTCATGGGTACTTTTACATTTCACATTAAAAATTAAAATCAAATGTACATCATATGTATATAGTTCAAACAATCCAGGTGTGAAGGGAAGACTGTGGGAACAGAGAAGAACTAACGAGACAGGTGTGACAGAAAACAGGCAGGAAAACACACAAAGACAGGAAGTAAAACCAGACACGACACACAAGGAGAATTTCTACAAAATAAACATAATAACATGAAACAAGGAACACAAACAGAAAACTCCTAAACAAATTCCATAGGATGACAGAATATAAACAAACCCAGGATCATGACAGACAGAGTCTGTGTAGCAGGTAAAAGACATCACTCCGTGACAAGTCATGTCTGTGCGCCATGTAAGATGACTTGAAACGTGACTGTCCTCTATGCATTACCTACAGTAAATCTCTAGGATTGTAGAGAAGCCTTGAAAGACAAGTGAGGGGAAAAGTATTTGTGTTGTGTGACAACAAATGCTTTTAGTCCCATCTAGAACATGAAGTAGTGGTCCACTTCAGCCTCTTGTGGCCAAAATGACACAAAACAAACACCACTGTCCAATTTTCTTTTTCATAAACACAGGAGAGAAAAAAAACTTGAAGTAGAATTGCTAGTCAAAGGATCTGGTGTCTTTTTTTCAGTGCCACCAGAGCTGAAGGACTGAGAGTTTGTCAAGGTGGTGGATGTTTGAAGTAGAGAGAAGCAAAAATCAACCTGCAATGTGCTTGTCCTCTCCAGTAGAATAAAAGAAAGCCAAAAAGTGTATAGGGAGCATGGCCTTACAGTAAATTTGAGACTGATTAGAAAGGTCTGACACAATGTGGAGACTATATGGTGTACCTATCACCTCAACCACACTCACACACCAATCATTTAAGATAATTACATAGAGGTATCACTATTAATTTCTCCATGATATATTGATATTTAAAATGCAAGCTTAACACCTTTAACTGGCCTTTAAATATTCAACACATCCTCTTGGATTTCAGACCTGTGATTGAGTCACACTAAAGGAGGTGATAGAGAAGCAGAGGATCTAATCCTCAGCGTCTACTTCTTTCTTCTCTTTATGATTTATTGATGACACTTTGGATCGACTCCAGCCCAATTTAGGGGGCAGCGGATGGAGGAAAGGGTGTGAGGATGGAGGTGGAAAGGTGAGGGTAGTAGAGATGTCAAGGGGAAGGGAGAGAGGGAGACAAAGTAAGAGAGAGAAGAATAGATCAGATGAAAGGGAAAACACCAAGGGAGGATACTGTTCAAGAGGCAGGCAGAGAAAGAAGTGAAGGTACTTTTTTTTTTTTTTTTTTACCTTAATCATGTATATGTTTTTCCTAGAACAAATATTGCAGAGAGACTAACGGTAGAGAGCCGTACAGGGATCATGATACTTTAACATCCCTTTACATTTACGATAGTGGTGACATATACTCGAGGTATTGTGCTGTACAGTTACTGTGCTTCATTCATCAGATCAGACAAGGGCATAACTGTGATGTTATGTTGCCTTCACTTGATTTGGGAATTGAGCCTTTGCTAAGTCCTGCCTCTCCAATGCAGACTGGCCAATCATATTGTTGTGACCTGAGCCTTAACACGGGGCATCATTTGTTGGGACCTGACCTTGTAACAGGCCTCCAAGGAAAGTATCAATAGGGCTATAATTAATAATTATTTTTAATATGAATGGGGGAAGGGCGTAGCAGGCCCTCCTGTCTGTGTCCTATCTTGGTCGAGGTCCAGGACAAAGAGAGGGCCAGCAGCTCAGGAGAAAAGAGCAACAAGTCTGATGGAGAGCAGAAAGGTCTCCTTGTTGGCTTGTAAAATCATGGGGTCGCATGTCCCTGTGATAGTAATGTCCTGTCAAGTTTGAAGACTGGTCTCTCATTTAGGTCTGACATCATCGGCCAGCACGAACAAGGGTCCGCTGCATCAACTCTGATGCAATTGTTTCAGATTTCCTTCATTTTCAGGCTGGTTTTGTGAATTTCATTTATCAGGATATATCCTTCAAACACATATTGGAAATCCCTTTGTTTGCTTCTATCGAAATAACTTTCTCATTTGCCCATAAAAAAAACTGCAAAATTTCTTCAGGGAGTGCAGTTCGCTACAGTGTGGGCCCCACGGTGACTCCAAAAGCTTGATGCACCATCACAAAAGGGCGGGGCTTAGCATAAGATCAGTTGTGGCCTGCACCTCACACTAAAGCAGCTGTGCAGAACTTTACATTTTCATTGATTATAGTGCCCCCTTTGGTCGAAGCGGTATGGCACCCACAGCCTGGTGTCGTAAAATCTCAACTGCAGCTGGCAATTACCATATGCATTTGTTTTGGACAGCAAGAGGAAAATCATTAATGTTCCGGTGTAACTCTGAATTTCTTATAAACTGAGGACAACTGCCTGCTGTATATTTGTGCGCATGGTCACAGTCACAGATAATTTTGTGGCGTATGATGTAACGTTACCAGACAAAAGCGGTACACATCAGCTAACGTTACATTTAGCTTACTTATAACTTCCATGTCGTCATATATTGAAGTGAAACAACATCTAACAAGTTGGGGTATATTCTCTAAATAAAACCAAAAATTACATACCTGTTGATTAGGAAAAGGGCCAACTCGGGATCAGTTTTAAAACCTTTCAAATCTCTCAGCTCTCTCCACTTGGTGAATGCCTGACCGAGGTTTACACGCATTTGGGCTCGAGCCCTATCACTGTCCCGTTTAGCCTTCTTCTGTTCTTTTTCTTTTAGATGTTGCTCCTTCTTTATCCGCCATGACATCGAAAGTACAACCAAGTCCTTATAGATACATCTGGTAAAACTGTTATGTGTTCAGCAATGTCCGTTACGTACCGCTTACTCGAAGAACACTCTCTGTAAACATGGCTCTTCTTCTTCTCTCTATTTATTGGCAGATCGCAAACAGCTTCCAGGTGCATAGCACCACCTACTGTACAAGAGTGTGCAATGTGTCTGAAATCATTCACTACTCCCTACTACATGTCATTTAGCCTGTTTCTTAAATCCTACTCGTAAACACGGCTTCTTCTTCTTCTGTGGTTTAATGGCTGCGGGCCGCTGCGGGCCGCTGCGGGCGTGCAGACTTATATCCGCCTCCGGGTGCCGTGTTCTGGTTTGCTGACTTCCGCTGTGTCCGACCCGACCGAGGCTACACTAAATAGCCATATAGAGAAAGGCTTTTTTGTCGCTGTTGGGTTCAAATAAATATGGGGATCTTCAAGGGGGGGTGATATGAACTAGGGGTAGTTTTATAAATGGTAAAAAGTTCCACACAGCTGCTTTAACTTGGAACTGTTCAGGTGCTGACAATGGCAGAAAATTTTATGCCAAAATGGACACTTGGGGGGATGTTGTTATATTTTTTTTTACGTTTTGTATGTCAACAAATCACATCTTTAAAAAAATAAAATAACAAAACCCATCAAAGTACAGGAGAACTGATAGTGGAATCCTTAATTAGGTTGAGGACAAACAGAAGCGTTGACTCATTAATTCGCTAGTTCACATATTATAACACACATTACTTCTCCTACTTTGTGTCACTAGTCAGTAGCTGGCTTCTATGCTCTCTATGCTCTACATGGTAAGCCTAGCCTAGCATAAAGACTAGAGGCAGGGGGAAACAGCTAGCCTCTGTCTGTGCAAAGTGGGAAAAATACACCTACCACAAACTAAAGCTGAGAAATTAACATGTTTCTCGGTTAACCCACACTCTTCAAGTGTTAGTGTTTGAGAGAGAGAAGTGTGGAAAAGTGATGTTGCTGTCCAGAGGAGAGGGAGAGGGAGAGAGAGAGAGAGGGCACAGACAAGGATACAGCATCTATGAACAATGATGGCCATTAAACAAACTGTCTCTCCTTCCCTCCCTCTTTCTCTCTCTGTCTTTCTCTCTCTGTGAGCTTGTACTGTACAGCATCTGGATTGGACTGCTGTATTTTCTTGTCCTGAGTGTCCTTATCCACCTGGATTCTCCTCCATTAGCTAGATTATCTCCGCACTACAAGTGGGTCAGCAGATCGGCCATAGCTTATTAGTCAGAGGGAGCAAGGGAGGGAGTGGGTGCTTCAGAGATAGACGGAAGAAAGATAAAGATGAAAACGTTTGAGCGGAAGTGTGAGCAGAATATTTTAAAGCTTTACAAGGAAACATTTGCATGTAAAACTGTGCCTGTATTATCCACAAACATTACAATGTGGTAATAGAGAGGGGCATCCTGCAGCCTTCCTTGATTTACCCTGTGTTCCCAAATGAAATCCTGTTTCCATTAGTCATTGGTGGGAAATCCTCTCCGTGCACAGAAAGTGAATATACTTCAATCCAGAGAATGGGCTCTGCTGTGTTATGTTGTGTATCTTGTTAGCAAGAATGTAGATTATAATAAAATGAAGTCATCGGATTGCTTCCAACAACTTCAACTAAGAAGTCAGGGCAGTCTGTTCAATATGTTACCTTGAAGGCAAAACCCAGGACAAAAGAGTTCACAGAGCACTTGCTACTGCTTGTAAATCTTAATTGCTGTGAGCACACGGTAGTAATTAAAGATAGGTGTATCAACATTTCCTCCTGTGGATTTTGGCAGCTGGATAGTCAGATGACACTGTGGGTTTCTGTTCCAGTGAAAATGACGCCCTCACTTGTAACTTTGGTATTGTGGTCACTAACAGGATTAAAAAAAAAACAAAATTATAATCTCTACAAAGTGACATCATTTTACAGAGTCTGTGGGTACTGAGGCTGAAGCCTGTAATTTACTAAATTGGCCTGTGCAGCTCTAAGAAAGAAAAGGAGGACAACATAGTGTGATTTCATCCACTGGCCAAAAGGATGTGCTGCAATTCAGCCCAGTCGCCAGAAAAAAATGTTGGCATTGTATATTTCTGCACAGCACAGTTACATTACATTTGTACATTTCATACGTATTGTATCACTGTTTCTAAAGAGACATAGTTGTAATTTCATGTATATCAGTTGACTTCAGCATCAGGAGGTGGAGGGGATGGTGTATGGCATGACACCTAGGCGGGACAGCTGCTAATCTGCAGACTGCTGTCCAAGACCAACAAACAACAACACCAGTATTTTTGTGAGCCATTGCTGTTTCCAGCAATGCTTGTGGCACCAAACCTGAGTATTTTAAGCCATAACATGGTCTTTCCCAAACCATAACCAAGTGGTTTTTGTACCTAAACATAATTATACATTAACTATGGCATTACAGAAACGTAATGAAATCCAATGTTTCAACATATCCACTACATATGAATGTACATATGTTACATTATCCATGATTTGTAGAAACATATAATGCCAACATTTATTCTGGCGACTGGATTGTGCAGTTGGAGAGTTGATTGTGATTCCAGCTTCTTAAATGTGAATATTTTTTGGTTTCTTTAGTCCTCTCTCTTTTTTGGGTTGTGGACAAAATGAGACACTTGAGGATGTCATTTTGGGCTTTGGGAAACTCTGATTGCCATTTTTCATCTTTTTTGGACATTTTACAGACCAAACAACTCAACAGCTAATCAAGGAAATAATGGGCATATTCAATTGGTTCTCACCTGCAACTCATCAAATGTTGCGTGGCACCCCTTAGCGGTGGTATGGGAGGGGACAGGCAACGGTATTTGTTGATGCTCTGGGCAACTGCTGTAGTAGTTTGTGAGAAAGTGTGTGAGTGAGAGTGAGAAAGTCCACACAGGAGGGCAGGGAGGGGATGTGGATGCATCAAACAAACTCTGGATTCTCACCTGGGACAACACTGTTTGCTTTCTGTGTAAAATCCAAAGTCAGTTGAGTTGTTTTAATAAGGACATAGTTTGCTTGTATGTGTAGCATACTATGCTTACATTAGTAACAAACACACCCTTTTTTAAGGTAAACCATGATATTTTTTCTAAACTTTACTATGTTTTTTTATTGCCTAAACCTGATGAAGAATACATAAGAACAAAGTTTTTACCTGTATTCTAAGTTTATTTTGAAGAAGACTATGCATTCAACAAGCAGAAACTGTACATTTCTTGTAAGAACAGAAGTAAATTGACATGACAGAGGAGCTGCATATTGCAAGTTTATATGAAAATGAAGACGGTGCTGTTTTTCAGAACATTGCGTTTTCAGGCACATAAAACGCTGCTGTCGAGTAAACGACCAGCCAAAACGCAACAGAAGTTTACCATTTTTGGTTGAAGTTGTTGTTGTATAAACCTTATGGACAATGAAAATAATCATTAGTTGCAGCACTAGTAGGCTCTGTAGAAGATGATAATATGTAACAATCATGATTCTGAGCGTGTGCATTACTGTCAGGTAGCGTCCTCATTATGATATCGAATTATTGTGGAACCTGTAAGGATACTTTTCTCTAGTTGTACAAAAGTATCACTAACACAAAGGTTGATATCGATAATTTATTTTTTAAGAGCACATTGCTTAAATAAAAAGTTCCTTTATTTAGATTGATTTGAAGTGGCTGAGGTATCAGTGGGATACCACGCTCTGCAGTTATCAAATAATAACACACATTATTGTTTGATGAGAGAAAGAAAGTCCCTCAGGCACATTCACAAGCAAATTGGTTTGTTAAGTTTGATTTTGTTTGACCTGGGAACAGTTGGTTTGAAGTGGACTACTTTATATGCAGCAAAGACACAATCACATTTTGCAAGCATTTTTTGTTGACATAGTTTGCTACAATTACATAATAATGAGTTTCCTGGAGGGAACGATAGTAAGCATATAACTTTATTACTGTTATGTATTATTAAATATGTGCTGCCCTTACAGATGTCTTCTGTTTTTATTAGTTTTACGCTAACTGCAGCTCCTCTCCCATTAAAGCTCTTACAGAAAATGGAGGAGGGTGCAACAACAGGGTCTAGTACTTAGATTTCCCATTGGGATATGCCAACTCTGAAGTGTCGGTTTGAAGTGACTCTGAGCATCGCACTTAATGGCAACCCTATGTACGAGTGCAGTTCAGTGGCTAAGACATGACTTTTATGCTGAGGGGCAAGAAGAATTCCCTCACAGTATGTGATTGTTGCAAGAGAAAGAGAGATATTCAGTAATCAAGCATGACTGTGAAGAAGTTGGTTAACATTTGGGTTAGATAAGCAGCAGAGTGGGTTGATGGCAGAACGTGTTGCTGATGAAAGGCTTTCAATCTGATTCAGCATGAAAACACTCCATCTGTCTGTTCTCTGTGGTTTTTCCTCTCTACACTTCTCTGTAATGATACTACACTCGCTTCAACGTTATCAGCCTCTCTTCATTAGCTGGTGTCCATGCAGCGTCCTACATTGTACGTGTTGTTTAAGCATGTGTTGTAACATAATGATTGGTAAGAGTTGCTTTTATGGTGCACATACTGTTGCACTTTAACAATACACTGTGTACACAAAACCACCTCCTGAACACACACACACTCCAAGAGCCATCCATCACTCACAATCTGTTTGTTAAGGGACATCTAGTGTGACAGCTTGCTTGTCACTGATGTGGAGGCGAATAGAATGCAGGCAATATATGACTAAAGGAATATCAGTGAAGAGGACAGATGACTTGTTAGTTCATAACAAGTGATAAATGATAGATTAGACAAATTATGATAGAGGAATGTGCAGTGGTAAAGCAGCATAATCCAATAACATAGCTATTTAATATAATAACGGTGGTGAGGTTAAACAGGTATAGCAGCCCTTTGACTGTGGATCAATCAAATCAAACCACTGCTTAAATGCATTTCTCAATATTTATGATTATGACTCAGTATTTCACAGATAAATTATTTCTTTCCAGGGTGTTAGTGTTTTGTGTGCAAATATTATGTGCAAAACGAGAGCTAGCTCTGTATGGAAGCAATCTGTTTTCTTTATTAAACAATAAATAAAACATTTTCTCACTATGGTTGGCACATTTAGGAATTAAGTGTGAGGACAAAAAATGGCAGATATTATTTTTCAGATGAGCTTATTAATAAATTGTGGGGAAAACTGGATATTATGGTAAGAGCTAGGTATGAGACAGTAGCTATATTCTATTTATCTAAATACTGGTGTTATTTAATGAAAAAAATGTGACATATGCTTTGAGTTGAATAAGTAGTTCAATCTACTTGCTTCATGATCATGTATTTCTAAAGGGGGGGCTTTGGAGTTTTTGAAAGGTGTTTTTTTTTTTTTTTTTTTTTTTAACAAACAAACCTATGCTAGCAATTTTTATGCAAGGCTTAATGCATCCCTGACCCACCTCCAGAGAATAAAGCTATTGCTTGTTCTCTTTTGGCACTTTTAAGGGCAGAGCTAGCCTTGTAACCAGAAGTATATGCAAGCTTATAGTTTATTTGCCCTGGCAAGTGTGTCTGGTCCCCCTAGTGTTTAGACAGATTTTCAGCCTACCTGGCCAGAGTCAGGCCAAACACTAGACGATGATCAGACGATGACTGACAGCTTGTGGAGCCTTTGAGCTTTACCCTAATTGTGTGATGACATCATTTTTGGTTCGTACAATCTCGTGCTGGGGACATTCAACTTTAGCATTTTTTTTGGTGTCCATAGTTAATCTCCTAGCTCTGTTTGGGTCTACACCAACTCCTCAAGGAAGTTCTTTAGCTTTTTAGCTAATAAATACTCCACTTTGTTCACCAGCTAGTCGCTAACTTTGTCTTTCTGTTGCTGTACAGGTAGTGTAGAGTCACTTCATTACAGCTTATATTAATAAAAACAGCTGCCAACTGCAACTGAAAACATGGTTGATTAGAGTGGCGATACGGGCCAAAAACCAAAACAATCCACCAAAAGAAGCTAAAACTGCAGAATCTGATGTTTCGTCACTGCAACCCCTTTGTCGTTACACACATTTGTTTGTTAATGTAAAAAATCAGCTGTAAAACGCATGTTAATGAAAAATAGGATCAACACATATTGGATCTGTCTCTGTATTTCATATTCACATCATTTCTCTTACTTTTGGCAACTCAACAAACAATATAAACAGGCGTGTAATTATCAGCCCTCTACATGGAATGATCACTGGGGTTAGCAGTGGATGTCCATCATGTCTGTTTCACACACATTGTGCCACCACGATGCTGAAAACATTACAGAATACCCAAAGTCATTTGTCAGTTTGCCTTGCAGTGAGAATGCCCCAACTCACCTCATTAGGCATTCATTCAATGCATTTCCAACATTATTTATCACACAATTTTCTTTGCTGATAACATAAACTCCCCAGCCTCAAATCGAGCATGAAAACTGAGGAGACTCCATCAAAATTTGTCAATTCCATTTATCTTTTCTCAGTCTATCCATCATGATTTGCATAAAAGAACAAAGAAGGAAGCCCAGCCAGGGAATGATGAAAGAATACACTTGTGAGTTTCCCTTTATATCTGTCTCTGCCTTTTGGTCCATCTATAAGTCATCCACTTCTTCTTTTTATCTGTCAGATATAGGACTGCGGGCTACTTAACAGTATAACAGTGCAGTAGCTGCAGGAAGACAGATGGGTGGACTGAGTGAGATGGACATTAGATGGACAGACGGATAGATAAAGGCAGACAGATAAAGGTTAGGTGAGGACAGGACGGGTTAAACACTGGACACTGTTCTACATTCCTGAGCTGCCTAGCATACTTTTCCTAGTATAGCTCCTTCTGGGTGGCATTATATCTGATGTGTGTGTTCCAAGCTACTGTTGCCTTTGTTTTGGAGGAGCTGGAGCTGGAAAGCTGTATGTATACCATCCTTCATGTGTCTGGCTGCTTTGGCACAAACACACACACATTCAACCTCTGCGATAAGTTATGAAGCTACATGCCCAGAGTGTGAGTGTGTGTGGTTTTGTGCATGCCATATATCTTTCTTTTTTTATTACATGACTTTTACAATATGAATCTCATTATATTATTCTACAAGTTTGTCCTTGCAAGGAGGATCTCTCCATATCAAGATGTATCATATCAGCGTGTGTATGACAAGATGTAAAAGTGTTTCTCGTCCTCGTCTCCGTCCCTGCTGTGTAGATCTGCTCCGTGTGCTTTAGTTTGGGAATTCTCCTCACGCAAACTCCCTCCAAGGTTGGGCCTCCCCTGTCCTCTCCTGCTTCTCATTTCTCAGTCCTCCTCCAGTTGCCCTTCCCTGTATGAGCATCATCAACACTGGCACGGACTCTGACGAAAACAGCGCACGACTTCCTGTCGTTTCCATCGTTTGTTTGATACACTCCATTTCTCCTCGGCTGTTTGTTCATTCCAGATGAGGGGAGATGGGTCAGTTTTCACTGAGCGCACCAAACTTCATCTGGCTCTCATCAGGGGCAGCAAGTGTTTTTTGCATGGACTATTTTTCAACAGACATCATTCATCATCCCCTTTTATGTTTGTTTGTGCAGCCCTGTCTGACGAAAAATTACCCCAATATTTGTATTATATTGCTCTGGGGATTTATAGCATGTCGATGGCACTCAAAAGTGAGTTTCCCATTGGTATCCTAATTGTGTTACCATAAATTTCCCATGGGGACTATAATATTCAGCAGGGGAATCACGGTAAATTCACTGTACATTCTCTATCTCATATAGCCTGATCATCAGACTGAATGGCCATTTTTACTGTCGCTTTATTATTCAGTCGGACATTTTGGGTATAAAAGCCATTTCTGTGCAGAAGAGTTTGTTATTTTAATTGCATCAATCATTAATCATAAATGACTGATGTAGTAGTTGCTCAGAGTGGTTAAAGTGGACGTATTATGCTCGTTTTCAGGTTCATACTTGTGTGGATTTTACCAGGACATGTTTACATGCCTGAGCCCAATTAGAAACCAGAATTTCCACCACAAAAATATTGTATAATATAATAAAATAATCTATTACAAACTAAAGTTAGCCTGAGTCTATTCAGTGAGGTAACAGACGTACACAATCTCTGCCATGCATCTCCTCCTACTGAATGTACAGCCCATCCCAAATGTGTGTAACATTTCTCATCATTAATAAGTGCGGGAGTCAGGATGGGTTGATGGCAACACACAGCCTATACATTATTCAGCCTATACATTATTCATGGCATTACACAGACTATATGGTCTACATTAAAAGAAAAAGAAATTGGAGCAAACCTGGCCTGTTTCAAGCTCCTGGTAATTCTGAAAAATTACGTTCCGACCCAGTCCTAACGAGTCGGGCCCTATTGGGCTCAGGCAGAGAATCAGCTACACTTCCCATAATGCAGCTCAGTAGTATCTTTTCGTTACGCCCTCCCTATCTCTAAGCACAAACTTATTAAAGTTATTCACAGTAGAATAATGCACTCTATAATTCGTGAATTAATTTTGACATGTAATTTTGGTGAAGTCCATTTTTGGTGTTATTTTTCATTTCCTGGGCGATATGATATTAACCTTTATTGTCCTGTTTGGAATGATAGGTTGTCATGGAGTATTCATATGTCACTTCTTTTCCTTCTGTGCTTCAGAAATGCCTTTTTTTAATTGCAAGTTACTCTTTTGCAAAAGTGCCACCTGATTCCTTTTGACCTGAGTGTCCATCGTGACCATTACAGAATATTACACAGCTGCTGATGAGATAAACCTGTTCCCCGAGACCGCCAGATAGTGTTAACCCCACGTCTCTCCACTGGTGATGGGAGGGCATTTCTGTGCTGTTCTGTTAACTGTTTACCCATTTACCTTCTCTCTGTAGTCCACAGGCCATCTGTCAGCTCTGTGTATGTGTGTGTGTGAGAGAGAGTGTGTATTTTTTGTTTTAATACTACTTTAGTGCAACAAACCATAAAAGGCTCGTATTGGGACACCTCAAACACACACATTCATTTAGGGAGTTTCTTGCAGTGAAGGTTACCAACGGGCTTCTGCACACACACGCACATACACTGCCGGACATGTGTTGCGAGTTTGTCAGACAGACAGACTTGGAGTCAGCACGAGGAGGGAATTCCTTCATCTGCACGCGCCTTCAAGCTGCACATGTGTTCAGCATCTGCTCCACACACACATACACACACATAAGGAGAGTGAGTGGGAGAAGAGATGACGATAAACACTGAGCAAGAAACAAAAAAAAAAAGCTTTTTTTTCTAGCATTCCACAGTCTTTTAAGCGCTGTCCTTCTAACCTCCCATCACAGCCTGAAAGAGCCCTCTAAAGAGCTGCCGGAGAGGCTGTTAAGAGTGTGCGCCGTCTCAAGGTTACGAGGCGGACTGATCTGATGCTGCTCTTTTATGTACCATGGATGCCACATTCTCCTCTCAATGGCAAGTGATTCACCCGCTCTTGACGTCTCAAAGGGGATCCACATATGCCGCTTGCTCCTTTGAAGGTCGATCGTGTGAGGGTGCATATGAATATAAGCATGTGTTTGTCAGGCACACAAACATTGCGTGTGTGCTGCGCTTCATATACAAGCACAAACGCATGCACTGCAGTGTGCGTGAGGTGTTTTTCTAACTTTCTGCTCTGTTAGCCGCAGTTGGAATGAAAGCATATTGTTTGCCAGAACACATGTACTGTAGTCATCTCTAAAGGCAAGAATGCAAATGTGATTCAGGACATTAGAGGATTAATTACCACTAGCCCAGTGAGAGTGGGAGAGCATGTAATACATGCAATATATAATTGGCAACGTAACGTTGCCCTTACATTTTCTGTGTTTTTATTCCCAGATGATAAAGTAGGTTCTGCAGTTTGAGCTGTTGTAGCAATTAAAGGCCTTGGTTTGTTGGTGCTGCACTAACACATCTTTGTTTCTCTCCACATGTTGCAGGATGTTGGAGTACTCCCCCAGCCTGCAGAACGTCAGTTTCTCTGCGGTGAGGACGGTTCGCGTGCTGAGACCTCTGAGAGCCATCAACAGAGTGCCAAGTGAGTGCAGACCTACTGGCCTTTCACACTTAAGCTCTCTTTTACCAGACTCTGGATTCCAGAACACTCTGTCCTCTAATATCGCAACACTTGTGGCTTCCTCTGGACACAAATACACGTCTTTGATCTTAAAGTGAAGCCAGGCCGCTAAAGATACAGACAGTGTGTGTGACTTTTAGGCTGACCATTGCTTTAGGCCATTGTGAGTGGCATCAGTGCAAGTTTAGGGTGTTACCACAGATGATCTGGTGGTGTGTGAGCTTCAGATGTGAATCTCTTACTCTTCACAAAAAAAATCAAGTTTTATAAGACTTCCAAACATAGTGTGAGCCACTTAAGGGGTAAGTTCTGTAATTTTCAACTTGGACCCTATTTTCCCATGTTTTCATGTCCAAGTGGCCAATGGGGAAAACATACAACAAACTGTCAGTTTTCATCCAGTATAAAAATATATCCAAGTCACCCTCTAACTGGGCCTTAAAATAAGCTTGTAGCCTCAATATTTCAAGACTGCTTTATCTTTGTCATCAGAAATGACAAAGACATAATGCAAATACATAGAATGTAGACACTGTAAAATTCAGTGTAAAATTATCATTGGCCCTAAAACATTTAGTCTTTTGGATCGTGAATCAAAGAAGAGGACTGGCCAGAGCCAATGTGCATGCCACACGCTTGAACCAAGCTTTTAATCCATAACAGACCACTTATGACATCATGTAAGACTATATTTTCTGGTGTTTGAGCACTGGTAGTGTGATGGAACTTGACCACATAGTTATTAGTGGTTGTACCCGTACAGTGTGTAACATCCGTGGCAGACTGGGAGACTACACAGAGCCCCCTGTGTACGTGCGTACCCCTTGTCAGTTTCTGAATGTGCATTCACTCCCAGTCAGAAGGCATTACATCATTACCGTGACACGGAGTTGTCACTGTCAGTTAGGGATGTTTAAATGTTACAGTATAGCTAATGTTAACAGAAGGGTGTCATACTGAAAGTTTGCAATAAAAGAACAAGTAAGAGATAATTGAGAGGTATAGAGAGAAATGTGCAACTCTCCCCCTGTCCAACACTTAATATCTGTCTGTATGCTAAATATGAACCTTGAAACCTGCAGTTTTCCCCTGCTTCCAGTTTTTATGAGAAGCTAAGTGGCTGCTAACTGTAGCTTCATATTGACATCCTGCCATGACAGTGGTATCAATCTTCTCATGTAACTCTCTGTAGGAAAGCAAATGGGCTAATTTTTTTAGTAAGAATCCCCATAGACCACCATATTAAAATACACAAATGTACAGCAGAAATAGACATGTTTAGCTCATTTCAACGTTCATGACAACTGTATAACTGTATAGCCCCTTTTACACTGCTAGATTTTAAGCGAATGCGAATGCAAGCTGCGAGTGTTTAGATACACAGAGCCGGATTGGCGAGTTGATCTGAGGTGCCCAATTTTCTGCCGCATAGGGGTAGACATATTGGTGTAACCTTTTTTGTTTAAGAAGAACAAGGCGCCCCTCTGCCATGGGAGGGGCTGTTGATGACTTGTGGGAGGAGCTGTTGATGACGCCGCATGTGCGAGCCACTGGTGGTGGACTAACAGGAAACAGCTGATACCAGGAATGAGCAGCTAGCAGCAAGAGGGAAACGTAAACCTGAAAGACACTATAAAGATGAGCAACTGGGGAGACAAGGAATTGCGGGCCCTCCTTGCCATCGTAAATGATGAGGCCATTCACTGACAGGGATGGTGAAGGACGGGCCAACTTATGAGAGAATTGCCGAAGGACTGACCAGCCGCAGCTTCCCTCAGAGTGTGTCACTGTTTACGTCACACACTGAGCTACACGTTTTGTTACTTGCTCATGCCCCCATTGCACTGAAAAAGGCACATTCTGTATGAACTCAAGTAGGCAGGCGGCCGATTTTGTTTTAATACTGCCAATGCTGAACGAAGACTGATTGGGCTTTCATACAGGAGGTAAATCAGATTGATGGATGAGAGGAGCAGCTGCAGCAGGGGAATGAAAACTTTTAGACCCAGTGCAAAGAACAGATGTTATTATTATGGTGCTACACATAAAGGAATGTACAGGAAACACTGTCACCTGTTTCACTTTAATTAAGGTAAAGTTACACATAATTAATGTCCAAATCAGGTCACTTCTGGCTCCAAAAAAAAAAAAAAACAAGATCAAACTTAAGGCGTTGAAATGGGAGTCCGTAAACCAATGGGTCATGGTTTTTCCATTATTTTATACAGTCTATGTTACAGGCACAAAACAGTTACTCAGGTATATAATTACTTAACCAAAGGGCTCAACTGAGTTCATCTATCCCACAAAACTTAAAGCAAGCTGCAGAGCCATGCTTAGCCATCTCTGAGATTTCAGTTTATGTGTATGTATTCTCCAAAATCCAACATGTCCTTGAGAGTGTTCACCTTTAAGGATTTAGTATGTGATTCTGTAGAAAGGTAGCTGATTGTTAAGTTTTATTCCCAGGTGGACAAATACAGAATCTTGTTGTTAGATGCTTGGTGTCTGCACACTTTTGTTTCCAGATTAAGATACTTGTTAGCCAACCAACACAATGACAGGTGGCAGTAAAAAATGACATGTCTCTTTTCCTTAATGTGGAGAGACTGACTTCTGTAATAGTTTGAAGTCAAATGTCACAGTATTAGTATTTAAACCAAACACTGAACTTTAATATTTGGCACCAAAGAGCCACATTAACTGACATTTGAGAACAATATCACAATGACCAACAAGTGATATCTTGCTTCTCATGATTAATCGGACTTTGTAGCAGGAGTTATTAGCTGTATAAATGTACCTTATCTTAATATTCTGCTCCCCTGTCCTAGTTCTTGCTTCAACTGGGGATCACACAGGTAGATTGAACTCTTACTCAGCATTGGAATGTGGGTCAGGGACACACCAGTTCACACTTAGTATGCTGCTTTGACTGTGTCCCTGTCTTTTGGATTCCCCCAGACGGCCAGCTTTGGACTCAAACAGATTTATATGCAATTTTCCAACTCACCGAATTTTATTAAAGGACTGTAGCTCATAGCTACACTCGCACACACAGACTATCACACTTGTTCATTGCGACAAACGCACAAAATCCCTGAGTCGCTCGCTCTATCCGTCATCCTCCCCCTCCCTTTCTTTTAAACACTCACATATTATCCTAACCCCCCCAAAATGGTTCCATATTTCACTCCCCTTTTCTTCCATCGGTCTCCATTAGAGTTTAATCAGCACAGATTGAATTTCCAGTGCACATATTAAGGCTTAAATAAATCATGAGCATTTTTATACCCACCCAGTAGTCGACTCTGCGCATTCCTTCTCACCTTGATTCCACCCCCTGCAATGCTTTCATTTAAATACAGACCCTAATTATGTCATTAGCTCTCTCAATTGCACAGAGGAGATTGCAGACAAACTGAACAATGATCCCAGGATGTGTGTGTGTTTATGTGTGTGTGTGTGCATGCAGGTGTTTACCCCTTGTAGGTGCAAGAATGGGACATCAACCTCCTATCCGTCTGCCAATGACACTCCCAAACCCTTTTCTGTAATCTTAACCTCTTGTCAATTAAGCCGTCGTAGGGGTCTTGTGCTGCTCATTAGCCTACACACTCGGAGAGCACACAGTCTCACTCATTAGGCATCCAACAATTCCTCATCCTAATCACAGGACTAATAGCTGCATTAATGTGCGGATGATTTGGTCTGGTTCTGGCCCTGCGGGGAAAATGTCATTGGGTAGAGTGGTGGTGATGGTGGTGGTGATGGTGGTGGTGGGGGGGGTCCCCAAGTGTTTTGTATGGCTGATATCTGTCTTCTGCCCCCCATCCCTCCACCAGCCTAATCAAGTCCTGGGGAGAAGCTCGCAGCATTCATCATGACTTGGTGGAGATGCTTATTTTGGAGCTCAGACTATTTTGAGTCACACTAAACTGAATCTGAATACTGTGAGTTAATTTGCTACATGTAAGACTAGATTCATGACACTGACAGGTGTTCTTCTCCTGTTCCATTATTAAGCAGTTGATGGGTTGGTAGGAAATGGTGGCAAAAGGGCAAAGCTACAGTTTGCCCTTTAAAGTTCGGCAAACACCAGAAATCTGACCTGCCTAATTGGCGATAATACAGAAGAGGTATGGAGTAGGGATGACATAGATGTTGCAACATAAAATGTGACAACATCCACAGATTTACATTTGTTTCAGTGCAGCGGCAATGAGATATACTTGTACAGTATAGTTGCCCACACACAAGTTGTTATCACGTAGGATCCTCCTCTCATTCTCACAGAGTTCATCCCTGGTCTAAAAGGATAGATGCAGATTTTTCCAATTATATCTTAGAGTATGGACAGGAGGAATAATAACAGTGACCGATAAATGTATTGTACGTAGAGAAATGTGAGTATTGTTTTAAGACAGACTTTAAAAAAAAGTATGTGTGAGTTCTTCAATCATGTGCTACATTGACTGAAAGTATTACAGGGTAACTTTTAGCATTGTAGCTATTTTTAAAAATTAATTAAGCGTCCAGTGTGTAGGATTTAGAGGGATAAAATGTTAGAAATGGAATATGATATAATAATCAGAATTCTATTTTCATTAGTGAATAATCACCTGCTTCTAAGAGCTGTTGTGTTTTTGTTAGCTTAGAATTAGCCCTTCATATAAGGTGGGTACTTTTCTACGATAACTGCTATGTTGCACTGCCATGTTTCTACAATAGCTCAGAATGGACATACCAGAGCTTGGCTCCAAACAGTCCTTTTGTTTCTGCATTGAAGTGGCAGCTTGCATTTGGTGGCCTGAATGCACCTGAAGACCACCGGATGTTTTTCCACACTCTTAGAAAGGAAGGGGTGAGTTCAGTTGGTTGCAACCTGTAACCTCACCGCTAGATGCCACTACACACTGGTCCTTTTCATGAGTTTTGGAGGTAGTCAGTGCTTGACAGGAAATGTTGACCTGATGGTGGTGCAAAATGGATCCTTAAAGTCTCTGGATTCATTCTATTAGAATCACTAAGGCAACTGATAATAATGATAAGAAGAATTGGGGAATACTGTATACTGTCATACCATGATATGTTATTGAGTCATTTATTGTACCATGAAAATCTCATACTGTTGCAACCCTACACATGAGTAAATGCAGGCAAGTGACCATCACCGGCTGAGGTAATACTTGCTGCTGAATATGGGCAGTGCTGAATGTGATGCACACAGACAGCTAGCTTGCTAATAAATACCAAGAAGTATGATGTTATTGGTACATATCCCTTTCCCTGCATCTCATATGCTTGTCTCCAGACTCACTGCCAGCCAAGCAGCATCTATAATGTGGGGCATTTTGTATTTTTTCATGGCCTAATCATGTATACAATATCAGCTGGTTAGACACAACAACAATCAATGTCTCCTATACACACATTCGCCGCTACTGGGTGAGGCTGCAACTTTGCCGGTCAGAGTTCACCAAAGTTGAACTCCAAGATGCGAATTTGCTTTGCCATCATTCACCAATATTAATTTGCACGTATGTGACTGTGCCCTAAAGCTCTTGGGATGTTACACTCTAAAGTCATGCAGCATGAAATTCCACTGCTGTCCCACATCCCTAGGTCACTCTAATCCAGTGTGAATAGCTCTGAACAGTTACTATATGTGCTAGCATGAATGCTAATGATCCTAAGGTAGTATACAAGGCTCAGGTGTCCATCCACCGGTCGACAGAGAGCTGCTTGTCACATAAACAGCAATTACTGTAATGCAACGACCTTCCTATTTTTGTAATATAGTTGCCAGGTAAATAAAAATATATTCCACAGCAAAGGGTATTTGAAAGCATACAAATAAACAAGCTGTCATCAGTATGGATAGATTAACTGTCCAGAATTGATCCTCAGGTTACTGTCGTGAATGAGAAGCTGCCAGTTTTGACATCATAAATCCTAAAAGAGGAACCAACGTGTGTATTAATCTTTGTTTTGGTGAGGATAAGAGAAATGTGTTGTCACTGTGTATAGTGGAGATGTAGCTGTATTTCAATATTAAGTGTGAGAGTAGTCTAGTAAATCATAACCTGACACAATCCAGATATAAGGTGCATATTAATGCCAGGTTGAAACAGAGCCAGGGCTGATATTTGTCTGAAGGTACAGACCAGACAGTGTTGCTGGCTGATACACACTGTGGATTAAAAGCTCATATCTGTGTGTATTTACAGGTCAGCAGGGTTCATTCAGTCTGTCAGTCCAAGATGGTGTAAACTTTCCATCTCCAGCCTCTTGGTTGACGTTCTTGTTGATAGTTGTCACTGCTGCCTAGAATGTAAGCCATCTGAACCTGGATCAGCAGATGTGTAAACTGTTAGTACTCACATTCCTCTGCCTCGATGTCTACAGCCCCATACTGCCCTTTTCTCCCCCTCTCCCTGTCAGTTCCCTCTTACATTAAGCTTGTATTGGAACACAAGGCTGGAGCTCATCTTAACACACATACACACCCACCCACCCTCAGACTTGTATTAACGAACACATTGTTCCTGGTGTCCACGTCCTCAGCTTTGGCATTGATTGATGTGCTAACATGGCACTCCTGCCAGTGGAAGTGACAGATACATTTCGCAGGCTTCATCCGCCGGCTGCCAACAAAACCAAAAATCTCGGGCTGTACCCACCACATCACCACCTACCATCTGCCACCTGATTGGCTATTACCCTCACGTCCAGTACTGGCCTGCAGGGACCTTGTCCCAGGCCTGTCATTGGCTATATCAAGGCAAATATGACAACTTGTGGCTTACCTGTGTCGGGTCTTAATATTCAAAGGGAGTGGCTCGCCACTAGTGTCCAAAAAAAACAGCATGTTTTCCTGGCTAACGAGAGGATCCTCCTTCTCTGGAAGGAAAGAAACATTTGCTTATGGCATGGAATTAGATAAGTTGCTTTTGTGAGGTTGTATTATGCAGTTGCATTGAGAATGCCTAGCTAATGCAAGGAGCAAAAAAGAAAGAAATAACTTGAGACACCCAAACCTTTTCTTTTTTCTATTTTCCTTTTTGCAAAGGGTGCTAAATAATAAATAATTGGATACTTTTCCATTTAGAATCTATTATGAGCAGATACTACTTTTGTAACCTTGATTCTGCTACAGTATGCAAATAGAAGTGAAAAGCTGTTTTACTTTCAGGCCTCAAGGCACTGAAACCTAAAATACTGATTTTAGAATGCTGAAATATCATTTTCTGTCTTCTGTTTGTAGGAGTAAAGGTGTCATTGTTATACACAGAGAAGGAAAATAACTTTCTTTATCCTCAGGCTAAAGTGACACATTTATTTCACTATCGAGCAGACACTATTTTTTTTTTTAAGCCGAACATATTTTTGGAATAGAAAAGGACCACAGGATGATGGTTGCTCACCTGCCAAAGCGCCTGGTTTGGTGGCCATGCCGGCCAGCTGCAGCCTGAATTTACAATTCATTATTTTCCTGCTGGCTCTTGATGATGTATTTTCCCACCCTGGTTATGGACAGTTCCTCAATGCCAAGACCAGCTGGAGTTAAAGAAGAACTCCAACAATTTTACATCTATTGTAATTTAAAAGACATGAGAAATAGTACTCAGCCTGACAAAACAGTTATATAATGTCTTTTGTAGCTGTGGAGGAGCGTCGTCCTCTGGCGTCTGAGAAGATAATCCCTGATGGTGTTATCAGAAAGCCTGTCTTACAAACACAGCAGTTACAAATGTATAGACCTGCAGAGGGCATGTAAACTGACAGAGATGGGCAGGAGGGATCAAATAAGAACATAATACAGTTTGCACAATGCAAAATGTAGGATATAGGATTTTTGGAGCTTGACCCATACTACGGACTAAAAGTCAGAATATCTCATCCTCTGCTGCTCTGGTTGACCAATCTTTTATATGTAATTTGTCCTCTGAGTAACGTAAAACTGAGACCTATACCCACCTGGTTAAGTCTTTATAACTGAACCTGACTGAGCACAACTGCCAAACCCAATCCAAGACCAAAAGTTAATTTTTTAGTATTTTCACCAAATGCTGACTGACAGGACCTCAAGGCACAGCCAGGGGGAGGAAGGTGTCCAGTTTGGGAATGATATGGTTCTGTTGGCTTCCTCACACCATGGCCTCCAGCATGCACTGGGGTGGTTTGCAGGCAAATGTGAAGTGGTCAGGATTAGGGCTGTCCCAAACGATTACTTTTGTAACCATTAATCTAGTGATTATTTTTTCGATTACTTGACTAATCTAACGATTAATTTTTCAATTAGTTTAACGATTATTTTTTTTGATTATCGATTATTTTTCCATTATTTGATTAATGAGGCAATTTAAACAATATGAATATCAAAACATTTATTATTAGCATTAACATTTTTTGAAACATCAGTGTGTCCCCTACCATTATATTAGGGGGGCGCCCCTTTAAGGTTACCTTTCTTACAGAACAGGTCTATACCTTGTCCTTTTATTAAGCAAATTAAATATCCTTATGTTATTTATCTTATGTCATTTCTGTCTCTACATGGTCGCACGTTTACAATTCTCCTCTGCTCTCTGTAATGCGCACGGTGGAGTTTGGCCCCGATGCGCACACAAACACACACAAACGTGCGCACGCACACACCCACACGCACACACACAGGTGAGCGGCTGCATTGTCCAACCCGACTGAGACATTTATAACTGAGCTCGGGCCAAACCTGCAGCACGGCACTGTGCACACAGTCAACCAAGCGGAGCCTCTGTTGCATTCAGGCATTGTCACTTAAATAACAAATTCCAGCACTTGAGTAGACCATAGCACAGCAGCACAACACTGCTGCTGCCGCTGCATGCTGCCATTTTTTTTTTTGTTAGAACCAACATCGATGACGTTGACAATGTTGACGCATCTCCCCAGCCCTAGTCAGGATGAAAGTCATCACCTTCAAGCCATGGTTCACTGAAACCGGTGGATTGCCCCCTCTGGGTCAAGAGAGAGTTACTGCCCCAAGGAAAGGAGTTCAAATACCTCAGGGTCTTGTCCACAAGTCAGAGTAGAATGGAGTGTGAGATGGATTTGCAGTGGGTGTAGTGTCAGCAGTGATGTGGGCTGGACTGTCATGGTAAAGAGGGAGCTGAGCCAGAAAGCAAAGCTTTCAATTTACCGTTACATCTATGTTCTGACCCTAACCAATAGTCATGAGCTTTGGGTAGTGACTGAAAGAATGAGATCTCAGATACAAGCAGCAGAAATTAGTTTCCTCCGTGGGGTGGCTGAGCTCAGCTTGAGAGATAAGACAAGGAATTCAGACATCCAGAGGGAGCTCAAAGTTGAGCTACTGCTCCTTTGTGTTAAAACCTGAGGTTTTATGCAACAAAATTACCAAATCCAGCCTGAAACACATCACTGTATCAGGTGGGGCAGGGTATCGGTACTTGATACACTTAAGCTATCGACTGAAATAACTCAATACCAAGTAGGAATCAAAACATCTCCAGTCAAACAACCTGCATTTGCTCCTTTTTGTGCCAGGGGTCTGAGCCGGGACTATCCCAACCAGATATTCAAACTTTTTGTTGCTGCTGTCTCCAGAGCCCTTACAATGAACGTTCATTTCAACATCTGCCCAGTTAGCACAAGCTAACACAGCAGCAGCTGCTAACTACCAACACAGAGCTGTTAAACAATATGACAACAAACTCATACTGACACCCAAAGGGCTCGACTCTGTCGTTAAACCGGATAACAACCTTTAGGTAGCATTAGCTGTGTGGTATTAGCAGTTAGCTCTGTTATAGTATATACAGCTCTCACCAACTGTCCCTTGCAAGGAGCTCACACTCCTGCAGCGGTAGCTACAACCATATAGTCTGTGGTGTTGTGAAGTCGGGTGCAGTGTAGTTTACATAGATGGCAGTTAAGTTTGCCGAGATGCCACCAAAATGTTTGAAGTATGGCTATACTGTGCTCCACTCTATTTTCATTATTGGCATTGAATAAAGTACTCTGTTGGTATCAGTATCACTTGAAGGGTTCCAGCATTGGAATTGGTATAGTAATTTTTTAACAATACCCAGCCCAGGTACAGCCAAGATTGAGATAGGCAGCAGCCTGCAAATCCCTGTACTCTAATCATTTAATTAGCTCTTTTAGAAATAGGCAGCGATTCATTGGTACCTATTTGAAGAAAGAGAATATACTGTGGTGTAGAGGCAGTGGTAGTATGATACCCCAGGCTTGCATACATAACAGACATAACAAGATAAGACATTAATATGCTCCCTTTCTCTTTCGATCTTTCGATGCTGTCAGCCACGTTTGGATGAGATACTGCTGATTGATAAGATAGAGGCAGCAGTCAATAGCTGATTATCGCAGGACGAAAAAGTCACACACAAACACACACACGAACACACAAACACACATGAACACGTTAACACGCTCAGACACATCTCCATCTTAATGAGACTGAGCCCAGAATAGCCTTTGCATGGGTCTTTATTGGTGAGCCACTGCATGTGGCCTTTTCCCAGTGCCTCATCAAACTGTCACGCATGCAAGCAGTGGTCACATACACATTTTTCTCACACTCTTACATGCACACAGACCTGGAATGCATGCACGTGTGTGCTGGTATTTTCATGCATCAGTAACACGGATTGTTTCCTGTTCTCCACGCTTTGTTAGACCCAGTGTTTGAGCAGCGCCTGGTTCATACACACTGTCTTGTACTTCCGCCCAGATAAACCCTAAAGGCAACAACAGCACAACATCATCGACCTCCCGGCTCCCTGCGTGCTCATGCCCTCCTCCTCCCACTGCACATTGTTTGCTGTGCTTCATTACTGTAATTAAAGAGCTCGCAAGAACGTCCTAGCTTCTATTCTTCGCAAGGTCTATAAGTCACCCCTTGACTTCTGCTCTTGTATTGTGATGTGAGGCCGAGAGGGAGAGCCCGGAGGAGTCGGGGGATGGGTTTAATCCGAGGGCTCCTTGTTTGTAAGTAGAGCTGAGAAAATAAAAGACTGAAAGGTTAGATGAAGTTCACTGGAGGAAGTTGTCTGCCAGAAGCAAAGGGTGTCACAGCGTAATGCTTGCACTTTGCTGTCAATTCGTTCGCTGCTAAAAACAAAAGATCTTATTAGTTGGATCTAGATATGACAAGAACACCTCCAGCAGCTCTTGGCATGCAAGTGATATTTTGTTGTTTAAAAGAGAAAAAATTTAGTTTTACTTGGATTTTCAGCCCAAATTCATTTTCAGCTCGAGGTTTTCCATCGCTACAGATTCTTAAAGCTTGAAATTCAGTGCTTTGATCACTTGGAGTCGTGCTGAGGTACAGTATTCCCAGATAGCCTTTCAAGTATACAACTATCTCCCCAACACAGCTGTGATTGTCAAACAGATTTGAGTTTAAGCTGTAGTAAATGCTGGTTTTGAACAGTGTGATGCGTAAAGGTGGAAGGCATAAATGATCATTCTTTAAAGGGAGTGATTTAGTGCAAGTGGGATGTTGTGGAAACAAAAATCTGGGAAACATTCCAGACAAGCATGCAAAGAAGAATTTCTAAATATGTCCTCACAAACAAGAAGATTCGTATTTATGGAAGAGGTGTTCTCACATCTTTTCGCAGTGAACAGTAATATATTTCAGCGGTTCTACATCCATCATCTTGTGCATGGACTGGTTAATTTATATATGGTACAGACATCAGAACTACTCAGATTTGAGTTGTAAATAAAAGTAGCAACAAATAAAGATAAAGAGGAAACCATCACAGTCAACAAGGTTATAGAATACCTGTTTTACTTTTCCATGACTAGGCCGAAACTCAGAAAGTAGTTGCTCTCTGCATGTCAGGGCTGACCGCCTCCTCACAGCGCGCGCATGCACATACACACACATACACAAACACGCGCGCACACACACACACACACACACACACAAACTCAACAGAGTGAACAGAGCGGAAGATTACTCTAGTTGACGACAACTACGCTTGTTACTGTGAGTAAGTGCGATAAAACCTCTGTCAGCCAAACCAATACTTTATCAATACATGTGATCAGCATGTAGAAAGCGATATTTCAATCTGCTCCGCAGTCTCTCATTCACCGCTATTATAATTTACGATCATGGTCAACACAAGCACATCGCGCTCGCGTTGCTAACAGCAAACTGTTAAAGACAAACTACAATGAAAGCTGTCTGTATGTAGGCTAACACTTTATCTTAAAATGTACCTGAGGCAGCCGACCTGCAGACAGTGAGTCTCCTAAGCAGACGGTAATAGCAGTAACAGCGCCAGGTCGCCATCGGTCGGCTATCCCTCCTCCTCTTTCAGCTCTCACCTTCACCTTCTTGCTTTTCTTTGTCGCTTCAGCCATGACAACCATGTCTAACTTCGTTCACCACGGTTCGGCTACGCTACTCTAAAGAGAGGAAGGGGATATGACGTATGCCGTAAAGCAGCCAAATTTTGTAGGTTTTTTGTGTCCGGGTTCCTACTCGAACCCCGAAACTGCATAATGCCAGTGCAAGCGAAACAGATGCTCTCAAGCAATGACAGAGGTGTCATCCAAGCTATTGTGACTTGATGTACCATCACAGAGATCTTAGATATACATTTTGAGGGCTCAAAAACTCCATTGTGTTGCTTTAAAATGGAGCTATACTCTGTTACAGTCATTCCTCTAGCTGCAATGACGGTACAGAACATGGACTACGGACACATACGATGACCACCTTGGCTTTTTTGATGTTTAAAGAGACAGGTGCCAAAAAGGAGCCTTCGCATACAGAAAAGAGGTGTTCCAGCACAGAGCGTATGAGCAAAAGAAAAGTGCTTTCGGAATATTAAAACATGTAAAAATATTTTAGTACAAACCCAAAATAGAGGTATATATACCTGAGACAAGTGTCATGGTTCCCTTTAAGATACTGTAGCAACCAGCATGCATCAGGGCATGGGCTTATGGAGAAAACTGTCATAATGTGTTCATGTGTTTATATGTGTAAATGTGGAGATGAACCTCAACCAACACTCTTGAGGAATCAGTTTGCTGTAGGGAGTACCATTGTATTACTAAGGGTTTGTTGGTAATGTGTGCATAATCAGGTGTGGCTCTAAACATATGCACAAGAGAAGAGAATTTGTCAGATCACATTCCATGTGTAGAAATGAGCTTAAGCAGAAGTCCCAGATCCAGAGATCAGATTCAGTGATTTCATACAAATTGGTGTACACAAAAACAAGTAAACTCACTGGGGCAAATTAAACCAGCAGGTAAACAGAGTTCAGAGGGTTCTGTGTCTGCCTTTCTCTCCATCAGTTCTCATTTTTCTGCATGTACTCTTCTCTCAGGGTCACATGGCTCGCTTATGCAAAGGCACGTTCCCATTTCAGGGACGTCTAGTCATCTCCGTCTGGAGTCACTGACATGACGCTAGTTACCATCCTCTCGGAGCAAATAAGAAGAGACGCAGGTGTACACTGGCCCTCAACTCAGAAAGCCCATTAATTCACAGTACACAGATTACAAAGCTGGCTAGGCCCGAGCCGGACCTGGACAGGAGAGCAGAGGAAGCAGACCTAATCTGCGTGCTAACAGATGGCTCCCCGATCACACACAGCCACCTGCCTGCCAGCCATGTTGGAATGGAGTGGCCGCCCACAGCGAGGTTGGAGAGGGCGCACAGGCGGAGGAGGAGATGATTGTTATTGAATATGAAATGTCGATCAGTTGGAATGAGCACGCTTTACAGGTTCAGAGGCTCAGAGGATTGATTCTCTTATCTGCGAGATAAACAGAGGTGCTTTGGTTGATATTCATGTTTGCCTGCGTGGCTGAATGGAGAGTTGTCGTCATATATGGCTCTCATCCAGCTGAAGTAATGTTTGATCCCCCGATTTATACCACCTTTGAAATAACAGTCAGTCTTAAAACACTCATTTTTAACACCACAAATATTTTATGCTCTTATACCTCAGGCTGAATTGTTCTCTAACTACCATCACTCTTATTGCTAAATTTCAAGCACAAACTTGTTCTGCACATCTAATAAAGGAAGTTGCTTTTCTTATGGCCACCAGAACATTTGTAGTGAAGGGAATTAGAGGAGAAAAGAATGCATTCATTACATTTATTGCCCTTAAGGATACATAACACAACTTTGTTTGAAAGACAAATCCAGTGTACCTTTACTTATTCATTTACTTACTGAGCATCCTGCAGCATGATTTTATCACCCCGTTTATGTGAATTACATTGAGTTTTTTCTGTCGTCCTTATCCTTTGTGTCTTAATTGTGCACTATGCACGAAGTGTCAGTTACTGTTTGTAGACAAAACATTCAAAATCGACCCTCCTCCATACACTGCTTGTACATACACTGTAAGCTACTACTGTAGAAACATTACATTTGTTGCAATACAAAAGCCGATATTTAAGAAAGCTAACTAAGCTAACCGCTGACACTTACCGGTGCCATCATGGCGTCAAATACTGATTCTTTGTCATGTCCCTCAGCTTGTGATTTTGATACAAAAGGCATCCATAAGACCTTGATAAGACGGACCGGGCATTCGGCTAACTCCAATGTAAACTCATATACAGCAATACTTAATGCTGAGAGCAACTGACTGTAAAGAGTAAGAAGGTACATGAAGGTTGGGAGTGAGGGAAGGTGGATGGCTTAAACAAAGTAAGATTTTCATCTTGAAGACCACAGTATGTGTGAAACCAAAAGCCAAGGTTGATTTAACATTACGTTACCTCACTTATGTACGGCCATTGTGCACTAACTTCTACTTCCTCACATGAGGTTACGTTACACACCTGCATGTTTTAACTCAGAACATGATGTTTTTTCTAGGCTTAACCCAGTAATTTTGTTACCTAAACCTAGCCATGTTTGTTTGACAGCATTAACCACATGTTAGAGTGTGTTTTAGCTATGTGTCACATAGATATGCTAAAGGGTGCCATGTGCGACAAGGGGTGTGACAAAGTGTGTCACACTGTATTTGACTTCTTCAGAGCTCGTCAGCAGAAGTGAAAGTAAAAGCCATCCCCAGATTTACTCTTGTTTTGAAATGAGCTTTGTCTGTTTTGTGTTGCGCCTCATTATATTTGCTTTATGCCGCACTGTATCCATGATTTTCTTGGCTTCCTCAAAGATGTGTACTGTTGCTACCTGGTTGCTACCTTTGTAGTCCCATCTTTACCTGCACTCTGTTACTGGCTGGGGCTACACACCTGCAGACGTTCCTACCACAGTAAAATGAGACGAAAACAAAAAAATACAAGCAGAGGGCAGAGTTTTTGTAAATATACACACAGCCCACACACTTCTAGTGGGTCATTAGTGATAATTGAGAGGGATTGCTTGATTGATTGTACATAGTATACCATTCATTCATATATACTGGTTATTTACGTTAACTTTTTACTTGTACTGTTTTGGGTAACAGTCTGTAATTTATTCATTTAAATTCTACAAAATTGGATTTGTTTGTATTTGGTTTGTTTTTGCAGTACATATATTTCCCAGTACATCCAGATAATTAGTGTAATATGGCTCTAGACGGAAACAGAAATAGGAGCTATTAAGTTCTATATATTCTCACAAAAATTTCAGACAGATTGAGTTGAAACAATTAATTCTGTCACTTCTGAGATCATTTGTGACACTGATATATTTTACATCAAGAGGATTGTTGAACGTAGCTCCTTTTGTATGATAAATGTGGCAAATGATCTGTGTTGTTCTCCATGGCTGCAGCTGTCAGGCGAGTGGAAACCAACACGGAGCAGTTTAAGTATTAAACTCTCATTGTGCAGATGCATATCCACTCTGGATCGCAGCACATAAAACCAGTTAGTGTGTCTCAGGCCTGCTGCGGACACTAATCCCAGCTGCTGCTCCTAACTCAGGCACAGCTAAGCAGCATCCTAACAGCTCAGCACATTACTCTATGAGAGCAATCACTTGAAGGAGCTGAATGTGTGCTCTTGTGTATGTGTTTGGGATGTGTGTGTGTGTGTGTGTGTGTGTGTGTGTGTGTGTGTGTGTGTGTGTGTGTGTGTCTGTGTGTGCCTGCACTGCTCAATAATGACCGGAGAGAGAACGATAGAGATGAATTTGCTGTTGTAGGCAGCGAGTCAGGTCTGTCAGAGTGTATCAGAATACACTTTCTTCGTGAGTTCAGGGCAATTATGTTAAACGGATGTCCTACCAAAGAGCAAGTGGCAACAAATGGCCCCAGGCAATGACTCACAGTTTAATTTTTTGAGAGAGATATGCCATTATGAGATATTTTCTTTATGACTCTCATCTCACACTGTGCTTGTATATTCTGTTATGCTGGTAATTGAATATTGCATCGAGGGCATAATGTGGCTGCCATTATTAAATTGAAATATCTTGGAAACAGTGTTTTTCAAGAGTCTTGGGTGCCATTCAAGAGTTTGTGTGTTTTCACTGCTGTCACTTTTGCCCCAGCTGGGTTTCACACATCTTTGCCACTGAGAGGAGGATGCAGTGGAAGATACCATCCAGACATTCATGTTATCCCGCAAATGCTGCTCACTGCCACTCATTCTCCTGTCCTTCAGTACTAGGCTATCTTTGCTCCCCTCCTCCTTTTATCTCCACCCTGCGTCTCCTGGCTGTCTCCTCCTCATTTGTTCTCCATATCCTAGCAAATCTGCAAGATCCTCCTTGTTTTCCATCCATCTGTCAACACCAGAAACTCTATGTCTCAGTATGTATCCACACGAAAAGAAAAAACAAATATATTCTACAAATATGAAACGTTCTTCATGCAGTTTGGTGTGCCGCTCCCAGATGGAATGATATCGTTGAAAGGTGTTAGAGCATGGACAGAATTGTATTTTGACAAACATGTCCTGTAAATACACGTGTTTCATTTAAAGCAACAAGCATGCTAACATTTACATTTTTGAGTTTACCCAAGGGTGTCCGATTGGAAAGTCTTTCCTCTCCTTTCTCTCCCTCTCTCGTGCTCCCTCCTTCAGCTTAGTGAGATTCCCCCTGTTTCCTGTGTTCCTTGGTGGCTGTCAGCCCAGCAGACGAGCTCTGCCGGCTCTCCGACAGGGACTGTCCCGGCCTCTCCAATTACCCAGAAAACCCCTGATCAGGAATATGATCCTCATTATTGACGCCTGACTCACAGGGTTACTACTGGGAGGGTAGCCTGCAGGGATGGAGAGAGACAGAGACATGGGCACACAGACAGAAAGACAAGGACAGAGACATAGAGATTATACAATAGCTATGGATGGATAGATGAAAGGATAGTAGATAGATAGATAGATAGATACATACATACATACAATGATGCATAGTTATGTACATAGATGAGAATGAGGAAAATCACTGCATGAAAATAAGAGCAAAATCTGAGCTGCAACAGCAGAGGGACACAGCCAGATTTAGCAGAGGGAGTGTGTGGGCGGCAGGAAGTGTGCGTGTTGTCAGAAACTTGAGGGAACACTGTCCAGAGCTGACAGAATCAGGGATGTACTGTATGAAAGGCGGAAAAAAGCAGGTCTTTTAGTGTGGCGTTAATTCAGAGCAAGCTGTAGGTGTACTGCTGACACTCTCACAGACTGCTAACAAATCCCTGTTCTTCCGTTGGACTCAGGACTCTTGTGTCTTATCCAAATGTATTTTTATACTTTATTCATTCAAGGAAGGATGCTGCTGAGCACACTTTGTTTTCTACAATGGCATGTTTAATGTTTTTTACAGTTACAAATATTCAAACCCACAATTGACACAATGCAGTCTCTGGCTTTCAGTTATTATTGGGGCATCTTTGGCCTTCTGTGCTCTTCTTGCTCATAGCACATTAATACAGCAGAGATTGTTTCTGCAACATAATACCCTGGCAACAGCATAGGATGTTTACCAGTGACTCTCAAAATGACATATATTACTGTTAACTGTCGCAGTTTTAAACACATTGTTAGCTTTGTAAAACTGTCAGGTTTAGGCAACAAAACCATTTGTTTATGTTTAGGAAACAATCATGGTTTGAGTTAAAATAAGTGTGTCTGTTAACTAAATTAAGTAATTAATTAGGGTGACCATATTTTGATTTCCAAAAAAGAGGACACTCGGCCCAGCCACGAGATAGCCTACTTAAATGATACTCGCAGTTTACTCAAAGATGCCTTATAATTTCAATATATTTAAAGTTTATATGTATGGATAGAAAATTAAGTTATATTACAAAATAATATCTCTCAAAGACAGAAATACAGATAGGTCCCTATAGATAGGGACACACACACACACTAGATCCAAGCCTGACAGGTTGCGACGGGTCCCGGTTCAGTCAAAAATGTATAAATTGTATTCGGGCTCGGGTCGGATTCAGTCAGCTTTCAGTGAAAATGTAGAGTAAAAATAGATAAAATCCTATTGTCTGTCCTGTTTATTGCTTGGGGACTGTTATTTACGTGACAACACCTGAACAGAACACACACACATTGGCTGTTTGTTTCTACCTCTCCCTTGGCTGGAAGCCTTGAACCTCCCCGCCAGCCTTCACCTTGATTAAACACTGAAAATTAAATAAAAGAGGGAGACAGGTTTTCCTATTTTATCTTATTTTGTTATATTTCTCCCTCTCCCCTCACTGGAAGCCTTGGACCTCCCACCGCCTGCTCCCGTCTCAAACACGGAGGTCTCCCTCTCCTCGGAGAAAATTATGATACAGGTTTTGTTCAGCAGGCTAATCATCACAAATGAACACCACTATGATTTTCAAAGTGTAAATGCATTTGCCAGATGTAAAGCTAACAAGCTAACATCAGGCTATAATCGAACTACACCACAGTCGCATGACTTCTGTGTTGCCACCACTAAATTTGTGGTTGGTTAAAGTTAAATGTCCCTGAAAACCTCTATAGTCTCATTTAGCTACTTGATAGTGTAGCAACCCCTTACTGACAGGCAAAGCTGCAGAACTCATGAATAGGGCATTTACTGACATATTTTATGTTGTAGAACAAACTGGAAAGTCTCTTAAGCTTGTGTTAACCACAGACCTTCAGACATCTAGCCAAACACATTCAAAGAAACCCACTGATTTCAAGATGAGAGAACTAACGCTGACTAATTCACGGGTTTTAGGATTCATTCCTGCACAACTCTATTCCCTTAAACTGTAACTTGAGATAACATTGGATATTACCTTCCTCTCTCCTTGAGGCTAGAGGCTTGTGGCTACATTAGCAGCTACTAGCATAATACCTTCCAAATCTCTGGCCGAACTGTCGGTGGTGTAGTTGCATTTTGGGTAATGTAGGTGCCAGATTTTGATGAGTAAAAAAATGCTGTGAATAAAAAAAAAAGATATCTCTCGCCATCATCTGTCTGGACGTGTTATGAAGTGCAGTGCTAAATCATTGTGGTACTCTTTTAAAGCAAGCTAGTTATTTATGTCAGAGGGCATGATGTCATTTTCATTTATTAGTGTAATTATTTATTTAATGTTTAAAAGAATGGTATATGCGAGTGAAAAAGATTTATATCAGTTACACCAACACAGTAGCAGCATATGTCAGTGAGAATCATTACATGTCAGTGGGGAGGGGGATGTGGCAGTGGAAAAGGAGTGACATACTGTTTTCATGAGTTGAACAGCGGATACATACAAGTAGGCAAACAACTACACATTGAGTTTAGTGGCATACACTAATCTGCATATGCCATTCGAGCAAGACTGGGATACAGACAGACCCTTTTTGAATTCAGCGCCTCTCCTTTATTCATAGGATTTTGTGAATCTTCTTTTTTTTTTAAAAACCTTCCCGCTGGCAAAACATCCTCCTGACAAATTAACATGGTGAATCATTTCTGTTTGTCAAGAGCCAGACCACATATTGTTTACGACTAACCCAAAGCACTGTTCTTCATCAGTTATAATGAATGACCCTGTTTTGACAGTTACTCATTAAGCTGTTTAACTAACATAAAACACCGGGAGGCTAAATTCACCAGACCAATGTGCAGTAGGCTGTTATTTTTACCATGTATCATTATTATTTGATTTTTACTCAACTGTAGAAAGTGCTACAGCGTCAGCTTGCAAGTGTATAATGAAATGATGAAGTGATTGATGAAATGAATAAAGAAACTGAATTGAGCACTTGTGCACATGAAGTGTGTCATAATAGACCAGTGCAAGCGTGGATGGTTGTAAAGTGAGAGGACTGGTACTCGTACCGGCCATTCTATTTAATAAAATACCCAGCACTTAGCTCTGAAAAATGTGTTGCACTGCCACTTGTAGTAAAAGAGGTTTGATTTTCCATTCTAACAGTAACATACACGTAACCTGCTCAAGTACATATCTGCTGCATGTGTATCAATAAACAAATATGTGCTGCCCGGCTGTTTGACATTGTCCCTGTCTCCTCTCTCAGGTATGCGCATCCTGGTGACCCTGCTGCTGGACACCCTGCCCATGCTGGGTAACGTGCTGCTGCTGTGCTTCTTTGTCTTCTTCATATTTGGCATCGTGGGCGTCCAGCTGTGGGCCGGCTTGCTCAGAAATCGCTGCTTCGTGGAAGTCAACTTCTCCTTGTGAGTTCCACCTTTACCAATCATTATTTTATCTGTGTACTTGTGCCAGTATGTGTAGAATTTTTCCTACTGAGATTTCACTACTCACATCTGCTCAGTTTAATGTTAACTGCAGGATCAATATTAAGTAACAAATGACTGTAATTAACTGTAATTTTGAGATATTTGTACTTGAGACAATTTGTTGTACCACATCTGCACAATACATTTATCTGAAAACTGCACTTGCTAGAAGCTTTCTATTTAGCCCAGTTGCTATAATGATATGTTGGCAATGTATGTGTCTGGAAACCATGGATATGCTACATTTGTACATTTCATCATGTCACCATTTCTAAAGTGATACATCTCAGATTACATGTATATCAGCCAAGTTATTCATGGGGTGGGGGGGTGAATGGCCTGACACCTAGGCAAGTGGACAACTGTTAGAGACCAACAAAACCTGGTCATTTTCAACAATACATTCTCACTCCGACCTGGTCACATAGTGATGTGCTTGGTCATGGATGTGCAAGGTACCCTGGGTGTGTTGGTTGTTGATGTCCTGGGACACCGTATCAAGTTCTGCCTGTTACATGCATTTGCTCCTTTCAAGATACACTTCTGTTTTCACAGGAAATTTAACGTTTCCATATAGTCTCTTTCAAAATAAATGCACTACATCAGTACAACACCGCAAACTGACGTTATTTTCTTTTAACAACAGACACACATGGTTGGGTTTAGGAAAAAAGAGCCGAAGAGTTTGGCTCAAGAATCTTATGGAATGCGAACACCGCTCTCTTGGATGAAAGTCGGTGTTTGTTGGACCAAAACACCACCGCTCCCGCTCGCCCACTCAGACATTTGCCGCCTTAACCTTGGTCCTTGTTCTACCATGTTACCCCCTGATGCCGCCAGGTGCCATTAAACTATACTGTTTAATGTTAAACAAATCCAGAAGTGTTTAAAAAGACAGGGATATTTCCAGCCATGTTTGTGGCAACCAAACTGGGTATTATTAATGAGGCGGCAAAACTGGGTACCAAACTTTTATGTATTCAGAGAGGCTTCAGCAATGTTCTCTTTTGCTCTGCTATTATGTCTACAGATTTCCCTATTAGCTCTGTGTGTATAATTCATTATAACCATCAGAAATGACGACCAAACTTGCCAAAAGAAGACCAAAGCTTTAATTAACCATAATTATCCTTTAAAATGGTCAAAGGAAGATACTGAAATAGACAGTACATCAAACAAAATTGCTATGCACAAAATGTGCATATATTCCCTGTTTAATAAATATTTAGGCTGCTATTGGCCTTCAAGAATCCATATTGATAAAATTGTTACCAAACCAAAGATGCACAAGGTGACTGGATTAATTTAATATAGTAATAGAGCTGAGATAAACAACGCAGATGAGATTACAAACAGGTCTACAGGGGACCAAGGTAAAACTGTGGAGTAAACCTTGACCCTGCACGCTGAACTGGGTCATGAAGTCAGTGAGGTTAGTGATTATGGAGTCTCATCATTATGATTAATGGGAGAGCGACAAGCCCTGAAATGATGAGAAAGACCCCATGGTATGTGGGACATGGGCACCCATGACTTATTCATGCTTCCTGCGTCAGCCTGGCTTCATTACTCTCTATAGGATTTATGACATCTCCCAGCTGTAATTTAAGTTCATGCATAATGGCTCCGGTGAGCTGGCAAATTTTTTTGTCATCATCATCAATTTTTCCTCTTGTTTCTGGAAGGTCTCAACATCAGACGAATGGCATATAAGCCTGGCTCTATGTCCAGAGTCATAAACATATCTGTTTTTACGGCTGCTACAATTTCTCTTGTAATCATATTGCTAATACATATTTTCATGCTTTAGCAAAGTAACAGCTGTTAACATGGTTGACAGTGACTCTTTATTAGGCTGATTGAGAATATGTGAGAGCACTCGGTAGGAGCCACATCCCGTGCGTCATTTAAGGGTGTGATAAATCAAATGTGTTTCTTACTGAGCTCATCAGACCAATAAATGCTCCTGTAGATCATCCTTCGGTGTGAAACACCTATTAAGGATGTATAAATAAATGAGTGTGAGGTGGTCCTGATGTGGGACTGGTCTGGCCACTCACTACTATGCAATTAATAAAAGCCGCCATCTGAATGTGTGTTTACGGATAGGCCAGATATCACACATTAACTAGACACACATACCAGTTAGTCCAGACAGAGTGCTCTGGAACAGATATGCTAAGAGATGGTGTGGCAGGCAGTCAAACACAATGCACACAGGGGTCTCCCCAGCCATTTAGCCCCAGGTTTGTCAACACAATTACAGCTGGCTTCACTGATTAGTTCCTCCTATCTGTTGGAAAGAGCGTTAATCAATGAAATCAGCTGCTGTAGGATTTGCATGGAATTAAAACCTGTAGACTTTGGGGCTGCAGTTGATCCACTTAAAGTGACACCCTGTGAATGCCAAAATCATTGTGTAATATAAAAACATCCAGCCATTTTAACTGCCTCGACCTGGCAGCAAAAGCAGGTTGTAATGCAGTGATGGCAGAGGGACAAAGATGATTCCCTGAGGAGAGATATGTCACTGTCTCTTGTAAACTGTCTCAGGAAAAACCCAGGTGAAGAACAAATGTTTTTTTTAGCTTTTATGCTTCCTTAACCTTGTGCCCAGATGTCTTGTGATTTCACAACATGTAGCTTCTTGTATTTCAACATTGTTTGTACGAAATGTACAAGAATTCTCTGTCATTATTGTTAGCAATCAGGTCATTTTATTATCTCCTCATTCCACACCAAATTCTTAGCCTGATGTGACCAATAGCTTATGGTAGCTAATGTTAGCTAATATTTTTAAAAGATATCTTCTCTACTTGCCTACATATAGTTATCAGTGCACAGTTAAATGTACCAAAGGTTGGGTAAGTGTCCCTATGGAAGCCCAGTGTTCATATTAAATAATGTTTTGACCTGTCACATGGCCTTGCAGTCTGTGTCAGGCTGTCCTTTCATAAATCTACTGGGCCCCATGACAAGTGACACTATCCTCCAGCCCTGACCTAATTTACCTGCCTTTAACTTGTGCTCTCATCCAAACAAAGAGCAAATATTCAGTGTCTTGTCCCAGCCTTATACCTCTACTGTATCTGCTTAGGTAAAACTACAGTGGCTGGCCCCACTGGCTTGAATGATAACTTTGTGTGAATGCCATGGCCCATTCAGTTGTCAAACCACCATCCCTGTTCAGTGTATCTGGTTCCAATGGCCTTACCAATAGGCACTAGTTAGCAACCCAGCTGGTATGAGACACTTTTTTCTTGACCTGTCATGGCATTATTATGGAAGCCCAAAAGATTCTTAAGTCATTATAATGAGAAACTTTCTCTAAATAATTACTCAGAATCTCAAAATAATGAGTTAGTTAGGTAGTTTCTTACACCCTACACCTGGGGTCCTGTCTGATGTGGTGTGGTGATTGAGACCAGTGTAAATCTGTCATTTAACCTCTGCTGTGTCTTCTCTTTTTTTTCCTCCATAGCCCTTTCTCTGTGGAGAGAGATAAATACTACCACACTGAAAACGATGACGAGAACCCCTTCATCTGCTCTCTGGACCGAGAGAACGGCGTGAGAGACTGTGACTCGGTGCCAAAGCTTTACGAGGAAGGAGGCATTCAGTGCAACCTGGACATGTATTCTTACAACAGCACTGACAACACCACCTGTGTCAACTGGAACCAGTACTACACCAATTGCTCTGCTGGTCCAGTCAACCCCTTCAAGGGAGCCATTAACTTTGACAACATCTGCTATGCCTGGATTGCCATCTTTCAGGTAAAACAGCTGCTCACACCTGCAAGGCATGGATGAAGACCTATACCAAAACTGTTTGTGAGACCTAAAATTTTGCATTGAGGCACATACAGTGGGGTTTGGCTGACATGCAAGCGTGTAATACAGGATGGAGACCAAGAGGGAGAAATGGAGCCTAATTGTGGCTGCTGTATCAGAGAAATAGGGCTTACTGGATTAGCAGGTCGCCACAGCCACACCACCAGACTGCATCTTAATTTTTCCACACCATTTGTTTGCTATCTCCACGTCATCTGAAAAGCCTTTTTGCTGGAATGGTTATTCATCGCTGTATAGCTGAGGGGGGTAATTTTGGAGGACGAAAGCCAGATTGAAGATGAGTTCCCCTAAAAGTCTGGCCACTGCTCCAGTTTGCTTGCGTGGGGTAAAGCACACAAGAGAAATGTTGGGGATTAGTCCTTTGCTGAATGTTGGTATTTGTAACACTCTAGACTGTGAAATATGGTCTATTTTAGTCCCTTTTGTATTTCTCTTCTCTATGGTTTCTACTTTTATGAGTCGTTTGATCTTTTTATTGTGTATTCCTCTCCTATGCTTGTGTTCGTCTTAAGGTGATCACTCTGGAGGGCTGGGTGGACATCATGTACTTTGTGATGGATGCTCACTCCTTCTACAACTTCATCTACTTCATCCTACTCATCATTGTAAGTGCCACTTCATGGTGCCACTAGCTGTGTGTGTGTGTGTTTGTGTGTGTGTGTCTGCTGATGATTGAAGACGTGGATCAGTCGAGGGGACGCTTGTGTGAGCATCTACTGGAAGTGTGTGAATAACAATGTCATCCACCCCTCCTTGTCCTTAGATCGGCTCATTCTTCATGATCAACTTGTGCCTCGTGGTCATCGCTACTCAGTTCTCAGAGACCAAGCAGAGGGAGAGCCAGCTGATGAAGGAGCAGCGGGTGCGATTCATGTCCAACGCCAGCACCCTGGCCTCCCTCTCTGAGCCGGGCTCCTGCTACGACGAGCTGCTCAAGTACCTGGTTCATATCGTCCGCAAGGGGGCCAGGCAAGTGGCCCACGTCTGCAGGCTCTTGGCTCGCCGTGCAGGGCTTAATATTGCCGCCTCGCCCCCACCCACAGAGCCCCAACGCAGCCACAGCCAGAGAAGGAGGAGAAAGCCCTCCAGGCAGGGATCTGTGTCAATTCATCACATGGCACACCATCACCATCACCACCACCACCACCACCACTACAACCTGGGGAATGGCAGTGTGAGGAGAGGAGGGAGCTTCAGGTGTCTTGAGGGCCGGGATGTGGAGGCAGGTGCTCATAACAACAACGGAGGGGCCCTTGTATCGACCACCGGTGCTGGGCATCTGGCTTTATCCCCACCACTTTCAGTGACAGCAGCCACCTCAGATACAAACCTGGCTACTTTGGCCAATCTTGCTGCTGGAGCCGCCGATTCATCTTCAGTCCACACTGTGATTCACACAGAAAGTCTTCACTGTACCCCCCCAGTCCCAGGTCCATTCTCCCTGGCCCCGGCTCCTGTCTCCAGGGCCATGAAGAGGAACTCTGTACCTTTTGCTGCTCCAGGGCCTAAGAACTACCCCACTCTGCAGGCTCGAGCCCTGGCAGAGTCAAGACGAGGGAGTGTTGCTGTCAGCACTCTGACTAACATCAGCTTGAATATCCCACCCATGACCCTGGAGAGACGGCCGTCAAGCCTGGTGGACGCACACACTCCCACAGGTAGACAAATCACACAAAACTCACAGATACGTTGCATTGAAAATCATGATCGTAAACACAATCAGAAACTTGGAACGTGTTTGATTAGCTCCATTAGCTGCATTCCTTTGTGCTGTGTTTGCTTTGTTTCATATTCCCATTAAGAAAAAACTGGAAGGCAAAATGAGGGTTTTGAAAATAACAAGAGTACGTTGTTCAGTCAGGAATCAGTGCCTAATTTCCATATCAGTGTTGAAGCAAATCAAGTGACACACCACTGGAAGTGTTCCTTTTTCTGCAATCATCCATTTGGTGGAGTACGGTATCGATTTGTCGTGATTAAGCTTTACATTGTAACACTGTCCAGAGTTGGGTTTTTTCGTGAGAGACAGAAAGAGTGCTAATTACAGTCAATAAATGCTAATCCCTCACATCCGAGCCTGTAGCCAGCTTGGTCTGACCCAGCCAAGTTCTAAAAGGCAGTGGGCTCAGCAAAAGTCAGGCCAGGTCTGTTCAGGTTGTACAGACGGTGGAAATGCTGGCAGCAGGCCAGACAGACCGCAGCACAGCCTGAAGAGACAAGGCATTACTCATAGCACACACTGCCCATCACCGTCAAACACACTCCCTCTGACACACACACAAACTGTCCAAAAATGTTGTTGTTCACAACAGATCTCTTTCATTGGATGTGACAATTTGTCTAAACCACTTCATTTTTGTAATTTATCACAATCACGCTGATTTCACTGCAGTTTCCTTCTCTTCGTCTCAGTTTCTCCATCTGACCTTTCTCACTCGGCTGCAGCCCAGCTCTCCTGCCAGCTGTCGGCTCGTGACCTCTGCACCACCAGCAGTGCCATGGACACGGCCGCATCGACATTGGACCCAGAAAGTTGCCCCTTGTGCGCAAGAGCGCTGGCCAACGAATCAGAGGGTGGCACCGAGGGCAACGAGACCCCTGGGGACTCCGACAGCGACGGCATATATGAGTTCACCCAGGACCTCCATCATAGGGACAGGAGAGACAGCCGGCAACCCAAAAAGAAGCACCGTCGACTGGGCAAAACGGCAGCAAAGGTTGTTCACTTCTGGAGGCTGGTGTGCGACACATTCAGGAAGATTGTGGACAGCAAGTACTTTGGACGAGGGATTATGATCGCCATTCTGATCAATACTCTGAGCATGGGGATTGAATATCATGAGCAGGTTAGTGTTTGTGTGTATCTGGATGTCTCATTGAGAAAAGTGTGAGTGTGGAGTTGAATGCAGCTGTTGGATGGTGCTCCACTGAGGTAGTAGCCATAACAGCCTATCAGATGAGACCTAATGAAAGACTGTATGGCAGTAGTAGTTTAAGGAGGCTTCTAGATCAGGAACGCCCGGATCTGAGCAATCTTGGCCCCAAAATCCAGTTTGTTTGATTAGGATGAACACTGTGTACAGTACCCCGACACTAGTGATGCATGGGTTAGGGTTTTCTGAAACCTGCACCAACCCATCATGCAAACCAATATGCCTCTCCTGCTGCAATAATAAATGACCCAAACCTGACTTGCAAAACTGCAAACGGAGCTGAAAGTTTCAGGTCACGACCATCACTAGTAGCAACCTACTTGCTGTTGACTTTTGTATGTTGTTTTCAGTCAATATGGTAATATAAAACGTGTGTTTTCTGTTTATTAAATACAGACATAGGAAGACAGCATCTTTTAAAATAGTTACGTCTTATGTATGATCTCAAGTGCACAGCTGATAGGTACAGTGGTTTGTTAAAATGATGTAACAGAAGTGTAAATTTAAGATTTGGTGTAGATAGCTTGCTAGCTTGCTTGCTTCTAGGTTGTCAGGCCTACATATTCTCAGAGGGAAATATTTTTACTTTAACAGGTTTTCCCTGGTCAGAAACAGAATAATGGCAACCCTGAACACAGTAGCACTAATGATAAAACTGCTTAATGTGTGTGAGAGACAGAGAGAGGGTAAGAGAAGGTGGAAGGTGGACTATTGCGCACTATTGCTGTAAATTATCAGTGACTTAATCAGAAGGCTGCTTTGTCACTTTATGACCCGCCAACCCGAGACCTGTCATATTTTCTAACAAGCTTACCTGAACCACCTGACTTGGGTTGTGGGTCAACCTGGGCATTACTACCACGCACAATATATCGATCCATGCCTGGGTCCACTTGAAAAGGTGGTCTCGAGTACAGTTCATGTTTACTCAGGTGTGGTTCTCACCAAGTGTGCCTAAACACGGAGATGGACTGCTATTTAACAAGGGTAACAGTCGGCGAGTTGAAGTTGCAAAGTAGCATTTCTCAGTGCAGCTGATTTCCTCCGAAATCTACATGTGTGCGCAGCATGTGCTGCTGCGTACATTTCGCCCTCTAAATTGCACAGCCATCAGTGACAAAGTAGGAAGGCAATCGAGAGGGTCATTTTTGACATTGTATCCAAAAGATAACCCATAGTAGATATAATGAAGAGGTCAACTCCAACTGTATGTGCTTGGGATCTTTCAATTGGCACACTTTTCTACTCTGTAGCGACAAGGTGAACAAATGTTGCGTAGATGATGACGCAAATGTACTGGAGTATACAACAATATTGCTCGTGAAAGCTGAGTGGCTGGGGGTGGAATGGGTGGCAGTCGTTCTTGCAATCGCAACTGGTATGACGGTATGAATACAGTATGAATCTATCATACCCAATATGAATATTTGCTAACATATAGATCCTCTGTATTGTTCTGTGTGATTGTATAAACTACACAGCTCCCAGAGGCCCAACTGAAATTCCTGATGTCTCTATCTGGCCTCATTTGTTTACATGAGCATAATTACAGCCATGTGAGAGAGAAAACGGAAATGAGAGAGTATGAGAGACAGAGAGGGAGAGAGAGAAGAACTAGGGTGATTTAACGGGTGAGGAAGGCCCCACAACATCTGACAGAGATCGTCTTTCTCAATCTGCAGTTTTTTACTCCTGGGTTTCTTTGTCTTTGACCCCATTTACACCTCATATTACCATGCAATGTGGATCAGGACATCTTGTCTGGATTAGGGAAAAGGCATGTTAATGCAAGGTGTAAATGCATGCAGAACACATTGCAATCAGAATGATATTTGATCGACTACGCCACATCTGGAGGTCATTTGGAATGCATTGTGATCAGATCTCAGCCAGGTGTGAATACAACCTGTACAATCTCAAGGAAAGCATCAACCCTGCATTGTTTCCCTTAATCTGGGACACATGTGTTTTTTGACTAGTCCACGAGCTCCAAGTAATGCATAATAAGATCTGACTACAACACATGCAGAAGAGATAAGACAGCACTTATTAATGCCAGGTGAAAATGCAAAGGCCCGTGATCAGATGTCATTGTCTAGACATATCCAGATACATTCCTAATACATTTAGAGTTGAGACTGAATAACAATGATAGTTCTGAGGAGAGAAATACAATAATTTAGAGGCTGAGATGATCTGATCCTAGTGACTGCAGCGTTATTAACCTTTCTAATTGTTCTGTTAAGGCACTGGCTTTTACAAAGTCTTCAGTAACGTGAGCCAAAATATTGGATATTATAATGAAATCAATATTAACTAAAGTGCTTTTGTTGCCTTAATTTAACAACAGAAGAGACTCAGGATACAAAACCCGCACTCTTGGGTCAAAGTTCGTCACTTTGTATGCCCACTAGGGATGTAAATGGTTAACCACCAAGCATTTTCTTGACTGATTGTGTATGTCAGTCTATAGGTTAATTCTGCTACTCTTCAGGTTATTGTACTGCGCAGACAGCAAGCTAGTCACATTAACATACAGAACCATAGTGGCCAGCGCCCACCCTTCCAGTGGACAAGTCTTGTGAGGGCCAGTAACCTCTTTATCTCCTCCAACCCTGGCATTATATACCCTTGGTTAATACCTTATATTGAAAAACAGATGCAGTCACAAGTGTATTCTTCTGCTAACTTCCCCAAGTCCATCTGTAACTCTTCTCAGTTTGGGCCGTCTGAATGAGTTTACCATGAGTGTCAGTATGTGGGGGCATACAGTTGTAACATCAACTGATTTGACCACGGAAATGTGAGTGACGGCTGGCTTGACCGCAATTTATTTTTAGAATATGCAACCAGGCACTCGTGGGCATTGTCTTGGCTACCCTTGGTAAGGCATATACTAATATTTGATAGCCAGCCCAGCAATGAAAGCGATTTGTAGAATTTGTACCCAGTGTAAATAGAGTGTGCTTTGTTCGAATATGCAGTGTAAATATAGTGTAAAAATACAGTGCTCTCCTGTGGATAGAATCAGCTGGTTTTAATTGAGTTCTGTGTTTGAACACTGTTGACTGTTTTGCAATCTTGTAAATAATTCTAAAAGTAGGCTATGAAGTTGGGTCAGGTGTCAGTTATTATATTAGTTAATTAAACGTAGAATTTTTGCTTTCTGTACACATGAGAATTAAAACCTTGGATAATCAGTCTTATCATATCACATATTAGCCTAGCACAAACAAAACAAATTAACTGATTGTGTTTTTTTTATTTATTTATTTATTTTTTATGAATGGCTTGTTCGTTGACAAAAGTGTGTCAATTCAAATTTGGTGTGTCAAATGGGGGCTGCTTGACTGCAAATTCCCAGGCTGCTTTGTGTTGCCAGTCCACCACTGGGTGATGGTTTACTGTGGGAGTGTAGGTGGTGAGGAGGTGTATTAGTTTGCATCGAGCCCTCACTTTCACTCTTCCAGTTCTTTCCTCCAGACACAGTATCAAGAATCAGGTTTTCACAGTGCAGTTTCCTTCACATGAGATGATTTTCCAGGTTTTGAGGTGTGTGTGTTGTGCTTGAGGCTATTGTGCTGTGTTTTTGGCATATGTGATTTTGTATAAACTTATATAATGCAAGTAAAGTAAGTGACGCGAATATTGTGTTTGTTTGTTTGTTTGTGTGTGAGTGTGCATGTGTGTGTGTTTGTAGGCGTTTAGAAGGAGTTTGAAGCCTGGCCAGGTTTCATGAGGTTACTTTCGGTCCCTGACCCAGTGCCTATAAACACATCCAGATGCCATCCTCAGCACACACACAGAAACACAGGAGGTTTTATAGCTTTCTAGTCTTTGTTCAGTCCTTACTTTTCCTGACTCCTCTCCTTCTCTGTCTGCACTCACTCCTCCCTTTTGCTCACTCCTTCTTTTTTTGATTCTGTTCATTCTTCCCCTTCCTCTCTTCCTATTATTTCTATTTCCTCCTACTCTTTCCCTTTTCTTCCACTGCACTTCCTCCTTTTAACTTCCCTCAGTCTTTTTACCATATCTCTCTATCTCATTCTTTCTCCTTTTATCCTTCTTCTTGTCTGACTCCTCTTAAGTCTTTTCTCCTGTCTCTCTCTGAAGTGCTCTTTCCTGGTTTGAGTAACATGGATCCTTCTCGTCTCCAGACAGGCTGCTGAAAACTTTACTGAGACGCTTAATTGATTGCAAGCCAATACATCCAATAGACACAAGGATCACTAAGCCTCTGTTTGTCTCTGTAACTCTGTCCACATGGAGGAGAGACTGGGCTTCAATTTCCATACATCCTCCAGCCAAGTTTTCTGCTGGAGTTTTGCAGTGTGTACCCCTTGCAACTGTCACTGTAGGAATTAGGTTGAGACTTACCTGCTGTGTGCACTGCTGCACAAGTTTAAAATCATCTGTCTTCTGCACTAGGTAGGGTGGATGTATCACAGATACCATTATTGTTTCCATATTCCTCAATCCGTACATCGCTATTGATCTCTGATGGATAGAGATCAACCCTTTTATACTGAATATCATCTGCTAAAAGTTTGTGTTTGGGGAAAACAGCCCATTTAAGAAATCGTATTTCAGCTCTGTTGAGTTTGACAGCTTTTCGATCAAGTTGGCCCCTTTTCCAGCCCACACACACACACACACACACACACACACACACACACAATAGATCTGGCATTATGTATCATCCAACTGCAAATAAGGTTGTGGAGTTCAGACTGTCTTGAAGAGAATTTGACAAGATAAAATATCCACCCAGATGATTAACTGACGGAGAGAGAAAGATGGGGAGCATACACTAACACACTTACAATTAATCAAACTTCAAGCACAACCTAATTTTAAAGGCCAGTCAATGTCTCTGCCGGCAATACTCACACTTGATTTGCTTACTAATGAGGAATTATGCCGGATATAGATGGGTATTTCTGACAGATATTTTGTCATCTTGTCACAAAGGTGGAGTGTCTGCAGCTGAGCGTTTGCATATGCCTGGGTCTGGAACTTTGACTCTGCCCACTCTGAGTTGACTGATTTGCCTGGCATTGTTTCTTGGTTAAAATAAAAAATGTCTTACGCCATTGTCAAGCTGTTGTTGAGCGATATCAAGCATAACCAATGAGGAAATAACAACAGTGGCGAGCGCTATAAACAAGGTAGTTGTTGCTATCGGGGCTGTTCTTAATCAACATGTCTTCTCAATATTGCCCAACATTGAAGTTTGCTTTATCTTTGCTCAGCTTCACTCTTAAAAATTGGTCATTGCCCCCAGAGCCGAAATCATCATCAGACCAATACCCGCTGGCTTCAGAGGTTGCTGTAATATGTCTCGATGGCAAATTAAGCTTTTAATTTTGCTTCCAGAGAACTGAATATTGACAAGATAGCACAAGACGTGTTACTCTAGGGTTGGCTCACTGGATGAGACTCTTTACCTCACACACTCACATGTACAGTATGAACTGCTCTGACCTGACTCCTGCGATATAAACCGGCCTCTTGAGCAGACAGACCATAACAGACTCTCTATATCCACACACGTGTCCTTCAAACACAGACGTTGTTACCCTGCAACCCATCAGTGTGTATGGAACTACAGGGCCTGAACCTTCACTGTCCATGACACATAACAGAGCTCCTCTGTCTGTCTCCTATCTCTTAAATGCACAAATAAGTTCACACAAACACTCTGCTGTTTGGGAAACAGTGCGCACATGCTCTTGCTTTGAGGGCAGCAGAGAGAGGCAAGTGCAGCGAATGTAAATGTGTGCACAACACAGATGGAAGGATAAAAAGATGATTAAATAGAGTGTTGGATAGGGATGACAGTGTAAGGACTTGGAGGCGAAAGGAAAGAGGGGGTGATGGGTGGAAGAGAGGAGGCGGACGGGTTGGACGAGTATGGAGAGGGTGTCTGCTTTATCTCTCTGCGCAGTTTAAGAGCGTTACCATTTATGGTGGAGCTGATGGAATAGTTGTGTGTCTGCCAACTATGTGACACAGCCCATAGTCTATTTACTTGAGAAGGTCAACCTCTCTCTTACTTTACATAAGAAACTTCCCTCTGTCTGTATGGCCACCCGTCTCTGTCTTCCCTGCATCCTTTTTCTGAGGCTCTCCTGTCAGTCTTTCCACTCCCTCAATGTATGCTGTTGATGCCAAAATAGCTTGAGTAGAAGTTAAGAGGCGTAGAAAAGACAGGGATGGCAAGGGAGACGTGGTAAAATGCATGGTTCCTGTTTTGGAAATCGTTGTTGCTGTTATAGTGGAAGCTTTTTAGCACTGACATGAATATTGATTCAGCATGTAGCTGCTACATGGGCCCAAAGTGATCTGAAGTCACTTTTGGGTCACTTAGTCTACATTTCCCACAGGCGACATTTTGACTTCATTAACCTTAAAAAGCTATTCGCTTGGAAAAGAAAGTTGCTGCTCAACAGTGTTAGGTGTTGGTGTTTGAACAGTATGTATGGTTTGATCTTGTTTTGTCACTATTAGGATAGAAAGGGAAGGTTCACTTTAAGGGGGCACTTTTAAGGGTCAAGAGCTCGAGATTGTTAAGGGTAGAGTTACACTCACCCCAAGTCAATGCAGCTAAAACACACTGTGCAAGAAATGCTGAGCCCATTTCAAATAAATTAGCATGCAGCTGTGGTTTGACCACTTTTACTTGCTCTGTTACTTGCAGCAAAAACAGCCATGAACTAGTTTTTCAATTTGTTTCCTGCTAATCACAGCCAACCTTTAAAGGGACAGTTCACCAAAGATTCAAAAAAACATATTTTTGCTCTTAGCATAGTGTTATTTATCAATATTAATTGTTTTGGTGTGAGTTCCCGAGTGTTGGGGGTATTGGCCATAGAGATGTCTGCCTTCTCTCGAATATAAAGGAACTATACGGCACTCTGCTTGTGGTGCTCAAAGCACCAAAAAATACATTCAAAAATGTCAATGTCTCTTTCCAGAAATTGGTGGCACTAGGTACACTGTCAGTAGATGCACACTACCTTCTGCAGCGTAATGCGTTGGGTGAGTGTAGTTTGGTAGAAAGAAAATAGTTCCTACATGAAACTGCTCACAACAAGGTCTGTGGATTATCTTGTAACCGGGATCACAGTTTCTGGAAAGAGACATTGCTAAGAAAGAATGTGAAATTTCTCAAATGTATTGTGTTGGTGCTTTGAGCATGACAAGCTGAGTGCCATCTAGTTCCTTTATATCTGGAGATGGCAGACATCTTTACATACAATATGTCCGACACTCGATAACTTACACCAAAACAAACCAGGCTGATGAGCAGGAACTACAGGTAAGAGGGAAAAATCTACTTTTAATTTTGGGGTTGAACTGTCCCCTTAAAAATAAACTGCAAGCTCCAAAATTAGACTGAAATTATGTGTGGTCTTTCACTTTGTAGTGCATACCTATGAATGAAGCTCTGAGACAGCCATTAGCTGTGATACATCAAGAGAAAATATCCTTTGAAATGAATAAAAGCTGTTTCACCACCTGCAGCAATTTGTCATATACAGGACAGTGGAATCATAATATGCCTTTTACCATCTCATGTCTCAGTGGCAGATGTTAGTCTTCTTAATATTGAAATGAAATTTTTAAAAAAATAAGTTATTTTCTGTTTTTTGTCTTATTCTATTATATAGCAGTTATTCTGTTTCACAAGCTAGCAGGTTTGTAAGGCTGTATTAGGCACAGTAGTGCCGATGTAATACATGTTATTATGCTCAGAAAAAAATGACTACACTCACTGTCTTAGTTCACCCTTTGTTGATTAGTGTAAATGTATTTTACATAAAACAGAAAGTACAGCTGAGGTTGACACGAATGTGATTAATTTTATGAATTTGGTCAAAAGGCAATGTTTTGCATGTAGGGGTATGGAAGCCCATTTCTGCCAGTGTGATGAAACAAAAAAAGATCCTGTTGAGTCATAATAATGAGAAACTTTCTGAAAATAATGACTTAGTATCTCAAAAAATGAGAACTTTTCAAAACAAATATGTTAGTTTCTCAAAGAATGAGAACTTTCTTAAATTAACGAGTTTGTATTGTTTCTCAACACTTAATTTCATATTTTTTAATTCTGTTTTCATACATTTCTCATTGTTTTGAGGTATTTACTCATTATTTTGAGATACTAAGTCATTATTTTGAGATATAGGTAGGCCATAACATAAGGAGGCCATTATTTTGAGATGCTAAGTCGTTATTTTTGAGATTTTAAGTCATTATTTTGAGACAAGCAAGTCATTCTTTTGAGATACTAAGTCATTATCTCTAGATTAGTACGTCATTATTCTGAGACACATAGTCATCAGTTTGAGAAAGTTTTTCATTATAATGACTTAACATCGATCATTTTTCATGACACTGGCATCAAGTGGCTTCCATAGAGTTGAAAGAGAGATCCCGCTCCATCCAAAAGCTGGGGGTGCAACAGTAGCTATAGACAGAAAAAGGTAACAGAAAGCTTGAAGACTTGTGAGGTGCGGGGATTCTGTAACAGATACGTCACTGAGGTCATTATGATTTGATTGAATGTTGTTATAAATGGGAATGTCTGCTTATATTCCTGAAGTTCAGCCCCCTGAACATTAACACACCTGACAGTTAAAGTTGTGAGGTAGGATTAGGTTCAGTTATTGTAAGGACTGACACTAACATTAGTTTAAAGTTACAGCTTGTTTCATTTTTATAGGTTGTGGAATTAATGTACAGTGGTCTGTGTGTTTGAAGGTCTCCTGATACATTCTGATGCTTTATCATGCACACACACATTAGTTTCTCTCCTTGCCAAACCCGGAGAGACAATGGAAAGACCCTTTTGTTGTGCTACTTGCTCCAACCAGAGACAATATTTATTCAGCTTTTATCCTGCCCTGCCTCAGGAATGCAGAGTTGGCATCTGAAGACACTGGCCTCCCTCCAAGAAAGGCCTCAGAAAAGTGTTTTTCTAATTTGTACAATGGTGAGGCATAGAAGGCAAAACAACAGCTCCTAATCCTGGTTTATAGAGGGAGGGCTTTTCCAACCCCGAAGGCCATGAAATCAAAAAGGGAGAATCAATGAAGTGATCAAATGATGGATTCAGTTATTTCCTGGTTCAGTGAGATGTCAAATAACATGCTGCCTGTATTCAGCAAGTTATCCTCTCCTGCCCTTGCTCTTAATCTACCATTTTATCCCCTTTGCACTGTCTCATCAAGTACTAGTTTCAGCCTTTTGTATGGTGGTATATACGCTAAACTAATAATTTCAAATAAAGGGCTGAGTGTGTTTGGAGTAACAATTTACAAAATAAACAACCTACAGTTCATTTGGAAAATGTTGAAAATGGCAGAAAAGGAGTCTGTGTGGCCAAAATAGAAGTTTTCAAAACTCTTTGGAACTGATACTGATATTTTGCAATTTTGTATGGTGTGCAGTCACACTGCTTACTCAAACTACATAAAAGTAACTTAAACAAAGGTAAATTATAGAACAAGTTTATAGTTTTGTGCGATGTTGAATATGCTTAGATAACCATTAAAGACAGAATGTCCGTGATTTAAAAACAATAAGGTCCCTAAAATTGATCCCTGTGGAACGCCAGGTTCAAGGCAATGATTTGACATATGGGACATATTGTTCTCTTTCTGGTGTAGAGTTACAGTAGATAAGAAGATCAATACCACTCTGATGTCTGTCCATTAAAGAAAAAGCTTATATTTTACACTTTGGTCTAAAGCTAACACATTAAAATGTACTCATATGTTTAATCCATACAGAAACCCAAGCGTAAAAATGCAATTTGGCATTGTTTGGAGAGTTATATGCTGGACATGTTCTTGGCTGCCAACAAGTCCCAGCTGGCCAAGGAATCAGTTTTTGAATGGATTGAACAAGTGAGATATTTGTCAAGTAAGTGTAAATAAGTAAGCTGTACAGGTTCTGTTTGTTACCTTTGGAAAGCCAGACCAGTCTTTTTGTTACATTAAAATAACTGGCTTCTTACTCAAGCTTTATGTTTACTGAGTGAGAATGGTATTGATCTTCTCATCTAATTCTCGATTTAAAAAAAAAAAAAAAAGCCAATAACCATATTTACCAAAATGCCAAACTATTGTTTAAATGTGTGCTTAGTTAATTCTTAGGTGACAAATTGACTTTGAACATGAAAAGAACCTTGGCATCATGGGCCCCACCTTGCCTCTCTAGCTTCTGTAGCAGTACATTATGGTCATCTGTTTACAATGTTTGCGAAAGATCCAAAAATCACAGTAAATTCCTTGTTATTATTATTATGATTATTATTATTATTATTGTTATCCCTGTGTAGTTCTTTCATCATGTATGTTAAGAAGTTTATGCAGAGTTTCACGTCATTCAGTCATCTGAGACAAATCATCCTCATCACTGTTATTGAATCACAACCAGCCACCCATAATGGTGAGTGTATCATTCTCCATTTCATGCTTGGAATTTCCTCTTCTGTAGCATGCCTAAGCAAACCACTTGATTACTTGATTAAACTAACACACACACACACACACACTCACCAGACATGGAGCTGCATCATTGACAGTCTGGGGCTGAGCAGATCGCAGCATCCCGTTTAGATTAGATCACATCAGATTAGGTGACATTACATTAGCGCTAACCAGATTACACTATTCCTCATCTAACACTCTTTACCTCCTAATGCGGCTGCAGCCTCATTACCCAGGACACAGTCATCGAAGAAAGCAATTAGAAAAGCACGAGCGTCTTTCTAACTTACACACTCCTGCACATGGACAGATTTATCTCCCTCTAGATAGTGTGTACACCTCGGTGGTCATTTGACGATTAAGAAATTTCTCCTGTTTGATAAGGTAATAGCTGTGAACCTTTGCTAGCATTAATGGGGGATTCTGGGTGTATTTTTCTACCTCTGTGTCTTTTGTGTGTTCCTATGTGCATTTCTGTGTGTGAGAAAGGCTTTTATGGTCTCTTTCTCTTGCAGTATTCTTGCATGATGTCTGAGGAATGTCTAATATACAAGCTGGAACAATAGCATAGCAGAAACAGTGGGGGAAAAATAATGACGTGAACCTCAAGGCCAGATGTCTGCAGTCCAAGTCTCACCTCATAAAAACTGTACTTCTTGTTCTGGCTTATCAATCGCATCTATTATAAAGCTGCGTGTGGATGTGTGTGTCTGCACGCAAGTGTGAGTCTGTGCAGAGCTTTGTGCATACAGTATGTGTGCATACATGGTAATGGTTAGAGCTCATGGTGTGGGTTTATGTGTGTGACCTCGATATATGAGTACACATAGCTATTAGTGCAACTTTGGGGCACACCTCTGTGCATTTGTGGTATTACCCCAGTCTGTTCATGAGTGTGTGTGTGTTCCTACATAGCTGTGTCTGAGGGCATTTTTCTGAAAGGACACACAAACATCCAAGTGCCCTCGCATTTGTTTACCGTTTGAACTTGTCTTAAATGCACAATTTGTGCGTGCGTCTATGAAGGATTTGCCGCCGCGCCTGTCAGTGTACAAATGAATGGACACAATAAAGCGATGGGATCAAACGAATAGATTTGTCTGTGTCTGTGAACCCAGAGACAGACACAAGAGACACAGACAATGAAAAAGAGGTGAGATGAAACAGAGAAAACCTTGTTTTTCATGAAACAGGCTGTGGGCATATTATTCTTTTTTAACAAGGAGGCAGGAGGGGAAAGACATTGCCCTCTTCTCTGTATATATTTTCTACACTGGCCATTTAACATTGCACATGTATTGCAGGATAGTGCTTCCACTAACATGCTTAACAAGTTACATGATGAAATACACTTCATTTATATTTTTCCTGCCACAAATCCCTTTTCAGCTCCTCCACTCTGATTCTCCAATTACTTCTCCTCATTATTAGTTGCTGTCATCTCATTTAACAGGCAAGCTTGGAAGAGCAATAATAACACATTTGAACTTGTTGGAGATGGATATATTCTTTGATTTATTGAACATGAGGATGTCAACAATAATGGGTGTTGATGCTAATATGCTGATCACAGCTGAGTTGAATTATGATTTTAAAGGACGGGTGGCAGCTGCAGAAGTCATGTAAAATGTCTAACTAAAATGGAAGGAATCTGTCTGTCTGTATGTCTGTCCTTCAATTATCACAACCATTCATCCTTTTAACTGTTCGATTTCATACTTGGTGGTGTATTGCAGAGGATCCAAGGAGGTGCAGTGTCAAGTGTGAGGTCCTAAGATGCACAGTACATATTAATAGCACCGTTTGCATTTATTGTGTTTATTGAGAGGGGACCCCTATTGGCTGTTTACACCACCGAACAGCAAGCTGAGTGCGTGAATTTACATTTTCTTGGATGGCAAAGACACAACCCGCTTTGCTCTGGCTTACTGTGCCCTCGATTGGCTAACCCTGATATTTGTACCTTAATCCTAACTAGTCTCACTGCTCTTACCTAAATCTAACCAATCCAATCAACGAAGGCCACAAGTACCAGCCATCAGAGGGAAAGTAGGGCAAATCATGCCTTTGCTATAGTAGGAAACACAACTTTGCACCAGGTACAGCTAGCTCTGCATCATTGGCTATGGTACATTCAAGAACAGGTAAAGAAAGAGAGACCGGAGATGTTACATTGTGGCAAACTCAAACATTTCAAGCATCAGTGATACAACTTTCAGAATCAACGCTTTTGTTCCAGCATTAAGCTGAGCTTTGACTTCATTAAGGCCAGTAAATGTTTGTGTGAGCTTTTGCACCTAAATGACACATATACTCTAGCATATCATGGCAGGTGTATTACTCAAGAGCCAAGGAAGGGCAAAGTGCAAAGTTGTTTGGATGAGAAGTTCTTGAGAAAACTGTAAGCAGCAATGGTGGAGGCCAAGCATCCACCCATTATGAACAGGCACATTTTGTAAGGGTGCTGCATTAGTAGTAAAATAGATGTGTTGTTGTTTTGGAACAATGAAGAATAAGTGATGGTATTTTGAATTGTACCCTAAATGACTTTTGTTGCAGAAGGGATGCCAGCCAACCCTTGTTCATTTCATTCTGACTTTTGCCCCTAATCCTAAAAAATACACAGCATTACCTGCACAATGCACAGAAATTGGCAGGAACGGGAGGTGCATTGACCCATAGCTCCTGTTTGCCCCAGGGTTCCTGGTGGGTTAATCCAGCTTTGTCAGGTTGGATAGCTGGGCATAGAAATTGTCTTAGTTTGTCTCCCTACCAACAGTCAGCACTGGTTTCTTTTTACCATGACCGCAATCCTTACCAATATGTTTAGTGACTTAAATCTAACAGAACTTCAACCATAAGAGTGGTGGATCTGATGATGTTAGGAATATTTTCCATCAAGGTCATTTTGGAAAGCAGTTACAGGCTATTAAGTCATTTAGGTATGAGGATTGTCAAAAGTAGCAACGACAACAAGTGTGGTTATCATAAGCCAGTGAAATTCAGGTTTGAAGGTTCAGGCTTTCAATTATGGTGCAATATTACATCTTGGTGTTGCTGGACATTCTTTCCCGCCTCAGGGCTTGCTGCTGCATGTTAGCCTTATGGGAGTAATGACTTAATACTCAGCAATGACTTGTAAGTGTTGACTTTTTTAAACTCAGAGATGTTGTCAGGATGCTCTCATTGAAGTTTTCTGTAGACAGTGGTTGGTTTTGACTGTGCTTAAACTGAACACATGCACATAGTGAATGACTTTGGGCCACAAAATTTCATGAAGTTTTGCAAGTAATTAGAGAGTGACTCAACATGAGGCTGAAAAGCATTGTTTCACTGCCCTGTTTGGTTGAAAGTTTAAAGTCTGTTGCACCTCTGTCCATACCTTGCCTCACTGGAGGGTTTGGTTGCGTGTGATCCAACATATGTTCTTCTTCACCTGTACAATGTATTATCATAGTGTACTGAAGCACCCTGGAATACACTGCCACATTACTGCAGCAAGGTGAGAAGTTAAAGAACAGGCTTCCCTTTCGGGTTCGTTTATGATAACATTGATTCCACTCTCATGTTGTCCATTTAAAGAGCTGTATACGACATTCAGAGAATTAATCTAGCAGTGAACCACTATTTACTACTAAGTTATGATATAGGTGAGTAATGGTGTTGTGAGTGGAGAATGAAGTCACGCTACTCTTCTGTGTTTGGTAATCCAAGCCTCTGTTCTTTGTTGTGGTAGAATTCTGGCGCACATGCATGTTAGTGCCATAGACCGTATAAAATCATGGACGTAGCCACTGTGACATCTCCCATTACTCTTGCATTTTGAAAGCTTATGTTTAGCCAACTGGCTGTTGCCATCCTGAATTTTTGGAGTCAGAAATGACCATATTTGGATTAGAGTGTAGAGATAATACTAGCTGCTAGCTTGGTGCATTTACAGCTATGGTAACTGTAGTAGTACTAATTCTAATAGTTATTTTTGTAAGCAAAAAACAAGCTTAAAACCAGTGAAACAAAATGTTCTTGCTGGAAAAACTTAAAATCTGATGCCTTAGATGGATTTCAGTTCAACCAAACACTAGACCAGACTTTTTAAGCCAACCAAAATGTGTATTCACTTTCATGACCTGAAAAAACACTGAAATAGCGACAGCTACAGCTTTGCTGTAGACCCATTCTGTGAATCTGGAGTTACAGTATACCATGGTTATGAATGAATCCCCTGTACAGTTGTTATGAGTGAGGACATTAGCTATAGAGACAAAACTGTTTTTGCACCAGGCTGTAAACATGTTTATTTCTGTTTTAAAGCTGGGCATTTTAACATGGGGGTCTATGATAATCGACTAGCTTCTGGAGCCAACCTCTAATGACCATTAGAGGAACTGCGGTTTTTGGCAATTCTGCAAAGGCTTCCTTTTTACAGCCCTGGGGGCTGCTGCTTGGTTAGTGCATGCAATTCTCTGTGAGTGTGTCGCACTGGCTAGCAAATTACCACCATTCTGCAGTGCTCTCATTCGGCAGTTACCACCGATATTGAGATGGTATTGTCACAGAAGCATAGCACCTACCCTCCAGTTGCCCCCCAGTTTAACACCATTAGGTCCGCACTGTTGCTGCGGCTAGCACTGTTTTTTTGAGTCAGCATTGTTAGCTATATACATTAAGTCATGCTAAGAACCGGCCTATCCAGGCCCAGACAGAGCCATAGTTAGCTCCCATGATATGTCCTATACAGCTCCTGTAAATATGAAACTTCACATGCAGCTGACTAGCTTAGCTTAGGATAAAAACTGGAAATGAGGAAATCCACCTTCCAGGACCTCGAAATCTCAATAATTAACTTTTCATATTGTTTGTTTAAAAGACTTATACAAACCAAAGTGTAAAAAAATACTTTACTGTATGTGCCTGATTACTATGCTAAGCTAAGCTAGCCAGCTGCAGGATGTAGCCTTGATTTAATGGACATATATGAAGCATTAATCTTCTCATCTAACTCTCTGTCTGAATGGTCAAAAAATCATTTTTCACTGAACTATTGGTGCCATATTTCCTTTGTGAAAGAGAAATAAGGCTTCACTGCCAAACTTGTGTCTAGACATGCTGAACCAGACAAAAGCTCAGCATGAATTTACTTTAAATGTTTATTGCTTTAAAGCAGGGATACTGGAGCAGTCATTTTCCCATATGATCTAAAAGCAGTGTTACGCAGGGTTCACACTGGACACAGATCACATTGATTTGTTAATTGTGCCAAAGTCGCCAGTCAGCAGTCGCTAGGCCATTCACACCAGAAATGCATTTTTCTGCGCTGGTCATCAAGCGACTCTGCTCTTTGCTGTGTTTAAATCACATGTAGAGCTCTCTCTCTGTCTGATAGTGTGTCAGTGAGGTGGTTGTTTGTGTGTGTTTGTGTGATTGTGATTGTGTGTGATTGTGATTGTGTGTGTGTGTGCGTGTGTGGGTGTGTATGTAGCTCTGCTCATCTTTCTTGCTCTCTAGACACAACTGACAAATACGGGGAAGTTGTAGTTCTATCGAAGTTCTATCGTTAAGCATTGTCAAATCATTTATATCATATTTAATACACACTTTATATACTTGAAATAGATTATTGGTGTGTTTTCTTGCCATCTTCACTTACAGCTCGATACAAAAATAGACCAGACGCTGAAACTATTGCTGCAGATCGCGAGCAGGCCAGAGTGCTCGCTGCCACAACGCATCCAGTGTGAACAGCCCGATCAGTTAACATGGGCATCGAAAGCAAGCAGGCAGCACTCCACAGAAAATCGGCACACTTCGCAGCGCTTCTGCATCCAGTGTGAACTCAGCATTACAACACAAGTGACAATATTTCATAATAGCCATCTGACTTTGTGTCACTGTTGCTTAAGTGCTCTAGACAAAGTGGTGCCGTTATGCAGCACGAGGAGCTGTTATTCAAGTGACGATGCTAATCTCTGTATTCCTTTCTCTGTGTATTCATGCTAGTGTTGAGTAATCGTCGCTTAAACAGTCATGGTGTATAGTGATTAGTGGCAGCCCACCAGGACTGGCTTAATGACACACTGTGTTTACATTACATTACATTACCTCCCAGTTCAGCCTGGGGATAACGTTTCTGCTGGGACGGCGACTCTATTTATACACACAGAGGGATATTGAGACTGTGAGATATAGGCAGTCACACACATGTATGTGCACACATTCGCTTACACTTTTATGGTGAACATGCAAACACAGATCAGGCCCTCAACACCTTCCATTCTCTGTGCCATGTCAGTGTAATGTGTGTGTATGACACCGTGTTAGAGTTGTGTAAACTGTTTATTGCATGGAGATGAAAGGCCTCATGAAGCTTGTCTGGGGTGTTACTCAGCCCACAGACACATAACAGCATTCCCACCGGCTCTTTTCTCCTCGCCGATAATTACAGATACTCGCTATAGATGTCTGATTTACATACTGTGTCATATTTGGATGTGCCGCGCCTTTTATCTTTCGGCTCGTGTTCTTTCTCTTGTCTGTCTGCATCGCCTGTTTTCCTCTGTTTTTCTGGCACACATACACATACTGTACACACAGCAGTTTGTTTGATCTAGATGTGAGTGGCAGCCCAATTCTCTGATGAGCTTTGAGCAGATGTCCCAGGCATATTCAGCAGCAGCATTGTGATCAGTGTGTGTACTGGGGCAAGAGAAAGGTTGAGTGTGCGTATTGTGTCTGAATGTGAAAGGACAGATTTGTCACATTTGAACTGAATTCAGCCACCGGCATATTTGCTTTCCACAGCAGGTGTTGTTGCTGTAGTCACATAAAGGGTTTGCTATTAAACATGCACATCCAGGAAGAAGTTCAAAGTGCTGGCAGTCAAGCTGAAAACAAGACAAATGTCTTAGCTCCTGAATTTTTTACAGTTTGGAGATACAAGGATTATACAGGAATGTGTCACCATACTGCAGTAACGTCTCCTTTCTCTTTCTCTTCTTGTGTCTCTGCCTCCAGCCTGATGAGTTGACCTATGCGTTGGAGATCAGTAACGTTGTGTTCACCAGCCTGTTCTCTCTGGAGATGCTGTTGAAGGTTTTGGTCTACGGGCCCTTCGGCTACATCAAGAACCCCTACAATATCTTTGATGGCATCATCGTGGTGATCAGGTGAGCTGCAGAGCAGGCTTAGTTTTTCACAAATCCCTCAAATAAAACAGGGATCCTTTTACCTATTCTCTTTTTAAGATGATGCTAATTGACACTTTCCATCAAACCAAATTTAACCAAACTCAGCTCTGAAAAACCACCATTCCAGTGTGGGGAGTCAATAGAGAATTTGGGACTTACATTCATTTGGTGACCATTCATTTACATTCATTTGGTGACCAGAGACACAACTCCAAAAAAATGTAAAAAAAAAAAAAATACTTCACCCCATGTTACGCTGTATTCATGAAGAAAACAATGTTTTGCATGCCTCCACTGAACAAAGAATCCAAAAACCGAGGTAATTCTTCACGGATTGAAGTGAAGGGGGTCCATGTTTAACAACAGCAAAATTATATGAGAACTTTTTCCTGACTCATGCAATATATTCCAAGTCTCTTTGCTCGTCTACTGCTGCCTAAATCAGCAGGTTTTTTGTGTTATTGTGTGACTTTGGTAAATCCAAACTAACCCCTTCAAAACACATAAGTCACGCAATTGCACAAAAAAAACAAAACAAATGATGATGGAGATAGCGTTGACTAGCAATGCCCGTGTTCAGCAAGGTAAAATTACTGTTTTTGTCAATGGAGTCTGGCTTTAAATAGAGCAAAGTTTCGCTTTTCATTCAGTTATTGTAGGAAAGGGCCATCTGTTTAAGAAGTCCCGGGCATATGACCCGATAAATGAGAGTGGGATTATACTGCCCAAGTTCTGTGAGAGTTTATAATCAGATTTCTTTTGTATAGTTTTGTTGTACTTTCAACAAGGACGCCTATCTCCTTAATTCATCAGGAATTTTCCCAGTTTTTTGGATTTTTCGTTTACTGTGAAACATGTTTTTCTCACGAATTCAGCGTAAAACGGGGGGAGTAATTGATACAATATTGACATTTGAGGGCTGAAATATTCACTTAACATTGCTCCCTATCTGTTTGATGCGTTAATAGGTAACTGTTCGCTAATGTGTTCATAGGACGTTATGTCAGTGTTGTGTCTACAGCCTGTTCTTATGCCCCAAAGTGGCAAAAGGAATCAAGAAACACTGCTTTAATTATTTAATCAAGTATAAATAAATACTTTATAAAGCATTAATAAGCAATGTGAAGCTCCCTATCACAAAGTTAGAGGTGCTGTTACAATGCTTAAACATTTATTGAACATGTTAGTTCTAAACACATGATTAGTAATAGTAAAAATGAATACAGTAAAAGCAGTAGATCTTCATGACACTGGGGAGGAACCTGAGAATATTGGTCAGGACCTTTGGCTGTTTGAAGGCCTTGAATCTAACATGAATGTATATGTGTGTTTGTGTTTGTGTTTGTGAATGTGTCTTGTCTTCAAACAGTGTGTGGGAGATCATGGGTCAGCAGGGTGGCGGTTTGTCGGTGCTAAGGACCTTCCGGCTGATGCGGGTGCTGAAGTTGGTCCGTTTCATGCCGGCCCTACAGAGGCAGCTGGTGGTGCTGATGAAGACCATGGACAATGTGGCCACCTTCTGCATGCTGCTCATGCTCTTCATCTTCATCTTCAGGTAGGCAGAAGGAGAGTGGGCGACCTTGAATCCTGTCTTACACCTAAAAAATATATAAGTATCGATCCTTCCAACCTCATGAAAAAATAAACTGTCTAGTTCTTGCTGCTGATGGAGGAACGACATCAAAGAAAGTTGAAATAGAAAACAGACAAGGTAAACTACAGGGAGTTTGATCAGTGAGCATGAAACAAATTCTGCAGATGTAGTTGAAGGCGCAAAGGTGTGGAATGAAAGTAAATTGGTTGGTCAATACATAAGGAAGGAAGGAGCAGAGAGAAGCAGCGATCAGTGCAAATGTGGCAGATTAGTCGATGGGATGACAAGACTAAGTGAGTCCCAGGTCTTGTCAGCAATCCTTCTTTCTGCCTGGTTAGGCCTGGGGCTGAGCTCAACAAAATCCAACGTGTGGAGGTTCTCTGCACTTATCTGATGCACAGACACACCGGCAGAGTTGTCAGAATAAAATTTTGGCATCATATGTTTCTGCAAACTTAAGATATGTTGCATTTGTATGTTTCATACATATGACGTAGTTCAGATGAAGAAGAGGATGGTGGATGGTGTGACACCAAGGCAAGATGGCTGCCAGGCTGTAGACAGCAGCAGACCACTGTTGGGGGCCAACAAAAGTGGATATATTATATTGTAAGTTTAGGATACTTCCAACCGTGTTTGTGGCAACAAATGAAATACATTTTCAACATGTTTTGGGACTTGTTGTAACAAAAACTGATATTTTTTTAGTGAGAGTTTGGGACATTATCAGCCATGTTTGCATCAACAAAGCAGGTATTTACTTAATGAGAGTTTGAGACATTTCTAGCCGTGTTTGTAGCCACAAAAGTGGTGTCTTTTAACGAGATTCAGTGACATTTCCAGCAATGTTTTGTGTAACAAAAACAGGTAATTTTTAATGCAAGTTCGGGACTTTTTCAGCAATATATGTAGCAATTAAAGTAATGCTTTTTAACAAGAGTTCACGGACATGTCCAGCCATGTTTGTGGTAACAAAAGCTGGTATTTTTAATGACAATTCAGGGCATGTTCCTACTTTCAATTTTTAAATGAAAGTCAGGGACATTTCCAACTGTTTGTATCAACCAAAGGGATGGTTTTTATTGAGTTTTATTGAGCGACATAACTGGGTATTTTAAGCATAGACTGTATAAAATAATGGACGTAGTCACCGTGACGTCACACGTCCGTTTCTGAAGAGTGGATTTGCTTCGTCTAAACCTAACCATCTGTTAACCACAGCATTGTCTCAACATTAAATTGAAAAACTGAAGGAAGAAGAAACTTAAAGAGATAGTGCACCCAAAAATGTAAATTCACCCATTATCTACTCACCCATATGCCGAGGGAGGCTCAGGTGAAGTTTTAGAGTCCTCACAACACTTGCAGAGATCCAAGGGGAGAGGAGGTAGCAACAAAACTCCACCTAATGCAGACTTACGGTGCCCCAGATTCTAACATTCAAAAACATAATTGAAACCACAAAATATCTCCATACTGCTCGTCCATAGTGATCCAATCTGGGGTGCCGTGCACCTCCATTAGGTGGAGTTATGTGGATCTCCGCAAGTGTTGTGAGGACTGTAAAACTTCACCTGAGCCTCCATCAGCATATGGGTGAGTAGATACTGGCTGAATTTTCATTTTTGGGTGCACTATCCCTCCCTATCTCATTATATCAGCTACATATAAAACATACAAATGTATTATCTTTAGTTTGCAGAACAGACAATACCAACATTTATTCTGAAGATTGGGTTGGGTTGAACACACACAAAGCTAATCATCAAAGAAAAAATGCAATTGATTTTTTTCTTTTCATGGCTCCTGTTGATGATAAAATATGTGCAAATGTGCAGGAAACAACCTTTAAAAAAAGACCCCTTTTTGTCTTCAGTGAGATTGACTTTATTCCAAAATGGATTATTTCCCTCAAAGCCCCTGAAAACTTCGTACCTAAAGTTTTCCTCTATAACATGAAATATTTATGACTAACTAAGCAACATCAAGAGAGAAAAGAGAAAATAAAGAAATCTCTAATGTAAAAGAACCAAAACACTTTCAACTCTGGCAGAAAATAGTGTGTTAGTGCTGGACTCCATCACGCACAGCAGGAAGCTGTCTGGAAAAAAAGAGAAGAAAAAAGTTTTCAGAGGACTTAATGTTTGTGTTATTTTCAGATTATTTGAATAATAATTATGTTCACTGTAATTTTGAATGAATTAATGTTTTAACTAGACACCTTCCAGTGACTGCATTAGTAGAAACAATACTGTCACAAACTGGCCTAAAATCAGTCTCTTTTCTTGCTGCCTCACATTAGTAGCGCCTGCCAGTTTGTATCTGAGCATGTTCAGCTTCATTTCAGCAGCTTGTTGAGATGTGTGTATATGTATGTGGGGGCACACATGCACTTTAGTACACTCACACATACAAAAACACAAACACACACACACTCAGAGTTCCAAGGGCCTTGTATATGCATATATAAACAGCCTCCGATTTGAGTGAAGAGTTGCCAAGTTGACACAGCAGAGGCCTGTTCATTGATCCCTCAGCTCCAGTTGAGCTTCACTGTCTGTGTTTATGAATAAAAGACAGACTGCAGTGCACACTCACTGCTGGTTCATAATAATAACACCCCCGATTAGCTGTCTTACTGTATGTGGCCTTGAACTAACTTTCTTTCTGTCTTTCTTTGCCTCTTCTTTCTGTTAAGAACAAAGTAATAATGGGAAAGATAACATTCAGTGCTTTGTTCTCTGGCTTCTGTTTGACAAGGCCCTGATCAATACTTAGCATAATGTGATGGCAATCTTTCTGTCTTGCTTTATCTTTTTCCTCTATTCTTCTTCACTGTATTCTCGACCCTATCTCCACTCAAACCCCCTTCTTTTTACAAGAATAAATATAAAGTGTTATCAATCTTCTCATCTTACTCGTAGAAAGAAAGCAAATAAACACACTTCCAAGAATGGTGAAGCTTTAGATTTAAAGGAAAGGTTTGCTATTTTAGGATTTATTATTTGCTTTCTTTCTGAGAGTTAGATGAAAAGATTGATTGTGTCAGTTGGGTCTATGCATTAAGTATGGAACTAGAGCCAGGAGGAAATTAAAGCAGAATAGCATAACGACTTGAAGTAGGAGGAAACAGTCGCCTGCCTCTGACCAAAGTTTGAGAGTTTGTTACTTTAATTTGTACACAAACAGCAATGTAAAACTGGCAATTTGATTTAATTTTGCTCTCCAGCTAGTTCTTGAATAACTCGTGACTTCCCAGAGCCTTGTCATTGCAGTGAGATTTCCAGCCAACAAGCAGAGACACAAACAACCTGAGCAGACGGATGCGTCTTGCTAGCCAGGAAATTCACACTTAAAACCAGCTCCATCTGAAACCACATTTTCACTGCACTGCTTGTGTACAGAGTAAACAAACAAGATGCAATGAGTTAGTGAGTGAGCTTTGGAGGTGTTAGGACCCAATCAGACAAACTGAGTTCCACAGGTTTGTGAGGCACTGCCTTTTTGTTGAAGCCTGCCCCAATCAGATGGAGTGCTTTTTGCAGCATACTGTATCTTATGTTTTTTTAATTGTTGCGGGGCAACCACTAAATCACTGATAAGAGCTTAACTGCTATTTTGCTGTGAAGTAAAATCACGGATCTGTACTTTTAAATTCCTCATAAAAATGGGACATATAGAGGGCACTTAGGGACTGCAAACAGACCCTCAGAGTGAGGAGAAATCATAGGATGTACCAACAGCTAGTCCATGAGCTTCAGTTTGACAATCTGCTGTCAGTCGCCAGGCCTAATTAAGGTTGGTAAACTGTTAGAAAGTAGCTGATGTGACAGTTGGTTCAGATATCTGCTAACATTAGCTGGACATGTATGTTACCAGTTGTCTTAGCCACTTACAGAAGGCACACCTTTCAGTTCATCTGATTGGACAATGAGGAAAAAACTGCAATAATGTTGGGCACTTCACTGGTCTGAGTTGAAGTTGTTTAAATTCGAGGCGTTCAGGGCACACAAAAGCAGTGAGCAAAATGCTTCACTCTAATTGTGAACCATTGCAAAATGCTGTCCCAGGCTGCCAAAACACTCTCTCTCTGATCAGGGCCTTAGTTGGAAGATTTAGTTACCTTTGGACTGAGCCAGGCTAGCTGTTACCCCCTGCCTCCAGACATGCTAATCGCCTCCCAGCTCCAGCTCCGAACCTCTTTTTATCTCCTCATAACGAAAGCAAATATTGGTGAACTATTCCTTGAATTTCCAAAGCAGTGGTAGTAGAGTCTTGCAGGGGTGACAAATGCCTCCCTGATTCCCTCATCAAAAAGCCAACATTTTTTCATTGGAGTTTGGATTATAGCAGAAAATAAACTCGGTTGCAAACAAACGTTTACGACCTTATATGTTTTGTCTTATATGTTCTATAATCTCATACAGCCATTTGTTAGAAACAGCCATTGTAAAACACCTAAAAGCTTTAACAGTCAATATTGAGTATTTACTGACATATTTTACACCATAGAACAAAATGTGAAGGTCTCTTTAGCCTGTGTAAACCACAGACATCTAAGCAAAAACCCATTTAAAAACCCATTGACTTCAGCATGAGGGAACCAGGAGTTCAAAAGTACAAAAAGTGCTAACTCATTTCCGGGGTTTAGGGCTCATTCCTGTACCACCCTGTACCTTTTACTTAGATGAAATTGTGCCTTTGTTTCTAGTGCCAGTGATCTTCATTTGCTTGAATGAGTACAAGGTGTCATTGCCATGGGTTGTGACTCTCTCCATGGTGCTGAACTCAACCTGGCATCCATTTCCACTCCCACTCCTCTTGGCAACTTTACTCCCTCAATGCATTATTGGACAACTTTTTAAGAAGCATTGACTGTGTATTACCTGACTGACAGCACTCCATATATGGTGTTTTTCTTAACTTTGCATCTTCTTTTTTTGTACATAAAACTAATGAGTGAATACATCTATTCATGCTTTTGCATGGCAGTCCCCCGGGCAGTAATTACCATTCATGTTCAGTACATTCTGCCTCAGCTGTCTTGCTAGCAGCAGGTATAATCAGTATGGTGGAGGCAAAACAAGGATTTTCACTGTGTTTATTTCTGTTTATTTGTACTGTATCTAATGGGTTGGCCTGATGTAAACATTTACCCCTCTGTTTCCTGTTTGTTTTCTCCTTTTCTCTCCCTCCTCCTGTGTCAGTATCCTGGGGATGCATCTGTTTGGTTGTAAGTTTGGGTCCGAGAGGGATGGAGGAGACACTCTGCCAGACAGGAAGAACTTTGACTCTCTTCTTTGGGCCATAGTAACTGTCTTCCAGGTGAGCATATACCCCTTTCTCCCCTTCTTTTACACTGATATACATTTACATTTCACTGCGTTATGGCCAATTTAGCTGTAGCTTTATGTCTGACTCCAATCTGTTGAGACAGTAAAAATTTAGCAGCAGGATGACCTAAAGGTATGCAAGTTTATCTCCCATCTGGAAGCTTTAACTTCCTGTGTGATCACACTGCAGCTGCTGAAGTGCCCTCAAGCAAACAACATCTTCCTGCCTTATTGGTGCTGACTGAACCTGTCCCCACTCAGAGTCTGAGAAGACAATTTCCCCTTGAATAAATAAAATACATCCAATTTAATATTTCTCTTCACTCTCCCTACACGCCTGTCTCCCTCATTTTCTTCCACTCTACCTAATTTCCATTTCCAAGTATGTCACAAAGGTTAAGTGGGTCTGCCTCTTGCATCATGTCACCTTGGATCAGTGATTAGGCCTTCTGTTGGGTCCAACATTTCATCCATTATCTATCCACTCTATAGTATTTATCACCCTTACTATAGTATCCATTTATAATTCACTGAAACATCTGATAAGGGACAGTGTAATGTGTCAGCATGTCTCGCTGCAGGGAACATTGAACTGACATGTCTGTTCTTATAATGTTACACATAGGGGGTTTAATGTTGCTTCACTGATCCAGTCTACCTAGTCATGAAAGCATTTACATTTCTGTGTGGTGTCCTTTCATATGAAAAGCTTGTAGTGCGTAGAAAGTGTTTCTGTTTTTGATGGATAAATACTAGAGAGATACCTACAAGAAATTAAACACCATAAACACGCAACCTCTGAAGTATTACAGGAGTGACCGTTCCCCTGCTGAACAGCAATTGTCGAGTCATCACCTTGCAACTGGACAGTTTAGATAGATGTTAGTTACCATACCCACAATTTGAAGAAGCAGGCAAGAGTACCACCACAAAAGGTAAGCGATGTACTGCTGTGGATGGGGGGGCAGCGGCAACATGTGTTCTAGTCACCCAAAAAAAATTCTTTTTAGGTAGGACTGTTTTTTAGGCTGCTAAATTTTGTTTTGGTGCTGCACTGGTCCGCAGCAGCGCATTGCTTGGCTTCTGTGTCGGACTCCAGCCTGCTTCTCCAAACTTGGGGCGTGCTGACATCTACTGTAGGCAATACACTGACTATGAATGACTAGTACCTCATACAGCCCCACTCAGAAGATCTGTACTCTCTTTTTAACTTGAGACTTCAAACATAGCAATCTTATAATGTGTGTGAGGTGTTCATGGGGCTGTGCATTATCAGCAATACTCCACATTTAAGATTTCAGCCTCGTCAAAACCAACACAAGACCAGAAGTGTAAGGAAAACATTTAACAGTGTTTTTATCTGTTTTATTGTAAGCTGCAAAAGTTAGTATATCCGGCTAACTAGCCTACTAGCCAAGGAACATATTTTGTTACTAACGAGACTAGTGTGTGGCATGATAGGTTTTAATAAAGTCTTCTCACAACTAGCATATCCCTTGTGTGGTATTTCCCCCCAATGTATACAATGAATAAAAAACTATAACATTAGCTTAGCTTGCAAGCTACAGCTGATACAATCTCCTAGCAACAGAGGCTATTTTTTCTACTTCTTTCAGAAAGGGCCCATTTTAGAACATACTCAGATCTTGGGGACGTAAAAACCACCACTCTTAGCAATGCCTTGAAAGAACAGAAAGTGACAAGTAAGAGAGAGGGATGAAGCTTAGCGAGCGGTCACTTCGCACACATATTAAACTACTAGAATAGTTGCTTAATAATAATGTACTTCTTCTCATAAATACTTTTTTCTTCTTCTCTTTAGATCCTAACCCAGGAGGACTGGAACAAGGTGTTATATAACGGCATGGCTTCCACCTCTCCTGTAGCTGCCCTCTACTTCATCGCGCTCATGACCTTTGGCAACTACGTCCTCTTCAACTTGCTGGTGGCCATCTTGGTTGAGGGTTTCCAGACCGAGGTATGACGTTGCTGGTTACACATCCACAAAGATAACTTATGTGAAAATAAGACTTTAAATCAATTTTTTTTTTAAAGCCTGAGAAGAAATCTGCCATTGGGTTGAGATTCTTTCTCTTCTTATAAATGCAGGTCAACTTGTTGAATCTTGCACAGTGATCTGGCTTGCTGCCAGGTCTAAACATAAATTATTTCTGGAGGGGTGAAAATGTTAAATCACTCAATAAGGTGCTTATTTTTCAACGCAGGCACACAGAACACTAAAAGATGGATCTTTACACCCACACATACATAACAAATCCATACGCTGTAGGCATTAGCCTATACCTTTTCCTTGCACTCTCTGCAGCGGGTTATGTGAGGACATGAGAGCACACTAGTTGCAGCGTTTCATTTTCCTCTCCTCTTCATCTTCATCTCGCTGTCAGCCTCTTCTCCTCCCACTCTTTCCCACTATCTCAGCAGTCATCCTCATTATTGTTCTGCTTATTTGCCAATGCAGTCATGCCATAAAGCACATCATAAGAAAACTATGTCCGCTAGACTAGACTGCGCATCAGCCCACATCACCCACATCCCGTTTCATCAGTCTCATGCTCGGATACCTTTTTTTTCATGCCCCCCTGATCTTTCCCCTCCTTAGTACAACTCTTTTTATGTCATAAAACAAAAAGTGAAATGTTCTCCTCCAACGCACTGTGTTTGTGATTCTTCTCTAAGACAGAGAAGGACAAGAAGCTGATTAGAGACAGCAGTTGGGAAAAACAGTTCCCCTTAAAATTTCAAGGGGAGCAAAAAAGTTCAAACTCATTGAGTGACTTTTTTTCCAGCCAGCCCATTTGGAGCATAAAGGGCTTTATTTAAGACAGATAGAGCGACTGAGAGAAAGGAACATAGGGTGAGGCAAGATTGAGAGAGTAAATCACACAAGTATTCAGCCTATCTCACTTTCTACTTGTCTCTCTCCTTTCTTTCTTTCTTTAAGGAGTGACAGCACCTATGCTTTGATCTCTGACGCTCTTTGGCTCTCGGGCTGAGAGGAGAGAGAACGGACGAGGGGTGGCAGGGAGAGAGGTTGACAGCCTCATAAAATATGGGTTAAATTTGAATGGGCTTCTCCTCCTATTGCTCCTCGCTGCTGTACAAATATCATGCGCATGGCTGTGGTGAATGGAATGACTTAGGAGGTGGGAGACAATGACCAAAGCTGCTTAAGATAAAGGCTTTATATGCAAGCCAAGACTAGTGCTAATGTATTTCTGGAGACTTCTTAAAGTCTAACAGACATTAAAATTGGGTTTTGCTAAGAATCAGTTACATCAGTTTTGTCTCAATATGGTCAGAATTGTAATGGCAAAAACAACAATTTTATTAATCGATTAATTTTTTAGCACCATTTTTATTTAGTGTTGATACAAACTGATGATACTGGTGCTTTAATTTAATTGGTGCAATATCTGTGTGGAAAAGAACTCATGAACCAATTATAATATCACTTAAATTTCTATGGCTGCACAGGCAGTTAACCAGCTGGATGGCTGACGTTTGCTGTTGCTTAGCTTGATGTGTGTTTTGAGCACTTTTTACATTATGCCGTACGTTACTCTGAGTCCTGATTCAAATCATGATTCAAACAAGTGCCAGCAAATGCCAACAAGTGCCAGGGCTTAAAAATGAAGCCAACAATTCCGCCATTCGTGACCCTATTTTATTAGGGCTTAAACTCATAATTAGGGTTGTTGCTGTGAGTGACAGGCTGTTTTCAAGAAGTCACAACAGTGGATGAGTCATATCCACCCCTCGCTCCTCAGAGCTCTACCCCTCAATCATAATATGGTCAGTCCAGAAATCCGAGATGCTGATGGCCAAAATGCCAAACTCCAGGCTTCAAAATGGGAGTCCAGAAACCAATCAGTGGCATTACAGTGATTATCTTCATTATTTTTACGCAGTCTATGGATTCAAAAGCTTAACAACAAAGTAAAGCCATTACTGTGTCGGTGTGAGTTTGTTGGGACTGTTTATAGGCTCAGTGTCACATGTTATTCCCTGCTGCTGTTAGCTCGTGCTAACCAGGCAAACGTTGAACAGAGTGGGAGGAGAGCAGAGATAGTTCTTCAGCACTGCACCTCACCCACCGATATATATAACAGCAGCAACAGAAAGTTTTTCTCAGTTTATGTTTGAATTTATGGTTTAATGGGCTTATTGAAGCCTTGCTGTCCAATTTTTGAGTATGGAAATTACTTGAAATGCCCATCCCTACCAGCTGGCGCCTGTCCTTTCTATGGAGTGGGATGACACTTGAATGTGTAGGAGCTGCCAGTGACTCAGCAGATCTCTATGCTATGCAACAGCTGTGGCCAGATGTTACAATTTTGGGTTGTCCGTTTGTCCTTCCCATTCTCGTGAGCACAATATCTCAGAAAAAGCCTTGAGGGAATTTCTTCAAATTTGGCACAAATGTCCACTTGGACTCGCTAAAGAACACATCAGAATTTGGTGGAAAAAGGTCTGCGTCACTGTGACATCATAATGTCCTGCAAAAACACTTTTCTGGCCATTATTCAACAACATAATTGTGCTGATTATATATATCCTCTGTGCTGTCAGGTTGAAGATGTGTGTTAGCATCCACGTTTAGCCACAAAATACACTGCTGCAACTTGACTGGCTGGCGGAAGCATACAACCATGAGGCAGTAATTTTAGATTCAAAGACATGAACAACAACAAAAAGACTCATGGCAAACAATGCTAACAGTAGGAAGCTAAGTTAACTATCTAGCATTTTAGCATCTTTCAGCTCATTGTTTTCTTTTTCCAGCTTCCAACTGAGCTGTTGTGGTTCATCCTTATCTATCTCATAGCACAATTTTCAGCTGCAGCAGACAACTGTTTTTGTTTAGCAAACAAGCTATAAAATCCCACACTGCGCTACCTGCCTGAGAAATCTTCAGACACATACAGTACATATACACACTCCCATAAACACACACGACCAAATGTAGAAACCCCTTAAGGTCTATTAGTGCTCTGTTCTGTTCTCCCCCTCTGCTCTCCCGTATCATCACAGAGCTGTTGGCTTAATTCTCCCTCTCCTTTTTCAACTTAACATCCTTTTCTGCAAACACTAAGTTTATTTTTAGTCGGCCAAACTTTCCCTGCGTCAGGGTTGCTAGGTAACGGGGCGCTTGAATGACGTGAGCCAGGCCTGGAGAGATGAACGGCCATAGAGCCAAATCACACAAAGCCACACACTATTGTGCCACTTCTAATGTCCATATTGCTTTGGACATTAAAAGGCAGTGAAGAATTCACCTTATGGAAGTGTTATGGTTTTTTTTCAGTCCTCTTTGACTGTTTTAATTTTCTTGATTTAACTCATCCTTCCATCCTCTTCATCACTCCATACTCTATTGCTTCCCAATACCCATCTCTTTCTCTCATTGTGTCGCTCCATCAGGTTGTGACAGTTTGTTCATGTGACAGAATCCAATATCCGCTGCAGAGAGCGCAACAGACCGACCTGTTTCTTTATGGAGACCTATTAACAGCAGAGAGACAATAGCTGTTCTTTTTTTTTATTGCACCTCTCACTCTAACAATAAACATACATTTCACACATACACAAACATGTAGGATTCGCACCGAGGCAGATATATGTACTCGAGTCAGCTGCAGAGGAATGCTAGGCTGAGCACATTATGTCCTGAACGATTAAATTTAAATGTCAAGATCATTTACATTACTGCTCTCTGAACAATTTTCATCCAAAACATCAATGAAACCAATGGAGGGTAAAACATGTCTGTCCTCTTCACCTCTACTCTTTACTGTCCTGACTTTTCATTCTTTCAACTAATTCCAATTGCTGAAATGCACATGTGCAGCACGTGACTGCACACTGTGATCCAGGACAGTTGCTTTGATATGCTGACATGTTGCATGATAAAGGGAAAATGTTACAACAGGCTGAATCTCCTTTAACTCTCTCGTTCTGCTCTTGTCTACTTGCTGTGGTTACACCTTCTCACATCTCTGCCTCCTTTCCTGTGCGCGCCTCCCTCTCCTGTCCGGCTGCACCGATCACTTCCACTATAGGAAGTGTCCAAGCGGGAGGATTTGCATGCCCAGCTGAGCCTAATTCAGCTGCCTGTAGACTCAGGGGTATGTAAAGCACTGCAGCTCTGCCTTCCCGCCCTGCATTTAATAGACTAACCGCCCTCCTTTATTCTCCCCTCTGCCTTCCCTCTCCGCCCGTTCTCCTCACCCTTCCCTTTAGAGGCTTTACAGTTGCATGTCAGATCTCTCAGTAACCACAGCTTGGAGGTTGTCTTCTCATTAATAGTCACAACAGTAGCAGGATAACTCAAAGTATATGTAGGTCCTGAATGCTTTTATGCAGCATTTTTGGCTGATTAACAAATCAGCTACATCATTTATCAAATACATTAACATACAAAATAGTAATTCCAGCCTATGCTAGCTGCTAGTGTCTAAAAAAGGGCACACTCCATACAAATTACAAAAACGATCTGCTTTATTTTCTGTCTTGCCATTAGTGATATTGTGCCATGCAGATGGGTTCTGTTTTACTCACAGAGGTTTTTAGATCTTCACTGCTGGAAGTCTTGCTGCCAGCCAATTCAATAGAGTACTGAAGTGGGAAGTAAAAGTCCAGTTCGGTTGCAATGAACTTGACTTTCATTGCAAAAAGTGTCTTGCAACTGGAGCTTTTCCAAAAGATGAGTAACTGTAATAAAAAAAATCTGGCTCTTTGAATTCAGTAAAAAGGAAGCTGTACAAACCAGTGTTAAAAAAAAATCTCAGGGCCCTGATACACCAAGCTAATGGTCAGCCACTGGTCAACACTGGGCCGTTTGTCCATTTGTCACCCTAGTCGGTGCCGTGTGTCCTGCACCATTGCCCCTCTTGTCAGCCTACACTGGCTTTTTTTTTGGCCAATTCGGCATGTTGAATCAGTGTCAGTGAAGGTGGAGTCCATCGTTGAATGAAATTACTCTGATTGGCAGTTAGCTCAGCACACTAGAAGAGAAACGGAAGTGAGGAAAGTAAAAAAAGAGCTAAGGTCAAGAGAGAGTGAGATTAAAACAAATTTGTTGCATGAGGTAAGAGTATTGTTCCTTAGCCGTTGAGCTCTTGAGCAGAGACGTTTCATAATGGTTTGTTCACTGGCGCATGATAAATATGCTCTGTTTATTCAACATTGGATTGTGTTGTTGTGATAACTGGCTAACTAGGGTCAAGACAGTCTTCCAGTTTCACTTTTTGAATGCTGAATACAGATTACCACCATCTACTGGTGTGGAGAGTTATTTCCTCTCACTCAGACTCAGAATGTATGCGCTAGTTGGCCTTTGGCTGTAGCCTTTGGTGGGTCTGGGCCTCAAAGAGTGAGGTCAGCTGCAAGTCCAAGCAGCATCCTGGTGAACATCCAATCAAAGAACTTAAAATTCCTGCTGAAGAAATCAGAGGCTAAAGATTACTTTTTGTAGACACCTGACTGTAGTTAGTAGTTTAACTCAATCAGCTGCTTTTGTCTGAGTCAGTTTTGAACAATCTTATCAACTGTTGCACTTTGTTCCCACTTGCAACAACCACTGGCCTCTTCTCCAAAGGAACATCTGCTGACATTAATGTTTATTGTAGTATTTAGAGCCATCCGTTTGCCCAAACTAATGGGAAATAAAAACAACATAATTTTGCAGAAAGTTGAAATAATTAAAACTGGTGACTATTTTAAGCCATAGCTAAAAGAAATAATAAGAACTGTTCACAGCAAGGTTTGTGGATTACCCCGACTAAATAGAATATCTTTGGAAAAAGGCTTTGCAATTTAATTACAGAGAGTAATTTGTCAGGTCTTTGTGTGCCACTAATGGAATTCTATTCATTTTCTCTGTGTTGTGGCAGTGGTTTAAATCTCAGCAATTGAAATCCCAAAACCTCTGTTGAACCAGCATGGCTCAGTACCTGTAGGGCTTAATGAAAATGCATGTTGGGTATTTTTTGAAATTTACATGAATTTGTGGTACAAGAGAAAAGAGAAGAAACATAATAACAAATGCCATAACACCCTGAAAACGGTGCAAATCAAATTAGTTAACAGTACAGTATGACACAGTGCAACTGGCTGGATCCCTATGAAACAACCAGTCTCCATCTAAAACAGCACAGAAAAGAACCAAGTTCTTTACTGTTGATGCAGAGATGCAGAAATGCAGAAATGCAGTTTGTCACCTATGTTGCCAAAAGTAGAGGACCTCCAACATGGCTGCCAGAGACTGTCACATCATCTAAAAGTCCTCCAACCTGCTTCCTGCATGATGCCCTTGCTTCTGAAACTAACCGAGGCTGTGAGTGACTGTTCAGAAGAGACAACAAAGTGCTTAAATACTTGCATCACTTTGCTGTGTGTGTGTGATTCTTTTCTTGTCCCTTTTAAAAGCAGACTCCGCATTAAACCTCAGATTGAATGCTCACCTCCCACCAGCCCTCCACCCTTCTCTTTTTTCTCTCTAGCCTCAGGGTAAGAATGCCGCACCGGCACTGCCAAAAATCTCCCTCTCTCAGTCTCTGTTTTATCTGGCTGAAGAATAGAGATGAAGGGAACGAGAGAGGGGGGCGAAGCAGGGAGGCTGAGTGCTGGCTTTTTGGGAGGCCCCAGCGCAGCCAGATGAATCCAGACAGACTAGAGGATGAGAGCTAATAAAAAGAGGGGGGGATCAACTCTGTTTGCATGACTCAGGCTCTTAAGGCAAGGCCAGTACACTCTGTGAAATGAGGCCTTTGAAAAGATGGTTGTAAGTCTTGTCCTCGTGTCCTCTGATTTTATACACCGTTGAATGATATCCAGAACTGAGCCACGAGTTTTCCAATGGACAGACGTTCCAAATTGTTGAAACACAGCAGCCCACTGGGGGCCCAAGCTAGTAACGGGGATTTGAGTGGAGTCTGCTGGCGGGTCTAATAGTTAAACCTCTTATTGTCGTTTGATTCTTCTTCTAGATTGCCTCTTATAACTCTGTGTACAATGTATATGTTTCATACACTATTTCAACTAGCCATGTATAGAAGTCTAGAGCTGCCACTATTAAAACAAAGATATTCAATCAAATGGAAAACTAAAATTTATCTTCTAATTTGAAAATAAAAATCTTCATCATTTTGACTTTCCTTTTGGCGGTATCTATGCACCTTTTAGCTTTGTCATGTTGTTTTATTTTGTTTTTCAAATCGGCAGAGGTTTATAATAAGTTATTATTTTGATGATAATAATATTTTTCTTGGCACTCAAGGTTGCCAAACATTACATAAATTCAGAAATAAAATGCAAGAAGCAACAAAGCCATTATGACCATGTTAGCGTGGTTTCATTTTTAAGTTCAGGATGCAGATTGCAAATATATTATATATTCAAAACATGAACATTATGGAAGTGCTATGTTTTATGTTTTACACATGAGTTTTATTTTTTAATTTTCATTGTGCCAGTAATCACCTATATTGAATATATATATATATATATATATATATGTGCAAAGTGAAAATACAGTTTGATTAAATTATTTTATTTCAATATTGGCACTCTTGGACCTCCATACTTGTATTGCTGTGGTCATTAAGGGTGTTAGTTTAGAGGTTTGCTGCTACAGCTCAGGTATCCAATCCAATCCTGGGCTGATGCGTCTCAAATGCAGCTGTGGTAGGATTTAATTTTTGTGGGGACACACACACACACACACACACACACACACACACACACACACAACCCCCCCCCCCCCCAAAAAAAAAAAAAAAAAAACAATTACCCCTCTTGCTCCTATCAACATCCACCCTCCATCTTCCATTTACACCCTTTTTAAAGCAATGTAATTGAGATCCCCCTGTGTGCTGCTAGTGACTATTATTGTCTGGCTATCAGCAGCATCCCTGGTCTAGCCAATCTCCTGCTCCTGCCACCATGCCTAAATTGGGGTGGCAGAGTGTAAACAAGCTATCTGAACAACCAGGTTATTTCAGGATGAGGGATTTCCCTTGTGTCCAGACCCCCCCACCCTTACCTCAGAGCTATCATCCCCACCTTTCCTTTCCCCAGTGAAACCACCAACACTTCCATCTACTCACTGATTTTGGCTGAATTCTCCCTGAACCAACAGCATACCCAACACTTACATACCAAGAAGCCCTTTCAGTAATATAATCCTATTAGCATCTCCTCCCTCATCTAGATAAGTGTTAAAACCAAAAACTACAAAAGGCTTCTCTGGTGATGACTCCCTCTACCACTCTTATTTAACTACTGCTCCTTCTTAGATGCCTTAATCTCGAAAGAAAACTCAGCGTCTTTTTTTTGTGCGGGGAAGTTTTTTGATTCAGTCTGGCTGGATCTATTTTCATATGGAGGATTTGTTTTCTGACAGCCAAGATACGGATTAATGTCAGCCTGTGAAGAAGTTGTACGTAATGCACTAGAGAGGGAAAGGGTGAAGAAGAGACAAACGACACTGAGAAGATGACGCAGAAAGGAAAGATAGAGAGGGCAGAGACAGTGAGAGAGAAAAGCAACGGAGAGAGGGAGAAGGAAATCTGGAAGATCAAAATCAGGTCTGAGCTGGATTCATCTCTCCCTTACAGTCTGGTGTGGTTTCAACCAATTTAGCCGACTGACTGTGGGTTTCTAAATTGCTTTGTGCACTCCTGACAATCAGAGCGCTAGGGCAGAGCATATCTGAGGTCAGCTCGATCCAGTTTGTCAGAATCGTACAGTTTAAAGTACTCTAAGTCTGTTTTAACCTGCTAGTGCCATCTGTAGATAGAGGTGTATACTACTGCTGCACATAGATTTGTGTTGTGTAAACTGCTATTTTTTATTACGCTACCTGAAGAGTTCTACACTTTATGTTTTCTTAAAGGAATCATTAACTTAGTGTAGCCGAGATGCCGAGCCAAAAGAAATAATAGCGTCAATTAATCTTCTATAGTGTTAGTCCTGCAGGTGTAGAGGAATCATGTGCGTGCACTGACTTCTATTGGAAAGTTAAGCTATAATCACCTTTCCCACACATGAAAACAAAATCACAATGAAGCTTGGGCTGGGAATTTAAAATGGCTACCTATAAAGAATGTTTGCTTTACAGTGTTACTGCACATGGGACTTTGGCAAGAGGAGAGTGATACATTGTTTAAATAAGATGCTGTTTTAGTTTTGCACCAAAGTATTTGTTCTGCTGCTATTCTATATTAAGCTATAATTTTTATTTAACAGCACTGCCAGAAATGTATGGAAGCTCTGAGAGGTAAATTCTAGTGATGCATTCTCAAGGTCTGATTGAAATTGTTTTCTCCTTTGTTTATGATAGGTAAAAAGGAGGTTTTGCTAGGATAATCTTTCTATGTTCCTGAATTTTTTAGCTGTTAAAACAGATGGAGAAGAAAAACTTTGTGCAGGTGAAAATCATTTTTTTGTGTTAGGCGAAAGATTTTGGCAGGGATAAAGACAGATTTGCCAGGATCATTTTTCAAAGTATGTTTTGTTTTTTGTTTTTTTCAAACCATGAAACCAGGTGGAAAACTTTGGCAGGTGAACAATCATTTCTTCAGTTTTTTTATTTTATTTATCCCATCCAGGAAAACACATGAAAATGTTTTGGCAAATAAAAAAAAAAGCTTTGCCAGTATCATTTTTCAAAGTTTTTTATTTTTTTCCCATCTGTGAAAATGTGGGAAAAAATACGAGTTTTGGCTGGTACTTTTTATTTTTTTGTTTTCAGCAGGATCATTTTTCAACAAGTATTTGTAGTTGTGGTATTTATTTCGGCCACAAGAGGCTGAAGTGCACCACTACCATAATGTTCTGTATCGAACGAAGCATTCATGTTTCCTTCCAGGTGAATTTTAATCTCTTCATGTGCTCTAAACACAAGGTACATCACAGTAATGTTATTCATTTACACAATATATGCACCTTTACATATGTACTTTTATTTGTACTATTAGCTGTATTTAAAATATGCGGTAGTGGTGAATATGAGCCCCTTGTGGCTGATATGAGTATTGTTAAAAAAATGATCTTGGCAAAACTGTTCTTTAGACGTAAACACAGGAGAGGAAATCTGACTTAAGAAATGGATTATCAGATTTTTGTTTCTCACTTGCCTCTCAGGGCTTCCATAGAACAGGTGTGATAATGGAGACGAAATTACCATCATTTACAAATGCTACTCTGTAAAGTGCCTTCAGACACAAAGCAAAGCAAATTTTAATTTTGTGTTATTCCTACAAATTTTACCCCTGGATAGTTGCTGTTTATTTGGTGCAGGCGATGTACCAACCATACAGGTATAAGCTAGCCAGCAATGTGTGTGGCCAGTGAGTGCCCATGTTTTCATGTAGCAGCTCCTCCTTTGACTGATCTCAGAACTCAGCAGAAACTCTGGTTCTTTCAGATATTTACCTTGAGTCTCCTTTGTCCTTTTCATCTCTGTGATGTGAAATAACACTAGATTAAAGCCCTGGGATAAGCACAAATCATTTAATCAAGCTGAAACATTTCTAATGGACACATGGATGATGATGTTCTCAGTGGGCATAGTGATGAACCTGTCCAGGGTCATTTCCTTTTAGCCAGCTGTTTTGTCTGTGTGCCTCAGAAAGGAGAGATGAAGGTCAGGTTGTCTCGTCAGTCTTCACCTGGGCCTGTCAGGTCTGGTCCGTATTCTTATACTACAGAGTCCTCACAACAAAACCCCTGGCCTTGCTTTGTGAGTACACACACTCTGTCACGCTGACCTTTACATTGTCCAGAGGCTACTGCAGATACAAGCTCCTACCTGACCACCGCTCAGCAGGAACTAGACTCAACTGCTCTCCTCTCTTTCCCCCCTTACCTGAAGAGAAGAGAGAGGGAGAGGAGATAAGGTTGAGCACCCACAATGCTTAGTGCTGATGCTCCACTGGGTTTGTCCTATCACAGCTGTCCTGTCTGACTGATTGTGTGTGGGTTGATGAGCCCTGTAGGAGAGGGACTCTCCTGTGGTTAAAACAGAACTGGTTTTTTTTTTTTTTTTTTAAATGTTTGGTGATAAATTGTGGGTGTGGGGTGTGTGTTTGCTTAACAGTGTGAACATTTGTCTGCGATATAATCTTCATGCCCAAACATGTCTAGAATGTACCTAAAGGTAAATTAGACATGATTGCCTAAATACTGCTCCCATAGAATCAGAATCAACTTTATAGGCAAAGATATGAAATACAGATATGAAAGGGGAAAGAGAGGGAAGGATCTGCAGCATAGGGCCTTGGACAGGACTCGAACCAGGGCTACTGCATTAAGGACTCAGCTCTAAAGCTAATTTATACTCCCTTTATGTATGAAAATGCATACGTTCATTTCAAAAGTTTAAAATGTCACTGCCCTCATACTTCCATGCATAAATACAGCCTATAGATGGCACTAGAGGGCAGAATCAAAAGTTTCACACAACAACAAATGAGGTAACAGTGGAGGAGATTGTGAAAATGCAAGCTATCTTTAAACGGAGGCAGGGTCGTAGATGACGGTGGTCTGTACGGCCATTATATACATCCCAACATATGGACAGTGAATTCTTTTTACTATTTTCACCATATGGTATATTACTATGTATTATTATCTATTACTGATTTGTTCCGCTCTGCCATTACTTAAATTTCTTCTTTGTCTCTTACAGTCGTATCACGCTTGAACTATGCTAGACTGCCTCCATGTTCTCTGGTGGTGCTGCTCTGTTTCGTCCGTATCCCTAAGCTTTTAGAAAACGTGCACACACACGTGTGTAAAAATAAGTTAAAACTATTGATAAAATAATAAATATAAATAGTTTAATGAGTCAATGTTTATTGGGATGATGCAGCTTCATTCCGAACAATTTCACTGTATGAACCTGGACGATTGGCGTGTCTGGCGATTAAAAAAATAATATTCAATTAACTGCTGGTGTCGTGCGTCATGCGTAAATGCGCATGAGGACACACATTCTGTACAATATGAAGGAGACTGGACCTCATTGAGCGCTTGTAAAATGTCAGTATGCATGTTCGGATACAGCCTTTTCAATACACGAAACAGACAATTCAAACAGTTTTATCAAACATTTTATTTATTTTTCATCTTTTTCGGGTGGGTGGTGGTGTTGATGGTGGTGATGTGCCAGAAGGAGCTGCGGACATTCATCCAGCTCTCTCACCACTCGCTGACCGTAAAATACGGTTTTCTTTATAATAGCGATTATATTCAAAACCGTTAAACAGAGATGAATGAAGTATGTTCCTACTTGTGATCCTCCAATGTTGACCTGAAGTTGGCGCCAGTGACTATATGTATAGAGAGAAAGAGAAAGTCCTACTACATGTTGAAAAGAAAAAAAATTGAAATTGTTATTATAGAGAGCACAAGAAACCGGAAAAAAAGATACTGTTGTGTACTGTTATTAGTTCAAATGTAAATGGTACCCAACCCTAAAGGCGACTGGACTTGTTTTAGATTCTTGAAGGCATTTCTCATCCAAAAGCTGCCTGAGTTTCCTTCATCAATTCAGAACATAACACTTAGTTTTCATACCTTGCTATTTAAAGTAGGCATTCCCAGGTGCTCCGTGTTTCCCGCTGTGAGCTGAGATTTTAAATAGGAACAAGCCACTGTGTTAAATAACTAGATGCAGGAACGTGATGAGCACTGCAACCACGGCTGTCTCCAAGTAGCCCTTGAGTCGACTTGCCTGCTAATTCATTAGCATCCGCTCTCCTTACCTAATTTTCCTACACGTCACAGGTCGGAGGAAATCAATCTAGGTCTCACAAACAGTGGCTTTAACTACAAGGGGGGAAAAGGCGAATTGGTGCCTCAAAGATAGCCATACCCAACACGCCTGCAGTAAACAAATGCAATATGCAGTAGATATCCACACCCACCGTGTCTTTCTCTCACACCCTTGGGAAGTATCAAGAAAGTAATTTGTTAGTTTAAAATGAGGTGCATGGTGATTAGGTCCTGAGGCTTTTCTGCACACAGTTTTTTCACTTTGCTACCACAGAGGTCTGACTCACCGGGTCGGCATTCTATTAATCCAGCATCCACCTGGCAACCCTTGCACATATTAATGGAGTCTGCAGGCTCCGGCATAGCGCAACTAATACAAGCAGGAACTCTAAGGTTCACTGCAGTAGGTTTGTAAGTGGAAGGCAGCGTGAAGCAGCGCCTGGAAGAGAGTAATTAAGAGCTTGAGCAAAGTCTGTGAAAGATAGTAAGGGGAGGTAGTACGGTATGTAAATGTGGAATAGTGAGAACAAATCAATTTGACGAGAACAATGATAGAGGGCAAAACAAGGCATAAACAGCTCTGCTGTTCTGAAAAAAAGTTTAGGGTTGCTGATTTACAGATTGCCTTACACCACGATAAAGTACACTTGGTGTGTGTGATGTGTGTTTGTGTGTAAGTGTGAAAATCGTGGACATAGAGACCACACTGAAGCTCTATTGTAACTGTGTACAGGTCCAGCAGCTAAAAAAACCTGCTATGCGGCCAATGTGTTGTACAACAAAAATCTACCTGCCAGGTTCTCTCTCAAAACCGCCATGTTGCATTTTACTGTTTGTGTTTCAGTGTGGTTTCTCCATGAACCTTCTCACTGTCCTTGCATGACAACACTTTTCATAGTTGATCTTTTTCACCGTCTCTCTGCCCCCTTGACCTTTGAACTCTGGGATCAGGGAGACCACACCCTCACCCGCCTGCTTACAAGAGGGAGGTTGCCTCTAGTGACCGATCCGAGGTCAGATCTGAACTGAAGCATTGATGCGACACTGGGACTACAGAGAGATACAGCCAAGCAGGGATCTGTGTTTAGAGGCAACTTCAACCCACGTGCTTTCTGTTAACTCTACCAACAAACAGATTTTCACAGGTGCTCTCCTCTAACTCTTTGTGTGTTTTTTGTGTGTCAAGGGTGATGCTTCCAAATCGGGTTCGGAGATCGATTCCTGTGCACGAAGTATGGAGGATGTTAACGGCAGCAAGAAGGATTTATCAGCCTCTGCAGGTGAAACTGTACATGCTTATACAGACAACACAGTGCATGGCTGCACTCTGCTTGAATCAATGGTGCTGCAAGAGGAATGCAAAGGATTGAACTCAAGCCTTTAGTACAACACTTGGCAAAACTTGTACCATCTGTGTTTGCACAGTTAACTGCTGGCAGTTTCCCTCCCTAATCTTTGTTAGATCCCCGTAGATTACGTACTGTTTTGTCTTTCTTACAAAATGAATGTAAAAGTTTGCGATACAAGTTAGGCCGAAGGCATCTGAAGTATACCCTGTACAAACATCCCCCACCTGTTCTCTGTCTGTGGCCTCCTGTTCTCAGCCTTTTCTCTGTAGTATTCAGACCACACTCAGAGGGCACGTGCCTGCACAGCACCAAACCAGTGCAACAGTTTCATCCATAATTCTTCATACACCAGTTCCCATACTCTCTAATTACTGTCCACGCAGACTCAAAAAACCAATTGAAACTCTACTGTATGGCGTAGACCTCCCAGACGTGCGGTATCATCTCCCCTCCAGCCCCTTCAGATGCTCTGTATCAAAATGCTCACGTAGCTGGAAGAGCCTAATATACGTCTTCTAGGCCTTAGATAAAGATTGGAAGAAAGAGAAATTAGCATTATTAAAGTTGCATTGCCCTCTGCATGTCATGTATTTGTGTTGCTGCCAAACATAATATTCTCTCCCACGCATCCCATAAGATTAATGCCTTGCTGAAATATTCATGTTGCTCACTAACAGTATGAGGCATCCATTTTTAAGTATGCTGTGCTGCTTTACTTAGGATGCACCCCTGTGGCACTCCTCCCCATGCGCCACCTCTTCCTGCTCTTCCTCCTGTTTTAATTTAAGTTAGCACTTTCATTCTCCTCTATTATCCTTTTTTAAAATCAACTTTTTGTTTCATTTTGTCACTTCTGTCACCTCTGTCACTTTTCTTTCAATACTGCCATCTTTAATGAATGAATCTTATTCATTCTCCCCTCTATTCTTTACATTAAACCCTGGCACTCCTTAAAGGAATACTTAACCTCCAAAATGATCATTTGTATATCAGTTATTCACCCTGTCTGTGTAATGTTGAATTCGTGAAAATTTGGTTTTTATGCCTCCAAGCTGAGGCAGGAGGCATTATGTTTTCTGGTTGTCTGTCCATACATCTGTATGTCTGTGAGTTTGTAAGTCCATCTGCATGTGCTTATGTTCATTTGTCCATAATAACATTCTCTTGAACACGATATGTCAAGAACACCTTGAGGGGATTTCTTAAAATCCGGTATGTCCACTTAAACTGTTAGATGAACTGATTTGATTTTGGTGGTCAAAGGTCAAGGTCACTGGGATCTTGCGTCTGTTTCATTCTTGTGAAAGCGATATCTCAAGAACACCTTGAGGATTCCTTCAAATTTGACACAAACATCCACTTGGACTCAATGATGAGATGAAAAGATATTGGTGGTCAACGGACAAAGGTTATACGTCACTGTGACCTTGCCTCTCTCTCATTCTTGTTAATATCTCAGGAGAGCTTTGAGAAAATCTTTTCAAAGTTGTCTCTAACGCCTTTTGTACTCAGCAATGAACTGATTATAATTTGGTGGTCAAAGGGCGAGGTTACTGTGACCTAGCATAATGTCTTTTTCCATAACTCAAGGACTCATATGCTTATGCTGAAATTTCACCCAAATTTCTAACAGGATAAAATGATGAAGCGATGGCATTTTATACTCAAAAGGTCAAAGATCAACAACACTTTTGTGGCCACTATTCGACATCATATCTCAGGAACAGAAGGGGAGTATTTGGTCAGATACTGAATTGGTGACACTAATCTGCTGTCAGGTTGAAGATGTGTGTGAGCAGTTTAGAATTTGTAGTTTTTTGCAGCAACGTCCATATTTGAAGCTTTTCCTACTGTCATGTCTACATATGAGTGTGAACAGACATGGATATAAACTGTATCTGCAACCTGACTGGTTCACCGAGGCACACAACCACGAGGCAGTAATTCTAGCTCTCAAATGCCTCCACCTTGAATGAAGAATGCAGAAGTGAAAAAATTACTTATGACTAAGTACTTATTACTAATGACTTGAAGTTATTAGGGGTTATGTTAAACAATAGCAAAAATATATAAAAACATCCATTTATAAATTCTCAGGGTGCTTTCAGACCTAAAGCTTACTTGCTTTAGTCTGAATCAGGGACCAAAGCAAGTGTTATTTTGTTATAGCTGGTTTGTGTTCTCACGGCAGCATTTACAAGCAGACCAGATAAAATGCCTTGTGCGAGAAAGCTGCTCTTGACTGGTCAGAATTTCCATGCGCAAAAAATCTAGGAAATAAACAAAACGTTGAAGTGGAGAACTTACAAGATAAATGCGACACTTTCTAATATCACAATGGAGGGACAACTACACAGGTTGATTTTAGCGCTGGTCATCATGTACTATATCTCTGTCATTGTTCATTTTAGTCAAACCATACAGTTTGAAAACGAGGCACAGCTCCAACTAGAAAACAATGTTTTGATGCACTGGATGTGCTGAATGTACATGTTAAGGCAGTACAGGACACATTAATAACCCTCCTGGACTGTAACATGCTCATGTTTAACCCAAACAATGCCTAATGCGACTGCAGTTGGTTTGGATCGAGGTCGGAACACGTTCTCATCACAAACAAAACCGCACCAGAGTTTGTTTGTAACCGCAGCGAGACCGCCTCTTCAAGAAGGTCTCGGTCTGGTTGTTTTTGTGCACACCTGAGTGAGATTGCTGTGTTCACACCTGCCCAAACCAACAGCGCTCAGGTGGCAGACGAACTTGAGTTTGATTGAAAGCACCCTCACACAACCCAAACACATGCATTTTTTACCCAGACCTATTTACTGTAAAATATTTGAGTAACTCCTATGGGCAAGCCTGTATGTTTGAATTCTGCTTGTGGATTCTGTTGAGCTCAAATGCATACTTGCCCAGGTGTGCTACTCGTCTGTGTGTGGGACTGTTTAAGCAGAAATGTTTTAAATATTAATTTTAGTATAGATCCATGTGTTTATTCAATTTATTTAGCTGATTAGTTATTTTACGTGATTCCAAAGCCCATTATTATTACTAACAGTTTAAGTGACAAACACGTTATTTAGTTAAATTTACTGTGGAGAAAGAAAGATAAATGTAAGCAGCAGCCAGGTGGAACTTTTGGCACGAGAGCAGTGTGCCCCACTTCCGCCTACACCCCAGATGCCATCTATTCTAGACTGAACTGACTGAGTGCTCCGTGTCGTCACTGCTGCTGCAGTCTGTCTGTATCCTACAGGTTAGTGGATGATGCCAACGACCAGTTTCAACTTCATAAAGTGTAGCATCACTTGGGCAAATGTTATAAAGATATTTTGATATTGCCAGGCATTTCTATCGAACGTTGAAAACTTGAAATACTGCCAGTGCGTTCAGTGCGTAAATATTGCGGATATCCTCATTTTCCGCATTGAAGGTCTGCGAAGAGCTGCGGACGCGGTTCTGTTCATTGTCTAATTGACGTTTACTGTCCTCCCACTGCTGAACGGGGAAAGTGAAACTAAACGATGCTGTTGTGTCCGGGGTGAATGTCTGTCATATATCCATATCATGGTGATGCGGATGCGGCTAGCATGAAGACCAGAGACCAGCGCATTCAGCGCGCATGGTGTGCGTTCAGTCCGCGCAGTCACAAAAAATGGGAATTAGCTCTGCCGCGCGCGTGACGGCTGTTGTGCTTCCAAGCGTGCAGTGTTCGCATAGACTGCTGCAGAGCTGCCTGTTGCTGTAACCACTGTATTTCCACAGTTAAAAGCCAGTACACCACTTATTTATGGACCAGTGCAAGCCACTGCATTGTCAGCAATGTTTGTTTACAAATGAAGGGATCCTGTCTCAAAAACTTGTCAGAAGGCTTTTGAAACTGAAACAGGAAGTGTGTGTGAAATGCAGACTTATGTCTGCAAGTGATCTAGACTCTGAAACTCTAGTGAAAGGTGCTACAATGTCAATACGATTATCAAAAGACCATCTGTCTATTTTTGCTGAGACGTACGTCCAGTTTGCCCAAACTTGCGTCCGCCCTGCATAGCACTTCTTGCTCCGAAAGTTGTGTGAGAGTTTTTAAATGGATGTTTTGTAATAGTGTTGCTGTTTTCTCCATTTTTGAATTCTTTGCTCACTATGGAGGCATGGGAAAAGAACAAAGTTTTCTTAGAGTTCAGTGTAACAGGTGGTGAGTAACAGAAATGATCATTTTTTGGGTCAGAGTGTTCTTTTAATCCTTTCCAACACTGCTCCCATTTCCTCCAATCCACTCCACTAAATTTTACTTTCTACATCCCTCTTTCCTAAACTAGTAGTGCCTGTAAATGGCCACGTGGACCTGAAGACCAGCCTGACTCCACCTCTAATTACCCACACGGCTGCCACTCCCATGCCCATACCCAAGTTGCCCGTTGGAGGGGACCCCGTCCTGGGCTACGAGTCCCGTCGAGGCAGTAACGTCTCCATAGACCCAGCCTGTTATGACAAATCACCGGTTTGTATATTCTTCTCACATACACCGTACCTCCCAGCCTTCCTCCGAGTGTCTCTCTGAATTCATTGTATGCGTCCTGCTGATGTGTGGAGGTCGTAATGATTGATGATGATTAATGTGGCATGCCGGTCTGACTCTCTACTTACTGCTGCCGCTGCCACTCTTTATTTGACAAACTGATGATCGGGATAAAGACTTGAGAAAATAAGCCCAGATCTCTACATCTGCTCCTGTCTGCCTGTCAGCATGAATCTCTATTCAATTCAGCTCACGTCAAGCCGAGTCAACCCAATTCAGCTTGGTTTATTTGCATGAAAGAACAACTTCGTCCGAGTTCCAAGATACAAGATCAACACATTTACATGCTGTTCCTCTTGTTATTCTTTATTTCCTTCCCTGCTTTTCATCCCTCTGTGCCCCTTTTACCCTCCTGGTCATCTTCCTGCTCCAGACCAGCGCCCAGAGCTCTTCCCCACACGCCCCATGGAGCTCTGGCAGCGGATGGACCAGCCGCCGGTCCAGCTGGAACAGCCTGGGTCGTGCCCCGTCACTCAAACGCCAGAAGCGGCAGTCTGGGGAGCGGCGGTCTCTCCTCTCCGGGGAGGGTGGCTCCAGCTCGGATGACGGGGAAGGTGGAGGTGGGTTGATGGACGAAGATGACGCTTCTCTGGCCAGGACGGACTCCATGTCCCAGTCGCAGAGAAGGCCCAGACACCGGAGGATGGAGTCAGTGGAGACTCGGAGCTCTATGGATTTGCACCCTGATGCTCTGCTGCAGGTAGACGCTGTGCATCCATCAGTTTCCACCTCTGAATAATTTCAGGGTATTTGTCAGTAAGACTCTTAACCTGGAGCACAATTGGGGTTGAAACTATATCGATACCACAGTCTCCATAAATTGAAAGCCCCGCTCACTTGAAAGTAGTAACTTTTAGTGTACATCTTAAAATTATATTGTCAGATTTTTATGGCATCTTTCTTTGTTGCACTTACTGGAATGTTATTCCTCATCATAGCTCTAAGTAAGAGTGTGAAAACAAACACAACACTGCATTTTTACTTTCTGACACAGTCACATATTTTAAAACAAAATAAAATAAGCTTAGATACTTCTAATGACAAACACTGCAGATCCCCAGTTGAGTTAACCAGATTATGCTAGCATTTATCGTGACTTCACTGAATATGAAAGCATGAGCAATTGTACTGAATGGAGCTACAGTGTGCAGACCTTTCATGATGTTTTCATTGTTGTTTTCTATTGGCCCAGCATGCACCTTAAACAGTACTTAGATGTGCACAACTACCACGCATTGTTTATCACTGACTAGGGTGCATTTTGCATTGTCTACCACTGGGTCAGAATTGGCAGGCTACAGTAATGGAACTGTTCTTTACTCATATGACATTGACAGTCGGTTGTTTGCAGGCTTTCCTTCCATCATAAGATTAGAGCAGGGATATTTATTTGCTGAGTAAATGCTCCTCTCTGGCTGATGAAATGTTAACAAGGGATATCACCTGCTGTCATCTTTGGCTGGGATACAACAGGGAAGGACTTTGCTTTGTGGCATGGAGGGGAATTGCTTTATGGGTTCTTCAGCCCAGCACAACACTTCTGACAAGTTTGTAGTCTTAACAGAATCAAATAGAAGACAAAGTATAAGTAAACAATTGCGTTCAGTACCAAACCTCTGTGCATGAAGCAAAGCTTACCAAATCTGTTACCATACAAAGCGCCTACAGAATAAGATTATGAGAGTATAGCATTTATATGACAAGTGTGAGCTACATCCTGTCCCTCCTTCCTGTCCTTTTCCATGTGCAGGTGCCCTACCTGTACCGTTCAGCCAGTATGCACAGCTCCAGGCCCCCTTCACTGGGACACTTAAGGCCCCCTGAGCACAGCGACTGCAATGGGAAGGGCTCTCCATCAGTCCTGGGCCCCACACATGTCTCTCTGGAGGAAAACACTGAAGACGAAAATGCAGACGAGGAGGCCAGCCTGGTCAGTGTGTGCGCATGTCTGCATGGTTGCTTTTCCTTCTACAGATCGATCTGTGATTAATGATGTAGACCTGAGAGCTGAAGATGTAGCATGTAACTTTTATCTATTCAAATGTATAAAAATGACCAGACCAATTTTACATATTTTGTTGTGTGCGTATGCCATCCCAAATGTTTTCATCAATGTTCAAACCAAGAGAAATCTCTCATTTTAATCAGGGATGCTGTCATTTTGCGTCATAGTAGTTGCCTTTTACCACATTGTTACATCCTTTGTATTTGTAGAGCCCATTTGGAAGAGGGCTAAACAAAGACTGTGTACTTTTTTCACTGATTTTATATTAGCGTGTACCAGGCTGTCTACAAGATTACCTCTTCTTCAATAAACATATGAGTGGTGGTTCTTTTAAATCCATGGATATTGTTGGATCTGATGATAAAATGTGCCAGTATTTTTTAAGAGCAGAGCCCAGTCTGTGGCGATTGGTGCTTGCATATGTATTCACTCCCTTTCCTATGACGCCCCTAAATAAGTTCTCGAGCAACCAGTTACCTTCAGAAGCCACATAATTAGTTAAATTAAGTACACCTGTGTTCAGTCCAAGTGTCACATAATATTAGTTTTCATACAACTGTTCTGAAAGGACCCAGAGTCTGCACACCACCAAGCAAGTGGCACCATGAAGACCAAGGAGCTGGAGAAGTACAGGTCAGGATTGGGTTATAAAAAAGTATGTGAAACTTTGAACATCCCACTGAGCACCATTGAAATGTATTATTAAAGAATGAAAAACAAGCCTACCAAGAGAGGGCTGCCCACCAAAACTCAAGGACCAGGCAAGAAGGGCATTCATCAGAGAGACAACAAAGAGAAAGATAACCCAGAAGGAGCTGGAAATTGGAATATCTGTCTATAGGACCACTTTAAGTAGTACACTCCAAAGAGCTGGGCTTTATGGAGGAGTGGCCAGAAAGTCTCATATGACTAGAGGACCCTCTTTTGTAGGTTTGGGGAGTCTCCTATGTGTCTGCTGGTGAACTCCAAATGTGTTCCTATTTCTTTTTTTAAGTTCTAGCTTTTTTTCTGGCCACTGTCCATAAAGCCCAGCTCTTTAGAGTGTACAGCTCAAAGTGGTCCTATGGACAGATAATCCAGTCTGTGCTGTGGACCTTTCTTCAGTCCGGCTCCTTCAGGGTTATCTTTGGGCTCTTGGTTGTCTCTCTGATTAATGCCCTTCTTCCCTGGTCCTTTAAAGTTTGTGGGCGTCCCTCCCCTGGCAGGTTTGTTGTGGTGCAATATGTTCTCCATTTTGTAATAATGGTTTTAACAGTGCTCAGAGGGATGTTCAAAGACTTAATTATATTTTTAGAACCCAACCTTGATCTATACTTCTCCAGAACTTCATCCTGGGCCTGTTTGGAGAGCTCCTTGGTTGTCATGGTGCCACTTGCTTAGTGGTACCCCTTGCTTAGTAGTGCTGCAGACTCGGTCCTTTCACAACCGTGTATAAAAACTTAAATGATGTGATACGTAGACTGGACATAGGTGGACTCTAGTTAAAAGATTGTGACTCTGAAGGTAATTGGTAGCACCAGGTCTTGTCCGTGTGCTTCATAGTCAGGGGGGTGAATACACATGCATGCCACTTTTCAGTTTATTAATTTATTAATTTAATGTTAAAACTCTTTATAAACACTTTAATAACACTTTATACATTTTGACTATTTTGAGTATGTCTATTGCAAAGAAAATCTAAATAAACATCCCTTTAATGCAACACAAGGAAAAACACAGAGGGGAGTGAATGCTGTTACAAGGCACTGTGCATTTCAGATACTGTAGTTCTTGCTTAGAAATCATTTTATTCTGATGGTCATTTTCAAGATGCACAAAAACGTCCTTTTGAAAACTTAGTGTAGGATTTCCATTGAGTTTTTATGGAATTTATCTTAGTCTTGAATGACCATAAATCCCCCTTGTTTATAGAGGAATTGTTCACTGTTAGGCAAAATCTACCCCTGTGTTTAATGTGTAGGGCTAGTAATGTCAACACTAGAGAGGGGTTTGTCCTCATCTGCCAAATTATTTGAGTATATCCTTTTGAGTTTAATTTAACTGAAAACTTGAATAAATCCACTCTTGCATCAAATTGTCTATCTACAGTGGTGGGAACAAATGATAAACCTTTAGACAGAATGGAGATGTGTGCTTCACTTGTTTTGTAGAAAGGTTGAGACTACATCCTCTTGCTGTGGTTGTGTGTCAAAGGTCTGTGGCCACCATCTCGTGTTGAACCATTTCCCCTGTCTGTTTTCTGGTTATAAGGAAAGCCCCTGTTCCTCTGCTGATACCTGCTTTCTGTAGTGGAGTCCTCTAGGTGCAGTGCAGCATTCCTCTTGTCTCTGTCACTTTGTTGTGTGAATAGTCCTCTGTATCCCTCTTGTACTGCATCTTTTCGCCTGTAGCAGGTGTTTGTATTTCGCCACAGACTGGTGGATTCATCGATAGCTTTGAAGTCAGGGCCTAATTTCTCTTTAGTTTTGTCTTCATGTTCTTTGATCATAAAATTATTTTGTTTCTTATGATACTTGCTCAGTGATCAGTAACATCAAATGAACATTTGTTTGGGATTTCCCCCATCTCTGTGTGAATGTCTCACATTACATGCCTATAGTAGGTTCTTTTTGGATCTTTAGTCCCCTGGGAATGCGCTTGTTGATCCAGTCTTCACTCAGCATTGTGGGGTGTAGTTGTAGGCGCGTGTCTTTTTCTTTGAGTCTCTGAAGTTAGATTTTCAGCTTGTCTGTTGAGACGGGGTTGTCCTCTGTAAGATTATCGCACGAGGGAAACAGAATCTTCTGGTCTTGAGCAAATATTAGCACATTTCATGGTAAGATGGTTAAGTATCTCCATTATGTTATCATGAGTAGTGTTTGCTTGGAAGATTCTGGAGTGCAAAGTGATATCAGGTGATTTTTTTTAAAGGGAGATATTCACAGATCCAACTGTCTCAGATCAAGGTGCATTGGAAAGTATCACTTTAGTCTTGAAAAGAGGATCCCGCACAATTGATTGATGGAACAAAATAGATAGTGTGCAGCCCATTCCATGTGCAGAATTAGTTGTGGGTGTTTCTCAGTAATGACAGCGACATGTGTATCGTCTGTCACATTGTGTACCCCATGGGAAAAAGAATGAAAACAAGGGAACAAGTACAGCATGGAAAATGAGTGTGATGGTTTCCAACATAGGATAATCCACAAGGACATTTAATCATAGAAATGACATGAATGCTGGAACATGTGATGACATTATTGATGAAATACTACTTTTCAGTTTACGGATGAGTTAAGTAGTTGCCTTTTACCATGCTATTACATTGAGCACATCATCTGCATCCTCTGGGGAATTAATGTAGAAAGTGACAAACAAGTATACATATGAATACAAATATTTTGTGAGTAATAGTAATCATAATATTCATCTATGTAGGACATATATAATATGGACTTTTATATACATTAACAGATCATCTGCAAATAAATGTTTACTGTATATTGATGTTGCAGGTTGTCTTGTTTTAGTCATACGTGTGAAACAGTTTTGTAAGAACAAACGAGTTGAAAAACTTACAACCGTGCAGAATACTGTAAGTGTGGCTCACAACATGCAACAGGAAACTGTGAACATATGAATAATGAATTCACTGTGCACTTCCTGCTCCCTCCAGGGTCGTTTTGCCAGACTGTTCCGCTGGCTGGAGAAGAAGCAGCCGGAGTGGTGTAAACAGAGAGACACCTGGTCACTTTACCTCTTCCCTCCAGACTCAAGGTACCAATCACTCCTCTGCTCACTTCCATTACTCCACCCCTTTGCCCTGTACTTGGTTTTAGAGGTACTTTTTCCAATAAGATACAGCACTCAGCACTCTTAAAGTCTGTTGTTTCCAAAGAAAAACTGTTGTAAACTGCTTCCCTCAGTAGCAGGATAAATTAGGTTGTGTGCTTTAAAATGAAATGAAATTTTAAAACACAGCACTTTTTAAATGATAGCTTTTTGTTATCAGTGTTCTGGGTTAGACTGAGCCATCATCTGACAAGAAGAGAAATCTTCACATTGTATTTGACTGACATCCCATAATGCTGACTGTAATGTGTTTTTTTTTTTTTTTTTTTTGCCGCAATGTGAGCGCAGCATTTTTTTCTTCGACTCCTATTCCCTCCCACAATCTCACTTCAGAAGTCTCTTTTATCTGCACATTTCTGCCATGTCAGGGGTGAGTAAGGAGCAGAGGGAGGAAGGGAGTTTCTCCTACTGCTGCGTGTTATCTCAGCCACGTGCTGAATCCATCGCTTCCCACCCCTACTTCGCCCCCTCTTCCTTCACTCCTCCTCCCCTTCTGGGGCTTTGATCTGTGTGTCTCTGCTGTCTATTTGGAGGATGTGGCTGTGGACTCAACACCAAGCAATACCGGGCCCCAGCCTGCCGCCACTGCACCGCAACATGCTAATTAAACATCAAACATCAAGTCCCCACTCACCCACCCCATAGGAACTTAATATTACCCCTCACTAGTGTCATATAATGTTCGAAATTTTAAAACTCTCAGATACAGTGTAAAATGAGCTCCATCCATCCATCAGGCTAACAAATGAGGTGGCAGCACCAGGGAAAGACTGAATAGTCTACTTAAATTGGTTGTATATTTGAGCGACTTGAGACTTGCTTGACTAACACCAATAAAAGAATCAACTTTGACTTGGTGTTCATGATTTGAGACTTGACTTAGAATTGAAACAGATGACTCAAAAGGACTTGAGTTTTTATAATAAATATTTTCATTTATTGGTTTGAGAAATAGCATTTTGTTTTTAAGACATGATTGGGTTATTTCTAGTGCAAACCTGGCAACCCACTAGGAAGCAGCAGCCCAGGAAAGACAAATGCATGAGGCAGCTTTTACTGAGGGGGCTAGTCCAAAAATAATACCATTTGGATTCAAGGATTATGTCGTTGATGACGTTAGTAAGAAGAGAACAGCAGGATGCAAGGTCTGCAGCTCAGAAATCAGCGACATGAACAATATATCGTCCAACTTCACCCATCGCTAGAAAGCCCACAATGAAATATACATGTGTCTTTGTGGCTGACTGACTGGCTGCTCAGACATTGGCTAGAAAGCAAACATTTGACCAGAATTTCATATGAGTTGCTTGATTCTCACTACAGTAACTTGAGACTTGAGACACTATGAATAATTGAACTATTCATTTGCATTGACAACGTAACTATTTGTGAATTTCAGCCATTTCAGAAGTTCTGGATGGCTCTCTCCTCTGTTGGCCGTATTACATGCTTTGGAAAAGGTTAATAAGAAAAGCTCCCTGTAGTCTGTTATTGTCAGTATTAAGAAAACTGAAGGATCCTGGCTCAAACCTGGCTTCTAGCTGACTTTCAATCTCAGCGGGCTGTAACGTTTGGCCATGGCTGAGAGTGACATCGAGGACACAGGCTCTGCGTGGCGCCCATTCTGGCCTTGAACCACCGCAGACACCCGCCTGTGCTCACAATCACATCAAGAGACAGCAGCGTAGTGGGAGGCTGGAGTCCAGCCGCTTTCACACGGACCCGAGTTCACCTCAACCTGCCTTTGCGCTCTCTTTTGTTACTGCTGCTACTGATGATTACTGCAGGGGAAGTCTTAAATGAGCGGAGGAGTGGGCTGGCCTTGAGGGCATACTGTGATGCAGTCACTGCGATTACGCGTGTTCGCCATATGACTGGGCTGTGTAAGAACAGTGGTCTGTCTTTATGGAGACTGGGGATGAGCAGGACTCACAGGGCTGTGCATGTAGTCCCTCATATCAAAGATGATCAGATCATGGAACTACACTGAGTTGTGGGGGAGGTAGGTCATGTGAGCAGCATATGATAAGATACAGATAGGAATAGAACAAACAGACAGCAAGGAAGATGTTTCCGGAGTTACAGTAAATAGTGAAAGTAATGATCTGTGGCATCTTTATGTCGAAACTCTGCGTTCCTACTTCCCAGTCCCGAATGATAGAGCAGAAAAGTGATTCCACCTATAGCTGGAGAAAACATTAAACGTTCTCGCCATCTGTCAGCTTTTTCCTGGAAAGCCAGCTCACAGGAAGTACTGCGGTGTATGTCTCTGGTTTCTGGTTTGTTTGGAATGCACAGAAGAAGAACCGGGTAATTAGCATGAGCGCCTCTTATCTCTTCTTGCCATTCTACACAAAGAGGGTGGGTAGAGAACTGGAAATTTACACCAATGTAAAAGCACAATTACTCTCATAAAAAACAACTTAAGGAAAATACTATTTGAGAAACCTACTCAATTAAAGTAAAAATATACCTGTCAATATGTTACGTACTAAGAAGTTACTTTCCGTGTGGGCCAATGTAAAATGAATGAACAGCACTTATTAATAAAACCTTTTCATTGAAGTAAAGCAGATCGGCTAATCAAACGTATAAGAATCGCCTAACTGAGATACAGTTTCCCACTCTCTCTCTGTCTCTTCCCCTCTACCCCTCTTTTCCATATCGCAACATCAAAATTAAAGTAGCAAGCATTAGCCAGCTAACTACATTTTCACGCACAGTATGTGCAACGTATTTCAGTGTTCTTGCAGAGGTAAGACGAGTTTTTAATGGAAGAAATCTCAAGAGGCATAGCACTTTATTATATAAGTTATGCCTTTATTTAGATTTTGCTAGTGAATGTGGCTAAAATGTGGCTAGTGATTGTCGTTGGAAGCTTCCTTTTGTTCTGGGTTTTGCTCCATTGTCATTGTTTTGTGGTCAAAAGAGAGGTGGGGCTTATTTTTCTTTCAGGCAACTGCAGCTTGGCATCTGCAGTAGAGGCGTTTGTTGTGTGCGGTGCCTCCATGCACTCAACCCTCACATTTGGAGCAAACTAGTTGAAACAAACATATAAATGGCAGATGTAGTGAGGTCAAAGGTAGATTTCTGGCTCCAAAATATACTTGAGGAAAGAGTAGAAGCAAGATTTAAAGTACTCATTCTCTAAAAAAGTCATGTGCATTACTTGTTATGTGATACTACCAGAGGTGTTGACTTGGACTTGAATCAGACTGAAGTCACAAATTTGATGACTTTAGACTTGACTTGACAAAATCAAAAAAGACTTCCAACTCATTTCCCCATACGAATCAAGTAAAATTAACTCTACTCATTCCCAGCAAGTCAACACAGATTCCCCAGATTGACTTTGTTTGAATCAATGCTACTGTATCCAATCAAGTTTCAAGTTGCAGGAGGGAAATATGATGGACTTTCTGTTACTTATCAATTAGGAAAAAATGATAACATGGATAATTTCATTCACATACAAAAACTATGTGGTGATCAGCAAAAACCAAATTGCAGTATACAAAACGTGCAAATTGAAAATTACAGATAAAGACAAAATAACTTTAAACAAACTTGATTTAATAAGTAAATACGCATTTTAAAAAGCATTTTAAAAAGCATTTTAAAAAGCATTTTTGATTTATGTGATTTTAATATATTACCAATTATGTTTTTAAAAAGGTGTAAAATTTGGCTAAGACCATATTATGCCTTGTTCAGGACTTGAAACTCAAAGTTTAGGCATTGACTTGGGACTTGCCTGATTTGACTTGGGACTTGAATGCAGGGGCTTCAGACGTACCTGTGATTTGCAATACAAGGAGCTGGTTCCACTTTCTTTGGTTATTACCCACCCCTGCAAAGAGGTCACACCAGAACCTGAGTGAACGCCAACAAACAGACTTGTTCAGTACAAGATCCAAGCAAACATGTCACACCACCGCCTACACTGTTAGAGTGACAGGTGATTTCTGGTGTAAAAACACCAGCGATGTTCAAAGATGAAAAAGAATATAAAAAGAATGTAGATGAGGAACACGAAGAGTTGGCTGACGATGTAAAAGTCAGCTAACACTTTGGGGGGAAAGTGTTGAAATGTACAGATTTGCAACTTTTAATTGGTAGTGTTTGGACACTCTTAGTGACATTTCAGAAGTATAAAACTAACTGTAATCAATCATGTCAGCTGTCATTTAGGAGCAGGTGAGGTATTGATGCCTGAAACTCAAAAGGTCAGTAAATGTCATCAGATGGGAAAGCAAAAAGCAAACAAAATCCTTTCATATAAACATTCACGCATCAAGATGTCAGGTTTTTTTCAAATCTCAGGTCTGACAGAAATATTTTTGCTCTTTGCTTGAGCACGTGGTGACAGTTTTTTCCTGTGGTTTTTTTGGTGCCTTTTTGTAAGTCTCAGGCCATTTGAACTTGACATTGAAGTTCTCAGCCCGCTTTCAAACCATGGCATCAGTGGCGTGTGTTTCCCATGTGACCTCCCTCCCTCCTGCTTGAGGATAACACATGAATTCTTTAGCATCAAGGCTCTGACGTGCAGATGTCAAAGAGGAATTACCTCATCCAGTCTGTCTACCGTTTGCATAATGCTTATCAAAGTCAGATGACACGCATACATACACACAGACTCAGCAAGTGTTGACACAATGGTGCCTGCGTTGCCAAATAAAGCCAAAAATCCAGATCTGAGCCTTACAATATTGTCCCCCGCTGTACACCGATATGAGCCATCAAAGCGGATTTGACACACAGTTTAATCCTTTCCACTGTATATAACAAGCATTCCTTCTTTCTTTCTCTCAGTTGTCGTGAGCTAAAAGCTTGGGAACCTTCTCATGTCGGGTAATGAAAGTCAGACATAATTAATGACTCCTAATTCTACAGCGGTTCATTACAGGGTTACTATAAGTGAGACAAGCACTCTTAAATTGAATGAGAATCATTCATTACTGTGGACAGCGTTTCAGTAAATGTCCTTGTACAGTGATGTTTTTTATTTCAGGTTTTTCTTAGAACATACCTGGACTGAACACTACAGTTCACAGGAACATTTAAGAGACATTGCAGATTAAGATTTTGCACAGTAAACATATGATAACCTCGAAAATATGATGCAGTATATGTTAAACTACTCATTAGTATATACATTGAACAAAACTATAAATGCAGTACTTCGTTTGTTCCCATTTTTACGCCCCTGCACCGGCAATAGCCGTGGCTGGAGGCATTGTATTGATCGCAGTATCTCAAGAATGCCTTGAGTGGATTTCTTGAAATTTGGCACAAACGTGCAGTTGGGCTCAAGAATCAAGTAATTGGATTTTAGTGGTCACAGGTCAGAGTTTAAGATTATTGTGACCTTGTCTGTCTTATTTTTGTGAAGGCGATATCTTAAGAACACCTTGAGGGAATTCCTTTAAATCTGGCACAAACGTCCACAGATGAACTGATTACTGATTACTAACCTCCATTTGTTTATCAGTTACTCATCCCATTTGACTCTTCAAATTTAGCACAAATGTCCACTTGGAGCCAAACATGTAGTGACTAGATTTGGGTGGTCAAAGGTCATGGTCACTGTGACCTTGTCCGTTTCATTCTGGTGAATGCAATATCTCAAAAGCACCTAGAGGGAATTTCTTCAAATTTGACACAAACGTCCACTGAAACTCAAGGATAAACTGATTAGAATTTGGTGATTGATGCTCAAGCTCACTGGGACCTCAAAAACATTTGCCATGACTTGAGAATTCATTCCCTAATTATGACCAGATTTCACACAAATGTCTAATAGCACACATTGATGAAGTGATGGCATTTTTATCCAAAAGGTCAAAGGTCAACTTCACTGTGACATCACAGTGTTTTACAAAAACACTTTTCTGGCCATTACTCACTGTCATAACTCAGGAATAGAAGGGGAGACATTTGGTCAGATACTGAATCGGTGACTCTAATTTTGGGTGCCCACTTTGAAACTGTGCTGATTGTGTAGATCTTCTGTGCTGCTGAATTGAAGGTGTATGTTGAAACATCCATGTTTAAGAATATGCTGCCTCTTTGAAGCAACATCTATATTAGAGTCATTGTCATGGCTACAACTTCTTTGTTCTATCTTGTTCCTATGGTAGTCCATCACAGGCACATTGGTTTTGCTGATATAAATAGTCTCTCTCTCTCTCTCTCTCTCTCTCTCTCTATATATATATATATATATATATATACATATATATATATATATATATCAGTATTTGTACTTTTACTATATCCATACTTGAAAATTTCCTTCAGACATGTTTGAAAACAAATACAAATCAGTTTTGAATAATTTGTGTTTAATAAAAGTTGTCAAGTATAGCTACTCCCTTCCCTAAAACCGAAGGAATCTTTGCCTTTATTATTGAGAAAGAAACATACTTGTTGGTGCAGTTGCTTGTTTTGGATGGATACCTATTTATCAAGTCAATTTCAAGTGTCACTGAAGTTTAACATTTCTCTGTTTGTTTTTTCTTCCAGGTTTCGCATCCTGTGCAATAAGATTATCACCCACAAGATGTTTGACCATGTTGTGTTGGTCATTATCTTCCTCAACTGCATCACCATCGCCATCGAGAGACCTAGCATTACCACTGCCGTGAGTCTAAAAACAACAGTACAAACACCCAGTTAGCTTCACACTGTATGACCTTTTGCTCTGTAAAGTTAGAGTTAAGAGTCTATGGAAAGATTCAACTTGAATGTGTTGCCTTCAGTCTTCAGTGACAAGCACAAAGAGAAGAAGAGAGAAAGAAAAAAGTCAGAAGTCAAGAGAAAAGATAGGTAGCATAAACACATATATTACATATATAAATATAATACAGAAATGTATTATATTTATATAAATATAATACAGAAATGTAATAAATGTGTGAATATCTGTCTTGAATCCATTATAAAATGCTCACTGGCAGCCTAAAAAAAAACCTCAACAGAAATGGAGAAAAAAGGAGGATGTACCTGTCAACAAGTTCAACCTTGATGGCTGTTCAAACAAACACACACACACTCGTCCAAAACAGAATTACTACAGTAGTTTACGCTCCAAAGAGAAAAGAAGTGGAACACCATGTAAGCAGGGAACCACTCCTGTTTGACTGTGAGCCAGTAGCTTTGGGTAATGTGTGCTACACCCCTGTGTCTACTGCACTGCATCATCAACACCATCACCTCCTTAGCTAATGCACCATCCCTTCAAATAGAGCAGGCCTGACTGAATGCCTTGCAGCAACCACACACACACACACACACATCTAAGTGTGTGTCCTTTTGTACTTCTAGCCATAACATCAGAGCCCAGTCCAGCCGCTCCATACATAAACACAATAATTATCACTGTTTGGTTTTTTTTTTTTTCCCTCACTGAGCGAGGTGTTCCGTGGATGGACCTAATTGTAGTCCGGTCTCGCTGGAACGCTCCGTTCTGCTTGTTTTGCGACTGAAACACGGAGGAGACAGTGCCGTTGCAATTGATTCAATTATCTGTGGGCTGGCGTACGTGGCTAATGTCGAGGAAAGGAGATGTTTTACAAATGGAGGGCGGCCTACAGGCAGACCCGTCTAATCAGGGCAGAAAGATCACACACACATACAGTATATATATGGGATGATTTGTTACCCCTCATCTCTGCACACACAGGTCTGTAAATACAAATGCACAAAGTCCACCACAGCAGGCACCCTAACATTCACATTAGAGTGCAGTACCTTTGCATGCACATACATTTTGTCAGCTTCCTGCCGTGGCCGTCGTGTCCGGTCTGCACCCTGAGGCCATTATTGAAATGAGATGGAAATGTGTGACGCAGCAAGCAGCCCGAAACAAGAGAATGAGCAGTCATTACAGTTTTGAGCTGTGGTGCTCATTGCTCCAGATCTCATTTGGCCGGGTGGTCATTGCATGCTGCTATTTGTTTGCCTGTGTGGGTTGTTTTGAATTAATGAAGCCGATTGTGAATCGATTTCCACTCGCTGATTCTGTTTGGGCTGCGTATAACAGCCCAACATGTATAATTTATCAGTACGCTGCTTCTCATTTGAAGTACCTGCTTAACATCACCCATGGTGCCAGCCTGACAAAAGACACATGTTATATTCTTTAAATAGAAATTTAGTCAGTAAGTCAATTTAGAGATCGTTTTAGTCACAACAGTTTTAGTGTGGAATGCAGGCTGAATAATTAGTTTATGGTCTTGGAAGTTATGTCACACACTTTGTGTTTGGCTTGCAGTGCATTGCTGTTTTGGTTTGGTGCTGGATGTTGCTTGGATACTGTCTTCCTGTTGCTTAGTGGAAATGATTGAGGATGATTATACCACCTATTATGATTTATTATTCCTAATTGAGCTAGGGGACAATACATCACTGTCTAGAGTTCTAAATTGAATTATATCAGCATCACCAGTATAAAACACAATCAATCTAAGTTTTCTGCGTCCACGTCATCAACATTGAGACAGAGAGATAGCGCTACATGCTGGGCCATGATTAAAGCTTTCCAGGAGGTGTGGGCCGACTCTTTTCTGCTGCTCAGCAATGCAGGAAGGGTTGGTAATTGCATAATTGAATGCTGCATTAAGCAAGATTTTTATATAACAATGTATTCCTGTACAGTCATCTACTAAATTATTGCTATCATACAGAGTGTTGAGCTCCCTAAAAATTAGAGAGAGATACTGTATCTCTCCAGCACGGGGCTGCCATTGTAGAATGCCTCGTGGAACATTGTAGATTACCCTCTGGAAGTGTATAGTATTAGGTTTTGTTTTCCCTGGCTTGTTACTAAGCAAAGTCATTTCTGGTCTATGTCATTATGTTCAGCATTATGTCAAACCAGGCTGAGCTAGAATGAGCTGCATAGGCTGCTGGCTTGTGGTTCCCTAAATTGTAGTCAGACACGCTGGATGCCAGTCGGTACATTCATGGTTGAACTGGGAGTGACACCACCACTATTATGAGGAATGAGAGGGAGACTTTTTACTACTTTTGAGGGAGCCTTGGATTCCTCTCACCGTCTGACACAATAGGCCATTTTCACTGTAGGAACAACACAGGTGTAAATAATAAAGTAAAGATCATTGAACTTCATTTAGTTGCTCTGATTTCAGGATTCTTGTATCTGCATGCTTGCTCTCTGTCCCTCTCACTGGAGCCCTTGATTAAAACAGAGCCATCATTAGTGTTATTAGTAACACCTGTGCTGTCTGCTGTATGTAAGTTTTGTCTCTTTCTTTTGGTCTTCTCTTTATTTAATTTCAGTTAGCCAAAATGTAAGTATACATACTGGAAAAAAGCTACGGTAAACTTGTTGATTATGTGTTTAATTTTGTTCAGCTAGCTAGCTAGCTAAAACAGCTAACGTTAGCTACAGCTGTTTACGTGCAAACAAACCTTGACAAACCTTATTTAGCCTGCTACAGAGCAGCTTCTTTAATATCGTTTATTTTATCATTTTGTTCATTTCAGTCAGCCAAAATGTAAGTAAAGAAAGTAACGTAACGTTAGAAGTGATACCTTGCTTCAGTTTTGAGAGCTAACATTAACTAAAATGACAACAGCTAACTAAGTAGTATGCGGTATTTCAGCTAGCTAGCTAACGTGTTTGTTGAGTTTTCAAGAACCAAATTTTCCAGCCTGTTTGTGAAAACCCAGAATTTGTGAATAATTCTAAATTTGTAATTTTAAAAAAAAATCATGTTGGTTATTTCAGTGTGCTGAAACATAGCTACATGGAAAAAAAATTGTATAGCTTTAGTATATGCTTAATTTTTGCATTCTAACTAGCCAAACTGGCTCCAGTAATTTACATGTGGCGTTAAGATTTTTTAGTTGGCAAGCTATTTTTCAGTTTAAATCAGCTTTTGGTTAGCTTTTTTCATCATTTTGTTCATTTCTGTCGGCCAATATGTAGCCTCAGCATAATGTTACGTGTGGGGGGAAAATTACCTAAATTTTTGCAGGCTAGCTAACTAAAATGCAACTTATTTTTCATTATTTTCTCCAATTTATTTGCCAAATATAAGCACATGAATTATGCAAAGGGTAACTTCAAGTTAATACTGTTTTATTTTCTCAGGCTTGTTCGATAACGTTCGATAACCTTTACAGTATTTCCAGCACAGCAGGGTGTATATTTTTAACCTGATCTAAATCTAAATGTAAACCTAGATCTAACTTTAACAGCTTGTAGGCTACAGCTGGTAACATGATTATACTGTACACACCTAAATCAACCGGCCGTTTTCCAGAATGTGATTGGACTGACAGCAAATTTAGGCAAACTATTGACCAGGGAATTCATGTTTCATCAAGGCGTACAGCCTGAATTTTCACTTCTGTATGTCTTGCTCCTCTGTCATTCTATACCACATGCCTGTTAGTTCCTAATGAATGAAACTATGAAAACTCGTTCACAGAGGACAGGAATGGCTGCTGTCAAGCCTGGAATTTATAAACCCTCTCAACGCCAGCATTCTCAGTGATGTCATGCCTGACATTCCCAGAGAAAACGCTGCAGGACTGCCATCTCTATGTTTATGTGTGTGATTTTGTGTTCCTCAGAGCATGGGTGATGTTACTTAGAGGCCGTGGGAAAGGCAGCCACCTACACCCGCACACATGCACACACCAGACACATATCCAGTACATATACAGTCAGTGGCAGGAAGGGGTTGTGTCTCCTCAGGCAGAGGGGAAGTAGGGTAAATAAGCAGTCAGTGAAGGGATTTTATTCTTTCTAGATTGCTTGTTTTTTCTCTTAAGTCCTTGTTTAGCTCAGTAAATAGGATCTCATCCTCCCCTGCGTGCACTGCGCACACACCACTGAGCCATGCTGCCTCAGGCAACAGGGAAGCATGGAGTGCAGTAAAGTGCATATAGAAGGAGATGTATTCACTCAGTCCTGATGGTATTGTGTTGTGTGCACTCACAAAACAACATGATGGTGTTTGTTTTCTGAACTGCCTGTTTATCACTGATGAAAAAATAAAACATGCTGGTTTAATTGGAAAACTGCCAATTTCAGCCTAAAATCTTCGCTTCTCAACACTAAAGCGTTTCACCAGGTGTTCCACAGGTGATATGATGCCACTTGTCCACAGTGCAAATGATTTAATTCAGGGAATACTTACAGTTTATTTGCACTGTGAAAAACTAAAGATAATGTTTTTTCCACCAGTAAAAGGAAACTTTTAAGATGTTACGCTTAGACATTAGATGCCTTGTTTGAATTTTCCTGCAGTGATAATACATAGTAAACTTTATAATTGCCTGCCAGCCATCATTAGTGAGTGCAACAGAGATGTTTGTACAAAGATGTTTTCAAATACTGCATGAGGAAAATAGCTCCCTCATACATTATTCAGATCAATTTAGAAGCACATAAAGAACAAATGCAGTAGAAAAACATGCTTAAAACAAAAAATGTGAATTTCAAGTCATTAAAAGTATAAGCATGTACCTCACTCATCCAGGTTTCTCTTCCTTCTTTACTGCAGGAGCGGATCTTCCTAAAATTATCAAACTACATCTTCACGGCGATTTTTGTGGCTGAGATGACTATAAAGGTGAGACATGATGGATTTACATTGACATGTTAGATTGTAAAACCTTTCTGTGAGAGTCCTCTTGGCTTACTTTCTAAAGCCCAGTCAAATTTGGTGAGTTTTGTTCTTTTATTTAATTGGGTGCCACATACTACTAAATATTGATTCTGTGGAGTGTCAAGCTTGCACACTATGGCCACTGACTGCTTATGGTCATCATTTAAATGTGTGTTTGCTTTCCATTCTTCCATGAAGTCATCACTAATTTCTGTTCTCACTCACTCAGAAGACATCAGCTCTTTTGCCACAAAATATTTGGCAGCTCAGGATTTTTTTGGTACAGTACCTCATCGTTTGTCCCCAGCTTTGAAAGGAACAAGATGAAGCATCTGTGTTCACTCACAATGTACAAATTTTGCATAAGATGGAGAAACCGGCACCAGACTCCACAAACCGCTCAGTCACAAAGCTGCAGAGAAAATACAGAGTCTGCCTGATACCCGCATGCACTGTAAGCCCCAAAATACAAAAGAAAACAGAGTTCAGAGGGAGGAAAGGGAGAGGAAAGGGAGGAAGAGAACGAGAGATTGAGACTCAAACAGACAGTGAACACACACAGTGTATATACACACACACACACACGCACGCACACACACACACACTCAGGGCTGTTTCATAATGCTAAGCGGAGGATTGTCTCGCCAGTATTCAAATGGACCAGCTTTGAATGGAGGTCCATGCAGGCGTGGGCGGGAGCGAGCGGAGGCAGAGGGGAGGAAAGTTCATGGGTGTCACTCATTCAAAGCCTCTGTCTCTATTTTTGGTCCCAGTGCGATTGGCAGGCTCACGAACGTAGGGCCCGTACACACAAGCACACACACGGAGTACTGGTTGTGTTATTTAATTCAAAAATAATGATCTAAAATCATGCCATAGTTTGGTGCTGAAAGATCCGGGCAACTTAAATCACCTAAATTAGGAATTGCAGGATGTTATTTCCATGGGTTAAATGTAATGAGGTAAAAAAAGTCCCTCTTAAACGTAGGTAGTAGAAATATAATGTATCATTAAATAGATGTACTCATATAAAGTATAATTATGTCAGATTTTTAGGCCTAGTAATGGGATGCACTTTGTTCTAACACTGAAAACACACAGTGAAGAGTCAGTAGTAGCTGTCTGAGATCTGTTTCTGCTCATCAAATATGATCAGCCTCTTTGATGATTCCCAGTCATATACTGCATATACTGTTATGCATTAATTAGCATCACCTAATGTAAATTATCCTCTATCCATCTCCCACTTTTCTCTTGCTCTCTCATCTCTTTGGTTACATTAGATGATAAGAAATGCATGAAGCAAAGATAGCTGCCTTGGCCTGATTTAATACGTTTCAGCTACAAAAAACAACAAGTGAGCCAGTCTATTTTCTGGAATGCAAATTGCATTATGGGTAGAATAAATGATGAGTGGTACCTATAGAATTAGAAATGCAGGTTGAAAAAGTTTGCAGCTTTTCTGATCTTCGTTGCCAAGTTGGAAGAAAACAATCTACAATGCTGTGCATACAGCACATTAAGCATAATAAATGCTCAAGATGTCTTGATAACTCATAAATCTGCAAACGCTCACACAAAGATAAATATTGAATCACTGATTCGTGTATCATTTTTTGCCACTAACATTTAGAGTTGATATTTCAATTTAAATGTATCAAAATAATGTTGGTAACGCAGCAGTATACCCTTTGAGCTTTCTGCTGCCTCAGTAACATACACTAACTCCACTCTGCTGTATGTCCATGTATCATGCCTCTGTGTGCCATCTGTGTCCAGATCGTAGCTTTAGGCTGGTGTTTTGGGGACAAGGCCTATCTGAGGAGCAGCTGGAACATTCTGGACGGGATGTTGGTGATGATCTCTGTTATCGACATCCTCGTGTCTCTCATCTCCAACTCTGGTACCAAGATCCTGGGCATGCTCAGAGTGCTGAGGCTGCTGAGGACCCTGAGGCCACTACGGTAAGTGGCTCTCCTGGGGACGCCGAAATTTATAGACAAACAAACACACTGAGAAACCAGCCCTGAAGCTGTTGATAGGAATCACAAAATAAAGTCATACCACAAAATACTTAAATGTCCGACCTTCTTGGTGGGAAATATTAAAAGGCCAGAACAAAACAACCCCATATACTGTATATAGGTTTGAGTCTTGAGACTCCTGGGATGAAGAAGCGCCTGATATGGATGTTTTGTTTTAAAACGGAGGTGGAACAAACTGAGCTTTCTCTCAGCTCTGACATGTACCACATTTTGGAGCTTTTGGGAGATGTGTGTGGATGTGTGTGTGTGTGTAGGCATTTATTTTCGTGTGCATTCATGCGTGTGTTATTGTCAGCGTGTACACAATTGCACAGCTATGTTTATTTGAGCAGAAGTAAGGCGGAAATCACCAATTTGGAGGCTGTATTTGCGCTTACGTTTCCAAATGTGTGTGTATGTGTGGGTGCAGAGGGAAATCTAGAATCTGTGTCTTTGTGAAATACCAGACAGGGTCTTCACGTGTGTGCACTTCTTTGTCCTTAGTTTTAGCCTCAGTGTGTGTTCACGCGTGTGCCATTTGCATGCATGTAACGTCATGCTTGACTTGGCTCACAGCCGCACGCTTGGTGTCTCATCTTGTGAGGGGGAGCTCTCCAGGCTTTGCCCCCTCTTGAATATTTATTGCAGTTCTAAAGAAGAGCACACAAATCAAATATTCATCTTCTTCCTGCCAAATTTACCCACTAAACACCACTGATCTTTTCGTCTTCTTTTGCTTTTGTAACTTTCACCTTTGACATGAAAGAGAAATCTTTTGTCAGGACTTTCCTCCCTGCCTTCAAACTGTTACTTTCTTCTTTGAGTTTGTACTGTAACATTGGTGTATAAACTAGGTAGTGAATTTGTTCGTGCTTCACTGGTGTACATGTAATTTGCAAGTATGCAGTGTGCTTTGTTGACTTATGCTCAAGAATACTGTCACAGAAGCACTCATCGATGATAAGCGACAGTTGTTACAGTCTGAGCAGGACAGACAGTGTACACATAGTGGACATAGTTTGGTATGTATGTGAAAGTATGATTTCAGTTTATAGACCCTTGTAGGGTCGACATTGGACTGACGTCATTTTATTAACTTGATGCAAAACATGACTCGCCACCACAGGGCTGTCGGCTACATACAGAATCTCAAAATGATGTCTTGTGTTATTGGGAGCTAGAATAGAAGGAGCCGTTACTCAAAACTTCAATTTCTATCGCATACCAGCCTCCACGGCCCGTCAACAAAAACGAAGACAACTTTGGTTAAATGCGATAAGACAAAAGGACTGGACAGAGGTGATCATCAAAAATGCTTGCATGTCCAATGCACACTTCATACCTTCTTTATAATTTCAGTAATACCATAGTACCACTGCTGGATGACCAGACACACATACATACACACATACACAAGTAGACGGACAGAAGTAGATGGACAGACAGTGACAGAAGATGAGCTCTGTGAGTGATTAGAAAACAGCAAAGGAGCAGAATTGCTTTTTAGTTTACTACGTCACCCCTTCAGCTTGATTAATGATGGCATTTTGTTTTATAACAGAGAAAGTAAAGTGCTGTATGGTTAGGGATATCGGGCACTAGTACCAAATTACAGGTACTTGAACCATACCGGTTCAAATGTGAATGGTACTCAGCCCTACTAACAATTAGCCAGTCAGCGCCACAAGTGAGACTAACTGGTGTTAAGCATTGTCATGCTGTGACCCGAAACTGAGGAAATAACAATGGTGCCAGCTATAGACAAGATAGATGCTGCTATCCAGGCTGACATGTTAATTTGGATTCAACATTGTTTTACTTTGCTCAGCTCCAGTCTTAAAGCTCCAGCAGAACAAGTATGCTGACATGACTACACATCAGTCTGAACATAAAATAGCGCTAGATTGAGGCAGGTACGTTAGTCTCTTGTGTATGTTGACAATTCTGTCTAAATTTTAGCCAAAGTATTTGGTGAAACATTTATCAATGTTAACCTACAGACTCACTTCCTTACTTCAACTTTGACCTACTGTCCGTTCTCTAGTTCATTCAGCCAACTCGTGTGGACTAGGTTATTATTATGTGAATGTAAAATAATGCTTATGTGTGGCGTCTAGACTCTGACCTCCTCATTCCTCACAAGGAAAGGAGGAAGTGGGGAGTGATGGTAATAAAGTCCCCCTATAGTTGAACTCAGCCTACAAGTGAGTGGGTGGAGGGTCTTCTGAAATGCTATAGAAAAGCAGCAACAGACAGTGTGTCAGAAAAGAGTGAGCACATACACAACATACTTCAGAATGTGGTTTGGTTGCTACTGTGGTCCCTGATTACTGAAACTAGCATGCTGTTCACTTACAAGTGAAATGTTAATGTGACATTAAAGAGTGCACTTGCTGTCAAACAAGAGGCTTTCTAATTAGATCTGGTGCAACTGCGACAAACTGAGCACTTGAAAAGAGTACCTGATTCTAACTGCTGCTGAATCCTCTTATTTAATCCCCACAGGACAGCAAGGCTGAGGCTGTATTAATGTCAAGTAGGGAAGGTTTTAAAGTCAGATTAGGAAACATGTAGCAATTACAAGTTTGGGGGAAATATTCTTGAGAGCAAAGGGCAACCACTTCTCTGGGGAATGATGTCTTCAGTTTGAGAAAAATGCAAAATGGCAGAGAGAGAGAAATGCGATTATGAAGACTGTATGAAGACAGGCAGAGAGAGAGTGAGGGAAAAACAGGAAAGAATGGAAAAATAAAGAGGAATAAGCGTAGCTTGGGTGCTTGGCCCTCCCCTCCGCTGAGGCTGCAGATGAGTTACACGAAAGCAATACTGTAAAATCATTTTTTAAGATAGTAATTAACTTTCAATCCAAAAGGAGGAGCGGAGCATTAAAGGCTGTAGCATATTAAATTATTAGTGTGCTGCTGTGGATATACTATATAGCTTGGTAATAGTGTACTACAGGTACTTAAACCCCTGTTAAAGATAATTCAGTCTGGTCAGAACTGTAAAATTACTGCTTGGGTTACATTAAAGTCATGTTTCAGTTTAAGTAGTCAACAAACATTCCTTTGGGGAGCAAAACATTTATGGAGCTACTGTACAAGTGCTTCTGCCTAACACGACAACACAAGGATGGATCCATTTGTTAGTAGTTGGTGATTTGGTGGCTAAATTGATGCATCCAAAACTGCCTCTAAATAAATATGGCAAAATATATATATACTATAGTACTCTATGGGCCAATGTGAAAATGGGAAGTAGGCACAGAATCTTACTCTCACATACCCCATAATGTATTGGGAACAAGTGCCTGTTTCCAAAACAAGTCCTGCAATCTATACCACCACAATATTACTTACATGATTGTTAACAGTTGGAGATTTAAACATGTGGTTAACACTGTGAAAAGGTCACAGCCTGGTTAGGTTTAGGAAAAGGTCATAGTTTGGGTTAATATAGATACATTTGTTAAATATCTTAAGTTCCATATGTAACTTACTTTAAGTATGTGACGTAAGTTAAGTACCCTACATGCATGGCATCAGTTAAATATGTAACTGATATACATATCTTGAAATAACTTAAAGTCCATGTAAAGCAGCAAAAAATGTCTGTTATAAATTTGTCACATCACAGAAATATGTGTCATTAATCACTGAGCCAAATTTGAAAGATTAAAAAATTTTTTAAATATATAAAATTAGCTCTCAAAATCATGGAAAAACAAGCACTTCTCTCTGCTGTGAAACGCTGGGGGCGTGTCCGGAGGTATGTCAGCAGCCTCTTGTCTCATGACTCCAGGCTGCAGCCATTCAGTCCACGCCCACTCGCGGGAGGGAAGCTGCCTCCTTGTACTGTACAAAGACGTAACCCCGCACCGGGCAGCCGGCTGAATGGGAGGATGTAATCCAGGGAGCGAGAGCGTCGGTTCAGCTCCACTGACTGAAAATATTTTTTCCAGCAGATGTCTGAGTTACAACATGATTGAGCTAACTGGAGTAGTTTCATGTTGTACCCGACAACGGGAGGCTTTTAACAGATGACGTCCTGATGTTAGCTTTGCTGCTGGTAACGTTAGCTGTCTGACTGTCTTAGCTGCCGTCACTGATACTTTCTAGACATCGTGATTTCCTCAAACTGAATAAATACCACACATAGCAACACAAAACTGCTTTGCTAGCTCAATCATGTTGTAACTAAGATATCCGCTGGAAAAAATATTTTTTTCACGGACCGTTTATTGAGTTATTACAGACACCGCTAACAGCTAACGGCTAATGGCTAACGGCTAACAGCTAATGGTTAGCCCAGCTAATCTATAATAACCATGTTAATTCCAAAACGTGCACACATAAATAATAATGTTTGTTCAATCATTGTGTTTATAGACTTTACAAATATCAGATCAGTGTACACGGTGATATAGTGACATGAAAAATGTGATATATATATATATGTATATATATATATAGAGAGAGAGAGAGAGAGAAACTGCTGGTTTTCTATACTACTGCTGCTGCTGCTGCTGCTTCTTCTTCTTCTTCTTCTTCTTCTCTCAATTTATTGGCAGATCGCAAACAACTTCCAGGTGCATACCGCCACCTACTGTACAAGAGTGTGTATTTATACTGCTACAGCCTCAGGGGGCGTGTTTGCAGCAAGGATAGCTCCGTTATGTAACGCGGCTATGATTTAAGGCCCGCCCATTAAATCCAGAAAATTGAAACCTAGAAGCCTAGCTCCACAATTCCATTGTAAATGGTTGAAAGGCTTTTTTACACATTTTGAGGAGTACTTTCATGACCTATTTAATGTGTTTAGAAGAAAATAGCAGAATTTGCTTTACACGGACTTTAACGTTGACTTTTGGTTTCACATGGGAGACCAAGAGTGGCCTCCTGGGTCAAAGTCCTGTGCTTGTTTGACCCACCGATCTACCTCTCTCCCAGTCTTTGTCACTCTTTTTAGTACGTCACCTGACTTCCTCCTTTGTTCCCATTATTATCACTACACCCACCTGAGGCTGCCACCTAACAATAAACATGAATATGGGTTATATTACGCTGCTTTTACAAATGACCTATCTGGGCATTTTGGGGGAGGATAGTCTTCCTCAAAAACACCATCTAACAGGTACGATCTAAAAGTCTAAACCAGGGCTTCTCTAAGGTCAGCAAGGTCAGCGTCCAGACTGAGCGGAAAGTCAGTCCAGACTCAACACATGAAGTGCAAAGTTCTCTTTATGAATACATTTTCTACTGATCAACAAATTGTTAGTGACTTACAGTGTAGCTGGAGATCATTCACAGCGATACCCCAACCCAGCTGCCACCGGATATTATTTATATGACATCAGAGAGACGCTGGACTCTTATGTTGGACAAACGTTAAATATTGGTTGGAATGAAAATCAGGTTGAAGATATTTTAAATGTCTAAAGAAGAAATTGTACACTTTCCTTTGTTTAGGTTAAAATGCTATTAATAAGCTGATGGCGCACTAAAATGTAAGTGAATTCCACCAGAGATAAAAACTCATAATTGTACCATTTACGTATGGTTCTAAGAATATTCCGACCAATCACTGCATTCGGCCGAGTGTCCCGTCTGTCTTCCCCAGCTCACATAACATTTTTTCTCAGTTTCTGCAGCTAGTGTAAATGTAGCTGCAAGGTCTGCACAGAGCATTCCATTATTTAAAATTGTTCCAGACTCTGATCTTGGATTAAAATCGGATGTAGACCTTTGGGTAATAAGTTTGAGAACCCCTGATCTAAACACAATAAAGATACGGAGGCTTTGTCCTCTGCATTACCACATCTGTTGAGACATGTAGTTGTAATTTGGTCATTGTTTCCCTTGAAGAGTCAGGGCATTCTCCTTAAAGTCAAACACAGCTGACTAAATCTGAAAAATGTATCTGTGGCTCAGTTTGGCATTTCATCCCAACTAAAGTGGTAACTTAGCCTTAGCATACCAAAATATGTTAGGTAACTGTTTGCCACTATCAAAATATGACCCACACCCAAAGTTAATATTGTGCATCATCAAAAGGTCTGCGGATTTATTAGGTCAGTAAACAAAACAGAGTCAGTCAATGAAACTCCAGTGTTCATTATAGACCTTTTTCACGGCAGACATTTTGACTCGTCATTGTAGGAAAAGCACAGGTGTATTCAATGACATCAATGATGGCTGCATTCCACTCATGACAGGCTTTGACATTGTGTATGCTGGCACCCTGGAATAGCTTACTGGGACACTAATTGGAACTTAGCCACTGTTAATGTTATCAGTTTCACCTGTGTTTTTCCTCCGATGACCTGTCATAATGTCTGCTGTGAAAAAGGTTTATTAGTGAACTTAATTTCAAATTAACATTCCAAATAGTTAGATTGTGGCTAATAGGCTCATTTCTGTGAAATCGAATCAACTTGAATCCGAAGTCTCTGATGCAGACATAAATACACATATATATATATGTATATATAAAAATCCTGATATATGTTTGATGTCATTTCAAACAAGAGGAATTAAATCTGGTTTAATAATAACTTAATGGCTACACAGTAAGGCTTGTAATATCTGCAAAAATATGTTTGCCATTTTGGTAAAAGTATGCCTTTAAGTTAAAAACTGTTTTTCTCCCAAATTCTCCAAATTGTGCTGTCAAACACAAGACGAGGCAGACATTGCTTTGCCATCCTGCCTCTGTGTTTTGTTATCAGCTTGGTGTCACTCCTCTTCGATTGTGGCAGACACCAGCTGTTTGAATTAAATATGAGCTTGTCTGTGTTTTCCCCTCTGGCAGCGCAGTGCACGTGGGGTTCACACTAGCAAGCATCATCATCATATTCTTGAATTGCTTGCTACATGTGTTCGTGTGAGTGTAGCTGCAGCGAGCAGGTGACTTTGTGAGTGTGTTTGTGTGCAAGTGTCTGTTTCTCATTGGGAATATCGTTGACAACATTAAATGCACAGGAGAGGGTCCGCAGGGGTGCAAGGGTGTGTGCGTTTGTGCGTGTGACAGAATGATGCATCAGCTTTGTTTAACAGGACACACGCACACTTCTGCAGCCATTTATCAAGCCCACAACCGGACCTGAGGGTGGGCCTTAGGGAAGGCCTAGAGGGTTGTACCCTGTGTCACCAAGTGGCACTTTTATGTCACCCAACACCACCTACACCTTATCGACAAGCCAGCTACAGCCTAGAAACCCCTCCGCACCACCACCACTGCGTATCCATTAATTGTACCTGCCACTCTCCCAGGCCTCTTTGCAGGCAGACTGATCTAAACAGCTTTGTGGTGTTTGTGAGGTCAGGGCTGAACAGGTGTCGTTATTGATAAGCCCTCCATGTGGCTGACCCCTGTTGCCTCAGCATTTTAGCTCATCTGTCATTTAATCATGATGTAATTATCCAAAGGTTTATGTGCTTGCTGCTCACTATAGTGTGGATGTTATGTTATTTGACCCTCACACCTTGCATGTGACCAGTTGTGGCCAATTAAGTCATGACTTTTAGATTATGTTTGTGTGAAACCTGAATTAATTTGCATACAGTTTACATTTTGCTCATTTACCGACGGGTACAAGAACAGTGGGTGGTAGAATTTGACAGCTGAAGAGAAAGGACAGCTCTAGGTTGGAAAACATGAGAGAAATTTACACAGCAAGGTGGAGCGAGAAACAAAGTTTAGACAAAGAACAGGGAGAAAATAGCAGCTGCCTCATTTTTTATTCCCTGTGTATCCCTGCTACCAAGCAGCCCTCCTCTCCTCCCTCTATTCCCTATTTCTATCTCCCTGCGTCTCTTAATTACACCCAGGGTTTGCACTGTGGGAACATGCCTGCCACTTATGCCCGACTTGTTGTTCTCCTTCCTCACTGTGCTGGTGGAGGAGAAAGATGGGTGGCGCACGTGTGCAGGTGTTATGCATCACGGCAGACTCCTTCCCGCTCCTTTGTATAGCACACAAAACAAGGACACGCTGTGAGCCGCTATGAAATTACTCAGGGAGGTAGATTAGAAGAAATGAGCGCTAACTTTTCTCCCTCTGGCTCCCTCCATCCTCATCCTGCTTTTCATGTCATATGCAAATAGACTTGACAGAGAGGAGCCCATCGCAGTGTGTGTCCTTCATACTGCATCATCAGAGTGTATTGACTCAGAATAAGAGGCTCGTCTCTCCTCCGTTCCCCTCCTTAATAAGCCTTTTCACTTGGGCGTATTTGTCAGAGTGGAGCTCAGAAGGAGAACATGATGTAAAGAGGTAGGGAGGTTGGCCTGAGGCTTTTCATATGCAAAGCAGCAGTATGTGCAAACATATTTTTTTGTGTGATCTGAGGGACTGAGCTGTAAACGATGTGATTCTGTCCTTGATGGACTGCAAGAGTGCTGACTCCCCCAACATGTTGCACTTGTCTTTCTCTCTTCAATTTTAGGATATTTATTCTACTCTCAAGCTAGTGTTTCTTTTTCTTCTCACTTTTGTCATTATCTTAATTATTTAGGGAGGCATGCACACTAATGCAAGGCTTTATAAATAAAATTGATTGATTGATTGATTGATCACCAGTTGCACTGGATCAACAGCAAATATGCACTCAGATGAACAATAAAAACACCTTTGAAACATAATTAGCCATTTGACCAAAAAAGCTGGATTAAACAAGTGTCTGCAACTGATCCTTGAAGTGTTTAGCATATCTATTCCACTGTAAAGATACATCACAATTGCTTAAATATAAGGATAAACTTTTCTATAGATAAGAACCTGACTTAGATGACTGTCGTTGCTGAGGAATCCAATGCAAATACAGCTGCATCAGTCCTAAAAGGAGACACGTGCCGATGCAGTTCTTGAACACTAGTACCCTCCATAGCTGAGCAGTGGTATTGCAACCCAGCATGAATCTCAATAGAACATCAAAGTGATGAGGTGTAGCCATAGGCTTGTTATTCTCTGATCAGGTCTATTGATCAGTGATCCATCCTGGCCTTTTATTATCTCATGTCTTCTCTTAATGTGCTATTGACTTTCCCTTCACTCAACTGTCTGCTCAGGGGAAAACATACAAGGCAGACAAAGACTAATAGACAAAGGCAGAGCACGCACATCTGTGTTTTCTGTGTGAAAGCCTGTGCAGATTGGTGTGTGTGCATTGGCAGGTTTTTACATAGTGTGTGTGTGTTTGTGTTTATACCCTGTCGGAGAAGCTCAGCTGCAGTGCAGTGCTGCGCCGGGTGCCATGCTGGCACTAATTAAACATCCTCATCAGTCCATTGGCTTAATTAGATGTGTCTGTTTCCTTGACTGCAGAAATGAAAGGCGGCAGAAAGAGAGGTGGAAGAGAGAAAAAGATGGTTTATTTTAAAGAGGAGCAGGAGTGAATGAAAGAGAAGTTAATTTGTAAGCCAACAGGTGTTTAGGTTTAAAAAGTTCTGAAATGTTTGCAAATGAGAAAAAAGGGTTTCTGGCTGTGGTAAACAAGGGGAATTACTGTATATATGTGTGTGTATGGGTGTGTGCAGACGGGGTGAGGGCCTGGGGGTGTGTGGGGGTTGCGTGTTGGAACGCTGCAGGCATCCCTGCTCCATCTGGTATGAGCCGTATTGTAAGTGACCTGAGAATACCCTGCACAAACACACATACACAGAAAGGCTGTGCATTAATATGCTATTATATGCTGTGTTTCAGTGTGATCAGCAGAGCCCCGGGGCTGAAGCTGGTGGTGGAGACTCTGATGTCGTCACTGAAGCCCATCGGCAACATCGTGGTCATCTGCTGCGCCTTCTTCATTATCTTTGGCATCCTAGGAGTACAGGTGAGAGCAGAGCGGGGAAGGTGTGGAGAGGGTGAGGAGGAGGGATGTAAAAGCTGTCTGGATGGCACTGACAGAAACATTACCCTCCTCCTGCTGCGCTGCAACAATTTGACATGTGACAAATATTCCCTCAATTCTTCACTTTCTCCTATCCCATCTTGATAGTCCATACATCATGGAATCTTAGCAGAAAATTGTTTTTCCATGTCCTCCACACATTATAACTCACAGGGTAGGACACTTATGTTTGCTTATCTGGTTGCAGTAGAGATTTCATGGCTAACAGCCCAAGGACCAATCTATACCAACGAGCTATGTGCCCTTGGCATACCGCAGGCTCCTGTCCATCAGCGTGTTTATGTCCATAAACCATCTGTCCAAGTAAAGCGGTGTCACAAAGGGTTAATGGCTATGACGATGCCATGAAGCAGTCACTGGAAGCTGTCGCTAAAGAGCATCCATAGAATTCACTGCACCGCCCTTAACCTCCAGTGTTGTAACGTTCTAAATATTGTCAGTGCAAGTGTAGTCTGAGTGGGTGGAAGTTTGCGAAATGAGCAGCCTCTCATTGGGCGGAACGAGCCACCCGCTGAAGTCCTACCACCTCCGGTTGTGTAGCAGTTTTCAACATGTCCTTTACTAACTTTTGCGGTGTTTGATCTTGCGGGGATGTAGCCATTTTTCTGCCATGGTACGTGTCCTGTAGCCAATATTTTTCTTGGCATGTCACACCAAACCTGTTTCCTCCCGGCAATATTTTTGCAAGCGCACCATTGCTGTGGCACCGCCCAGAACAATTGTGATTGGTTGAAAGAAATACAAGCAGCTGGGGCGTTTTTTTCTCCAATCTTAAAGTGAGAATCGGCCCAGCCAGACATTTCTTTTCTTGAGAAAGGTCTGGTGAGCGAGACTAGTGCAAGTGTGGCCATTCAGTAGCCTATCATCTTTTATATATTTTATATACCTGAATCCCAGCCAATTTGTAACCTGACCCTGGGCTACTCGCACAGCCTGGCAGGGTGCTTTGCCAAGTACAGTAAATATACATATACAGCCAGCAGACAGTTAGGTTAGCTTAGCAGTGTCTGCAAGACCAGAAACATGTACCTTTTTTCCACCAAAATTAGCATTTATATGCAAAGATTTTTAAACGCAGGAAAACATGCTAAATATAGGCAAAAGACTCCTGTCCCATTGCTAGTAGATCAGAGCCTTGTACACATCTCTGCAGTCGAGTATGCCCATCAGGGTTTTTGGGGTCAAATTCAGTGTCACAAATGCACCCTAAGTAAGCAATAGAAAGTGGCATGGAGGCAAGTGAAATTGTTAATGATGGTTACTTTTTTAATGTCTGTTCCTTATTCAGTCTCTTTAAACTCAGTGAAGACTTATTTGGAACGATGCTAAAGTGCTGTTTGGGTGGTGATTGTGGTGGCGTGTCACTATTATGCTGGAAAAAAGGGCCTTGTCCACCTGGGTGTCATATTTCCATCAGCGCTGGACCCAGTAAATACTTTTGACTTCTGCAGTCATTTGTCCCAAGAATGCCAATTTTAACCTTTCCTAGTCAGACAAAAACAGATATTAATTGGTGTTAGTGTGTTTTTGTCCAGGAGGGAAGTGGCTTAGAAACGACAGCTAACCTACCTCTGTCCAAAAGTATCAAAATCCTTAATTATGGTGTAACTGGAAGACAGGATGTTAAAGGTTTCTGAGAAGGTGTCTCTGCTGTTCTGTTGAGGAGACTGTGTCCTCCTGTATCACAAGTACCTCTCAATGACACTTCAGTACCAGAGTTAAACTTTTACTGTGGACCCAAATGTCTATTTATTCTCACTGCAGCTAACAGGATGGTATTCTATCGCTGAAAACAGCTGCATTCTTTATCAATAAAAGATGGCTCTTGTCAAACATGGATATCACCTAACTAGAGTGCTACTGTGCATGGTTTAAAGTGAAAAAGAAAACAAGCAAACAAGCAAGAAAAATGTTGGGTAGAGATACTGGGAGAAAAATGAAACTGTATGAATCTTCTGGAAATATACTATGTATTCGATGATATGAAAAATGGCTGAAACCAAGCATGCTGAATCAGTTTTCTGTTGAGGGTCATCGTAAAATAACGGGTCAGTTTGTGTTTTCTCGCCAGCTCTTCAAGGGGAAGTTCTTCGTGTGTCAAGGAGAGAATGTACAGAATATCACTAACAAGTCAGAGTGTCAGCAGGCCAACTACAAATGGGTCAGACACAAGTACAACTTTGACAACCTTGGACAGGTGAGATTTCCATTTAATAAACCCGTAAATAAATGTTTTGTTGAGCTGCTTCGAAATTACATTTTCACAAGCATGTTAGTTTATGTATTATTCTCTCATTGTTTCTTCCCTTTCTGTGTCTCAGGCCTTGATGTCTCTGTTTGTTCTGGCATCAAAAGACGGCTGGGTGGACATTATGTATGATGGTCTGGACGCTGTAGGAGTTGACAAACAGGTTAATATGTTTAAACTCTCTCACACAGAAACGCACAGGTTCACAATCTGTTAGCTGTCATTCATGAGTTAGAATTTAAAGAAGGCTTCTACTATAACTGTCTACAAAATGCTCTGTATCCTGTGTGTGTTTCAGCCGAGAATGAACCACAACCCATGGATGCTACTCTACTTCATCTCCTTCCTGCTGATCGTAGCCTTCTTTGTGCTCAACATGTTCGTGGGTGTCGTGGTGGAGAACTTCCATAAATGCCGGCGCCACCAGGAGGCTGAGGAGGCCAAGCGCAGGGAGGAGAAGAGACTGAAACGCATGGAGAAAAAGAGACGGAGTAAGGAGAAGGAGCTGGCTGGTCGGTAGTCTTTCCACATCTTTCTGAGTCCTGCTTGATTTGAGCCTGAGCCTATTTTTTTCCTTTTTTGCTTTTTGATTTGGTTTGGCCGAATCTGGAAGAACGCAATTAGTGAGCTAGTACCTACTACAGTTGCTGCTCTGCGGTAGAACCTTCCCTTTCCCCTTCCATCCCCTTTTCTTTTTCTCTTAGGCCCTCTAGCTAGTTTTTGTTGCTGTCTGGTGGTCACCTGTTCTGGCTCTGCAGACTCTGCTTCAGACTGTGGAGGCTTTTCTTCAACTCCAGCATCAAATTGATCAAGCTGGATGTTAAGTAAAGCCTCCATAATCGGCCGGTTTGCAGAGGTAGGACAGCTGACTACTGGCGTTAGCCCCCTCACCCCTCTTCCCTCCTCCCTTACCTTGCCTGGTTTACCATAGACGCCGTGCTTGGGATGGCCCCTTGGAGCATGCCCAATGAGTGCTGACAGACGGGGCTTGCATGGTGGTGGGTATACAGAGCTAGAGGGAGGGGGAGTTGTTGATCATTTAACCGCCCTAAACAAAAACAAGACAACCCCCCTCCCTTCCCCTCTTCTGCATGTGGTTTAGTACAGCCGCAGGGGCAGGGATAGACTAAAATCTGGGAAGAAAACGAAGAGTCTCCCCTTTGTTTTCATGTAGCTAAGATCTGAGATCACTTTGGGTGAGATTTGTAGGAGTTAGCGTTGATTCCCTGCCCGTTCCCCCTCCCCTCCGGCTGTATAGGAGTTGGTGACAAACTGCTTGGTTTGTTTTTTTTAATTCTTTCCACTGCCTCCTATATGCAAAAACTAGAGTGCTAGCATCTGCTAGCGTTAGACTTTTTGTGAATTTTGTGCCTATACTTCCAGTATTTTCCCCACTTAATCCAAAGGCACTTTATTAAAAATTTCTGCAAGGAGCAGTGGACACTATTGGTTTCTTGAAACTGAAAAAAATCCCTTTGTTTCTGTCTATATGACATGATCATTTTATTTGACGATAGGAATGTTTCAACTCTTGAGAAATACAGATGGAAACTGATCTTCCTTTTTCAGGAGGCGTCTGCCAAGGGTGTCCAATCAATCGAGAAACTCTCCCAGACCCTTGCACACTCAGTCTAGCACACGTACACTTGATAACTCAAGAGGCCCCTTTTCTCGAACGCACACAAAACCTGCCATATGTCTAAGTTTGCCTCCCTGTTTTTGCTTTTTTCCTATTTTTGATTGAAAAGTTGTTTTTTTCCTGGCCCGGTGCTTTTTTTTGGAGGGGAAACCTTTTTTATACACAGCAGGGAGAAAAAAGGCCTGGATGTTGGTTTATTAGCAAAATAGCAACACAAAAAGGTAAGGTTGCTCACACAAAGAGACAACTTACTGGTGCAACTCAAAAGAGTACAGTTCGTAGGGTGGTTGTAAATGTCTGCCTTGGGTTTGAGAACTTCGTTTATGAGTCAACGGCGTCCTGATTGTTACGAAACAAAAACGTGCTATTCCAAAGAACTGGACTCAGAATCACTGGAAAGACAAAACGTAGGAACACAAACCAGCATAATCTTTCATCGCTTCCTTCTGGCCTTACTCCATCCCTCTTTCCCTCTTTCTCTCTCTTTGACTCTCTCCTGTTTCCAACTCATCCTTTCTTCCTAGCTTTCTTCTGCTTCTCCCTGACTAACACAGTCTCATTCCTCTAGATTTATTGGTTCCGGGGGTGAGTTGGGCCCTCTCTGAAGGCACATTGAAAGGTACAGAGTTTCCAGCATGTTCTGTGTGTCCCTTTAAACACCCCCACCCACCACCACTGACCACGACCACCCACCATGGTGGCTAGGGTTCTAAGTTCAATGATCACGGGAGGTAGGGCCCCATCCCGCGTCCCCGCCCCCCTGCCTCTCTCCCATCAGCTCTCAGTCCGCTGGACATGCTGTTACCTGTTTTCTCTGTCGCTGCTTTGTCTTTCACAGCTCTTCCACACCGTCCGCGATCCATCCACCGTCCACAGCACTGCACTGCTGCACCACCACCACAAGAGAAGAAGACACTTGTCCAGTTAGGTTGGCAGGGAAACTGAGATGGGGATGTATTGAGACAGGGATAGTCTAGTGCAGTGCAACAAATAATGGAGTTACTTGGAGGTAAAGGACTCTAGAGTGTCTCCTTCTTCACAAACCTACTGTAGTCTCATGATACAAATTTAAAGAATAATTCCAGTTTATGGCATCTTGGGCCTTATTTTCATTGTGTTAGTCATCTTTTCTGTTTTCTGGTAATATTTTGCCCACCAAAGTAATTGCTGAGATGTAAGAACATGGTGACATCGCTACAACAAAGTGTGACAGGTCAAAAGAGACAGCAGTATGATTATGTCACCCAGAAGATGTTGAGATATTTCTTTGAGTAAGTAAAAATTTTGACCTGCTGGTAGCTCTAGATGAAAAGTCAGGCTACATTTAAATTACAAGCAAGTGTGGCCCAAATCCTTTTTTTTTTTGCTCTCATAAGCTCTCATATACAGAGTAGTGTGGCCACTTTCATACGTGGTTCTAAATCTGATACATAGTGATCACTGGCCATGTGACTACTGTGAAAACAGCATACTTCACTGGGCAGACACAGATCACTCACCATATAGTGTGTGGTGCGTTGAAAATACAGAAGGCTACTGGCGCTGTACCACTGCTGTGCTAGGTTGCCCAGTCACCAGCCAATAGACGCTTTCTGATGGGGACAAATTGCCAACATGTCACTGACAGAATTATAGGAATGTAGCTCTGGATATCCTATGGTTTGGAAGAACCTTTCCTCCTTGAAACCCTGCACATCGGGGCCCCACCACTCTTGACTCCTCTCCCACACCTCTCCCTCCACAGAACTACCAGTATTGCTGCTATATAACTTTAAAAAGTCTCAAACAGGCATAAAATATGGCAACTGGACTAACCTCGTGTGAGTAGAAGACGTTTCGCCTCTCATCCAAGAGGCTTCCTCAGTTCTAAAAGAGTCTGGTGGGGAGTACCAGATATTTATCTACCAGGAGGCTAGTGGCAAAACAAGGGTCATGTGACCCGAAACCAATAGACTCGTTAGGTGTTAATGTGAGTCGTTGGCCTTGATGGGCGGTCGTTACCCCTCCCCGCCCTCTTAGGAGGGTCGTTGGGGGTCACCTGACTGCAGGTGGGAACGATGGCTGCACTTCCTTGGGAGGGCTCTAAGGACAGCATTGTAGGTAGGAGACAAGTGGTGTCTGAGGCCCCCTCCTCTGTTTAAAGATGGCCGTTCTAGTTTGACATGAATGGCTTCTTTTACCCCTCTCTCAAACCATCTGTCCTCTCTGGCTAGAACGCGCACCTTGTGGTCATCAAAGGAGTGCCCCTGCTCCTTGAGGTGGAGGTGGACTGCTGAGTCCTGGCCTGTAGTAGTGGCCCTCCTGTGTTGCGCCATGCGTTTGTGTAATGGTTGCTTAGTCTCTCCAATGTACAGGTCAGAGCATTCCTTCCAGAGCAACTTTAAAAAGATACCCACAGATGCCATAATGGTAGACATGATCAACTTGTTGTCTTTGCTTTGTACTCAGTGTTTGATGATCCAGCGTACTTTGGGTGGCTCAAGATTTGACTGTATGGAGAGTTTCTGGATGAAGCTAATTGTGTTGCATCAAAACAAAAGTTCAAATCAATGGGGTAATAAAGGAATTCATCAAACAATAAACTAAGACTAAATCAAACATAAAGCAGTTGAAGACTGTAACCCCATGGCGTCATCTATGCTCCACATTATAGCACACCTACCTTTAATTATAGGTTCCTGAGATGCCAGGCCAGGTGACACATTAGGGAGTGTAAAAAAAAAAAGGTAACTAGAAGGGCTGGCTCGCACAATAGCTGCTAATAGAGTCAGAAAGCCCATTTGTACAACAGCCCGTTATCCCGAAAACAAATGGCCATTGCTCCAAAAAAACATTTTTCTGAAAATACACCTCACTCCGTCCCAAACAGAAGCACATGGCCAGTTATACAGAATGACATCATCAGGCCTTTCTGCTATGGCGATCATTTGGAAGGCAAAGCTTGCACCGCAATGTCCTTCTTTTTTCCTCATACTGACATGGGTCACTTCAGACATGAATGTCAACAGTCTTGGCAAAAAGATCGAATTTGGGGAAATAATTGGAATTCAGCATTAAGCCCTGTAATGTGAACATAACTGAAGTCATTGGAACAAAACTCACTGACAATCTATTCAGCAGTTGTTAAGACATTTCTGTCTAGACCGAAGTGGTGTACTGATCAGAATTCCACACTAACACTGTTGCTCCTGGGCCAGTAGCTATGGTGAGCTCAACCAGGAATTGATGTTCACAATAGACATTTTAGCTAACTATTTTACCATATGCCTTCATTTCTGCCACATGAGTTTGGAACCTTCCCGATCATCTGACTGCTTGTATTTCTTGCCTGTCTGACTTGCTGATTACACAGTTATTATAACCAATTGGAATGATGGCCAAAGCTGTAAAAATAAGGCCCATGTTTTTAATACCTCAGAATCCTCCTATTAACTAGACTTACTTGTGTTCCTCGCTTACTGTGTCATGTAATTTCTGCTCACTGCTGTTATAGTGGATCAGATTTATATTGGAGAGCTTGATCAGGTTGTACAAGTGGTGCCATCTTGGATGAACAGATTCTGTCTCTTGCTCTCCTTCTTTAATAACATCCTCTATTAAAGGTCACTGGCCTCCATTAAATGGCATTGAACCACAAAAATTCAATCAAGAGCATTCTGTTTTTTTCCCATTGAGTCTGTGCTCGACTTAAAAGCTTAATGTAAGACACCCAGTGCGAGAATATGTAAATGTGAGGACAATAAATTGAATTGCAACAAACTCAGTCAGAGTATCTAACTTGTATTTCTGGCTGCAGTGTCCACAGCTTTTGCTCCTAATAGCTTGTTTCTCTTTCTCAGAGATCATTTCTTAAGAAGAAAACAATCAATTTCAAGCGTGTGCATCAGCAGGATACCATTATTAAATCATAAGATACAAAAGAGTTAAATCTGTGGCCAAACTGAATAAATTTATCTCCACCTAATGGCTGATTTACTAAAGGTCACTGCAGTACAAGTTGTTATTAAGAGAGACCACAGCAGGTTTGTTAACAGCGGTTGGCTCTTGTTGTTGGCGTAAAGGTCATCTCAGGTCTGTCTGACCACCCTGAATGGTTTGCTCGCACACGTGGTTGAATTGTCGCAACTTGTTTCCATGGCAATCTGGTTAAGGTATTGTTGTGATAGAGCTGCAGAGAGGTGTGTTAGATAATGACAACCCCTTCCCTAACTCTGCATTGTGAAACTTTGTGTGTGTATATGCTTGTGGTTAGTATATGTCCAGGTGCAATGTCCGTTCCATAGGAACACACTCATAGAAGGTACCTGACTGTGCTAGATTGTATTTTTGTGTGTGTGTTAGTGAGTGTGTGTGTGTGTGTGTGTGTGTGTGCATATGTGAGTGTGTCAGGGGGCAGATGGTTGGCGAACAGGTCGTAAAATATGCAGGAGTAGCTCTCATCCCTAAATCCCCTCTCCTCTCGGTCTGACCATCTGAGAGGACCCCTACAACCCTTGTGTTGATCCTATGCGGCATTTCACAAGTGCTTGCAGTATTTTGATATTTTTACCCAGAGGTAATTACAGTGCCAAAAACACAAAACACACACATAAAATACAGCATAGACACAGTGTGTTACTCGTGTTAAGGTGGTCAACACTCAGAGGTGTGTGTGGGCACACATGTGTGTCATGCATAGTGTGTTTGTGTGTGAGCGTGCAGAGTCTTATCTTTAGCTTGCACTGCACTGGACTGGCTTTTTTTCTAGAGGCTAGAAGGAGGAGAAGAACAAAGAGAGGAGAGGAGATGATGGAGGAGGCGCATTAAGATTTTGACTGAGGATGGAGGAAAGAGGAGATACATAGAGGTGGAGGGAGAGGTGTTAGAGTTAATCATGTACTCACTGATAAGTTGGAGCAAATTGCAACCATATAAATAGAGACATGCAGAGATTAGAAACAAGAGATGTTCTGGTACCATTTTTGCTTTCCTGACACCACTTCCGAAACCTGAACTTGTGTACCGATACAATTACATTGTGTTTAAAAATAAAATAAAAGCTAAACCTGAACCTGAAACTAAAGCCTTGCAAACCAAAAACATGGCCTTTTTACTGGTGGGACTTCCCTGTATAGAATACTGTTTTATTCAGATGTGAAACTACTTATAAATTCAGTGCTAAGGTATGTGGTATCGGATCAGTGCTTAGATTAGCGTACTCGCCAATGCCCAATCCAGCATTCTAGTATCTGAGGCATTTCCAATACTGTTATTGGAACAACTCCATTCAAAACACACATAATCACACCAGAGCTGTAGACTTGAGACTCGGACTTGAGTTTGACACAGAAGTGATGGTTAATCCAACCAGTTGTCAAATGACAGACAATCCCATTTCTTGAGCCAAGACATGAACACGAAAATCATGCACAGTATCCCTTTAAGACGCTAAATACACTGGGTAAAGGAGTTTCACATAACTAAGACCCTGTTCAGCTCATCGCATACGGGCTGCTAGCCCAGCACCTGCTAATGTGAGCTCACCTTTTTTTTTTTCTTAGAACTTAAGGTCCAGACGTTCAGGAGGTTCATACCAGGAGCCAAATTATCCACAGAGGTCTCTTCCTCTCAAAAAACAAACTGACCTAGTGGTTTAAACCAGAAAAAAAACACTCAATTAAGCAGTTTTAAATTTGAAAATTCTTTATTTTTACGATGCTTTTGGTCATGGAGGAGCAAATGCAAAAGTGCTTAAGTTAAAATCTAGAACCAGTGTTTGATTTGTCTGTTCTAGGCTACTGTAGAAACATGGCAGACCTGAAAGACAAAGATTGGCAGATAGAAACGGCTCACTCTAAGGTAACAAAAACATAACAATTCTTTTTTAGGTGATTATAAACTAAGGAAAACATTCCCCATAAATCCTACACACTGGGCTGTCAGATATTACTATTAACATAGCTTTGAAATGAGAAACTGTCAAATGCAGTATTATGTTAAATGTCACCTTCAGGGACCTGAAACACTTGCATCCTGATTTGGTATTTACTTATGAAGACTTGTGACTGAACTTGGACTTTTAAAAAGCTCTGAATCACACATATAAACATTTGCAAACAAGAACCAAAGAAAAGAGACCCATAAGAGGTTGGAGGAAATGATGGTAATCATGTTGACATATAAAAACATATCAAGCATACACAAAGGTAGACGGGCATGCACACTGTCACACAATGAGCGACACAAACACACACATAAATGGAGCCACAAACACACATCCAGGTTGGCTTAGTTCCCCTCAGGGTTAATGTGAAGTGTCTCCCTGTTTGACTTGACTTGTTGTGTTGAGTCATGCATTCTGCAGTCAGAGTCAGCTGCTTGTGACAGACACATCAGGAGAAGCTACAGTACACTGCACATGATGAATGCTCCAAATTGTAAATATAGTTCCATATTATTTCCTCCTTCAGTGGGCTATCAGAGAGATGGCATGCTGGATATTTTGACAGACAGTAGCTTGTATCAGGGTAATAATGCTCTCAGTGTTTCTGCACTAGTCTATAGGCTGTCGGCTGCTGTGTGCAGCAGTAGCAGTATAGGTAGTGGCAGTTTCAAGTGTGCCTATCAGACACTCTATACTGTATAACCTTATGCAGCCTATATTCTGACAGCCAGTATTTGAAACATATCAGTAGATCTGTGAGACAAGTTATCAGCATCAGTAACATATGAATCACCCATGATGTGCCATGTCTTTGGGGACTGCAATAATAGTTAATTTTAATGATCTGTTACTCCGTGGGTATTTTCTTTTTAATTAACTGATTTGCTGTGCAAGTTCCTAAAGCCTTAAGTGTCATCTTCCATTTGCGTATTCTGTCTGAAGAAATAGTTAAAAACCCAAAGGGATTCTGTTGATGCTCATGTAAGATAGAGGAAAAACCCACATCTTGACACTGGAAAAGCTAGAACTTATTCCATATCTCAGAGTCTTTGGGGAGCTCTATGAACAAGTAACATGAGTTTGGCAACATTTGATCATTACATGGCAAACAGCTACCAAACTAACCTTGTTTCCTAGAAATTTTGTTTATATACTACTCATTTGTTTTGCCAATTAAATTTTGTGGGAAGTGTTATTGCTGCCAGGATTATATTCAGTTGGAATGGTTTGAGGTGCCACACTCTTGTACTGTGTGGAAGTTGTGTGTGGGTGGTCTGGGTGGATGGTGGGTGTACTGCACAAAACTCAAGACTTTGGCACCAGAGGCTGGTGCCTCTTCTGAGTTCTGTGGGGATTTTAGGCAACGAAATCGCTTTGATTTAGTTTGAGGAAACAAAGTTGTTTTCGGCGAAACTAAATGTTGTATCTTCATTTTTTTCCAAAACTAAACCATAATCCTTGGCACACAGCTCCGGTCAATGAGGGCTTATTACGTACTGTATGCACAGCAGTCACTTACTGTTTGCACCCATAACCTACACAAAAAATACAACTTTTATTGCGCTTTGTGCCATGTTTTGTTCCATAAATGGTTTGGCCCTTTGCTAACTTGAGTGGGAATAAAATAATTCCATGCTGCTCTTCTAGACTTTTCAAATGTTGTCTGACCTAATTGAACGAAGTCTGAGGGTTGCAGCTCTTCAAACAATTTATCCACTGTTTTTCAGCTGCAACAGTAAGCATGTGCTATAGCAGAGCCATTAACGCAAGCACAAGATTATCCCACTCTGCGTACAGAGCTATGAAATCAGTGATATGACTGCTGAGAGTGTATTTACTTATCACCACATCCTCCGCTCTATATACTACCTCAGGCAGCTCTTTTACACTTTGTCCTGCTACACGTATGTGAACCAAAATAGCAGGTGCACTTGGAGACGCCCCCACAGTCCATGCACCCAAGACCTACCTCTTAAAATGGGGCCCATATTGTATATTCCTGCATGACCTTTATGTTAGTTATGTTTGCTAAAGCATGCAGTCCCAAGGGGGACAGGGTCAAAAAAACAATTAGCTGACTGTTCACGATGTAACCTTGCACAGTCTATAGTATAAACCTGTAGTGCAGTAAGTAGGAAGTAGAACAGGGACACATTGGTGTTGTCTCTGTACTCCAAAACATGGGTATTTAAAATGAAACAATAATTTTGAGTTCAAAGTACCAGCTTTAAGCATCCGTTTGAGGGTGTCCACATTATATAACCATGGGAGAGTGTGTGTGTGTGTGTGTGTGTGTGTGTGTGTGTGTGTGTGTGTGTGCTATGCCAGCACTGCTCCAATAAGTCAGTCAGAGAATTGTGGCTCTGCCATGATAACAGATGGCCCTCGACTTCTCAAACAGGCTGAACAGATCAACACTGTGGCCCAAGCAGCCCTGGCTGGGTCAGCCCCCACATGAATTCACTCTATCATACTGTAACACTCTCTCATCACATCTCACCCCAAACAGTCATCTTAGCAAGTTATACACATGCATGGACAAAATCAAGGCTTACACCTCGAACACTGCAAACACATGCAAAGGTGTCTTTATAACCACCTTAGTATTTATTGTACATGGCTGTCTCACTGTATGTGTTTCTGTTGTGTGTTTGATACAAGCTGCGATTTTCAAGACTGTTACTCTTGAATTAAGTAATTTTGTTATTTTTTGGCCAGGGAAGTAACAACCTCTCCCCCCTTAGCTGGTGGCCGTATGTTGCTTTGGAAACTCACATATTTAAGTGCTGATTGCCAGCAGTGCCAGGCAATATAGTAAGGCCACGTCTTTTTGTGTTAATCCACTCTCAGGTGCAGTGCACACTGAACCTGCAGTGATTCCTATAGCTTCTGTAAATCAAACTCCCACTCGGAGTCCAACAGCAGCTCTTCCCTGCTGTTGTCCCACTCATGGCTTCTGTATGTTACCAAGCTAACTACACACAGCCAGTGACTGTGATGGAAGCCCGACCTTGAAAGTGCCTTGTGTAGTTTTTTTTAATAAGGAAACAAATTTAGATTTACGTTTGCTATTTTCCACTAAAACATATTGGGGCAAATTCACAAAGAATGGATTGCGGCCACTGATAGCACCATGAGTTGAATCACTACCTGCTCCTGCTAATGATATTTCAGTGCAAACACAGCTATCAGGTTTTGCAGCTGAGTGCATTTTTGCCATTTTTAGCATCTGATCACGATTGTCTTTGTGGCAAAGTATACATTTTGCCTTTGCCCAAGACACACAGTAGACAGCAATGGCAGAGAGAAAAAATAAAAAACATGAAATGTTTAGATCAGGTGCATATTGACAAGGTCCTGAGGCATTCCTCAAAACTTCAAACAATGAATTTAAATATGACAAAGAGATATGGTATTTGGGATTTATTATCTCAGTTTGTCAGTGCGCTTCACTTACCACCAATTCTCTGACGACGTAAATAACGGTAACTAAAGTGTGACTATTGGCACTGATCTTTGTAAATTGCACTTGTTTTTGCTAATGGCCACAAGAGCCATGCAGGCATTTTGTGAATTTGTCCTGTTGTGTATATCCAGGAGACAAAACATATTTCCTTCCTAATAGAACATTTACAGAGACATTTTTGGAAGAATTTGAAACCTACATTGTTTACATCCATATTTGTCCTTTTTGTTCTGGCCTTTGTCGATGATGCAGAACAACCACTGCTCCACCCAGCCTCGTCTTGGCAAGGTGTTGGAAACATCAATAAGTCAAGACTGGTAAAAAGACATTTCTGCACACTTACATCTGCAGTGTTTCGCTTTAAAGTGGCTGTGTGCATTTGGAATCGCGGCTACTTGAGTAATCAAATGATACTTGTCAAAAGAATTTCTTCGTAATGACTTTTAAAGCAACAGAGATTGGAGCCGAAGTATCAAAGTTTAACAAAGTTTTATTTTTTTGTACAAGTGTTTCACAGTGCAACACACAAGGTGAGGTTACAGAGTAAAAGGCTCGCTGGAGGAGCTTTTGCTATCAGCTAATATACAGCACAAGTGGGCGGGGAAGCTCGGATGTTTCTATCAAGTACACACTTGTAGATAACGTCACAATCATCTTCATTCCCTCTGTTGGAACAATACCCTGCCTGTCTGTCCTTGACTTGTCTCCAATCCGAGCCTCCCTGTCCTCCCTTACTGATACAGAGCTGATGAATCTGCTGAAGTTGTGGTGTTTAAGTAACAGTATCCTTCTGACCAGTACACAGCGTACATACACAGTGAGATCATAATTTCTATAACAATACTGCACTGCCATCAAATTGCACGCTAATGTAAGGCTGTTGACAGATTCCAAAAATGCAGAATATGGAAACTGTTATGAAAACTTAGATGACAAACGTTTAGAGTTGGTATGTAAAAGTGATTGTCATAATGTGAGGTCATAATTGTTTTTGGATGAAAAATAGACTTGTGCGCAAAAGGTTTAACACACCTAGAAACATTACACTAGCAATAGCAGGACAGGAAAGACGACTGTGAGATAGCAAACATGGAATATGAACAGGGGTTGAACAAGGGATTGACTGGCTTCTAGAGCCAGCCCCTGGTGGCCATTCAAGGAACTGCAGTTTTTGGCACTTCCGCATTGGCTTCATTTTTCAGTCCTTGTACTGAATATATTTAATAGACCCTAAGGATAAAAAAAGCATTAATTGGCCTAAACCTGAAAATGACCTGTCATATCTTATGATGATGATAGATGTGTCATTTGTGATGAAGAACTTTTCCACGAGGTGTTTACATTATTTTTAATACTCCATGTGGGTGAGTTCATTCCCATATTCACTTAAGGGGTCATGGTAAAGTTAAGATGCAGCACAATGACATTCAGCTTACTTCAGTGACAAAAGCTTGATCTGTTGCCTGCTTTTAAAAAAAATAAGCTGTTTTAAATTCTAACAAGCCTATTATGTAATATATTTACAAGGACCTTGCACATAGGATTCCTATTTATCTCTGAAACAATCATTTTCTTTGCTATTGCGTTTGAATTCTTAATGCAAATCACAAATACGTGCACTGACCAAGTAATAAAATAAGTGACGACATATTGTTTAAGTAAAGGCATGACTGCATCTGATTGTATTAAACCTAATTAGAATACCTCAACCTTACATTTAGGATTATAGACTTTATAAAACTTTAAGAATCCCAAAAGCAGGTCAGATTTACTTTCAGGTTCACAAAGTTTTCCAACCTTTTGAACCTCCAAAATATACGTAAATCTTTTGCTAAGCTGCTGCATAATGTAAGTCTCTATATCTCAGGTCAGTCAGTTTTAGAGTCAGTAAGAAAATAGAATAGGGCTTTAAACTTTTATAATAGTTTTACCATTTTCACAAAGTAAGCTTACAGCTGTGCAGATAATGGAGTCAGCAGCTGATGTGGACAATGTGACTGTTGTATTCTCCGTGTAGATTCATAAATCCTCATCACCTTGAGGTGGGTAAACAAAGTCATTTCATATGTTTTGCTGGTAATCGCCGTTGTCAAGACACCGCCAGCGGTCAACAGCAAAACAGGCACAATAGGATCACACGTTGTTTACCCTAGCACCAAACACACACAGACATGTAAAAACTTAAGTGTGGGTATGTGCAAAGCAGTCTGACATTCAACGAATATCTGTTCTTCATCTATTAACACACACACACACACACGAGGAGACACACAAGCTAGCCGGTGCCAATCCCTTGCTGTATCTGGGTCAGAGCGAACAGAGATGAATCTAACGGAAGTTTCACATTGCCCCCCTTTCTTTCTTCTGTTCCTCTGTTGTAGAGATGTAATTAATAACACCAGTCCTCTGGGGAAAGGGCAAATAAGAGAGAGAGAGAGAGGGAGAGAGGGGAAATCTCAGAGGAGAGGAGAAAGAGTGAGAGAAGTGACATACCTTGGAAAAAAGTCTCACAAATGCAGCTTCAGGGTGTAAAAGTTTGATGCCACAAGGTGTAGGTAGCAGTGTTAAGTGGAGTGTTAAATGTGATGAATCTTTCATAACTTTTTGGGTCTAGCAGCAAATGGAAGCTGTGTTACTGCAACTGCTTGGGGGTGTGCCACAGGGTGTGTGTCAAGGGTTCCTGATGTTACGTACATTTCTTCCAACCCAAAAACCAACATCGGTATCTTAAATTGTAATAGTAAAGTCAAACTTGACCACAAGAGGTAATAATGTTACTTCATCCAATAGGCTAGCTAATGACGCTAATTTGCCTCCCAGAGACATTAAGTATGGAGGCATGACTGACGGATGATTGATATGTACTGAATAGGTGATACCAGAAACTGATGGATGATGTTGATGTGCCTGAAAAGAAAAATCGAAAGTAATATAATGAATAATAAATCTTATTAATTTCCACAGAAGGCGGTGTTGTGGCATTAATAATTGCTGTACAAGAACACACAGTGTATAGTTAGTTTGATTGAAAAAGTATTTTATGGGAAGAAAAACTGCCCCAACAACACTGCGCTATGAATGTTTCATGTTGGAAACTTTCTCTATGAATATTTCATCAACAGAAATGTCAAGGAGAGAACGGCGCAGAGCAGAGTGGCAGACAGTCTCATAGTGTAGTGCTGCTCTGCTGCACTGAATGTGGTGATAAAGAGACATGAGGTGGACTTTGAATTTGTCTTTCTTGCTACTGAGCAGGAGAGTTCTCAATGCAGGGGGCCGAAACCAAAAGCTGGATCTTATCCTTTGTGTGAGTTTACATGCAGTATGTGGTTTATCCAAGGACAGGCCTTCAGTACAAATGCTGAAGTAGCAGATGAGCTGTGTGTGTGATTAAATCAGGCTGGACATGACACACAATCTGATTGTTGGACTGAGTTTAGTGTTAATTTAGGCATCACAGCTGATCAGAAGTTGGACTTTGTCTGTTCCAGTTTGGGCCAGTTGCTGTTGAGAATTGGAAGATAAAATCTAACAACGTGTCGTGTTTAAGAATTATGATTTGATTTGATGAGTTAGATTTGTTGTTGGAATCAGGTCAGTGTGTTCAGCATGCATGTGTGTGTGTGTGTGTGTGTGTGTGTGTGTGTGTGTGTGTGTGTGTGTGATGAATATGATGTCCTCAATTCCTAACCCTGGTAAGATTAGCTGGTGCCATTGGCATCAGCTAATGGAGATCCTTTAAAACAATTGAATGAATAAAAAAAATAAACGTAAAGCAATAGAAGAAATAACAGTATAACAAGACTATGGTACTTTACATACAGGGACTTTTTTTGCCTGAATAATTTACACATCATTCTTTTTTTTCTCGAACTGTTGATTTGTCATGAGTTCTTCCACAAAGAATGTGAATATTATTCAGTGGAAAAGCAATGTCATTTTTTTGCAGAATTTGGTTGATTTTTCTGAGCTCTCTCATCAAGAAAAAGGCATCAAACGATCATATTGCGTTTATACTTTTGACAGCTATAGAACAACACAGACGGCAAACTTTATTAGTCTTTTCAACCTTTATAAAAGCTGCTGCCAGATCCACTTCTTCCTTTCTGCCTTTTCAAAATAAAAGCCCTTGATTTACTACACTGCATAATTCGACCAGAGGGAACTCAAATTCACTCAGAGCATTCTGCTAAATGGAAACTAAAATAGCTCACAGTAGCATAGGCTTTACAACTTACCTCAAAAAGACTGCCACATCACTACTGGTAAGAATAATTCTGACCAATATATTCACCAGCCACTATTTTGCATATCTGTTTCACATATTCATCATGTCCCTGGTTAGTAAAGGCCTTTTGAGTCTACAACAATGATAGCAACACTGAGAGGTTGTACCTATGCCAAGCAGTGCTTTGAGCTAGATGCTAAAGATAGCATGTTAAAATGCTAACGTGCTAATGCAGGCATAACGTATACCATGTTTGCCTTCTTAGATTAGTGTGTTAGCATGCTAATATTAATTAACTAACATAACACTGAGTGCAACGGAGTCTAATGGGATTGTAATTAGTTTGGTCATAAACCAAATTAATGGACAAATGGTGGCAGTAGATGAGATGTTAAGGGTAAATGATTATATACTTGATGTCTATACCAAGGTTCACTGCAATCAGTCCAACAGTTGTTGAGATATTTCCCTCAAATCCAGAAATGTCAACCTCATGGTGGCGCTAGAGGACAGGTCAGGGGACCACCAAAGTCACTATGATTTATCCTTTGTAACCATGAATGTCTATACAAAATTTCATGGTGATTCATCAGACAGTTGCTCATCAGACAGTTGCTAAGAGAATTCATCCTGGACTTAAGTGGCAGAGCAACAGACACACCATTAGAACAGCATTGTGATCCTCAGAGTTGTGCCACTTGCATGGCAAGAACTGAAACTGTTACCCACTTCAGCGTGGCTTCCTTAACGCTCTCTGTAGAGTTTACCTTCCTTGTTCCCCACTATCTCATTTCTGTTTCTTTCCTTTTTCCAAACAAATTGCAACATATACACAAACAGATACATATGTTTTTGATGGATGACCATTTCTGTGTTGGTCCAGGAACTTGTGAGAATTTGTATTCTCACACTCACAGTCTAAACAATGTCCAGTGTGTTTCCCTCTATAGTTTTTCAACATCTTCTCCTTCCTGACTGTCAAGACTAAACAGTCAGTGAATGTTGGTGGAAATAGTGATCATGTGTGGGGTGTCCAGTCTTTGTTTCAATATTCTGTTCCCAGGTTTAGCGCTTAACTTGGAGGATTATGTTTGACAGATTGAAGTAAACAACAAGATCTATTTTAGCTATTTCATGTCTGGTTTATAGCATGAATAGGTTTTACACCTTTTTAACCAAAACATCTCGCATGGAAGGGTAGAACCATTTCAAATCCAAGTACGGGTACATGAGAGTTAAAGACCTTTAACCAAGGAAGACTTTTCAGAGGATGTCTTCTTTTTTATTCTGTGTAGTTGACAAGGACTGTGTTGATATTGTTGCTCTGGAAATAAACATGGATTCCACAAAGGGAGAAAGGGTAAACACTTTGTCATTATGCTGTTGAAAAGCTTCCCATCGGTCTGTACCTTGTCATCACCTGTTATCCCTGTTGCTCCGCCCTCCACTCACGCCGTCCAATCGCTTGCCTTCACCATTGAGTCCCCCATTTCAATTGGTCCATCCTGCTCAAGTATGACTCAGAAAGAGGTGTGTCAGTCTACCATGTGAACCAGCACAATGTGTGTTTGTGTGTGTTAAAGAGTGCAGATGAGTGTGTGTGTATGTATGTGTGTTTGTGTCTGTCTGTGTGTGTGTGTGTGTGTGTGTATGTGTGTGTGTGTGTGTGTGTGTGTGTGTGTGTTTATCATGCCCTGTCATTTTAAATGATGTCATGTTATCTTATTTATTTGCCTGTTTTCCTCTGGACTCCTCAATTTGCTCTGCTGCTCCTCTCTGTTGTTCTTCAGTTGAATTTATTTCTTGTCTTTATCGTCTTTGCCTGTGTTCTCTCTGTGTCTCTCTCTCTGTGATTAATATTCAAGCAAGACAGCAGAGCATTCGGGAATTCCAGTTAAATCTTTTTTTTATTGTTTTACACTAACTTTTTTTTTTTTTTTTTTTTAGACTCTGTGTTTGCTGGATTTCAAAATTAAACATCTAGTCCTTGACATTGACATATTTCTCCTGGCAGACACTGAGTCTCAAGGTTTACTACTGAGTCATTCACCTTGAAGGACAGGGGCATAAAAGCAGCCGCCGCTGCCTCAGAAATGTGAAAATATAAATGTTTCTCTCTGACATTTTACTCATTTCCATCCAGATCATTTACCTTCAAAGTGCACTGTTGCTGCTTTTACTGCCCGTGCCCTGCTCTTCCTTTCACAGCCATTCTTTTATCATCTGGGATCCAATCTTTAAGTCCCTACATCTCATCCATTCCCTTCAGCCATACCAATCCACACTTCTTACTCCAACATTCCAATTATCCGCAAATCTCTGATGGAACGCCCAAACCCATAGCGCCTTCAGATACATTCAGAGAAGATCCAGCTAAACAGAAACCATTGCACCGATGACTCAAAGTCATGGCAGTGTGTCGTGTTGTTTTGAGATTCATGGTGAGGCCTCCTTTTCATCGGAGTAGCTGGCACACATCCTTTCCACTTCACAACCAACTGCAGACACCCTCAGTCACCACATTGTGGACAGCTGTAGGTCCACTGTGTTCCAGATCCATTCTCTACATAACCAACGCAATCCAACCTGCGCTCACCCACGCAGTCACAGTATACCCATAGTGCTGTACTGTGCCCTTCTTGCTCATCGGTCCCACAACAATGGACCCTTACTGTGTCTGTATTTCCCAACAAAGACCGCCTCGGAAATGTATAGATTATGTTTTTGAGCGTGGCCGCATCCAAAAGCAACTCCCAGGCCAAATATCCAGCCTTTAACATCCTCACCCCCAAAGGTGAGTCGAGAGGTGGTGTCCACAAAGATGAAGGTGAGTGCACTGGAAGGCAAAAAGAGGAATAAGGCTCTTGGGGTTGTTTTTGGACAGGGAATTATTTACATCTTTTGTTTTTCTTTGTCTAACAGTGTTTCCTTCTTGTCTGTTGGACCTCAGGACAATTTTTATCTGGGGATTTAGATCTCCTTACAGTCAGTGAAGTTATTCAGTAAGCCTAAAGCCGAATGTCCACCGGATCCTTAACATGCCTTTTGTGCTGTGGCTCAGTCAGCGCTCCATCATTGTTCCAGGGTTCACAGGAAACATTTCAGAAGCGAGAATCAGCAAACAAATTTATAAAATAGTTACGAATTGTTTTCCCGCAGTCATTTAGTTGTGGTAATAGATGCTTTGTACTCAGTTTAATTATTAGACTACCCCACACCTGAATAGTAGACTATTTATAGGCTAGCCTACTTTGATCACATTTATAAACGTGTATTTTATCTCTAAATGTTAGCCTTCTGTCTTCACTGAGCCATTTGTCTCCTAAAGCTGAGCATCAGACGTGTCCAGTGAAGGTGGAGGGCTATGGCATTAAGAAAACAACGCTCATTTTAAATGTCAGTAACTTTATGATAATGATACAAAAAAGGCTTTCATCAGCACTGCTGGTTAACAAGTAGCAGTATTTATGAGCCGTGATTAAATCATTATTTCATACTTGTTCTGTTGTCTGGCAGCATGTGACCTTAATGACTCTAAAGCCCCTTTTACACTGCCAGATTTTTGGAGGAGCTGTTGATGATGCCACACGTGCAACCCACTGGCAGTAGATAAACCAGATTAGATTAACCTCATTATTTGAAACTCTGGCCACAAGAGATATGAACAACAGACAATGTAACATTTTAAATGTGACAGAAAATAAGGAAAAGCATAAAAGGTCCCCTTTAACTGTCTGACTGTCTGAGCAGACCAGTCTGTCCTTTCAGTTTTGTTGTTTGCTAACTCTAAAGAGAATGAAGAAAAAGAAGTAGAGCAGGAAAATTGCTTCCTTTAAAATGTGTGTTTTCGTGTATTGGCCTTGCTGTTCTGACAAATTAGTAATAAATTAAATACATTATTGGATTTTGATTTATGGTAATTGCCAAGTAATATAGGCATTTATATACATTTGCAAGAAAATGTCACGCTTTAGAAATGCAAACTTCTAAACAGAAATAGACTCTTGGGGCATCGGTGGCTTAGTGGTAGAGCAGGCGCCCCATGTACAAGGCTGTTGCCGCAGCGGCCTGGGTTCAAATCCAGCCTGTGGCCCTTTGCTGCATGTCATTCCCCCTTCTCTCTTTCACACTTAACTGCCCTGTCCAATAAAGGCAAAATGCCCCCCGAAAAAATCTTTAAAAAAAAGAAGTAGACTCTTTAAGAGCTGGTAGTGAGACGCTTTGGTCAGGGAGCCGGTGGACACTGCTACAATAGTTAGAATGGCAGCAAATCATCTCCAGCAGCCACGGCAGAGAAAGATCAGTGGACATTGTTAATAAAAGAACTGGTTTGTGGTAAACTAGTTTGTTTTTGTGGGTCACCTAAGTATAAGAAGACAAATTGTATTCCATTTGGGTCACAAATATTCATACAATACCTTCATTATACATTCTAGAAAGTTTATGTAGTGCAGTTATTTTAACACAATGAGATCTAAATCCCTGTGAGATGATTGTCCTGAGTGTTCTGTTAAATCTACACAGAATCTGTGTCAAATATGAGGATGGTGGTGCAGGGAGCAGGCATCATGACCTGCACAAAGAAGTTTGCAGGTTGTGACCCCTCTGTGCCTTTGCGCCCATCCTCCGTCCCTGTCAAAGTGATGTTGGAGCTGAGAGAGGGGGCTGCCACATCAGTGAAGGAGGGGAGGGAAAGGACAGGGAGCAAAAATGAAGGCTAAAAAAATTCTCCTTCCAGCTGAATATCTTTCCCATCTGTTGCTACCTTACTCAAAAGAAAATAAGAATTCAGATGCCAGTATGACTCAAAGCAGGAGCAGCATGAACTCCGTTGCTCATTAAGAGCGGCTCTGCTCTTTTCTCCGAGGAGGAGAAAAGAGCAGTGGAAGTGAGATCAGGAGAATTGGGGCAGCAGTGTAATTTGGCTTCCTAAACTTTCACCTTTTCTTCACTCACTTCATTCCTTTCAGTTTCCTCTGGAGACTAGTTGAGCTTTAGCCAAAAGGTTTCTGTCTCTGTCTTTCCTTACATTTCTTCTCCCTTATTCCCCAATGTATTGTTTGGTCTCACCCTCTTTGCCTCATCCATAATATTAAGGGCAATGCTTACTTACTTCCTCAAATTACTTTTTTAGAGGGAAAGTGAACCAGTCTAGCATACTCACTTCAGCTATTCCATACTGTATCCAGCTCTTATTCTTGGCCCTGTTATTTGCATTTATTTTATTGTTTAGGAATGTAAATGGGACAGCAGATATATACTGTGCTAGGAAGGGAAAAAGTTGTGTAAAACAACACACTTAGATGAATGATGGTGTGTAGAAGAGGAGGTGAAACAAAGGTATGGCTCGCCGGGCACCTGCAGACAGTAAGTAGAACAGAATAAAAATAATGTTTTCTTATCCACAAATGATGGAGGATCTCGTAAATAGGAACTCCCAGTGAATGAACCAAATTGTTGCATCCCACAAGTGCTATACCCAGCTGTCCCGATTCAAAGACACATGCCCAGACACATTACCCAAGACACTTAAAACCTGCTTTATCCTCTCGGCGGGTCATATGGTAAAACGTCAAAAAGTATAACCTTATTTATAAAAAGCAGCTGACAAGATGAGGGAGTATTGCTGCAGTGACAATTCCAGGACCTGTGGTGCTGAAAAGCAAGGCAGGTGACTGAGTATGTCATCCTGTTTTAGTGCATTTATTTGAAAAGTCAGGCCAAGCACTCCAGAGGCCACATTGTTTTCAATTTCTGGCACGCACATCTCTGTAGGAGTTCAAGAGCAGTCAAACTCCAACCCTGGCTGCCCTGTGGTTCAGCAGCTAGCACCAGCATTCAGGTTCATCTCCCCTGTTGTCAATATCAATAATTACCAGCAGGCGCAAAATTAGCTTTCAGCAAAGATGACCCTGAACACAGATATAGAATAATTAACTTGAAGCTCAGCAGCAGTGCAGACCTCTGCCAAACCTCAGCAACTCTCCAACTTATAATGCTGTAGAGGGGCCATAGTTTATCAGATGCCCATTTAAGACAGGTATATTTTCTTAATATTCACTTATTCCAAGAATTATATAGGAAATTCTAAAAAGGCACTTCCCTGTTTTTTTTCTCCACGGCCAGGTTTGATTTAGTTTTTGGTGTAATGCAAAGTCAATTGTAGTAATAGTTACAAGGAGGTTATGTTTTCACCGGCGTTGGTTTGTTTGTCTGTTGTCTGAAAAATAACTCGGAAAGTTTTGAGCAGATTTTGATGAAATTTTCAGGAAAGGAACAGATCATAAAATGTTGGTGGTGATCGGTTGAAGCGAAGTGGATAAAATAATAAAATGGCGGGAAATCCGAGCTGCTTGGCAGAGGTCTGCTATCTCTGCGTCACTCATACCGGGGTATTTAGTACCAAATGTATAATTTTCAGTACCATCAAAAGATGTTCCTCTTTCTAATAAACTGCCATGGAGATGCTGTATTTGGCAGTGTATGAGAGGTCAGTCTCTACTGGTGGAACAGGCAGCTGAAAAAGATGAAAGAACGATGGCAACTGCAAGTGTTGGGGATAACATTACAGGACTAGTAATAAAGAATAATTCTTTTACCCCCTGAGATGACTTCTTTCAATTAGAAAAATAGTTAATTCAACAAGATTTTATTTGACACATCATTTCCACCCAGTCCAGTGATGTGTCAGTATCCACCACAGAGTGTCACAGGTCCTCCATCATGCTTATTTCCTATCTATCTATTATTCTATGGGCCATAAGTATTTAAGCCCAACAAGAATTATCTAAGTAGGTTACTTGCATATTAGAAACACAGCATTGCTGCTAGACAGTGACATAAATGCTACAATGTCTTTTGTCACTAGTAGCTTAGTATGTATATTATTTATTTTTTCCACACAGTACCATCATACACTGTGCTGTACACCAAGTGAAATGTCAGGAATAAATGAGAGTCTAAAAAAAATGACAACACCAATCCCCATGCCACAAATACAAAACTAGCATGTTAAAATATTAACCTACAGTCACTGATACAATGAGAGTAGTCTTTGCTCTCCGTTGATAGTAACTGTGCACCTGGTAGGGTTTATCTCAAGAGATGAATTTCAATCCTAAAAGATGCGTATATGTATTTAACATCAGGGATGGATCGATGGGCATTCTCCTTACAGACTCTGCTGACTCAGCTCTCCTGTCTTAATCCCTGATCTACAGAGGGAGTTTCTCCAGTAGGGAAACCACTAGGCACCCAACATGAATTGCACACAGGCATACACACTCGTGGGAATCGTTCCAGCTCAGCACAGCTGCAGCCACAGCAGCACACCTGGGCTAATTGGACCGAGAGGGAGCGCTCCCAACACCCAAAGGACGTTTGCCTTTTGAGTGTGTATCGTGTGTGTGCATAGCTCCTTTTTCTGTGTGACCTAGAGCCTCTTCTTCACTGATACAATGAAAAGGTGATAGATAGTGCAAGCCTGCTCCCTGTTCCTCATCCCAACTCCCAGCCCATCTATCCATCCATCCTCTTTGGATGGAGGGAACAAAGTGATGGATGAGTGTGGAAAACTTTTCTCCTACATTATATTCTTTTCCTGAGAGGAGCGAAGTGAAGGAAATAAAGGGAGGCTGAGTCACATGACGATCAGAGAGACAGAGAGAGAGATGGCCATATCTCCAGACCGAAATATCCCTGACAGCAGCCTCCTCCACTGAGTCTCACACACACACACACACACACACACACACACACATTGAGCAATGCTGTTTATCTCCCATCACACTCACTCAGGGGAGAGTTCATTTAAACAATTGTTGATCAGAGGAGATGAGATTTGATTTGATGAGTCATGACTACAGACCACAGGAGGGCTTGGCTGGAGTCTCTCTTTCTCTCTGCCCATTATCTGATCCGCCTTCCTTAATCCCTTCACATCTCTCCTTACATATCTCTTATTTTCAATGTGAGTCAACCACCTTGAGTGACAGAAGGGTGTTTTTGTGTTTCACTAACCCCTTTTTTCAAGCAGCTTTGGAGGCTTCAGTCCTCAGCACAGCAGGTCTACTGTGTAGTGTCCCAGTATATTACCTCCTATCTCACTTGTTGAACGCCACCCCCTCCCTCGTTCTCCTACCCCACTCCCTGCAACCCCCCCACCCTCCCTACCCCCACCCCCCCACCTACTTCCCACTTCCAACAGAAGCTCAGAGTAAACCCTACTACTCAGATTACTCCCCCATTCGCCGACTCATCCACAAGATGTGCACCAGCCCCCACCTGGATCTGTTCATCACCGTCGTCATAGGACTCAACGTCATCACCATGTCCATGGAGCACTACAAGCAGCCCAAGGTCAGATCTGGGGGAGGAAGGTGGGGTAATGATGGGCTCTTTGCTTCAAATGTTCAAACCTGCGCTTGAATAATAATTGCAAATTTGTCCTAGAGTTTGTCTTATTGGTCACTCAATGCAATACCATTTCAGATAAAGTGACATCTACAATTGGATACAATGCAGCCTATTTGCATGCTGCGTTAGTCCTACAGCGGCAAGGGGTGGGAATCACCAAAGGCCCCACAGTACGATATTATCACAATACTTAAGTAAGGATACAATACTATTGCAGTTTTGCGATATTGCAATAACATATTTTGCAATATATTGAGATTTATTACCTTTTTCAAGTGCAAATTATGTCCCCAAAGGAACATTTTGTCAGCATCTATTTTTATCTGATAAGATAAAGTTTACAGTCAGTTCATCTCACTTCGGTCATTTTTATTGCGGCAAAAATGTATCCAGTGGACTGAAAAAGCAATTGATTTCATTATTCTAGTGGGCCACATTTCTATTTGTAAAATTTATTCAAAATGTATTATTTATTTAATGAAAAAAGAGATACTTGGTGTCCGTGTAACGATACAATATTGTCACACAAAAATAGTGTGATACTATGCTGTATTGATTATTTTCCCCAACCCTAGCAGTGACTGAAAGCTGCATAACTGATTCCAGTGTGTTGGTACAGTGCAGATTTAGTCTCTGGTTGTAACTGTTTCAAAGACATTTTCACCGTGCCACATATAATATTCAGGCAAAAATACAAAATTCTGTCGAATGTTTTATTTTCATTTACTAATATAAATATACTATAATATACTATAAATATTATTAAATGAAAAAATACTGAATATTGGCACAGAATATTTGCTATCTTAAAAAATATCAGCATCTGCACTGGCCTTTAAAACGTGTCACTGGATTATTACGTTTAATGTGCTTGTAAATGAGGGCACGTTTACAGCGTTCACAAGAAGATTATTGTTGACCACCTGCTTGATCAGAACTCTAAGTTGGAGGCAGAACAAAAGATGGTTAAGGGCGGTAGAGGGAGAGCTGGTATTTAGCAAAATTCCACCAGAACAAAAGAGACAAAGAGATGCAGCACAAAAGAGAGGAACCAGCTGAAGAAAAATGACAAGAATACAGTGAGGGGTTACAGGACAGATTAAGATGTAGAATGGCATAGTAGATGGGAATGGAATAGAGGAGGAGGAGGATGTAGGGGTGTTACGTAGGAAGAATAGAATAGTAGAAATAGTGTGGGGAAGAATAGGACTTTTGGTAAAGTAAAGGGTTTTTATGGAACAGAGGTTGTTGGGTAAAATTTTAGACTGTATAAAAATAGTGAATGCAGTTACCTAAAAAACGATGTCATTGCAGTAGCAACTTGCCAATAGGCGACACACACCTCTTACTCAAAGCAGCCATGCCCTTAATTATACGTAACTTTAAGCCTTTATAAAAGTAAACGGGTGAGTTATATAAAAATCCATGCCCTGTACAGTTGACAGTAATGGAGAATTTAGCTCTAGAGAGCAAAAGCATTTTTGTACCATACTGTAAACATGTTTATGTCTGCTGTAAAGTTGGATATTTTAACATGGCTGGCTGTGGGGCTTGACTCACTTTTGGTGCCACCCTCAAGTGGCCATATAGGAACTGTAGTTTTTGGCACTTCAGTGTCAACCCCAGAGATTGTTGCTTGGCTAGATTAGAGGATATTTAAGTCAGAGATGTCAAGAAATTGACCCATGTTATACAGTTAATGAAAGGTTTTTTGGTAGAATAGAGTCAATAGGTAGAGGAGGGTCTTTGGTTAGTGTAGAGAGCTGTGATGTTGAGCAGGTTGTTGGGTAGCATAGAAAACAGTGAAGTAAGGAGACATATAGAAACTGGAACTAGCTGTGAGTTAATGAATTGCCACCAGTGAGGATTGTGTGAAATCTCCGTTGACCACCAGTTCTCTTGCTGTCTCGCTGCTAAAGGTCAGTTTTTACATGCAGATGGGCACTCTAAATTCTCCCACAGGCAAAAATGGACACTTTGATTCTAATGGCCTTTTCATGGAGAGTGAGGGAGGAGTGGAGGGCGATGTGAGTGATCTAATAATGGAATAGCTAATTCTGGAGAAGAGGATAGAGTTTACAATATGGACCTTGAAGACTGTAAATGCAGGAAAAATTTGTATGTAGAGCAAAAAATATCCACCATAGCAGGCCATTAGTGTAACTGAATCACACTAAAATGGTTTTCCTTTTAAGAAGTGAAAAAAAATTCTGTAGGGTGAGATCATTTCATTGGTTTTCAGTGCAGTTTCAGCACATTTCATTAAATGAGTGGCAATGAAACCCGCAGCTCCCTCTGCTGAGACAACAGCAAATTTAATGTAAGGTTCACTGACAGTTTGTGATTGATACTTGTATACTTTATTGATCTTTAATATTTTTCTCCCTGAAATCCCCAGGAGTTGGACAAGGCATTGGTGATCTGTAACTACATCTTCACCCTCATCTTTGTTCTGGAATCTGTCTTCAAGCTGGTGGCCTTCGGCTTCCGACGCTTCTTCAAGGACAAGTCAGTATTTAACTACTATGCTTCCCATAGTAACGCAGTGACCTTTGTCAAACATCTCCGACAGATCAGACAGTAATCCTGAATAAACATTTAGCTCCCCGTTTAGGGTTTTGACATTTTAGTGGACGTGATATTGTAATAGAGCGGCTGTTAAAGGTACCGTTCTTTAACCTCTGAGTCATGTGGAAAATCTGAGGCAGCGTTCGGAGGGCTCAAATGAGCTTTTTCTAAGGTGCTCCAGTGGATGGTTCTCAGTGAGCCTGTATGAATACAAACGGCCTCGTTAAACACCCATAAAACACGCTGCCTTAGATGATTTCATAGCTTTGAAATCCCTGGCTTCCTGCTGAAAACCACACAATAATGCACAAACACAATCACAGCAGCACAAATATAAACTACCACACATCACATGTAAGTGAATACACACACTAACACTCACACCTCATCGGAGGCATCATGTTTTTGGACTAATGCTGACCACCAAGGGCTCCATGATGTCCATTCTCTTTGCCAGAGTAGACAATTATCCTTTTTGCATTTTGGCTGAAGTCCAGTTTGATATTACCTCAATACACATACACTAACACACAGGTACACACAAACACAGCATTCAGCCAAGACCTCCAGGACTAATTTGAAAATCTCATTGGCTTGTAAGTTGATTTTCTTGTGTTGATTCACATACTTTGGGTATCTAAATGAGGATGTGAGAGACATACTACAGAGTGGACTCTGAAACCTGCTCATAGAGAAGAAACAGTAGACACTGACAGACCTGATTAATACAACCACCCACCACTGACTTTTACTCTCATATTGTTCCAAACATTTTCTTTCAGTGCACATTTATTGCACAGAGGCTGGAAAATTAGTTTTGGTCCCAACACTTTGATCTCAAGTCAAGTTATAGTACCTGGGAAAGAAAGTAGCCTGCTGACTCCTGATCTGAGTGTGCCAATTCATCGTTATGATACACTAAAATAAAATGATACAATTGCTGCTGTTTAAATCTGCCTCATAACACTGAAATAGTCTGCATGCTCCCATGCATCCACATTGAATTGTCTCTAAATTTAAAGTTTATGTGATTAGTTAACTGTGTGTGTCAAACACTCACCCCGTAGGCTTGGAAGCTTGTAAAAATCTTGTTGTTTGCTCCTCCACAAAGCACTGCAGCTGTCGGCAGCTTAGGTTCCTGTCAGTTACACTGAATTCTAGTGACAGGTTTTTATAGCAGAAAAGAAGTTTCAAGATGTCCATAAGAACCAATTAAACTACTTCTGCAGCACCTCTATCATCAATCTTCTTTTTGTCCATCCAAATGATTAGTATGTTTCCAGGACTCATTAAGATATGTTCATTAAAATAAAGTGTAGCTTAACACACAGCTTCTGTTTATTGCTCTGACTAAGCATGTATGTGCAGTAACAGAGAGATAAAGTAATTTCAAATCAACAGAACTGTGGAGACACCTGATCAGTATAACACAGAACTACATTGTTATATTCCTGACAAAAGTCTGATATCTTGTACTTTACAAATGTATTACTGTTGTCAATAAAACCACACCAAAACCAAGAACAGTTCCAAGAAGATATTGGACATACAAAAAGAAATTGTTTCAAACCTTGGGAAAGACATTTGTTAGATTTCCAAACATTAGATGAGACCAAAACCTCTCTCATGTCTCTGCAAAAATATGACTTTAGAGCCAGTAGATGGTTAGCTAAAGACTGGAAATGGTGGAAAAGCTAGCCTTCTCTGTCAGAAGGTAACAAAATCCTCCTACCAGCACCCCCTAAACCTCAAAAAACACATTATATATTGTCACCATGAGGTTCCAGCTAAGAACAGTCTGGCACATAACTCTTTTTAAAACAGCAACTTCTGTTACTTTTGGTTTTATAGGGATTAACCCAGGGGTGGAGCCAGATGTAAACATGTGGGGCTCAGCCCAACGGTAGGGGGGTCTGGGGGCATGCCTCCCCAGGGAGAATAATCTTCCCATTTCAACAGCTTTATGCACTATTTTTCAAGCCATTGAGATAATAAAATGCCTAAAAATTCTTTTGAGCCACAATGGATCATTTGGTAACTTTTCAAGCAATAGACTATGACACACCGTCCACCTCAGGAACCCCTGGGAAAGTGCAGAGGGTGAGGCTAATGCATGTAGCCATGCTACACCTGCTGATGACTTTGAGATACAGGCATGCACAAACAAGAGAAGACCCAAAAATATTCACAGAATTATCTCCAGTCCAACTCAGTTTTATCCAGTGTCCGTAGCAAGGAGTTCATGCTCCATCTCTTTAAGCTAAAGGGGCCTTGGCCTGAAAAACATTGCTTGCTATGACGTGCTGATTAGTGAGCTTTACAGGTGCTGGTAGGTGGTCTCAGCTACCTTTGAAAGAGCCAGGCTAGCTGTTTCCTCCTTATTTCAGTCTTGGTGCTAAGATAAGATAACCTCTTCTGGATGTGGTATTTATCCTCTCATGCTTGGTTAAAGTTCTTTAGATACAGAGCTTCTTTAAACTGAAACTTTAGTAATATGAAAAATGTACACAAGATTTATGTGCACTCTTAAAACCAAGAGACAAAATTAGTGCATGGATTTTTTTATTGGCAGATGTCAGCACAGGTGTTCACTTGTACTTGTACTTGACACTTTTGTGTCCCTTCATTGGTGAAGCGCATTGAGGATGGCAGGTGCTGAAACATATCTGCTATAATGAGTTGAACTGATTTTGGCTTTGCTTTCTCAAGAGTGAGGGCTTCTGGGAATTCAGTAATTCAGAGGCATTTGTTTGGAAGTCAAAATTGAGTTGGAAGTCTGGCTAATCTTATCAAGTCTAAAGTTATCAGATTTAGGTCTAGGTCATTTGACTCGAGTTCACATCTCCTTACAAAAGAAAATGACTTATCAGAAATGACTGATGCTATGCGCAGATCAGTTTTTGCAACCAGTTTAATTTGTCAGAGGTTTCAGTGAAAAAAGTGATCTAAGCCAGAGGCAGGCACTGATCAGTGTGTGTGTGTGTGTGTGTGTAGGTGGAACCTGCTGGATCTGGCCATCGTGCTGCTGTCCATCATGGGCATCACTCTGGAGGAGATTGACGGCAAAGCTTCACTGCCCATCAACCCCACCATTATCCGCATCATGAGAGTGCTGAGGATTGCACGAGGTATGAACACCTTCCCTCTCCCCCCATCCATCCATCCATCCACCCATTCACCCGTCCATCCCCTCCCCTCCCTGAAATACCTTCCCACAGACAAAGACATACTCTGTTCCTCTCTCTCACAATGCTGTACTTTTAAGATGCCTTGTAAAACAGCCACGTCCCTGGGACTCCCCTCTTTATCACTTTTGCATGGCAGGTCTCAGTGGGGTTCGGGCAGGGTGTGAGTCGACCAGATGGCACAGTGAAACACAGTAAGCTGGCAAACGCAGCACTGAGAAGGAGCAGAGAGTTAAAATGTCGAGACAAAGACTGAGGAATGGGAGAGATGAGGAAAGATAGCTCAGGGTGGAGGAGAGTCAAGACACATTATGACAGTAAGTGAATTAAGCAGCGAGAAACTGAGACTACGTATGGAGGGAATAAATGAGAGGAGAGGGGTAAGAGAGGAGAAATAAAAGGAGGAGGCGGGTGTGATAAATAACTTCTGACCTGAAAATAGATTATGAGAAGATGGAAAGACGTTGGAAAGAGAGTAGTTGATGTTAGAGTGAAAAAAAACTGAGATAAAGTGAATGAGGAGATAAATGAATGGAGGAAAGGTATGTTGTGGGTGAGAGAGACATACAGTATTTCTGGAGAGAAAATAAAGGGTTGAAATGGGTGGAGAAGGCTCAGAATTAGGAAGGTCAAGCTAAAGAGACAGGTTGGATTTGGCAGGAGGTAAGAAGAGGAAGGAGAAAGCAAAACTGTCTGTGTGCTTCAGGCTGATTACTGTCCAGGTAATTAAAGATAAGAGGGTTGGAGGGAAGGAAACAGGATGAAGAGGAGAGGAGACCCGACAGAAAGAGGTGATAAGACAGAAAGGAGGGAAGCTCATCTGTTTTGTCTGATTACTGATCGTGTAATAAAAGAAGTAGCAGGGAAGTCGTTATTGATTACTGTCACACAGAAGGCACAGGCACAAACACATGCTCTTGTGTGTAATGTGTGTGTGTGTGTGTGTGTGCGTGTGTGTGTGTGTTTGGCTGGGTACAATAGTTGGCTCGTTTTCTATCTGGCATCAACATGCATCTCATGTTCCATGTTCAGACTGTATCATTTACACACTGGCTCCATTGTAATCACATTTTATCACAATCTGTCCTCGCCAGTGTTGATGTACAAGTTACATCTTCGGTTTAAAGCTGAACTTTTCATCTCACATTCCTATTTAAACAACTTTATTCCATTCAAACTGCCTAATAATAGCTATCTAAATTGTTTTAGCTCTTTTGCTAAAAGCAAAAACGGTGAAAGACAAAACCTTAAGACCCCCTTTACACCCTTTATTAAAATTCATCTTGTGTCCAGATTGTTTTAGATATGTTGATTAATACGTGTCTCCAGTATCCACATTGAGATCCATATTCAGATCACAACATATCATCTTTATCATCATCGTTTCCACTGTTGTCATCCTCATTGCAACTGGCATATTCAGAATCTTCTAACACCTCCGTCACCATGGCAAAATGTGGGTTGATCACCCAGCAGTGCATGCAGTCTATCAAAAAACGGACAAGTTATCCTGCCCCTGCCACTATTCATGTTGCTATCCTTTGCTGTTCTGTATGCCAGCTGGTACTGCCCCCTGAAAGTCAAAGATTCGAATAATCAGTCAGAGCTCCATCAGTCCACTGAGAGTCCTTCAAGTCAAGCCGTGGTTTCTCTTTTTTTTTTTTTTTTATTCACTGTGCAGTTTAGGTCGTTTCAGTCCCCAGATTTAGCTGCAAAGTGTCCTGTACAGTCAGCTGTGGACCCAGACCCAGGGTGAGTAAGATGGAGGAAGCTGCCCACAGGAAGAGAGGCTCAAAGATAACATTATCTTCTGCCTACTGCTTGGAAGCAGTGAATTTACAGCTCACAGCAGCTTTGGCCAACATTTGATATCTAGTGTCAGCAAAAAATCGTTTGTGTAGTCATCTTGCATTAGCTCAGAGGGCTAAGTTGGCCTGAATGCCGCTGTCACCCTGACAGTCCCACCGAACCTTGCTCAAATTCTCAAGCTCTTCATGAAAAAAAAAGAATTAAAAGTCAAATATTCCTATTGAACAGCCAAATCTGACTCAACTCATAGAATTCTGAGTCGGGTATAGCCCTAATGCCAGTTTCATTTGTTACTTTTCCGCTTGTAGCCATTCTCAACCATTTGCTTAGCTATTCTTTCTTTAATGGCTCAGTTCCAATATGAATTGCCAAGTCTTGCTTTTATAATTTTGTGGGACCACATTGAAAGCAGACATTTGGTCTCGTCTGGACTCCATTCAGGGGTTCCTTGAATATTCATAAGCTTCCTTGATTTCTAGCTGACCAGCTAATGGCTGCTAACTTGCTGGTTTGGAAAAGTTAGACCTGATTCCATATTTCTTCCCATGTAGTTGTTGCATGTGGATAGAAATCCCAAGTGCACTTATGTTCAGTGTGGTCACAATGTGTCCCTGACCACCTCCAGTGGTGGTTTGGCTGATCCAATCACAATCTTCAAAGCATTTTGGGTGCATTTACACCTCATGTTGTCAGGCACTAGCTGATTACAATCTGATCACCCAAAATGCAGTTCAATGCAAGAAGTAAAGAGGGCCTACCAGATGCAACAGTACTATAGTTAGAGAGTGAGAGAGATGTCAATCAATCCCAGTTTGTGTCACCAAAAAGGTCCTGAGGAGAGGTCTCATCAGGCAACACTTGTGTCAGTGGATGATGGGTGTGAAGAGGCTTTAAGTACAAACAAGTATCCCCGGAGATATGCTGACACATCTCAGTAGAAAGAGCAGAAGTGTTAATAGTAGAATTAACGTTTGCTGAATATCATTTAACTGCTTCAGTTTCAGGGCCCTGGTTTGTTACTCAGAATACACTGGAGCCATCGTTAATGTATTTCTAATGTATGGAGAGCAATGCATTTTGATTTGATGCAATGGGTAGAAAGGCAGGATTGCTGAGAAATGTGTGATGACTTTATTGTTTTGACTTTTTGGTTACACCGACCTCATGAGGTCACTATGCAGTGGGTATCAGCAGCAGTCTTCCTGTGGCTGTTTGATTGGATCTTTAAATTTGCCAGGATGGGCTGCCAATCAAGCCGCTTCCTCTTTTGCTGTTGTTTACAATCTTTCCCGAGACCAGACCAATTTTATTAGAACATTCAGTATGAGCATGAACACTTAAGGAATCATGCAGGGATCACAGGATTCATACATATCCAGGCATGCATTTAACATGCTTAATTTTCTCATAAATATTGCACATTCTTAAAAATATAGTTTGACATTTTTGGATATCCCTGCACAAATATTACATATTAGCACAAAGACTAGAAGTGGATCGGGAAACAGCTAACCTGTCTTTACACACAAGGTTAAAGAATCTTGTTTTCTTTGATCTTGTTTGTTTAACTTCCTTGTGTAGGTTTAGGTATTGAACCTACTTGTGTAGATTACATTAAAAAATCTAAAGTCTTTGCAGTTTTGCAGGGAGTTACTTGTTGGAACCATTTCTTGGTACAAGCCAGTGACTTGTTGGTGCTTTGTCGTCATTGTGAGGTTGCTAGGTAACCAGTGGAGACTTCTGGAAGTCACTGACCCAGAGCAAGAAAAAAATAACATTTTTGGCAATTCTACTTTTCCACTTATTATTATGCATTATCTGTCAGTCTTGGTGCACCTTCATTGATACCCCATTGCCACACCGGTGACCTTATCAAACCGCAACCCCAATCAGAGAGATATGACCTCAATCAGGCGATGTAAAAGCCTAATGTTGTTCAATAAAAGGAAATCTGCGACCACACTAAAGGAGCAGGATTAGTCTGTAAGTAAGGAAGAAGTTGAGTCCTTTCAGTGTCATAGAAGGCGTGATGGCACAAGTCCCTGTTCTGTTATGTAAGACTGAACAATTTTAATATTGGTGAGACAATCTTTCATTTTCTGTGTGTGTATGTGTGTGTGTCCCCACAGTTTTGAAGCTCTTGAAGATGGCGGTGGGGATGAGAGCTTTGCTGGACACCGTTATGCAAGCCCTGCCTCAGGTACACAGTCAATTCTGTTAAATAACATCCACCAAAGCCACTGAATTCTCTTTTCCTTCCTCATCCTTTTTTTCCTCCATGGGCCTTTCATTTCCTACCACGTCCCACAGAAGTTGTCCCTAAAATTACATCCCAGGAGCAATTCATTTTTTGGTACGTAGTCTTCTGTTTCAGGGCGTCGTCGTTTCCCATGAGCTTTTTATCAACTCTAGAGACCCTTATTTGCATAACCACCCCCTGCAGAGATCAGGAAGAGAATGTAGCTTCAGGTTTTGTTTTGAACGATGGTGGGTGGATTGGAGGGCGGTGGAGTTGGTAAATTAGATCAACTTCCACAGTGTTTGGATTGAGATAAAAAATAACAGTCAATCCTGTGTTCACAGCATTCTTTGATACTACCTCTGTAATTCAGGGAGAGAGTGAGTGTTGTCCCAGGCTAATTCCTCCTAGAGCCTGTCAGAAGTGTTCATGATTAATAAATCCAATAATGGGGGGTGGTGGGAGTGTGAGCAGGTTGCCACATGCTGATTAGCACTGACAGTAGCAGCAGCCACAAATCCTACAGCTTTCATTACCTAAACCCACCTCTCTATCAAAGTTGCTATTCCCTGTTATCTTTATTACTCTTGTCCACAATCAGTTGCAGATTTTGCTTCTTCTTCTTTGCTTCAGTCACTTATTCACGGCATTGATGTGTGGCACATATGCAATTCACAGTGATAACGAAGCAGATTTACTACCTGAAATTATTACTCGTATTTTTTTAAAACAATGATATCTTGATTTCAGACAGAAGTACAGTAGGTACTCTTCCAGCACAAGAGCAACCTTAAGTGACATAAGTGTACGGGGATTGGTCGAACACATGAGCCAAAGCAGTACCAGCAACTGCCATTTTCAAAAACCCGTTGACCTTGTAAACAACAGACAACATAAAACCAAAAAACAGCTCCAAACAAAAAAAAGTGGAAGACAACATGGACAAATGGACCAACAGCGAAGTCCAGATAGACTGTAATTTTGAATCGTCAAAGGGGAATATAATAATCTTTGGTAGCCGGCATGTGTCACTTCAGCTTTCCTATATTGGGGCGCTTGTGGCTCAGAACGTAGAACGGATTGTCCACTTATCAGAAGATTGGTGGTTTGATCCCTGGCTCCTCCAGCATGTTGAAGTATCCTTTGGCAAGATACTGAACCAAAATCGCTCCTGATGGTTGTGGTAAACTACTAGTGTGTTAGTACATGTGAATGGTTGACTAAGTAGTGAGTGTCTTGTGCAAATTCCATGTTACTGCCTGAAGGTGTATGTGAATAGGTCAGTGTGGCCTGTATTGTAAAAGTGCTTTGAGTGGTAGGAGGACTAGACAAGTCTGATACAAATGGAAGTCTATGTACCCGCTACTGGTGGTGCAAGTTTGCCTGATATCAGACAGGATTGTCAGCTTGTTACACTTTGTTTCCGTCTTAAGTCTGACAGTGCATCCACTCTGATTGATTTCTGTGGGGGAGCGAGATTCAATTCTTCCTAACCAATCACTAGAGACTGTTATAGCTGCCTGAATCTGATGTCATTTTAAGTCCAGGTGCAGGTTTTGTTTTAGGTTTTAAAGTGGAGCAGAGGGAAGTAAAAACAAACTACAATGTCGTGTGATATTGAGAAGACGTGCAGATTTAGAACAGCCTCGACAGCAGCATCATACTATGTGTATAGCGGTCGCCATTGCTCTTATTTCGTCATTGGTTCTGACACACTGCTTGACAACACTTTACAACAGCTTGACAATTGTGTCAGTCCCACACATGGTTTTCATTGGCCAATCAAGTCCCCTTAAAGTCCAGGTTTATTGGATTGTTGTTACATGACACGATAGCAGTGAGTCAGTCAACTTGGTGTGGTTGGTGGAGGTCTGGACCCAGGCAGGGTGCAAACGCAAAAAGAAAAAATACCCTTGAAGGTATAGTTCTCAGAAGAGCTTCCCAGCACACAATTTCTCACAGGGAGTCCCCAGAACTGATCATTCTGAAAACACCCTCTCTGACTCCTTTGATTTTTTAATGTGTCCAGGTGATGGAACGCAAACCCTGCAAAGGGCTCTTGAATATGCGCTTGATTGTGACATACATTGCATTGTGCTCGAAGACTGAGGCTAAAGCTGCACGCCCCGATATAAAGCCATATTATTTCCAGCTGGTGACTCACACAGAAGGCCTAGAAATAAAGAAACTGCAGTGTAACCTACTAAGACTAATCAATTTATTTGACAAACATAATGTTAGCAAATCTAGCAGAGCTACTAATCTTAGTCTTCCCAACAGTGTCATCAGAGTGGCTCCCACACAGTGGGGAAATACTACACTGTAGATGTGCTACTTTTCAGATTTTTTTATTTATTTTCTTTTTCTTAAATCCACTAAATAATGTATTATGAAACGTTCAGCTAAAGCTTACTGCTCCCCAGCTAGTTTGCCAGACGTGCTAACATTTGCAGCTTATGTTAGAAGAAATAAACACACTGTTAAATCCATTCCTTACATTTGTTTTTCGGTTTTGGAAAGGGTGCAAAGAAAGAAACCACCATCAAAGCTCTTTAAAGATGGAGTATCGCTCTTACTACTGCCCCATGCTTACCGCTTCAACATGCAGGCAAATCCAAAGCTTGACAGGCCTGCCATGCCTAGTTACGGTTGCTAAGCTATAATTGGACAATTGCTGTTCGGTTGGGGTTTAGTGAATGGTCAGTGGCCATATCTTATGTTTTCTCTTGGCTGCTTCCTCATGACCCTGCATTCATTTTCTCACTGGATTGAGCTGTTTGTTGTTGCTCATTATTGGTTTATTTTGCCTGGGATTTCTCTCCTCTGACTAATCCCTCTCTCTTCCTGTTGTCTCTCTGCAGGTGGGGAATCTGGGTCTTCTCTTCATGCTTCTCTTCTTTATCTTTGCAGCCCTGGGAGTGGAGCTGTTTGGTGACTTGAGTAAGGACACACGCAGGCAGTCAGGCACACCAGACAGAGATTCACACACATACATACCACTCAGGCACGCAGGCTTGCACCCAGTGTTTAATTCTCCCCTCTGTGGGTTTAATCTATCTGATGTTAATTGCTTTCTAAAAACCCTTTGTTGAAATGCCATATTGATTTCTCTTTTTCAAAGTGTAGCTAGTAGCCTAGAGAGTAATAAAATACTATTACAGTTATTAACATTATGTTGTTACAACTCTCCTTATCTTCACGACTGTTCTTTACTGTCTGTCTGTTCCCCTCCGTCTTCTGTCATCCCCTCCCTGCTCCACCTTGTCTTCCCAGTCTGTGATGAACTCCACCCATGTGAAGGTTTGGGGCGCTATGCCACATTCAAAAACTTTGGGATGGCATTTCTGCTGCTCTTCAGAGTTTCCACTGGAGACAACTGGAATGGCATAATGAAGGTGAAACTGACACTGCAGCCTCGGATCCTGAAGTCATAAATACACATACTGCACCTTCGTTATTACATATATTATGCACATCCATTCAGCAGGAACACAAGAGGCAGATTTAGTGGTCATGTGTTGGCACGGGAACCAATTTTTCTGCAGGTTACTACAATTTAGTGCTGTCCCTCCCCTCTATTCATCTTGCAAAAGCTGGCGCTTTTGCAGCTGCCGCTGTGCTCTTTTAGTACAAGATTTGGTCAAATTTGAGCTTGAAAACAATTAAGATAGTAGTATCTACATTGGCAGTTATGCCAAAATAGCACTTTTATGAGTTTCGTCTGTTGTCTCTGTGTTCTATATCAGGTCAGAATCCCTACAAATCATGTTTATATTGGACAGTTGTGCAACACAGTGAAGTCCCTTGCCAACATTCAGTGCCAGTAGTAGTGGTGTGCCCTTTGTGTGGTGAGGCAGAAATTAAGAGCGTGGAGGTCGTGGTGATGGATGCAGTGCATCTGACTTTCTCACCAGAGACCTGACTTCATGTCCCATTTTTTATGGCTGTTTGTACCATCAACATGATCTTTATCTAACCTTACCTTACTGTCGCTGAAGTTATCCATGCAGGAATATTTCAGCCATGCAAACAGCTCTGTGAGGCTGTACCATAGAATCAGGGGCGGATCTAGAAAAATATTTATGGGGTGGGGGGCAGGAATTTTTGAGGGGTGGCAACATATGGCAGGCGTATATGTACTGAATTTGATCACAGTTATCACAGTTTGATGAGAAATAGTATGTTTACACTACATGAGGGCACGGGCTGCCATTTACAAACTCACACAGACAAACTTAATCTCATGCAATCAATGTCTTGCATTTGAGGTTTCATGTGAAACAGTTCATATTAGGAATAAGTGTTGAAAGAGGTTCAACAAACCCTGAGTCTAACCCTGAACTCTGAGTTGATTTACCCTGAGATGGGAAACTCTGAGTTAGTGGTTCCAGAACAGCTGATTTGAGTTAGTTCAGTCAACTCTGAGTATGTTCACTCTGAGTTAAGCCGACGATAAAAAGCCATCAATGGAGCTCTGACTCCATGATTCACCTTGGCAACAGGTAAATAAAAGACAGCCCCTCCATTTTAATCCAGTGGATGTAGAGATATTAATGCATGTGTAGCAGACGGTGCACGTTTATCTTTAAAAGAAGAGCCTGAGTCAGAGCGAGGAAAGTGTAAATAAGTTAACCATAAAGTTAATAAAAAAGTTCTATTCAGTGTTGTCCATTTATTCATCATTTATCAGACTTACATTTCCTTAATGAAGATAAAGTGGTGGAATCTGACTGTGTATCAGGCTGTAGATACATTACATTATATTAATAATATAATAATATATTTGTTCAGATTTAATCTGATGTGGAAAAACACAGGAGGCAGCAACTGAAAAATAGGAAGATTTAAACATATAGGCCAGGCTATAGATCAAAGACATAAAGACATGACTGTAAACTCACAGTCTGACCCAGTAATAATATGTTTGGTGATTTGCACTTGAAAAGACGTTGAGGTTAAAATACAGTAGATTTTAAAATGTTGCACATCTATTTGTATCTTGACTCAGCAGCATTCAGTAACTTTATTTCAGCTACAAATGTAGTAAATTTAAAGACACTGAAATGCTGCACCATTGCTCACTCAGAAATATTAACATATAATCCCCAATATTAGGCTGTAGGAATTATGTTCCATCAGTGCGACCAATGACATCAGTGATAGAGATCATTAGTCGTTGATACTACGTGTCTAAAGCTTCATACCGATTTTTAAAATGTAAATAATTAGACCTACACATTATGTGCAATAAACATGTGGGAGCCGCTCTGACAGACTGACAGTCTGATCCTTGTGCCGTGTTATAAAAATAATAAATATAAAAAGGACAGAGGTTTGATTCTGAGCTGAGGGTGAATTCTCGCTGTGTAACATTTGAATGTAAAGACAAAAACTGATGTTCAAAGAAGTGACTGATGTGCATAAATTCAGTAACTTAAGACAGTCCTGAGTAACAAACTAATATCCAGCAGAATTTAGACTGTGACAGATGGTAAATCTCCGCTAATTAACGCGCTTCATACAAGCTTTGACAGGGACTGAATGAATAAGGAAATGAAACAGCGTGTAAGAGGGAGGAGACTAACCTGTTCACAGACTCAGTTGTCATGGTGATTGACTCAGAGTTTGATTTACCTCTTTCTGGAACTGAAACCCAGAGTTTCCCTCATTTCAGGGTTAACATACTCAGAGGTCTTCCTGCAATAGGCTGCCCCTCTGGCTCCGCTCAGTTTCACAAACAAAGCAGTCTCTTGCCGCTCTGGCGTTATCTGTGCTGCATTCACAGCAGTCGGACATTGGAGATTCGCGCTCGTAAATGTCACATTGGCCATAACTTTTCTGTGAATTCTTTGCTGCCAACTGGGGTGGCAGCTGGGGTGGCAAGGCTTTCTTTTAGGGTGGCAGCTGCCACCCCATGCCACCCCGGTAGATCCGCCCATGCATAGAATGTATAAAACAATCCATAGCCACGATGTCACCCATTGCTTTGTGGATTCTTGTTATGAAATTTTGAGTGTGGCATTTAGCCTGTCACCATCTTGGATTTTTGGAGCCAGAATTGACCATATTTGGAGGAGAGGGTGGAGCTAACCCTGATGCTCGCTGCTAGTTTGTTTAGCATGTGCATTTACAGCTATGGCTATCTATGATAATGGTAATACTAGGGGGAGAAAAGAGGCCATTAAAGCAAAATGCATCAGGGTCCAACCAAACACTCAACAAGACTATTATAGGCAACCAAAACATTACAATTAAGTTTCATGAACTGAAAACACTCAGCATTTCCGGCAAGGTTATGTAATCTAACCAACATTGTTGCTGTGGTAGCAACAGATGTCATGCACCTGTCACTTAAAGTGGCCATGCCCTCACAGGGCTGGACAGTGCGACATACATATACAACACGCGTGCTATGCAGAAATCGGTCCATGCTATGACTAAAATTATCATGCTATGTAGCTTTGCGCTGCTCGTGTGAGACAGAGCCACTTGTTTGTTTAAGCTTAGGGTTTGTGTGCCTGTTTCTTTGTGAGGTGAATTGATAGTGCATTTCTATTTATAGTACATTGTGATACAGAGCCTGAATGCAGGCTACGGATCTGTTCATGAAATGCAGTGCCATGACAATACAGCCCCTTTGTACACCAGATGCACTGTATATAATGCAGACATGCTGAACTGTACAGATACTTGTGTACTACACATGCACCCTGTATCCTTGCAAGAAAGTGGAAACACTATAGTATTAACATCAAGTTTAAACTTTTATAAATTGATGTTCTTTATAAAACCTGGTTTTAGGAGGTGCTGCAACCTCCTCAGCACCACTCCCTCCCATGTACATGGCAAGTGCATAGAAAATAATAATATTATAAAAAGATATTTAAAACAGCGTCTGCCTTTTTTCAGCAATATATTCATTTGAAAGGTCATGGAAAATGACTTTTTAAACTGCAACCAACAAAAAATGCAATTCGTGTCAAAGCACATGGACGTATTTGATAACTCTATTTGCATGCTACAACTTTGTGGTCTGTGCTACAAAACTTTCAACCTCTGTAGCACCTGTGCTATGTGCAAAAAAGGTTATCATACAGCCCTGCCATATTAAGTGTAACTTTAAGCACTAAATGAAAAGCTGATCATGAAAGTCAGCAGGCTTTTTCCTTTGGGCAACATCAGGAAATGCTTTCCAAAAGCTGTCAAGACACTTCAGAACTGACTAACTGACTAACGTAGGAATGCAATTGCTAGAAAGAAAACAGTGCCATTGTTCGTTCAGGCTGTCCTTATTAAACGTTTTGCAGAATCAGTATTCTGTTTGAGAACTGCTTGCTGGTAAAGTTTTAGCTCATGTGCATATGTCATGTTTTCATGTTTCTTCCAGGACACATTAAGGGACTGCGCTCAGGACACCAGCACCTGCTACAACACCGTGGTCTCTCCCATCTACTTCGTCTCCTTTGTTCTGACCGCTCAGTTTGTCCTCGTCAACGTCGTCATTGCTGTCCTGATGAAGCACCTGGAGGAGAGCAACAAGGAAGCCAAGGAGGAGGCGGAGCTGGAGGCAGAGTTGGAGTTGGAACGGCAGTTAGAAGCGGGAGAGACAGCTCCGAGGTCGCCCCAGCTCAACCCTCTGGCACTGGGCACGGACAGATCGAGTTCTGGGGGCTCCCCCTGGAGGTCCACTGGAGGAGGGGACAGGGAGCAGGAAAGAGACGGTCCTATGGACTCGCCCACTGCTGATATAACCAGAGACCCTGTAAACATCAGAGCAGACCCCCCTTCTTGCCTGGATCCCCCACTGGAGGTGAGGAATATGTTTGGTATTGCTTGTACATTATGTATGAGTGTGCGTTAGAGATATCTGGAGTGTGTTTTGGTTGTTTTGTTATGACATCCCTGAGGGCACTTATAAAAGTTATGTGTGCATAACTGTGTAGCTACATGCATTAACTTTAAATGCCTTAATTACACAGTTATGAGTATTATCACAGTGTGTGTGTGTGTGTGTGTGTGTGTGTGTGTGTGTGTGTGTGTGTGGATAAGGTCCACATTATTGGACACACACAAAAGTGAAACACGCTATCATATATTGTCTAGGTCAGATTCAATTCTCAGTGGTCCATTCAGCATACTGCATGACATGACAGATGCTCTGAGGTCACTTCCTGCTGGGGGCCAAGCTGTGAGGCCAGTCAGATGACCCCCACGTCTCCGGTCATTAATTCTGACTCTGGTCCAAACCATTAGTTAATTCTCCGGCCCATGCTGAGGGACACTGAGCATTATGGATTGTATCTGAAATAATGGATTTCTTGGAAGGAATGTCTCTTCACTGTCTTAATGTAACAACCGTAAACCATATGTAAACAAACTATAGCGGATATGGCCATATTAGGACATACTCACTACACATTCTGGCATCATTTCAAAATGTAAGTGGATGCATTTATGTGTGATGTGTCCTAAATCAGGGTCACAGTTGTAAGTATAAAATATACTCTGTGTAACTGATACTGACCCATATCAGCATGGTTTACAGTTTGTGTGTGTCCATGACTGTGTGTGTGTGTGTGTGTGTGTGTGTGTGTGTGTGTGTGTGATAGTGTGTGTGTGTGGCTGGTCCCTGTGGAGGACATGCCAGTCATAGACAGGTCACAGTGCCATGGGAAAGCTGGACCACAGGGTCTTGTTGTTCACTTTAACAGCTATTTCCAGACAGCAGGGAACTTTTTGGGAATAGGAAATAGAGGTCTCGCTATCGTTATGTTTCTCTCAAAGATGTTATCCGTCTCCCTCCGCCACTCTTCCAAAACATTTGTGGTTAAGCCGCAATCTCTTCTCCAGCCCTGTGGGAGACCAACTCTACTGCAGTGTTGTAGTGCCCCCTTGTGGGGTATTAAGTGGTAACACATGAGGGCCTGAGGTGGATGTTGTTAAGGGGGAGGTTGTATTCAGTTGCAGCATGAAAATCCTAAACCATTTAGTAAAACACGCACAGGATTGGATACTAACTAGGATCTGGTTCTCCTACTTGGATGTGTTTCTTTTGTCTTGTTTCTGCTTGTTTGTTTCTGCCTGATCGACTGTCTTTTTCCCTCTATTTCTTTCTTGTGATCCACTCTTTCTCTCTACATTTATTCATGTGTCTCTGTCTTGACTTCTGTCTTTCTTTCCCCCTGCCCTTGTCTATTTTTCCAAAACTTCTGCTGTCCCCCTCCTTCTCTTTCCCCCTCTTCCTTACTCTGGTCTTTCCTTTCCTTCTGCATCATCTAAGTTTGTCCAGCGGAGAGCGCAGTTTGACTCGGTCTCCCTGGTCATCCAGGGTTCAATGGAGGGAGAGTTGAGTTTGATGGACAACCTCTCTGGCTCTATCTGCCACTACTACGCGCTGCCCCCCAAGCCCAGCAAGCACAGCACCGACAAGAAGGTCAATAATCACCAGAATGATGACTCACTTCCTTCATTTCATATGTCCAGCGGGTCTTATTTCTCTCCGACGTGTACGGCTGCACAAGTAATCATGACAAAATGAATATTACAATGCAGAGGTTGTGATATTTGATTATCAAGAACAAATCCAAAAAGGTTCCAGATTGTCTTGTTTTCCATTACGCAAGGCTGAATGCATTCATATTCCTTGTTTTCAATGCAGTGTCATGCAAGGACTTTATTAAAGCAAGTGATAATGCATTTAAAGGGTCAGTTCACCCATTTTATCAGTCAGTAGTCTCAAGCCATACAAATAGTCTAGCCCAGGTTTTGATATATCTAATATTGACATTTGTGCATCCACTCCCAGAGCAACAAATGTGAAAGGAATTATGTTTTTCTGTTATTCTGCTCACAGCATTTAATAGTGAGGTTTTAAAAATTAAACAGTTACATGTCCTTTCAGAAACGATGTCCTGGTCACTTAGGATATTCCACAGACCTCAGTGTAACTACTTTCTCCAGAGGAAATAGTCCCTATGAAAACTTTCCACAGGGTGTTCTGTGGCTCATCAGTGGGAACAATGATTCCAGAGAGAGATGTTGTGGTTTTAAATGTAATTTTCCAGTGCTCTGAGCAGCACAAACAAAATTTTATTGACCTCCATGAGTTTTAAAGTGAGTCAGTCTTGTTTGGATTTACAAATCTGTTTTTGGTAGAATATTACCTGCGTGCCAGTGACTGATTTGCAGAAAGGCAATTTAGGTGCATTGATTTTCAGTGTAGGTACTGATGTGGCTCTTTATATTTTCTCAACATGTCTTATGTCTTTTAGCATCTCAGCACTATGTTGAAAATATGTTTTTCCCTTTAAAGGGGAACTGTGTCTGTTTTCAAAATTCCGACATTGTATTCCTATGGTCTAAGACTGTCCAAAACTATTAGTGAAAATAAACAGTATGAGTATAAAGTATAAAGTTTGCTCACAAATATTGATTGAACTTTCCCAGATCATGGAAATAACACTGGAGGTGTTCCTCTTTAACTTAAAACAGAATACCAAAGTCTGTTTTTCAAAATGACGCTTATTTTTCAGACTACTTCTCATCTTCTTAAAGCCCTAACCAGGCCTTTAGAAAAAGGCAAATTACACTTAAATTGAAATGACTCCAGCTCATTGACATGTGATTAGGGGTCGCTAATAGATTTAATTTTGTTTAAGGGGTCACAAGCAAAAAAAAAAAAAACAGTTTAGAGTAAAGTAAGAAAATGTTTTGTTTTTATTTGGGTGAACTGACCCTTTAAATAAAGAAGCTTACAAGTATGGAGATGAGCTTGGTTGACTCTTGGAACAATAGATTTTTATTGAGAACAGGTGAAATTATCTCACCACTATTGGCAGAATTCACCGCTTATTTTAATGAAAATAACATTTTATGACTCAATACCACACTAAATTACTTAAAGATGAATAAAGTTTGTAAAGTACAGAATTCCTGGCCTGCACAGTAAAAGACAGCTATGCATACATTTAGTCCATGGAGCTTCATTTCATAAAATTCATGGAAAAAAACATGTGATGTTTTGTACATATCGTGCAGCCCTACAGCCATTACCGTACTGGCATTCCTCCACATTGAATATTTTCCCCTTTCTAACCAGCCCTGTTGCCCACCACAGTGCAGTGCGTCATATCCCGCCTCAGCTATGATCTCATCCACTCACTCACGTACTCACTCACTTATATTCATTCATGCTTGGCAGGTTTTTGGTCTGGTTCAGCAGCCTCAGTGACATGTTAGAGAGTTTGTTCTGTCTCCTCCACACACTGTTTGTGTCTGTATGTACATAATGCACGGCATGTCCGCGTGTTTATATATGTGAATCCATCCTCTGCCAAACACCATTCCTGAGGCAAGGACATCACACTCTTGCACACAAGTCTGCAGAGTTACGGCTCAATCAATAAGCTATGGATCACTGCGTCACTGAATAATGCATCTGGGTGCCTCTTTTCCACATTTGAAGGCAAATTTTGGCCAATTACATTAGCATTGCAAAACCCCAGCTTCTAAAAGCTCTAAATGGGTTTGAGATGTCATTATTAGATGCCATAGGCCACCTCTCTCCTCCTGATATGCTAGCAGAAATGTTTTCCATTGAGTCTCGGGCCCTGCTCCTCTCTGCTCAGAGGGCCCATTTGCCTGTCAGAAAGCATTACCCCTGTTAAAGCAGGTACAAGGCCAAATATACAGCAGCTCCTCTTACAGAAGCCACAAATGCCCAAGGCCTCTAAACACTGCAAGACTGACGGCAAAGTTTGCACAGTTCAGTGATGTAGATTAAATCAAAACAAGGATAGGCACTTAGAGGCGTTTTGTTTGACTCTACGCCTCCACAGTTTTCAACTGACTGCGCATAACAGCACACACAATATCAATGATTCCCCTCCCTGTCTGCTTGTTTGTTGCTGTGGAAGAGTGTGATTGTCTCATTTGCATCACATTACACACTTTGTCTGTCCAGAATCATTAGGCTGTGCTCGTGTGTCTGGACCCTGTCGCAATACAACTGTTGGTAACCTCACAACAAAATGATAAATCGCTTAAAAAGTCTAAATGTCTCCATGTGGTTTAAATTTTGCTTTGTCTTTCTTCCTTTCTGCTACATACTTCCAGCTTTATATATGTTGTTTTGAACATGTATTTACCTGTTAGCCACAGGTCTTATCTGTGTGTATCGTCCTTATCTTTATGTGTTGCACGGAGTGTGCGTTTGTTTTCTCTGCTCACCAGCCGTTGTCTCTTCCTGCCTAGATCCCTCTAGCGGAGATGGAAGCTCTGTCTCTGGCCTCTGAGAAATCCTGGTCCCTAGCTCTGACAGACGACTCGGCCCCTGACGATTTTAACCCCCTCTTTCTAACCACTCTGGAATGCAATGTACTGACAGTTCCTCTCTTTCTCTTTCTCCATCCCTCTTCCTCCTCTTCCTCTCTGCAGTATCTTGTAGTGTTTCCTTTCCCAGGGGACTTCCAAAGCCACTTGTCCCCCCACTACTGTCACACACAGCGATGTAACAGGTGTAGAGTAACAGAGGGAAAACAACTGGATGCAAACTTAGCAAAACAGCTAATTTTCACATGTAGTCCCAGCACAACCAAAAACATATAATGCAGCTATAATCTTTTTTATATGAAGTGTTGTATGTACCTTACATTGCTGCATATAACAAACTGTGGACTGATTTTATGTAAAGGACTCAGGACGAATCCAAAGGACTACACAATTATGCACGCTCTTGAGTTCCTTACCACTCTTCAGCTCCCCTGCAGCACCAAACAGTATGCAACATTAGCTAAAGTTAGCTACCAAATGGAGTCAGCTAACGTGAATAAACAACCAACAACAGCGGCCCAGAGCCAGACCTTCAGTTAATGTTATCATAACTCAAATTCAGTGCTGGCCAGTCTGTCTGGTCTGTATCTGGAGCTGCCGTCCGCTCTCCTCCCGGCAAACTAGTGTCCTAGTGGCAGGGAGTAAGGCAGACAGACTTCAGGGTGCAGTAGCTGGTAAATTTTTGTCCCATTTGTGGTCTGACAAAAGTCATCATATTCAGTGCCCCATATCATAAGTACAGCAATGCTGTTGCTGAAAAAAAGAAATCTGAGAGGAAACGTTGACGTGAAATATATTGTGATATTGTGGTTTTAGCTGGCTAATGTTAGCTGGATTGTCAATGCAGACGAATTGCTAGCTCCCTAATGTAGCAAAATGAAATGGACTTTACATTTTGTCACCACCAGCCTCTGTTGGTTAGCTGTGCTATTTTAGTGGGACGAGACTGCTGGAATGAGAGGTGAGTCATTTAAAAAATTAGGACTTCATACTACAATATGTGCCGGTTGATGGATCAAATACACGCTGAATTAAACACCAATTCGATGCCCAGGTGCTCACTTGCAGTTTATTTAATGGTCAACGATGGCATTACTAACAAGGATTTTCTAAAAGCTGCATACAGAACCTGTAATAATGGATCACATGACCAGAATATGAAAGGTGTTGCTTAAACTAATAAACCCATCGAGATTTATCCTCTGATCCCGTAGCTATGCTCAGCTCGACAGAGCTTTATAATGTTTTTCAGCTAATTGTTTTGGTGTTCTGACCTGCAACATTTCAGTTTTGATTGACTCACTGCTTTTATTGTTGCTGGATAAGCAACTTGGAAAAAAACAGTCAGAAAAACTTTGCAGTTAGCTGAACTTAGTGGAGCATTTAGCAGCTAAAGCTCTTTATAAAAAAAAAAGACAGGAATTAAAGGAGAATATTTGTGAGTTTTTCACCCGTTCATCTCATTGTGCATTGATGCAGTACCAAATAATGCAAATGTAGTGGCTCATTTCTTACAACTCATTTGGCCATTAACAGTATGATGGATTACTTTATACCACAGCTACAGAAAATGTGTTAATGCTTTATTATACAGGTCCAATAGTTTCCCATAGTTTCTTATACCTAACTGTAAATTGAAAGGAAAGGTCTTGAAAAACAACTGTGTCATTTGTTATTAGCTGTAGGTACAGTGGAGAAAGTGTTCAGTTGGTACACTTCCAGTTCAGTAATTCCATTATATTGCCTACAGTACGTTAAGAGTCTTTTTGTTCGTGGTGTACAGCAGCTCAGCAGCACATGGAAAAGGGTAAATCTGTCTAAAAGCATACAGTATACAGTAAGTGCCCAATAATAAATGACTTATGAACATATTGGACCTTTTGTGGCTTCTAAACCAAACATAACTGACAAAAGTAATTCAGAAGTTTGTTTTGATTTTCTCAATAATTAGCCCCAAATGACATCATTCTTACCAGGAAACTTTTGAGGAATAACCAGGAAATGGCATACCCATAATATGAGTGGTACCCAAAATATTTATATGTGAATAAAAGTATGTCTGGATACATGTGGCTGGCATGTGTGAGTTAAAATCATATTTAAGAATATGTTAGCCATTGTCGAGGGTCATAAAGTCTAACCACCATTATAAATCAGTGCTTAAGTGCACACACAATAGCAACACTATTTATTTTATGTCCCACTGAAATCAAATGGATCCAGCTGAATTCATGGTAGCACAATAATGCATCCACAATGTCTGGATCTAGAAAATAATGGACTTGCTGGAAGGACCGGCGCTGCTTCACATCAAAGCGTTCTTTTTCACCACCTCATCCATTATTTGTCAGTTGTCATGCACTGAAGCTTATGTATTCATCCCCACCAGGACTCATCTATACATTCCTCCATGATATCCTGTTCCACTGGGCCCTGTCATTGAAAGGTCATCCTCCACTTTAAGCTGAAAATGAATTAAATGTCAACTAGCTGTCAGGATATAATTAACAACCACTTTGGTTCATTAATGATCACATCACTCCCTTGTAGTCACATGTCTTCCCCAGAGAGGGTCACTGTAACCTTGGCAATCTCAGAAAAAGGAGAATCCCGGCCAACACATGAGATGAAGTCGCTGTTAATTGGATTGTGCTGGGACGAACACACAAAAAAGAAAGGAGGGGAGTGAGGAGGTAGAGGAGTACAAGAGGCGTTGAAAGACCCTGGTGAATCTAACCATGTGCCCTCCAACTTTCTCTTCTCTTTCTCATTCCACCTTTCCAGCCTAATGTGTGTTACTCTCCAGTCCAGTCCAGTCCAGTCCAGTAGAGTAGTGCGCCTTCTCACCTGCCAGTTTGCAGTTTTCTCTCCTTTTGCTCTTATCTCTTGATTTCCTTTCTTCTCTCTCTCTTTCTGTAACCTCCTTTTCCTTCCTTCTTCTTTTCCTTGGTTTACTGTCCTTATCCTCTGTGCTTTACATGTGAGTCCACGTCTTTTCTCACGGTCCTTTCCTATCAGTCTTCTGTGCTTGTACTTGTCTTCTGTCCTCTGGTTTTGTGGTAGTTTTCACTCTTCTCTGACTTGTTGTGTGTTTGCTACTGGGGTGAACAGTGCGCTGGAGCTCCAGTAGCTCTGTGATGAATGTGAACTGGTTTTGTAATGGGTCAGGCTGCAGGACACTGCCCCAGCTGACACACAATCACGGAGCAGGCTTGCGTAAAGTTACATGACTTATGGGGGAAATGGAGACACAAGATGCAGAGTGTGTTGCGCTTGAAAAAAGAAAGTGCTTAGAAATTTCAGCCTAGCACAGTCTCGTTTCTGTGATCTGTGGCAGCTTTGTGCCAGTCAATTCCAACATGCAAAGATCCTGTCTGTTTTCTGTGTATGCTAATGACCACTGCCTCTTTGCTCACAAAGATTTCAACTTGTGAATTTGTTAAAAAGAGTGTGAAAGAGCTTGAGTTAAAGAGTAGCCCCGACCCTTCCAGCCCCAGAGAGACCCTGACTCTCTTCTCTCTTTCCACAGCCGAGCAGCTAGATCCTGGGGAGCCACTGGAGGACAACCTGCTGAGCGTCAGGAAGCCCGCGGTGGGACGCACACACTCCCTGCCCAACGACAGCTACATGTTCCTCCCCCTGCAGCCCTGTGGCAACACGACCGTGGCTTCAGCACATCTTCTAGCACAGACACAGGGGCCTGAGCACATACTGGGCACCCACAGGTCCCAGTCAGGTAATGTATGATACAGTATTCATTTTATTTCCAACAAATGTCACAGTAAATTGAAACAAGCACCCTGCGATAAAACAACACCTGAGCATTATTTACTGTTTTGTGAGAGACCACAGGTGTATCTTGGGATCTTATTTATTTGTTTTGATCCAGAGTTTGTGACACCTCATTTGAATAGGACAGACACAGGAGGCCCTGATTTGTAACATAATGAAATTTGACATCAACCCAGGAAGATACAACTGAAATCCTCCGAGAACGAACACACCTGCTGTACCTGTTTTGTTTCACATTCAGTGCTGTGCTTGTTTGTGTGCAGGCTCCAGCAGCTCGGTGCGTTCACAACCAGAGGAGCGTTCCCAGCAGCTGAACGTTCCAACAGACCTCTTCAGACCCATCAGCCCCCACAGCCTCTCAGACTCGGAGAGTATACCACGACTTCCCCCTCCCAGACGCACACACACATTCAGCCGCACGCTTCGCAGACAGGTGACTAAATCGCACTGATTCCAATTTTCACTTTACTCCGAGATCACCTTTAAAGCCTGTCTGTGCCTGTACTCTATATGATGACAGCTTAGTGGTTCTCAACCATGTGCCATTTAGCCCCAATGATCTGGAAGTTTTGATTCACGCCAAACACTACAGAGGGTGATTTCACTGCTTAAAGCAGCTTTCTAGGAGAGACAAAAAGCTGAACTTGAGTGTTTGATGTAAATGAAAACTTAGAGTATGAGGGCTGTTGTTTGAGAAAACGTGTAAGTTAGGTGTCCTAATTTAAGTTTTATAATAATAATTTAATATTTTATTCCTCAAATCACCATTTGTATATAAATTACTCATCTTGTGTTGCCTTGAATTCTTGACGAAAAGTTTGTTTTTCTAGCATGCCTCCAGGGCAAAATGAAAAATCCAAAAACTGAAAAGTGGGTCTGTTTTAAACAACAGCAAAACTCTATCAAAACATTCCTTAACAAACTCTCACAAAACTCAGTGCATTATAATCCAAGTGTCATTTATCCTGTCGAATGCTCAGTAATTCCCAAACAGACAGCCCTTTCTGACGGGAAACTGAACTAAAAGTGAAAGTTATCTGTGCTCTCTTTAAAGCCAGACTCCACTGACAGAAACAATAATTTTGCTGAACACAGGAGCTGCAGGTCTACCACTGCCTCATCAGTTGGTTTGTTTGTGTTATTGTGTGACTCTTGTAGTTTGAATGGTTAGTTTGGATTAAGCAAAGTCACACAACAACATAAACTAACTAACTGATCAAGGCAGTGGTAGACCCTCAGCTCCCATGTTCAGTGAGGTAAAATTACTGTTTTTGTCAATGGAGTCTGGCTTTGAAGAGAGCATAGACAAAATTAAATTTTAGTTCAGCTCCCTGTCAGAGAGGCCTGTCTGGATAAATGAGACTTGGATTACACCGCACGAGTTGTGTGAGAGTTTGTACAGAGATGCCTTGATATAGTTTTGCTTTTGTTAACTGCACTGCAATTTATCAAAGATTTTCTGTTTTTGGATTCTTTGATCACTGTGGAGGCATGAAATGGTCATTTTGTGGGCAAAATATTCCTTTAATATGCAAAAACATATTACAACTTGAAATCATTTTTTTATCCTCAAGTTGTGGCCCTGAGACCCTGTTGCAGAGAGAAATTGGTTTAGAACTTTCCTATAACTATCTCCTTGTTGCATGTTCTAAACAGTTTCACTTTTCTTCCTCCACCTTTCTCCCCTTCTTCCTGGTATTCCTATCTGTTATTAACTTATCTGCTGTCTCATTCTTCATACTGTATCTGTTAACTTTCTGATCTCAGCTCAGTTGGGCCCAAAAGCCGCCCGACCCTGAGCTACTGCTCAAACACAGATACTCCTGTTTCTGAAACAGCAACAAACAGCAGACATTAGCTACCACTGGGCCTTTCAGAAACACTGGTCTCCATGATCATCAACCAACAGACAGACAGATTAACAAACACACAGGCTTCCCTCATTTTTCCCCCTTTGTCACTCATTTGATTTTTATTTCCTGCTAACCATCAGCCACAAAGCATCTAAACTCTATAACAGGTAACTCTGGCTGTAGGAAACCTCACTAATCCTTCTAAACCTAAGCAGCAGGAGTTGGGTGTAACATTGCATCAGTGGATTTTTCAGTAGCTGAGAGACAGAATGTATTCAAGCCAGACAAAGATATTATTTGGCTGAGAATTTTACCCACAATGCAGTGCACTTACTAATATAAACAATACAACTCAGGGGATTGCAACAGAACAGCAAGTGCTGTCCATATGCATTTGGCCATTTTGTACACACAGTACCACAGTGATAGAGCACTTGTGACTTTTCTATTGACTAGATTAGCTCTACATAGGTATATAGATGTTGATCAGAGTGCAGTAGTTATTGCACTAAACCCAATTTTACTTTAAAAAAAGTGTGACAGGGTGATTTCTTCTTAGTAATGTTGCAGTTATGATTCGTTACTCAGTGTTGTAGTGCTGTGGCTGGTGATTGGCCTGGCCTGGTTGTGATATCTTTGACCACTAGGTGTCTCTGTGGTCCCACCATTCAGGTTCAGGCAGGGAAACCCATGATTTCAAACATTTCTCAAAGTGCCCTAAAACTCATGCATGCTTTGCTTCCTCATCTCTGGAGATTCAAGACACTTTAGTTGACTTAATTCAACTCAATTATATTCAAATATTATTGTAATTTCCTCCTCCCAAGTTTGTTTCTGTGAGGAACGAATCATTTTTTGAGTTTTAGCAACCATGGTGCTTACTAACGCTTCCTCTCCTACAGTGTTTACATATTATGTTTACCCTCTGACTGTTGGCCTCACAATCTGTAGACAGTTTTGTTCAGAGGCAAGGACGACAGCACGGAAACACTGATCAGAATTTGGCTGTAAATTGAACTACAAACTGCACTGCAGACAGTTTACAGGGTTTTGTGTGAATGGTCAAAGGTCAGAGGGTCAGGTGGTGTGGCTCAGAGTTCACTGTGTCAGCTGGTGCTCAATCAGCTGAGTCCTCCTGTCCAATCGAAAAGAAGCAGCATACACTTTACTGGTGAAAAAAACAGATATGAGCTCCTTACATGGAAATATTCACGTCAGTTGGCACCTCCTCTAAAGTACTGAACTGTAGCATGACTTACAGGGAAATGACACACCTCTGTATTTATTACATTCCAGCAAAGTGAAGGGTCATTCTGTTTTCACAATCTTTATATATTAAAAAACTGTGGGGAAAATTGTTCAAGAGAATCACCATGGTGATGTTGAGAGTGTCAGGGAAGTTTGAGTACAAGAAGTTAATTTTACAGACATCACATCCCTTTAAAGACCCCTTTTTAAGACAAATAAATAATACTATGTTTTGAAACATAATTTGCACCCGATACAGGTTCTCAGCACTAGTTAGGTTGATTTAAGTTTGTCATTTAATTGATTAAAAATGCATCCACTCCTGCCTTATTAGAAAATCCAGAATATGCACATAGTGTTAAATACATAAGTCGGACACAGTCAATTCTCAGTGTATGTGACCTGGAGATTTTACATTCCCACATCACTCTTAGGTAGGTTTCATAGATCAGGGGGCTGTATCACGAAGCACGAAGTAGCTGGACTGACAAACCCTAAAGCCTCACTCAGAGGTAGCAGGTATCACAAGGGTGGTTATCAACTTGCTCTGTTAACTCAGGCCTTCTGCTTCAGGCTTTGTTTGCTTTCCCTTAAAATTAGTCAAATGACAAATTCAGCACATTATCTGACTCTTCAAATTAAACAGGTGCATGCCGCTTACTTTCACCTTTGAAGAATATTGACAAACCTTTCAATTTTATTGTGAAGCAATGAAGTAATGAAAATGCTTAGGGGAAATGAATTTGAGTTAAGGTATACATTTTATTTAGGAAATGTGGTGGAGTAAAAGCAAAAGTTTAAGAAACATAAAAATTCAAGTAAAGTGCATATACTTTGTAGAAATACTTAATATTCTAACAAAGTGTTATTACTTAGTGACATTACACCACTTATTAATAATGTAGTAAACTATTAAAGTACAATGTTAGCTGTGGTTTTATAAAAAGCTTTTAGAGCCAGCGTGGGCAAATGGACCAGAGAACACTACAAACACATTCTGGGAGTTAAGGGACAAGAACAGATTTTCTGAATCACTAAAATACTCTAGGTTCCTATGGTTAAAAAAACGACATGAAATGTACAGTAAGTGCTACTGTAATTGCACTGCTTCGTTTGGTGGCACTAATGAAATGTTATGGCTCAATAAATTGGATTAAGTGCATTTATAACATGTTCCCCCAGATGAGAATCTGTATTGCTCATAGATTGACATCGATTATAGAGCGAGGCTACTCGCCGATTTCAAGCTGAAACTCAGGACAAAAACTGGTCCATTCCAGGTTTGGTCTGCAGCATCAATTACCATAGCAATCCAACCAGATTAAGAGACAGCCACCTTCTATTAGGCCCAACATACCTCCCTAACCCAGTAGTGATGCTTCATGATACATCCCTCCGGTCATGTCCCAAAGTCCTGCTGGCACACATGCACATGTTGAACTGAGATTTAGGGCGAGCAGCACAGAGAAACTTTCTTCCTTCAGTGGATGAATGTGAAAAAAACCTCTGCACATACATCATTCAGTGCAGTGACACTCAGACATCCGAGTGAAGTAAGAACAATAATCACTGAAGAATGGAGGGGGCTTTGACAAATATTCCTATCAGATGTGAAAACAAAATACTGGCTCAACAGAAGCACTACGCAGTAAATTAATAACACAAAACCAAAGAACACATCCAATAATGTCAAAAGCTGTTTACCCAACTTACTCTTGACAAATCGTAATATGGAATTCTGCCATTGAGTAATCCAGTGTAACCTCTGGCTTATAATTCATGGCACAGTGTTGCAATGCGTTTCAGCCGCACGCTGCCTTCAATAAGAAGTACAGAGAGGACTGTGGGGACATGCTGATCAGACTGTGAACTTTGACCCCAACTACTGCTTCTCATCCTCATCACCTCTCACTAACTAGTCTTCCCTCTCATCTGCCCAATCCCCTGATCTCCCCCTCCCTTCCCTCACCGCACATTTACCTCCATCTCCTCGCCCTTCTCTCCTAAATATTTCATCCCTCCCCCTCTCCCCTCCATGCCCCGTCCTCCAGGTTGCAGTGTCTACTGACTCTCAGGAGGCCCTGTGTTCAGACGGAGGGGAGAGCAGTGAAGGACTAGTGAATGTGGCCTCTGTGGGCCTCCCTCCATCCCCCTCCAACTCCTCCACCTCTCTTTCCCCCTGCTCCCATCTTCATCAGCAGCCTGCACTCTGCCTGGTCCCCGCTACGCCAGGCGCCTCCCCTAAACCCTCGCGCCCCAGCAGCGTGCACACCCAGCTTCATGACCAACACTGCCTCGCCTCCTACACCCCTTCCTCCCCTTCGCCATCCCCTCCTCCCCCACCCTTACCAGCCAGGCCGCATCAACAGGAGAAGTTGGATCAGGAAGTGTCCCTCATTACCCGGGCGGGGTTGGCCAGCAGTGATGATATTATAGCAGAGGACAGTGGTGATGGCGGTAATGAGGGTTACAGCAGCTATGCAGGCTGCCCGGAGAGCCAGAGTCCATGTCTGAGGCAACTGAAGAGGTTCCACAGCGCTGACACGCAGGGCCGCAGTGCTCCCCCGCCCCGTCCCCGCCCTTACTCCTGGCTGGACGACCCACGACGCCACTCTGTAGAGGTGTGCTCCTCGGTGGAGTCCAGCCCCCAGCGCAGCACCACCTCCACCTCCTCCGGCTTTGTGTCGCGGGCCGACAGCCTGCAGATCCACAGCCAGACCTCCACTCAGACCTCGCTGCCCTCGCCCCGACGCAAGAAGAAGATGAGCCCGCCCTGCATCTCCGTGGACCCCCCAGACGGACTGGAGCCTCAGTCTGGCCTCTACCCGAGCATGGGTGGACTCGGGGGCATGGGGCTGGGGGGACTGGGGATGCCCCCCCCTCTGCCCAGCCGGGACACCTGCCTGAGGAGGAGAGCGCCCTCCAGTGACTCCAAGGACTCCTTTGACCTGGGAGTCGGAGAGGGTTCGGGACAGGACGGAGGCTCGCCAAACCCCAACACCAACCCCAAGCTACTGACTCTTCCCAGAGAAGACAAGCTCTGAGCACTGAACACTGATACTGCAACACACAGACACACACACGCACACAGCTGGACGAACCCTCCACACACACAAACACACGATGCACACCGTGTATCTGTGATGGTGATAGTTCTAGTAATAATGCTGTAGAGTAATAATGGTAAAACTACAACAAACAGTAAAAACATCCTTGGTTTCATAAGGAGTGCAGTACTGTAGTAGTGTGACCATCCCTTGTCTTTGTATTGTTACTGCCAAAACAACCAGAGAAGAAGAGAACACACGAAACAACAACACAAACATGACTGTTTCTCTTCGGTTACGTCTGCATGCCACTGGCTGCAGCTCGACCCCGTAACCTCTGGAGTGACATCAGCACCTGGGATTTGGCGCCCTCTGTGGTCGTCATATGAACTGTCTGGTGTTACACAGGGTGGGCTTTGCCCGGTCGGTGGAGGTACAAAGCAATATGAACGTTTTAGAGACACTATTTTCTTAAATTATTGGGCCATAGTGTTTGTACAGGATGTTGTTTTTTAATTTCATTTGATTGTTATTTTCATGTCTTTTTTGTGATTTTCTTTTTTTTTTTGTCAAAATGGTTTGTCTGTCTTTTTTTTCACTGTAGGATATTTCTAGCTTTCTTGGTTTACTGAGGAAAGTGAACGTTTTTCAAAGTGCTGAAAACCATGTATTTGTAGGAATAATATATAAATATATATATATAAAAAAAAACAAGTCATTAAACTGAGCTTGGATTTTTAAGCACACGCATTAGACCGTGGTGGTTTGATTGTTAGTGGAAAAAGGAGGTTTCACTTGAAGTTTTTACATTGATTGCTTGATTCTCTTGAGGACAGCCCCTGAGGTCTCTGTGCATGGGATGTGAGGACAGAGACTAGAACAACTTCAGAAAAACAAACTTCAAATTGATTCTGCAGTTGTGTTTTTGACATTACTTCTTCTTTGACTTCTTAGAATGTGCTAATCCAACTTTTGTTGTTCAGGTGTGTGTCTGCAGCAGATTTATATCCCTCTGGGCATCAGAGATGGATATCCATTCCTCACATTTCCTCTTCGTGTGAAGAGAGGACTGTCACTGCAGAAACTCTTAGGCTGCCCAAACCCAAAAGCACAATAAATCTGACCTCATGAGCTGAACTTTCTACTGACACTGGAGACTGTTAATTGTGAAAACAACATTAAAGAAGTCGTAGCACACCTAGCACAGCCATCTCTACTGCAAACCTTCTCCTCACCATAACCACTGCTCTCTATCACAATGAATTTAGGTAAACAGAATGAATGCACAGCAGGAGTCTCGTATTTACTATGAGACAATGTGAAATGGAAGTTCCCTGGATGTAACTCCAGTTAAGGTGTGCTAATACACCCCAGCATTGCTCTGCATCACAATGTCAAGTGTAAAACTAACTCTGGGAAATATAGTTAAAGGGACAGATCACCATCAAATCAAAAACATATTTTTCCTCTTACCTGTGAGATAGTTTTGGTGTTGGAGCTATCGACCGTAGAGATGTCTGCCTTCTCTTGACTATAATTGAACTAGATAACACTCAGCTTGTGGCGCTCAAAGCGCCAAAAAAATAGTTCCATTATATTCATCTCTACGGCCGATATCTCCAACACTCAGCAACTCACTCAAAAAATATGAATTTTTGGTTTGAACTGTTCCTTTAAAGGGGGATTACACTGATTTTACACATTTTACACAATGCACCTGTTGGGGAATAAATACTATGTGGAGAAAAGTTGCTCCTTTTTTATCTCCAAAGGGAGCTGCGTGAAGTCTGATGAACTGCCTCTAGTGGTGCCTTTGCATCAATTGAGTCTGAAGACTACAAATTTGAAAATGAAAGAAAAATCTTAAGGCATGGGGTTAGAAAGAAGAGATCCTACCAGACCTCTGTAGCCTGCACTTTATCTTTACTTGAGGCTACAGTAGCCGCTGCTAGCATAACACTTCCAAATCTCCAATCTGACTGTTGATGGTTGAGTTGCAATGTCAGTAATGTAGGCACCAGGATTTGACGAGGAGGAGGACAGCGTGAAATAAAAAAGATGATATCTCTGGTTCTGCTGCATCAACTTTGATGCTCTTTATTTTGACCTGTCCATCAAGAGTCTGAAAGCGTTTCGGCGTTGCAAAGTTAAATTAACGGAGAACTCTTTTAAAGCAAGACTTGGTCCAGTCATGGATGATACATCCATCTGGTAGTGTGGGTGCCATGAACAGGAGCAAGCATAAATTTAGCTTAACTGAGAAAGTTTTCCCTCACTGCCTCTACTGTCATTTCCTGTGGAAACACCAAAGAAAAATAGTCCGATGGATCAAAACATTATCATATTTCGTGTTAGATTTGAATCTCCAGCACCACATTTATATATTTTCCTACATAGTGATTTAACTTTGCCTTAACATGGTGTCTGACTGAGTAGAAACAACTCGACTCACCATTTAGCATCGACAAAGAGGCCATGTACCCCAATCTTTGTCTTCCCTCAGGATCAGATAGTGTTTACTGATGAAGGCTGCACACAGGATGCATTGTTTTAAATATCTGCACCTTCTGACAATAGTTATCTATCGGTGTCTTGGTAGCAGCAGCAAGTTAAAGAGCTTTAGCTGTGTATCACATCAGTGCCAGAAAAGAAGAGAAAAATAAATGTCTCAAGGGATGTACATGTGTTCTTCCTTCTGGAACAGCATCTTCATCCTCTCCTCGAGCAACAGCAAAAGTTATTTATAACTTTTCTCCTTTTATGTTTTTATTTGAACTATCTAATGCACAGTGAGCAGGATACAACACTGGCTGCACTATGAGCTCTTGCTCAGTTTATTATTGTGACATGCATTAGCAGGAGACAAATGTGATCGCTGCCAGAAATATCCTGTCTGCTTTTAACACAAATAAACAACAGTTAGAGACTGCAGAGACACAGAAAACATGACAACATAAACTTGGACAGAGGGAAATGTATCTAATGAGGCACTACAACATTATCACACAGTGTTCATTTGCACTTTTAATGATCTGAATGAATTGTCATAAAAGTCAGTAACATGATTCACTGCACAAATATAATTCATACAAATGAGCATAGATTTTACAAACGATATGCAGGGGAAAATAGGGCTATGCTAATGTGCAGTGATCTAGGCTGTGTTTTTGTAATGCTCTTCAACTGTAAATATTTGGTCTGACTTTTATGTAAAAGAATGAACTAAATCATTAATTATAAGTAATTATGAAAGTGCTTATCTCTCAGCAGGAGCAAAAGGGAGCTCCTAAGGCACTTGTGGTTAATAAACAACTGACTTTGGAAGCTGAAATAATGATGTCAGGGTGATAATGACACATTTTTATCATGTAAAGAGCTCCAGCTGCTAAATAGTTTAGAGACAATAAAGTCATGAATCAAAACTTGTAAGCATCAGTCTAATCAACAGATTAAGACACTGCTATGTTAGTTTTCACTCATATTTCAGAGGTAGATGAAAGAAAGAGTTGCTGCCTTTGGCTCAGCACATTCTTAGTCATATGCAAGAATGAAAGTATGGATGATGGTGGGGTTTTTTTTTAAATGAAGTGCAAATTATTTGGTTTATTGTCAGGTTTATGTATTTCAATTACATAAAGAATTTCCATCAAACTTATTTATGTTATTCTAACATAAACCAAAGCAGTACCATTTATGTAAATACTGTACTGTAAGACTTCAATTAATTGCCTGGGCTGAAAATCAACATGTCTATATTTGGGACAGGCATTTATATGGGACAGGCCTTTAATTCCATTCACACAAAAGCTCAGCAAAGATCAAGAAATACAGTCAAACTGTTCATTTAAACCAGTGTGAATATTACTTGTTCAAAAATTAGGCTTCAGATATCAATTAAATATCATTCATTTGATCTAGCTCCACCAGACAGAGCATCAGAGAGGGAGCAAGTTACAACACTTGAATATTATGGCACCTGGGCTGGCATACTGACACCACCACTTTATCCTGACAACACTCACCGCTTGGATTATTTTTTATTCAAAACCCTTTGATTCTTTTGATCCGAGGACCCTTTCGGACTAAAGGAATATGAATAACTTACAGAGTAATCAAGGAATGGATGAATAATTTGAGTTAGCCAACAACCCGCTTTCATACATCTAAATAACTTCTATAAAAAAGAATGTACTCCTTGGCAACGAGACCAGGGGGTTCATTTAAAAAACAATGTGTGGGATTCATGCTGAAAATGAACGTACAGACAAATCAAAAGATGGCATGAACCACAACGTTAGACAATGTCTATAGTTAGGCTTCCACCTCTCCATCTGGGTATCAAATTTTCCATCTCCAAAATGTTCGGAAGCATGGGTCAAAGTTTCTTCCGTCAAGTCTGTGTGTGAAGTGGCGTTCACCTCTTTCAGGCCTCTTTCTGTGCATACGCAGTGTTTATAAATGAGACCCCAGGCCTCTAAGGGGCCGCACACATGCCGTGTTTTTTGTGCCCTGAAATTCTGCGAAGCCGTGGCAGGCGCGACGAGATAAACTGAGTTCAACTTTTGGAACGCAGCAGTGCACACCGCATGTCGCAAAGCATCATCCAGCCCCTCCTCCTCTGCTGCTCACCCTGCTTCTTCTACATGCTGTCAGCCCCCAACAAGGACAGACTCAGACAGATCACACACAAAGCTGCCAAGATTGTCTGCCTCCCCACTCCAAATCTCTCAGACCTTAACAACACAGTCACTGCACGCAGAGCTCAGACCATTGCACAGGACCCCAGTCACCCCCTCGACCCACATTTCACACTGCTTCCGTCTGGACCGCGGTACAGGACATTCCCCTGGAAAAAAAACAAATTCAACAATAGCTTCGTCCCCAAGGCCATCACAGAACTAAACAAAACTCAAAAATGGCAGTGACGTGTAAATGTGTCTGTGTTATACTGTATGTTATGTGTTGAGAATCCATGTGTGTGTGGCAAACGTATGTTGTATCTGTGGGGTATGTGTATATGTCAGGCTGGCACTCAAGATGTACGGAAGCGTGAGGAAAATTTTCCTAATAGGACAAATAAACTAATCTAATGTCATGGGACGAGGAACAACCAATCACACCCGACAGATATCTTTCCCTTCCTCCGTAAATATCAGTCTGTGATAGATGTGGAAAAGTTGACCATTTTGATGCAGGGCTGCCAGAGCTTTACAGGTAGGCCTACACACTTATAAACAGTGCCTGGAAGAAGATCAGCTCTGCACTCAGGATTTCAGGTAAATAGCCTTTGATATGATGAATGTTCAGGTCGCAACCTCAGACGCAAGCTCCTGCAGTACTCTTGAACGCTGGCTTAAAAAAGGCACAAAAGTAGGGCCCAGCGCCCGACCTCGCTTTTTCCAGGTGGTTAAAGATGCGACGTGTATGGCCTCTAATTAAGACAAGCCTTGATTTGTCAAAATAGCCACACCAGGCTAGTAAAAGAGACTGGGTGATTATTTGGGACAAGGCTTTTAACTGAAGTTTTACGGTAAATCAAATAAAAGTGAGATGAATACACTATGAGGATTTATGTAATCATAGCTCATACAATATACTTAATTTACTTTAATTAAGCTTGAGTATTTACTCGTGATATATTAAAACAAACTCAATGCATGAGTTCACAACGTGAATTAATCAAAACACTAAATGTCAATATTACAACTCCAACCATTCCATTTGTTTTTATTGTTTCTCTTGAATGACATATGCTTTGGTGATAACTGAATCTTTAAGTGTTAAAAAAGTGTTCATGAATTTCAACAGGCATATAATCCAATCCTCTCTTGGAGAAAAAAACGTGGCAGATCATTGTTCCAGTGCACTGGCAGCATTATATCACTGCTTTTGCTTGACAAAGACTTAATGCACTAACCCGCTATTTTAAAATATCCCATCGACAGAGAGACCGTCACTCCAGCCTGTTCTGTGTTTTGTTCTAAAAATGTTGGCATGCAAGCCCTTTCTGTGGACGGTAAACAAGGTGTAGATGTTCCTCTGTATGACAGCAGCCCTGCCTTCATTTAAAGTACTGTCTGTGGTGGAAGCGCTAAACGGATCTACAGTGTAGGTACATGTTTGTAGGGGTTACTTTTGGCTCTAAAGATACTATACTGACAGTTTTCTGTCTACACGGGACTTTTGAATTACTATACTCAATGCTCATGGAAATTTTACAAGTAATTGAATTTCTTTAACAATAGTTTTACATTTTTATGGTGTACCCATGTTCCATCCACCTGCCTCACTAAACTTTGTTAATGTGTGTGGGCTGCACACCCATCTTATTAAAATGCAGAGCCGTTATGGTAATAACAGGATCTCCCTGTTACTGACATAAATAACACAGGTAATTGAAAAAATCAGCTTGGTGATCCAAATTAGCCTCATGATAAACAACAAGCAAAACAAAGCACCCGCAAAGCCCCTATACATGTATATGTAAATATGGTGAATTCATTTCCATAATGCTACCAGCTATACAACAACAGTATATGGCATTATAAACAAAAACAACATGATATAATGAAAGCAGCAGCAGAGTCAAACTGTGGACCTAATTTATCTGCAAGATTTTTGCATTCTACGCTCTTCTTGCTCTCATTAGCTTCAGTCTGCAAAGGCAGCCATGCATATACACAAATACATAATCACTTAGTTGCTCAGACAAAAATGATTACAATTCAATTACAAAATCTTTACTCACCATCTGCAGGTTTGACATGTGGCTTTGTGTGTAAGTTTGTAACAGTGCATGGAAAATCAAAGACTGATGGGCATATACACATGACATCCTTGTTTGGCAAGGGCCTCTGGTATGTCAGCCACAATAGGTGGAGCAGAGCAGAGAAACAGAGGAGGTCTTAGCTGTGCCAACACGAGGCAAACCTAATATGAAGCTGCTCCTCCCAATGCAGGGCTGGTGCCTGAAGCTGTGCTCATATGGCAGAATGATTTGGATTATCTGATTAAATCAGTTTATACATTCAACGTTAAACAACACGTGTCAAATAAGGGTCAAACATGTAATTGAGTTTATGGACAGCTCACAAACTAAATTTGTAGGTGCACGGTGTGGTGTGTATAGACTTTATGCGTCACCTTCATTGTATGCAGATTCAAGGAAAAATGTAACTGCAGAAGGACAAAGCTCTGCTGCGTCTGTGCTCTTGTTGTATGAATTGTGGTGGTTGTGGTATTTCGCACAAGCCATTTTACTGTTGCATATTGTTAAAAGCTTTGATATTTTTGAATTAAATGGTCCCCTAATCCTAAACATGACATCTACACCACATTCTCCAGAACCAGGAAACAACAATACTAGAAAATACTAGAAAATGTAACATTTTCAGTAAAAAAGAAATAAACAAAGTGTGTTTAGTAATGTGTGAAATTTGAACTGCAGCCTTGCAGTTGCCTGCAAAAGTTAAGTAAATAGAAGATGGACTGATATCCAAAAGGCATGAAGTTAAAGATGACACATTTCTCCAATATTCTAAGCAATTTCAATCTGCCTGGGGCAAAGGTTTGGGCACCTTGCATACTTCTTAGCACCCCTTTGGCAAGTATCATAGCCTCTAAACATTATCTGTATCCAGTCTTTTGATACGATGTTTAGGTCGTGGGACTGTGAGGGCCATGGCAAAACCTTCAGCTTGCTCCTCCTGAGGTGGTCCATTGTTGATTTTGAGGTGTGTATAGGATCATTGTCCTGTTGTAGGAGCCATCCTCTCTTCATCTTCAGCTTTTCTACAGATGGTGTGATGTTTGCTTCCAGAATTTGCTGGAATTTAACTGAGTCCATTCTTCCCTCTACCAGTGAAATGTTCCTCATACCACTGGCTGCAACACAAGCCCAAAGCTTGATCCATCCACCTCTGTGTTTAACCGTTGGACAGGTGTTCTTTTTGCTTTTTTCTCCAAACATGCCTTTGCTTATTGCATCCAGAAAGTTCTATTTTAACTTCATCTGTCAGCAAGACTTCTTTCCAAAAGATATAAGGCTTGTTTCAATGTTTCTCTGCAAACGTCTGATGGTGAATTTTATGGTGAGGACACAGGAAAGGTTTTCTTCTGATGACTCTTTTATAAAGGTCATATTTGTACAGTAGAACGGTGCACCACCACTCCAGAGTCCGCTGAATCTTCCTGCAGGTCTTTTGCATTCAAACAGGGGTTTTGATTGCCTTTCTAACAATCCTACAAGCCGTTTTCCAGACCTCAACATGACCTCCTGTTAACTGTCATTTCTTAATTACATAACGAACTGAGGAAACAGCTACCTGAAAACACTTTGTTATCTTCTTACAGCCTTCTCCTGCTTTGTGGGCATCAGTTATTTTAGTTTTCAGTTTAGTTTTGCAGAGTGTTAGGCAGCTGTTTGGAGGAGCCCAGGACTGCTGATTGTTGGGACAAGATTTTAGGAGTCAGAGTATTTATAAAGCTTTGAAACTTGCATTACCTGGCCTCTCCTAACGAACAAGCCATAGCCCTAACAAGCTAATTAAGATCTGAGACCCTGTAAAAATTGTCTGTGACCTCAAATGTATTTGGGGTGCCCAAACTTTTGCATGATGTTCCTTTCCTTTTTTTTTCCACTCTAAAATTGTACGAAACAAAAAATAATACACTGATCTTGCTTAAAATGTTGAAAATAATGTTCTATCTTTGACGTCATGCCTTTTGGAGATCAATTCATCTTCTACTTACTTAACAGTTCATGAGGTTTTGACCAGGGGTACCAAACTTTTGCATGCCACTGTACTTTGGAGGTTTAAACATTTTAAAACATCAATTCTTTATATATTAAATATTGTATGGGAGTTCCACTTCTTGCCAAAGCACTTAAAGTAGTCTTGAACAAAGGAAAATTTCTCCTGATTCGTCCATCTGAAATTTGCCATTTTGGTGGCGGGATGTTCTGAAGATATGTGGCTTGTGATAAATGGGTCCAATATTTGCTTCCGTGACTACGTTCATTTCTCCCACTGAAGTCAATGGACTCAGGACCTGCTGTTAGTCTCCCAAAGGAGTGTGGTGGTCGCAAACCCCACGTGACACTGATACAGGAAACTGACTCGCAGTGGATCGTCTTGGTTTATCCACTGTCTTTGCTTATACTTATCCAGTATGAATGGTACAGCTATGTTGGACAGATGAATGCCATCTGTTGAGAAGCTGCTACCACAGTGACAGCGCTGATTAGGTAATGGCAAGTACATTACTGTTATAATAAATCACATATTTTAGACTTCTGTCAGTGTTTTAGAAAATACACTAGTAGAATCAGTATACTTACGGACTATGCAATACCTGCACTTAGTTAGTGTTCCTCGCCATGAGGACACCAATGTGCTGTTTGAAATATTTTGAGGTCCAGCCTGATGCAACATAACATGCCAACTCCCCAGTATTATTTATACATAGCCAACAAATTAAACTCCATTATTTAATTGCTTATTTACCTCAAGGATACAAGCTGTGGTGTGGGTGATAAAAATGAATTCATGTCACCTTCACAGAAACACCTTCACTCACTGTGTGCAGAGCTAATAACTGAGGAGGACGGACACTCTACTAATTTCATGCTTGCAGAATAAATTGTGGTACTCAGAGCAAGCTATAATAATAGAACACATTTTTCAGTTTTCATCTGTCTACATTCACCAGAACTAGGAAAAATCATGAAAATGTTATAAACATATATAAAGTGTGTGCAGTGGGAGCACGAAGGGGACAATTAAAGTTAAAGCTGAAGGCAGCTGAAAGCAGTTTAAGTGGAATTGCTGAAAGCATTAAAAATCCAGTTGAAGACCTGAAGGCTGAATGAAGTTGATAAGGTAGCTGAAAACAGTTAAAGTGTTAGCTGAAGTGAAAGTGATGAAAGAAACTAAAATGCCATTTGATGTCTAAACCATGAAAGCAAGTCAAATGTCAGTTGATGTGAAAGCAGTTGAACCAACTGTTGAAATCTAGATGAAAGTAGCTGAAGTGTCATTTGGAAAAACAAAATGAATGTAGTCAGCTTAACCATTCACAGTGAAAGCACCTGAGGCTTCAAAGTGTTAAGCTATGGAAGAAACAGAAGTTGACAGAGATGAGCCATCAGCAGAAGAGTAAACATCTGTTTATTAAGTATTAACTTATGCTTGAAAATTCATAGTTGCAGTCCTCCTTATGGCTGGCTGAGCTGCATTTGAGGTCATTATCAAATACTGTATAAACACACAGCTGTGATCACATTGCCACAGTATTACTGCACCAGTTGCTCACCTATAGTCAAATGGGACGGCGAGCTAAAGAGGGCATCTGGCAGAGTAGCCCAAATCATTTATCAACCGTCAAGATGAGAACAGTCAGAAGTAGGCAAAGTTGTAATTTAATGAATGAACAAAAAAACAACCAAAAGATGCTGCGAAGGAAACAAAGAGACCCTGTTGGGATGTATGTGTCCTGTCACTTCACTGGAGAAATACCTGTTGTTGTGGCCACCCAATCCACAAGCCTTTATTTCCCATCCAAAGTGGATGAACTATCATATCATTTTTGTTTCCATTTAGCCCAGTTACTTACTGAGAAACCAAGTTGGTTCAAAGTTTTTATTTACTTTAATTTCACAGATAAGAAACAATAAATTGTGAAGACAATAAAGCCCCCACAAAATAGTGTTATATGTCTTGTGTGTGATTTATCCTGGCTTCATATGGGTAGAGAAACTCTCCGCTAGTCACTAGGCTAATTTATACAATGTAAAATCCCATAGGCTTGTGCTAATAAAGTTAGCATATTGTAGTGTGTAGTATGAGACAGTTGTTTTGCTGGTGATCTTTTTGAGCTGTAATGGAGCCGAACTGTTGCAGCCTAATAAATTCCTGTCAGAGTATATTTGTATCACCTCACATTATTACTAGTGACAGGAGGCTCTGCTGTGAAACGAGACTACATCATCAACAGTTCCTAAAGTCCAAGAAATGTTGCAATACATTTTGTGAAATCCTCCTAAATAATGATCAGAGTGACTTTGATGTTTAAATAGGAGATGATTCAGTGTATGACTGCTTTTATTCTGACACTGATGTGATGTTGTTCCCTCCTCCTGTGAAATGCACTGTCTCAACCTCTCTCACTTTGTTCCTTCAGCATCCAATCAACCAGTCCTGATATTTTTCTCTATTGATTTTTTGAACAGTGAAACCAGCCCCATTAAAACAGCTCAACCCACCTGAGGCTGCCGTTTGAACCTTTCATCCAAAATCAGTCGGTGTGGATAATTGATGTCTGTCTGACTCTGTAGAGTCTGAGGAGGACAGAGATAAAATGGGTCTGTAAACTTGAGGTTTATTTGATTTCACAGGAAAATATCTGATGGATTGTAGAACTGTGTGCTCTGTGGGGAGATCAGTGTAACTTTCTGAACTCTGATTTCAAAGTTTTCTTTTAATGATATCCTTGATATTCTTCAACAAAACAAGAGGGTCCCCTGGATGATTGAACGGTACTGTAAGTGCATGTCAGTGCCATCATTTTTTTAATAACATCACCGCGATTGTTATTGACCAGAAGCCAAATCAGTACAAATCAGCTGTATCAAATAAAACTTTGCAGTAGTTGTCATTGTTTGTCTCATCAACATATTCTCACCCCAACCTTGTCACATATTGCACTTGGTCCTGGACTTTCCACGTCGATGGGACCACGTGTCAACTGTTACATGTATTGTGTCTTTTCACAATACACTTCTGTTTTCTGTTTTCACAGGAAATGTGCAGTGTGCATACAGTCGCTTTCAAAATACATGTACTACATCACCACAGCACCACAAATTGACGTTTTTTTTCCTTTCAACAACAAACGCACGTGGTTACATTTAGCCTACACTCCCACACGGTTAGGTTAAGGCAACAGATGCACATGGATTTTAGGTTTAGAAAAAAAGAACAGGGTTTGGCTTTACATTCATAGGGAAGCAAACACCAGCCACCTGGGTGAAAGTCAGTGATTGTTGGACCCATCCATCACTCCAAATGAGACCAGGCTGGTCCTGTGCATGGTGGTGGTGTGATAAACAGTCATACCAATGGTTTCACACTATTCCACGGATCTACAGGTGGTGGTAACATGTCATGATATGTAGCTGTACTGGCCAAGGCAGGGAAGAAGACTAAGTTAGTAATGTATTTAAAAAACAAAAGTGTTTTAAGTGTTTCAGAGGGAGATTTTCTGGGATAACGGTTGGAATGGCAATGGAAAGGTGTAGAATAACTCTACACCACAAATGAAAGAATGAATGAATTGTTAATGAATAAATACAAAGATATAAACAAAATTACTTTTAATTAAATAATAATAATATTCATTGTTACAATGAAATGTGCTACAATGTACATCACAAAATGTGTGTTAAGTGCAAGTGAAATGAAATTGGGAGAATAGCGGGAGAAATTACCAATGGGGAGCAGGGCAGGAGAAAGGGTTAAAAATAGGGAGACTCCAGTGTAAATCGAGTATAGGCAGGTATGAGTGTGGAGGTTGTGGACAAGTAGTGTCTAAATGTCATGCATCGGACAGGTGTTTGTAAACCCTCACAGACTTGAAATTGACATTTGTTTTTTTAATTCGTAACCACATCTGTCGCTAAACATAACCAAGTATTTTACTTGCCTATTCCTAACCATGCATTAACCATAGTGAAGTAAACCTGATCTTTCTTGAACCTTAACCATATTGTAGTTGCCACGTGCAGATACTGTTGAAAGCAGAGATGACTTTCCAACATAGTTGCTCATCTCTTGTGTCCATGGTCCAATTAGGAGAGTTTCATGTCACCTGATTTTACACTGACAACAAGCTCTTAACACCCTATTACATGGTGTTGACATGTAATTTCCTAAATTCCATGCAGGCACCACAAAAACAACGTCAATGAAAAGTCAATTACAAACAATTGTAGCCTAGTTTTAAACATGTGGTTAACATTGTGAAATGGTTGCAGTTTGGTTAGGCTTCGGGAAAAAAATAGTTAAGCTCAGTAAAAGACCGTACAGGACTTAAGTACATCATAACGTGACCTAACTACATCATGAAATGTCATGTAACATAACAGCCTGTAATAGCCTGGCATAGTTACATATGGTACATCAGTCAGTGTTGACTTGGTTTCATACAGGACACAGTCAATGGTCTCTTGGGTCAAAGTCCTGTGTTTGTTTGATCCATCCACATCCTAAACTCATCCAAGCGCTGACTTTCCTGTGTGTCTACCATGAAAAATGATCTTAAGTGCCATGGTGGTGCTGTGTAATTTTAACACACAAGTGCTACCACTATGAAATTCGGTGTTAAAAGGTTGTGGTCATTTCATGTATTTCTTGGAGACTGGGCCATTCATGTCAATCCACACCTTGAAAGTGCTTCAACTCCCACCTTACACTGTCAGACAATAAACTGGACGTCTACTTCAGTAAGCCAGGACACCTGAAATAACCCCACTATTGTACTGCAGAAGGCACACTGGCAACGTGCTACAGTGAGTGTGCTGAGTGAGTGAAGCAGCAAGTTCTCTGTTTGACCTGGCTCACATATTTACACAGCGGCTGATCCAAACAAATGGCAGCTGACATCTTTGCTGTTGAGCACAACATGCAAAGGGTTATTACAGTGGGTAAGAGGTCGCCACGCTGTTTTATCAGTTACCTCAGGAGTTGATATTTTCAGGGGTGATTTTGAGGAGTAACTGAAATTAAAGCCATGCCAGAGTTGAGGGGATTTGCTGTTGTTGCTCCTCCATGTGTGAAATCTTCGAGACACACATAAATAAATATAATAAATTATTACCATTTTAAACTTGAATGGTAAGCCAATTTAATTACTTAGAATAACATAATACCTAACTTCACTCCATGATGATACTCAGTTTCATTAAAAGAGCTGAGGGCCTATGAATTCCTACACAGTATTGTATGATTTTATTTATTAATGAACAGGAAGCATCTGTTCACCAAAGAATAAAACGTATTAAAGCACACTATGACAAACTCCAAATATAGCAGCATAGCACCACAGTAAAATGTCAAAATAATCATAATCCCAGTTCTTGGCACAACAGAGCGTGTGGGTATAAAAACAAAGAATCAAATGGAGAGCAAAGTGTACAGACCTCGGCCTCACTCAATTATTATGCTGAGCTGGAAAAGAACAGTCGGGATCAAATCTATTTAACAAGTGCTTTTATAAAGCTTCTAGGGATCAGACTCACATTGCAATATAGATAGATTCATAGAGACCAGTTGAAGAAGTGCTACTACGCAAAGGTTGCTTATCTATTGAACACAGAAACCAGGCTGCACTCATGCACTGTTCATACGCGTTTCTACAAAAAATAATCCTGAGGTAAGTAATCATGAGGCAATAATTTGTGTGATCACTTCACCAGCATGCTGACGGGGGTGAACAACAAAGTAGGCCCTGTACGGAGGCAACTACAGGACTTCACCCCAGGACTTACCCGGGAGATTTTTCGGAACTGTGTGAACTCTGAGTGAACTTCTAATCATTCTAAGATACATCGTCAGTGTTTCTTTTCCTAAATTTAACCTACATAACTTTGCCTTAAGGCCCGTGACACACCAAGCCAACGGTCAGCCGTTGACCAAAGTCGGGCCATCAGTTAGCGTCTGTTGCCCTAGTTTTTGCTGAGTGTCCTGCACTGTCGGCACTTCGGCGTTGGTGGCTTTTCGGCCGATTGAGCATGTTGAATCGGTGGCAGAGCTTGTCGGTGAGAGAGATCATTCTGATTGGCTGTTCAGGTTTTATTTCCTCACCCCTGTAGCGAGTGAATCTGCCTGTAGTGAAAGCAGGGCTAACCGGTGCTTCCTCCTCAGGCTCTACTCCACTCAGCTGCCAGACAGATCCGCTGCCTCGCCCACCTTAACCTGAATAACAAACCGAGGCTAGCTGTGAGTGGCTAACAGAGCGTGAGCTGCAGCATGACCGGAGGGGAACACAGCTCTGAGCTGTGTTTTCCCTCTGGCCTCTCCATTTGGATCCAAACGGAGCACCGAACCCTGGTGTGTTATTCAGGTTAAAGTGGGAAGAAGCAGTAGCTGTATCAGGCTGTCGAGTGAAGTGGAGCCTGCGGAGGAAACACAGGGACCGTCTGGATGTAATGCAGTTCTCGGCAGCACAGATAGGAAAGCCCTCGGCTGACAGGATGTACCACTCTCTCACTCCACTCTTTCTCAAGCAGGCACAGAATGTACGTGCCGCTTGGCTGTTGGATGTAGTCCATGTAGTGTGTTCAAACGTAACTTTCACAGGGTGAGGTGAGGCGATGTAAACAACGTAACAGTTGGCTTTCGTTGCCGCTAGTTCTTTAATGTCGGTTTGGTGTGTCCGCACCTTTAAGTACATCATGTCATCACTGGGATGCTAACTCATAAGATATCATACCAACCAATACTTTGCAGAGATACACATCATTTACATTCACATCTAATGGGTCCAAATTTATCTCTGCATGGGTGTGCGGCCTTTTATGGCAGCAGGGTGTCACAATTTGACTCAAATCATCCGTTTGCTGCAGCTGAACTTGAATGTGATGAGTTTTTGTGGAAGAAGGTGTTCGTCAACAGGAATTGTGAAATGATTACACAGATGCATAGACGATGTAGCCTTGATTTGGGAGCTTTTGCTCGTGGTCTAGAGCATATTTGGGTCACAGTCAGGGAAGTAGACTGATTATCACTGATACGTCTTGTCTTTTACCCACCCCTACTTCATTGGAAATGTTTGCATAAGTGTCCTCAGGTGCCTTCTCCTCGGTGAGGTAAAGGCTCAGTTTTAAACCCGAGGGAGTCCACGAAGTACACCTTTCATCTACCTACAACAAGCCAAGCACACTAGTTTTTGATAGCCAACCTTAGGGACGGGGGAGTGTTGCAGCCTTACATGTTGATAGACAAATTAAAGCCTGGAAACAGTGCCATGAGTCACAGATTTATATTCTCCCTCATGATCCTGAATTCATCACTGCATGTTCTCTGCTTTGATTGATCAGGACTGCCCTCTTCCACTCCCCTGGGAGGCTGGCATCCTCGGCCAACATTATTGTGTTTCAGAGGATGCACCAGGAGGATACTGGTATCATTTCAAACTAGAAGACCAAAGGACTCTATTGGTACCAACCATGTCATGTTGTTGTCAGGAAAGGGGTTAAATAAAAGGGAAAAACTGACATGGCCATTTCCACGACGGTCCCTTGACCTCTCACCTCAGGATATCTGAATGATTATTGGTTTCTATGGATACCCATGAGTGCATGTCCACTATATGCTAATTGTCATGCAGTATAAATGTGTTATTTTTGCCTATTGTAGACATTGTGTATTTGAAAATTTCTGCATATTGGAGTCCATAAATAGTGTTGTAATTGCATGGATTATGGATTCAGTGACTATGGAAACATTACTTTGCCACAGATACCTTGTAATATCTGTGGTTTTTGTTTCTAGTCGCTATGGTTACACTGTAGTTACCAAGTAAATTACAGAGATCTGTGGACAAGGCAGCATTGTTAAAGTGAATTCAGAGGAAACAAGAAACACAAGCAGTCAGACAATCAGATTTAAACCAAACCCCCAGGCTAGAAAAAAAGGCAAATGATAAAATGTATACCCACAGTTTACAGACTGACTTCCTGGTTCAACTATATTCTACTGTTTATACTGTAGTGTAGCCTACTTACTTGAGTTTACTGTCGACATTACATTTGTGCTCATTTGAGGTTTTAGTCAGAGCAACGAAAATAAGCGCTAAGTTCAAACAACACAGAATTGTCCTTGAACATCCTAAAACACTCCTGGAGTCCTGTTCATTGGGTGATCGGATCACAGATGGAAAGCGCTTAATACAATTGTAAACTACCACCATGATGAAATGTGATCCAATTAGTCAAACCACTTGCTGAGATTGTTTTGGAAACATTGGACCACATATTTTCTGTAGTAAAAACATTATTGTGTCCTGATACGTCTCCCCTAAGCACTTAACAAGAATATACATCACTCAGGCTGTGGAGGTTGTTTGGTGACAGCGTGCTAATGTTCTATATCCTGACAATTTTGTGATGGGTTCGATGAAGTGTTGCGTGACCACCCACTGTGTTATCCTATTAAAAGAGACGAGATGAATTCAGCTGAAAGACATATCTGTGTTAACGTGACTGGCGAGCATGCTAGTGAGCAGCTAGCTAGGTTGTGGATGTAATACGTGTGCGCAGGGCTCTTTAACCTTCTCGTATACGTGATTTAAGCAGCAACAAAATCCAAACACCAATCGGTCAGCTGGAGACACACTGTTCACTTGTGTTTGGATCACTGCAACACATGCTAATACCAGGTGTGAATAGACCCCTGGGCCATGTTGTTCAGAAGTAACCTGGATTGGATCAAATCTTGAAAATTGCTTGTTCAGATGACAAAAAGGATTCAGGAATCAGATAAAATCATGTAATCTAATCTTGGTTTTGAGCTGGATCAAAACTTTAGTTTGTGTTGTCCAAAACATGGCACCAAAACTGTTACAAAAGGTGGGTCAATCAAGATAATTCTGTTTCAGATTAACAACCAGGTCCTGGGCATTTAAAAGCCATTTAAGAAAGTTGTTCCAAATTTTCCTTATTGTTAACAAATTCCAAATTCCATGTAAATACCAAACCAAACCACGCATTTGTCTGACTTATGCTTTCTAATTTACCTTCCCTGTCTGTGGCTCTCAGCCCCATAATCTCTTAAAATATGTGGGCACTGTAGTTTTTTAGAGGTGTTACTTGAAGAGCAGTTATTTGTGTATTCGGTGAGGACTAAGTCAAAAATAAGCTACGGTTTATTACAATGTCCATCCTGATAAGTGAAAATCGCACCCAGTGCAACAGTGTGGCTCAATGATGGCACTCTGTGGCACAGGGGTATAACATATAACAGGGTCTGATACAATACTTGTTAGCAAGACACATCAGTTGGCCGTACCCTTTTAGTTACTGTTAACTCATTATGGCTGTCACTGTGTGGCTGCAGAGTATTGTACTGCAGTGAGCCAGCTTCACTCGTGCTCCACGTCCGCTTTATAATGTTTAACCTGACTGACACTCAGAAAGCTGGACCTGAATAGTTTATTTTTCTCTCTGTATGCCGTTCACGGCCTCAACAGGAAGCGAAGGAGAAAATTATTCAGGACTGTGCCAACTTAACTTTTCATCAACTCCATTCATTATTTCATTTAGACCACTTTAATGCGAGAGGGCCTGCTAATGCTCATTACTGAAACACGCTCTAACGGAGGCAAAGGGTGATTTTGTTTTACCACAGCTTGATTGTGCAAACCTCTGTGATATTCAGCAGATCAGACAAACTGCTGCCAGTGCTTTCTGTTTGGCTAAGTTCAACTTTTAATGCAATTTCAATTATGGAGGCGGTCTGCATTGTGCTGCGCTAGTTGAAGGAGACTGGTGGCTTATGCAATTGAACCGTGTTTACATAAAGTGGCTTTGACAGTATGAAAAGATGACACATCAGTGTGCACCTCATATATTATTAGACTGGGAAGGTACACCCAGATTTGGTTTTAAAAGATTCTGTCTGCCTGAATAAGAAAAATCAATCCAACAATATAAATGCAGATGGAATTTTGTAATTTGGCCTCAGCTGAACTGGGGTTGTCCCAAAGAGGACAGGAGGCGAGTTGGCTGCCATATTAAAACTGGACACATATCTCAGGTGAGATTGAGGTCAGAGGGACAGCAGTGTGGCAGACAAACAGGCACTCTTGAAATTAGAAGCGACCCCAAAGCGTGCCAGATGACACACCCCAAACACACCTCTGTAATTATAAAAATGATGTCCCTGCTGCCTCCAGCTGTCCAAACCCTGCCCCTCACTGCCTGACTGACAGCATGTTCATTTGTCCATGTCCATTTTTATTTTCTGCTACTGCCCTCATACCTCTCACAGCTCTCCATCACAGTCCATTATTTGCTCAGATTCTCTTTCAACACACTGAATCTAACAGGGTTTTCAAATTCTCTCTGCCTTTGATGTCACATCTTGAATAGAAGCCTTTGTATTTAGTGCATTTCTCGATATGTGTTTCTATGTGTCAAGCATATACCCTGGAAATCCAGAGTTCTCGTGAGAGCACAATTTGCATTTGCTCAGCGAGTCACTCTGGCAATCAGTAATGATACTCATTACCCATGCCCTTGGAGCTGAGCTGCACCAATCACATCGGTGTATCTGATATAGGCGGCCCAGAGGCGAGCTAAACAGATGACGACAGCGCTGCGACGACGAAGTCCGGAATCAGTCAGTAAACATTGCAAGATGGCTACAGATGAACACCAGTTGTTTGAAACAGCTTTGGCCGCTACAATGAACGAGTTAGACTTGGTTTTTTCTCTTACAGAGGAACAGAAGACGGCGCTCGAGTCTTTCCTTTGCAAGAAGGACGTTTTTGCTGTTTTGCCAACCGGATACAGCAAGAGTCTAATCTACCAGTTAGCTCCGCTGGTAGTACTCTGGATACGTCACCCCGTGTATTGTTCTAATTGGTCGTAGTGTTATTCAATTGCGTGAAGTGATATTTACAAATGCATGTTTGGTGCCGCCCCTCGAGTTGGGCCATTTGCATTACTCATAGCCAGACCCTAAATCTTTCTAGATTTGGGTCTGGATTTCCAGGCTATCAAGAATATACAACTGTAGCAGAATGAACGCAAATGAATGTTTATGAATAATAAAAAGACGTTCTTAATGTCCTGTCATGCAAACCTCAAGGTATGTACTTTCTAATCTCACTCAAGCACACATTTCCACATTCATTTTAATACCTCTGCTCCAGGGATAGCCATGCCCCGAGGCATAATGTTTTTGGGTCTGTCTGTCTGTCTGTATGTACGTATGTAAGGCTGTCTGTCCATACTTCCATCCATCCCAATCTTATGAACACAATAACTCAAGAACACCTTGAGGGAATTTGGCACAAACATCCACATGGAGTCAAAGATGATTAGATTTTGGTGGTCAAAGATCAAGGTCAAAGGTCAGTGTGACCTTGTCTGTCTCATTCTTATAAACGTGATATCTCAAGAATGCCTTGAGAGAATTTCTTAAAATTTAGCACAAATGTTCACTTTGGCTCAAGAATGAACTGATTAGAATTTGGTCATAACATGCTTTTGGCCATAACTCAAGAATTCATACGCTAGTTACAACAAATTTTCACAGAAATGTCAAATAGGATAAAAAGATGAATTGATGACATTATAGTCAAAAGGTCAAAGGTCAGCTTCACTGTGACATCATAATGTTGCTGCAAAAACACTCAGTGGCCATAATTTAATGCCATATCTCAGGAACAGAAGGGGAAACATTTGTTCAGATACTGAATTGGTGACACTAATCTTGGGTGTCCACCTTGAAACTCTGATAACTGTATAAATCTTATGGGCTGCTGCAGGGAAGATCAGTCTGTTCCTGGTCACAAACAGGGCATGTCTCTTTTGGAGGAAAACCTCATATCTTGATCAAGACAACAAATTTAAGATCCACTGGGGACGTAAGCAGACCTCCCTGCAAGCATGTCCTCAAAGCCCCTAGAGTTTAGTAAATGCAATGCAATTGTCATTTTTAAAACCATGACGGTGATTACTTAAGAAAAATACTGTAATTCATAAGGTAACTACATGACTCAGAATTTATAAGTTGAATTGAGCAGAATTAACTTTGTTGCTATGTGCAGCCTTAACAACAAGGTCAGAGTCAGGTAAGGATAGCAGCGTGTTTCAGTCTGTGGGTGGGGACAAAAATACTTTGATTATCTCTTACTTTGTGGTGTTTTATTTGACATGTTATTAATAATGCATCATGTTTCAGATGTCCATACTTTCTGTGCTCAGAATCAGCAACTGTTTATCTGCAGTGTTTGTGTTTGTTTTTATCTCTTTACTTCTATACACTGTGCACACAAGAGGACACCGCAGGCTTGCCAACACAGTCAGATCACAATCAAGTACCCCCATTTGCGCAGGCATTATGCCAAATGAACTTTCGGTAGTCGTACCTATGATGCACCTGGGCACTGGGTAGCATCACAAAGAACACGATTATAAAGGTGGGTGCATAAGAGGCTGTGAGAATCACGACTTATCACATTTGATACTTTCACCCCCTTTAATCAAAGAGCTCTGCTGTGACGCAATCTTGTAGAGAGGTTTCCTCAGAGCAGACTTCTTGTTGTTTCGGCAGTGTATTTTCACATCTATGAATTAAGGGTTTATTTTGACCAAACCAGAGCTGAGAGCAGTGGAGCAGTGGAATAAGGAAAATAGGTGTAAGAATATTTCCTTTCTTGACATTTTAAATCCATTCAAAGGAAGGTGCACAGTAGGCTACATGTGCAAGGAACTGCAAACGGGTTTTCAGTTTTGGTAACACAAAAGTACTCTATCAAGTTACTGTTCTCAGTACATAATGTTGTCATATAAGTTGCTTTTTAACAGCAGTGGTTAGCACTGTCGCCTCACAGCAAGAGGGTTCCTGGTTCGATCCCAGGAGGGAGCCCTTCTGTGCAGACTTTGTATGTTCTCCCTGTGTCAGCATGGGTTTTCTCTGGGTACTCCGGCTTCCTCCCACGACCCAAAGACATGCAGGTTAGATTAACTGGCGACCCTGCCTCTCGCACATTTTCAGTTGGGATAGGCTCCAGCCCCCCCGCAACCCTTAACAGGATAAGCGGTTACGGAAAATAAATGAATGAATAATCTTGTGATTTGATAAGTTGCTAAAGATTTGCAGCCATCTTTGTGGAGGATGGCTGCTGTGGTGTGCTCAGAATCAGAGCAGAATCACAGAATCCATCAGACTCTTTAACACCTCAGTCAGTGGAAGTGGCTCATGATCCCTCCCCCACACCCCACAATATGTACAAATGGGACAAATCAAAAGAAGGACATGAATTAATGAGTAAAACATTTGCCAATTCAAACAGTTTATACAGACACCAGATCTCAGCCTATATGAACAACTCAAATGAGTTTGGACTGATGTGTTAAAAACACCATATAAGGGTATATATCTTTTGGAAGAATAGTGCGCCTTTCCATCAATCACCAAAGTGTCTCCCATCTATATCCACCCTCCCTGGTGTCTTTGTTTGCCCTAAAATATATGATAGTCATAATATGGGAATTACTATGTCTGAAGCTGCGTGCTAAAGTTCAACCTCCACAACCACAAATTTGTCATATTTCCTTAAAGCTCCATCTGGGACCGTCTCCCACACAGTTCATAAAGACTGTCCCGGATGCTTCCCATAGAAAAGCTAGGGGCTATGTGCTGTTCTATAACGGACATGGGAAAGTTAAACAGATATGCATTAACCAAACCGACCAATTAGTCCTCATCCTATACGTCTTTCCCTTTATAAAACCAAGCATAAATCCATTTTCCATGTGGCTGCTTTAAGTTTGCTTTCAGATTGAATGGGCTCGTTGTTGCTCATGGAGCCAAATGTAATTTAAATTGAACAGATCAAACAAAAGAAAAGTTTGCTCTGAGAAGCTATATATTAAAGCAATGCAAATATTGTTATGAGCAACTTAAAGCACTAATCATATCTCTCTTCAAATGTGTTCAGCATAAATGACAAATTGATCCACTCCATTTTTTTTTACACAGCTCTCTAGCACTGCTTTGTGTGTGTGTGTGTGTGTGTGTGTGTGTGTGTGTGTGTTTGTGTTCGGGTGTGGCCCTGCCTCTCATCTGATTCTATCTCTCACCCCCTTCCTGTTATCTCCCTTCCTCGTGGCTCTTCTTCATGATGCCTCTGTCCTTCTTTGGTCCTTCACTTCCCCCTTTAAGGTCAACAGATGGAGGAGATAGGACAGCTGCAGTATGTAGCTGCTGGCGCGATGATTTTTGCACCACAAATGAACATGTGATGGAGTGATGAAGCAGGTTAGTGGCACTTTATAATAACAGCATTTATTTTTCTTATTATTCCCTGCACAATTAAAGGTCGGATCTCTAATGATGCTGGAAAACTACTAATTTCCACTCATAGCTGAAGGTTTGTGTGTGACCTGAGAGTGTAGTAAACCATAAATCTGCTGTCTCTTTAAGGAGTGATGACATGCTAATCAAAAAATGTGAAAACACTCTTGTCTGTGTGTGTATGTGAACATTCTTGTCTGTATAGTAAAAAGATTTAATGTCCTCTATCATTTACAAGGTTACATTCAGTACCGGACATCAAGATGACAAACAGTCTCTCTCTCTCACACACACACACACACACACACACACACACACACACACACACACACACACACACACACACACACACACACACACCCCTACTAGTCTTCCCTCTGGGGCTTGGCTGCAGAAATAGCCTTGTCACTGTGCTGAAGTTGTGTTCCACTCAGCATATTGAAGATTATGAGGGATCAATTGTGTCTCAGCTGCTCTGTCATTAACCTTTTACCAGCTTATCACCTCTCTTTTTTTTCTACTCCTTTCTGTTTCACACATGATAGCTGCTCCACATGCCTCTATGTCATGTCTCTCTCTTAATCCTTTTTTCCATCTTTCCCTGTCTGACATACGCACACATCAACTGTCAGTGGATGCAGCATTGCCCAAGACAATACAAATGGAAGCGAACACAGCAATCATTTGACCCAAGTTCTTTAACCTCCTGTACCCTGCCTGACCTGCCGCTGGTCTGACTAACTAACAGTTGAGCTTTGCATAAACTGTATTTGCAGATCCCAAAGCTTCCCATGATACCAAATGAGTCAAAGCCAAATATAGCAAAATGTTTTATTTACATGAATGTATCCAGAAAAAACATATTTTCATTTAATCAGGGAAATTTCACTAGGAGTAGGAACACGCTTATCACACTCAATTACTGCTGATTACTATCTGCGTGTGATGGTCACTGCTGAGAGTGGCTGGTGGAGCCTTGCCCTATAGGATAGCTGGAGAAAGTTTACTATACTACTCGTCATACTATACTTTGACTTTTTAATGACAATTTATGATGTACTATATTATGACATTGTACATCATACTATACTATGAATTTTTTTGAAGACATTTTAATACATACTTTACCTTGATGTATTTTATGACAACGTATGACATATACTAAGACCTTTTTAACGACACTGTACGTCCTACTAAACTATGACTTTTTGTTACATAATATGTCATACTCTTATATGTCTTTTTTTTGTGACATTTAATGACATGCGTAAGTACCAGATACAACTTTGCCCTCAGCGGGCCGTGTCGATTCCTGACGGAACTGATGGGGGCAGTATACGCGCGTCAGTGTGTGCCGAGGACGAGAAACAATGGCTTCTACAAGTGCTAAACTTAGATCGGGCCCCAAAAATCCAAGCCTGTGCATATTCTGTGCGAGCCCAGCCTGGCCTGTCCCTTTAACTGTAATTAATAAGTATTATAATATTATAAGGTTTAGATCCGACTTTTTTCTAAGGTTATGTGCCTCCTAAGTGTCGACGTCCCCGTCTTTTTGCTGTCATATACCAGCATCGCACTGCACTTGGTACACTCAATGAAGCCGACACACACACACACACATTGTCACCGTCAACAACTCACATGTGTGCAGCCAGTGGCACCATCAAGGGGGGGCGCTGCAGAGTAATTATAAACAGCAAAACACAAAAGTGTCTCTGAAGTTTCCAGACCAAAGGAGGAAACACTTAAAACCTGGCTAAAGACTTAAAAGACAGACACCCTGACTTGTTTAAAGAATTCAAGGTGAGTGAGTTTCAGTTTCTTTTTTTTTTGGATTTTTATCGTGGTATCGAATGAGTATCGAGAATCGTGGAAATTCATTGGTATTGATATCGACTACTGAAATTCAGGTATAGTGACAAGCCTACAGCTGATGATTCGATTGATCAACCCAGACAATGACACTGAGAGATAGTGAGTGAGCATACGTGCAAGGAGTGAATGGCAGGGTGAGAAAGAAACTTACAGCCTGAGCATGAAAAGTATTGTCTTTAACTTTCGCTAGAGCTTCGTGAGTATTGTTGATTCCACTATCTTGATAATATAATGACAATAATACTTATAGAAAAGAGAAGACAAGTATTTTAAATAATAACTAATTGGGTTCTTATTTTGGAAATATCAACATTTTCATTGCTTAAATTACATGAAAAATTTCATTCCATCTACTACTTACACCACCTGATTTTTTTTTTTTTTTTTTATGCATCACTGTGAGAGGAGTACTGTGGGTGTGTGTGTGTGTCTATCATAATAACATGTATGAAGCTCAGGTTTTCACAAAGTGCCAGCAGCATTTTATTTGCTATGTTTTTTTGGTTTTGTCTGTAAATCAGCTGATTTTTGCTCACAAAAATGAACATAATTCTGCAGTCAATTTATGAAAGCCTAACTTGCACCCATATCATTGTACATTCTCAAAAAGGGAAACTTCACTGATTTTTAAAAAGCTTTGTATCACCACAGTGTGGGCAATTTGTGCAGATCCCCAGGTTTGGCCTCCCTAAGTGCTGCCTGGAGCTTCCCAGTCATGCACTGGCAGGGTCTCCTGGTTCACTGTCATCCAACGGATTTTGACGGTGGATGAGCATGGTGCTCCAGGCACTGGCAGCCCAGAGGGAGGCTTACATCAATTTTACCGTCTGTTGAGTCCGCTCTGCGGACTGGGTGCTGTCTTTTGAGATGCTGATGCATTGACATTGTGCTACTGTGCTAAGCTAGTTTTGTTTTACAGTAAAAAAAACACTGTCCAGAGTTACTGATTTGTTTGAGCTTGAGATGATCCCAAACTTTGGACATGTTCAGTCATTTTGGATGGTCTCCTCTCTTCGCCCCTTGCTGTTCTCTGCAATTTTGAGGTTAATTTGCATCAGTTTTAGTTTTAGTCCTAACTGCAAAGTCAAAACAAAAAACATTTCATAAAATTCTACTTGCTGTGTGTTCACATTTTTAAGACTTTTGATCGATTTTAGACTTCTCAATGCCTTTTTAGTGTTTTTTAAAGACCCGTTGGAACCCTATTTAAGGATACACTGTCATGTGAAATATATTTTGATATTGTGATTTTAACGGGCTAATGTTAGCAAATGTTGGCTCGCTTTCTAATGAGGACAAATGGGTAGCTAGCAAATTGAGCAAAAGACTGTATTAAGTAGATGTTATCAGCTAATTCATCCAGACTCCCCCGTCTGGTGTACAAATTACTTTATTACAAAGCAACCAGTGCAGGATCCATGCATCATAGTTAAGTTACAGCAAGCCAAGCGACCAAAGAGCTGATCATAATCAAACCAAAGATTAGAACCATAAAAGTGATTTGTAAACGGCAAACTAGTTAGTTAGTCAGTTACACTAAATTCAAGCCGCCGAAATGAGTTTCCTCTGTGGGGTGGCAAGCTCAGCCTCAGAGATAGTGTAAGGAGCTCGGACATCCGGAGGGAGCTTGGAGTAGTGCCGCTGCTCCTTCGTGTCGAAAGCGGTCAGTTGGGTGGTTCGGGCATCTGATCAGGATGCCTGCTGGGCGCCTGCTGTTGTGTTTCGGCGTGTCCCACTGGTAGGAGGCCCTGGTGCAGACCCAGAACACGCTAGAAGGACTACATATCTCATCTGGCCTGGGAACACCTTGAGGTCTCCCAGGAGGAGCTGGAAAGTGTTGCTGGGGAGAGGGACGTCTGGGGTGCTTTGCTTGGCCTGCTGCGCCTGTAACCTGGCCCCAGATAAGTGGATGAAAATGGATGGATGGGTGGAAGCTGGTTAGTATCACAGACCCAATGGTTTAACTGAAATATAGGACCATACAGGTAGTAACGTTATTCCAAATATGACTGTAATTGACTTTCTAGTATTCTATTAACATGATGCCAGTCAATCACAGTCAGTCTATTTATTAGTGACTGTAGTGGCCGATGCAGGTGCTTGCGTGGCTGCAGAGGATGCTGACTGCAGTTAACCTAGCAGCCTCAGAGAGGGTGTCACTAATAACAAGGGTTCTCTAAAAGTTACATACAGAACTTTATTTGTCTTTTTTTCTTGCTGACAAATTGGTAGAAGCGAATTGACATTTTAATGGGTTGAGTAGGGCTGCCCACAATTTTTTTGAGGGTCACCCAGGGCCACTGGGAGTCAACCAGATAAATGAATCCTACAAAATGGTGCAGATTAATATCAATCTATTAGAGGAAAGGAAGTAGGAATCAGTATTTGGAAATGTCTTCATTAATCTCTGAGACATCTTAAAGGTTAATTAACAATTCCTTCAGCATGCAGCATGACTGACAATAATGAGTTTATTTACAACCTGACATTAATTAGCAAGCCAAGTTTTTCAAGTTGTCTCTGGGACATGCGTGGATGTACGGATGCCACCACGTTCAATTAATATCTGAGGATTACCACTTCGTTTGTGGAAATGTTAAAGGAAGAGCACTGGCAAGCCCTCCATTCCCTGTTCACCAGTACTCAAATTTGCATCAAGTAGCTCTCACTGGTGAAACTGTAGCCGTAGAACCTCTTCACCACGGCTCCCTGGACCACATCGATTGACTTACTGCTTGACAGAAAATTCATCTCGACTGAAACTCTGCAGAGGATATTCATACTTGTTGGACTGAAAAGAGCACCACAAGTGCTGTTGGCCAGCCTGAGGGATCTGACTCAGGCTTTACAGGAAATAAGTAGGGAAGGCACTGCACACAAGGGAGCAAGGAAGAGACTTTTCTAATTCCAGAAGAGAGCATTTATCGATGGCGAAGGAGCTGAACTGACCCTGCTGGCACTTCAGAGGATCCATGAGTCCCTGCAGACTACTCCCCTCATTACAAAGACACAGTACATGCTCATTTCAAAGAGGGAAAGTCTTGTTTGTGACGTCTCGCTGCTTTGAACTTCAAACCCTTTTTCCATGTTTTCTCTCCCATAAATACACACTGAGTGCTGCATTGATGATGAAAGTATCAGGTGAGCAGCAGGGGGGCATTAAGAGGAAGGCAGGTAGCACTATAACAAAAAAGACTGAATACAATCTCTTTTCTTTAATTTCTGCCTGTGCCATCGCTATCCTCTATCATTACTGGTCTCCACTCTCAGAGCCATTGGAGCCCACAGCACATGATGCCTTTACAGCCGATACGCTCTGCCACTTCTCGTCCATTTTCTCATTCTTGTGTGTGGTGATAGAGCGAGTTAAGAAGAGCCCATGGGCTGCGTGCTGCAGAGGTTGAGTCCACAATGTTCCGGTACACCGACCACGGCCTGTCTCCAGTCTGCTGCCGAGTACCATCACTGAATATCAAAAACCAGGCTCTTTGATGGAGCTCTCTCACACACCCCACCAAAAACAAGTCCCATGAAATAAACAGAAAGAAGACGATGGCTGTGTGTGTTTGTGTGTGTGTGTGTGCGCTGGAGGATTATCTTGGGTGTTGCAGATAGAGGACTGATGTCTGGTGGGGAAAAGGATTATGGTTCAGACAGTGATGAATAAAGTGTGGACAAAAAGTACGATAATTAAATTTGTGCATTTAAGCTGTTTGCCAAAATGAGTTTCCTACCGGGAAAACAAGACTTAGTGTCTGTGAGCGAGGGCTGGCCGATACGGCTTACAAATAATATTTTTAGGCCATGTTTTTATATAAATATATAATATTATCTAAAATAACATCATTCTTTGATTTAACCCTTAGATATGTATGTCACTGTTGTATAAACTAGAGGAATTACATTTTAGACATACATATGTATGTATATATATATATATATTCACTTTTTAAAAAAAACATAATCATGTCATTTTTATGGTGACTATGTAAAACAGATGTGTGGTGCAATGGGCAGCGTACAATTTGTTGGCTGATGGCAGGTGAACTAATAAGCTAGTAGTTGCATACGATTTAAACATTTTGGCCAGTTAGCCGTATTTCGGACAAAAGTACAGATGTGCAAAATACGTCCCCTTCAAGTTAATGTAAAATGTTGTAATTTTGTAACAGCTCCCCAGTTAGAGAGTAAAAGGCCTTAATCTTTCTCCACCACAAGAATATCTATAGAATGTCTGAGAAAACACACATAATTTATAGTTATGACTTTTGTTTCAGTGCATGATTTTGAACATCTCAAAGTGTTGACACGTGAAAGTCTGTGAAATAAGGAGTTTGATGTGGTGATTGACTGATTTGGTTCAAAATTAATTAAAAAAAGTATTCAGAAGTTTGTACATCAACACCTAAGGATTGTGCAAATGCTTCTCATGTCTGAGTACATTGTTTTCTGATGATAAATAGTCTTGAAGCCAGGTAATGCAGTCACTAAATTTAATACATAGACAAATTAAGCCAATGCCACAAAATTCTTTCTGCTCTAAGTAGCCAAGTGACACATCAAAACCGTTTACAGAAAAATAGCAACAAAACAACACTGTATGCACAAACTTCACAAATAATACACATTACATTAAAGGTCCAGTGTGTACAATTTAGGGGCATCTATCGGCAGTAGCTGTATATAATATTCATAACTATTGTTTTCATTAGATTATATTCACTTGAAATTAAGAATTGTTGTGTTTTTGTTACCTTAAAATGAGCCATTTGTATCTACATGTAGAGTGGGTACACTTCAACGGCTATGCCATGTTGTTTCTACAGTTACAGTACAGACTGCACAAACCAAACACTGGCTCCAGTTAGGGTCATTCATGTTTTTATGCCAGGCACTGCAGTTCTCCTACATCATGCAAACTCAGCTTACATTACCCAGGGGCCACTTTTGCAAAATGACAGGAGGTTAAGGGCCAGTCAGCAGCCCCGCACATGTACGCGGGGGCACTTCAAGGATCTGAGGACATTTGGGGCTTAAATTGGATGTCTGTAAGGGGATCCACAGATCCTCCTCAGGCACTATTTTGATCAACAAGCTCTAATTTGATGCCTTTTTAAAGCTGCTTTCACACCCACGTGTGGTAACTGGCAGCCTCCAGTCAGTTCAAAGAGAGGAAGGCGGCAGAGGGGATGCGGTTACGAACATAACAGTCGGGGTATGAAGCAATTGCCACCCACGTAAACACGCACAGATTTTGCTGTGCCAAGCTGATAATGTTGATGTTGGAACACCCAGAGCTGAACAACACAGTGTTAACAACTTATACAATGCATTATCATCCTGTCCTTTCCATATATTTTTGTTTGGTAATGGATTTTCCACGTCAACGAATGACGTGCAACGTACCCTGGGTGCGTTGGTTGTTGACATTCTGGGATGCCATGTCAACTTTAGCCTGTTACATATATTGTCTGTTTTTAAAATACACTTCTACCTTCACAGGAAATGTACACTTCGCATACAGTCTCTTTCAAAATAAACTCACTGCATGGGTACAACACTGCCAATTGATGTTTTTTCCCTTCAACAACAAATGCACATTATAGCGTTGAGTCATCATGCACATGTGGTTACCCCACATGTTTAGGTTAAGGCAACAAAAGCATCCCATCCCACCCATCCACCTCCCCTCTTGCCCGCCCTACTGAGACTTTTGCCCCCTTAACCTGTTGTTTTCTAGACGCATTTCCCGCCGATGCCACTGGGACTGGCTGCGTATCAAGCCGACATGAGAGTACAGCTTTCTTTTGTCTTTTCCTGACACCAGAAGTCACTGCCCAAGCACCGGTATTCGACGACTTCAGAGTCATTCAGCTGTTATTTATATGGCTCCAAGCTAGCTTGCACTTCCCTCAGTGTCATTCCCCAAATTGTCTCTGTCATCACAGTTGTAGTCGTTGTAGTTGCAGCAGACTGCTTTGCTTTTTTAGGGAACACTCTTGCAGGTATGCGGTTGCTGTGCGGCTGTGAAAAGGCAGCATAATGTGTAGGGCTGTAGTCTCCTGGTCGACTAGTCCATTATTTGGTCGCTATGCTCTTGTCCGACCAAATTCTCATTGGTCGAATAATCGCGTGTTACTGTCATAAGGAGAAAAGTGCTACATCAACAGCTTTCCAGGATTAATGCATCATTTCCAGTGGCGGGGGGACAGGCTAAGTTACCTGTGAAAATGGGGTGTTTTCAAAACACCCCCATTGTTGAAAGGAAGTTGGACTTGCCCACCCTCATGCTCAGTGTCGCGGTGACACAGGTCTCCCGTACGTTTCTGTAAACTGACACCATTTCCCTCAGTAGAAATGAAGATTGTATTTACTTGTATTTCACAGATAAGAAACAATAAATTGTGAAGACAGTAAAGCCTGTACTTGTGTTTGAAACTGCCTCTATTAAGCCATGTTTAATGTGTGTTTAATGTGTGTTTAATGTGTTTTGAATCAACTATATAAATAAAGTTTGATTTGAACAAAACTTTACAGCACTTAACACAGTCCTCCACTGCCAACTAGTGTTTTGGAGGTGTGACTGCAGAGTGACACAGACACACCACCGCAGAAGTAAAAATAACGCGCAGATCTTTTTTTTCCCCACGACTAATCGATTAGTTGAAGGTTATGTGCGACTTTAGTCGACAAAGATTTTCTTTGATTGACTACAGCCCTAATAATGTGTAATAAAAGTATAAAAGGGGCCAGCAGGCACCCTTGTGGTAGCCAGATTTAGCCCACAGGCCTTGAGTTGAGTATCACTTTCCCACACACTTGGCACAAAAACTAAATTTAGTGATTTCTTTCAATACATGTCGCACATCTTTGAAGATACTTGTTGAAAACATGTGAAGAGATGGAAAACTATGCAGAACTATGTGAACTAAAACCCTGTACAAGTACGAAACAAGACAAGATGACATAGTTTTTAGTCGACTAATCGAAGAAATAATTGACAGATTTGTCGACAATGAAAATAATGGTTAGTTGCAGCCCTACTTTGTGCTAACGTTAGCTGCTGAACGAGAGGCTGTCACTGCAGATCAACGCTGTTTTTTTGGCTTGGGTGGTGTGTGCTGTGCCACCATAAACTGAATGTGCTGCTGGGATAGCTGCGAATTAGAGTCCATTGCTTTGCAGCAGCTCGACCTTCATTTCAGATCCTTCAGTGGACACGCTCTCAGCATCTCAAGGGCAGAGAATGCAATTTCTCATCATTCAAATTTGGCTGGGTGATCAGTAACACATTTTTCTGTTGTATGACAAACTAAGAATGCATATCTATTTTTGCTTTACCCTGACTTCAAATGATAGTGAATATTTCTTTGGAAAATCAAATAATTGTTCTACTCAGTGTGTTTGACAGGAGAGATAATCAGAGGGGCAGAGTTTTTACCACCATGGTCACCATGAGTAGAAAAGAGTGGGTAGAGTTTCTCCATGAAGGAGCAGCCAGTAAAGGAGTAGACAAGAACTGCAGCATCAACATCATAAAAAGACACGAGACCCTCCTCATAATCCACAAACACCCCCACCTTCTCAGGCTGAGATCTCAGAGACAGAGGGATTGAAGGGCCGGCGCAAGCTTTGTACTCGTTTTCATTCCTCAAACATATTAGCCAGAAGCCAATCTGAGGGCTCGGCGAGATGCCCCCCTTCCTGTTGATGGACTCTCGGGCCACTCCTAAAAACCAGTCAGTTTTTCCTTTAACTTGAACCTCGTAATAAAATCTTCCTGAAGGGAAACTCTGCTTTGCGAAGACATTAGGACATGTATCAAATCTCTTTGGATTGTCTGGGAGAAACTTCCAGTCGTTACCACATTTTACTTGTTTCCCATCATCAGACAGAATGAGTCTGGTATATGCTGTATCAGGATCAAGAGTCACATCCACTGCGTACTGCTGGACCCTCTTCAGCTCAACCCCAAACAGCTTCTTGATCTGTTCACTGAGCATCTCTTCCAGGGGAGCCAAAACTCTACTCACAGTCCCTGCATACAGTGGATGGACACTGACTTCTGTCCAGTCCTTGGTGAGTGAAGCAGTGTTCAGGGACAGTAAGCTTTGGAGGAGGTGGAGATAGTCTTCAGACTGTGAGAGCGGCTCCACCTCAGTGCTTCTCTTCCTCAGGTCAGAGATTTCCTGTTCCAGCTCTGTGAGGAAGGCCTCAGCCTGTTTCTCTGTCTTTTTCTGCTTCTCTTTGATTGTGTCAATTAGCTCGGTCTGGCTTCTCTCAACAGACTCCCTCAGTGTGGTGAGGACCTGAACACCATCTGCTATCTCTCGGTCTGCGTCATCCTTACTGAGCTCTACTGAGTTTTTGATCTCTTCAACCTTCACTTGTCTTTTCTGGATCATCTGTTGGATTTCAGCCTCCAGCTCGGCCTTCTTTCCCTCATATCCTTCTTTTAGAGGAACAACATCGTGTGTCTTGTGGTCTGAAATAGTGCAGAGCATGCAGACACACATCTGGTCAGTCTTACAGAACAGCTCCAGCAGTTTATCATGCTTCGTACACATCCTGCCCTCCAGGTTCTCCACAGAGTCGGCCAGCTGATGTCTTTTCAGACTTGATATTGTTAGATGAGGCTCCAGGTGAGTCTCACAGAAGGAGACTAGACACACCAGGCAGGACTTCACGGCCTTCAGTTTGGTTCCAGTGCAGATGTCACAGGGAACTTCTTCGAGATTTGAAAGTTTTTGCTCTGAGCTGCTTCCGCTGGTGCTCTGTTGAGCTGGCTGTCTGAACTGAGCAGCTATCTCAGAAATTAAAGTATTGACCTGCAGCTCTGGTCTTGTGTTGAAAACTTTTTTACAGTTTGGACACTGACACTGGACATTAAAATCCCAGTGTCCAGTGATGCAGGTTTTGCAGAAGTTGTGTCCACATGGTATGGTGACTGGATCAGTGAACACCTCCAGACAGATGGAGCACAGAAACTGATTTTCCGTCAGAAAACAGCTGGCAGCAGACATATCTGCACTCTGAGGACAAAAAGTGTGAAAGAACAAAACTTTAATTATCTTGTCATTATTACTTCCATGAACTTTGATCAGTGGATTATTATTTTACAACTAAGCGCTAAATTCACTAAGAAAATGGTGTAATGCAATATGACCTGTGGCTGTCAATGAATTAGCGGCCACAATCTGCACGTATTCAGCTTCTAATTTACTAAGACAGCTCATTATGTAGTCAGGTCCTGGCATATGCAGTGAATAATAGACAGCTCAGATGTGCAGCTCAGCTGTATGTCTTTGTGAGCACCAGGCTCATAAAATAAATGATGTCATGGATATTCATATTCTAAAACTTTTACTTTGGCTGTCAGGGGGGAAATACTATTTCTCAAAATGCTCCTCAAAGTAGATGCAGATGGTTTTGATGTTTATTTTGATAGAAGCTGAGCTAAATTTGCAACCAGTCTGCTGTGGTGAAATTAGTTTTAAGTTGAAATTTCAACAGCCATTCACTCTGGATCCAGAGTATTAATTGCAAGACAATACAAAACAGTTAATACAAAAGTGAATACAGGCCAGTAACACTTCCCCCTGACTTTATTATTTATTATTAATTATCATTCAATTATTAGTATTAGTGGTAACAGGGTAAAGGTAGGATTTGTTTATTTCCTTCCCCTTTATTATATTAGTATTTTTTTCTTTTTTTTGTTATTATTTTATTTATTTATTTATTTTTATTATTAGAGCTTTCTTAGTTTTATGCTGGACCACTAAGGTTGACTTATGTAACATCAACAAATTACTGTTGACAAAACACTGATACTTTCACTAATATGTTCCCATATTTGTGAAAACTTGGATTAAGAAAATATATACTAAATTCGTCTCACGCTGCACTCTTATCTTAATTGCTAATCTATAATTCACTTGTTCAACAGATGTATTTTTATGGAAAATGTATATATTTTTGTTAATAGCTTTCATCCAGTGTCACCAAGCAGCTCTAAATCAATACCAAAAAAATCTAGTGTGAGTAAAATCATTTCTCAAAGCAGGCATAACAATTTAAATTCAAATTCAACATTTAACTTCACACATTTATTACAATGTACAGTTATATTTAACAGGTATCTATCTCTATTCATTTTATAAGTATGTGTCTGAGGGAGCAGAGCGAAAGAAGAAATCATCTTCTCTGTCCAAAGAGAAGTCAGGTTGGACAAAGAGGAGGAGGAGAAGGTTCACAGTGAGAGGATGATGGTACAAAGAGCAGAGAATAAGACAATTTAATGTGTACAAGAAAGATGGAATCTGCTGCTCTGGACTGCAGACAATTATGAGATCATTCATTTCTACAACACCTACGACTACTGACGGACCCCAGTTGGAATTCTGCCAAGAGTGAGACTTCCTGTCTCAGTGGAGCTCGGGATTAGACTTCATACTGGTTGTTGGAACACACTAAACTGTACTTCCTTACAAAGACAGACAGCACTAATTACAGACACACTGGAGGTGAGAATAAAAATCAGATACCAAACTCTGTATGTTGATGCATTTTAAGGGAATCCAAGCTAGGCTAGTTAGCTTTTAGCATGACTAGTTTGTTTATTCTTTTCTACTGATTCTGGTTTTAACTAAATTATGACAGAAAACTTAGGTACTGCATTTTGTCTCTGTAGGGCAGCGTACTCACCAGTGTTTGTTGTTGAGAACCTGCAGGATCAGTTTAATGTTAGAGAGACACAGAGAGGCTTGTCTCAGCTGCAGCTCTGCTCTCTGTCAGATACACTTCCACTTTCATTTCAGGAAATGTGGCGTAGCAGCTCTTTCACTGTTGGTCCGCCCAGGAGTGGGCTGGGATAAGATAGACTCAGTGTTTTGGCCCAGACTGGCCCACCACAATCAATCACTCAAACATAAGTCATTTATTCTGATATATATATGACAATGAGTATCATTATGGTTACAAGAGTCTATGAAGCACATCAGAATAGTTATAGCTCCTGCTAGGCTATGATTGGACAGGCTGTGTTCAAGGGGCAGGACTCAGCAAAGGGTGATCTGAAATTAAATTCTTATCCGAAATACAGATTTTAAATTATTTTTCATTTTTATTAATTTTGCTTTTTTGTTTTGTTGTTGTTGATAAGTCTACACTCATAACTTAGGGGCACAGTCTGCATTGGTTTACAATAAATAAAGTGTTTGTTTACATTTGTGAATAGCTACTGAATTTTTACTCAGTATCCTCTGCTGGGCTGTAAAGTCTAACAAAGCAGCAGCTGTGCTGAGTAAAGCATAATAATCTGGATGGATCAAACCCCCTGGCATCACCATGTGCCCAACCCAGCAGACATGAATTTGGACTAGAGACACAGAAACTCATAAATAAAACACATGGTACTGGGATTTAATATTTAATATGTTCCGAACCGTTGTGAAGCTGCGCTGTTACACAGCTGAACATCTGTTTTCACAACATGTGTTTCTTGTGTTTCTCACCTGAGAACAAAGTCAATTTATTGGTAAGAACAATGGTAAATTGATTAAAAACAACAAATTTAACGCTATGTTGTTTCTGTTGACAACTTGAACCACAAGCGCATGAACATTATATTACAAACTGCCATCAGTATGAAAGTTTATATATGATCTTTCTTTGCATCGGCTGGTTGCTGCTTCAGCACGAGGATACTGGGGGGTGATGAGCATCCAGCCTCAGCTGCACAGCGATCAGCACACTGCAGGCAAAACTGTTACAGTTTGATTATCTCCATGTGGAAATGTACCTCTTTCTTTAAGAATTTAAAAGTTTCTGCACACAACTGTTTGTTTGTGCAGGCTTCTTAAGTCTTCTGAACATCAGGATGTGCTTGTGTCAAATGTGAAGCAGACAAAAAGAAACCTTAAAGCCTTTTTATTAATAAAGTCCCTGAATTGGACCTGTGGCATCAGACTGTCGATTTTAATCTATCACTGCAGCTTACTGCTGGGCCCATTTGATATTTGACTTGTTTTTTTGTCTGTGGTTGAATTTAAGCGGAGGAATTCACATCCACTGAAATGCTATCTACGGGGATTTGGTGGTATACCTTTCTTTCCCCGTCTCACTGGATTTAATTCTCATAAATCCAAGGCCTGTCTCTGCAGACCAGAGTCAGGGTCTGGTGGTGCAAACATCACTTTCTCTATAGCATTTTTTAAAACTTTAAAACTAAGATATTTTCTCCAGTCAAACTTAGGAAGACACCCTCAACTGCAGATCACAAATTTACTGGGATTAAAAAACTTACTGATAAATCAGCAGCATCGCAGCTTGAGGCAAATCTTCAAGAGGAGAGGGTCTGTTTGTTGTCTGCATTCAAAGATGATTTTCTCTCTGTTAGCCAGCTGAGACGTCCAATAGACCTGATTCAAGATAGAGTCTGACAGAGTTTAGCTCAGCTCCTTACTTGTTACATCTGACTTGTGTATCTCAGCAGCAGCATCCCTAGGTGTTCTGTCTGCTTTTAACATTTCTTTAATCCCCGTTTTTGCTGCTGTAGTGTCTAGTCTGTGGTTTTTCAGTCTTGCAAAAGAAACTACTCTGATGTCTTATGGTCTCCTATCTGCTTGCTTCCACTGGATAGCGGAGTTTAAGTGGACTGTGCAGACAAATTACTACAATCAGGTCCAATAATACTTTATAGTTGTTTTTTAACAATGAAAGTGTTAACTTGGTACAATTCTTAACACTTCTCTCTCCCATGCACTTTACGGGCTCCTGACAGGCTGCTCAGATAATCACTAATTATCTTCTCTTTTGAATGGATTAAGGATACAAACAGCTGTGCTCATTTTACTCCTGGTTACTTAATTTGGAAAGAGTTAGCATCAGGAGGGCCCAATTGGTTTTAAATGCCTGACTAGAATGGTAATTAAGAAAGGAAAATATAATGATAGTTAATAGTTTGGTTTCATGAAAATCTTAAGGATTAAAACTAAATATCCTTCATTTCTCTTTCTCTTTCTTTACACCTATATTTGCCTTTCATATTCAGATGCCCCACAACCCCTCATGACCCTTCAAGGCCAGGTTTTACTGAATATATAGATTGCGATAATTTAATTAATTGCAAATCTGTGTCACCAATTTACAATATCATCTGACACTGAAAGCCTTTTAGGTTCTGCAAGGTCACCTAATCTTGAGGTCCTTTCTTGATGAAGGGCCCTATGTCAAAAACTTGTTTTACCTTGATTTTTTTTTCAGTTTATATTGTGCTCACAGTGCAATTTTCAATATAAATCCGGCTAATTTTCTTGATCAGGGGTGCCTGACAAACATTGACGCACAGAACAGACTCAGATTACAGTAGTAGTAGCCTATTGGTGTTTCCTTTGGAGGTCCATTTATGCCAGTGATGGAAAAAACCCCACCTAGTATCTCAAAACCATGAGAAATATTCTCAAAATGACGAGAAGCTTTACTGAAATAATGAGTGAGTATTTCAGAATAATGAAAATTGATACTAAGTCATTATTTTGCATGTTTCTCATCATTTTGAAATACTAAGGCTCCATACAGAAAGTGTTTTAGCATTACTGTGCGCCTTGCGTTTCTACACTCTAGGCACCTGGCGTTTTTGACGGAGCTCCCTGAACTCCTCAAGTTGAAAAAACCTTCAACTCAGAGCAGAAAAGCACCCTCTGTCATCTCTTTTTTTGTCATCTATAATCCCATTGTCCAATCAGATGATTTGAGAGGCGGGCCCTCTGTGGTAGTCATGACAACTTGTTTACAGTTGGTAAACAATTGAGAAAAAACAGGTGGGAGCAATTGCTGGATACACAGAGCTAAACAGCCCGATAGACAGCAGGTTGTCAAACTGAAATATGCCTGGAAACAGAGACGAAGCTCCTGGACCGACTGGTGCTACTCCCCATGATCCACCCTCTTTTTTAGGATCTCATATGGATTTCCATTTCCCTGTACGGTGTAGTCTTTCACCATCAAACAGAGCTAGAGCAAGTACCCTCTGCCTGTCCATTTTAGGAACTAGATACTAATTACTGTGGAAAAAACAACGGTAGATTGATTACACAGGAAGGTTCCTGTAAGGACGAGATGGGGTAGTTGCTTAGCAAAAATAAGAAGGTGTAGTAAACTGTTTTTTTTTTTTTACTAGTGGCATTAAATTAAAAAGAAAAAAACAATTTCTGTGTGATCAGGCCTAAGCAGTTATTTCATATAATGTTCTAATTATAATGACTTACACGGTCTCTTATTGTCATCACAGTGGCATAAATGGGCTTCCACAGTTTCTCTCACATTCTGCCGATTCTGAGACAATGAATACCATATGTCATAACTCTGTGGTTGTGTTTGCTCAACAATTATACTCTCTGGGACACCTCAAGTCTGCTGCTGACGAACCACAATATACACGCACACACACACACACACACACACACACACATATCAAAGCTTTATACAAATGCAGAAAAAAGTAGATATCGCACCTAAACAGCATAAGCAAGCTGTCATGGATTTTCATTCTCCACGTTATGGCCGATCTCCAATTGATCTTCTTAACTTAACTTAAAAGGATTCCTTTATAATGAGGTCATTGTATGGCAGAAAGTAGAGCTGCCGTAGAGAACAGGTCAGAGAAAGGTAAAGGGGGGGATGAGACTAAACAGAATGAATTACAACAGAGCAATACAAGTATGCAGCACAGGAGATGATTTTATGGTTAGATCCACCTTAAAACGCCCTGTGGCTTCTGTGATAAGGAGGTATCATTTTTACTCAATAATCCAAGATTTACTCAAACGAATGTTCCTTTCTGACTGCCAAAACAATGAATCCAGGTGATTGAACATGTCTTGACAGATTATGATAGTGTGTCTTGCTAAAACTGGGAAATAAATGTTTCCAAACCCAAATTTCCAAACATGCAACATGTTTTTGCATAATCAAATTTCATACCCCTGTAAGGCTGTATTTTCCCTGTGTTTAAAAAGACTGTATCCACTAATAAACAGATCGCTATTCAAATTCTCATCAGTTCACCTAATAGAAACCAAAATTTAGCCGTAAACAATAGCACAGGTGTCCAGGACAAAAGTATCAGTCTATTGGGAAATACAAAATAATTAAAAATCAGGATGTAAACACCTGGCTGTTGTTGCCATGAAAATTTTCCACGCATATCTCCTCACCAAGAACATTTTCTTCACACTCTCCCTCGGTTACATTTCCTGTGAAGTAATTATCCTAAATTAACACAGTAAGACTCTCTGCTCACAGCCATGAGAGACTGGAACGCCTGCTAAATTTACATAACACCTGTAGCTAATTCACAGCAAAAAATAAGTCAGGTAATTACAGGATGATGCAGAGTGTGGACCTGCCATAATCCATTAGTTATCTATGATTTCGAAGGAAGTGATTTTGAAGTTGACTCCTAACTTTGCTTTTTACGTGTCCTTTTTGTGTGTGTGTGTGTGTGTGTGTGTGTGTGTGTGTGTGTGTGTGTGTGTGTGCGTGTGAGTGTGAGTGTCTAATTTGTCTTTTTCCAAACCTAGGGTCTCAGGACAGACGATCCTGTACATTGTACAGATTATAATTTAAAGGAATACTTCACCCACAATATGACCATTTTTGTATATTTTACCCTGTGTTACATAGACTTTGTGATGAATCGAAGGTGACACAGAAAAATGTGCCCTAAAGGTGAAGTTTTGTGCATGCCTCAACTGTAAACGAAGAATCCAAAAATGGCAAACATTCTTGATGAATTGAAGTACAGGGAGAAATGCATTTGTTAATTGCAATACTACATCAAAACATCCGTTTACAAACTGTCACATAACTTTTCGTATGTTTAATACTTCCCAAACACAACAACAAACCGGGCTGCACATGTCCTTAAATGGTGCTAAACAACACCAACCACCATCCCCTCCTCCTCCTCATGAGAAAAACATCTCATATACATGTAATGTGAACTACATATCTGTGGTTTACAGAAATGCCAAATTCCAACTTTTTTTTTTTCATCCACTGGGCTGTGTGAATACAAGTAGTGTGCATGAGCGAGTGCATGTTTGAAATCTGCTGTTGCATTTCTGTTTATGCGGATGTGTTTTGAAAAGTAAGGTTTTAGGAAAAGGTGCATGTGTTTGAGAAGTACTGTGCATGATGACTGGATAAATGAGACTAGATTCACATTTACTTCAATTCATTAAGAATGTTTGCCGTTTTTGGATTCTTCGTTCACTGTTGAGACATGCAAAAAACAAAGAATTCCTTACAAATTCAAGGTTATGGGACAATAGTGTTGTGTCGTTCACGAACAAATCGTTCAAAACAACAAATCTGTTGAAACAGAACTAAACTGAATCACTTCAGGAACTGATGTATTAATTTTTCAGTTCAGTTGAGCCCAGCAGCGAGTGTGCAGGCCAGGAGTGGAACTGCAGATTTGGTCCGTGCGAACAATGAATTACTTGCGAGTCACGAGGCAGCCAGGGTGCAGGGAGGGACTGCCTACCATGTGACGAATCATTCGTTGAACGAATCACTCGCTGAATGACATAACCCCGACCCCTGAGTGATTCAAATCATTTCTTCTCAGTGATACACTTTCATAGGAACTGTTTTCTCCAAGCTAACAGCTAATGTAGCCAGGAGTCAAGCCACATGAACACAATCAAAGACCTCACCAATGTTTTAACAGACTTTTGAACTAATCTTTTTAATGAACTGATTCTAGTGATTCAGTGACATCTAAAGAACTGCTTTGCCCATCACTAAGGGACAAGTAGCTGATGTACAAGTGATTGTTTTGTGGCTTAAGTATTCCTTTTAGGCCCTGTGATTTGGGGCTATAAATATGATAGACTTCACTTGTGAATAACAAGTTCACAGCATAAAATAATTGTAAATTGTCAGTGCTTTGAATTTTTGTCCAAATAATAATTACTCATACATTACAATAATGTTTTTTGTGTAACAAGTTACAATTTCAAATCATCTCGATATCATGGGTAGTATCAAGTTCATTCCTTTTGTTTCATTTTGTATTCATGAGTGATTGGCCTGAGCCTTGTTACTGGGGCATAGTAATTTACCAAATGACTGACTTGATAACACACTTTTAATACTTTAAACCAAGACCAAGGCTGCAGTAGTCATGTTTGATATGTGTATCCATGTATGGGTTGATACAATGTCAGTGAGCTGGCATTGGTACCAAGTCACATTTTGTTTATATTTTCACATTGCTAATTTTATTCCTGACTGCAAATTTGTAACGCAAGGCAGAGATAAAGACAGGCCTGAGCGAGGGGTGAGTGCAACAATTTCTTTCATCCACAGTACATAATGTGACTCAAGTGACCTGTCACAATGACCTTCTTTATTCCTGAGAGTCACTTATATTCCTCATTCACATCTTCAATTATAACACTTTTGACCCCACACCTCAAAGGTCTTAAGCAGCTTAAAGTGTAATCCTCAAACTTCACTCTGTTTAATTGCTCCTCGGAAGCCATTTGTTGAACAGCTGAAAATGATTTGCAGCTCGGGTCACCGAGACTTGTTTTATAATTATCATCTCCAAGATGTTTGAGGCAAAGTTTGTACAGTGAATTTAAAACTGCAATTTGCTGCAATCTGCTGTCAGGGCGTGCAGACACTCTTCCTGAGGAGCTCAGACTAATTCATCATCACTGCCTGTATGATGTCTAAGAGCCTGCAGCTTGATGGATTTGTGCTAATGTGATTCATCTCTGACCTTGTATGACCTACCATGTGAAGGTTTGACTTGTGCATCCTGCCTGTGGCAGCCAACTGGCAAACACAACACATCTCCAGTATTTAGAGAACCTCAGGAATGGACACACAGACTGAGCCAAGACGGGGATTATAAATTACAACTGCAGAAATGAAATGCACAATATCATGCACAGTCAGAAATATCAAGCTTCTGTTACATTTGTGGCTGCTTGTATTTTTCAGTAAGGAATGAGCTTACTTTCTGATCATAATAATGATGGATAAGTAATTTCATTTACAATCATGTTCACCATTGAAGCAGGAGTTGTTGTTTGTTTGGTTTTTCATTCATTAAATGGAATATAATATCATAAGTATTTTTACTGTTTGTATAATCAAATGAAAATAAGTATTAGAATGAGCTGTTTACATCTACATAGGAGAGTCCTAATCGATGGAGATCCCCATGTTCACCACCACGTTTCTACAGTAGCACAGAACAAACAAACCAAACACGGGCTCTAGATAGAGTCATTCGCATTTTCCCATCAGCCAATGTAGTTAGCAGCTCCTCTGCGACAAGAGCACCTAAAATCTAACGTTTTTTTTGTTTTGTTTTTCAATTAAATCACTGAATGTTTTTACTGATTTAAATCATCAGGCCCATTTGTTTTGGAGAGGAAGCAACCTCTGCAGATAATTCAGCTCCTGATAAGAACCTCCTAAACGTCTGGAATTTAAGTTAGCAGGTGCTAGCTTAGCGGCATATCTCCAACATGCAAAACAGCATCAGAGAAACACAGATTTTGTCAGGATTTTCACCTGTTGTCTTCTCCTTCCCTTTTTTTTTGCCCTCTGTTTTCCCCTTCCTGTTGTTTGTCCCTAGTTTGTCTGCCCTGTTTGTGTGTGTGTGTGTGTGTGTGTGTGTGTGTGTGTGTGTGTGTGTGTGTGTGAGTGAGTGAGCATGCGAGGCAGGGAGCTGCAATGCAATGAAGTTGACACACCTGCAGTTCATTCAGCACTTACAGACCTGCCTTGCCTGCCGACTCCTTCGCCTGCCTCAGTCTAGCCTCAAGCTGCCATTACCCTCACTGTCTGCTCTGCATCTCAAAGTGCGTTTCCATTAACCCTAGAAATGTGCAAAACCTAAATATCGCAATAAAAACTGGTGATGTAAACACCTACATTTCGAAAAAACTCTCAAATATCCAGAAAAAGTTTTTACGCTCCCTTGAGGTGGTTTTTCAGACTTGTCGATATAGAAGTATATTACAGAAGTGTAATGGAAACACTTTTTTTTTCTCGAAAATATACGTCACCAGACATTCAAGTCTTCTGTGAATTCCTCGTTCACAAATGAAGTTTTGAGAAAAATAAATAAATAAATAAAATCCTCGTTCACGATCCTCTCCCAGAAATCCTTTATCTGTGGTCGCTGCCACACGTGAGGACTTTGCCTTTGGAATACCACTCACTCTCTCTCTTACTTCCGCAAACAAAGTGGAGTCTCACGGGATGAGATTTTACGAGAATTACGGCTCACACGCAAAACATCTTTCAATGGAAACACCTGCAAGTCGCAATTGTACTTTGTCAAGACTGTCGAAACGGATTTTTCCCAGTAGTTTCTGTCCCGCTCTGTCCTCTCCCTGGTCCTCGGTATCTTTTGTTCCTGCTACCTCCTAGAGAACAGCCTGTCCGGTCCAATGACAACTTAACCTGCTTATTGCGTGGGAGACCTGGGCGCAATTCCTGCTCCGGTAATTCAAGTATCATCTGCTCTGCTTCATATTTTGAATAAATCTTTTGAACTGAGCTCTGCTGAGTTGTCTGCGTTTTTGAGGCCATTCTTCATTCTGAATTTAACAGATTTGTAACATGAAACTGCTTTATCCACTGTTTCTACTGGTTCAAATCTACGGGTTGATTCGTTCTTAAGAGGAAGAGACCTCTGCAAGTAATTCGTCTCACGGTAAAAACCTCCTGAACTTCTTAGTCTAAGGTAAACAAATATTAACAGGTGCTAGGCTTCGACTTGCCAAATGGCATCAAAGAAAGTCTGATTTGTAATGTGAAACTACTTCATTCAATGTTTTTACCTAGTCCATTTGTATTGGTGGGGAGGACACCTTTATTCAGCTCCCAGTCAAAACCTCCTGAACGTCTTGATAAAAAATAAGGTGCGCACACATTTGCAGGAGCTGGGCAAACAGGCTGTCTGGGACGTGCTGCACAGGGTAGGAGAAACACAGATTTGTAACTTGAAACTGCTGTAGTAGTTTTACCAATTTTAATGACCTGGACGGTTTATTTTGGAGAGAAAGAGGAATAATTTCTCACCAGGAGAAGTTTCAGCTGGGGGCAATCTGCAGTCCTCACTGCCAGCTGCCACTAAATCTCCCTAAATCTTACACACTGCTTCTTTAATAGACTTTAATGAGACTGTGTATCCACTTCGTTTCACAGCAACAAGGAAGTGCTACACTGTGATATTTACTTTGTAACTTCTACCTCCAAGTTTTTTTGCACCCAGGCATGTACCTTCTACTTTTTATCAAAGAAACAGACATTCTCTTACTCAGTTTATCTTTTGTACTAATGATTCAAGAGTGTTTAATGCTGATCCAAGCCACAGCAGAGCTCCAATTGTGAGTCACGTAACACTGTCTGTGAGAAAAATGAATGAGATATATATACTCTATAACCAGGGGCGCCTGAGACAGCACTTTACAACTCTATATAAAATGGATAAACATGTAGTGGCTGACTGATAGTAGCCTGGAGATATAGTCTGTAACATTGAGAAAACAGTGTCCAACTTAATTTATCGACAGAAATTGGTTCAGGATTTCAGTACTTGACGAAAACAGTTCCCTTCAGGAAGTCTGCAGTCTAACTGAACCAGACTTTATCTTGTTTTCTTTCATTTGTGTCATTTGATTTTACATTTTTATGTCCACTGGCCAAAGTCTTAAAAGAAATAATAAAAAACAACCCCTGTGTTATCAGGCTTAATCACAAATGATCAGAAGCATGATGGGGAGAAGTTCTGCAAACTATTTTAGATAACATTTTCTTTTTGCGTGTCTTCTCTCCATATTTCACCATATGTCTCCACTGCTTTCTTCCTTTCTCACAGAGGTCATGACTCAAAGTGTCTGGCTGTTTTATCAAGTGGGATTTTTTTTTTTCTTTGTTCAGTCAAAGACAGAAGTTTCCAGTTTCCAGAGCATTCCCTCTAAGCTCCCACAAACCAGACTTCTTTGTTGAAGCCTGATGCCGAAGCACTGGAAAAGGGACATTCAGGTCCTTATGCAGAATAAAAACACTTTGAAAGCTTGAATAATATTTAGACTTAATATTTAGGACAAAAAAACAACACAGGATAAGTAGCAGACCCTTGATGTGATGCCAAACTCTTCTTAAATCAAACCAGCCTTAAGAGATTGAGCCCAGTGACTGCGTGTAAAGTGAAGTCGAATAAATTGAAAACCCAAAATTGAGTTTTCAGGAAGATTACACAGGAAATGATAAAAACCTTTGTGACCCCATCACCTGGAATTCCAAAAATAAAAGCAGATGACAAGGTGGAGGCAGAGAACACAACCACCCAGCTCCCACACTGCAGCGTGTTCACAAAAACAACCACTTTTTAAGTGATGTATTTTTCCTTTCTTTTTCAGTCATATTTCACCTTCTCAGATGACGGTGTGCTCAATCATTGAAGTATTTCTTTTGACTGTAATTTCTCACATTTCACTATTGAATCCAACAGAGCTCCTTGAAAATACATTTGCAAACATGAAATCATCTTTGAGCTGTTGGCAGACATGGATTCATTTCTCCACTTGTTATCTTTTGTTACAGCCCCTGGTGTTGCAACTACAATTCTGTTTCAGTTTGTCTGTAGCAAAAAAAGGAAAAGTGTACTCGAGCAATTTCTAGAAAGTCCAGAGACATTCAAGAGACATATATTTTTTAAGTATGGTCAATAGTGAGGCAGCTAATGCGAAGGTATTCTGACTATGAGTGTCCCCAGACTATCAGAGGGCGGAGATCTCTAATTGTCTGGTGGCGAGACTAATACTTTTCATGCTCAGGCTGTAAGTTTCTCTCTCACCTTACCATTCACTCCTTGCACGTATGCTCACTCACTGCCTCTTGGTGTCATTGTCTGGGTAGGTCAATTGAGTCAACAGCTGATTGACAATCAACCAATAGCACAGTGACACCCCGTCTGTCAGCCGATCTTACTGCTCCTCATTTTATATATGGTTCTTTCTCTGCTGTAGTTCTTTCTTGCTGCTGTCGTGTGTGCCCTCCACCTCCCCATCACCACCCACTCTTTATGAATTCATCAGCCTCATACACCTCTGCAACCCCAGAGTCAGCAGCCATCAGCACCACCAGTGTATGGAGCAGCACAAATCATCTGTTTATCTGTACTCTAATATTTAGTATTAAAGGTTATCTTTACTTCAGTCTTCTGTCTCTCGTGATTAAGATGACATTTCCAAAGCCAAAAAATTATGATTTTGGCTCTTAGTCCCCCGTATGAGTCAGCCTTCAAAAATTACTGTCATGCAAATGGATTTGATCTTTTGTTAGATCCCATTTCGTGGCAAACCACAATTTCAGTTTGTTTCACAAACTATATAAATTTGAAGTTTCCAAGCCAAAGCTTAGATAACTCTGATGATGTCATCACAGGTTGTTATGTCAGACTCGATAAAGTTCCTTCAGACTCAAAGAAGTTCTACAGTTCTTTTCACAGGCTGAGTAGTTCTCCTCAGCCAACCTCATGAGTAAAATAGCTTGAGAAGTGGTTGTGCTGTTTTAGACTAATTACCAGAGGGTTATTAATGATGCAAAGCTGGCAGAGAATGTACTTGTACATTTTGTTTATGCATTATAATGGATTATAAGGGCTTTTACACCATCAACAAAAGATTTATTTGCCATTAGAGTCATTACTTGGAAGTTCTTATTTTACTTTGTGCACCTTTTTTAATGTGATTCCAAGGTTTATGAGCCCATATTTTCCACCTGTAAAATCATACAGCTGCATATGCCAAGTAAGACAAAACCATTGCAATAAATTTACAAAAGAGGAACCGCAGCACAAAATTAAAGGCAATGTTAGTATAACAGTAAATCACATTAGTGCATTCATCAGAAATGATGGTTATTCCTTTTGTAAGCTTTAATCTCAATTCATCTTGTTATTGGTGGGCTCACAACAAAAACAAGCAATATTATATGGCATTCCAAAAAGCTGACTTTATCTCAAGTTTATAAAAAAAAAATTCATCCACACTTTTTAAGAGGAATTTTTTGATAGGAACAGTGAGTTCAAATCCAGATGATGAATACACTGAAAGTCTTATCAAATAAACTCCATGAAAAACGTATATCATCAAAAATAGATGAGTTCGAGCACAATCCTTTGCTGGAGTCTAGACCCTGGTGGATGGGAAGATACTGTAGGTCAGTGATGAAACATGATGTTTGGCTTAATCTCCTGGGACAGATTGAAGATCACTATGCTGCTCATTGATTGATCTGAAAATCAGACTCAGCACTGAAATTTAAAAAGCAGTGAAACTTAAAGCTGCTTTAATCAGTATTTTTTAAATATAGTGATGCATCTAATGACTCTGTGTGATATTAAAGGGATAGTGCACCCAAAAATGAAAATATTGCCATTATCTACTCACCCATATGCCGATGGAGGCTCAGGTGAAGTGTTAGAGTCCTCATAACACTTGCGGAGTTCCCGGGGGAGAGGGGGCACCGCGTTCATGTGTGTTCACGTGCTTTCGCTGGTCTCACGCACAAGTGTGCACACATGAACGTGGTGCCCAGAGAGGCAGTTACAGCTACAGGCTACAGTGAGGCTTAAAACAGAGTTTAAATGACATTTTTCCAAACAACTTTTAATGTCGGGGCTTCAGGACACTTGGATCACTACAGTCGAGCAGTTTGGAGATATTTTGTGCTTTCAATTATGTGTTTTTGGATGTTTGAATCTGGGGCGCTGTAAGCCCGCCTGGGATCTCCGCAAGTGTTGTGAGGACTTTAAAACTTCACCTGAGTCTCCATCAGCATATGGGTGAGTAGATAATGGGTGAATTTCCTTTTTGGGTGGACTATCCCTTTAAAGGGATTGCTTGTAGTGATGAACACACAGGAAATGATCCCCCTATTCTGCAGTTCCCTTCTGCTTTTTCGCGCATCAGGTCATTGTTTTGGTTTGACAACCTCCACACTTTCTGTTTTGTCACCCAAGTGTGAGTGTGTGGGGTGAGCAAGACCCACGAGTGAATCATTTTACCAGTTCAATATTTGGGAATGAACAAAGAGGCAAAAACAATTCTGTCTCCATTTTGTATTCAGATTCTTTTAAAATCTAGAAAAGACCAGCTTGGGTTTCAAAATCAGTCAGCAGGAAGCAGTTAAAATATAAATGCATTTACACTTAAAAAATGTACCATGAAAATATGTTTATGCGTAAAAGATAATAAGTAGGCTAGAAATAATTAAAAGTCCAACACAGTTCTTATAAAGGTTAGTTAAAATTAATAAAGAATGTCCAGCGCCATCAAGGAGGAAAAGCGGGAGAGTAAAAGGAGGGGGGATTTTGCTCAACAACGTCATTGTCTTCCCACTTGTTACAGCCCTTGTGGGTCACTACTGTTTGCCACCGCGTCTTCGGGCTCTGCCGCTGTCCTCTGACCACTAAAAATAGACTATCTATATAAAGATGGGCAGTGCATCTCCACTTACTCCCACTGTACAATTATGAGGTCAAAATATCTAATATGATCACTGCCTTCTTACACTGGTGCCGTCATTTGGATCCATGGTCTGTGCAGTAGCAATCTCCATGGTATCAAGTTCCCACCCATACACCTATCCCACCAAATGACTGAAGAGCTGTCACAACATCCATTTTCATATACAGTCCATGTTCCAAAAATGATGATACCTGGAACAGAGCAAATAAACAGCAGTAAACAGGCTACACCTCGGCTTCCACCCAGCTCACGCCTCTATGCCACAATGTTAAACATTTCCCAAAGGACACACACGGTAGGCAGAGCTCATCACTTTGCTGTTGCCTCTATGTCGCATTGCAACCCTCTGGACTTTCTCTCAGCCGGGCGTATGGTTTTCCTGTCCTCCGTCTTGTTGCCCTCTCACTCTTGTTTCTCTCTATGCTTGTACTGCTTGTTTCTCTGGCTGCTGTGGGGTAACGATGTTGACCTGCGTTGCCTGGGGAGCGTCACCTGTCTTAAATTGCTGGTCACCATGGTTCAGGATTGTTGCTGGGGTTTTCCTTTCCTTCCTCCCCTGTGAATCTATGAAGCTGTGCCTGTATATACACTGAGGGCGAGACATAGGCTACACCAATCAATCACTACAAGCACACCTGGTCCTCACCTTTGGACCGCAGATGTACCTGGCACTGTACCCCAGGTTCATCATTCCCCTCTTTAGTCTCATGCCGCTGTCTCCTCAAGCATGCCCTTTGTTCCTGGTTGCTGGTCTGAACCCCTGGGTGTTTCTCAAAGTCAAGAAAGGATCCTCAAAAGGTCGAATTTAAAGAAAGCTCCGCCATCTACCCCCGCCGGGGACTGTGCCAGTGTCAAGAATTTCACAGAGGACTGAGTCCTCCTTTCAGAGAAATTCCAAGCATGCATGTGTGTGTCCTCTGTGGGTACAAAATCCCCACAATTCTTTGCACATGATTTGCTGCCACAAGTTTTTTTCAATGAAACCTGCACCAGCAGAGCTCTGCAGGATATTTAGATAAATATGTCATTTATTTGGATTAATATCTCCAGGAGTTTTTTTTTTTATCATACAGCCGTGAAAAAATATTAACAGCAACCTCCTAATTTACACTTTCCAATGTGTCCACTGCTGAATAATAAGATTTTTAAAATAACGCATCACTCATTTGTTTTTACACATTATTACACAACTCCCTCAGTCTGCTGAGGGTTAATGATGTACATCTGGGGACACTTGTTAGCCTGTTTCAATGTGTGTTCACTGAATGCTAGGGAGGACTCTTACCTTGCCTTTGCAGGATCCTTGACTTTGAGAAACACTCCGTCTTGTAGTTCCACTCTACCAATAAATGTCCTCGTGTGGGACGGGACATCCTCCCCTCTGGCCATACCACTGGGCACCATCAGCACCCTGCTCACCAGGCAGCGACTGGCTCAGGCCACAGTCAATCAATCAGGTGTACGGGATTACTGTAGTAATTTAAGTTGTGAGTTTGCGGGAGTCAAAAGGGCAGAATGAGTGCTAATGCCTGAAACATGAAACAAGCTAATAAAAAAAAGTACTAAAACTATGCAATAAAAGTTGATTGCAAATAATTAAAATCACTCTTCCAACCTGCAGACTTGCACAGCAAACCAAGTTCAGGCAATACATACTCATTTTCTTCCTTACAATATAAAGATGTAGCTTTGGTTTCAGACGTAGGGGGCACACATGCAGGCAGACATTCTTCAGACAAGAAAAATGCTGTAGTCTGAGAGGTGAAACCCAGGGCAAAGAATATCCACGTATCACTCGCTGCTGTTTGAAAAGCTAATTACTTTGAACCCGTGGTAATATGCGAGAGCATGCAGCTCAGATTAACATAACGTTTTTATCAGCTCCTCTCCTTTGTATTTTGGCAGCCTGACAGTGCGAAATATGTTATCTGACAGTGTTTGAAGGATTAGGTGCATAATGTTTCAGAGGAGACAGCACACTTTTTCTTTTTGACTTTAGAGAAAAGTGGACTCTAGTGGACATGTTCTTTATCAGTTCAAACTGTAACTAAGGCATTTAAACAGGCAGCAACTGGTAGCTCAATGCCACAGTGCAAATACTGGTGCTGTGCTTTGACAGTGATCAGGCTTTCCACTGCAGTCTCTGATAACTGTCCTCAGCACTGCGTGCGACTATGGCCTTGGACCTGTATTTGTATCTGCAAAGGTCGATTTCAAACTCCTGACAAAAGCTACAATTTTGTAATCATCACAATCCATTTTGTATTTGGAAGACAGATTTTATATGTTAACAAAATGTGCTTTACAAATTACAGTGCGCACAGATTGCTTTCAGGCCTGTTGTATAACGCTGTCATTGAGGCCTTTAAATTTCTGTACCATCTGACAAAACGATAACAATCCCATCACACCAATTATCCAGTGCTATTGGACTTGGCAGAGCTACTTTGTCGTGATTACTCTGAAAAGCTCAAGGGAAAAGGTTCCATACAGTACTGTGCTATTTTTTATCTTTTCATTATCACCTCACTCCAAAAATAACACAGTCTGCTTCGCTTATAGATTGGCAGAAACACAAGAAAACAGGTCACTTTTCATAATCAGTGAAATATAGTGGAAATAGAGGTGCCCACCCTCAAAGGAAAATAGACCAATTTAGGCCTTGAGCCCGAAAAGAGCACAGATATTGCAGCCATGACGCATGCCAGGCACTTAAAATGGTACTATGTAATTCCTGACCCTGGTATACAGTGCCCCAGGAATAAGTACTAAAACCTGGAAATGAGTTAGCATTTAACACTCATGGTTCCCTAATTCAAAGTCAACAGGTTTTTCGGATGGGTTTTTGGGAAGATGGCTGATATAACGTTTCTATGTGTTTTATAAAAGACTTGCTAACAAGTGGCTAATTGGGACCACAGGACGTCAGCATACCAAGCCACGCCGAACACGGCTTTACAGTTTTGTTATAATTATGAAAAGGGTGCACATTTGTGAAGATTATCTCGCTGAACAAAACATCTAAGCATCATAAACGTTTGTTTGCCACAGAGCTTGTTTTCAGTGATAATCCAAAAATCCAGTGGAAATATCGAGTGAATCAGTGCAATGCCAACTTTCGTGATGGTCTACAGAAAAATGTAATTTGTGATTTGTTGCAGTGATCCCTTGTGTCTTTTCTGTCTTTTATCACTTTTAAAAATCATTCAAGAATCAATCAACCAAGAAGGGGAACTGTGGAGCATGTTCCTAAACCTCGACACACTGCTAGATTGAAGAGCAAACACTATAGTGGCTGCAATCAAGGGGGGAATTTAGAAATAAGAACATCCCTACACACAAAGTGTTGGGGCTGAGGACTTTTGGAGCAGCTGTGATAACCCAGGGTGCATCAGGATGCATTCCCATTGACGAGCACCTGCAGTAGCTCCAAATTTATTAAAACAAAAAAGCAGTAGCAGGACTACTGTCCTTCAGGCAGCATCAAAGACCTCAGGTCTACGTGCTATGACTGTGAAGGTGAATTTAACAGAAAATGTCAAATGTCAATCTAATCACGTTAGATTTCATTAGTAATACATCTCCAGACTTGCCTGACTTCATCAATCTTATTTTATTGATATCTCTTTTATTTACGCATTAGGAAGTCAAAGTCACTTGTGGGCAGTCCCAAAGAGAACAAGTCAACTTCCTGGCTAGTGAACAGCAGGTATGCCTTCAGTTATCTGGAAATATTGTCCATTTTAAAGTACAGTAATGCAAGCAAATAAACACAGAACAAACAGTTTTAGGTTCCAATGACTGTGGCTTATATAAAAGCTAATAAAGACCCTGGTGATTTCCAGCCCCATAGTTCTTTATCAGACAAGCAACACCAGAACCAGTTGTTGCAAGTTGCAGTCGGTTGCCATCTACAAACTCTACATGCCACGACATCACCCACACTAGACCTTTAATGTGTGGGTAAACTGAAATAAAGCCATGACCTGCTGCTTATATTTTGTATTTTATGTATTTTAATCAGTACTCCTTTTATTTCACTTACTGTCTATTATTTGTCATATAATAACATTGATGGTCAAGACAGTGTGGTTCGCAGGTTTCAGGATGCTGGGACCCCAAGACACAAGAGCAAATAAAGTGAGAGTCATTGCTAGCCCAAAGACACTGGCAAAGCAGCTCCTCCAATGCCAGGGGGCACTGTGCTGCAAGAGTGGGCCTCTTTCAGACATCATGTATGGAGTGTATGATTAAGTTACTACCAAGCGCAACCTTCCATGGCTGAAAAATGACTCAGAAGTGCCAAAAACTGCAGTTCTTCAAATGTCCACTCAAGGCTGGCTGTAAGAACGAGTCCATCCCCATATACCCTCATGTTAAAATGTCCAACTTTACATGAAATAAACATAAATAAACATGATTACAGCCTGGCAAATTTCCCTGTTCATCATCCCGCTTTTAATTGTGCAATGGGTTAACATTTTAGTAAGGCTTAAAGTTAAGCTTAATTAAGGTCGTGGCTGCTTTGAGTGACAGGTAGATGCCATCCATTGACAAGTCCCTACGACATTGACAACTGGTCAGGTAATATAATCATGGTGTAACCACAGATTTTCAGAGTATAGGTGTAGCTGTGGCTGTCGCTATACAGCATGTTTTCAGTTCATGAAAGTTAATAATGTTTCTGTTGCCAAAAAAAGTCTTGTTCAGAGTTTGGTTGTGCTCAAAGACCTCTTGAGGGGTCGGATGTTCAGTATTTCTGTTACGTACAATTTGTTTTCATAGTTTTAGCCAATTTCTTTGCTAGCAAAAATCTGCATTAGCATTAGTATTATCACAGTTAACCATAAGTGTATAAGCAGTGTGCTAACGAAGCTAGCAGCTCGTCCAAATATAGTCACTTCTGGCTCCAAGGAAATAAGAGAAAAAATGCCAAGCTTGAGGTTTCAAAATAAAAGAGCTGACCTTTTGGTGGTTATTTTTTGGTTACTACACAATATACCTACTGTAATACCCTTTGCCTCCACCTACAGCAGCCTTTAGGTGGCTCTTCTCAAGGACTTCCCAAATCAAAAGGCCATGGAAATCTTTTTCATGAAGCTCACTAAAATGTTCCAAGTCCAGCAAAGCACTAAATAACAGCAATGATAATATATAAATAAATAGCGTTATTTCAATGTCTGTCCTGTAATATTGGCCCAACAAAAAAACCCCTCTAATTCCACAGGTAACTCTGAAAGAGATGTTTCAGAATCATATTTGAATGAAAGTGTTCATGAGTAAATATCATTTCGTTGCTGTAGTTTACCACATAGAGGGTAATACTGTAACATAGTTAGAGAGTAAGGTGCAAAAAAGTCAAGAAAAAGTTCTTTGCAGTCCTAGCATCAGTTAATTACATTTCAGTCAGCGGGGTGCAGTAGGTGAATTCATTTATAGCCTGAGTATAATAATGTGGTCTTTATAATATGGGAAATCATCACGCTGTCACGCCACAAGGTCAGAGTTACTGGCTTTACAAAGAAACACTTGTACTCTTAGACATCCACAAGTACACAGATGGCTAATTGGTCATTACAAGAACAGGGGTTAGCTAATACCTTTCCATCACCTGGTTCACTAAGCTCTCACCTGTAGATCTTCATCAGTAAAGATGAACCCTGGCTGACATCCAACCCACTTGAGTCGCCATGTGTCATCCACCTTTATATAGTCTTTGGTTTCCATGGTGATTGTTAGGCTTCATGTAGAGACAACAACTAGCAAAAATAATGTGAGAATTTGGTGCTGCAGTTCCAACCCTCCAAATGCAAAGGAGGGTATTAGGTATATAAGAGGAGACAGAGGTGCTAGAGGGCAGCGTGGGGTCAGAGTGAGTCGCTGCAGTCTCTCTTTTAGTTTCAGTGCTCAATAATTCATGTAGAGGCACTCCAAATACATTCTGCATAAGTTCTGCTATAGCTGAGTTTTGACTGAATTCTAACTCAACACATTTCAGATTTCAGCTATAGTTTGACATCTTAGATTTTTTTCAATACTTTGTATTGCAAACACTCCACCAGAGCGTTCATTAAAGTTTCATTATTTTTTAACAAACCTAACTTTGAACTTTTTCCACGCTGTCTCTGCACCACACAGCACCTAAGAGCATTCATACGCTCAGTGAAATTAAGTGATTTTGACAGATTTTGGCAAATATTCTGTGTTTGCAGGGATGTTTTTTTTTCCTTCAGAAGAAACTTTAGAGTTTGGTTTAAAAAGTGGCTGTCTGGTGTGTGTTTGCTTGGTTTGCTTTCACCACCAAGAACCTGTTTCCTCCATCTCTCTACTTCACCTTCAGGATGTCCTTGTGTGTGTGTGTGTGTGTGTGTGTGTGTGTGTGTCTTTTATAAACATCAGCAGGTGAGCTGCTAACAGAAAAGAAAGACGCTATTCTAATCTGACATCAGGGGCACACACTGCCTTAACACACACACACAGATATACACGCCGGGAGTCTTGTCTTACACCGCTGTTTGGGTATGAGTCCAATCAAATCGTGGTCATTGCCAGTGAATGGTTCGACCCGCAGTGCTTTGGTCTGAGTCTGCGGTCTCATCTGTCTGCACGCACACACACACAGCCAGAAACACCAGCCCTGTATGAAATGTAATCTCAGCTTGACATCAGACAGAAATCAATGACACCTCTCTCTCTCTCTCTCTCTCTCTCTCTCTCTCTCTCTCTCTCTCTCTCTCTCTCTCTGTCTCTCTCTCACACACACACACACACAGAAACACATGGATGCAGAGCCACCCTGTGGGCCAGTTTAACTCATCAAGTGAATCCCACACTGCAGTTGTGTCCATTAGTGTGGGTCCAAAACAATGGATCCCTGCCAGCTTCCCACCTCCACTGCTCCATCTCTTTGCTGTTCCTCTGTTACCTGAAAGCACCCACCCTCAAACTTCTGGAAGTTTTTTTTTTCCCGGTAAGACACTATACACAACAGTCTGAAAGTTGTGTGACACAGTTGTTACTTGCAGCTATTGCTCGGATAACAAATAAGAGTAACACACTTTTTAAGAATGTCCATCCTAAAGGCCTTTACACCGTGGGGGCATGATAAATAAATGACTCGTTCTATCCAACAATTTTTTGATGACTTGTGGGAGGAGCTGTTGATGACGCCGCACGCGCGAGCCACTGGCAATGGATAAACAGGAAACAGCTGATAGCAGGAATTAGTGAGCAGCTAGTAGCAAGAAGGAAACGCAAACTTGACAGACACTGTAAAGATGAGCAGCTGGGGAGACAAGGAATTGTGCGCCCTCCTTGTCCGCGCAAACAAAGATGCTATTAACCATCAGATGACGGGGACGGTGAAGGATGGGCCAACTTATGAGAGAATCACAGAAGGACTGACCAGCCGCGGCTTCCCTCGTCACGTTATGTCACGTGCTGAGCTACACGTTTTGTTACTTGCTCACGCCCCCCATTGCCCATGCTGAAAGAAGACTGATTGAGCTTTCCGGCAAATCTGCACAATTCCTGTTTAAAAAGGACTTAAGTTTGCAGTGTTTGTCAGACCTGTGGAGCCTCCATGTTGCTGTTTTATAATCCTCATGAGTATATGCAATTTTTTTGCTGCATTATACATAATGTAAAACTTCAATTAATAGCCGGGCCATTTAATTGCTTAAATCACTGAACTCAACAGGCTTATATTTGGGACAGGCGTCCATATGGGACAGGCCTTAAATCCTTTTGCACAAAACTTTTGCACCCAGCATACTGACAGAACACCACTTTATCCTGTTAAAACAAAATTCATCACTTGGATTAATTTTTCTAAAAATCACTTTTGATTCTTTGGATTAGTGGACCTTTACAGACTAAAGGAAAGTAAACAACTTACCGGGTAATCGAGGAATGGACACATATTCTGACTTTATGACAGCTTCAGCAGAACGGAGTCACCACTTGTAAATCTGAATGACTTACAGTGTTCTCTGGTGCTTATAGTTTCAGTAACATAATATCACTCAAGCTAACGATGTGTAGCATCACCATATCGACAAAAGTTAAACATTTATATTTGTATGTACAATCGAAATAGCTAACTAATGTTAGCTCATGTGAGTAGTCCACAATTCGGTTTTATACATCTAAACAACTTCTATAAAATGAAACTGCTTGGCAACCAGACCGAGCTTCTAACTGAGACGGGCCTTTATTTGTCAAAAGGTGTAGCCACACCAGGCTAGCAAAAGGGACTGTGTTAAATCTGGACGAGGCTTTTAATTGAAGCTTTATGGTACATACATAAATGTCCTGTTCTGTGTGAGAGTACTCGTGAGAGAAAAATATATGAATGCATCAATAAGTCAGATGGAAGAAAAATACCCCAGTGTGTAAAGGCCTGTAGGCTGAATTTCATTCTCTCATTAGCTGCTTTTCATTTATTTTGAGGAAAAACAGTTTTAAGTTTCAGTTGAAAAAATATTTTCCTGCGTGTGTGTGTGTCTGTGTGTGTGTATTGACTTGAACTAAATCTGTGACATCATCTTTTTCTTCTTCTTCACCATTGCATTCTGATCCGTTTAAATGTAGGATTGCCATGTATTTTCATCATTTCATTTCTTTATCCCCACATATTCTCCCACTGCCATCCTCTAGCACAGCTTCAGGTCCCTTTAGAATCAGTACAAAACAGTTAGCTAGTTAACTTTTTGTTTGGTATACCCGGTTAAGACATTTCATCTTCATCATCCTTTTCTAATTCTAACCTGTGCGTACCTCTCCCATCGCTCCCCCTTTTTTTTAGGACACCATCTGGGGCTTCAAGTTGGCTTGGGTGACACAACATCTGTGACAGATTCCCCACAGCGAGTTTCCCTTTTAATCTGCCCCAGACCAATCTACACTATATTCCAAACATATATCTGTACAGCTTACTGTCATAGACAAGTGAAAGATGGCAAAATGGTTCAAACAGGGATAACGGCATGTACTTTTGTCTCTCCTTGAAGGCATTCATGCTGTTGCACTTAGTCTTACACACAAAAGGTTGTGTAAAGAATGAAAAACGAGAGCTTAAGAGAGAAGTTTAAATGTTGGATTTTTGGTCTCGGAAAATTTAAGAAATAGTTGGAGGCAGTCATCAAATTCCATTGTCAGAAAGGTGAGGGGGAAAGGGGGTTTTCAAAGCTGTCTGGTAATCTGACAAGCACTTTGAAGCATATTTACCTTTAAACCAGAAAACCTCTACTCCCTGAACCCATCCCAAACAACAAAATGCCACTTTTACACTTTTAAGCTATTTTTGTGTCGTAATCCTAATGAGTTGAGGTCCACATAACTCTGGGAAAGATGCAGTAAAACACAAAGAAAGTCATCAGACTTTTTATTTTAACAGTCACTACGAAAGGAACAAGTCCACTATCTTGAAACAAGGCAGACTGGCGGTTCTCTCCGGTATCAAGAAAATCAGTCTGGTTCTTACCCCTTTGGCCTTTTCCTTCTCAGGAGAAAATCCATTTCTAAAAACATGTTAATAGATTTGATCGTCATTGCGACTTTAAAGATTAGATTTTTTAAAAACCACGTCACTCCCTGGCCTCTTTTAGCCAGATAATTGCTGGTCTGTATTTCCTGCTGCTGCTTTTCCAGTATTTATAACCATGTCTCATTTTTGATCTCTGAAATGTGGCAGGATTGGGGCCAGGCTGCACAGATTGTTTGAAGGTGTGATAGCAATATGAGCAATGCGTGATTTATTTTGCACCCAGATCCATCTCTGAATTCATCCTGGCATTATGGGATGATACAAACTCATATAAGATAGGACATAGAAACGGGAAAATGATGAATCTACCTGAACCCATATTATGACTTTCCCTGACTTCAAATTTCAACGGAGCCTCCTGCGGTTCTCCTCTTAGGAGGAGTAATGAATTGCGTTATGATGGGCTGCAGATGTGCGTTCAAACTCACCGAGAACAAAACAATCTGTTGTTTTTGATTCAAATCCCTTCCCAACCTGGTGGAATGATTTATACACACTCAGTGAGCTGACAGCGGTGCTTTTAGATGCGAGTGTGGAGACACTGCAGAGACATGTCTTTATTGAGACTGATCCGTGTGGGAGGATTGACTGTGATTGTCTGTCAGCGTAATGAATGAACTGTGACGGCTTTCCTTACTGGCTAACTAACACTTACATAACTCCAGCTCTTGTTTTTCTCTGGCATTTTCTTTGTGTTTTCCTACTGTCTTTGTGCTGAGAGCAGCTTTGATGTGGCCAATAAGTCAGATCCAGTAATGAAGCATTCTAATTAATTCACACTGAAAGAAAGCCTCATTTGGCAATAATAATAACCCACCCACAGAGTTAAGTGGACCAGCCTGACGTAGAGTCAGGCTTCTTACCAACCACATTGTCCTGGAGTTTACATTTTGCCAGGGGTGGAGTGCTTTGTTTAAAGGTCCAGTGTGTAGGATTTAGAGGGGTACGTTAGATAAGGGATATAAAATAATAAGGATGTTTTATTTGGTATATAGTCACTGGAAAATAAGAGTTACTGTATTTAAGTTACCTATGAATGAGCTAGGGAGCGGTTCCTCCTCGGTTGCATGAGGAGATAAGTCGGACAGATTGTTTTTGAAGGAAGCAATTTGCAATCCTCACTGCTAGATGCCACTAAATCTCCCTAAATTTACACACTGGACCTTTAGGTACAAGAGCACACCTATAACATGCACATGGTTAAGTTGTGGCTTCTTCCAAAAGTTTTGTGACCACTGCTCCTAATGAGAAGTTACATAATATAATCAAATTTTAGTATGACTGACCACAGGATCAAATGTTAGATGGACTGTATGTATAGTTTCCATCCATCCTGCTTATCCTCTTGAGGGTCAACCTGCATGTCTTTGGGCAGTGGGAGGAAGCCAGAGTGACCGGAGAAAATCCCAGTGACACGGGGAGAATATGCAAATTCCACACAGAAGGATTCCCTCCTGGGATCGATCCAGGAACCCTCTTGCTGTGAGGCAACAGTACTAACCACTACATCACTGTGCCACCTGTTTAGAATATTATGTCTTTATGTCGGTAGGTAGTTCTTAGCTGTGAAACCCCTTTGGTGACTGGAGTTTGAGGGCAAGGGGTTCTGTTCTAACTCATAAAGCAAACTGCTGTCAAGGAACCACACACTGTATTTACTTATTGCTAATTACAACTTTTTACAGCTGTGCTTCAGCATAATCTGTTAACAAGAAACACGCCCAGGACCTGTAAGAGCTACACTATTTTTCATTGCTGTCCTGCTCTGTAGCTACTAATGCACACCAGATGAATACTGTTGAAAGAGATGGTGTACCCCCACTAATTTCAGATACATTTGTTGTAGAACCGGGCTTATGTTATTGTCACTGATGCTAGTTAGCTAGCTAGCATTAGCAGAAGCCAAGCTACTAGCCAGCCCGAGGTGGGTTGACTTATGTAACAACATGGTACATTTTACCTATTTAGATTTTTCAAAAAATGAAATGATGCCTGCTGCCTTTTCAACATATATAACACCTCCATCTTTGATTCATAGGATTGGAGGCTCTATGGTGTTCCATACAGGGCAAATATAACATTATTTTGACAGCATAAATGTCACAACATAGATGAAGAATTATCTGGTTATTTATTCTAAATTAGGTATAATCAAGTATCTGTGAAAAACCCTGTCAATGTGAGCAGAATGATGTGCAAACAGCATCTGTTTTGACAGATTTGAAGTAGCAGTTCTGTAAACGTGTTATATAATTGTCTCAATAAAGTTAATTAATTAAACAAAAACAAAAATCAACTTGCAACTGCAGTTTGAGAGTGCTACCAAGCAGTCGTGCCCTGGCATTGATGTTAAATATGCCCCTTGTAAAGCATTTACCTAATAAAAGGTAACTAGTCCATACCCATTGGTAGCTTTGTCACCTTCTACCTCTGCCAATCCTTAATGCCTATGTGCAGTTTGACATAGATTGACCACGTCAGTGAGTAGAAAAACGTGGGACAGACAGAATGACTGTCCCACTGTCCCTGTTCTACATATCTACCAAGTTTAGTAAAAATCGATATGGCGGTTAGGCCTAGATAAGAAATTAGCTCTCTAGCGCCCCCATTTTGTTTGATGGGGTTGATAATGGAGGGGTCCCTCAGATGCCTACAAAGTTGCGTGGTGATCAGTGAAACCCTTGAGATGTTATACACCTTTATGTGATGAGCCACACACAGACAGACAAGAGTTTTCGTCATTATATAGTAAAGATATATTAAAATGGTAATACTTCACCTGTAATAATATTATCATTTTGTACAGACAATGGACTACTGTATTGTGAGAAGCATGAATTAAGTCGAAATGTACATTTTCGCTACTCTAGTCATCTCCTCTCTCAAGCTGCAGCCAGGACCTGAGCTTCCCCTCCCTCCATTGTCAAGCGCTGTGGGCGCACTGAGCAAACCTGAAATGTAATAGGAACGTATGGCGTGGCGGTCTCTTGCTTGAGCGAGAATGAAAGAGGGGGAATTGAAGATTACACACATATAAATTTCATTCATAGCCTTTAAGTATTTTTTCAGCTATTGGTGCTATGGGTAATCTGTACCGAACCTCATCCGTGTACAGAGCACTGTTAGTCTATGTTACAGCTGGCAGCTACTGTCGGCTTTTAAGATGGAATGTTTGCTTTCATGTTACTCAACGCATGAGTAGACATCGTGAATCAACACACCTTAAATGTCTTTATGACCACTCTGACCATTGAATTGTCTCTCTTGCATGGCATACACTTTAGTGATGACTAGATGTACAAATGCTTAAAAAATGTATATCAATTTCAACCAGACTGTGAGAACCATGAATATTCTATTTCCTCACTTAGAGAAAAAAGGTGGTGGAGCATTGATCAGGTGCCCTCCAGCAGCACTTCACCTATGCAGTTCGCAGAGCATGTAAAAAGAAAGATCAAGACTCACTGTAAAATGTGTAGTTTTTATACGTCCAAGAATAACAGTTTTAATTAAGGGGTGGCTCTGTGGTTGGACACTCTGTCTATCAAGTTGAAGTCCCATATTGTAGCACTGTAGTCTACTATTTCAAGGTACTTGGCTTTTTTATTATATTTTTCGCCTCTGCTACATTTATCTGACAGCTCACCTCAGCTCACCCCATTGAGACAGCAGACCCCCTGCAAGCAATATTTTTCAGCATCAGAGGAAAGAAGGGAAAGCTGTGGAAAAAAATGTAGAGCTGTGAACTTAGTATTGAGTGCAGCTTTAAGACAGTCAGTCTTGTTTATTAACTGTATGACCAGTATATAATATGACGCAGTGTCACAGAGTAAACAACCCAACAGTGTAGTCTATTAGAATGAGCTCCGCCTCAATTAGGGACAACATTAAAATGTACTTTTGATACATTAAGTTATAATCCTATATGAATTTAATTACATCAGATCTAATTTTGATGGTATTTATGGCCAGCATTTTACAGGAAAGTTCATTCATTGTATTTGCATTGTTTAAAGGTAGTTTTGTCTGCCTTTCCTGTGAGGGATTCAAATCCTATATTCATGCTAAAAAAGGAAATTGTAAATCATGCATGTATATGCTGGACATGATTTAGTAAACAAAGGATGGTGCGCAGACATATTTAAATGCAGTAGATAGGTTTAATGATGAATTTGGTATTATTTATCTGAGAAAGTAAACTACATTGTTGACTTTCTTTTTAGATACTGTAGATCTATGTGCCATCAGTTGTCAGTGCACTGTAAATGGATCATGGATTTATAAGGGAGCTCAGTTACCCCATCGGCCAAATGTTGGTACTGCAACAAAGAAGCCTCTGCAGTCCAAAAGCTTTAAGGTGTGCTCACAGCTGCTGGCAACACATTTGCGCTGAACTCCTGAACACCTTTCACAATAAAAGCCCAGTTTAAATCACAAAGTATTTTGCTAAGAAGCAGGTCAACAACTAGGCTAGAACTAACCATGTAGTCCTATGGCTTTGCTGACTTTATCCAAACCCTCTCCTTCATGTTTCTGTAAAGTACTAACGAGTGGTAGAGCACTGGGTGCCCACAGACAGCCACAATAAGACTGTCCTCCATTTCTGACACTTGGTGTCAGAAGAATTTCAACCAGATCTCAATGCTGACAGGCTTTTGCAACACATTGTACCACACAATTTTGGCTGTCATCCATTGCTTGTGTCTTTGCATTACTCTCTATGTAATTTTGCCATGTGAAAAATTTGTTTGGCATTTGCTGTGAGTGCACCTTAAGAGCTGCAGCAGAATGGGCACCACTACATGGAAGCAAATTATCAGAGAGCCATGCAGTGTCTGAAATCGCTCACTTTTCCCCTCAATCACAACTCCTGTAACAAACACTCAGTAGTTTATTCTGTAGTGAGCAGCAAATTGAGATTTGAGACACTTTGTTACCATTATCATTCTGTGTCATTTTTGACAGGTGTGAAGTTGCATAACTGTAATTTTTGGTATCTATAAACTGTGAGTAAGTACAACCATTAACCACAGGTGTCACCAAATAAAACAAGGCAAACACATTTTAATCACAGTAAAACAGATGTTTTGGTGCCAGTAATTTCCCATGGACACAGAATATGTAGTGGATATAAATCAAATCTGAAAGATTTGGTTAGATTGCTCAAAAGTGGGCATGGCTGAGCACACACAGCTCATAGAATGCTGCAGGAATGTCATGTTTTTGTAGTCTGACATGGATATTAGCATCACCCTGGTTCCCTGTCAAAAAGCCAGTGGGATTTTTTTTTATTATCGCAGCAAATAAGCTCTGTGGCAAATTAAACTTTATGATACTTACATATTTTGTTCAGCGAGATACATACTGTGGTTGCATGACTTAGGTTGCCACCACTGCGAGGCTGTAAAGCTGTGTATGGCATGATAATGTTCTGCAGTCTCATTTAACCACCTGGCAGCAGCTGCGATTTTAAGACACAAAAGCTTCAAAATTCATGAGTGGGGTAGTTATTGATGTAATTTATGTCGTAACCAAAACATGAAAGTCACTTAAGCTGTTGTTAATCACAGACCTTATGTCAGGCATCTAACCTAAAAAACATTCTGCATAAACATTCTGAAGCTAGCCTATTACTTAGCCACTGAGATGTTTAAACCCGGAGTGACCTGGTTGACGCGCCTGACTTGAGTTTGATTTACTGTACGCCGTGTTGTGTCCGTATTGAATCCACAGCTTGTTCTCGGTTGCAGCAAGAACAATTTATTTCTTCCATGCAAGTGTGAACAATGTCCATTTAGTTCCAAACATTTGGCGCCTTAGCGGTCAAAAACCCTTTGCCTTTCCGGGTCGAACACCTGACGACAACAGTGACACCTTGTGTTCAAAACAGTGAACTACCAATTAAATCTTGGATTTTTTAATAAACATATTTGGCTCCTACACATTCAAAAAACCCACTGACTGTGTGTCGAGGGAACCTGGCATACTAAAATGCTAACTAACTTGCAGGTTTTAGGACTCATCCTTGCGCCGCTCTATTTCACTCTGCCTTTAAGAATCATAAATGTGAGTTCATTTTGCTGATTGAAAAGTTTTCAATTGAAAAAACTGAAAACGTTAACTAAAGCATCATTTTGAATGCAGGACACACCCCACCCCAAGGAAGGGAACAATGGAGCTTCCCAACTTTATTAGTGCTCTCTATTCTTGCTGTCCTTGCCCCTATTATTTGAAGATTTTATTGTACCTTGGCTGTGTTTCAAAGTTTTTTTTTTAAACGTGCATTCATTTTGAATTTGGCCTTATTTGTATTCCTCCGTCATTCCATCATTTCTTCTCCTCTCAGTCTGCTACACTGGAAGACTTCATCCTTTCATCCGCAGAACAAATGAAGAGCAGACAGCAGTCACTGCTGCTCACTGCTTCAGAATGAGGTTGCATTATGCATGTTGTGCACTCGTACAACATCAAATGGCATACGAAGCCACGCACACCTGTCACTATAAACACCGAACGCACACACATTGAGTCACACTCCATCGTGAATGTTAGTGAGTGCACATTGAAGGTGCATTTATCCATTCAGTCAAATTGCTATTTACAGCACGCTTAAGACTAATAAGATAAAGCACGTGATTTTCTGAGCAGCTGATAGATGCAGATGCCCCTTAGCAACTGGCCTGGCATTTAGTATGCTTAAAGAGGATAAACACACTAACACATGCAGTCATACACACAAGGGCAACAGAGCTGTCAGTTTGGCATGGATAATCTTCATTTGTGTGGGTTTTTTTTACCCTTTCTGCTTTTCCTCTTCCTTTTCTGCATCCCCCTGTGTGTGTGTGTGATGGCTAATGAGGTGGAAGTGGGTGTCATCCCGTAAACTCCTTAACGATCGCAGAAATCTGTGACAGGCGGTTGCACTGCATCATTTACTGTGTAAGCAGCAGATATCCAGTCCTGATCTGGCTCTAATAGCTGCTCATCAGCGCTCCCCTAATCCCTTTACAGATAGTCTGTAATTTTATGAGGGTGACCTTATACACACACACACACACACACACACACACACACACACACACACACACACACACATACACAACATGAAGAAGCATTGTGACCCCTGCTGTGATAAGATCCCACAGACACCCCTTATAAACTCCCAGCTACATTCCACGTAAACGCTCACACACACATTCCCGCGGAACAGTATTACGTAACAACCGATAATTCATTTTCAGTGGATAGTCAAGAAAGCATAAAGAGACCTGCTTGCTTTTCAACCGACATGTTTACATCGTTACATCTGCTCGACTCTGATAGGAATTCTTTGACATTTAATTTGGCCGTTAAAGCAAATGCATGTTGTCAGAGAGATTTGTGTATCTCTTGAGAATGCCAAGTGTCTTTTCCAGCAGCCATTTATCATTTCAGTGCTGCTACAAATATGCTGTAGTTTCATGAATACTACATGGCGGCTGCTCACCACATGGTCGGCCCATGGTCCGCCTCATTGAGTGGATAAACATATTGATTTGCAGCAAAGAGCGTCTCTATTGTTAGAAATGACATTGTGACCTGAGAGGTTAAAAGGTTACAGCAGTAAATACAGGAGCATAAAAGGCCTGTCTGAGTGGCCGTTTCTGCATAAAATCAGTCTGCCTGGAGGCCAGTGCTGATTAGATAAGTAGCAAAGGACAGAATGCGGGGGATAAGACTGCAGCTGCATTAGACTGAATTGACTGTAATTGCAAACTTCCCACTGGGAAAGACTGTTCAAGTTAAAATCCTACTGGTAATAAAACATTAGGATGTGTGGGTTGGATTTCTTTCCCATTTGCCTTATGTTTGGTTGTTATATAGCAGTCAAATTAAGCACCTAATTGATCTATCTGCATTTTAAGTGGTGAGAAAAAACAAGAAATATATATTTTCACACCAAAGGAGTCAGTGTATACATACTAATACATACAATACAAAGAATTTTCTGTTGCAGTTTCCTCAGCATTGACTGGCCTATAAGACTGACTGTTGTTTATTTGTCACCAATTTTCTCCCGCTCCGTATCTGATTTCCTGCTGTTTTCTTTAAAAAAAGCAGTCAGACATCGAACCTGCAAGCAGTTCAAGAGGAATAACTCAAACTGTTTCTTCCGTTCACACCAGAATACAGAAAAACAACAATCAAGAGGCTATCATTGAAATTAACCCATGTAACAAAGAGAGCGCATGTGAATACTCTCACATTGATGATTTGAACATTCCTATGTGGTTATGTCAAACCAATTGATGCCAAACCGTTTTGATGGACTTAATGATCGACCAACCAACCTACAGAGCAAACTTTAGAGCTACTGGTCGCAGCTAATAAACAGACACTATCATAAAGATGTGATGATGGCAGAGGTTCAATACCCTGAGTGCCCGCTATGCCCATATGGCTGCGCAGTACAGGTAAATGAATGGCATTTGAATCCAGAGCAGTGATGGCGGACTCCACCATATAGAAAGGTAATTAATTAGTATAAATTATAACCTAAAATTATAATCTAAGTATACACTGATTGAAGCTGAAAAATCTTCATTGATGTACAATGTATAATTTGTGGAGAACAAAATGACATAACAATGATCAATGGAAACCAAAATCATCAACCCACTGAGGGCTGGATTCAAAATCAGACTGAAAATTAAAGTATAAAATTAAAAACACAGGCTGATCTAACTTGTCTGAGTTTTATCACAGCAACTTATAATGTGACTCAGTAGTTTGTATGGCCCCCATCTGTGTGACCCTCCAAGGATATGCCTCCCGAGACCATCACTGACTCACCACCAAACCAGTCATGCTGGATGATGTTACAGGCAGCATAATGTTCACCACGACATCTCCAGACTCTTTCACGCCTGTCACATGTGCTCAGTGTGAATCTGCTCTCATCCGTGAAGTGAACAGGGCGCCAGTGGTGAACCTGCCAATTCTAGTGTTCTCTGGCGAATGCTGATGGCGCTGCACGGTGCTGGGCTGTGAGCACAGGTCCCACTAGAGGACGTCAGGCCCTCATGCCACCCTCATGGAGTCTGTTTCTGACAGTTTGGTCAGAAACATACATAGTAGCCTGCTAGAGGTCATTTTGTAGGGCTGTGGCAGTGCTCCTTCTGTTCCTCCTCACACACAGGAGCAGAACCGGTCCTGCTGCTAAGTTGATGCCCTTCTACAGCTCTGTCCAGCTCTCCTTGTGTAATGACCGGTCGCCTGGTATCTCCTCCATGCTCTGAAGATGTTCTGAGACACAGCAAAGCTTTTTTGACCGCATGTATGGATGTGCCATCCTGGAGGAGCTGGACTACCCATGCAACCTGATTGGGCTGCAGGTACCACCTCATGATACCTGTACTGACAAGGACACTAGCGGAACACAAAACTAGAGAAGAATGGAAGGACGGGGGGACCAACTGTTTGTGGCCACCACATGTAAAACCATTCCCTTTTAGGGAGATGTCTTGCTGTTGCCTTACCATTGCACCTGTTGTCACTTTCATTTGCACCAAAGCAACTGAAACTGATTAACAATCACTTGTGCTTCCTAAATAGATTGATATCCCTGAAGTTTAACTGAGTTGGTGTTAGACTGTGATGATGAAGCGTTCCCTCAATTCTTTTTGAGTAGTGTCAGATTCAGTGTTACTATTATTTTTTTTATAATGAAAGTATATACCAGCTCCTTTAAACCCCCTTTCCATTGTCACTCTTGTCTGCACTGAGTAAAGGTTTGGAATTTGATTTCTGTCCTATGTCCTTTTTTTACTTTATGCTTTATTTTACTGTTTCTTGTTCCCTATCAGCCATATTACAAGTTGCTTCACAATAAAAGTTCATAAATAACAATATAATGGGAGGCTTTTATTGTGAAGAATCTATTGGAAATGAATAGAATTAAGACAAGTCTATTAATACCACAAGGAGGAAAGTGAAAGCAGAAACAGCCACAGTGAGATGTTGATGAGGAGCTGCAGACAACAGACTCTTACTGCACCTCTGCAAACAGCTCACCTCCATGGTAAACTTCTTTTACCTGCCCTGCTGTGGAAAAACACATGCAGCAAAAATAATGGCACTTTAGCCGTGGATCACTGCCCACTGCTTTTAAACGTCATCACTTAAGGCAAGCCATCATCACTTGAAGACACACCTTCAAGAAGGTAGCCCTGTGGCAGGCGTACAAAGAACATAACCTTGACGCCAGAACCCCGGGTTTAATTCAGGTTAAATGTGGATAAAAAGGTAACAAAAAGTGATGCTTTAGTCACTATGCGTGGATACTGTCATGCATGACTGTCCATTTTGGTGGAAAACAACAAAAATATTAGCTGAAAAAATAAGTGAAAATTTGCCAATATGTTCAGTTTCAACATTTTTGCGATTTGCCAGGTATGTTAATAAACATTTCCTCATTATATCAATAGAACACGTATTTCATTCAGCATTGCATTTCCCTCAAAATGTGTTTGCTGTTTCAAGTAAGTTGTATACAAATGTAATTTTTAAGAGACAGGGCTGGTAGAGATCACCCAAAGCCAGTGGCAGTCTTAGTACATTTGATACTGTAGGCACATGTATGAAACAACCTTTAACATAACCTTCTTTCACATGAAAAAAACATCTTTAAAAAAAAAAAAAAAGCAAAATGCCTTCTACATTTCCTATTGGTCAATGGACCACAGAGTGCAAAGCCTACATTTTATTGTCTCCAAAATTAAAGTTATGGACCACTTGCCCTTCACTGAGATCCAATTCTCCCATCACAGTGTCACTTTGACCAGTAGAAACACAGAACCATCTGCTGCCGTAGACACTGTATGACAACAACACATCAGCGTTTTTAATATTTCCTCTAGGGATGTTACCACACAGAGTAAAAGGGGGAAATGATGGTGTGAAACAGCAGAGGCACTTTGTCAACCCGCTGAGTTAACGTTACTGTCATTAGCATCAAGCTAGTAAACAATGCTACATCCTCACAGTTGGACATAAAGTAATAACATTAACAAATAGCGGCGGGGCTTTTACTCACCACAACTGCAGAGGCTCCCAGTTTCAATTTGAAACAAACTACATTATAGACGGTGCGTTATTTATTAATCCCTCTGTGTGTTTATATATTTACTTTATATCTGCTCCGTTGTCTTTGTTACGTTAACATATCGCACCGTCATTGCAAAATCAACACTTGTTTCAAATTAAAAGCCCCTTATATCCTCGGCTAGAGAATCCCTCCATTTACTAAATAGGCTTTTATTCTGAAACATTTGTCAGAACTTCCTGTGGAAGATACAGTAACTTGACAGTTTACATATGGCTCTTCAAATGTAGCTCCTGCCATCTGCTGACGCTTTCAGGTGACTACAACAACATGTCGGCTGGCACATGAACACACACAGTGACTCAAATAATAGTGAAAGTGATAAAAATAGGACAAGAATAACCCGATGACATCACACACGCCGTGAAAGACGACCGGGGATAATTGGTGAGTACCAGCGTGTAGCGTGTACCAGGCATAATGCAAGTCCTGAGTCTGAAATATGTCTGTCAGCGAGTCCTACTCCACCTATTTAGACTCCACTGTAGACAATGGCAGCATTTCTCCGACCACGTAGCGAGCCACAAGCTCCGTGGCTTCCTTCAGACTGATAAGTTTAACGTTATCTCCGTTACTAGAACCAAACGACAGCCGTTGCTGTTTCGGAGCTGAAGGACCAGCATTCTAAAAGTAACGGAAGTAACTGATGTCTTGTTTGAAAATGTACTTGAGTATTTGATTACTCAAACAGCAAACTAACACGTTACTCGTTACTGCAAAAACTAATCAAAGTACTCTAACGCGTTACTTTGTAACGCAGTATACCCAACTCTGCTCATTACTAAGAAGTGGTCATACATGTACAGTTGTTAGGAAAACATGGCGTATAATTTTATTTATTTTATAAAAACAGTCCTAAATGTGATGGAGACAACAGCTGGGAGCAGAAGCGCTTGTCGAGAGCATCAACGTAACCATAAATCTTGCTTCAACTCAACTCTCACTCCTGCGACGTCTTCCCGCCTGCCCCACACTTACTGACTGAGGAGAAGAAGAGACACGGTGTTGTTACCAAAAGAGGAATGGACTGCAATTACTCTGAGAAGCATGCAGGGGAATGAATTACAATATTTTTGAATATATTTCTCGCCTTTCCCTGATGGTGTGAGAAAGTCGCTTAATTTGTTGCCGGTTCCTTTTTTCAAAAACAGTTGCTAAGAGGGTCGGAAAAGTCACTAAATCTAGCGAGAACGTCACCAAGTTGGCAACACTGAGCAAAATAAATGTCAGCTATAAATAGTAAGGACAAACTGGGTTAGATATGGTGACAGTCCAAAGGATTCTAACCTGAAGTGAAAACATTTTCAACCCACATGGACACATCTTCACCTCAGATTGCACCTCCCTGCGAGAATTTGCATCTATTCACATCCACTCATGTCTCAACATTGCAACATCGCAATAATTCTCCCTTTAAAATGTATTTCAATCTGAGCTCACCTTGAAAACCAGAGATGTTTTTTTCAAATTGACTATTTTTAGTTGAAATGCCAGAGTTAATGAGGAAGAGCACAAGAAAGAAAGGCTCCTATTCACCATTATAAATGCACTGTCCATCTGTAGCCAGTATGAGCATCAGCAGAAGGCCAAATACATTGTTTAGCTTGGCTTGTGCCCCCCACCTCCCCACGGCAGATGATGTTTGATGACTGTGCTTAGGTGAATTGCTGCAGTGGTAGGTGACATTGACCCTGGCACTATCCATTTAAAATAATGGACACTGGATACACCAGGGTGGAACAAATGGGTAGTGTTGGCTGTCTTTTTAGCTACTGATTTATACTGCACGTGTGTGTGTGTGTGTGTGTGTGTGTGTGTGTGTGTGTGTGTGTGTGTGTGTGTGTGTGTGTCAGCAGGGGTTGTTCTGTCACTGTGTAATGTGTCTCAAGTCCCAGTGTTGCATATCAGTTTGTGGCGCACGCCCCTGTCACATGGAAATAGATGGCACAGGGGTTAGAGAGAGAAAGAGAGAGAGAGAGAGAGAGAGAGAGAGAGAGAGAGAGAGAGAGAGAGGGCAGAACACATTTCCTGCATACCTCTCTCTCACCCGTTCTCTCCGTCTTCACCCTCCCACTTTAGGCTTCTGAGCGAGAGTGCCTCACTCGCAGTGCGCTCCTGTCTCTCCCTCTCTTGCTCCCTCTCTACCTCTGCTCTCTCTCTCTCTCTCTCTCTCTCTCTCTCTCTCTCTCAGTCAAAGGGGGGGATTCTCCGTAACCAGCTGTAGCTTAACGTGATCCTCTCTTCTCATCATCATTTCATTGATGTTCTCTTGTTTTTCTCTGCTAAATTAAATTACTCTGCTGTCGATGTCACAGCTGACATCCAGTGTTTGGATGCTACCAAGGTGCACAAAGGGTAGAGGGAACAGTAAAGAACTTTAACGCTGTCAGTGCACCTCTCTTGAATCTAGACACTTTGGATTGGTTTATTTGCTGTTGAGAAATTAGTGAACATTGGAGGAATCTTTCTTGTAGTGGATGACTCATTTAGTTTATTCCCCCCCTCGAGAGTACTGGATATAGATTTTTCTTTCCTTTTCTTCCACCTGCGTGTTTCACCTATCAAATACGCTGTAGAATCTATTGGGACTTTTATGGAGTGTGAAATTTTTGCAGTAAGTGTGAAGTTTGGAGGAGCCAAGTGAGACAAAGCATGGCTGAGTGTTGAACCCTTCTGTCCTGGGAGGCAGTTCAGGTAAGGCTGTGTGTATTTTAAATTCACTTGCATGCCCAGGTAGACTTGTAATTGTCCTTAAAGACGCATTTACATGCGTGCGTTATCGGGCTGTTGTGCTTGTCGGAGCAGACAGGTCCATTAGCAGGGACTGAAATGTAATATTAACCCTGTCTGACTTTATCTCTGTCCCTGGTGCTTTGAAACAGCATATGTCGCAAAGGAAGAACACTTCCTTATTTATCTCTGTCTGAGTGTTGACATCTTAGAATTAGACTAGGCGAAAGGAGACCTCTGTGACTGAGTAAAAAGTTCTCTGTGTTACTTCAACAGTTGCATCAACTCTGATACATTTGGCTCTTTCTGTAAACATAAGCTCGGGTGAGTGCGCTACAAAAGCTTGATCATTTTGCTGGTATACCCTCAGAGAGTGAGGATGTATTTTGTTATTAACCCCCTGAAATTCTGGTGGCGTAAATCAATTGATCAATCAATCATTTATTTGTCACATTAAATTAAACAAGGTAAAACTCCAGTGAAATGTAATCCTATTAGTTCTTTCAACCTGTGCACTGACGTTTAGTCCTTCTTGCCTCTTCTTACATTGTAGGCTGCTGCTTTATAATTGTCAATGTTTCCACACTGCAGCCCTAAGTTGTGTCCCGCTGTGTGTGTGTGTGTTCATGGCTTCCCGGGTGGTTCTGCTGTCTGGCTGTGGAATGATTAAACTGTAGTTTTGGGTAAATTTGCCTCACTCAGACAGAATACCACTATATAAGTATAGCTCTAATTTCCATTGGAAATTCTTTCCCCATTAGAATAACAATTGTATCAGTGTTAGGTGATCAAAGTGCAACTTTTACAGTATGTTTCTGTCATTTTGTCTCTCAAATGCTTTTCAAACATATTTTTGAATCAGACTGTGGCAATCCTCTTCACATCCACTCCAGACAGTGGCCGTCTGAAAAGTTGTGTAACCTCAAAGGGACATACCTCATAGTGATTTATATTAATGTAAATAAAAAATTGAATGCGCCAAAAGCTATTTTCAGAGCCGCCTTCTATGCTACGAGTAAAACGAGGGATTTCACTTTCCTCAGTATGAGTGAATTAGTCACGGAAGGTTTTTACCTCTGCAGGCATGCAAGCAGTCAGCTGAGAGATACAGATTTTACAAATGACTAGTAGAGATGGAGCCTGAAAAGAAGCTTTGCATTGAACACAAGCTCATTAAATCCTTCCCTAATGACTTCTTTTGTAACAAAAGGAGATTATGAATGAATTAAAAGAGGCCAGTATAGTTTCTCCGACATGACATAATTGCGCCCATTTATGTAAGGTCTAGTTGAATGAATTAAAAGTTCAAAGATGAATCCAAGTTAGGAGGTAAGGATGATTAGCAAATGTAATATGTCTGTTAAATTGCTAATCTCAACCCTTAAATTTCTGTTCCCACACATCCAGATATGACCACAGTGTCCATGGAGCCGGTGGGAGTCCTCGTGGAGAGGGGCGCCAACGCCACCGACCCCCCTCTGAGCTCACATGAGGACACAGCCGCCACCTTTACCATCGGCACCATCCTTTCCATCATGTGCCTTGTCGGAGGAGTCTCAGGGAACATCTACACCCTGGTGGTCATGTGCCACTCCATGAGGACTGCAGCTTCTATGTACATCTACATCATAAACTTAGCTTTGGCAGATCTGCTGTATCTTCTCACCATACCCTTTGTAGTGTGCACACACTTCCTAAAGGGATGGTACTTTGGGGACGCAGGGTGTCGGATTCTGATCAGCATGGACTTCCTGACCATGCACGCCAGTATCTTCACGCTGACAATCATGAGCACAGAACGTTATTTTGCTGTGCTCAAGCCACTCGACACCGTCAAACGGTCTAAAAGTTACCGGAAGGCCATTGCTCTGCTGGTCTGGGTAGCATCTCTCATCCTCACCCTACCAATGATCGTGAGCATTCAGCTAATGACATTGAGCAACAAGGCCATGTGTCAGCCCACACTGTCGCCACTTTCCTACAAGATTTACATCTCCTTCCTGTTTTGCACTAGCATTGTCGCTCCTGGACTGATCATTGGCTATCTCTACATCCAGCTTGCACGCACTTATTGGGTTTCGCAGACGGAGACTTTCAAACAGACCAAGAAGCTTCCCAATCAAAAGGTCAGTAAATCACAAGCCTGAGAATACTGAATATCTGAATATTTGAGAGTGCAATTTAGGGGTTACAGGTAGTTTTATTTTACACAAGCTTGCTTTTGAATAGTGCTTTTTGGGCTTTACTGCTCATCTTCAAAGATGTATGCTGTGAATATTTGCATGTATGTGCTCAGCCATATGTGACAACAGTAGTCTGAACCCTGCAATTCTTCCAAGGCCACATCTACACTTATACATTTTAATTTTAAAATGTTATCTCCCTACACGAGTGTTTTAACAGTGTTTCAGAAATTATATACTAACGCACCTGAAAACGCATATCACATGACCATTCAGGTACACTGTGCGTGCTCCATTCTGTCGCAGAGAAACTCAGCGTATCCTCATACAATGGTTCGTGTGATACCCTACGAATTTGTGCCCCGTAAATCACGTTATGTCCTCAACATTAAAGTTACATAATTGATATAAGGTTGTGTAGGTGACATTTAAGCAAGTAAATATACTGTGGTTAGGTTTAGGAAAAGAAACACGGTGATGTCGTTCTTTAAAATGATTCAAACTTCTCTCGACATTTACACTGTTGCTATGACTTGGGAAAATGCTGTGGGGAAAACTTGTTTTGTGACCCATTCTCCACCCAACCTGCATTCTTCCTGGATAGCTCCAGACCACTTCCTTCTTTACTTTTCAGCACATTGGTCACATAATTGTAGCCTTCCAAAATATGTTACTGTAATATTACGTGGGATATGTATGCATTTTGGGTGCATTTACTTTAGAGCGAATGAACAGCGTATGAAAATTAGGGCTTCACCCGACCAAGAATTTTCCTAATTGACCAACAGTCATCATTTAAGGCCATTAGTCAACTAGTTGCCCGCGTGTTGTTAATTTACTTATTAAATTAGATATTTTGGGCGGGGCAACACAATGGTTTGAATTCAAGGTCTGAGAAAGAATAGTGTATCTAACATTGTTAACACTGTGCTACATTACAGAGAAATACAAAACTGTACTAATGAACCTTCATGAATATAGACCTATATTTTATCTACAAGCGTATGTCACACACTGAGCGAGCCGCCTGTTAATTACACTATTTGCAAAGTGCTGAAAGAACGACTCAGTGACACGAGGTCAGTTCACAGCAATTGGCAGGTAGTTTATTGTAAACTAACTTACAACTTCACGCAACAATAAGACAGCACCCCAGAACAATTCACCAAATATTCTTATGCTCCTCCTTAGACAGACATCCTATCTAACTTTCTGTGTGTGTGGGTGTGTGTGTGTGTGTGTGTGTGTGTGTGTGTGTGTGTGTTGATTGTTTTGGAAAATTCTGCTCTTATTATCTTGCCCCATTAAAGGTTGTTTCATCTAAGTACATATTATGCTTCCAATCTGACCTTAACTGGGCCTTTTTCGCCACAGCAAAAGCAGTAATGATTGTGCTAAGTGGCTAATGCACATGTAGCTACAAGTTTACATGTTTCAGATGATACGTCATGTTTGTAGTCGACAAATGATAGGCAAATGTTTGCCTGCAGAATTTACGTATCACCTTGGTCTTGTCTTTCACCTCCTCAAAATGATTCCTGCCTGACATGTTATTGACTAGCCTGTGTAATAACCACAGGTGCCAGCTGTTTATCCGCCTGGAAACATGAGGTCAGATGCTGGGTCCTACTCTTGTGCCTTTTTTGTACCAGCTTTATAGAGTGCGGCAGCAGGTTACGCCTGAGGTTGCTAAGCAACCTTAACAAGCACCATATAGCCTATTTACCTGAAATCCTGAGTGCAGAGCTGATCTTCTTCCAGGTGCTGTTTTTAAGTGTGTAGGCCTGTCGTCTGTGGGACAGATGTAAAGCTCTGGGTAGCCTTGCACTAAAAGGATCAACTTTTCTGTCTTCAGACTGAATATTTACAGAAGAAGGGAAAGATATCTGACGGCTGTGATTGGTTTGTAACGCGACTCCTGTCCGCCTGCTGAGTGTAGCCATTTCCTGTGTCTGTCCTTTCAAATTAAATTCCCACATGGTCCAGTCATATAGGTTTTGATTTATTTTAACAAGGCACAGCAGGGTTTTCTTTTCTCTCTGCAACTAAGCGACCAATCAAATCTTGTTGACTGATGACCTTTCTGGTCGAATAACATTTGATCGACCATGAGGGGGGCGGCCCTAATGAGAACAGGAAGCAAAGATGGTTGTCTGCTTCATCAGACATTTCCATTTCTGCCCGTCCAGGCTAAAACGCTGCCCGTTTTTTTAAAACTAAGCAGCGTTTCAAAAATCTCTGTTCTATGGGGTTCAAACACACCTGAGCAGTATGGATGCCAGATAAATAGTTGTACATTTTAAAAAGAAAACATATTAGTGTAGATGTAGCTCAACTTCAACGAACTACGTTCTTCATTCTAAAAGTGTTACAAATCACTGTCGCAAAAACAAGTGTTTTGTCATCTGGCACTTCTACGAGTTGTTTAGGTTCAGGTACTGAAACGTATTGATTAGGCTAAGGGAAAAATCACTACGACTGGTGAGCATGGTTAAAAAAAAAAAAGAAAAGTTAAATGTCTGCATGAAGCTGGAAACAAATTGTGGCCTTCTATATGAATGTTTGACCTTTTGTTGGCTATCCAACTACTCACTGCCCTAACATCCTCCCTTTGTGGACTTTGTGGAGACAGAACAGCCCCTCTAATCCAATTTAAAGCCCCATTTTTATTTCTCCTTTTTTTGGTGTGCAGCATCAATCTAGTCCCTGTCCCTCATGTCTCAACCACTCTGCAGCTCGGCTGGAGAGGGATCCAGACACATCCATCAGGTAGAGCCTCATGAGCAGACAGGAAGTTGGGCAAGACGCCGCTGTTTAAACTACCGCCAAAGACATTCCACTCACCAGGGCTGTTGATTCAGTCATACTCCATATGGAAAGTGTACAAACTCCTGAGGGAGGAGTCCTATCCTGTTGCTCATAGACTGGTGACATTCTTTGTCATAGCCATTGTTTGACCTTCTGTTTGTGGCAACAGTTTGCCAACAGCATTGTTGCCATGAAAGATAAATATTTAATATAAAGTGTATAAATAGAGCATCATCAGTTCAGCTCTCTGCTTAAAACATTGTGTTATCAATTCTCTCCCTGAGGCTGCAGGTTTTCTTCTTTCCATTCTCGTCTTACTCTCTTCTCACGCTGAGACCAAACCCCTTCCAATTTTCTTCATAGCAGGGCTGAAGATGGGTTCATTTTGTCTTATCAGTGTTATTAACAATGTGCCAGTGCTGCCATTCAGTTGCATTAAAGGCTGTTCATAGGATTTACTTGTACCTTGGAGCAAGAGAGAATGCAGAGTGTTCAACTTTTAAAAGTGCCGCTGCTTGGTACAGGAATAATTAATGCTCGCTGTCCCCTGCCAGTGCTGTGTGTAACTGTGGGTCTCTTTCTCAACAAGGATCACAACGAGGAACGACAGGCAGGGTTTTATAAGCCATCCTTGGCTTTTTTATAATACTAATCACTGGAGAAAAATGAGTGCTGCTCGACTCCTAAGCAGCTATCATAGATGAACAAGCGCATGCAAATTTTACAGTGCATGGATTTGGAAGATGAGTCATCAAAACCAAAATACATCCACTTGAAGGCTGTGCAGTGACAATGCAGTGTTTTTAAGTTATCATCATTATCTCATGATTTCAGCATTTTAACATAAAGCAAAACTACATCAAAAAGATTAAGCTCCTGTTTTAGAGTGGATACTCTGGTGATTGACCCAGACATAAGCGTACATTGATTGGTCAAACACAGTCGATGCGGTACCGGCAACCACTGTTTTAAAAAACGGATTAGCCATCTGTGAACAACACACAATACAAAACACAAACAACAGCTTGTTAGAAGAAAAATGTAAAGAGCACACAGACGACTGTTCTGATAGAGAAGTCCAGGCTTTATCATATATGCAGCCCAATTTTGAATTGTCAAAGCAAAAGTGACTTTGCTGTACCAACCACTGACCAGCTTAACAGTATGTCACTTTAGTATTGCCACAGGTGGTGGGAATGCAAACAGAAAAAAAACCCTTGAAGGTATATCATTCTCCTGGGAGCTCCCCACTGAACAGTTGCTCTCTCTTATGTTCTCTTATGTTCCCAAAGGTGCTGTACCTGATCTTCACCATCGTGCTCCTCTTCTGGGCATGCTTCCTGCCCTTCTGGATCTGGCAGCTGCTGGGTCAGTTCCACCCCTCACTGCCCCTATCCACCAAAGCCAAACGCAACATCAACTACCTGACCACGTGTCTGACGTATTCCAACAGCTGCATCAACCCGTTTCTGTACACGCTGCTCACCAAGAACTACAAGGAGTACCTGAGGAAGCACAAGCGGTCCTGGAGCGCCGGCAGCTACTTCAACAGGAGTCGTCGCTTTCAGCGTTCGCCACGCAGATCGCCATCTTCCAGCAGTCAGCAGTGTACTGAGAGCTTTATGCTCACACACACAGCCTCTCTGCGAGCACATAACAGCAGTTTGTAAGGTAGGGGCAGATTTTTCTTGCTGACACTTGTGATTTTGTTAGCTGATGAGAAGACCATAAGTACGACAATCCCTATACGGTGTCATCCAAATGTATTCAGGGTCCAGTGTTCCCAAGGGCCTAGTCTTTGTTCAGCCACTGCGGAGACATCAATGTCTTAAGTCAAGAGAATTGTTTTGCCCTGAGGTTTCAAAGAGCCTAACTCCAGTAGGTTGATGCGCTGTGGGTGGGTGCTTTCAACTTGAACCAGAAACATACATTGAACTTTGACCCTTAAGAGAATACTGAGCTGAGGAACAAAGGGCCCTGGGACCACAGATAAGCCTTCTCCCTAAACTACATCCTTCTCCTAACACAGCTCAGTACTGCAGTTACAGCTTCTTTTCCATCTTTCTACTAACAATTCTGCTTCAATATCCTGGAAGCCAGCAGATGATATAGACTTGGCAGCTGTGCTGGAGTATCTAATAAGAGGAAAGGCTGGTGCTGATGGCTTATGTGATTACAGATTGCATTGCTTTCTAGCCCTCTGAAAACATGTCTGTTTAGGATTCCTACTTCCTGGTATGCAGTGTAAACATGTAGATTCTGGACAAGTGGTGCCTCTTGGTGTTTATGTATGGAACTGGGGGAGCTGCTGAAACATGTTCAGCAACAATAACTATTCAGTTGCATAGGAAATTCAGAAGTTTCAGGACAGCAGTGCAGTTCAGTCAATACTGTGCCAACGGTTTTCGGACAGTTGTTTCCTCGAAGGGTACAAAGCATTAGTCAACAAAGTCAGTTCCTCTGAGGAAAAACAATCCATTTTCACTTTCCATTTCCATTTTCACCATTTTAACTTCAAGCCTGTACTTGTAATCAAACATATCAAAAGATCTCCTATCTCGGTCTCTCCTGATTTCATACTGGCAGTATTTTGCCACCCAGCACCATACTGCTGTGATTTGAACATATATATCGCTCTAATTTAATCGCCACTTAATTGCTTTTTAGGGCTTCCAACCGCATCTTGTTGTTTCTTTAAAGACTATGTAGAATAGTAGGTGGAACTTAGAGCTGAACAAGGAACTTTAACTTTTTATATCACAACTGCAATTTTAATGCATTCAGCTGGAGCTAATCAGGATTAATTGCAAGCGGTAAAATGCTGAAAACGTGATCTTGACTCGTGTCTGGTAATGCTTTCTGGGTGCTGATGATTTCAATATGTGCCACCAATATGTGCTGTGTATATTATGTTTGAAACATTCTCTGTGTCTTTTTTCTGTTTATGAAAGACCAACAGAAAAACAGGTCTTTCTCTACTTAAATGAATCGGCAACTGACTCATGTAAATTCTTCAGGATTTTCTCATGCACTGTGCATTTTCCCATGAAAAGCAATGCACTGAAATACATGTCCTAAATAATCATGAGCCAGCCGAGTATAACGATTGATTTGGGAAGGCTGCAACCTCATGACCAATGCCAACATTGGTCATGAGGTTGGTGGAACGGTCACAAAACACAGGACTTTTCTCCAGGAATTTCGTCAGGAGTGTGTTCTGAATTGTGTGAACTTTTGAGTCATTTTAAGGCACGTCATCACCATGTTTCTTTTCCTAAACCAGTAACTTTACTTGCCTAAACCTAGTATATGTAATTTTACGTCAAGTACGTGACGTGACGTTACGTACGAGTATGTAAAAGCATTTGTGGGCTAATTCATAGAGTATCAATCATGTATGAATCATGTATGCATTTTCGTAGAATATCAAACAAACCATTGCGGGAGCACACTGAGCTAGCAGGTAGCTGAAAGGAAATGTTGAAACATGCAATTAAAATTTAAACACATCACAGCATCATTTTAAGCTTGTCAGTGGAAAGGCTGTGGAGCTTCTGGGAATCATGGTTGCGAAGCTGTCTCTCCTCCATCAGCTAAGCTAACGTTAACATGGGCTTAAACAGCTAAAGGGTATGTCGTTAGTCCTGTACTGAACATTTTCAGACGTACCTTTAAATATTATAAATGTCAAGTCAGTTTTATTTGCATAGCCCAATATCACAGTTCACAAATTTGACTTAAAACTTTAGTTGCTAAGTTTTTTAAATAACTTTCTGTCATGTTCACTGTAACGGCCACTAACTCTGTTCAGTATTACATGAGATACATGGTACATGGAAATAATAATAGTCCTTTGCCTCCTTGTAGTGCTTCTGATGACCTTAGAAGACGAGCCTTTCGCAGCTGTCAATCATGCCGAACTTCAGTCAAACTATCAAACTAGTTGTTGACATTCCTGGTCCAACACTAGGACGTCGCCAAAAGCACATGCTTGGGTTTAGGCAAGAAAAGCAGGTGGTTTAGTTTAGGGGGAAAAAATCTTGGTTTGGCAATTGGGAAGCGATCACCAGGCTTCTGGGTGAAAGGGATTGTTGGACCTATTCACCACCCCTCCCACCTGGCCTATATTTAACTACATCTATTGCCTTGTTGAATGCTTTTCTGCAGTGACACCATTGGAATACATTTCTGGATATTTTCTTGTCTCTAAAAGGAACAAAATACATTATTCATGTAACGTTTCATTTTACATGCACAGCGTTAAGATTTACAGTAATGCAGATTTTCTAGCTCAGCTTTACCCCTTAATTATGTCGAGTATTATCCATGGAATTTCTATTGCCTCAAGAAAGCTATAAAGTAACTCTATGACTGAAATATTATTCTTCGTAGTTGTTATTTTTTATTGCCTCAATAATCCTTTTATTCAAGGTTTACTTTCCTATTATTATTTTTTGGATTTTTTGTCAGATTCTGCCTTATTTTTTCTTTTCTTTTTTGAACAATCCTGTTACTGTATTCAAGGACTGAAAGGTGGCTTGTGTGGAATCGGTATCAAGTTTGATTATATATCTTTGCACTATCGCCAAAAGCCAACATTCTTGCAATACTAAAATATTTTGTGTGTATTTATGTATGTGTCGGCCAATCTGCACGACTGTCACATACATTAAATGGGTTTTAGATGCTGCCCGCAAACGTTCCATGCAGAGGAAGCTGGAGGACTGAATCATAGTGCAGCGGAGGGGAACGGAGAGTGAAGAGCAGGGTGTGGAGAGGAGGGGGTGGAACGGCAGGATGCACTCACACACACACACACACACACACACACACACACACACACACACACACACGCAGGCACACACTTACCACTAACTTGTGACTTAGCGAGTGTGTTTGCACAGCCATATATCTGCAGAAGAAAAGCTAGCTGACACACATAACACTATTTTTTTGTTCTTCTACAGATGATGACATCTGCTAAATAAATAACTGAAATGAATGTAGCTCATAACTAAATCCAGATTGCCACAGCAGGATATTATAGCTGAGTGTTTATCTTTCCCCCCCATAACCTCTCAAATGAATCTAGACTACTTTATGTTCTATAGTAATATCTTCTTTTCATTACAATTTATCCCACAAGAGAGAAAAAAAAGAGGGAAAAATCCAATATTTACAATCCGGTTTATAACTCTGCACTCAGCTAATAGTGCTTTACCCCTGATTACTGTGTGGTGTGTGTCCAGGCTGCCTGCAGAGACAGAGTAGCAGTGTGAGTCATATTACTACTCCGCCTTGGAATACAATGTGCTGAGTGACACCTACCATAATTCACAAGGGCAGAAAATATGGCTCCATATTTGTGCCTGAGCGCTTGGAGACGCATACACATGGACAGTATTTCTCCAAAATGCTCACCACCACTGGAACACTTTCCAGGAACAAGAAGCGTAGGGATTATAATTAAAAATGCTGTAATTAAATAGCAATTACTGTGCAATTACAGCAAGGCTTTTTTGCTGCTTTAAGGCATTTTCTCATAAAATCTCTGAATAATGTCCAGAGAATCAGGTTCAGACTTTATTCAAAGTTTACCTTTTACACATGCAGCACACAGCAGGAGATTTTTTTTGTTTCAGAAGTGTCCTAACCAGTGATGGGCAAGCTACTTGGAAAATGTAGTAAGTTAAGCTACAAGTTACATCTTGATTAAATATAGCTTAGCTACAGCAAAAGCTACTCCAGAGAAATGTAGCAACCTACACTACAAGCTACACCGCAAAAGTAGCTAGCTACATTGACACTACTTTTTTTTTCTCTCTCTTTTCTCCCCCGTATCAACTTCATGATCAAGAACGACTTTCCACCAAGCAAATAGGCAGGCAAAAAATACTCAATTTGATTGTTTATTATAAAACAAACTGGAAACAATTCGAACAACTCTCCTGTCTGGTTTTTGTGTCTTCCTGACCTTCTTTTAACATTTACTTGACATACCATGTACAGCACTAAATGTTTGAGGAAAAACTGTAAACAGCAGTAAAACAAGAATCAAATAAACACAGTAGTAAAATGTCCTTCCCAAAGAAAAGGTGCAATATACCCTGCTATCTCTACTGGAACGGAGATTTTCAGTACAGTATAGACTACTGTTTCAAGTTCAACTCAAACCACTTTAGCAGAATGACAATAACCCGGACAAAGAAAAAGTGCAAAATACTAGTGTACTGTCTCTGTTGGAACTGAGATTTCAGTATACAGTAGGATAAACTACCGTTTAAAAAGGACGTCAGAAAGAACAAGTGCAAGAAACATTTGATTTGTCTTACAAAAAATGAAATATTGCAAGAAATATTTGATTTGTCTCACATAAATGAAAAAAGTGCAAGAAACATTTGATTTGGTCATTCATGTGTGTGTTTGGGGTGTTTTGACTCTGCTTCCTGCTTGGAGAGGCATGACCCGCCCTATCTTGCCTCTGATTGGGTAACCTTACGGTCCTTACCCAATCGTGAGTCGGCACAGTCGTCATATCTAAACCAACCAATCATCATGGGTTATTCCCCCCCCACACACACACACACAAAACTTTATTCAGCAGTCTTCTCCTGGACACTTGACAGTAGCGTGTAGCGCCCGTCGCTACAGGGTCTAAAAATAGCTACACTACAGAAAAAGCTACTTGGATCAAACGGAGCGGCGCTACCGCGTCGCTACGGAGAAATGTAGCTAACGCTAGTAGCGTCGCTACTTGTAGCGCGCTACTGCCCATCACTGGTCCTAACCTACTGGAATACTCTGTTTGGTGTCAGTTAGGGGTGACGCCTGGGTAGAGCGTGCAGGACAAGACATGACTGAGCCTCACTCTGAAGTCGGTGGCATAAGGGGGAAACCCAGGGGGACAGGGACAAAAGTTAAGGTGGCGAATGTTCGAGTGTCCCGTAAGATTCTAAAGCCAAATCCTGTTTTTTTTCCCTAAACCTAACCACTTCCTTTTGTTGCCTTAACCTAACTGTGTTTTTGTTGCCTAAACTTAACCATGTGTGTTTGCTGTTGAAAAAAAAAGTTAATTTGCAGTGCTTTAACAATGAAGCACGTTAATTTCAAAAAGGGACTGTATGTAAATGTTTAATTTCGTGTGAAAACTGAAGTTTATTTTGAACGAAGAGAATTTGACATGGTGACCCAGAATGTCAACAACCAATGCACCAGTGCTAGTGGAGAGATATATAAGGAGAGCTGGATACAGTGTGAAGGGATTCCCTTTCATTACCATGGAAGTTGCTCAGTGTCACATAAACATGGCACATTTGAGACTTCTGCCAGCCGAACTGGCTTACTTGTGGTTTAGCCCTATGCTAACTTGAATTAGGATAAAGTGATTAAATCATGTGGCTCTTCTGGACTTTCAAAGTATTATCTGACTGAATTGATCAAATCCTGATGGTGAAGTATGTCATTTTGCAGGACTTGTGACGCTAAAAAAAAATGCAATGTAAATCTATGAGAGGAAGTGTTTGTGGGCCCAATGGCAACACATGACTGGCCTGGTAGTTGTAATTCCTGGGTTTGACCACTATGTCAAACTGGCTTCAGAGCCTGACACTGTTCATGGGTAGAGGTGGGGTTGCTAGCATCCAGCAAAAGAATGGCTCCCACTAATAAGAATGCACCACCCAGTACCTCCACTGGCTCGTCTTAGCCGGTTTGCTTATGTTAGCCACTGGTTAGCCTACTTTAAGGAATCAGCAAGGCTTTGAGTTTAAGGTGAACCCCACAGCTTTGTTGTAAAGACAGGACTAATGGAGAGGTGGGTGAAGTCACTGGCTAGCATTAAGCTATCCAACAATGGTAGGGCCAAGCCCTCAGGAACAGCCATGGATGTATAAAGAAAACTGCATATAGCGTTGGAGGCAGGACCCCGTTCATTCCTGTGAAAGTTGTTCAGTGGTGCGTTGTCCTAAAAAAAAAAGTGCAGTTTCCACCATATAAAATTACTCGGATCTTCTGCATTGTTGGACCTAAAGAGCAAGCTCAGCTCGAGGCCAAGTGTGGCTCAGCACCTAACTTCCACCAGTTGAATGGCTTACTAATGATTTAGCCCTCCACTAACTTAAATTGGGCTAAAATTATTTAACCATGCAGCTCTATTAGACTTGCAAAATGTTACAGGAAGGAATGGATACAAATTCTGATATTGACATGAGTCATTCACTGGGTTGTGACAGTCCCAAAAATGTATCCACTGATTTACCGATGTTTCTATAACAATGTGTTTTTTTGGCACCATGCATGACTGGCTAACTTTCATAGGAATGAAACGTTGTATCTACTTCTTTTTTATATCCACGGGTTAGGCTAGCTGCTCTTTCTACTCTGTTTCCTATGCTGTTAAATTCAGCAGATGTGATTTGTGGACATGGAGGCACATGGAGGCTTACGTCAATGCTGTGCTGTGTAACAGAATTAGAGTAACGTAATGACTTTCCTCTGCTGTTTCTCAGTCAGTAATGTGCAAAATATAACTGATTACACTTTTAGTCGACATCTCCAACACTGTTTTCTAAAATGCCATTAGTCACGTATACACTAAAGATGCAGCATGACTGCAGAGGCACATACAGAGTCTGTTATGTACAGCTCATAAAGCACTCTGAAGGTCACTGCTCAGCTCAGTCACAGTCTGGCCTATTATGCTTTGATATAAACAAACAGTGAAACATCAAATTGCTGTTCTAATTTACCAATAACAATATAAAGTATGAGCTTTTAATTATAATGACATAAACACTTAAAATGTTTATTTGGCCTAGAGAATTGTACAAGTATCACAAACTTGATAACCCACCAGCTGGAAAATCCTCTCATTTGCTTTTATTGTGAGGGACTCGGGAAGCCAAACATGAAACCATAATATCAAACTGCAGAGAGTGGATTGATTTTATGTCTTCGTACTGTGCAATAACAGCCACCCTGCTTAAATGACCCGAAAAGACAGCAGCACAGATAAGATTCTGTGAGCATGAAGCTATAATATAATTTGCTCTTTCTCTGAAGAGAAAAAAAAGTATTATCTCTGTATGAAAGATACATGTTTAGCTGACTAATAAAAATGTATAAAACCAGGCAAAATCTTATCTTTTTCCACACTGACATTTATTATTCATTCCTTAATCACTGGATAGCAGCAGCAGCAGCAGCAGCAGCAGTGGCTTCCCCTCCCTTCCTCAAAGGCTACTTCGCACTTGGCTCTGCTGACTTTTGGTGACTACTGGAAAATGGTGCATACAAAGGCTGGCTCAGTTTTTACCACAGCACCTTTGGAAAAGACGTTTTGGAATAAATGAGCTATTGGAAAACGCAATGGGTCATGAAAATGGAATCGTATATTTTACTTTCAGTCTGCTGTCTTAAAATTATTTAAAACTTACACATTTCTTTCTTTTTATTACCTTCCACTTGCGTCTTTCATTGCCCTTAGTGGATTTTTGTAAAAGAGCCCCTTGACAATACATCAGTGCTGGCGAATTCGTCTCTCTGCTAAATTCTGCCCCATAAATGTTTCCTCAATAAAAAGTTGCAGGCTAAACTCATGAGTCCATATGGTGACAGCTACCTGGCAGGCTATGTGGAAGTGTGCTAACTCCTAATGTACACTGATAGCATCTAGTTTTTACTGCAACGCAGGTCACACCAGGATGCAGCCAGTGGACACAGGAAATGGTAGGGAGCAGGCATTTTTTGCAGTCACTGTGGAAAACACGTACTGTATAGCTCGGTGTTATTGGACTGTGGTTTAATATTCACCGCATCAGCAAGGGCATACATAATCTCCCCTCCAACAAGCTTAATTATTCCATACATTTAAAGGATGAATATTCCCCACACACACAGGTCTGAGATTGCCCTGAAATGTGCTGTTAGAGGTTCCCAGGAAATTAACAGGGATGAGAGGGGATGAGGACATTGGTTCAGTTGGTTTTGTATTGCCTGTTCCAATCTATGGCAACTTTGTGCACTGGTATCAACTATCTACAAAATAAGTCCCATAAAGAACCCTGAGAGAAACCCTATAACCTGGGCTAGTATAGGGGAGACTGGGGATGGTTGTAACATGGGATATTTTTCGTATGTATAATTTCTCCAACCAGGAGCAAGCTATGAATCACTTGATACTGAGCTAATCTTTGCAATGTAAAATGTCATAGTCTTATGCTAATAATATTAGCTTGTTGTGCATGTGGGGAAACGTGTCTTATATACGACAGTTGTTTTGTCAGTGAACCTTGTGAGTTGTGCTGGAGACGAATTTTGTGACGTTTCCATTGATAAATGTTGCTGTTGTTATGTGAGTAGAGGAAACCTTGCAAGGGTAACTTATGTAATGTAAAATGCTATAGGTTTGTGCTAATAACGTTAGCATATTGTATTTGTTGGGAAAATGCAGAGATGGCGACTCGAGTCGCTGTTTTGATGACTTGTGACTTGACTTGACAAAAAATAAAAGACTTGACTTGACTCAGACTTGGAAATTAAAGACTTGGGACTTAACTTGACTTGAGGCACGATGACTTGAATGACTTGAGTGTTATTCACATCATGTTTTCAGTTTGAATATAAAATTAATAAATTCATTTAAAAAATAATGTTGATTACCTGGTAGGAGCGCAGGCTGAGAATGGCATTGTCATGATTGGATCACTACCCCGTCAATCAGTCATGCCCTCTTTACATACACGGCCTCTTATATCAGATAGGCATCAACATGTCAGTGGGAGGGGTACCGAGAGTCATCGTCTTTGGTTTCGGAATTACCATTATGATGGCAAAAGACGAACAGCACAGTGCAAGACACGCGGCATAAACATCTCAGACAGCCGGACGACAACTTCAAACTTTGTTCGTCATTTGAAGAGCCATTCTGCCGGGGGGGTTGTCAGTTTGGTGGAACTTGTTTTCTAATCTATTTGCTAACATTAACCCCAGAAAACGTGAGCGAACATTCCAACCAGTTCATCACAAGACTGGCTGTACGTTTTGTGAACGAGCAACACAGGGTTAAATGAGCTAAATGGGTCATTTTGGCCGCTGCTTTGGTTAGTGAGTGTGTGTTAAAACTTAGCAAAGTAAGTAAATATAATTTAAAATAGAATAAATATGTTAAATAGGATTTTAAAATGAAGTAAATTTTAGTTAAAAACAGCATATGAAGTTGATTTGGGTTAACAGCTGAGTTAATGAGGTGTATATATTGCTAAGATTAGATTCTGCAGGTAAAATTACAACAATAAGGTGACTTGACTTGACCTATTACAGGACTTGACTTGACTTGACATAACCTGTGACTTGCCCAAGAAAAAATGACTTGGGACCAACTTGAGACTTGAAGGTTAAGACTTGAGACTTACTTGAGACTTGCACATGTGTGACTTGGTCCCATCTCTGGGAAAATGTGTCTGTATATCTTGCAAGTTATAGTGAAGCAAATTTGTGTACATGTGTGTAGAACTGTGGCTATCAAGTCATGTTTAATGTGTGTTTTGAATCAATAAAACTTTACAGCCCCTCACAGAAACCTTGCTGTCGACTAGCATTTTAGAACTGTGACTGCAGATCGACACAGACACACCACTGCCCAAGTATAAATGCTAACAATGGCGAAGGCCACGTGCTCAGGCTACAGCATAGACTCTGCACAGAGCCAACTGTGTTATTAGCATCGTATGGCAGACAGCCAAGTTTAAAAGGAAAAATCAATCTCTGAGGTACATGTAGTATACAAACAAGCAGAGGCACACAGTGTAAGCAAACACACACAAGGGTGCAAGACAAGCACAAACACATGAATAAGGACATAGACAAACACACACAAAATGATTATGGTAATAAATCAATTGTTGAATAAAAAGCTTTTTATGTCTTAAGTTTTTGTCATAATCCTTATTTCATGATATTACATCTGCCTCAGGTTGTGTTACGACTAATCCAGACTATTGGGTGCATTATAACATTTCACTCCTTGTGTCTGAGACTACACCAAACACTCTCTGTTTGTGTTACTGAGATAAAAGCTACACCATTTAATAGCAGACGCACGTTTTGAGCACACTGGCTTAAAAGAGCTCTAAGAACATCCTTAGCCTTCCCTTAATGGTAACACACAGACCTCTACATTCACATAATCTGTAACTATATGACTATAAATAACCCCATGTGTAGCATCCTCACAAAACACAGTAATTTATCTCACATTTTCATTGTTGTAGTGACATGTCGAAACGCCTGCCCTTTTCCTCTCAGACAAGGAGAGGAAATAAGTCAGCAAAGGAAGTGGGACTTTTAATAAAAAAAAAATTGAATAATATTTCTCTCTGTCAGCTGTGGCTGAATAGAAAAGGTGAATAATCCAAGAGAAGCCAAACAAACTGCTACACTATAATCACTTATATGTACCTGTGTATATCATTCAGTAGGTTTAAAGCTTTGTCTTTTAGTGTTTTTATGGCAATAAAAAATGTATTGTGGTCCCAGGAAAAAAAAACAACTTGATCATTAAAAAAGAAATGATGAGTGCCACTTCTCCTGGTTAGAATCCCTTTAGTGTTCATTATTCAAGAGGTTTTTACTGGGAGCCAAATTATTTGAGCTGTCCAAAACAAATGGACCCAGAAATTTAAAGCCGTAAAACTCCTAAATACAGCAGATTTCCATAGTAATCAGTGTGAAATATCAATGCAATGTGGCAATATCCATGAACAAGGACCTGCTCCCTATATAGATATAAAAAGCTCAGTCTAAGGAAACGATAACACAACAATTCTTATTATACACTAAGGAAAACACTTATTTAATTATATTCCATTTCTGCCATTATATCCCCCCAAATCCTACACACTGCACCTTTAACTGTTATTTTGAAGTATTTAAAGTTGTGCTTGCAGCATGGCTATGAATGGCAATGTGGCCAATGGGCACTTTTATTCGGACTGAAAAATCCCAATAACTATGAGATGGATTGCCATGAAAATTTTATGTCTGACTCTTGGCATGAAATCAAGGCCATCAAATCACACAGCTTTGTATATTTTCATTGCATCTACACACAGCAGTGCACAATCTTGCCCATAAACTCCAAAAACATCAAACGAAAGAAGCCTTGACCGCTATTAGAGCTGGCTATGAAATAATCATTCCCTCACAGACCAGACACGCTCCATGTTTAATTACAAGTTCTTTAATCCTGTGTCCAGAGCTGCACACTTTAAAGCCATCCTCTTCAATCACAGACTGTGCCGGAGCAAGTTATAGAAACATTGATAGAGGACTCATTAACTTGGTTATCATCTTTTAGCCTTTTACCCATAGAGCTTCCATCTCAGCTGCCAAATGAAATAGCATTTGTGAGGGCCTGTTGGCAGAATCGAGCAGAGGTCGCATCTGTAAAGGTCATCCAGAAACACACACTCATTCGCTCTCACTCATGACGGTGAGAGACTATTGATCTCCCAGCCATATATCTGAAAGCTGATTACATTGACTCGGCTCATTTTGGGAATTGGAAACTGGAATGGCTGTTCTCCTCTCATAATAGGCTATAGGAAGCTTCGCCTGTAACTATAAGCTGTATTGTCTGTGAAAATCCCCAGCATGATCAATAAGCACCTTGACTCACCCTCTACTGATGTTCTACAAGATTACATAGTCACTGGGATTGATCAAGTGCCCCCTTATCTTAGCAGGTTTCACGTTATCGTTCCACAACTCATTTGGAAAGGTCTTAAGATGATGAAACACGGGCTTCTCTGGTGATTTGATGCACACAAATGTATTACGTGCACTTTTTTCCTTGGGTTATTCTTCTTTATCCTCATTAGATTAGAGCACATAAATTTCAGCATTTGACTCAGAGGAGCTCATTCCTCATGTTTTTCTTCTTCCCCAGATTCTAGTCAGACAGCTCACAGGAATTGGGAATGAGTGACAGTTTGTGCAGACTTTAGCAGAGTAAGCAGACAGGAAGTGTTGATAAGAAACTCCAGCAGGTGACAGCGAGTGATGGCTTTTTATTTTCACACTTTGCTTTTTTGTGCTTTGAGTGCAGCTTGCAAATATTTCAGTGCTTGTTGAAAAGAGCTGTGCTTTTCAGATTTAAATGATAGGCATGATGTCAGAGCTATGGAACTTTAAAGATAGCAATTACCTCTCATGTGCAGTGCAGGCCTTCCCGTGCAGGAGATAAATTATATACATTCAGTTTCCAATTGCAAAATGTAGACCAAAATTAGTTTTCCCAGTAACCTTTGAGTATGCTGCATGGCCAGATTAAACTTTAAGGGGGGCTAGGGGTAGGATTTGTTGTTGAGCTCTGTTGATCCCGTACCTTCCACCCGCTGAGCATTGTGTAAGCACCTCCAAGTTTCCCATCATGTTTCGGTGCACAGTATATAGTATATGGGAGCTTTCTTGCCCAAACCAGGAACCAATTAGTGCTTGTATATTCTGGAGTGGCCTACTAGACTATTTGGTTGCAGGTTTTTATGTTATTCAGTCTAGTTGAACACAATGTACACAATGAATATGTGCAATGTGAGCGTAATAAAGTATAATCACTAAAATATAGTCTAAAGTTATAGCCTAAAGGGAAATTCTGTTAATTTTCAATCTGGATCTTATTCTAAATCATTATTCTACAGATAGCCATTCTGACTACTGGTCCCCATCGTACAGATTCAGGAGAAGCAATTTTGACAGAGCAAGCAGCATGAGCCTCTTTAAGCTTTAAATAAACTTCAGTTTCACATAAATGATTTGAAACACATTTTTCTGAGTCCAACTGGTAGAAAAAAAAAAATTAGTCTCCTGTAGTAGCCATTGGCATACTGCATTGTAATCTAATGGAGCAAAAGAGTTTGCCAGTAATGAGTCCTAACACCTGGAAATGAGTTAGCATTTTGCCACTCCTGGTTCCCTTGTCTCAAAGTCAGTGGGTTTTTTGAATGGGTTTTGGATTATTGTTATGCCCTGTGATCGTAGTGGAGTTTGTTTATAGCCTTACATTAGCTTTTTACTCATGGCTAGTGTGTTGGGCTTCCATAACTGTGAGAATGGTGTTCATTTGTGAAGATTATCTTGCTAAACAAATGTGTAAGTATCATAAACGCTTGTTTGCCACATGGCTTATTTTCGGTAATAACCTAAAATCTAATGGAAAAATCCAGTTGTCTTTTTGACAAGGGGAACCAGTGAGAACTCTATGATGGCTAACCAAACAAAACTGTCTATCCATTTGCAGTATAAATAACATAAATTACATTCAGTTTTATGTTGCACAATTGCAGAAGTAGCACATAAATACTGTATTGCAACAAGACTAAGAGCCTAGAGTCATGCTGGCATCTCTGATCTCTGTAAAGCTGCCCATGTGTTTTTTTACCTAAATGCTAACATAAGCATGCTAACATTTTTAAATTATAATGTATAATGTTATAGTGTATAATGCTGGTGTTTCCGAATAAGCATCAGATACAAAGTATAGCTGTACTTACCTCAGCCTTAATTAATATTTCTTCCATTTGATTCAACTCCTTAATGTGGAACCATAGCTTATTTGGAAAGCTTTAGGATACTTTTGCTGCTTGCTCTATTATTCATTGCTGTGCAAATGAATCCCAATGAACTACAACAGAGACAGTGGATGCAATAGCTAAATAAGATCCAGGTTGAAACTAGAATTATTGCCTTGCGGTTCTATGCCTCTGCACACCAGGCAAGATCTATACAATCATCATTTTGATTTAGTAACGGACAGGAAAGTGTTTTTTTTTTGCAGAAAATTCTGATGTCAAAGTGAAGTTGACCTTTGACCTGTAAGATATTAAATATCATCATTTTATAATTATATTCTATTAGACATCTGTATGACGTTTTGTAATAATTCTCAAGTTGCAGCCAAAAATATGTTCTGCAAGGTCACAGTGACCTTTGCCTTTGACCTGCAACCCCCAAATTTTAAACAGTTCATTGTTGACTCTGAGTGGACTTATGTGCCAAATTTAAAAGCATTCCCTCAAGGCGTTCTTGAGAAAATTCATTCACGAGAATGGGATGGACGGACGGATGGATGGATGGACAACCCGGAAAACATAATGCCTCTGGCCACGGCTGTCACCGGCATGGAAGCATAAAAATATTGAAATGTTGCTTTAAAACTAAACAAGCCGCATCATGTAATCCAGGACCTGCCATAGTTAATACTGTATTCTACTGGTGCAAAGTCTTTGACAAATTAACACTCAATCAAATTACATGCAACAATTAACACCTAGTAAACCTATACATTTTGGAATTCCTGAGGTAAGGTCAGGGCCAGTTGCCACTTTGCCCAGTTAGTAATTCAGCTTTGGCAAACTGGTATCAATCAGAAATTTGAGGCTGCATTATAATCCCACCTTCTGTACCTAGATCATACTGAACATTAATGGAAAAACTTACAGCAGTGTGACGGCTTGGATACAGTATGGCACACCAATACAGAGGGGAAACGATATCAGACCTCCAGCTGCCTTCTCTTTTCCAAGAAGAAAAAAAGGGCTTGAGGACACGGTGGCTAACGTGATAGCAGACCAGTTCCTTATAACTTTAAGCCCTAGTTCTCACAGCGCATGCAGAATGCCTATGCCCTCAGGCAATTCAGATGTTACAGGCTGCTTCAGCGAGGATTTCAAGCTTATAGGTTTGCACTGAAGCAAAGTGAAGGAAAACCGAGATAAGGGTGAGGATGGAGAGGGTCTGGCATACATTTTAACAGAAAGATGGGGGCAGGTGAGCTCCCTTTTTTTTAATTGTTCTGCTCTCATGAAAAAGAACAATGTAAAAAAAAAAATCAGTGGAAGTCAAGAAGATAGATGGGGTTTGTGTGTCAGTGAAGAACAGAAAAAACTGCCAAGCTAAACATAGATTTGGACTTTTGAGTGATGAAGCAAAGGAGAATATGGATTAGGATTGTGTAAAACTATTGATGTGTGCGTGTGTGTTGAGTGATGTGACTGGCCCAGGACAGCTGTGTGTGTTTATAGTCCTCAGGTCCTCGGCTGCACACATGCTTGTAAATACTTATCCCCTGACCCTGGAGAAAATTGTCTGGCATCTGCACACAATTTGGCATCCCCGTCTGGGGGTGGGGGGTGGGGGGGGGCAACACTTGCACCAGCAACACCAAGACATTAAAAATCGGCCTCGCACTCATCCGTGTTAATCCCTTTCTACTGTACCGAACACCTCTTAATCCTACAGCCGGCTTTTGTTGGCATTTTCTCCTCCTACCGTTTCCCTTTGTGCTCCTGTCCTGCTCTAATAATGAAAATGTTTGTGTATGTTTGCAGAAGAAGAGGATGATACAGCTCAGTGGAAGGTGTATGTTCCAACGCAGAGAACTGTGACAGAAATTTTGAATTTAATGGGGTCTTTCTGCTCTCCTTTGCTTTCTCTCACCCATAAACAGAATTTGTGAGATTGTCACTGCAGCGTTGTCAATCAATGTGAACTACAGTTGCACCTCATAACTGCAGTAAATGGAACTGCAGAGCCATCAGTTTTTCATCTTCAGGCCGCCATCCTGGGATAGATGCTGACCTTGTAAAATGAGTGATATACCTTTTAAAACAACTGAAAACAATTGATTGGGCAGTAGCGCAGTCTCCTGATAGTAAACATTTGTAACATCCAGACTCTGGCTTGTTCAGGGTTTGTTCTAAGGTCCCTATCTTAACCCTGCACAAAGCGGTGCAGAGCGCAACTGTCATTGCTAGTTTCAGACAGATGGGGTTGTCACTTTCACAGCGCCTACGCAGTGTAAGTTGCAAACGTTCTTGCGCCCATCTGTACGCCACTGGGCATTTGGTCTTAGAATTAGGTGTGATCAGGTGCATTGTTGGTATATTGCTATTAGGCGCAGTATTTTCCAGCTATGTAAGGGGCGCATTATTCAGATAGTAAGATGTGCCTACATAGGAGTGTGTAGAAATAATTTATAGTTGTATAAGTAAATGTGTAAATGAAACTTTCATACAGCTTGTCACCTTGATTCTAATTTCTGATAACTGTACTTTTTGTTGACTAATACATTTTGAGTTTCCGTTGACTAAATCTAGGATAAGGATTAACGTTACTAAAATGTGGCTAAATCTAGTAAGAGCACACAAAAAAAGCACAGTTTCTAAATGCAGTTTTCAGTTTTGCTGCTTAAGTGTCCCACAGTATTCGCTGCAGTGACATTACTGCTCTTACTGCATAACTCTCAGCAGAAAACTGCTCACTGTTCCAATATGCCAAATCAGCAGTGTAAATAGCAGTGTGCAGGTGCAGGCTCACTTGGCTTTTTAAAGAGAATTAGACATGTCACTCTGATTGGTTGAATTCATGTTGAGGGATGATTAAGGGACAAAATACAACCTCTTTGCCCCTTATTTTGTGCACAGATTTTGCACCATTTAACCAGCAAAAGTGGATGTGGGCGCACCCTATGCACTTTAGACCATGATCTATAGATAGTTTAAACAGGGCACTTTGTCTTTGTCGAGTTGATTGTAGTCTGTACAGCTACCCATGGTTACAGTGCAAACAGGGACTGGAGAATGACTTTGATGGTACAGATTATTGAAAATGCAAACAGTATCCAGTGGTATGAAAACAGGACTCGGGGGTGGATGATTGCTAATTCACTAACTTCATGGCAACATAGATAGATAGACAGAGATAGTCTGAGATAGACAGACAGCAGGACACAGTCAATGATTTTTGTGTGTATTAAGTCGGCTACAGTTTTATTACATTACTTAGGTACACGATGTCCTGTTAACATTCTTATATCCCTGGAACACTAGCATTTTCCTTAGCTTATGTACAGACATTTGCTGTGTGTTGAAAACCTTATGGACAAGCAGGAAAAACAACAAACAATTTCAAATAGTGAGAAACATTTGTTGCCATATATGTGTTCTACTTCCTTGACCATATATGGTAAAACTCATGTGCTAAATTATGGTATTTCCCAGAAGCCCAATCTATCCCAAAAATGTACTGCATTCCTAGTTAAGAAAACTAAATACTCTGACATAAGTTTGTCTACCAAGCCGACATCTGATTTTCACCATGCTACATAAACAGTACCACCTCCCTCTCTTTAAGGGATAATTATGGTCTACAGTTCCCATAATTTGGGCTGAAACAGGAAGCATATGTTGCAATGTAGTTAGGGATTCTGTTGTGGGTTTTAACCGTTTTAACTTATACTGATTTAATTTTTGGTAATTTGGCACCATTAAGGGCATGCTGAATACTCTGTTAGCAATCAATCTTTGCAATGTACTCATGGTTGGAAAGACAACTATCAGTAAAGTACTGATACTAGAGAAAACTTAAAAGCATAAGAATTCTCAGGTAAGCTCTAGAGTTGCAAAGGGTGTCTTCTTTTCAATGATTTCTAAGCTGATGTATGGCTGTTAATACAAGTTGAACATCAGAGATATAATAACCTTAGAAAGTGAAAGCCACACCGAATATAAAAATAAGTTAATCATATCTGTATGTTCAGATTTGACGGAGTTACAACCCCAAGAAGAAGTGTGCGTTTTCCACAAATTGTGGCAATTTGGGACCTAAGGGTTTTAAAGTACTTTAAATGCCTCCATGACGTGCACGTCACAGCCACTGCAGCAGCTCCAACTGCGGGGTTTGTTGGTAAGTGGAGCGCTGATAAATGCCTGCCATGCAGAAAGACCTGCCTTGTCCTTGAAAATGTATTGTACTACACAACTGTCCAGTAGGGACCATTCCCAGGGAGACTTGGCTGCTTGTCCATGAGACACCACACAGTTGGCCAAGGACCAACATTTTGAAGTTTCTCTGATATCATGTCTAAATGAATGCATTATTTATCATGGAAAAAGGATTCTTCTAAATCCAGTGCATTCTGCTGTAATGGCCTCCCTGGGGCAGGCAGGGCTAGGTCCTGATACCTTCATCCCTCAACAGACGTTTCCTTCCTGGCTGCAGGAACACGTTTGATCAAAACACCAGGAAGACTCTAAATGAGGGGGATGCATTATTTAAACTGTCCTTAAACACAGTGCCCTGGTTCCTTCTCCAGATCTTTTAGATCTCTTTTTTTTTGTTCTTTATCTGTTTTTATTATCAGTGTATGTCTATATCTCTCTTGTGGTTCAGCTGCCTATCTTACATGTGTCCATCTCCCTGTCCAAAGAAAATCAATCTCACTGAAGGACAGGTTGAATAGGGATTCCAAGAAGCTCCGCTCACGTTTGAGTTCCCGTCCTAATCACAAGTAGAGGGCTGAACTGGTATCCATGGGAACAAGAGATCTTCTATTACAATAAACCAAGATGTTTTTATATCTGTCTGTGTGTGGCTGTTTGCCGAGGGAGCTACACTCTGCATGGGCTAATCTGGTGCAATAAATCACAGTCATCTAGCAGTCATAAAAAGCGGTTACAATCGATAGAATGTCTGGATGTGTGCTCACAGAACAGCATGTGAATGTAATCTGACTTTACAGCTTTCTCCCTCTCTCTCAACCACTGACACTACATGGCCAAAAGTTTGTGGACATACAAACACGGTACACTGTTTTCCAAAAGCTAAATAATCAGTATGAAAATGTAAACTATTTGCAAAATAAAGTTTTCTCATTTCAACAAAAATAAGCGAGTCCTTATAACTCTCCTGTGGTTTCTTTATACCAGAGTCCTCTATGCTGTAAAATATCCTAAGCATTTATATTAAATAAACCCTTTTTTAAAATATTGAATAACTATAATTGAACAACAGTAGATAACAAGTATTAAATTCTACTGTCCATGCAGCAGGGAGACACAAATACTTTTGAAACTGATGCTATATGACCAGAGAAAACTGAGATAAAGGGCTGTGGCATTTACTTGCTCAAGAGGTCTCCCAGACTGCACTGCGCTGCACCTGGCCTATAAATGCTCCCACTGGCGGGTGAGGTACTGTAACCTTCCCATTTTGACACATCAAATAATATGGCAGTGGACTGGTAACAAATGATCTTGAATGAAAGGGTAAACTAAAACACGTTTCTGTCAACATTTTAGGCAAGAAATAGGCAACACAGTAAAAGGATATTGGTTCATATTTGATCAGCAATTCCTTGTTTCCTTGATTTCAGTCTTTTCAGCCTGACATATTATGCGCTAGGTATCCTTTAGCATCTGCCGTAGATGTTTCAGGATGCCACTGCCAACGCTGGGACGTTAACATTAGTGCATGGTTAGGCTTAGAAAAAACATCATGATGTGGCTCCTCATTCATACGGAAATCTCGTAAGTGAAAGTACTGGGTTTGTTGGACCCACCCAGCCCACCCTAAAGGTGCTCACAGACTCGGGCGTACTATAAGTGGAGCGGACTTCGCAAGGAATGTCCGCAGTCATTCAGGCTTCCATAGTCGAGCGACTTTTGCGTTGTAGTTTCCTGTAAAAATGTCCGTGAAAAATACTCGCGATGTGAAAAATACATGCCGAGCAGTCTTTTGTGTGTGAGTCCGCACAGTCGTAAGTCTGAGCTTTGCGTGCACAGGGCTTGCGGACGTCCGCTTTTAATCCGAACAGACCTCCGCTCCACGTACGTTCTGCCCGAGTATGTTTGGGCCTTTCAGGGACTTTCCAGCTCTTTACATCATGTCATCATTGGAAGCATCTCAACCTGATGCCATTCAGCTGCCTGTCATACCTCTAAGAAAGGTTACGTCCAGCTCCATTACATACCAACACCGCCCGCCCACATATTATACCGCAGCACAAGGTGGCTTTTGGCATCAGGAGTCTGACGCTGAAATCACTGACAAAACGGCGGAATTTGACAACTTCGGAATGAGAATGGGCTGTTTGATCAGAGATTGGTCTGAGTTTGAAAGATAGAGAGGCGGGTGCTTTTCTGAAACAGCTTCCCTACTCTTTCTGTCTGTGGTGATGGTCATATGAAAATGTGAAAATACAATCTGTAGAGCAACAGCCCTACAGCCAGCTACAAATTTGAGCTCAGTGATGATGAGCAGGGAGATTTGGGCCCTGCTAATTTGGAGAGAATTTAACCGCAGTTCATTTACGCAACTACCCCCATTTTATGATACAAAGAAGGTTGAGAAACCCTTTTATCATAATGTCAGTCTTGTAACTGGGAACAGTCTTGTAACAGTAAATGTTTTTGGATAAAACTTTGATTTAAAGCGATAAGCAGGGAGGCTGACATTAATGAGATAAAATGGCAAACAGTAATGCTGGATTACATGCATGCATTGTTCTCTGTAAATCCCTTATGCCTAGAAAGGCAGTTTGAATCCAGCCCAGGAGTGGCAGCCCATTGCTTTATGGACCTGGCTTTGAACATGGCAGCATTGCTGTGTGGAAACAGACAGGGGCCTTTCCAAAATTGTTGCCACACAGTTGGAAGCACACCAGCTATGTCTAAAATTAACTAGTATGCTGTGGCAGAAAGATGCACCTACATTAGAACTATGGACCTTGTTGAAACAATAAGAAACAGCCCTGCATGGACAGAAAACAATACAGTGTGATTAGAGATGGTAAATAAAGTCAGTGTTAAAAGTAATTGAAATTCCAATGCATTGCAAAATGGGCTCCTGGTTTTTAATGGTGGCGTGTGGCTCACCACAACATATAATATCTTAATCCCAGCAAAGCTGTTCCAATGCCTGATTACTCATGGGATAATTCCTGCTCAAATATAAACCTGAATGTGCATAATTGGAGCTGAAACAAAAATTGCACCCATGAACACACTAAGCTAGACAGCAGTTAAAGAGGACCTATTATGCTCATTTTCAGATTTATACTTGTATTTTGGATTGCTACTTGAACAGATAAACATGCTTTAATGCTCAAAATGTTTTTATTTTCCTCATGCTGTCTGTGGTAGAACACCAGTATTCATCTCATTGACCCTGTACAGTCATTGCAGCTTGGATATGACTCTAATAGAGAATAGAGGCACTGTCTATCTTGAAAAAACAACAACAAAAGATTCTAAACGTAACCACACAGGTTCAGAAGCAGACAGAAGGGTCTTCACTATGCATTTGAAGGATATATCCAGGATGTCAGACTGACACAGCAACGAAATCAAGGTAACAAAATAAAAATTGAAGCTAAAGCCTACAGATCACAGCGTAAAAGTGAACCACCACATCACCGCTGATCGCCACAGAAGACAATGAATATAAAGGGAAACTTTGCTGATATTGAACCAGCTGTGTGGCATCGCTGTGTGTGCAGATGAACAGTGTTTAGCTTCACCCCCGTGCCGCTCCCAGCACCCAGACTGGCAGCTGGACTGTCAGGGGCTGCGGAAGAAGTCAAACAACATTCATCTGCGCACAATGTGTTAGCACACAGCTGGTTCGGTATCAGCTAAGTTTTCCTGCTGCAGTCCGCTTCTGCTGGCAGCCTGCAAGAGGCAGAAAAGACGATAACAACATAACTTCAAGAAACAAATCCCGACTTAACCATTGTATTTTTTTTTTTTTTTTTTAACATTTTAGGTCAGGCCGGGTGGGCCGACACTCTGTATCCCAGTGGGTGCTCATGTGTGGGTGAGAAGAGCAGAGAGGACCACGACGAGGTGGAGTTGCTACAGTAGATCTAAGTTAACTTTGCTGGAGAAGCGTTGATAAAATCAACAGAGTGAGCAGCACAAACAGAGCTTGGCAATGTTGTTGTGATTGTGGACTTCCTCGCGCATGCCTAGTGACTGGAACCGTAATGCACATGTGCGAAAAGTCTCAGTTTTCAGAGGGATCGCATATTGCAAGTTTACGTGACAACGGAGACAGTGGCGTTTCCAAAAAATTGCACTGTGGAACATGTTTTCAAAACGTTGCGTTTTCAAGCACCCAAAATGCAGCCGTTGTGTAAATGATCGGCCAAAACGCAACTAAAGTTTATTGTTTTCAGTTTAAATTGTTGTCGTATAAACGGGACCTATGAGTGGATCTCAAGTCTCGAACCCTGCCCGGGACCATGGGTGGAAGCTCCGGGCACTTCCACTTTAACCCAAACCCAAGTGCTCACGATAACTAGATAAGCAGATAATGTCAGCTATGGAAAACAAAATGAAAACACCACAGTTGTTGCCTGTTAGCTAACATGAGCTAAACTAGCTAATAGTTATCGAAAGATAACGTTAGCTGATGGGGACCTGTGCTATATACACCCAGTCGTGCCTCACCACTCACCAGGAACCTCTTTTAATGGTCACAGAATAAACAACATAGTTATTTTCTGCCAATGTATTCCAATTAGCTTACCTGAAACCAACTGCGATGAGATGCTGCGACCTGCAAGCTCAATAACAAACTGCGGAGATGAAATTCCGCCTTCCATGCGACTTCCGTATGTGGGCAGGTATGGGCCGACACAAAGCCGATGTAACAGAGACGTTTGATGAGCTGGGACAAAAGAGTATTAAATTTAAAGATATCCTATTCTACTTTAAAACCCTCTAACAATACTATACATGTTTCTCCCCTCACCTTTGTGGTAGTGTCACAGTCTAATATGCAAATGCCAGCAAGGAAACGAAAATTTCCAGTGCAAAGCAGACTTTTCAGTATAGAAAGCAGAGTTAGCATAAGCATAGTGAACATTTGACAGCAAACATGGTAGAGTGGGAAGTTTTTTGGACATAAACTGGACAAAGCAAACACACCATAACATCAGAAATAATAGATGCTAACTACACTTACTGTTACAACCTTCTACTTTTGGTGGGCAACAGACCCTTCATTTGAGTCTGAGTCTGACTGATGTTTTCTGTAACGCTAATGCTAGCCATCTTAGTGAGCAAAGATCCATAAATTCTCTGTAAGAGAGTAAGAATAGGTGTGCTTTCAGCTCTTTTGGTTTTCTTTTTATTGGGAAAAGTAATATTCAGTAAACTACTGATCCTGGCAGAGTATTTTTTACATACTTGAACGTGAGCCACAAGAGCCTGCTGATGTCCATTCCAGTGCTTCCAATGATGTCCATAACAATGCACGTAAATGTCCAAACTAGGGATTGTACGAAGCTGTTTGGGTTTGGGAGACAGGCTTAGCCTTGTTTTTAACTTTTTTGATAAGCCCTTCAAACAGTTGTTAAAATGTTATTTGGACCATCACCTTGACTTAGAAAATATACAGTACACTTCCCCCAGATATATATATTTAAATAATACAACAATACTGGAACAAGTCCACCATCAATAACTAAAAGAGTCAAAGATAAATCTTTTAAGATGGTGTATCCAAACAATGTAACAATATTTATGTGTATTTTACAATGGAATTTTTAAATGAAATATGACCCCCTCCCAATCATTCTCATATCATCCCTTACCAGAATGACAATAAGTCACCAGTTACCCTGTCTGTCCATCTTTTTTCTTTTTTTTGTACCTTTTTGCATTTATGTCCAATCTTTGTCCCTTTTATTCCTCCTTTGTTTACCACTTTCACATCATGCTGCTATCAACAATGGTCTGAATACGCTGCAGTCCTGCGGTTTAGTGATGTGTTTACACCTCTGAGACAGAATACAAATATAGCATTGTCCTTGCTGTGTCACCTTTAGTCAGCAAACAAAGGGATCAAGTGATCCATCACCTGGAAACATCCCATATTGTCGGCACTGAGCGTAAAATGGAAACATTTACGCTTTGCACCGTTTAATCTAGATTTAAGAGATGTCCTGTGGGGCTTAATGAGATGCTGCAGCTTTTATTAAAATCACTCTAAATGTGTCTACACAGTCATAATTTTTAGTTTCCAGTAGCAGCTGATATTATTTGCAGTGCTGTCAGGGCAGAGCCAAAGCATGGACAAACACCGACGAGTTTATCTTGTTAGTATAATGTAGAACAGATTTTTACAACCTGGACACCTTGGGGCATGCGGGTGCTGAAACTGTAACACAGAGACCTTGGGCCATGCTGACTCAATAGCATCATGCAGCATTTGCTGAAAATACAGTTAACATCCTGTTGCTCAACATCCGAAAGACGTTAGATAGTTTCAAACTGAGCCATCATGAGCACATTATGCTTTTTTGAGGTAATTGGTTCATTATTGCATGAAAAAAAAGAGGAGAAGAGAAACAATTTGATAGTACAGATTGAGCAGGTAATAAAAATGTAATTTTAATATGCAGGGTGGAACCGAAAACCTAAAATATACAATTACAGTGGTTAAATGGGCTGTTGTAATAAGTATACTAGAAAATTACAAATGAAAAAGAAAAAATAACTCTAGAGTGTAGGTGTGATTTGACTGTGGGGAACCTCCTAATGTGAAATACAGACTATTATCACCATCACTAGTCAGTGTATCATCATACAATGGTATGTATGATATCCTATGAAAATACACCCCATGAATGACCACAGTTACAGTGGTTAGGTTTAGGAAGAGAAAAATGATGAGGACGTATCTTAATATGATTCAAAGTTCACATGGTACCAGACATTGGTCTCTTGGAGAAAGTCCTGTGTTTTGTGACCTATCCACCCCAGCAACCTGCGGACCACTGGACCACCACTCGGAGCTGCTTATCCCAGCTGATATTGCGCGAGAGGTGGGGTACACCCTGGACAGGTCGCCAGACTATCACAGGGCTGACACATAGAGAGCCAGACAATAATTCACACTACAGCCAATTTGGAGTCATGTCTTTGGATTGTGGGAGGAAGTACCAGAGTACCAGGAGAAAACCATGCTGACACGGGGAGAACATGCAAACTCCGCTCAGAAGGGCTCCCCCACCCTGGGTTCGAACCAGGAACCCTCTCGCTGTGAGGCAACAGTGCTAACCAATGCACCACCTTGGGGTGTAAATCAGCCCTTCATAGAGTTGTCATGAAGGGAGAAATTAGCTATAGAGACCAAAACTGTTTTTTGTACCAGGCTGTAAACATGTTAATTTCTGCTGTAAAGTTGGGCATTTTAACATGGGGGTCTATGGGATTCACTCTGTTTCAGAGCCAACCTAAAGTGGCCATTTGAGGAAGTTTTTGGCTCTTCAGCATTGGCTTCATTTTATAGTTTAGAGGTGGCTGCTTGTCTGTCTTTATCTCATTGTTTGAGGCTCTGTATTAATTTCTGTGTTTTTAGAGACAATGGTTTAACATTTTGGAGCACACATATTGTCGCTGTCCAGTGAAAATAATTGGATTTTGAATATTCTTTGATGAGCTAAAGGTTTTAGTATTGCGTTATGGGTTGAGAAAATTCTCTTACTTAAGAAAATGATTTGAAAATTGTTTATATTACTTGAAACATACATTGTCACAAAGCTGAGATGGGACGGTTTTTCTTGACTCAGGAAAACCTTTGGAGATAGATAGTTTCCACAGGACAGCAAAGGATACAATTTCTTCAGTTCAGACAGTTCAATTAGATTATGTGTTGCCACACAACTACAGCATTCCAGTCAGCAAATGCAAGTAAAATGACTATGAATTTAGAATTTGCACAGCATTAACATTTAATGGTCACTCCCCACAAGAAGCAGCAAGCTCGGTAAAGCATGGGGAGTGACAAAAGTTATTGTTCTTACCTGCAGTCTCTTAGTTAAACCGATGAAGTACAACATGTTAATTAGTGAGCTGTAGAAGTGCTGGAGGACGAATTTTGTTCCCTTTGAACAGAGGCCACCCCTGCTTTGAGTGTTTATGGAAACCTAAGCTAACCAGCTGCAGGCTGTAGCCTTATGTTGAAAGGACAGAGGATGGTATCTATTTCCTCATCAAAGTCTGGTAAGAAAGCAAATTACTGTATTTTCAAAAATGTCAAATCATTCCTTACAGTATACTGCTGTGATAAAAATGATGATTGGTATATTGCAGTGAGAGCAGAAGTCAAGTTAGCTGCTTGAGCTAGCTAATAAGCTTAACTTTATTCACTTTATTCATATACTGTAAGTAGTATATAGGGACCGGCTTTGCGCGTGCGTGTGAGCGCGCGCGTGCACGTGAGGGGGGGCGCGCGTGCGTGTGGGCGCGTGCGTGCGTGCACGTTTATGAATTATGAATTATGAATTATGAATTATGAAATATGAATTATGAATTATGAAATATGAAATATAATAATAATAATAATAATAATAATAATGATAAATAAATTTAATTAATAAAGAAATAAAGAAATAAATCCTCCTCCTCCCCCCTCCCCTCCCCATGACAACCACGTCATATGAGATCCTGCTCTCATGGTTAACCATAGCACCTCCTTCTGGGGGTTGGGTTTGAATGAAACCGTAGCTATTGGCTAATCAAAAGCCCTCCTCCTGCAACCACGTCATTTGAAATCCTGCTCTTAGTTAACCATAGCGCCTCCTTGCGGGGAATGGATATGAATGAAACCGTAGTAAGCCAGTGATGTAGACAGGAAGGCTACACTAACACCTTTACATATCTTTGATGTAATCAACATACAGACACACGTCCGGGTAACACATGTACGCGAAGGAAGTATCCTGCAGAAGATCAGAGGCGAGGCTAGACCATCAATTTGCATATGTTGGTGTAAAACATTCAGACAGTCTGGGCAACACACGCGAAAAAAGCAGTGTCGCGATGAGACGCCGAGGCTAGATCATAAACTTGGTCAACCATTTGGTGTTCAGACATGTCGGGCAAAGCACTGGGAATAAAGTACAGTAGCCAATCATATGGCTAGGCTAAACCAACAACCAATCATGTTTACCGAGTGTATAAAACCTCTATGAAACAAGCAGAGGAAACCTTTTTAAAACAAAAAGGCTAGGTTGTGTGACACACTGCGGACCCTTTTCTACTGTTCTACTGTGGACGATGGCTTCATTTAACGGTAAGCGTGCCTAAACTATATTGGATAACACTGTTTTCTAGATACTTATTTTTTCTCAGAAAAACATTCTAAAAACAAAAAAAAAAAAAAAAAAGTGTTTTCTTATTAGGTGCAGTTGCTGACGATTCGGAGTGAAACCGTGCTCCTGCATCCCACCACATCAGCCGTAAGTTAAAATAACATTTCGTTGTGTGTGTGTGTGTGCGTGTGTGCGTTATTTATTTTCATTATTACTATTATTAAATTCTAAAACTTCATGAATGTATTTTCGTTTGAATCTTGACCTAATGACTGTATTTTGTTATTATTATTTAGTGTGTTACAGGCTAATAATGGTATTACTTTCCAGCTGCAGTAAAAAGACGCTCACTTTCGTTGAAAGGCTCAGAACAAACCCTCCAACCTCTGCTGCTAGAGATTTTATACCGTAAGACTGTTTTTTTATATATATATATTTTATATTTATCATTAATGGGGGAATGCTTGCGGTATCACGGTAAACAGCTATTTTTACCTCCTCTTTCTCACAGTGCACAGCGCAGCCACTGAGACCCCTTCAAACAGTTTACTAGCGGGTTTAACACGTAAGACACAATGTTTTACGCTGTTTTATATGAATATTAAGCTAATATGTGTCGGATACAGAATACTGCTAACATATCGTTTTTTCTCTTTCTCCCACAGTGCACAGCGCAGGCCACTGAGACCCCTTCAACAGTTTACTAGCGGGTTTAACACGTAAGACACAATGTTTTAACGTTACTTTAGATGAATATTAAGCTGATATGTGTCGGATACAGAATACTGCTAACATATCGGTTTTTTTTTTCTTTCTCCACAGTGCACAGCAGTTTACTAGCGGGTTTAACACGTAAGACACAATGTTTTAACGTTACTTTAGATGAATATTAAGCTGATATGTGTCGGATACAGAATACTGCTAACATATCGGTTTTTTTTTCTTTCTCCACAGTGCACAGCAGTTTACTAGCGGGTTTAACACGTAAGACACAATGTTTTAACGCTACTTTAGATGAATATTAAGCTAATATGTGTCGGATACAGAATACTGCTAACATATCGTTTTTTTTCTTTCTCCACAGTGCACAGCAGTTTACTAGCGGGTTTAACACGTAAGACACAATGTTTTAACGCTACTTTATATGAATATTAAGCTGATATGTGTCGGATACAGAATACTGCTAACATATGTTTTTTTCTGTTTCCATAACAGTGCCTGTGCGACTCATCAGAGGCTTTACACCGTCAGGACAAGAATTTCTCAGGTAAGACGCGCCGTTATATAATAATGATTATAATAATAATAATAATAATAGCAGCCTAATAATGATAATGTTATTAATAATGATAACGTTAATGTTGTGATTTTTTTTAAATAAACAGTGGTCAATCGCCTGAGCTGACGGTCACTCAAGAGACCAACGCCGCGGTAACAGCGTTACTGGTTGCCCAAGGATTATCTGGTGTCAAGCGGGGAGCGCACAAGGATCAGGCGGTGTAGAACCGGCTCCAGCGAGTGTTGAGGAGTGCTTCAGCGACACATTCGAGGAGGTCGCGGAGTCTGTGAACGCGTTCCCTAACGGCCAAGAGGGAAGTCAGCGGAATAGCGCTCGCCCGGCAGCGGGAGAAGGCACCGATCAGTGAGGAACACGTCCCATCTCCTCCACCGCCGGCCGCTATTTCACGAGGGAATATTTACAGAGGCGTTGTGCAGTCAGCAGGAGTCGCTCTTCTCCACCACAGGACACCAGCCTACAGCTTCAGTACACGTAAGCAAAGATCTTTTTTCTGCAAGTACACTGTGAAAGCTGGCGTTGATGATTCTGGTGCTGCTTCTGCTCCAGCAGCGGGGAGGGTGTGTGTGTGGGGAATCTCCCCACAATCCCACATTATTAAGAGGCGAAGATTATATTCCAGATTTTGATGACTGTTAGACAGTACTGGTGAATACAGACACAGTAACTTAGCCAATTTACTAACATTATCCCCTATACCCGCATCATCTCCTCCCCTCCGCTGTTTTTGCTGATTGTTGTTGTGACCAATAGTGAGGAGGAGAGCATAGTATTTGTTGATTCCTATCCAGGCCCAGCCTCCACCCCGCATCCGTCTACCCCTCACCCCTAACCCTCTTCCCAGGCCTCCTCCAGCAGGTGTCGCTGTTGTTGTTGATGCTGTTGATGGAGAGCGTAGTAATTGTTGACTCCTATCCGTGTCATCCCTCCACCTCGCCTCCCCCCACCCCTCCCCAGCCTGTCCCTCTCTCCTGCTTCTCCACTAAGTGGCGGTGTTGTTGTTGATGCTGTTGATGAGAGTGGTGTAAACCATACGTCCCCGCCCTCTTCCCCGCTTCCTGCTACCCCTCCTCAGCCTATTACCGACCCTGTCTCACCCTCTCTGATTCTCCCACCCCAGCGGCTGCTCTCATAAAAGAGAACATTTTGCTCAAAAACAGGTGCAGGCAGCAAGCTAAGCTAATCAAGCGCGAACGGCGTCAGAAAAGACTTGCCGAGAAGCGATACCTCCGTCTGGCAAGCGAGCGGCGTAACTTGATTGGCACGCTAAAACTAACGAGCGACGCTACACAGCTCTTAACACACAGGTGCAGCTGCTTAAACAGAGTGTCGGCACCTTAATTGAACTACAACACTCAACCACAACATCATTAAATAACTTAGTAGACACATTGTGTAGAAAAAAAAAACACATTGTAAGTAGCTGTTGATCATGGCACACCAAGGAAAATGTTAAAACGAATGAGCACCCTGGTCGGGACGGTCGTTGTGACACCGATGACGAAACCACACATTTGAATGATAATGTCGATTCGTCCCAGTGTGCTACAGAGGGGCGGCGTGCTTTGATGGGTACAGTTAGGCAATGTTTTGACACACCCTCTGGACCAGATGTATTGGATAGCCACAACAATGTTATGCGCTGGTCCCGATACAGTTTAAAAAGAATGCGGGGGATAGAGAATAGAACCGCACTGTTTTTAAGAGACAGAATTTTTATGCCCATCATCATCATCACCGCCACACGCTTGCGGTTCAGGTTCTGATGTGCTGCTACATCTAATGCTGTTGTTATTGCAGAAATCGGTGTTAATAATAACACCACTCACATTGATAATAACCATGATGATAATATAGCTTCACCATGCCGCTGCTGCCAGTTCTGGGATTGTGAGTGTCTCTGGTGTGAATGTGTGCGTGATAGTGGGTCCTCTGCTGAGCCAGCGGCTGTTGTCAGTTCTGCAACCGTGAGTGTCTCGGGCGTGAATGTGTGTGATCGTGGGTCCTCTGCTGTCGGTTCCGGGGCCGTGAGTGTCTCTGGTGTGAATGTGTGTGATCGTGGGTCCTCTGATGTTGCCGGTTCCGGGGCCGTGAGTGTCTCTGGTGTGAATGTGTGTGATCGTGGGTCCTCTGCTGAACATGCTGCTGCTGCTATGGACAGTTCTGTGAGTAACTCTATGGTCTGTCAACACGGCGCAGGAAATCCTGTAGAAGGAACACCTGCTGTGCCGTCTACCAGTACAGGCGGTGCACAGTTGCGTGTCCGTGACATACACAGATTCAACGCGGCCGAATTTCGCCAGAGGGTCGATTTCAGAGCCGTTAGTCTTGATAATATCACCCAGGCAATTGACACTGTTAGAGAGAGGTTGTCAGGCGTGATTGGCGCCGCCTTAGAGGCCTCTCCTGCAGGCAGCGTATTAAATGTGGTTTTGAGAGGACCATCTCTAGCCAGCGATGTGCAAGCTGTTTTAAGCTCTGACAACGCATATAACGCTGACGAGTTTTTGGAGGTGATCTCTCAAGTTGTGCAGAGTAATGACACGTCGCTGACAGATGATGATCTGGAGTTTGTTGTGACCGTGGCACGCGGTAGTAGTGGTGGTGGTGGTTCTAGACTGAGACTAGGAAGCGTCCCTTATGATGAAATTTTATCCAAGAAGGGAAGGCACCTGTACAACCCAGAAAACAATGGGTCTCAGAACAGTCTTTGTTTCTCTCTTTGTCTCGCCCATTTTGTTAACGAAAGCTCGCCTAATAAATTGCAGTATGCTAAACAACTGCATAACTCTGTAGGATTTGATGAAAACCACAAGGTGTCGCTCTCTGATATCACAAAATTTGAAAATCACTTAAACCTAAAAATCTTAGTATTCCACCACAGTTCGGGGCGTAAACACCTACAGTGTTACAAAACCCATGACGCAGTACACGTCAGCACTGTGTGGATGTACCTGCACAATGACCATTATTACCTGATTGAAAATAAAACTGGTTTCTTTGGCGGTACCTATGTGTGTGACTACTGTTACGGTTCATACACAGAACCGTTTAAGCACGTTTGTAAATACCTCTGCAATGTTTGTTATACACAGTGTCACCTGCACCCGGGGGCCACTGTAAAATGTACAGAGTGTAAACGAATCTGCAAGTCCGGGCACTGCTATAATCAGCATAAACACCCTCACTCTAAACACGACGCAGCGCCGTGTGACAAAGTGAAATATTGTGAAGAGTGTGGTAAAACTTACAAGGTGGCAAGAACGCAGCATAAATGCACACCACCAAAGTGTACACACTGCGGTGAGGCCCTAAATGAGAGCGATGCGGTACACCAATGTTTTATACAACCGTTGAAAAACCAAAACCTCCACACAAAATACATATTTTTTGATTTTGAGACACGTTATCACGAGGGTAAGCACGAAGCAAACTTTGTGTGCGCTATGGACACAGAGGGAAACAAATTTTGTTTCAACACCCTGAAATGCGTTGACACGTTTGTTAAACGGTACCGGCAGCCAAAATATAAGGGGTACACATTTATTGCACACAACGCCTCTGGGTTTGATAATTACTACTGCTGGAATATTTTGTGCAACAGGGGATCCCTCCCACAGTAACCATGCGTGGCAGTAGGGTCATCCTGATGTATGACAAGGTGTTCCAGCAACGCTGGATCGATTCTTTCAGCTTTCTACCATGCGTTTATCCAGGACACCGGCTGCCATGGGTTTTGAGGACATGGAGAAGGGGTATTTTCCGCACAAGTTCAACACCCAGGCAAACGAGTACTATGTGGGCAAATACCCCGACCCCCTTATTACGGGTACAACACCATGTCTGACAGCGACAAGCATAAGTTCATGATGTGGTATGACACAGTCCGGGAGAAAACCTTTGATTTCCAGACAGAAATTCGCCACTACTGTGTTAATGATGTAGAAGTGCTTCGCAAGGCCTGTCTAATTTATCGTGAGACCTTTATCAGGTGCACAGACCTCGACCCGTTTGCGTTCACGACGCTGGCGTCGAGCTGCATGGGCGTTTTCAAAACACGTTTTCTACCCAGAGACACCCTCGCCCTCACGTACGAAGGCGCATACACACAGCAGAATAAAACCTATTCTGAGGTGTCTATGCAGTGGCTGGAATACGTGGCCCAGGTAGAAGGCTCCGAGATTAGACACGCTTTGAAGCACGGCGAGCAGCGATTTGGGCAGTTTTTTGTGGACGGGTATAACAGGGCCACAAACACCTGCTACGAGTTTGCGGGATGCTTTTTTCACGGCTGTGTCAAGTGCTGCGTCCAGACCGATGTGATCCTGTCACTAAAAAAAAACCTACGGCAGTCTGTACCACTCATTCTGTGAAAAAATATCATTATTGAAAAGTGTGCATGGTCTGCGTGTGGTGGTGATGTGGGAATGTGAGTGGGAGGCGCTAAACGTTCAGACCCATCTGTTCGGGCGCACCTCAACACTTACAGGCCCAAAGAACGCCTCGACCCACGACAAGCCCTTTTTGGCGGGCGTACAAACGCATCAAGATGTATCACAAGGCTGATAACACAGATGAGAAAATCAGATATTACGATTTCACAAGCCTGTATCCTACTGTACAGGCGAAAAAACAATACCCGGTTGGACACCCTCAAATTATCCACCAAGATTTTGGCCCGGTAGAAAATTATTTGGGTTTGTTAAGTGTACCGTGCTTCCTCCCAGAGGTCTGTACCACCCCGTACTACCCTACAGGTGTCACAAAAGGCTCATGTTTCCGCTGTGTGGCAGGTGTGCTGAGGAGTTAAACCAGACCAGTGTCTGTGCGCACACTGACGCCGAGCGACAGCTGTCAGGTGTGTGTCTCGTTTGAACTTCAGAAAGCTGTCGAGAAGGGGTACCTGATTGTCTGCATTGATGAAGTGTGGCATTTCCCAAACAAGACAGACACCTTGTTCAAGGAATATGTCAAGACGTTTTTGAAGTGTAAGCAGGAGGCGTCAGGCTACCCGGACATGTCATTACTCCTGCAGAAAAAGACCAGTACATACGTGACTACCATGAAAAGGAGGGGATTTTACTCGATGCTGACAAAATCTGTGTCAACAAGGCGGTCAGGAATTGTAACAAGCTTCTCCTGAACTCATTGTGGGGCAGATTCAGCATGCGGAGTAACATGCCCTCCTGCGAGTTAATTACAGAACCGGAGAGATTCACGCAGCTCATGTTCAGCGACCATTATGACGTGCGTCAGTTTGGGTTTATATCCGACGACGTGGCCATTGTTCAGTGGTGTCACGCAGATGGTAAGGCGTCCAGAGTGAATGATGTGAATGTGTTCATAGGGGCTATGACCACCGCATATGCTAGACTGATGCTGTACGACTTGTTGGACAGACTACAGGAGCGTGTGCTGTACTGTGACACTGACGTCATTTTCACGTCCGGCCCAGGTGATTGGGTTCCCCCTCTAGGCTCATACTTGGGTGACTTAACCGACGAGATCAATGACGGTGATGTGTGCGGGCTCCCAGAGGAAGATTATATCACAGAGTTTGTGTCTGGGGGTCCAAAGTGTTACGCCTACATCACAAAACTTGGTAAAACGCAGGTCAAGTGCAAGGGTGTCACACTTAACGCCAAAAATGCGTCAGTGCTCACCCACGAGTCGCTTAAGGGGTTGGTCCAGTCCTTTGTGACCAATCAGAACACTCAGATGCACGTGATCACAGAGGCGGAAACCATCAGACGTGATAAAAAGAAGTTTCACCTTAAAAATGACGTAGTGCACAAAAAAGTCAAGGTGGTATATAACAAGCGCAGAGTCCTGTCAGACTACAGCACGCTCCCTTATGGCTACTAACATCTCTTTTGACTCAAGACTGCAGCATCCGTTTAGTTTGGTGGTGAGTGGTCCCTCAAATTGTGGGAAGACGTATTTTGTCAAGGGTCTTATTGAAAATGCATCTACAGTTATTTCACATAACATTGATAATTTGGTTTACGTCTACTCGTGCTGGCAGCCTTTATATGACCAACTCCTTAAATTAAGAGACATCAACTTTGTTAAAGGGTTACCCGATTCCCTGTGTGACGACGAGTTATTACCCCCGGACAAGACTAATCTACTCGTCATAGACGATTTGATGAATGACGCCAGTAACAATATAGAAGTTCAGAATGTATTCACCAAATCGTCTATGACGAGTAGATTAGTCTTGTCCGGGGGTAATAACTCGTCGTCACACAGGGAATCGGGTAACCCTTTAACAAAGTTGATGTCTCTTAATTTAAGGAGTTGGTCTATAAAGGCTGCCAGCACGAGTAGACGTAAACCAAATTATCAATGTTATGTGAAATAACTGTAGATGCATTTTCAATAAGACCCTTGACAAAATACGTCTTCCCACAATTTGAGGGACCACTCACCACCAAACTAAACGGATGCTGCAGTCTTGAGTCAAAAGAGATGTTAGTAGCCATAAGGGAGCGTGCTGTAGTCTGACAGGACTCTGCGCTTGTTATATACCACCTTGACTTTTTTGTGCACTACGTCATTTTTAAGGTGAAACTTCTTTTTATCACGTCTGATGGTTTCCGCCTCTGTGATCACGTGCATCTGAGTGTTCTGATTGGTCACAAAGGACTGGACCAACCCCTTAAGCGACTCGTGGGTGAGCACTGACGCATTTTTTGGCGTTAAGTGTGACACCCTTGCACTTGACCTGCGTTTTACCAAGTTTTGTGATGTAGGCGTAACACTTTGGACCCCCAGACACAAACTCTGTGATATAATCTTCCTCTGGGAGCCCGCACACATCACCGTCATTGATCTCGTCGGTTAAGTCACCCAAGTATGAGCCTAGAGGGGGAACCCAATCACCTGGGCCGGACGTGAAAATGACGCTGTCAGTGTCACAGTACAGCACACGCTCCTGTAGTCTGTCCAACAAGTCGTACAGCATCAGTCTAGCATATGCGGTGGTCATAGCCCCTATGAACACATTCACATCATTCACTCTGGACGCCTTACCATCTGCGTGACACCACTGAACAATGGCCACGTCGTCGGATATAAACCCAAACTGACGCACGTCATAATGGTCGCTGAACATGAGCTGCGTGAATCTCTCCGGTTCTGTAATTAACTCGCAGGAGGGCATGTTACTCCGCATGCTGAATCTGCCCCACAATGAGTTCAGGAGAAGCTTGTTACAATTCCTGACCGCCTTGTTGACACAGATTTTGTCAGCATCGAGTAAAAATCCCCTCCTTTTCATGGTAGTCACGTATGTACTGGTCTTTTTCTGCAGGAGTAATGACATGTCCGGGGTAGCCTGACGCCTCCTGCTTACACTTCAAAAACGTCTTGACATATTCCTTGAACAAGGTGTCTGTCTTGTTTGGGAAATGCCACACTTCATCAATGCAGACAATCAGGTACCCCTTCTCGACAGCTTTCTGAAGTTCAAACGAGACCCACACACCTGACAGCTGTCGCTCGGCGTCAGTGTGCGCACAGACACTGGTCTGGTTTAACTCCTCAGCACACCTGCCACACAGCGGAAACATGAGCCTTTTGTGACACCTGTAGGGTAGTACGGGGTGGTACAGACCTCTGGGAGGAAGCACGGTACACTTAACAAACCCAAAATAATTTTCTACCGGGCCAAAATCTTGGTGGATAATTTGAGGGTGTCCAACCGGGTATTGTTTTTTCGCCTGTACAGTAGGATACAGGCTTGTGAAATCGTAATATCTGATTTTCTCATCTGTGTTATCAGCCTTGTGATACATCTTGATGGCGTTTGTACGCCCGCCAAAAAGGGCTTGTCGTGGGTCGAGGCGTTCTTTGGGCCTGTAAGTGTTGAGGTGCGCCCGAACAGATGGGTCTGAACGTTTTAGCGCCTCCCACTCACATTCCCACATCACCACCACACGCAGACCATGCACACTTTTCAATAATGATATTTTTTCACAGAATGAGTGGTACAGACTGCCGTAGGTTTTTTTAGTGACAGGATTCACATCGGTCTGGACGCAGCACTTGACACAGCCGTGAAAAAAGCATCCCGCAAACTCGTAGCAGGTGTTTGTGGCCCTGTTATACCCGTCCACAAAAAACTGCCCAAATCGCTGCTCGCCGTGCTTCAAAGCGTGTCTAATCTCGGAGCCTTCCTGGGCCACGTATTCCAGCCACTGCATAGACACCTCAGAATAGGTTTTATTCTGCTGTGTGTATGCGCCTTCGTACGTGAGGGCGAGGGTGTCTCTGGGTAGAAAACGTGTTTTGAAAACGCCCATGCAGCTCGACGCCAGCGTCGTGAACGCAAACGGGTCGAGGTCTGTGCACCTGATAAAGGTCTCACGATAAATTAGACAGGCCTTGCGAAGCACTTCTACATCATTAACACAGTAGTGGCGAATTTCTGTCTGGAAATCAAAGGTTTTCTCCCGGACTGTGTCATACCACATCATGAACTTATGCTTGTCGCTGTCAGACATGGTGTTGTACCCGTAATAAGAGGGGTCGGGGTATTTGCCCACATAGTACTCGTTTGCCTGGGTGTTGAACTTGTGCGGAAAATACCCCTTCTCCATGTCCTCAAAACCCATGGCAGCCGGTGTCCTGGATAAACGCATGGGTAGAAAGCTGAAAGAATCGATCCAGCGTTGCTGGAACACCTTGTCATACATCAGGATGACCCTACTGCCACGCATGGTTACTGTGGGAGGGATCCCTGTTGCACAAAATATTCCAGCAGTATGTAATTATCAAACCCAGAGGCGTTGTGTGCAATAAATGTGTACCCTTATATTTTGGCTGCGGTACCGTTTAACAAACGTGTCAACGCATTTCAGGGTGTTGAAACAAAATTTGTTTCCCTCTGTGTCCATAGCGCACACAAAGTTTGCTTCGTGCTTACCCTCGTGATAACGTGTCTCAAAATCAAAAAATATGTATTTTGTGTGGAGGTTTTGGTTTTTCAACGGTTGTATAAAACATTGGTGTACCGCATCGCTCTCATTTAGGGCCTCACCGCAGTGTGTACACTTTGGTGGTGTGCATTTATGCTGCGTTCTTGCCACCTTGTAAGTTTTACCACACTCTTCACAATATTTCACTTTGTCACACGGCGCTGCGTCGTGTTTAGAGTGAGGGTGTTTATGCTGATTATAGCAGTGCCCGGACTTGCAGATTCGTTTACACTCTGTACATTTTACAGTGGCCCCGGGTGCAGGTGACACTGTGTATAACAAACATTGCAGAGGTATTTACAAACGTGCTTAAACGGTTCTGTGTATGAACCGTAACAGTAGTCACACACATAGGTACCGCCAAAGAAACCAGTTTTATTTTCAATCAGGTAATAATGGTCATTGTGCAGGTACATCCACACAGTGCTGACGTGTACTGCGTCATGGGTTTTGTAACACTGTAGGTGTTTACGCCCCGAACTGTGGTGGAATACTAAGATTTTTAGGTTTAAGTGATTTTCAAATTTTGTGATATCAGAGAGCGACACCTTGTGGTTTTCATCAAATCCTACAGAGTTATGCAGTTGTTTAGCATACTGCAATTTATTAGGCGAGCTTTCGTTAACAAAATGGGCGAGACAAAGAGAGAAACAAAGACTGTTCTGAGACCCATTGTTTTCTGGGTTGTACAGGTGCCTTCCCTTCTTGGATAAAATTTCATCATAAGGGACGCTTCCTAGTCTCAGTCTAGAACCACCACCACCACTACTACCGCGTGCCACGGTCACAACAAACTCCAGATCATCTGTCAGCGACGTGTCATTACTCTGCACAACTTGAGAGATCACCTCCAAAAACTCGTCAGCGTTATATGCGTTGTCAGAGCTTAAAACAGCTTGCACATCGCTGGCTAGAGATGGTCCTCTCAAAACCACATTTAATACGCTGCCTGCAGGAGAGGCCTCTAAGGCGGCGCCAATCACGCCTGACAACCTCTCTCTAACAGTGTCAATTGCCTGGGTGATATTATCAAGACTAACGGCTCTGAAATCGACCCTCTGGCGAAATTCGGCCGCGTTGAATCTGTGTATGTCACGGACACGCAACTGTGCACCGCCTGTACTGGTAGACGGCACAGCAGGTGTTCCTTCTACAGGATTTCCTGCGCCGTGTTGACAGACCATAGAGTTACTCACAGAACTGTCCATAGCAGCAGCAGCATGTTCAGCAGAGGACCCACGATCACACACATTCACACCAGAGACACTCACGGCCCCGGAACCGGCAACATCAGAGGACCCACGATCACACACATCACACCAGAGACACTCACGGCCCCGGAACCGACAGCAGAGGACCCACGATCACACACATTCACGCCCGAGACACTCACGGTTGCAGAACTGACAACAGCCGCTGGCTCAGCAGAGGACCCACTATCACGCACACATTCACACCAGAGACACTCACAATCCCAGAACTGGCAGCAGCGGCATGGTGAAGCTATATTATCATCATGGTTATTATCAATGTGAGTGGTGTTATTATTAACACCGATTTCTGCAATAACAACAGCATTAGATGTAGCAGCAACATCAGAACCTGAACCGCAAGCGTGTGGCGGTGATGATGATGATGGGCATAAAATTCTGTCTCTTAAAAACAGTGCGGTTCTATTCTCTATCCCCCGCATTCTTTTTAAACTGTATCGGGACCAGCGCATAACATTGTTGTGGCTATCCAATACATCTGGTCCAGAGGGTGTGTCAAAACATTGCCTAACTGTACCCATCAAAGCACGCCGCCCCTCTGTAGCACACTGGGACGAATCGACATTATCATTCAAATGTGTGGTTTCGTCATCGGTGTCACAACGACCGTCCCGACCAGGGTGCTCATTCGTTTTTAACATTTTCCTTGGTGGTGCCATGATCAACAGCTACTTACAATGTGTTTTTTTTTTCTACACAATGTGTCTACTAAGTTATTTAATGATGTTGTGGTTGAGTGTTGTAGTTCAATTAAGGTGCCGACACTCTGTTTAAGCAGCTGCACCTGTGTGTTAAGAGCTGTGTAGCGTCGCTCGTTAGTTTTAGCGTTGCCAATCAAGTTACGCCGCTCGCTTGCCAGACGGAGGTATCGCTTCTCGGAAGTCTTTTCTGACGCCGTTCGCGCTTGATTAGCTTAGCTTGCTGCCTGCACCTGTTTTTGAGCAAAATGTTCTTTTTATGAGAGCAGCGCTGGGGTGGGAGAATCAGAGGGTGAGACAGGGTCGGTAATAGGCTGAGGAGGGGTAGCAGGAAGCGGGGAAGAGGGCGGGGACGTATGGTTTACACCACTCTCATCAACAGCTTCAACAACAACACCGCACTTAGTGGAGGAAGCAGGGAGAGAGGGACAGGCTGGGGGGGGGGGGGGGGGGGGCGAGGTGGAGGGATGACACGGATAGGAGTCAACAATTACTACGCTCTCATCAACAGCATCAACAACAACAGCGACACCTGCTGGAGGGCCTGGGAAGAGGGTTAGGGGGTGGAGGGGTAGACGGATGCGGGGTGGTGGAGGCTGGGCCTGGATAGGAATCAACAAATACTATGCTCTCCTCCTCACTATTGGTCACAACAACATCAGCAAAAAACAGCGGGAGGGGGAGGAGATGATGCGGGTATAGGGGATAATGTTAGTAAATTGGCTAAGTTACTGTGTCTGTATTCACCAGTACTGTCTAACAGGTCATCAAATCTGGAATATAATCTTCGCCTCTTAATAATGTGGGGATTGTGGGGAGATTCCCCACCACACACCTCCCCGCTGCTGGAGCAGAAGCAGCACCAGAATCATCAACGCCAGCTTTCACAGGTGTACTTGCAGAAAAGATCTTTGCTTACGTTGTACTGAAGCTGTAGGCTGGTGTCCTGTGGTGAGAAGAGCGACTCCTGCTGACTGCACAACGCCTCTGTAAATATTCCCTCGTGAAATAGCGGCCGGCGCGGTGGAGGAGATGGGACGTGTTCCTCACTGATCGGTGCCTTCTCCCGCTGCCGGGCGAGCGCTATTCCGCTGACTTCCTCTTGGCCGTTAGGGAACGCGTTCACAGACTCCGCGACCTCTCGAATGTGTCGCTGAAGCACTCCTCAACACTCGCTGGAGCCGGTTCTACACCGCCTGATCCTTGTGCGCTCCCCGCTTGACCACCAGATAATCCTTGGGCAACCAGTAACGCTGTTACCGCGGCGTTGGTCTCTTGAGTGACCGTCAGCTCAGGCGATTGACCACTGTTTATTTAAAAAAATCACAACATTAACGTTATCATTATTAATAACATTATCATTATTAGGCTGCTATTATTATTATTATTATTATAATCATTATTATATAACGGCGCGTCTTACCTGAGAAATTCTTGTCCTGACGGTGTAAGCCTCTGATGAGTCGCACAGGCATGTTATGGAAACAGAAAAAAACATATGTTAGCAGTATTCTGTATCCGACACATATCAGCTTAATATTCATAAAGTAGCGTTAAAACATTGTGTCTTACGTGTTAAACCCGCTAGTAAACTGCTGTGCACTGTGGAGAAAGAAAAAACGATATGTTAGCAGTATTCTGTATCCGACACATATTAGCTTAATATTCATCTAAAGTAGCGTTAAAACATTGTGTCTTACGTGTTAAACCCGCTAGTAAACTGCTGTGCACTGTGGAGAAAGAAAAAAACCGATATGTTAGCAGTATTCTGTATCCGACATATCAGCTTAATATTCATCTAAAGTAACGTTAAAACATTGTGTCTTACGTGTTAAACCCGTAGTAAACTGCTGTGCACTGTGGAGAAAGAAAAAAAAACCGATATGTTAGCAGTATTCTGTATCCGACACATATCAGCTTAATATTCATCTAAAGTAACGTTAAAACATTGTGTCTTACGTGTTAAACCCGCTAGTAAACTGTTGAAGGGGTCTCAGTGGCCTGCGCTGTGCACTGTGGAGAAAGAGAAAAAACGATATGTTAGCAGTATTCTGTATCCGACACATATTAGCTTAATATTCATATAAAACAGCGTTAAAACATTGTGTCTTACGTGTTAAACCCGCTAGTAAACTGTTGAAGGGGTCTCAGTGGCCTGCGCTGTGCACTGTGGAGAAAGAGGAGGTAAAAATAGCTGTTTACCGTGATACCGCAAGCATTCCCCCATTAATGATAAATATAAATATATATATATAAAAAAACAGTCTTACGGTATAAAATCTCTAGCAGCAGAGGTTGGAGGGTTTGTTCTGAGCCTTTTCAACGAAAGTGAGCGTCTTTTTACTGCAGCTGGAAAGTAATACCATTATTTAGCCTGGTAACACACTAAAATAATAATAACAAAATACAGTCATTAGGTCAAGATTTCAAACGAAAATACATTCATGAAGTTTTAGAATTTAATAATAGTAATAATGAAAATAAATAACGCACACACGCACACACACACACACACAACGAAATGTTATTTTAACTTACGGCTGATGTGGTGGGATGCAGGAGCACGGTTTTCAACTCCGGAATCGTCAGCACTGCACCTAATAAGAAACACTTTTTTTTTTGTTTTTTTGTTTTTAGAATGTTTTTCTGAGAAAAATAAGTATCTAGAAAACAGTGTTATCCAATATAGTTTAGGCACGCTTACCGTTAAATGAAGCCATCGTCCACAGTAGAACAGTAGAAAAGGGTCCGCAGTGTGTCACACAACCTAGCCTTTTTGTTTTAAAAAGGTTTCCTCTGCTTGTTTCATAGAGGTTTTATACACTCGGGTAAACATGATTGGTTGTTGGTTTAGCCTAGCCATATGATTGGCTACTGTACTTTATTCCCAGTGCTTTGCCCGGACATGTCTGAACACCAAATGGTTGACCAAGTTTATGATCTAGCCTCGGCGTCTCATCGGCGACACTGCTTTTTCGCGTGTGTTGCCAGACTGTCTGAATGTTGATTACACCAACATATGCAAATTGATGGTCTAGCCTCGCCTCTGATCTTCTGCAGGATACTTCCTTCGCGTACATGTGTTACCCGGACGTGTGTCTGTATGTTGATTACATCAAAGATATGTAAAGGTGTTAGTGTAGCCTTCCTGTCTACATCACTGGCTTACTACGGTTTCATTCATATCCATTCCCGCAAGGAGGCGCTATGGTTAACTAAGAGCAGGATTTCAAATGACGTGGTTGCAGGAGGAGGGCTTTTGATTAGCCAATAGCTACGGTTTCATTCAAACCCAACCCCCAGAAGGAGGTGCTATGGTTAACCATGAGAGCAGGATCTCATATGACGTGGTTGTCATGGGGAGGGGAGGGGGGAGGAGGAGGATTTATTTCTTTATTTCTTTATTAATTAAATTTATTTATCATTATTATTATTATTATTATTATTATTATATTTCATATTTCATAATTCATAATTCATATTTCATAATTCATAATTCATAATTCATAATTCATAAACGTGCACGCACGCACGCGCCCACACGCACGCGCGCCCCCCCTCACGTGCACGCGCGCGCTCACACGCACGCGCAAAGCCGGTCCCTATATACTACTACTGTATGTTGTGTTATATGGACCTGTGTCTGCAATAAAGCTTTATTATTATTCTTAACTGAATTCAGTTACTCTTGTTTTTAATGTTGTAATATAATTTTAGTTATTTTAATAAAATCTATTCAAAATAAAACAATTACTGAATCTTACTGACGAAATGGCCTCGATTACATATAACTCAGTACCTCTGCACTGAAAGCCTCTTCCCTGCTGACTGCATTCTGGTTGTCCCTTTCCTTTCTAAGCCTGCCCTTGTCTCTCTAGTCTGTGAAACTACTTAGAAACTTTTCTGAATGACCCCGCCAGTCAACTGAAGTTAGATGGAGCATTCAAGTTGAAAGTTTCAGCCAGCATCAGAGTTGCCTCTTAAGTCTTTTCAGACTAAAGGGAACAACAGAACACAGGGAGTGTGATGAGTTTTTTTGTTGAACTATAAACTAGAACATAGTTATACTAAAATTGTGGTCTCCATATTGGCCTGAATCTTATCATTCTTTGAGCACCGTCATCAGTGACGCATTTTGGCAACAAGGCTGCACCCCAGGGATATTTGTTTCTTAGTGAGGCACCAGCCAAATCCACAGTCTCATAAGGACAATTTCAAAGTGACTTGAGTACTTTTACATTTTCCATCTTAAGATTAATAATCAGTGACTTGCATACAATATAGCTTTTACAATGGTATGTCAAATACATGCTGATTTTGCTGCATTGCATCCAGCATTACCTGATTCAGCAGGATTGGTTCTTATATTTGTGTCTCTGTTCTTGCCAAATCATCTTGTGAACAGATTTGCACTCGAGGGAATCAGTAAACTCCATCCTTGCCAAAATCGCATTTCAATTTGTGAACTTAACCCGTGCCAAAATCAATAAAGATCTTAAATCTTCTATTGTATTCCGGGCTTCAGTGTGCCTCTTCAACCCACCTGCATTTTTCATACTCATGCCTTATTTATACATGAGTCACTGTCTGGGCGTTTGAGCTGTTTGAATAAATTAGTAGCTGTGCCTAATTAGCCGACGCTGAGTGTACTGAACAGTGTTATCTGTACTCTTTGGCCCAATACAACACCATCAGTGTGACTTAGGTTACAGCAGTTCAAGTCGTGAACATCAGGACATGGTGTTTACTTATTAGTCAAACAGCAAATCAGTTTTCACACAGACAACAAGGAAAATCCATTGTTGCACTCTAAGCTATACAACAGCCAACATCACGTATATACAATTTACAATACAATACTATAACAATACTTTCACCATCATAATTGCAGTAGCTGTGGATGTTGGATTAACAAGACTGAAGTTAAAATAAAAGTAAAGTGGTAGCTCACAATAACAATGCTGACATGGTACTTAAAATGACAGTTTAATATCTTTAAGCTGCATTTATTTATTCAATTTTTGCTATTTGAGAGCACTGAAACAAACACATTATTTACATATTGTGAAGTTAGTCAGTTAAAAGTTGCCTGTGGATGTGTAAAAAACAATTGTTTGCCTACTTACACATCCAGCAAACATTAAATTGAAAATGAAAAAATAAATAAATAAATAAATAAAACATTAACATTTATTTGGTGTATTGTTTCTAGCATTTTATTTATTTATTTATTTTAGCTCTGATTTGGTCTCCACCATCTGGTGAAGGAGATTGCGGGCTCTTAGCTGCTAAATGCTTGACTATGTTCACCAGCGAGTTCCTAAGCAATGAGCAATGAAAGAAGAAATTACTCCCCAAAAATAGCAAGAAATTGGTAAGAAAAAAAAAAAAAAAAAAGACAGAGGGTCCAAAGGACAGAGGGATGTTGTATGCTGTAAAGCCCCGTGAGGCAAATTGTGATTTGTGATATTGGGCTGATTGATTGATTGATTGATTGATTGATTGATTGATTGACAGACAGAAGAAGAAAAGGAGGAAAGAAATTTAAAAACAAACAGGGAAATGTCCTAGAATGAGTGCTTAAAAATTATAATAGTTCTGTAACAAAATTTAATTTAATTCTAAATCAATTTTTTTTTGGTGTGTGTGCAATTTGTGGGATATTTCTTATCAAGTTGCTTATTGCCTTTTCCCCCATGTTTTTGAAAGAAATGGCATGAATTAGCTCAAGGTACAAGGTTTAAATACTTGCAAAAGGCATCTGAAAGCAGCACAAGAAAAGTGATGTTGCACCAGGCTGCAAAGGTTTAAGCTACAATTTATGGTAGTCTACCTCATAGTTGTGCTTTTTCAGCTTGAAGCAAAATAGTAAACTGACTCACAAACTAACATGCCAACATGCCATCACCAAAACCCTGCATGGCTAAAAAGTTACAAAGAAGTTCAAACCTCTATCAAGGTGAATGTGAGTCTGGTAAGGCCCATATAGCTGTGGGAGGTGTTGGTAATGAACACCGGTGGGTATGTACGGAATACAAGGTTAAGGGAGATTCCAGTAGCTGTGGAGGGCAAAGCAGTACGCTCTGGGCAGAAAAAACTCTGGGTTTGCGGTTGTGCTTTTCTCCCATGGCAACTGAGCTAATCTTGAGGTTATTCGAAGTGTTTGAGGGTTGTGTTTGAACAAACACGCACGCAAACAGACTTCTTCTCTTTCACACACTCAGGTGTTTTTGACATTGACATTAGGGGTTGTAGAAAAGCAACAATGATAGATGGAGTTTGAGCCAAATTTGGTAGAAGACAAATGTTGTCTGAGCAGACTGCAGACCCCTCGCGTGGACCTTTCAACCTCATAAAACACTCACAAACGAGTCAGCAAAGTGGACAGTGAAAGACAGATGGAGAGACAAAAGAGAGTAATCATGACATTTCAAGTGGTGAAGGATGAAATAGGGATATCTGGCAAACAGTCAAGAACCTGTAAATAGAGACATTAATGTCTACAAAACTAATGAAAGCTAAGAAGCAGCGCCCACAGGGTTAGATCAGGATGATTAATAATGCTGAATATTTTAATGTTAAACATCCATCAGAGTCTGAGATTAAATGTCTCATACTGATGGTTCTCACAGACCAATTGAGACTCATTTACTCTGAGAAGGCCACAACTGCAATCAATATGCCACGTCTACGATTACAAATAGAAGGCTTTCCTGGGACAAGAGTAAGTGGCTTCGTTGGTCGCTTTATCTACCACAGGCACACTTATCCCCCCCCCCACACACACACACACACACACACACACATCCCTGTACTTCTATCTTTGCGTGGACCCTAACCATTGGACTGCCCTTTGTCGCAGATTTGAATCTTAAGATTGCTTCAAGTTGAGCAAACCTTATTTATTTATTTAGGTTCTGTTTTTTGCTAGTCAGTGTGCTGTGCAGAGTACTTCTGTGTTCATTTTCGCCCCCAGATTTTGCTGCGGAGTGAGTGCTCTTGACTGTCATGCTACTCTTTGCAACAGACAGCTGCACCAAGGAGGAGAAATTTTCCACTGTAAGGCTCCAAGATAACATTGTGTTCTCTCTTCTCAATACACAATACAGCACAGTCCCTGGCTTTTGTTTTATATCTAGTGTTGGCAAAAAAAAAAAGGTTGTTCCACTTTTCCAATCTGTCATTAGCAGCATTACTTGATTAGCTTGATTGTTCACATGAATGTCAACAGAGCCTTTTCAAACTCTTAAACTTTATGTGGGAAAAACCCATATCGTCAAATATTTGTATTAAATGGCCAAATCTGACTTAACTGACATTTTTCAGATTCGGGCACAGCCCTACCTCATTGGCGTAATGCATTCCCTTGTCCCCTACCCTGACCTTAACCATCCCAACTAAATGCCTAACCCCAAAACCTACCCTAACCCTAACTAAACCTTATTCTAGCCTGAACCTTACAACTGAGTCCTAACTCTCAGAAAGGCCTTTGAAGAAGTGAGGACTGTCCAAAATCCTCAATTTCAAAAAATGTCCTCCACTGTTAAAAATGTGCCTTGGTCCTCACAATGCGAGTACGAGAACACACACAAACACACAACTTAGTAATCCCAAATGCACTCAAGCTAATCTTAAATCTCAGTCTCTCTCAGTCTGTAGTCCATCTGACTAATATGAAAAGACGGAATAAAAAATTTAGACTCATGTCCCACATGGAACAGTCCACCTCAATCAGCCATTTTTTGGTGTCAGATCTCAAATTGTTTTTATTAAAATGCTTCAAAATGTGCCAACATTGTAAGATGCTTTGACAGCCCAAATTAAAGACATCACATTTGTAGATTTTCTTTAGAAACACTTTTTGGCAGGGAAAAGCCCTTAAAAGCCTTAAAAACCTCTTGAACTGAACATTTTGAATACACTCACTTAGCTTCAGTCACTCTTTGGAAGTGTTTCAATTATAATGGGTCTCCCTGGTGGAAAAAAACAAAACAAACAAACAAAAAAAAACACTTTAATTTGTGAGAATGTGGCCTCAATTTGCTAAGATGATGTAGATTCTGCCATGACCCACACAAGTAACATTCCCAGCAGTAGGCATTCACAGGAGTAAAGCTGTATGTTGAGTTGTTCTCCTCACTTTTTAGCACAATCTACCTCTTTGAACAGGATGTATTCTAGGACTATAAAATGATACTACTTTGTGAAGTTGCCAATATAGGATGCTATAACCTTAAAATTGGTATTCTAGCAATTGGAAACTGCAGTTCCACGAGATTAATGGACTTGCAAGAAATACTCTATTTTTGTTGTTGTTGTTGTTGTTGTCAAGAAATCCCAGGAAAAGACTAAATCCATCAATACATTGATACTACTAACAAGTGTTACTATATCTTATTCTTATGGCTTTGATATATCCTATTCCTTTTGTCATAGAGCTCCATTATTGTTGAAAACTATTAAAAGCACATCAATAAGCCGCACCAGTGCACTGGCTGACATTATCCTTCTTTACCATGAACACACATACTGTAGTGTATTTTGGCCCACATGCACCATCCTGCCGCCATAAATACTATCGGACAGACCAAGTCCACGACTGAAAATAGTCCCCAACAAACACACTGTTTTGTCCTACTTAAGTAACATTATACAATGCCGAGCTAATTTAAATACTTTTTCCTTTTTTAACATGAAAGTATATATTTGTGAGCTTTTTAAGTTTTAAGCCTTCACCAGGAACTAATGGGTTTGGAACAGAGTGCTACAGACAGGGTAGGCAAGTCAGAAGCTCAGGGCCCTGACACACCAAGCCAATGGTTGGCTGTCGGTCGATGATAGGCCATTGGTGAGCATCTGTTGCCCTAGTTTTGCGGTGTAGCTCACACTGTTGGCCTGAGTTGGCCCTTGTCTACCTTCTTTTCAGTCAATTCAGCATGTTAAATTGACATCAGAGATGACAGCTCTTTAATGAATGAAATCACTCTGACTGGTAATTCAACTTAGTGCATGACAAGAGAAACACACTGCTAAAGCTAAGAATGTATGAGATTGAAGGCAAAAACTTGTTATAAGGTAAGATTTTTTCTCAGCCCTTATGCTCTTCAGCAAAAAAAAAAAATTAATTGTTTGTGATATTGTTCAGTATGTGTCCTTTGTTCTTTCAGTATCAGTTTGGGTTGTTAATGTGCTAACTGGCAAATTAGCATCTTGTGCTCTTCCAGTTTCCCTTTTTAAACGACAAATACAAATTACTGCTGCCTGCTAATATGGAGAGTTATTTCCTCTCACGCAGGCGTAGAACGTATGTCCTAGCTGGCTGTTAGCTGTAGTCCTTGCAGTGTGTTCAGTTGTTACTTTTTGGCTGACAGTTGGCCTTTTTTGTCGTTAGATCTTTGATGTCGGTTTGGTGTGTCTGGGCCTTAAGAACTTACAGCAATGCTAGCAGTTCTGTGAAGCTGAGCTAAATGCTAATTTCAGGATGCTAACATGCTCACAGTGAAAATGCTAACATACTAATGTTTAGCAGGTAATATTTGGTAGTTTGACCATCTTGCCTCAGCCTGCTAGCATGCTAACATTTGCTGAACACAGAGTACATCTGAGGCTGATGGGAGAGGCATAACTTTATAAGATTACTGTTCATGAACCAAAGGGTTGAAGAAATTGTAATTTTGACATGTTGGTAGCACAGGTAAAGCCATGAGATTAAAAAAAAAGTTAGCAGAATTTATCCATGAGGATCCATGAATATCTGTTGCTAATTTCAAAGCAATCCATCAAATAGTTTTTGAAATATTTCACTCTGGACTGGAGACAGACACACAGAAGTTACATGGGTACTATAGCTCTGTCCAGTTGCTTTCTGAAGTTGTTTTACTTTTTGTGGAACAGCTTAGTTTATAATAAGTTACAGCTCACTGGTGCATTTGGTAAATTCCAAAGGCTATATCATTTGGTCTACACACAGACATTTGTTTACTCTTGGAGTCCAAAGGCATTTTAAACCACCGTGATATCGACTCTGAAGTTATGTCTGAGTAGTCTGAGTGTCAGACTGAAGCTCGCAGAACCTTCAGTCTGACATCGTCTCCATTGAAGGTGATTTACAAGGGGGAGGGAATTTGATTTTTCCCTAACCAATCAGTAGAGATCAACGACTCACCCAGAATCTGAGGTCATTAGTATCCATGCCTCGGGGGTGCCGAAAACAAGCGAGCATTGCCCGTTTAAAATGTCTCCGTCGTCGTGCACGCCCAGCTGCATCGCCGTTAAATCCAGTTCAGCAGCTTCCTTAATTTGGTCCTCCATTAACGCGAGTAGTGGTGAAATACCTCAATAGCATCATTAATGTGGTCTGTAGGATCTGCAGCGGTTGCCATTAGCGTGGCGCTGATTGGCTAATCGCTAGACCCGCCCCCACCCCCGGCATTCATTGGTCCGTCCATCGCTTGGACGAAATAATTCGCAAATTGATTGCAGTATGCCAGACCAGAGATGCAAGCCTACTCAGTTGAGTGGGTGGGGTCCGTGGTCTGGAACCAGGCTAATGTGAAGAAACCATTCATCTCAGAAATGCAGCTTGTTTCTCTTTTCATAACCTTTATTTAACTGGGGTCAACACATTAAGATAAAAGTGAGCCACAGTCAAAAGTAAAATTTACAGCACTGACTTTAAAATACAGAGATAGCTGTGAAACACAGAAATGCGTAAAGGAGCCAGAACACTATGGGCAATGGCTGTTTATTGAATGGACTTTGGTTTAGAGCTCCACAATTCAAGATTTGAAACAGTCCAAAATTGAGATGATACAATCTAATCCCTTATTATGTATTTATCTACTTCCAGGCATTTCTGCTGCTTTATTGGATATACAGCAGCAGGTGACAAGGAGAGACAATGACATTTGACACAGTGGTTGAGCCATAATTGAAAGGACATTTCAAGTACATCCTGCACACCTTAGCCTGCTGAGCCAGCAGGGCCATTTAGAGTTCAAGTCCTTTGGAGATTAAAAGTCTTAATGGTGCCCTATTACAGCAATAACTCCCTGACACTGTGGATTACTCTGAATCAGACTCGATGCATGTGCGACACAAACTTTGCATATATCTATTTAAATAAATCTGTGGACACGCAGCATGCTGCATCTCAATTATGTCTGTGCAGATGCTGCATTGCAACCAGACCTTCTTGTTGTCAACCTAGGCGTGATGAAATCTCATAAACATCCTGCCAGTCTTCATCTCGCCCAGGTAAATAGATTATCCATCAAAATTAAGTTGCGAATCGAAGCAGTTAGGCATGATGGGACCATATGCGAGAAGTGGACTGCGCCTATTGAAAGATAAGTACACAGCAGGAGAGAGAAGGGTGGGGGAGGAGGAAGGCTTGAAGCAGCGAGAGGCGAATGGTAGACAGATGCAGGGCTTATTACAATCAGAACACACAGGGTGAAGGTGGGCCAGGCAGTGCAGTTTGCTTAATGGAAACTTTTCCCAGGTCCCCGCAGCGATTGCTTTAACATGGAGCCAAAATATACAAACAAACAGGAACACACTGCAGATGCTTGCCCCACATTCAGGCACACACACACACACACACACTAAGGTTGTCAGGATGAAGTTATCAGTGTTTTATTCAGATGCTGGAAACTATACTGCACTTCAAATGACTGAAGGACTTATCAACAGCTCTAACCCTAGAGAGCCAGAAATAGTTTGCTCAAATTATTGGGAGCTCTTCAACTGTAGGCCATTTATACTGTAGCACAGCCTTTCATTCATTCAATGTTTTCTCTTTTTCTTTTGATGTTTTTTAATAACAGTGAAAAGCTTATGTTTAACTGCTTAAATTATGATAAAAAGGAAGTGTCTTTCAGGCCTATGGGACATTATGGGGACCTTTGCCTCAGTGGTTGTTCCTGGGACCACCTTAACAAGACTGACAAATCACCTCTTCTCCTGAATAATTTTTAGAGCTAATGAGTTGGAATAAAACATCAAAGCTATAAGAGGTAAAGGGAATCCTGTGAGAATATGATTGAGTGAGTGTGATTCCAATCTATATAGAGGTGTTAATGTGTGAGAAACATAACAAATGCAGATGCTTCATAAAGGGCACCAGGGTTCACTGGTTTTATGAATCTGAAAATGATGTGAATCATTATGCTGCGACCTTCACATTTGACTGAGTGTGATGATGATCATGAACTCTTGTGATTACAGCCATGATCCTGGTCTCTTTTAAGAGGTATCTCTTTTGAGGCTTTTATCAAAGGATTAAGAATTAGCCTCAGTGATGCTTAACTAAATTCACAGAGGCGCAAAGAACATAAAATGTGAAAATTTTTTACCTTTAAGATTTAGTGTGTAGGATGTAAGGGCATCTATTGGCAGAAATGGTATAATATTTGTGATCGTTTTCATTAGTGTATAATCACCTGAAAATGCTAATCATGGTGTTTTTGTTACCTTATAAAGAACCGCTTATATCTACATACAGAGCAGGTCATTTCCCATGGGGACTGTCATGTTGTTTCTACAGTCGCGAAGAATGGAGAAAGAAAACTGTATCTAGATACGGTCATTCCCATTTTCATGTCTTCACGTTGTGTAGTGTGTAGCACATGGGAGATGTTTCAGTTTTGCCAGCTCACCACTAGATGCCACTAAATCTAACACAATAGACCTTTAAAATAACAGTTTCTACATCATTAGATGGTATGTTAACTTGGAACAGAGAGAGTGGCGCCGCTGTTATTCCCACTCAACTCTCCTAATGCCTTTTCTTGCACTTTGTAACTTTTGTGAGTGGATAGCATATCCCGGGAAAAGAGAATAATGTTTTACACCACTACAGCACTCACGGCCACCTAGCTATAAGAAGCTAGCTTGGATTAATCTTTTTTTATTTCAACATTTAATGTCCTTAGTGTGTTTGTGAATGTCGACTAACATTATATACACGTGTTGTAAACTTGTTGTATAATTGAAATACAGTTGGTAAAAAAAAAAATAAAATGAACAAACAAAAAAAGTAGCTAACTCGCTATTCCCAGTTCAGACATCATGGCAGAGGCAAAGAGTCCAAAGAGGAAAATGACGGAAACACTGCTCTTGTAAAAATCTATACCTTATACGTAATTAGCAATGCATGAGCAGAAAGGGGCACAGACATGACACGTCACATAGGCAGGGCCGGGCAGGGATTTTTATTGAGTTTTGCTAAGTGACAATATAGTTGGTTATGGAGGGTTTGGATGTGTAAAGACTTTATGAACTGGTACTGAATTAAGTAACTGGATCATTTCAACAACAGGATGCATTGATTTGATTCATTAATATTAATGTGAAATGTAAAAACACCCACAGCATTTCTTAACAGTTTGTGCTCATTTTTTATGCAGTTCTATTTAGTTTTTACCTCAGAGCCGAGCACAGAGAAGAAAAAATAGACCAGCTGCGTTAAAAGTAGGAAAAAAAGCCTCGATGATGACGGGGCCTGGCAGCATGGCGTCTGTGGTCAGTGTAGCAGCTTCAGTTAATTATAATGGACACGCTCTGCTGCGGGCATGCTGCGTCAGATGTGCCTGCTGCAACTGTCTCTTGTATTTCATCTGTAATGCAGGCTGCAAACTCTTTATTTTGTTTTGACCCAGGAGAACAATAACAGTTCCACTACAGAGTGAACATCCCTGCCAAGGACATACCACTACAGCTTACTTAAGGACAGGATTTAGTTTGCAACCCGTAGGCACAATTTGTATTTGCAACAGTGGTGTACAACTCCCAAACTGTAGGGGCCACAAATCACAAGAATACCAGTTCTTGCATAATGTTGCTTTAACAGCTGTAGTTAATGACAACTGAGCTCACTTCATTTGGTGAGGAAAACCATGTGATGCAGTTGTCAGGAACAAGCAAGGTAATGGTCCTTGAATTAAGGTTGTTGTTGGCAAGGCCAAGTATGAAGAGCCAGGCTCAAAAAATTGCATTGACTTACTTTAATTTCTCACTCATCTGTTTTTATGGATTAGTTTTTGACCCCAGGTACTCCTGATGAATCCATTTGTTGATGATCAATATCAGCTTCACCTGCAGAGAGTAAAAAAATGGTGCACACTGCAAAAAAGAGTTTCTAATTTCCCATGATTTCTAATAAGGTTCGTATGCTTCTTTTCCCCCAAGGCAAATAAGTTTTCTTATTTGTTATTTTCTTAACATTTTCTTAACACTCAGTAGAAGCAGAATAACCTAGCTTCTCATTTAGTTATTTTATTTGTACATGTACTCAATAGACATATGTGGTATGACAGATCAAGTTTCAACAATAACCTGCTTGCACAGTCTGCAACAGCTGAGCTTTAAAAAGGTTTTGGAGTTCCAAACAGCCAGAAGCTTGTGACAGCTATCTGATGGTATTATGGTAGGCCAGTTTAATCCCATTAACTCCTGAAGTCTACTGTCAACTCTTTCCATACAACTTTGATTGCTGAAAGAATAAAGGAAGTAAAGGGTACGCTTTGTACTGCGCTACAGGAAGTGCTACAGGCAATCTCGTTCCAGTGTTATTCATGAGGTCATCCACAGTGCCTTTGCATTGATCTGGTGGCATACTGAAGCTGCATCAGACAGTGGAGGACATTCAAAAGCCAAAGGCATGTTGTGAATTTCATCGCTGAGTCTTACAGGCATATAAGGAGTCTTCGTCTGCACAGTCAGCCACTTCAAAGATGCTTAGTTCAATGACAGCAGGGTTTATCTTTTATATTAACTAGGTGTGTAAATGAAATATCACTGCCTTCCTTCTCGAGGAATTGTAATGCATACAGATGTGACTGTGACATTATGCGTGTTCAGTGGAGAGGAAATGTCTTATTTTATCGTTGATCATGATGGATCGAATTCATAGAGGTAAGAATTTAAAGGGAGACACACTAACATCACAGTGAAAACTTTTAATTCTCCTGGTAAATATTGTTTTTTTAATACAGTAGCTACTGTGCACAATTTTATTTTGTTATCAATAAGCAATTTGAGACAACTCTCTTGAGGCTGTGTGGGTCTGAATGCCTTTTTGTAAAGGGGGCATAATCAAGTTAAAATGGAGGGTAACGTGGGGGCCCTTTAAGTTTGTACACCACTCAAATGGCACTTCTGAAAGTCAAGGACCCTATAGAGGCTTGAAAAGACTCCTTACTACCACTTGGTGAACACACATTGCAACAAGCTAGCAAGTGCCCAGGTGCGCATCATTTAAGTGGCCCTGCCTTCAATTCCAGCAAATCATGGGCAAAGAACTGAGGACACTTCATGCTTGCTGAGGATAAATACATGTGTGGCTTCGCGTCGGACGCCACCTCGTCGGGCATTATCCCTTACATATTTCATCCAATGTTCAGAAGCTTCCTCTGAGTCACAAATACCTTCCAAGATAGGCTGCTCTTTTGGGCGCATGCTCGTGCAGCGCCCTGCAGCAGGTGTAGGCTCCAATTGTCTGTAAATTGTTTGTTAGTATTATGTCAGTATATGCAGGCTGTATTGTTGTATATCGTCGGAGCAGTGTTCAATTCATCACAACAGCACGTGGAAAGTTATCAGTGAGGAACATATTACTATATGCCATTTCAAACAAGAGCAGGGATACCAGTAGAAAGACCTTCACTAAGGGTACACTTCTGCAAACACCATGACATGTAGGCTACACACCACACATACTTTGACTTACCAACATAATTAACTGAAAATTACTCAGTTTTTGTGGAAAAATACAATTAATTCATATGCATGTGGCTTGTAGAGGCTGCATGTATTTCTTGTATATATATCAGGTACCTCAGCAATGCATGAATGTTTGATGAGACTTTCTTGTGTGACAGCAAATTCATGTGAAAGACATTTACATAATTACCTGCTTAAAAAAGACAGTTAAACATACAAACATGCCAGTAATGAGGAAACACTCCTGCGGAGATAAATAGCAAGTACAAGAACTGTGTGGGAAAACATATTTCCTTCTCTCTACAATCAAGATGGAGACACAAAGCATTAATGGAAGGATGCTGTTGATAGGATGCCACAAGATAAGTGTCCAAAGTAAATGCCGGAGGGCTTTCGTGAGAGGAGCCCTAACATTATACATTAATTGAAAGCTGTCCTAGACTGATGAAATACATGGTAAACAAGTGGCTGCAATTACTTGTGATGCTTTACAGCTACACATGTAACTGCAATTGATCACAGGCTTTGTTGTTCAGTTAAAGATGGTGGGTGGGATGCACAGGATGAGCTCTATGATTACGGGCTGACGGTAAGTCTAAACCCTCAGGAATGAGGAACATGAACTTATTTTCCTTTAGTTAGCAAATCAAACGTTGGCTCCGTTCCCTCCAGTGAAGTCTGTGGAGAGTCAGAACTGGATTCTCTGCCGTGTGGAGAAATTTCTGCTCTTATTCAGCATTTTCAGTGCTGTAGCTAGAACTGATCTCAGTTAGGAAACCCACAAAAGAGTATGACTGACAAGACAGAACAAAAAATAAACATCCTGAATTTAAGGACCCTCTTTTGATAACATATACAAATAAGCTAACAGCTATCATTGTCAATTAGTATCAACACACATGACCCCTTTCAGATAAGATGTAGTCTCTAGGGTTTGGTACAGAACTTGATACTTTTAAGGGTATCAACTAAATTACATTGTTACTACCAAGTACCGATTCAAGTTAAAACAATTGGTCCTAAGATTCTGTACCTGAGATTGCACCTGTGTGAGAATACCAGGTTTAGACAAGAGACACAAGTGCCATTAAGTGCCCAGTAGCCTGGACATCAGCAACAAAGTTCCAAAGCCAGCAATGGAGCACCGTGGAGCTTCGTCAGCTTCCCAGAGAGCACAAAACTATCACTGCGGCGCTGATCTGCTGAGATATGTTCTGTGTAATTTCCATATTATTTTAGTAATAGTCTTATATCACTGCTAGAGGAGCAGACACACACATACACAAGCAGACGGACAGACAATGACAGAGGATAAGCTCTTTGTGTGATTAGAAAAGAGCAGAGGAGCAGAATTGCTTTTTAGTCCACTACATCACCCTGCAGCTTGTTCAAAAGTATAGTTTTTGTTTTTACAGAGACATTTCAGTACCAAGAAAAGATAATCATGTGTACTGGTGCCAAATTCCAGGTACCAGAACCAGTACTGGTATAGGTTTAAAGGTGAATGGTGGTCACATTAGAGAATTTTGGTTGATCGAAGACAATATACTTCAGTATGCATATTTTGTTTAAGTGCTCTAAAAATGTAACTACCTCAATTTAGAGGTCCTATACTACAGGAGGAAAAATGTTTGTTTCAAGTACTAAACAGATCAACATTCAAGCTTCAAGAACTTTATTGTAATTATACAAGCTTAACAAAATTGCAAATGCTGCATGCTCAAAGGGTGCATACTGTTAAAGCTTTGAACGTACAAAGAATAGAAAAAGACACAAATAACACCTTTGGTCCTGAACTTTATGTGGATGCACTTCACTCATCTAAACACTGTTACAGATCAAGCCCCCCTCCCCACCCCCTTGTCAATAACACTCCTGGATGGCAGTGCACCATGCCTCACTACAAACAATACTCAGAAATGGCCCGAGGACCGTGACAAACAGTGCAAGGCACCACCCAGGCCTTTAAATTACCCAGATCCCAATCTGATTGAGCATCCATACAAAGAAATACAATACAATTCCATACAAAACAATACAATACAACTGAACTGAACAGATGATGTCAGGGGTGTGTAATGACTTTAATGATGTTCTTACCCCTCCTCACACAGCGTGTGCTGTAAGGATGTTCTAGTGATGGCAGCTCAATGTTAATGATGTTCTGGGCTTTTTCAAACATGCTGAAGGGCTTTTTTTGTCTGCCTTGGTGCAGCTCCCGCACCAGGCTGTCATGGAGTTTGTTAGGATGCTTTCTGTGGTGCATCCATAAAAGCTGACAAGCAGCTTTCAGGGGAGGATGTGTCTTCCTAGCCTTCTCAGAAAATAAAGGCATTGCAGTGCTTTACCCACCACTGTTGAGATGTTGTTAGCCCAGGAGAGGTCCTCTGTGATGGAGATTCCAGAGACTTGAGGGTGGGTACTCTTTCCAAAACCGGTTAAAAAGCTAAGTCAACATCCATAAAATATTTTAAGAAGAAGAAAACAAGCGCAGAAAGGGACCCCAGGACAGTCAGACCAGGACCAAAATAGATTCTAGGATAATGACACCTGATCCAAAATGTGTTTGACCCGAACAAACTGGAATGAAGCAGTATTATGTGTATTATGTACATGAATGTGCAGCCGGACCGGCTTGTAAACAATGGGCTGGAGATCAACAGAGAGAGAGGGTGTGTGAGGTCATGCTATACTCCAGATGAAATTTCACCTCTAGTTCTTCACATAGCAATTTTTCAATTTCTTAAATCTAGAAATGATGAATTTCGCTTATTGCTCCTTTAAGTACATTATCAAGCAAGACATCAGTTACTTACGTTACTTTTAGAACGCTGGTCCTTCAGCTCCGAAACAGCAATGGCTGTCGTTTGGTTCTAATAACTGAGATAACGTTAAACCTATCAGTCTGAAAGAAGCCACGGAGCTTGTGGCTCGCTACGTGGTCGGAGAAATGCTGCTGTTGCCTATGGTGGAGTCTAAATAGGTGGAGGAGGACTCGCTGACATATTTCAGACTCAGGACTTGCATTATGCCTGGTACACGCTACACGCTGGTACTCACCAATTATCCCCGGTCGTCTTTCACGGCGTGTGTGATGTCATCGGGTTATTCTTGTCCTATTTTTGTCACTTTCACTATTATTTGAGTCACTGTGTCTGTTCATGTGCCAGCTGACATGTTGTTGTAGTCACCTAAAAGCGTCAGCAGATGGCAGGAGCTACACTTGAAGCGCCATACGTAAACTATCAAGCTACTGTATCTTCCACAGGAAGTTTCGACAAATGTTTCAGAATAAAAGCCTATTTAGAAAATGGAGGGATTCTCTAGCCGAGGATATAAGGGGCTTTTAATTTGAAACAAGTGTTGAGTTTGAAATGACGTTGCGATATGTTAACTTTACAAAGACAACGGAGCAGATATAAAGTAAATATATAAACACACAGAGAGATTAATAAATAATGCACCGTCTATAATGTAGTTTGTTTCAAATTGAAGCTGGGAGCCTCTGCAGTTGTGGTGAGTAAAAGCCCCGCCGCTATTTGTTAATGTTATTACTTTATGTCCGGCCGTGAGGATGTAGCATTGTTTGCTAGCTTGATGCTAATGACAGTAACGTTAACTCAGCGGGTTGACAAAGTGCCTCTGCTGTTTCACACCATCATTTCCCCCTTTTACTCTGTGTGGTAACATCCCTAGAGGAAATATTAAAAACGCTGATGTGTTGTTGTCATACAGTGTCTACGGCAGCAGATTGTTCTGTGTTTCTACTGGTCAAAGTGACGCTGTGATGGGAGAACTGGATCTCAGTGAAGGGCAAGTGGTCCATAACTTTAATTTTGGAGACAAAAAATGTAGGCTTAGCGCCCTGTGGTCCATTGCCCAATAGGAAATGTAGAATACTCAAAAGTACTTTAAAAGCGCTTGAGTTACTTTTCTCAGAGAGTAACGTTGGAAGTACTTTTAAAGTAATTGAGTTATTTTACTCAGGGAGTAACACAGTAAAGTAACTGGTTACTTTTTTAAAAAGCAACGCAGTAACGTACTTTGATTACTTTTAAAGTAGATCAGAGTCAGAGTTGATATGAGACTTAAATGTTTCACTTTGGTATTTGACTTATGAAAGACAAAATCAAAAATACATATTTTTCCTCCTACCTGTAGTGCTATTTATCAACCTAGATTGTTTTGGTGTGAGTTGCCAAGTGTCAGAGATATTGTCAGTAGAGATGTTTTCTTTTCTCCAGTACAATGGAACTAGATGGTACTTGACTTTTGGTGCTCAGAGTGCCAAAAGAATACATTTCAAACACTCAACAACAATGTCTCTTTCCAGAAATCATGACTCATGGTAATCCACAGACCTTGTTGTAAGCAGTTTCATGTGGGAACAATTTTCTTTCCTCCTAACTACACCTGCCAACTGTATCACTGTGCAGAAAGCAGCATGCAAGAAAAATCCATTGTATCCTGTTTTTACCACTTACTGTACCTAATTCATGCTAGAGATAAGCTTTTAGAGTAATGGAAAATGCTCAAATGCTGGCCATGCAGCTTTGTTCCATTAAAACCATCACAGGCATTAGCACTATTGACACAGAAAGAAGAAAGGATGAAATTTGACCTTGGCGATTGTATTATTAAAATCCCACAGATACTATATGTTTGCTAGAAAGACGAGAGCAGCTCCAGTACACAATCAAAGTACTTCACTCGAACAAAAGATTATGATGGTACACAAACATTCACACCTACATTAAACATGTTAATTTGAGCACATTCATGCATGTCTGTATGATCTATGTTCTGTGTGTGTCTTAACACAACAAAAAAAAATGCTGGCATTCAACATTTCTGCAAACCACTGATATGTTACAGTTACATGTTATTATGTGGTGAATACGTTGAGACTTTACATTTTAAAAACACATAGATTAACATTAATTAAATAATGTGAATGTGTGGTTATGTTCAGGAACATAACCTGGTTATGGTGGTGAAAATATAATGTTTTGTCTTGAAGTACTCAGCTTAAAATTACCTAGTTTTGGGGCTTTTCTGCTGAAAAAGCAGTGGTAAAAGATAACCACTTTTCATGCCACTTTCTCAGCTGAAAAACCAGTGATGGGTGGCTAAGAAACATACATATTCGGGGGCTATAAAGTCACATAAAACACAGCCACAAATAGCTAAAAGACATCACATTTGGTGCCTAAAATGCTGCTAGAAAAACAGCGACAGGTCCCTAAAAAACATCCAGGTGTGGTGCCTCGAACAGCGCTGCAAAAACAGTGACAAGTGGCTAAAACCATCTAGGCACGATGCCTAAAATACCGCTGGAAAAATGGTTACAGGACCCTAAAGCACATTCATGTATGGTGCCTAAAATGCCACTAGAAAAACAGTTACAGTTACTGGCGAGCCAGGTGTGCAGCCCGCGTGCAGCCCACAAGGCTAAATTTTTGTAATATCAAAAACACCCAGGTATGGTGCCTAAAAAGTCATTAGACCCAACTATAATTTGATTCGACACAAACAATTTTGTTTTTTATCTCTAACAGTAGTTTGTGGTGGTCTATAGCTTGGCAGGCGTTTTGCCCATGCCATCCGCCATCCCATTGACCACCCCATGACAAAGTCAGCTCATATGTGTTAAATGTGCAAATCTAACATACTCCTGCATTAATAACACATTTAATGGTCAGCAGGGGGCAACTCTTATTGCAGAAATGTACAATGCTAAAATTTTCTCCTGGTTATTGGGATGATTGGGGCAGCTTGTAGCCCATGACAAATTTCCTTGAGAGACAATAAAGTATATCTCATCTTATCTTATAATATATAACCTTATCTTATTATACCATTCAAATATGGTTCAAGGACTTTACTACTTGGCCTCTTTTCAAAACCTATTACAACATGAGGCCAGTCAAAATTAATAGGCGATAAATTCACCAAACAAGAGGTATTAGGGCAGAGTTAAATGAAAGCAATTAAATTGAAATGAAATATGACTAATTCTTCCTCAGGATGATACTAGTGTTGAATAAACATGAAATTTGGATGGGATTTTCCCCACAATATGTGAACAGTTTCCCAGTAATCTCGTCAATAGCCAGCGACACAGCAAACGCAATCACTGATCCCCTGTAGCTTTTCGTTTATCTCCTGCATGCGGCATTTCTGCTTCCCACTGCTAATGCTGCTGCTGCTGCTTTTGTCACCAAGAGCCCTGCACAGTGCAGAGTATTAAAACTTAAGCTCAATCAGCGTCCATTAGTCTGCAGCCCCTGAGGTTTTGAGGAAAACATTCCAAAGAGGTTGACAGAATCAAACAACCCTGATAAAAATAAAAAAGAAAAGAAAATTAAGTGGAAGACTGTGATAAGGGCAATTTGTGAGTTAGTGTGCAATTCAGCTGGTTGTTTGATCAGAAATAATCACAGAGTGATTCCTGGAAATTAGGTTTGTGTTGTTCTGAAAGAAGATCAAGGTGTCTGAAGTAGTCGTGCTGTGCTGCCAAGACTCATCCAGCTGTATTTGCCTTTGGTTGAGTGAAATGTGACACGGGGATATAAAGATATCCATGCTATATTCTCCCACCTTGACACGAATAGCCAAGGGGAAAGCCATGAAATGAAGACACAGGCACTGAAAGAGTGTAAGAGAGAGCAAAGAGGGAGAGGGGATAAAAGAGAACCAATAAACCCCAACCTCTGATCTCCTGAAAGTGAAATCACAAAGCTAAAGAACAGTTGTTCAACAGGTGTGGAAAAAGAACAGTGAATGAACTAGATGAGAGGGGTAACTGGGAAAAGCTCTCCTGTGTTTTCCAATTTCATGCCATGGGTGGCTTGCTTTGATCAGATTTAGTGATCAGGGTTTGGCTTGTCAAATCTTTTCGGGAGCAACAAGGACGAATCACGCATATCACCTGTGAATTGAGGCACTATAAGCGCAGTCACATCATGTTGTGAGTTACTCAGCAGTAAGCCACAAAGTTTCGTAGCCCGTGGAGACAGACATAGAACAGATAATCAATAGCAATCTTTCAACGCTCCCCTATATTTAAACAAGCTTGTTAGGAGGTCAAGAGCTCCAATTTGATATTCTACGCGAGACTTTAAAGGTTGGGGATAATCTCAGTTTCAGCCCTTCATAGCTGACTTTTCCAAAAACTGGGAGAAGTGGGTGTGACAGCAGGTGTGAGGGTACGAAGAGGACAGGGCTGAGGCGTGAGGGTGGAGTTAGGGCACATGCAGGCGAGAATTTTGAGTGAAAGATAGAGGGAGGGAGAAAATCTCTCTATCTAAAATAGTGTGCTCCAAGAAGTTTTTGTAGGCTAAGCAATCATTTCTTATCATAATATTTTATGAAGACTACCTCACAGTGCAATACATACAATCAGCATTAATCATTCACTCCCATATTCCTAATCATAATGCCAATCCAGTTGTGAACATATGAAAACTGATCTTCAAAGAGCACAAGTGCGAACATTATTATAATAAACAGAAACTTAAAGCAGCCACAAAAGTATATTTTGATATTTAACAATAGATCACAAGACCACTTGTATGTGATAAAACCACAGAGAATTATTACCCAGCCTCGCCCCTTTTATCCTAATGGAGCTTTATCGTGTCTTTTCGTTTATTATTTTGGTTTTACAGCCCCCAACTTGACTGCTTTGGTTCGCACTCACCACTCATTAGCCTTTAAAGTTCTAAAAAACTCACCCTATGCTACCTGCCCCGCATTAAACTCCAGACATAAAGTTAGCGATGAGCTGGTAAACATAGTGGAACATTTAGCAGCTAAAGACTAAGATATTTCCTTGAGGGGCTGGTGGAGACCAAAAAACAGAGCTAAAAAAGGAGTGAATATTAGCAACATTTGCATTCACCAGGAGTTGAATTTTTTGGCCTCCTGGCAAATGTAGTCTATGTATCTGTTGGATGTTTAAATAGGCAACTGTGTGTGAACAGGTTTGCTTTAAAAGGGGATTATATGCCCCAAAAAAGGTGGCCAAAAAAGGCTTTAAAGTGAGCCAATGTAACATTTGAATATGGACATATACAGTGTCATAAAAACAAAAGGTTTAATGTGTATGTACCTATTTACAGTTCAATACACTCAGTGGTTGTGCTGCTATAGCCAACTTGTTTAAGTAGCTCTCTAGGTAAACTTCACTGGCATTTTGGAGCCATTTTGCCAACTGTGTGCCTCTTTCCTACCCGTGCTTACTTTACACTATTTCTTTGCATGTCATGAGTAAACAATAAGCATTGTAGACATTAGTAGCCTACCTCACCAGAAGACATTCATGCTCTCTGTTGTTTAATTGTCTCTCTGTCCAAAACACAGATTTATGATAATACCAAAACACTAGATGCCAAGATGGCGCCTATTCATTCCAATGGAGTTGCTCATCTAGTACATACCAGAGCTCCAGGAAGTGTGTTGGGCTTCAAAGCCAATTTTGGTAGTAGCCAAACAATGGTACTGCAATTTTCAGGGTCTATCATGTGATGTCACGGAGCCCAAAAAGACTTCTTCCATTGACTCACATAGCCAAAGAGACATGTGGGAATTTTTTTTTTTATGACTAATTTCACAATCAGGATTTGATCCATTTAGTCCACTAACATTTGGAAAGTCTAGAAGAGCCGCAGATTTAAATAATTTTATCCCGATTCAAGTCAGCGGAGAGATAAACCAGAAGTCAGCTGCTCTGACATACACCCCAGAGCCCTCAGATCATCAGACACTGGTCTCCTAACTGTGCCCATGATCCAAAATAAATTTGTTGAAGGTGCGTTCAGTCATTATGGTCCCACTCTGGAACAAACTGCCTAATGATCTGAGATTCTCTGCAACTGTCATCCTTTAAAAAGTCAAGCTTAAGACCTACCTGTTCTCCCAGGCCTATGAATAGTTAGTGCCTCTGTCTCTCTCTCTGTCTATCTGTCTGTCTGCCTCCCTCTCTCTGTCTCTTCTTCCCCTCTCTGGTGTTTCTTCTGGGGATGTGTGATTGGTATGTCTGTGTGGGTGGGTGAGCTAGCGATGAATTACTCTCAGGACTTAATTTGTTTTATTCACAGATGTATGTATAAGCGTATTGAGATTACTTTGCATGAAATGTGCTATAAAAATAAAATTTGATTTGATTTGATTTAGTTTGTATAGGCTTATGCTAACATGACAAAGGTCATTAACATCGTTGTAGGGAGCTTCATTAATAGTTGAGCTATAGGCTCGTCAAACTTTCTTTGACTCGCTGTTCTGGGACACAAAGTACATTAAAAGCAACAAAGCAAAGTCTAAGAAATCTTTGAATTTATGCAGGCAGATATGTGTTGAGATTCCCTGCTGATATGCCGGAGTTTGATGAAGTGACATTTAAATATGTGACGGGATCAAAGTGTTGCCCTTGTTGCGACGTCGAGGGTTTCTCTTTGACGTATCCCTGGAGTGAAATGACTCCCAGCTCTGTCCCATCTTCCTGTGATGCTGGCATCATTACAATTTTCTTTCTATCCTACTTTTAAAGGAAGCTTTTCCAGCGACCTTTCCTTACCTCCCTTTGTTGTCTTGTAGTACAAAACCTCAGCCATAACGTGGCATCATGTCAAAGCACTCGGGCAGATGGAGACATGTATAAGGTTCTTCTGATCTTTACTGCTTTTATAAGAACTGTTCAGGCTCATGGAAGAGACATTATAATGCCCCTCTAGTTGGCGACTTGGAGTCTCACCTTGGCACATGTACTCAAATAGGCACATGTAGCTGCTCTGCACAAAGACATAACCTCTGAATGGCATTACTTAATACTGCAGAGGATGTAGACAAATAAACAGTTCCAAATGGAGCACAACAGTGAAAACAGTCTAAACATTGTGTTCTTATATTAATCACACTTCAGTTTATAGGATGGTGTAAATATACATATATTTTGTTCAAGATAATTACTTTTTAACTTCAATAAGTTGCAACATAAAAACATGTAAAGTAACAAACACAGCAGCTTTCCCGGTTGTTTTTGGTTATGGTGTAATTTGCTGCTTTCAAGATCTAGCACTTTTGCCACAGCAGGGTGCCTCTCACCCAGTTTACAGTGGGCTATAAATTCCCATAATCTAATGCTTTTATCTTGATTGGTTGAAAAGCTCAAATCTACAGAGGCTTCGCTGAGGAATACTGTGTCTATAACCACGCACTATAATCCCTCCATCTGTCTTCGTTAAATTTCATGAATTGGTATGCAACCATCATTAATAGCATTTTCAACAGTGTCACTTTTGCTTTTTTAAAATATCAGCGATACAGATAGTTCTCTATACACATGACAAAATGATACATGATGTTAATCACTGTTATATTTCAGCAGTTTGTTATCATTCGTCTAATGCTATTTGGTCATCTTTACAGAGCAAGTACGTCAGTATGCTACTGCAGTGGCAAATTTGTCTTGCGTGGGGATCCACACATGGCAATTAAGCCTTGTAACCAGTAGCTTAATATCACTGAGGTGAAAATGCTTTGTGTGTTTTAGTTGTAGACCAAATTGCAATGATTGTTCACAGCAACTTCCAGGTTCAAAACCTTCACGTCATGTACATATGCTGCACCAGTTTGTTAGTTTTAAGCCACCTAAAAATATCAGTATCAGTCTGAGTGTAATCTATATTTACAATAATTTCATTGCTTTACTTTGCTGTCAGACAGCCCTTTGTGACACATAACTAAAGCCGTTACGTGCGACATCATGCTGATTTGGTTCATAATCCTTTAGATTTCAGTCCTGGGTGATTTGGCAACACCTGTGTTACTGTCATAACAGCAAGTGCAGTTTAATGTCATAGCAATCACTCACTGATCAGCTACTTTTCAAAAATACAATAGAAAAGAAACAAGTGTTACAGTGCAGCCAAACAAAATGGCATTGTTTGAGTACAGGTCACTCAATAATTGCTTAATAATAATTATGCTTTCTGTCACTACTTCATAATAAAATCCCCTCTGTGTTTGCCAATCAAAGGCTTTTAATGTGAACTACAAATGTTTGGTTTTCATCATTAGTTGTTAATACAGCTCTGATACAATGCTGGCAGAATGAACAGTAAACAGTGAGACTGATATTACTGAGATAACATCACAATCAGTAACACTGGATTACATGCAGCATCATTTTTTTGAACTTGTGCCTGGTAAGGTCAGTTGAATCCAGCATGACTGGCGGACTTCGCCACTAATAGACAACAAGACATAAAGATAATAACAGAATGTTAATACATGGAATGGCTACTGATGATAAAATGCTGGCCCTAAGTAGAATTGAAAAGGGGGTTTTATGTAATTTAAAAAATCTTAAGAACTTTAATTTTCTGCAGCACAAATGCTGACATTGCTCCCCTGAGCTGTGTGAATATTAAAGTTTCCCACTGTGGTTGTAATGGCGTGTCACTCCGGAGCGCTGTTATGTTATTGGATTAATGGCATGCTGAAATAAATTAGAAAACACTTTAATTAAGATAAATATATATCAGCATATGCCTCGAGTGAGAAATATGATATTGCTTGTATTTTTAATTTTAAAGTTAAAATTGAAATGACACACATTTTCTGTGAGTATCTGGTTTTAGCAAGATAGTATAAAAGTTTTTCGCCAGCTGTTTGGTGTAAAGATTTCATGCAGCAGATAACTTGAATATGAGTTGAAGAAAGTGAATATAAAATGTAAAGTAAGTAAAATTTTCCTGTCTCAGTAAAAGCACACATTTGTGAACAGAGGCACGTGTGCGCACACACACTATCGACACACTCTCATTATTAGTGGTCTGTGTGCATTGGTGTAATTGCATGTGTGGATGAGGCCTGCAGTGCTGCAAGCTGAAGATAAGAACCAGCCAGTGTGTTAAGCCAGGTGGGATAAGCTAGGTCTGTATGTCCTGCCAGAGAGGGAGTGAACGGGAAGCAGAAGCCATAAAAGCTGAGGAACCAGAAACACTGACACACAAGCCCTCATGGTGCAAGAACTGGAACATAAACTTTTAACCCATCCTTTACCCAGGCATTCAGCCAATATCACACCCAACCCAAACACACACGGACGATTTAACTCTCTGCAATTCTTGAAGCATTTTTCACCTAGAAGCAGAGTAATCTATTCCCAATTTAAATTGGCTGCCACCCAAGTTGAATGTGGTCCAGGGTGTGTGAAATACATAACAACAGCAGCTCTGATTACCTCAATAATTACTTTGTTAATCTTTCTGCTAGCTCTGCTGTAGAGGAGATTCATACCCCTGCACTGCTACTATACTTCACTTTGCAGTCAGCTAAATCCTGGTAGCTCCCTCCATCTCTCCAAATATTTGAATAAAGTTCTACGATGCAACATGTATAAGCGCACTGAGGGTTGCTTCCTTTTACATCTGTGGAGTTACAGGAAATGGCAGAGGAAAGTCTGTCAATGAACCCTGACTTCCTCAGCATATTGAGATCCACTCATGGTCTCTGATGAGCTCTTGATGATGAGGCCTTGGCAAAGAGGGACAAATATGCACCTCGCCGCCTGAGGGCTGCTGCCAAGTGGGCCGTAAGGTGGTTTGGCTGCCACTGACAGAGCAAGGGAGGTCTGATGGAACAGGACAGTGGCAAAAATGAGACAGGGTAATGAAGGAGAGACATTAATGGCAGGGCTTACAGCCAAATGCATAGCAATCTCATGTCAACAGGTGGCCAACGAACAGCTGGACTGAGGGCCGGGGGAGCGGAGTCATTCAGGTTTCTATTTTCTGCCCACTGCTATTCAGACAGCAAAAGAACATGACTCTATTACCGTGAGCATTAGGGAGGAGGATGCATAACTTGCATCAGTGATACAGCCTCTAGAGGAGGACAATCACACTTGAGTGTACTTATACAGGGATACTATCATCAAATAGCCCCAACATTTACGTCCCAAATGTTGTTGATAAAGAAAGAGACGATTTATTTTTTTGCCCAGTGGGATGTGGCTTAACTGAGATATTATGCTGCAAAGAAAATGGGAGTGAAGGCAGTTTTCAGTTTGTGTTCCCAAGCCAAGCATGTGAGCTGGTAAAGCAGTCAAAATATCAAACAACAAGCAATTTAGCTACGTAACATTCTAAAAAGTCAACAAGCAGTGTTTTATGGCAGTGTCAATTAAAGCAGCTGTCCATCCATTCATCCATCCTGATGGGAATGTCATTAGTTTTACTACTAAAAAAAATGACCTGATGATGGTGCTGGATGAAAAGTTAAGGTAAAAACATACTTGAACGTTCATGTCTTCACCAATAGTAAGAAGCTTAAGGAAACATTTCAGTCTTCAAACAAGCAAAACAACCAGCAGGAGGCCATACAGACACTAGGGCTAAGATGCCAGCTTACCTCTAGATTTGTTGCTTTCAGATACTCTGATTTAATTGTAGAGCTGCGTGCAGCACATCAATTTACTCAGTCCCTTGTCCAGCACTCTCTCTCACTGCTCCAACAACAAATGAGACAAAAATTTGTCATGAGCAGAGTGGGTGGAAGCTCCAGAGACTGACTCAGTAACAACTGTGGCGACTCATCCCGCAGGCGTAAACCTCAGCACTGAGATTTACAGCAGGCTGCAGTCCAATCTTTGTAACAGCAGCAACAGAAAGTTTGCTAATCTGGTAGGGAGTTTACCTTGGGCTGAGTTAATATTTGGGTAGCTGAAGGTCTGTGTCCACTTGTACTGCCTGCAATTGTCTACTTTCGTCCTTTGGCTTTGTTTTTTTTTTTTTTTTGTTGTTTTTAAATGGGTATGCTATGACGTTAGCACAATAGAAGAGGTGACTTCTTTCCACCTCCACCAATCAATTTGTTTTGCCACCCCTAACAGACAATAGGGAGGGAAAGGCAGCAAGAGACACCACAAAGTACAAAATTCATGGCTGTTGTACGATTATAACAAAGTACCCACCTTACAACCAATCAGAAGACAGTATTTAATCAATATCTTTAACTCAGCAAAACGTCTGATGAGTTTTAAACCACAAATGGACAATAAGCTGATAAAATGTGTTTTAGTGACTATTTGATTACTTTTCACAATTATGTCTTTTGTGTCTGGTGAGTCGAAAGGAAGGCCATGAAATAAAGAAATATGCCAGAAATACAATAATAATTGTATTGTGATATTGGCACAACTGTACCTGACATCGGCAGTGAAATATGCCTGCACAAATTGCTCAAATTAGATTAAAAGCTTAAAATCATAAACAATGAGAAAACTAAACTTTTACCATTCATGCTTGGCATCTGCTACTCTAACACCGTCTTATATGTGCATGAAAAACATGTCAGGGCTCATGCTTGATATTTTGGTGATCTGATATGAACTTTACTGTGCCCAAGTAGGGCAAAAGTTGCATCAGAGTAAGTGTCAGAGTTACTAAGATTTAGCAGACCAGGTCAAAAGTGCACAGCGCAAGGTGCTAATGTGCTATTTTGAGGGCTTTATCAGTGCATGTGTGCAGCCTATTATCATGTGCGTGACAATGCCTTTATATTGGACGACTCTGCACGTCATGATTTACATCCAATTTCAATAGTCAGTGCCAAAGCAGTACCTTGTGTATCAAGGCACATGGGTGGGTTAGGGTGTGGTTATCCTTAAATTTATCCAGCTTTGTCCATATCTTTATAATTTTGTTTTTGGCCAATACCATAATTTTCCTTACCTTAACCTCACAGTAGAAAGTGTTCATTTCAAAAACTCAAATGGACATAAAAATATAACCACTGAATGAAATACAGGGGTTTTCAAAAATCAACATTTGTGTCTGGCAATACTGAGCACTTTGGCAGAGTTGTCTTGTATGTGCAAGCCATTCGTGATGTGAATTAGTTCACCGCAGAAGCGTGACATGCATCAAGTCTGATGTGGTGTGACAAAAATCAATGTTCTCTTTTAATGTGTGTATGTGTGTGAACACGTGTTGTGCAGGCTGCACTCTGACTGTCACAACCTCAGTCCCTTTTCCCATATAAAACAAACAAAAATAACTAAAATAATCAAATGATAAAATGTGAAATGTATTTATCTATAATAAATTGTATAAATTTGTCATTGTGCAGGAACCATCCTCCCACTCTCCTCCTATTTAACGGAAGGGAATGTACCAAGTTTGAGGAATATTGGCCCCCGAGGTGTTGAAACTACATATCAAAATATCATTCTGACTCTCCTGATTAAGATAAGATGAGATGAAAAATATTAATCCTATGCAGGAAAATTAAAGTGTCACAGCATATTTAGTACAAGAGCAGATGCACAGCATAGATAAGTAACCTTTGCAGGTGTTTTGCAACCAACAGTGTTTCAGTAACTGAGCTGCTTAATAAAAACAGTGGATTTGTTTATGCTAGCCACTGACCCATACATGCGTTACTAAGCTGTCTAATGAACTGTTACTGGACAAACAAATTACCCATATGTGTATTTTATTTTATGATCCAAAAATGGCTTTGCCTACGTATGTTAACAGTCATACAGCTGGTACACTGCTGACCATATCACATTTTAAAGCAATTTGCTCGGTGGTTGCGATATGACGTTATGTGGAAATGTTGATTTTGGCAATTGGAAAGTTAAAATATTCAAACATAGATCGACGAGACAGCCTTGTTTCATAATTCTTAAGGTTTGGCATGAATTACACCAGCATTAGATTTAATCATTAAAGCAATCATGGAGTCCAAATATATGATCTGCATCCCTGATTGCGACAGTATGCACTGAATAAACAGAGACAGAAAGTGGATTAGGGAAGAGGAGAGAAAGTTAAACAAAAAACAGAGATGTTTAATGAAAGAATGTCTGAAGGGTTCTCTCTTAAAGCATTTTTCATGCCAACTGCAACAGCAGTATAGAGTGGGAAAAGGTCTTAAGTGTCCCTGTTGTGTGCCAAGTTTTGGAAGTGCATGTGTTAGTGTGAGAGTGTATTCTATCTTTTAATGATAGAGCTCTCACATGTACAGAGAGAGGGGGATACTGGATGTTCCAGTGAAAGAGTCCTGTAAACAGAAGGTGGAAAGAGTGACGAGAGCAGCATCTGCTCATGCTAACACGCACACACATATAAAGACCCTTCATTATGCATGTCAATTAAAACTCAAGGTATGGTATCAGCCAGACATTACAGTGAGATCAGTAGCCTACTCATGACTTCTGTTTGCTGTTTAATGAGATGCAGCGTTAGATATATTATCGATTTTTTTAGCAGCAGCTTGCTCTAAAGATGCTCAGTGCACCATTTCAGGGTATTTTTATGCACTGTTTGTACATATACAGTTGTGCAAAAGTTTGGGCACCCATGGTCAAAATTTAGTTTACTGTGAATAGCGAAGCAAGTAAAAGATGACCCGATTTTCAAAAGGCAAAAAATTAATGACATATTTCTTCGATATTTTGAGCAAGATTACTTTATATTTCAGTTTTTTACAGTTTCAAAATAACAAAAAAATGAAATGAGCCTGGGGCACCCTGCATGGTCAGAACTTAGTGGCACCCATTTGGCAAGTATCACACCTTCTAAACACTTTTTGTATCCAGCTACATGTAAGAGTCTTTAAATTCTTGTTTGGGGAACCTTCACCCATTCTTCCTGCAAAAGGCTTCTAGCTCTGAGATTCTTGGGCCGTCTTGCATGCACTGCCTTTTTAAGGTCTTTTCACAGATTTCCAATGTTGTTTAGGTCGGGGTGTGTATTTTTGTATTTATTTTTAAAATAACAGGGACAGTACCTATTAATAGACACTTGAATGTAAATATGTAGGATTGTAGCCATTGGCTAATTTCCATCCGTCCCTGGGCAGGTTGATGTTAATGTACAGTCAATAAAACAGAGATACAATAGCAATAAAAGGTGAAAAATACAATGACATTAAGAATGAAAGGTACAATAAACAGTCCAGATAGACAATAAACCATGTCACTCATAACAGACCAGAATAAAGTGACAATAGGAATTTGGAATATCAAGTGTTAAAGTACTAGATTGCTAAAGTGCTTTAAGTGCTAAAGTGCTTAAGTTTTGAAATACTGTTGTATATTGCACGTTGCCCTACTGAACATATTTTGCACACACTGATGTGTGTGTGCAGGTGTTACTGCACAGGTTAGCATACATAGGTAAAATTATGTACACTATTTCACAGAATTTGCATGCATAACAAATGTATGTAAGCATACAAAGTCACTAGACTAGCTTGTCACCAGCAACATCTCCGACAACCAGACAGATACACAAAGAACAATACAAATATCATTCACATCCAGTACACATGACAATACAGCATATCCAGTGGCTTTTAGGATTCATTGTGATTGCAGCTTTGATTCTCCAATAACCACATTTTTAGATGCTTAGTGAAAGATGTAAGGGTTGATAAGTCACCTATGTCACTTGGTATCATGCTCCATGAGTGAGATGCTCGATATGAAAAAACTGACTGCCTAAAACCACTTTTCCTGAAAGGGACCAGACAGTCACCTCTCAACCCTGCTCTGGTTGACCTGTTTGTGTTTGTCTTTATAAATTCTTTTAACGCGGTGGAGCTAGTCCATGGAGAATCTTGAAGACTAACGTGGCATCTGCATATGTTATTATATTTTCCCAACTCTTCATGTTTCTTCAAGATGTTACAATGGTGGTGCGAGTTGGGCTTTTTGTCTAAGACTTTTAGAGCCTATTATATGCAATTTCTACAGGCTTCAGTGTGGACTTACATGCCAGTGCCCAAGTTGTTACACAGTAGGTCATATATGGCATGATCATCACACTTGGGTATAATTTTGCAGAATCAATAGTAAAGTTGTTTCGAATGTATCTGAAGTTTGTCAGATTGAATTTTATTGCATTCACAGTTTTTTTACTTGCTGTTTGAAGCATAGCTGTGAATCAATAATAATTCGTAGATATTTAAACTCCTGTACGACTTCAAGTTTTGTTCCGTGGACAAGCACATCAGCAGCCACATCAACATTTGCCTTTTTAGAAAAGAACGTACAAACAGTTTTTGACACGTTGAGATGTAAATGGGAAAGTCTCAGCCAGTTGGACACATTAGACATAGCTGCTGATAACTCTTGTGCAGCTTGGCATTTTGTTTTAGTGTGCACATACACAACTGCGTCATCAGCATACATCTAGAAAGCTACATTTGACGGACAACAATTGGGCAGGTCATTAATGTAGAGACTAAACAAAAGTGGTCCCAAGACCGAGCCCTGCGGTACACCAAGATTATTTTCAGAAATTGTGGATGTTGTATTATGAACTCGAACACACTGTTTCCTCTGCCCAATATATGATTCTATCCACTGCAGTGCTTTTACAGAAAAGTTAAAATATGACAGCTTAGTTAATAAGATCTGTTGATTCACAGTGCCAAACGCCTTTCTTAAGTCAAGAAAAACAGCTCCTATGACACCCCCAGTGTCAATTTTAGACTTTAAGTTTTCAAAAAAAAGGCAAATGGCTGTCTCAGGATATATAGGATCATTGTCCTGTTGTAGAGGGCACCCTCTCTTCATCTTCAGCTTTTTTACAGATGGTGTGATGTTGGCTTCCAGAATTTGCTGGAATTGGTTAAAACCATTCTTCCGTCTACCTTTGAAATGCTCCCCGTGCCATTGGCTGCAGCACAAACCCAAAACATGATTGATCCACTCCGTTGTTGGACAGTTGGACAGGTGTTCTTTTATGAAATGTGCACCTTTTTTTCTGCAAGTATGCCTTTGCTCACTGTCTCCAAAAAGTTCTATTTTAACTTCAATAGGCCATGGGACTTGTTTCCAAAAAGCATCAGGCTTGTTTTGATGTTCCTTTGCAAACTTCTGACACTGATTTTTGTGGTGAGGACACAGGAAATGGTTTCTTCCTATGACTCTTCCATGAAGGTCATATTTGTGCAGGGTGTCACTGCACAGTAGAACAGTGCACCACCACTCCAGAGTCTGATCAATCTTTCTGCAAGTCTTTTGCAGTCAAACATGGATTTTAATTTGCCTTTCTAACAATCCTGTGAGCAGCTCATGCAGAAGGTTTTCTTGCTAAACTGACCTCCACAGTTCCTGTTAACTGCTATTTCTTAATTACATTACGAGTTGAGGAAACAGCTACCTCAAAACACTTTGCTATCTTTTTATAGCCTTCTCCTGTTGTGTAGGCAGCAGTTATTTTAGTTTTCAGAGTGCTAGGCAACTATTTAGAGGAGCCCACGGCTGCTGGTTGTTCGGACAAGTTTTCAGGAGTAAGAGTATTTATAAAGCTTTTAAATTTGAATCACCTGGCCTTTCCTAACAATGGTTGTGAACAAGCAATTGCCCTAACAAACTAATCTGGTCTGAGACCCTGGAAAAAGTTGTCTGTGAGCTGTGCTCAAACTTTTACATGGTGCTTGTTACGTGCCTGTGTGTTTTGGGTCTGCCCTTTGTTTTGTGTTTTTCCCTTTCTTTTCTTCCGTGTGCAGCTGATCCCCATCACTCCTCATCAGTAGGATGGAAATGAAGGGAGGAGTAGTGCCAGTGCCAGTGGGCCAAGAGGCTGTGACAGTGTTGTGTCATTAAGATGTTGGTAACAAGTAAAAGTTGATAGTGATATTTGGTTGGCTTTGTTTAATCTGTTCTTTATTTTTGTATGTCCCTGCTACAGGTGATTCGGTTCCCTTTTGGAGCCGTTTTTTTTTCTTCTTTTTTTTCCCTTTTTTTTTTGGTAGTCCTTTCCCCGTTTTCATTTTGAATAAACTTCTTTTTTAAACTGGTGATTTGTTTTGCTTGCCGTTTTCTTTTTGAAAGATCCTGGACAAGCCCCCCAGTATGTTACGTCCCCACCAGGGGTCTAGGGGATGGGGGGACTGACACAGTGAAATTGTGGGAACTTTAAAAAAAAAAGAAAAATGCAAGCAAAACACATCACCAGTTTAAAAAATGTGTGTGTGAGAGAGGGAGAATTGTTTTGGAACATTCTGCTCTTATTATCCCCATTGAAGGTTGTTTAATCCAAGTACATTCTGTTTCTGATTTGACCTTAACTCTCATTCTGCTCCCAATCTGACCTTACCTGGGCCTTTTTAGCCACAACATGTTTCGATGCATGTCTAAGTATCCTTGAGCAAGATACCGAACCCCAAATTACTCCCGATGATGCTTCCATTGGTGTGTGAGTGAGTTAAAAACTGAGTGGCAGGTGGCACCTTGTCTGGTAGCCTCAGCCACCAGTGTATGAATATGTGTGTGTGAATGGGTGAATGTGACTTGCCTTACCTTAAAGACCAAAAGTCTGCGTAAGGAGGCAGGTTGGGGTGGTGGATGGGTCAAACAACACGGGACTTTCCCCCAGGAGACCACTATCCAGAAACCAAGTGAAATTTGACTTATTTTTAGGTATGTCGTCACCATGTTTCCTTTCCCAAACCTAACCTCCATAACTTTACATTAGTACATTGAACAAGGATACATAGACTATTATTGTCCAGACTGAATTATTAATGTTTGGATGGATTGCTCTGAAATCATTTAATGACATTCATGGTCCCCAGAGGATGAATTCTACTGACTTTTGTGTTTGACAGAGCCAGGCTGGTTCATTCCCCATTTCCAGTCTTAGTGCTAAGGTAAGCAGCTGCTGCTGTTTCCAGTCACATTTAGAGTACAGACATGAGAATGGTATCGTCCCATCAAACTCTTTGTATAAGTAAAATAATTCTTTTAAATGATTTTTTATGACTATATAACAATATACTGTGTTCGCTAATGGAATCTGTATCACAAAGAATTCACCTGTGTATCCTCAAAACTTCATTAAAGATGTCTTTATTTAACTGGGGAATATGAATCACGCTGAAGGAAGTAGAGCCAGAAATTAGATGAGTGCTAAATATATCAAACTTCTAGCCTCAAATGGCCGCTTCATTTTCCATCTCATTAGTACTTTGTTCCACAGTTTCCCATTGATCTTTGCAATTTCTTGTTTCATTAATGGAAATGATCAAAGATCCTTTCTTTTTGTGCAATCCCAGTGAGCTTGATTTCAACAGAGTAATGAAATTAAAAGAACAATATTACAATTTTTTCTATCAAGGATACAAATATTATTATTCAAATGAACTGCATAAGTTATTACCTTGATTTTCAGGCCCTTTTTTCTTGCCCAGAATACTGATCATGTCATTTTATTCCATTTATTCTCTTTTGCAGATACTGAACAAAAACACTTTGATTAATGGATTACTTCATCAAAATGCAGCAATCAGCAAATCAATTCATATGTCTTAGGTTTCCTTTATTGCATTCAGATTGGACTAGTCTGGAGAAGATGAACCACACAAAGGACATAGAACAGGACATAGAACAGGGCATTAAATGGGTCCTAAATATAGCCAGCAGCAAAATTCAATACAATCAGTGTCACTTGCCATCCCATAGCTTTGTGCTGCTGCCTTTCTCTCAGTATCTTGCTACAAGTATGTTACTGTCATAGAAATACTGTTAATTGTTGTGATTTTAATAATGGTTGATTTGTGATTGAGGTCTTGTATAGTGAAATAGACTGTATGCTCAATGATAACACAGTTGTGTACATCAAATTCAATGAATTGTTTGTTTACTTTTTGAAATGCGGATAAATCTCGTGAAGCAGATGAATAGTCAATGAATGAATGAATTTGCATCTGACCCACTTCCATTTGATTTGAATAAGCTCAAGGACAGTTGTAATATGCAGATACAGTTGAACAAAAGTGAGCTATGAGAACAGATTTAAAGTTGTGATACAGATTAAAAATAAAGGGTGGGGTATGCCCTAAGTTTGTACATCATGTCAAGTGGCACACATGATGGTAATAGTGAATGGCTATTCTCGAAAAGTGGGGTGAAAAGCCTGCATTAATATGCGGACATAATAATTGTTCAAATGGGGATAACGTATAGACCGTTCATAGTGCTGCACTTGGTTGTACAAAGTGTTGGGTAGTAGCAGTGCTACTAACTTACTACATTTCTCAGTAGACTTTGGGTTACATAACTATTTTCAAAATCATGTATCATTTCCAGTAAGCAGCTTTTCGATACAGAAGCACGTAGCACAACCTATGCTACTTTTTATTTTTTCTTGAATGAATAAAAAGCTCAGAAATGTGTCTGTGTCTTCGCCATAGTTTAGATTGTGCAGGAGAGAATCAATCAAGTAGGCTTGGTTGACAGTGTGGAGCAGAGAGATAAGGTGCCGGGAGCTGTTAAGCCACTTTTCCTGAACATGCAACAGTGTAGCGCTGCTGCAGCTTAACTACTTTCAATGAAAAGTAGCTTTTAGCTCCACAGGCTAAGTGTTTGAAAGTAGCCTCCCCCATACTATTCTATGTGCAAATAGCTACAGTAGTAGTTGTTGTAGTTGTGAGAGGCATAAAAAAGAGAGCTGAGGGAGAAGTTTAACCACAACCGGACCAATCCCAGTGTAGGATTGTTGGTTTCAAAAAGTAAAAAAAAAAATATTCGGATGCAGCGCCCGCAATTTCAATATTGGAGGGTGTTCTCTTTCAAAATCACGTAGGAAAGAAGCAAGCACTCTCAAAATAAATCCCCTCGAAAGGTGCACGGCCAGAAACAGCGTAAAAGAGAAAAATGCCAGCACTCACAAATGTCCTTTTGGTAAATTTAATAAACCAACTTGGGTGGCAGTACCAGAAAACAGACGTTTCGACAGAAAGTCTTCTTCAGTATGTCAGCACGTCTTTTCAACCTTCAAAAGTCACAGATAAAGGCTCTAATCCAACCTACATACATAGAGTTTCAATGACTGAAGCATTGGGTTAGAAGTATGAGGGAATGACATTCACAGTAGAGACTGTCCTCCTCAAATATGCAACCACATTGGTGAAAGTAGGAATTTAAATATAATCTCTTTTTTTAATAAAACAAAACTAATAAGTTATTCTAATGCCTTGCAGTGACACAGGGATGTGGACAATTATTACAACACCAACACTCAGTGTTGGATTTATCATTATGGAATTATTTTTCAAAGTCTCAAAAAAGACAACCCAAGGTGTTAATTCTTATAGTGTCCAGCATGTCGTATTTTTCCAACAGTCCTGTTTAGTGCTTGGTGGTGAGACAGATGCAGGTAGCTCAGCTGGAAAAGCTCTGTTTCAGCGAGACAGTATGCAGGTTATGGTCAGATAAAGTTACATTTAAGTCAGACATCACATTGAGTTTTCTCCTGTCAGACAACTGCATGAGACATTCCACTTGTCTGCACACAGAGTTTAGGCTACTTGCCCTGGGCAAATGCTGTGTGATTTGAGCCCTAATGCTAATAGCTGGGATCTGTATCTGGTTTACTGTTGGATTTTGTGGTTTGCTTAAATTCAGTTCTCGCAATACTCCATCACTCAGCATGTAAATCAAGATATAACTGGAAAAGCACTCAGAGAGTGCAGACCTCCGCCAAGTAGGTGATATTCCCTCCCCCTCACATTCCTCCCCTAATGGTAGCTAAGTGCTAACGTTGGCTTACGTTAGGTAATCGCTAACGTTTAGCTAACTTTCGCTAACCGCTAACGTTTGTCAATCACTAACGTTATGCCACCTTTTGTAACACAGGAATAAACACACCTGTAGGAAAGAAATAGGCAACATTTGTCACTCGCTAACATTATGTGCACGACCAAAACATCAAGTTGGGAGGCAGTTTTAATCAACAGCAGTGTCTTGTACATACCGTGTCATTGAGTCAAGAAAACCCTCATTCAGTCAGACGATAGACTTTATGTATTCCTCACGAGCCCAAGTAGGCCTACTCGCCACTGCCAACACGTGGCGCACGTCTGGTCATGGAATGAGTCTATTCTAAAACTCAGTCAATACACAGTGCTATTTAGTGCTATTTTATTATTTTATCCATTTTACTTCAACCGATCACCAAAATTTTGTCATCATCTGTTCCTTGTCCCATTATCCACCTTTCCTGAAAATTTCATCAAAATCAGTTCATAACTTTTTGAGTTATTTTGCAAAAAATCAAACAGACAAACAAACAAGTAGACAAACAGAAGCCTCTGTTTCATACATTATGTTTACTCGAGATCAGTGGCTCCCACTGGTCCAGTCACGGCGTCCAGATTTCTTTTTAGTCATTAGACATAAGGTCCACACAGTTTAATATCCTCAGCATCATATCTGCATTTGGCCATGTCATTGAGCTAGTTTGCCAACTCTGTCAAGTAGCCATCCATTAGTAACTCACTCTACAGCAGGAAACAGCACTTCAAAAACAAAATAAAAATAAAAGCTTTTCCAGAAATTCACTGTACTCCAAAATAAAGTGTGTTTTTTAAACAGTGAGTCACTTGTGGTCCACTGAGAATGAACCTTTGACCCACCAGTTCAAATTGCTCCTATGGATGTAGTTTAGAGACACAAACACAGGACTTTCATCCAGGAGACCTGATAAAAGGTGTCCTGGATGAAGCAAAAAGTTAATGAGTTACTTTAACAATGCAATATAATGTCTTAATATGCATGATGCATGTTACAGTAGATGACATATTTCACATGAGATATGTTGCATTACGTTTGTAAAATACTTATTTTGAGCCATACGTCACATAGTTATTTGAAACTGCAGCTGTCAACAGTCATATAAGGGCTATTCTGTCGTCCACCGGTAGGTGCGCTAATCTAGGAGATGCTCCTACAGCTCTGAAAAATCTCCAGTCTTTGAGAGACTCCGTTCATCTGCAGCAATTATACATAATGTATGAGGATAAATTGTGTTCTGGTGTGAGCGTAAAAGGCATTACAATGGCAGTGAAACCAAATACGCCACAGACACTGTTCAAATCTAATCTGATACTGCCAGGGAATCCTATTAACTATGCTCTCTAAATCATGCTATAATGATTTGAGTTTGAATTTTTCCGTGTGTGTGTGTGTGTGTGTGTGTGTGTGTGTGTTTGGGTAATCCAAAAAATAGCTGTGCCTGCCATTATGAATGCACACAGGAACTGATAACTGCTTCTTTGCTATTTTTACATACAGTTTCCAAAGAGAACACTCGCTGCAAACAGTGGGGAGTGTGTGAACATATGTGTGTGTTTGGAAGATTTACAGCCAGGGTATTAATAGCCTGTCCTGTGTCTCCCTGATAGATATGACTGAGCAATGCTGGAAGAGGAAGAAAGGACAGGAAGAACCTGTTGGAGACGACACAAACACCAGCAGACCTTCAACTCCTCATCACCACAACTGCGAAAGAGGATGAAGAGGATCGAGGGTACTTTTGTATTTGCAGTTCAACACATGGGGACCAGCAGGAACTGAATGAGAAGCTGGTTGCTGCTGTTTGACACTGCATATACACCTTCACGTCTGTATTTATTTGTCTCTCCCAGAACTTCCTGTGGCGTGATGAGAAATATCAGCATCTTACGTAACAAAACAGAGACTTTAACTTTTACGCTTTCTCGTATGTTTACCCTCCGTCCTTCTCACGGTGCTTTGTGTCAGCCTACATTTAAAAGAGTCTTTGGAAGTGTTATTTCTTGGTGCTCGAGGAGTAGTGCTCTCAGTGACAACAGACACCAGGAGACTAATGCTGACACACAAGTGAGGTAAAGGCAACATATTGAGGCATAAGTGTTTTGATTTACGAAAAAACGGAAATTATATTGTAGTGTCAGTTAAGCTGAAGTAAAAAAAAGTGTCTGGCATGTGATATTTTAAATCCATGACAGAGAAAAAATGCATGAAGCAGCTTCAGCTGTCACAGAAGACTGGTTTTGAAGGACATCCAGAATGTTTGTATTTTCATTTTAAGGCAGTGTTCAGACAAAACAGTACTGTGTGAAAAACACAGCTCCTTCATTCATTTAAAGTGGACCACCATGTCACTCCAGAAAAAAAGCAAGGTTTTCAAAGACAAAACTTGAACCTGGTTCAACATAATGTGACATCATCCAGCAGCAACTGTAACTGTGATCAAATAAGATGATTTCTCATGGTATAATAAATCTCTGTCCAGTGTTTTGGCATATGATAAGCCTTCAAACATATAGAGCCTCTTAGGATCGATGTCACAATGACGTAATTTTATTATGACTCTCTACCGCGGGGCTGTAGGCTACATAGGAGTCTTAAAATGTCATCTTGTTGTGTTATTGGGAGCTAGAATAGAAGAAGTCATGGCTCAGAACTTAAATTTTATCGCATACCAGCCGCCACTGCCTGTCAACAAAAACAAAGACAACTATGGTAAAATGCGATAAGACAAAGGGACTGGACAGAGGTGATCATCAAAAATGCTCACATGTGCAATGCACACTTTATATAACGTTATACGAAAAGTATTTACTGTTGTAGAATAACATTATGTGTATAAAGCGTTATCGTGTCTACCTAATCAGACATGGGGGAGGTGTTAAGAGGAATGTTGGATTTCTCTGCAATGCTAACTTTTTAGTGCTTCAGCCTCAAAAGCGAAACAAACTGGAGGAAACTGTTCAAGTGTCATCTTCCTTTGTAAGACTGACATAGTTATCAACCACAAAGCCAAAGGTCCAGTTTGTGCCAGAGTGCGCTCCGGCACTCAGAATTAGTATTTCTGAATGCACCACTTGCATCATCTTCCTCCAATAGCTAGTACTAACTAATGTCTGTCGAGAATTGTTTCGCCTCCCGGTAAGCACTGCCCACCAAAAAACATCATATTGTTTACTAACAGTAAAAGGGTCTTTTTTAACACAGTGCTGTTTTAGGTCTGAACACAGAGTAAGGCGATATTACTGCATGTATTTTTCTTGTTGTCAACAAATCCCACAAAAGGACCAAAACCAACAGTGAATGGATGCTGCTAAAAGGTGTTAGCTGTGTAGCCAGAGGCTGATATACTGTATGTCCCTCTGTGCTATAGACCTAAATCATTGTCTAAAAAGACTGAAGCCGTTTGCAGCTCTGTGAGGTTGTACCAAGACCTAGTCCAAATGTTCACAGATATTTTTGAAAATGTAACTATTTCTATGTGTTTGCCCTTTTGTCCACATGCAAACTTCTTTTTAGGACAGAAAACTGATCTTTCGTTGAACTCCTCCCAAGGTAAAGATTTTTTTTGAAACTTCAATTAAGCGTTTAAGTGTAGACAGGGGAAACAGAGGTCTGGGAATATGACGTCAGAGTGTGTGCCGTTATCCATCATAATCGATCACCAATGAGGTAACATTCCATGCAATATCTCAAGAACGATTTTCTTAAAATTTGACACAAATGTCCACTTGGAATCAACAAAAAACGCTTAAATCTGGTGGTCAAAGGTCAAGGTCACTGTGACCCTATCTGTCTAATTCTTGTGAATGCAGTATCTTGAGAACAGCTTGAGGGAATTTTATCAAATTTGGCACAAACATTAACTTGGACTAAACGATGAACTGATGAGATTTTGGTGGTCAAAGGTCAAGGTCACTGTTACCTTGCATCCGTCATATTCTTGTGAACACAATATCTAAAGAAGGCCTTAAGGGAGTTTCCCCAAATTTTGCAGAAGCATCCACTTGTACTTAAGAATGAACTGATTAGATACTGGGGGTCAAAGGTAAAGGTCACTGTATGCTCACAAAATATGTTTTTGGCCATAACTCAAGAATTATGACAAAATTTAATACAAAAGGCGCATAGGATATAATGATAAATGATGATATTTTATACCCAAAAGGGTCAGCTTCACTTTGATGTCGTAATGTTCTGCAAAAACACTTTCCTCGCCATGAATCAATGTAATAACTCAGGAACAGAAGGGGAGACATGTGGTCAGATACTGCACTGGTGACACTTATCTTAGGTTTACACCTTGAAACTCTGCTGATTGTATTGATCCTCTGTGCTGCCAGGTTGAAGCTGTGTGTCAAGCCTGTTTTCAAAAAGGGTAATGTGAGAATGGAAGGCCGGGAGGGACAAGTCCCATTTTACTGTGGTGTGATTAGCTAGAGCGTATAACATTGTTTGTCCAGTCAAAACGAAAAAATGTCCAAAGAGCAGGGGCATGAAATCTCCCCAAAAAAGACAAAGTCCACATCTTCCCATCCAGTGGAGGTAAACCGACTGAGGGATCTTGGCTGTGGGCACAGATCATCTGCTGACCTCCCACTTTCTCTCTGGTTCTCTGGTGAAGGAGCAGAGCACAGCCTGGATCAGTGGGGCACGGTAGAGGATTTGACAGGGCTGGAGAGGTAGTCATAGTAGGTGAAAGGAGAGCCAGTGTTCAGGTAGTTTAATTAAGAACAATACTTATTTTTTAGAAACTCCTCCTCTATGTTTTGTTTGTAAAAATCTGGAAGGTTAGGAACTGTAGAGGCAGAGAAGCAGCTGCACATCCAGTGGAGCATGGACACTGGAGGACAGCTGACAGCCGGCACTCGGCCATGGGCACAGGCCCTTGGCTTGACTCTTAGTTGCCTGGCTCTATCCCACAGCAGCCTCCAGCAAGCCCCTCATACTGACCCAGGCTGTGCTTTGCTCCTTTGCTGGAGAACCAGAGGGAGGGTGGGAAGTTGGCGGGGTCCATGCCCAAAGCCATGGGCCCTCTGTTGGCTGTCCTTCAATGTCCACATACCCCTCAACGTGGAGCTTTGGACTTATGCATATTTCTCAGATAAAATGTTGGCAGAAAAAGTTTTGTAGCAGTGGTCAGTGTCAACACGCTTTGCCTCACAGAGAAACAACTAATCACAGCAACGTTAAGTTTCTGACAGTCTTTTCCCTTTCCCTCCAGACCCAAGGCACACCAAGGCACAGCTGGGCCAATAGGCCTGTCATCAGTTTCACTGGTATTGGTTATGAGCCAGGTGCTGGACATTAAAATTTTGACATGGTGATAGAGTTATGTAATAAGTCAGAAGCTCAACAAAGACGTGAATGTACCAAATCTCACTGAAATCCAGATAATACTTGAGACAACTCAATCTGGACCAAAAAGGTGGAACAACTAAATAAACAACCAATATTGCCATCTCCATAGTAACATCACTAGCTGGGTTAACGTTGCATACCCACTATTCCAATTTGTCTATGCCTATTAAAAATACATATTTTTGACTTTTTTTTAAAGATTTATATCTTAAGTAGGAACATATGGGCTTAGAGCTGAGTCACAGGGTAGGGAAGTCAAGGTGTTGAGAAATGAAGGGAACACAATGTTGGTTTTGGTCTCTCATGGGATTTTTTTTGACTTGACCAGAAAAACAAGGAGAAACACCTGCCTTATTGTCTATGCAGAACAAGATGTTCCTTCAATCCATAAAAAAAACATCAGAACCTTGTTTTGAACTTTTTTAAATAACCTGTAATAAATAGACTGATCAAAATTTAATATATGGTTGAGAAAAGAAAATCTCCCATATGGATGTTGTTGCTGGTGTATTTCATCTGTTTACAGATATTTAAATTTCCTTTGCATGTCAATACTGCTATTTAATGCTACTGTGCAATGCGAGCTATTTCTACAACATCCCAACAAAATATTGAAATGCAAAATGCGCTTTTGTGTGTGTTATTTCTCAGAACCGTGAGGCTCCTCTAAGATTGTCTATCTGTTTATTGTCACCCTAGGCCAGTTTGATCATGTTATGGCTTCAATTCTGATACAAGAAAGGATACAAAGAATGTGAGCAGAGTTGCAGGTTGGAACCAAGCTGTTACATCTCTATTGATTTAACTCCCAGAGCAGCAGGAGACAAGGAGCAAACATTGCCTGGCTGATGCATATTTAACCAACCTACCCTCTGAAGAAATCTTGTTCTTAGATTTGGGAGATTTTGTGCAGGAGCTTGAAAAATGGGAGAAATTTTTACAGATCTCACCATGGGATCTGAAGATGTTCAATGGGCTTTTTAGTTGTAGCCTGCTGGCTTTGTACTCATGCACACTGTATATAGACACATGAGAAATCAAAACTGGCTATGCTAATATGCAGTGGAGTAAAGCCAGATTTCATACCTTGTGATTGAGGCTCCCATGTCATAAATAAACCAATTTACTGGCCACAGATAGAACTGCCTGCCAGCCAAAAAGCATGTCATGGTTTGGTTGCTTTCTATCCTCTGTGACTGAGCAGTAGGTTACTTGGAACGCGACAAAAGGAAGCGATAATCCTAACGGTGTATAATAGCACTGGGCATTGTCAAATATGTAAAACAAAACTGTGCTTTCTGTAACACGTAATGTCCACATTAGTATTTATGATTCATTATTATTCATAACACTGTTTAATAACAACCACATTTGGAATGTAATCATAAACCAATCATAGCCTCTGGCTGTCTTTACTGCAGAGGAATCCAGAGTTTCACTGGTAGATAGGAGAGCAGAGCTCAGAGGTCTTTGCAGCTCAGTTGTCAGAGTGTAATGTTGGTATTGTACGTATCTGCAAACCATGGATATGTTACACTTGTACATTTCATACATAATATATCAATATCTGTAAAGGGATGTAGGTCAGATTACATGTATATGAGCTGAGTGACACCAAACAAGACAGCTGCCAGCAGCAGATCACTGTTTGAGACCAACAAACGTCACATCATGACATTTCGAGCAAGATGTTGGAAGGTTTCCACTCATGTTTGTACCAACCAAACCAGGTATTTTAAGTCAACACATTCTCACTGCCAATTTGTCAAATACCAACACTTGGTTAATGGCTCATTGCGTCAAATTGCAACACATTCTCACTCTGACCTTGTCACAGTGACGTCATGGTCATGGACTTACCACGTCCACATATAACATGCTAGGTACCCTCGCCTTCCGTGTTCACATTCAATGTATAGTTTGCATGCAGTTTCTTTCAAAATAATCATACTATGTCAATACAACACTGCAAATTGACTTTTTTTCCCTTCACCAACAAATGCATGTGGTTATGTTTAGGGAAACAAAAGCACGTGGTTTAGAAAGACGTAACAGGTTTAACTATAGCCCTTAATTTGCATTGTTGTCTGGCCGCATTTCTTCCTTACGCCACAGCATGCTGCTACACAATAACTTTTGGTTTCACATGGGAGACGAAACAGCAGCCTCCTAGTTTAAAGTCCAAGTTTGTTTGACCCACCTGCCCTATGCAACTTTTCTATCTCTTTATACTAAAGCAGTTGCTTGGAATGTCAAAAAATGCCGCTGCTCAGTACATCTCATACTGTTGCTAAAGGGTGCCTTGGGGCAGCCGTATCTGACGCCAAGGGCCACCAAGCTTCTGTATATGATGAGTTGGGAGGAAAAAGCAGGGTGGCCAAAACATGACCTTTTCTTAATCAAAACAATGTTTTTTGTTTGTTTGTTTTGCCAAAACCTAACCACACATTAACCACAGTGTTGTCACAAGCTACATATGAAACATACAAATATAAAATATCCGCGGTTTGCAGAAACATACAATGCCAGCATTTACCCTGGTGATCGGGTTGGTGGCAAACCCTCAGCAGAACTCACCACTGTCATAAGCACAAATTGCATTTTGTGTATGAATGCAACTTCTGTTCAGTGTCTGCATATTTATCTATAATAATTAAAGGGCCACTAAAGGGCCAATTTTACACATTTTTCACTTGTTATCAGGAGACCCACTCAGCTTGTGAAAACAGAAAATAAATGTCCTCTGTTGGAGGACCTCATGATTTCATCAGGGTTATTTCAGATAAGGCTTGCAGACGTAAAATTCCGCTGGGACTGCAAATTAGGGGCATGGAGTTTGAAAGACTGCGTATACGAGGCAGAGAGGGTCTGACAAGGTTCAAGTACTTTTGAATGTTGACCCATTCTGTGTTCTGTAAAGATATTTGAGCTACTGCTGCTTTGAATTTTCCTTTTTCTTTTCAAATACAACTCTCATACTGTCTTAGAAGTACAACACTATGTTACTGGAGAACCCTGTAACAGTCATATATGATTGTCTTATTGTAGCAGTATATCAAGCGGTACCTTAATAACAGACCAAAATCAGCATCTTCCCTCTGAGATAAGTGACTTGCAGTGCTTAATGTAACTTAATATTTTAGCCAACCCTCTCAGATGTGTTTACATCAATTCACTGTCAAACAACCTCAGAGATGTCCAGGGCAGTATGTAAAATAATAACCTTAAATAAGATGCCACCAGACATCAAAAAAATGTCAGGTGGAGTGCCACTTTGGCCGAATCCTTACAGCACATGCTAGATAACCATAGTGTCCCTGGTTCAATTTTGGCTGGAGACCTTTGTCGCATGTCATGCCCTCTCTCCCTGTTTTCATTTTTCCATTATCAACAACAAAAGAAAGAAAAAAGACTTTGAAATAGAAAGCTGTCAGGCTACAATCTTCAACAACAAAAGAGTTCTGTCTGTCAATATGTGTTTTTGTGAAAACTACAGGGAGTGAAATCATGTCAGGGCATTTAACCTCAGGTTGTATTCAATTATCTTTGACCACTAGGAGGTGAAAAAAACACACCTGATGATTTTAATATACTAAATAATATACACTTAATGTATGTGTTTGTAGGCAAATGTTAGCCTGTAGCTAGCATGTTCCTTAAGTGTAAACTCATTTGCTTCAGCTCTCTGTCACTTGTTGCTGAACAGGTAGCATTTTCTATGATTGTGAGAGCTTGTTTGCTGGAATTGATTGCCTGTACTTCAACTGTGTAATCAGACAGAATGTTGAAGATGTTTCAACTTGAGTGGAAAACTCACAGGAATCCCAGGCAGGCCCGCAAAAGGTACATCAGGGTTGCGGACCAATTTTTACAGTGGCCAAACAGTGGAACTGTGTCCATCATGTGCTGCCCTGCTGCCTAAAAAGACATTTTCCCATAGACTTACATGGCAAAAGACTCTTCTGTAAATAAGTGGATACATTTTTTTGAGGGGCACAACTGCCGTAACAGAATTTGATCCATTCCATCTAATAACATGTGGAAAGTCTAGAAAAGTAGCAGGCTAAAGTAGCAGGCTCGGTCAGTAGATGTCTCTAGGGTGCCTGCTCTATGAAGTCCCTCCAGGATGTTGCAAACACAACAATTAATGCAAAGTCAGCCAATCCCCATGCATTATGCACGACCTTGCAAATTTGACTTATCACCACAATTTTACCATAAATATGACTATTTAGATTCAGAAAATATTCAGAATGTACTACCACCACATCACAACTAAATTCCAGTTCAGTGGGAAACATTAAATGCTCATAATGACAGGCTCAAAATCTAAGACATTATTACAACTTCACTTTTCAAATTTTCACTTGCTTCCACAATTTCATTGCATAAAAAAGCCTATAAACATTGCAACATAAATGACAATTACCATGAAATCAACCATTTAAGGATGTGATAATCCCAAAAGGCAGTCCGCAAAATCCTGGAGGTCCATTATGGGCCACACAGTGCGGGGCTTTTTTGGCTTCATGCGCGACTGAGCAACTTTCACAGGAATGAATGGGGCCCCACCTCCAACTCTGTATCTAGTTCTCTTTATACAGCATAGCTTTATGAATTTGCTTCATAAATGTACATAGACAAGTATGTAGATGAAAATCTGTCTGAACACATCTAATATGAGATAACTGATGAGAGTGGTGAGACTCAACCATACTATGTGGGTCCGAAACTCACAATAAGCTAAAAAAAAAAAAGCTAAAAGTTGCATTGGGATTTGGTCTGTGATTGTCAGTGAGTTCGGTGCTATAAGCTGAGCATGTCGCTATAAAACTTCTTACAGTACCTTCTAAATGCAAATGTCAACTGTGGATAAATTAAGATCCACCTCCTGTTAAATCCATTTAAGCCTAAAAGGATGTACTTTTGTAGGTAGTGATGGAATCAAAGGGAATCAGGTTGTCCTGACAGTCTCTCAGCCAGGTTTCTCATAAATATCATACAAAGCACAGCCTGTTTCTTTTCAACCTGTTTGTATATCTACCAAATCAAACTTAAATTAAATGAATTACAGGGTTAAAAATAGACCTCATCTTGCATGTTAATGTAGCCACACAGAACATTCATCTTGTGGGTGGTTATACTTGTAGCCGACCATTCTTTAGCACACTGCAAATCTTCACCTGCTTAATTAGGCTGTGTTATGATAACATAAGGGATGACACACACGGCCCAGTCATAAGGGGTTTGTCTGCCATTGGCTGATGCTGTGTTTATCTTTAATTGCATTCTCCCTGTGGGTAACTTAACACCTGGAGCAGATCTGATCTTGTAATTCTGTTATTCTCAACTGAAGACAATGAGTGATGTAAATGATGTGCACTCTTATTAAAAAGAACTGTTTGACCTCTCTGACTCTGTGTCTCTGTGTCCTTGGTAGAATCGATGTTAATCTCTGTAATTAATTGGGTTAATCATAATTCTTATTTTACACTGTACCACTGAGGGGTTTTCTGAAGAAGCCTGCTCAACATCCTTAATGATGTGGCAGTAAAACTTCCTTTGAAGCATTCTTCATTATCACAGACCCTGCTGTGATGTGCTTGGCTCTGACTGCAGGGAAGAAAACAAAAACTCACAGATTAGCACAGCAAAACACAATCACATGTCCCTGAGACACAGAGAGAGAAAAAAGTTAATACAATAGAAAATGTGAAGCAACAAATAAATAACAAAGCATTTATTCTCCATTATCACACAATATAATTAGCACATTAACAGTGGGGCTGTTTTTGTTGACATTGCTCTGGTGTTTGCTGCGGAGGAAAACATTTGTTGCCATTCATTCTTCTGCCATTATTAAGTGCAAGATCTTACATTAAACTGTCAGCAGAGATGTGGACGAGAGTCACAAGACTTGGACTCTAGTCAGACTCGAGTCATAGGCGCTTATTTATATCTGTGCCAGCGGGCAATCAAAACAGAGCATCCCCCACATTTGTATTTCTGAGGGGTATTCCAGGTAGGAGGTTCAACAAACTCTGAGTCTAACTTAGCCTGAGCTGGGAAACTCTGAGTATCCGGTTCCAGAACAGCTGATTCTAATTAGTTCAATCAACTCTGAGTAGGAACACCTTGAGTTAAGCGCGTACACAACCACAATAAAAAGCCATCATCAGTGGAGACCTGATACCTCGATTCACCATGGCAACCGGAAAGAAAAAGCGATCAACTTATTTTACACCTGTGGAATTGGAGGCGCTCATGAATGCCTACAGCAAATATGAGTATATATTTCGTAAAAAAAAAAGTAACACCGCTAAAGCTGCCAAGGGAAAAGAGGCGGCATATGAAATTTAGCATGCAGAATCCTCTTTGTTGAGATGTTGGTGGCTTAGTATATGGCTTTTGCCGCAGCGGCCCAGGTTCGACTCCAGCCTGTGGCACCTTGCTGGATGTCACTCCCTTTGTCTCTCTCCCCCTGTCATGCTTAACTGTCCTGTCAATTTAAAAGAATACTCCGACGATTTGGGAGTTATGCCCTTTCTATATCATTTTCATGACAACATGATCGATATCTTTTTTGTGTCTGTACGTCCAGTGGCTGGGTCTCAGCAGTTAGCATTGCACTTATAGGGGGTCAGTACGTCCTGCTCCGTGATCCGCGGAGGGATACACCGGTGAGCAGGCACAGACGTAGCTTGTAAACAAAACTCAGCTGTTTATTTAGCCTAGCAATATCTCCGGATTTTAGTAGCTGCAATGGACGAGTTTGAACGCGATTTTGAAGAGTTTCTTGTAGCGGACACAGATCCAGAGCCATACCTGTTTGAGCCGGAGCATACAGATGAGGAACTCCATGTATTGGATGCTGAGCGAGCAAGAAGAGAGGTTGAATCCTCCGAGGCAGCGGAACAGCAAGGGGCCGAGGAGAAACGGAGGTCAGGGGAGGATTGGTGGTGTAGCTGCAGGGCCTGCCAACCTATGCCTACGGAGGTGGAATAATTTTGCTGCACAGAATGGGATTTGGTGCTACTATCGTTGGGGAGCCTAGAGATATATCATCAGGAGGAAAACTGCCGCAGAGAGTGCATCACAAGGAGTGAAAACTTTGCAGCAATCACTAATCCTGGCGTGATTGAAACTTGGACAGCTTTCAGTCGAGTGAGTAATATCATTTGTGTCATCTCTTTGTTTGGTTTTAGTGACCTAGCGTACCTGTCCCAGAGCCAGCTGCAGCTGTTGCTCACCAGTGTATCCCTCCGCGCAGGACATAAACACACGATACTTCCATGTATTAAACTTCTTCTAAAACGACTAAAAAGGACTCTCGTTTTTGGAATTGATGTTTAAACAGGTCTGAGGCCAGGGTGAGTGTCTGCGTGAGTAGCATGTTAAGCAAATGTGATTGTGCCCCCAAAAGGATGGCTGCTGCAGAGACAGGGTACGTTTCGCGGGTTGTGGACGAAGGGGTGGGGGTGGCTGAGTTTATTTCTTATTTCTCCCTTCTTGAGAGAAGGGAATAAACATGGGGCAGGAGGTTGTCCATTAGTGCTTGTCTGGGAAGGATATACAAAAGGTCTGGGAGGAGGAAATGGTTACAACTGTTGCAAACGTGGGAGCGAATGTGGGGGCCAGCGGTGGAGGCTGCGTTGATTTACTTCTCAGGAGTGAGAACGAGAGATAGTTGGAAGTATGAAGTTGCGTTAGAAAAACGGGGACGAAGTGTAGGGTCGAAGATGCACTGGGGCGATTCAGAGCACTGCAGGAAGTGATGAGCCGCGGAGGCTACATTGATTTGCTTCTCAGGATTGAGACCGAGAGACAGTCGGGAGTATAAAGTTGCGTTAGATAAACTGGGACAAAGTGGAGGCTCGTAGATGCACGGGAGGATGAGTAGCTTGAAGGGAATGGATGCAGGGCTAAGAAGGTCGGAAGTCAGTGGCAAGCGTTTGCCACAAGAGCAGAAACCTTTTGCAAGTGTTGGTTAACATGAGAATGTATGTAACGTTCACAACTACTGGTGGCGAGATTAATGGAAAGCTGGTTTTTGAATAGGTAGTGTGGGTGGAGAAGGACATCTTCTTTATTATTAATAGTATTATCATTATAATCATTATTGTTATATGGAGACAATGCCTGGTAAAACTGAATGAACGTAACGTTTTAAGAGGGAAAGAGGAGCTGGCACTGGCTAATCAAATTATTACAAATGATGCACACCATGAAATGCCTTGAAAAGCAATAATCCCCGGATGATGATGACAAGCAACTCTACCGATTCATAAAAACATATTGGTGAGATGAACGAGTTTCGCGGCAGATAATGTGTTATTTAGAGCCTCATTGTCAGTGCCCCGATCACTCCCACTACGTGGATGTACGCGGCTCTCGAGGATCTAAATATCTTCCGAAGGACTCCAAATAACACCAAACTTATCTAGGTGAGTAAACAACCGTATTTAATGGCAGAAATAAGGTCCAGGTTGTAAAAAATGGAACTTTCCCTTTAATGTCATAAATGACTGACTTGACTTGATTTAGACTGTATAGCGGGATCACGTGGTACAACTGCAGTATATTTTTAATGCCGATCGAGCAAACAAATGGTTAATATGGAAAGCTGTATGAGCCTGCTCGGCTCCAGCTTGAAAAACAAAACTGCTTAAATTAACATCATGCAAAGCACTCAGTTCAACACCACAAAGTGCTGAGTGCTCTCTCTCTCTCTGCTAAGTGCGGTCTCTTAACTGGCATCCCAAGAGATCCTCTGCTGATCAGCATTTCAGGACAATACTTGCTGTCCTGGCCACTTTAAAGACCTGAAGCAGAAAACAGCACGGAAATAGAAAACATCCGATATATGCAAATGGATTCATTGGACAAATGTTTTGCGAGGTCCTTGCCTGGTTCAAAACCTCTATAACCACTGAGGGTTATGTTTCAATACAAATCTGAAGGTGAAGAAATGCAATTAAAACTGGAGCATAAATCAATGTTATACTTCAGTAAGTGATATTGACGGCCAATCCCCAGTGGAGATGAGAAAATATTTAGCTACAGTCCTAATGAGCTGCTTTGAATACAATACCCAGACATATCATCTATTCCCTCACATTCATATGTGGGCAAGCACATGGGGGTAAACTTGCAGGTACACACAGTCCTTGGACCTTTGATAGTTTTTGTAACCCTTCACTGTCTGATTGAGCTGTACAACAGCTAAGAGTAACACATCGGTAAGTCTCTGAAAGTCATGTATGAATGTCTAATGTGTAAATGTTCTGCCACCTTCACACTTGAGATAGACCTGAGGACTAAACCTACAAGATTGTTTCCAATAACTTGCACAGATTGTTTTACTCTTTGACATGCATGAAGGGGCATAAACTTTATGACTGAATAAATACACAAGACAACAAACTCAACCACTGGTGAGCAATGACTGGAGTTCTGGCAGTAAACAAGCCCACAAATCCTGCGAGAATGTCAATTGAGACATGCACTTGTACCAACAAAACACAGACTGCAGCCAGCAGCTTGTATTGTTTATACAGTGCAAATTGCACTGAAAAGGCCAAAAAGGAGGAATAAAAGTGTAGAGTAAGTGTAGTGAGATCCCAGATGTAAAGGGAGAGGCATTGGCGGTGCAGACTATATCCTACAGAGTGAATTGGAGGTCAGTGAACTTTGAGGTTAGGTAACAAAGATTTTCTCTGCCAAATGTCAACACCAACTGACCCAAATCACATTCATAATTTACTCAACAGTTGTAATGTTTGTCTCTGCCTTAAGTCAGTCCCCACATGTTTGTATCATGGTGTGTCTTTCCCATGACCAGACCTAACAGAGTGATAAACTGTGATCAAAGCTACTCCAAAAAAGATGAATTAAGATTTCCAGATATGGTTATATTTATTAATAAGCCCTTAAAGGATCAAGTATATTACAACTTTGGCCTTATTTGCACTGCACCCACCAAGTTATTAAGTGAGATCTGGGAATACTAGATGCCCAAAGGGTAAGAAGCAGGAGCTATCAGAAGATTAGACAGGTTTTAAATGAAAAACCAAGTTGGCCAAACATGAGAGGAAAAAACTAATTTTGAACTTTGGAAGACAGATCAAAAGTAAACTGTATTTATGGCTGAATTTTTTTATAACGTGTTGCGAAATGCCTGCAGCTGAAAATTAGCCAACTGGCTAACACTAGTACATCAACAGAAATACTGATTTCTGTGTATTTGTGTTTTTTATGAAGTTGTTATATTTCTACAATAACAATAGATCAAATGACTATGTGTACTGTGAAAGTGTATGCTTTTAGTGACAAACCAACAGACAAAGTCAGCAACTTGCTCCTGAACATGGTGGAGCATATATCTGCTACAGAGAAATTTCCCTGAAGGAGCTGGTGGAGACCAAACCAGAGCTAAATGGAATGAATATTGGATGTATAATTCGTCAAGTGGAAAGAGACAAATCTTTAAGCGAAGGCTAATTTTACTTGTAAATGTGTAAATAACCAACTATGTGCTCATAAGTTAGACATGTCAGCTAAATAGGTGATTTTCTTTACATCTTGGTAACCTTGAGCCTCCGTACTTGCTATAATCAGGCTGTTCTCATGCGCTGTTGGTATGTTTTCCTATGAAAACTAATGCACCAAGATTTGTACATACTTCACTTAACACGAGCCAGTAATTTGTGCATAACCGACCTATTTTGGGAGGCTACAATCATGTGACCCATGTGCTAAAGGGAATTAAGAAGGAAGTAGTCCTGAGTGGTAAGGAGGTAGGTTGTGGTGGTGGATGGCTCATAAAACACAGGACTTTCCCCAGGAGACTGGTGTTTGGAACTGTGTGAACTTTAAGTCATTTTAGGGTTTCTTTTCCTAAACCTAACTACAGTAACTTTAATAGCTTAAACCTAACACAGTAACTTTTCGTTAATTACGTAATTTTACATCAACTACATAACATAATTTATGGGGCGCTAATTCGTAGGATATCGTATGGATTGTCACGTGTTCATCTTTACAGGATATCATACGAAGTGTTGTATGAGAATTAGGGCTGTCAAATGATTAATTTTTTTTAATCGCAATTAATTGCAGAATTTCCATAGTTAAAAGCATGATAAAATTCTTTTATTTTGCATTTCAAGGCAGTTTTAAGCCCATAATGTAAAGCATTTCTTAACAGATTGTCTTAATTGGGAGTCAAATCAACGCAAAGAAAGAATTTGCTTTTTGACCTTTTTTTTTTACCTTTTTGACCATGTAGACCAACTTAATACAATACCTGAGTCTTCTACGATGTTGACTGGTCTGCAGTCAGTTGCCACCCATTTAGCGATCGCTTTAGTTAACTTCTTTCATCTATGGGTCTGCAGCGACTCCTACACTCCAAAATGGTACTTTGGCAGAGCTGAGGCTCGCTTGGCTGGGGTGCGCCGGCTGCACCTGGGTGTTTAGTGTGGAGGTGGTAACTCAAACTCAACATACTCTGGTGGTAGTTAAACTCCGTTTGACACAGGTTGCATTTTACTTTTGACTTGTCAACTGAACCGTCTGGAAGTTTTTTAAAGTTAAACAAGCCGTTCAAAAGTCCAGTAGCACTCTTTCTTTCCAACGCTGCGGTAAGTTTACCGCAGAAAGCCGCTTCGAAGCATGACGCTACAGCTAGAGGAGCCGACTGCAGGTGAGGAGAAGGGCCAAAAAGGCTTGCGAAATTAAAATAAATTAAAATTAATTAAATTAAAAACGCATTATGGATTGCATTAATCTAATCGTGATTTAGGTGTTAATGCTGACAGCCCTAATGAGAATACAATTCATTCGTAATTGTGGAATAGGGATTTTCAGCTACAGTTTGGTTGCGCTCATTTTAAACCTGTTGGCTTGTTTTCAACCACTTCGATCCTCCGAGTATTCTTCTTTGTTTTGTCTTCACCCCAAAAAACCTGCAAAGAAAGCAATTTCCCAAAACCTTGGAATAACTTTGGTGACAATAATGTTAACATGAGCAATAGAAATGATGTTAGTATTTCAGCCATCCCTCAGCTTTAATGGGATTGGTTTCACAAAAGTCCAGCATTCAGGGCATTGGGCCATCACTTCAGATAGCGACAGGGGCATTGCCCAGAGAAATCAGCGAGGTCTTGTTAAACAGAACTGGAAGTCTTGTTTACCTCCACTGCTGAACACCTGCATGTGTCCAGGATTACCTTATCTCTAGACGGCAGTATGTCATACTGAATAGTAATGTTTCTGACATCAACCTCTCCGAATTGGGAGCTCCCCAGGGTACAGTCTTATCTCCTTCTACTTGCTTAGTGCACAGCTAACTGTGGGCTAAAACATGTGATCTCTGAATATTGTCTGCCCGTGGATAAGTCAAGTGGCAGTGACTTGGTAGAGGTTGAGCAATTCAGCTGGAGTAAGGACAGCCAATGTTTTGTATCTGAATATTAAAGCACAGTGGGTTGTTGGTTGTATATCTGGGTGGTCATGGAGATAAGAAGTGGAGCCAGAGAGTACGAGTGCTGTGTTTAAAAGATCTAAATGTTTTTCAGTAATTTCTGACGTGTAGGTGAAAAGCATTTCCTAGTTAAATAGAGGATGTTCTGGCAGTCCTGGAGCAGCATTTAAACCATTCTGTCAGAGTCTGTGAATAAATTCTTGTTTCTAGCTGGCTGTGCTGCGTGGATATGGTTTCCTTGGTCACAAACATAGACTGATGGAAACAAGGGGAAACCTTTCTTGTGAATCCAGGTATTCCAAACACAACATACTGTGCTGTATAATAATAAATGGTTGTCAGACGAAAAAAAGGGACACAAATCTTTCAGAAAAAAATTCTTGTGTAAGGAGAAAGTCTAAGGTATATTTGACTGTGATCTGTGCTAACATGATTTGCAGATGGCTGAGTGGAACATGAGGAGGAACAGTTGTTCAATTTGGCCCAAGTTTAATAACATCTGAATTCATAGCATTAAAACAATTAACGCCCTTTGTGTCAGCAATGATATAGATTAGACAGTCTTACATGTGCACATACATACATTCATACTTGCTTTTCATTCAAAAGTCTAGGAGAACTCATTCAAAAGTATTGTACATGCTTGATTGTACAGAGCATTTACTGTGAAAAAGGCAGGTTAAGATTCTGCTATAATAATGGTTATATTAGAAAAATTAAGCATTCATAGTCAGATTAAATTACTGCTTAAACACAACAAGACTAGTGGAAAACAAACTGGAGATGAGTAAAGTACGTGTGGTATGCTACCTGCAGTGTCACATCAGATAGGTGAGAGAGGTGATGTGAATCAACCTTTCACTCGTAGTATTTTATAGCTCTCTTGTGCAAAACAGAATTTAGAAGTTTACAGGGACATGTAAATTAGAGGTACTGTCATTGCTAAAGTGTTTAGCCATTTGTGTTGCGATGACAACTCCAGATGTGGACTTACCGCAGTTCTTGCACTGTGATTTCATTTGACTGGTCATGGCAGGAAAACCACAGGTAGAACTAATAATATTAACCATGGCTCTGTTCCACGCAAGTGTCACACTGAGCCAGCATTTACAAGAACAGGGCCCTGGGACATACAAAACTAAACGGAATGCAGCCACCGTAAATGTCATCCATAACACCTGTGCTTTCCATATTATTGTTTAAGCTATTAAAGATTTAAGATTGGCTCATATTCATCAAGTCTCTTCCATTAAAATAGTTTCAAGCCCATGTGAGCTGTACAATGAAAGGTTTAATGGTCACTGAAATCATTCCTCCCATTCATATAGGCCATAAAAAGATCCCTTTCCTACTGTGGTGGAAGAGTTTGGGGACAAACCCCACAGTCCTCACTCTGTTTCAAAATACATGATTAAGGTTATAAGATTTAAGGCTTCAGAGGTTTTAGAGAGTCAAATCAAGTAGCTCAGTTCCTCAAATCAAGTCCCCCCAAAATCAATCTCAAAATTACAATCTCAAAGTACAAAGTGGCCTCTTTGTGTTGGTTATTCCATTATAGCAAGGAATCACTGTCCAGGGAAACAGAAACAGAAGTTTTAAGAAAAAGTCTATATGTTTAAAAGATAGCCACTAGATTTGCTTCAGACTGCCTCATATTGGCTGCATATTAATGTGAAAATGTAATTTGCACAGAAAGGACTGTGTATTTGATGCCCAGACTCTTACAGTGGAATCACCATTGGAAAGGATCCCTTTATGACCCTTATGGCAACCCAATCACCAGTGTTGACAGTGCAAGGCACAGCGTTGTGCTCGTTGTAAACATAAAATAAAATGACGGAGGAATAAAACGCTGAGAGAAATGAAGAGACATCCACACCTGTTGCTTGCTCAAACAAACAAAAAATTGTTTAATGACACATCCATTATAAAGACAGGTTACCAACAAGCATTTCTGCTTTCAGTCACTTTCAAAATAAGAGTCCGTAATACATAATGTCCATGTACAATTGAGAGCACATTTAGGACATGAATGTCAACAACCAGAATAAATGTTGGCAATGAATGTGTCTGCAAACTCTGGATATGTAAAATGTGTACTTTGATATATGGTGGATATGTTGTAATGTTGGGTTTCTTTACATTTCACAACACAGTGGTTAATGCGTGGTTAGGTTTAGGCACAAAAACCCCTTATGGTTAGGAAAAGAAAATGTTTTGGCTTAAAATATCCAATTTAGTGCCACAATTGTGGCTTGAATGCTGCCAATGTCTTGTTAAAAAACACCTGGTTATAGTGGTGTAGTCACAGCTGGAAACACTTTGATATCTCAATAAAAATATCCAAGTTTGTCTGCAAAGTCTCTGCTGGAAATGGGAGACATCACAGAAAAAACATTTTTTAGGAAGCGGGATGGAGGATATGCACTAGGCAACCAATTTTTTTATCGAAGCAAATAAGTCCCATTTTGGACTGCAGTATGCAGCTGATATATAGACCCATGCATTATTTCAGCTTAACATCAGCATGTTAGCATCATCATTGACATCAGCATTTAGCTCAAAGCACAGCTGTGCCTAAGCAGAGCCTCCCAGACTAGCTGTAGACTCCCAGTCATGTTTAATCTTTTGATCCCAGGATTTATGCTGAACATGACAGAGTGGCTGCCTCAACATTTCACCTTTAGACTGTGGAAATCCCACTAAAGATTAACAGTGTCTTCAAACTGTAATCTTCTAGTTGAGTGCAGAGCTTGTTCATTCCTGAGATCTGCAGTTGCTACTAACAACCTCAGTGTCCCTAAGTGCAGGACATAAAGACACTCATTATGAGAACAATGGTTTCAGAACGGCAGCACTGAGGTGTAAATGTCCTTACAGGCTACTGTAGAAACACTGTGTGAATATCCTGAAAGTCGTAAAATATAATTCATTTTGTTTATAAACTTCAAGGGGACCTGTGACCATTTTACAGGTAGTATACTGCATATAGGGAAAAACAGTAATAAAGTCATTGTGCCTCCAGAGGGTGCTGCATGAAGTTGAAAACTGATTTCTCATTTTCTTTGAGTGGTGTCACTTGAGTAGCCATGTTTCCATAAAATTGTTGAGCAAATAAATAAGTGAACTTTTGAAATGATGCAAAAAAAGAAATGTGAATTTGACGAGTTGCCATCTAATTCCATTGCTCGATGTTGGGCCGTAGTTGAGCGTCTGTTGCCCTAGTTTTTATGGTGCAACATTGAGATTAATCAGCATTTGTTGGCTGTTTTTGGCTGATTGAGCATGTTGAATTGCTGCCAGAGACAGCTGAGCCCAACTGTGAAAGAAATCACCCCTAATAGGCACAAGAAGAGAAACAGACATGGGGAAAGCAAACAACTAAAGTCAAGAGGGCATGAGAACAAAACAAATTTGTTATATTAGGTAAGATTTCTTTTTTTGCCATTGAGCTCTTTAGTGCAAACAACTCGTAATTGTTTGAGTTATTGTTTGCTGGCATACAGTAAGTACCCATTGTTCTTTCAGCATCTGTTTGTGCTGTTGATGTGCTAACTGGCTAACTAGCGCAGGTGAAGAATGTAGTTGCTAGTTGGCCGTTGGCTGTAGTCTTTACTGTGTGTAGAGTGCAACTCTGTGGCTAAGACACAGGCCACATGAGGTGATGCAACAGCTGGCCTTCATCACTACGAGTTGTTTGATGTCACCTTGGTGTCGGGCCTTTACGCATGGCTGTAACCTGCCAGTAAAAAGAGTAGAAGCACAGGTTATACAAAACAAGTCACCTTGGCTATCTAACCCATCTACAAGAGAAAAATTGAGAGCGGTCTTTAAGAATTTGTTTCAATTGGGCAAACGATCATTGTTCTCAAAAGTCCGCTAGTATTAGCCATATCTACTGCAGTGCAGGACAAAGACAAATGGATGCAATGGTCCTGTGGGCTATTTTCAGTTGTGCAACATAAATTTCTTCAGTGTAAGGTGCTCAGAGTAAAGTTTTATAGTGAATGTAATAGCAGAAGGGGTGAAGTTGTGATGTTCTGCCACTGACAGTATGGAAAATTAATAAAATGCACAGCCTTGTTGGTTCTGGCTCAGACTAAGGAGCCTCCATGTTTTTATTTTATTATCTGCGTAAGTATAGGTGCAATTTATAATAAACCTTGGCTACAATTGTAATGTATGGGATGACACCAACAGAGGAAGCAGCTGATCAGTAATGCGAGTTAAGTGTTTGCCATGTAAGAACTTATTAGGCTAAGGCTTTTCCATATCCTATTTATCACATTAAATCTTTTTCGACAAAAGCTAAAACCATCTCAAGTCAGTGTAAAAACTTTTACACATTTAAACTATTGAATATAATGCAGTATCTCAAAAAAAAAAAAAAAAAGATTGGAAAAAGATGCCTAGATAGCAGTGAGTTTACCAGACCTCTGTATCCGTCTCCTCATCTGTGTTTGAGACTAGACACTTAAGGCTACATTAGCCGCTACTGGCATGACCAAATGTCTGACTGAAGTGTCAGTGGTCAAGTTGTGTAATGGGTAATGAAGGCACCATGTTTTATAGGAAAAAAGATTGCACAGAATATAAAGATGGTTCCGCTGCATCAATTTCAATCCTTTTAAAAACTGTCTATTATGAGTTTGACGATATTACAAGAGTGTCATGGATGTGGTCTGAATCCAATGGCAGTAAGAAACACAGAAGGACAGTTTCTAGCAGTCATTAGTGAAACCACTTGTCAAACACAGAGTGAGCAGGCAAATGAGAAAAACAGTGAGAGTCAGTTAGTTGGCTCAGAACCTTCCCAGACACAGTTACAGTCCAAAACGCTTGGTATGACACATCAAAGCAGAGAGCATATGAGTCGGTGACGTCTCCTGGATGCACACAAATGACAAACAGTTCAAATGTGCGCAACAGCACCATGAGGGAGTAGGCAGAAGGTGATGTTTGACAAGCAACCAGGAGTAGACGCAGGAGAACCCAGCAAACCTGTGTGGAGCCGACTGTAGGTAGCGAGGTTCTTGACAATGGCATTGATGAGTCACCAGTTAACTAGTGCTGTGTCTCAAATCGCGTACTTCTGTACTTACACTTAATATTTTGAGTGCATAAGTGCGTTCACACTGAGAACTATGGAAAAAAAATGAAAAGATGAGAAGTACCCAGATGGTTTACTCAAAACGGTCAAAAAGTTGAGTGTGGAACTATGGACACTTCCCGCACTCAATGGTCGCCATCTTGGCAACATAGCGGAAGGGGAGGGACCAACTTTTCAAACTGGAAATAGCATCTGAGAACTTTGCGACCGTGAACGTCGCTGCATTGTACAAATTCAGTTTGTTTGGTGGTTGGTGCAAATTTTTGCACTAAGCACCACTGAACTGTTGTCGGGTATAAGTCAGCAGTATGTGTATTGGGTTAATTTAGCAGTCTGTAATGATTTGGCATTGTGAACGATAACGCAAATGCTAATGCTAGTTTGCTAACTAGCTAATTTGCGGTCGTCATTTCCAGTGAGTGCACAATGTCCGTGTTTGGTTTGAGACAACACTACCTTGTCGAAATTTGCGCACTATAAATGAGTACATAGTGCACATAGTATACTACATAGAAGTGTACTAACCGAAGTATTTGATTTGAGACACACCATAAGAGAGTGGCATGTATGGCAGGTCGGAAGTGCACACCGTGAGAGAGAATGTCTGTATGGTACTCTTAACTTGCACCAGGAAACTGTGTGTTACCTATAAATATTTTTTGTTGTATTTCATTGTGCTGTGCATTTTTTGTTCCATTGCAACTATTTTGAACTATTTCTGCATTACATCCTCCCCCTCTCTACCTTGTACAATCTTTCAGACCATCTTCAAGGAAAGGTGGTTAAAACAAAGTACGGACAACCTGGCATGAACAAGTTATGGTACAGTTTTATTTGCAAAAACAACATGTACTTAAATGTGTCCCTCACTCTCCTGTTTCAACATTCAGCAGGAAATATCTGACCCAAGGCTATAGAGAGCAGCCAAGAATCTATAAATAAATGTTCCTAACTTCAGAGGGCTGAGAGGAACAGCTTGGATAAATCGCCATACCATTCTGACATGTTTATTATTTATTCTAAATTAGTGGTTTATCTTTTCCTTTATAACAGGCCTGACAGCAATCCAGAAGAAAGCCTAGTTTCTGGCTACACACACACACACACGCACACTGATGTAGTTCTTCCCCAGAGCTGCTCCTTCTCCAAATGCTTCACTGAGACACACATACACACACATATGGCAACAGCACTTAACGCATGACTCACACCATTAAAACAATTAGTAATTTATTATTATTACAAGTCATTTATTTGTATTGAATTACGACATCTACAAGTTTATTTAAAAAATATGTGTATGTGACATGCATAACAAACATTGTAGATTAGGTATTGTTACTATGTGTTATGAGTAGAAAGAGCCACAAAGGCCTGTACTGTAACAGCAGAATGACATTCAGAGCCAGTGGCTAAAGAATAATTGTGGCAGGCTCATCAATGTCAACCATAAGTGGTCAAGCACTTAACAGCCACTTGGGCTGAAAGAGTTCAAGTAGCTGGTTGACTCTTAATATATATTTTTGTGACAACTTTAAAATAGCCCACTTTATTCTAAAAATATCGTATATGGGCTGTATGTGTGATTAACACTAAAGGCCTGCTGTTAGTTGCTGTGCTGCTGTTTTATGCAGCATCTACATTACAGAGGATCTGCTGTATTATAGTACCCTAATGTAAATTCAAATAAACGAAATTAGTTCTATAATTATTCATTACTTTAGGATTTGGAACAATACATTTCCAGTGTATTAAGAGTTTAAGACTTTGCAGGATGTTTTGGCAAGCACATGAAGTGTGTTGGTGTTGTAATGGGGAGAATTGTGTTCTTACCTCAATGTAAAAAATACACAGTATAGTCCCTCAATGGACTGCTGAATATATAACCTGCCAAGGTGACCTGCCAAGGGACTACAGACACGAATTAGCTTGAAGCTATAATCTGGTACAGTGCATCAAATGGTGACATTTATGTTTGTGCTGTACATTGTCCCTTTTAAATAAAGAAAAAAATAAATAAACATTATGCACATACATTACATGAATTACCCTGACACGACACGGAGGAAGTAGTCAGAAAATTCTGCCCCAAGGTTTTCAATATTACATTTTAAAAATGGGACATTATGAAAGAAATAAACAAAACGTGCCAATAAAGTGCCATTTCATTTATCATACTAATTTTTTTTTTTTTTTTTTTTAAATGACCTTGTTCAAAAGTCTGCTTTTCATTTTATTGTATAATGGCATTTCCTTTCATTTCAGTGCCACTTTCATGTTAATTTTTTATTTTAGAATATCAATTTTTGGGACAGTGTCGGCCCACTTCCCACCCAATTCAACCAAGTACATTTCTGTGAACCACAGATATGTTACATACATTGTATGTTTGCTATGTAGAGGAATCCTATTAACTATGCTCTCTAAATCATGCTATAATGATTTGAGTTTGAATTTTTTCTGTGTGTGTGTGTGTGTGTGTGTGTGTGTGTGTGTGTGTGTTTCCTGTGTGAATGTGAATCTGTTTCTCCACAAACCGTTCACAATACAATGATCATGTCTGTCTTATTCATAAAATTCATTATTTAATTCATTTGATTCATTAATGGCCTCATAGGTCGTCCACTTAATGCATCTATAGAGATACTGATCTCTTTCCTGAAACAGCTCAGGTGGAGATTTTCCTAGAATAATATAGGATTAATTGCTTTTTTTATTTGAAATATACTCATGATAGTTGTTATAAAATGCCAAAATAATTTTAATACAGGACAGAAAAAGAAAATATGTGAGTGGTTTGCCTTTGTCTCCTCGCACTTTCTCCAACAATTCGACGTCACAGATGTGTTAATTTTGGAATGTACCTCTGATGTAATAAAAAAATCTTGAATATAGTTTCTATGAAAATACTTTCCAATATTTAGAGTTTGTTGTTTTGTGAATCTCTCTGCACATTTGCTTCCATTCTGCTTTGTTAACCTGCTGTCCTAGTTCAGACGTCCATTTTTGTTGAGTATTAGTTTCCGAAACTAATACTAAAAGTACAGTTAAGTGTGACGAAAAGTTCATATGAAAATACTGTAAGAATGATGTAATGACATTTCATGATAATGACTTAAGTTTGAATAATTTCTTAATTTCAGAATCAATTGATTTAGTCTGAAATTTTACATTTATTCACCCAGTTCTGTCATTTATTTATTTTCATCTTTGTTATTTTTAAAAGTAACTTAACCCCAAAACCATTTATTTCACATGAACAACAATATATGGGGTTAATAAAGATATGTATAGGTATTTTAACACAAGCTCATCCCAACTTGTCAAGTATCGCTTTGTTAGTGCTGTTCACTTCTACATATGACACACTAAGTATCCTCCTGCATCTGTTGTTGACGTTCCACGATGTCATGTCAATTCACACCTGTTCTATGTATTGTGTCTTTTCTCAACACACTTTCGTTTTCGCTTAATGTACAGTTTCTGCTTGTTAGATGCATACCACATTTTTCAAAATAAACTTAGGTCAGTTAAACATTAATATTTATTTCCTTGTACAACACAAGCATATGGTTAGATTTAGGCAACAAAAACACAAGATTAGGTTTAGCAAAAAACGTCACGTCAACACATTGTCTCTACATTCATACAGGAGCGAACACCAGGCCACCAGATGAAAGTCTGGGTTTTATTGAACCCATCCACAGCCCTCCCTGCTCTATAGGGACCTTCCAACTCCTTATATTATGTTGTAACTGGCAGTGTTTCAAACTGATTACATCCAACGCCACCCAGCAGCCAATCATGTGATCACACCCTTCCCTATCATGTAGGTTATACACAAATTACTGGCACATGATTACAGGGGTTATATAGACATTTTGGTCCATTACTCTTCGTAGGTATAGATATGAACAGGAATTTTTGAATTTCCAGTTTGGAAGCACTTCAGCCAAAACTCTGGTGTTTATTTACTCTTCAAAATGTGTCTCTGTGTGTTGGGATGTGTACAGGACATGAACTCTGCTTTAAGACCTCTGCTTCTCTAACCTGTAAATCAGGACCCTGTTAAATCACACTTGTATTGTCAGTCCCGGCCAATGGGCTTGCTGGATTATTTGTTGCTGCAAAAGAGCAGCAGTGAAATGCGACTTAGCACTGTAGGCAGCTGTCATGGTGGGTCAGTGGGGCTTTTCAAGTCAAAGCACAGAGCAGACAGATTTATGGTAGGAAAAGTAGTCACGTCTCGGCATCTTCTATTGTATTTTATTATGTTGTCAAACGCATCTTATACAGATTTACCGATCTCTGTTTAATACATCATGCTTATGTCTGAACAAGGTGATTATCCCATCAACTTCACCAAAATATGAAATGGAATATATGTGGAATGATATATTACATCCTTTTGGCAAAGTTTGTCATCTGTCACGTGTAACCGCCTGATTTCATTAATGGTTTTTAAAACCAAGTGCTCTGTCCTTTGCTTCTTTCCTTTTTCCACTCTACCAAAAACTTGACATGAATGCCATTTATTCGACTGTAATGACTCTCTTTCTTCCTATCACTACTTCAAGTATTTCTCACACTTTGCCAACTCCCCATTCCCCTTTTCCACAACTTAAACCAATCACAACGCTATGTTCTGACTCACTGCAAGTCATTCTGCCAAGCCAACTAGCTGCAGGGACTTCCCATTAACTGTTCAACAATTCAATTTAACAAAAACTTACCGATTTTCAGAGCAATTTCCTGAAAGGAACCCCCTGAGTCACTTTTTTTTTTCAGGGAAATTGAAATTATTTAAATGAGGTACAAGTACACAACAAGGTAAGTACTCTGCAAACATGAGAAAAACGGTTTTGTTTTTTTCAAACAAGAGTCTGCAGAGCAGCAACTTTTCAAAAAAAAAAAAAAAAAGCCAGGACATTAGAGGAATGGGTGCTAGACCTGCAGGTCAGAGAAAATTGCTGTGCAGGAAGCAACTATGAATGTTAGAGTGCTTGTGTGGTTCAGGATTCCTTGGGGAGCATCTGAGTCTGAATTTTTCCTTTCAGTAACAGCAGGAAACCCAATAGCTCAATGTTCCAGTGCCAAAGAAACAAAACTGAAAGCTTGAATTACACATTAATTGCACGCAAAGATGTTCTTTCAGAGCATCTGATACTTTTCATATTCACTTCAGATCCATATTTTATTATGTGTAACCATAGCTTTGACCTCCACCTACCAATGCACCAAGGCTTTCTAAAGCTGATGTCCTCTGGACAGCTCAGTTGGTTTGATGAATTTGCCAGCAGCACAGATCACGCCACAGCAGCAGCACATTTCCTCTGGCTGGCCCAAAGCTAAATGACACCTGAGAGTTTAAGTCTGCATTGAAACTGCAGTGGCTGATCTTAAATGCCCAACCCTTGAACCCGCTAAGCTCCCTCAGGGCTTTGATCATGTGGAGTGGACCTGCTTACCTGACATGACCCATTAGTTCATGTTTTTTGCAAAGTGCCTAAGTGTGTAGGCTGAATTTAAGGCAGCTGCTCCAATTACACTTGCCCTCTTTGATCTAGTTTGATTCACCTTATAAACAATGAAGGAAGAAACCTTTAGCGTCAAACACTTCATTTCCTGAATTCAAAATATCAAAACATAAAGGAATATACTGCAGTGAGGCTGTCAGTCATTCTGTATTACTTTCAAATATTTAATCTCCTGTAGGTCATCTTTTCTCATTTAATGTTACCTCCACTGAGTCAGCACACATGGAGGCATGATTTACTCTCTCATCCTCTTTTGTGTCAGTTTGGGGAAGTAAACTATAAGTGTGCATGTGGCACCTATGTCAATGATAAATTCATTCATTTTAAGGCATTAAGAAATCCTTGGACTTTAATAGCTCATACGTATTTTAGAGAGATTCCTGCTCATGTTCAAAACTTTCTGCACATTCAAAACATGTCCCTATCAGTGTTCTCTGAGAAGTCGGGCATGAAGTTGTTGGAAAAAAACCCCTAATATTATAAGAATAAAGGGATAAAGTCATACTATTTAGAGAAAAAAATCTACATGCTCTATCATCTGCAGTACATTATTATTCAGATTGACAGAAACAGAATACTGTTTAGGACCCTAATCTTTAGATGAGACAAAGTTTAGGAATCATTCTTCTGAGGGCCTAAAAGACCGGAAAATAACCATCAGACCTAAAGCCCATTTGTTGTCAGACACTAATTGTTCCGAAAGGCCATTTGACCAAAAATATGCTGCACACTCTCCCAAACAGAAGCACAAAGCTAGGCTAATTATTATGCAGAATGATGTCATCATACATTCCCACTATGGCCAAATGGGGACCACCACCCCGGTCTGCCACTCCAGAGGCACTGCCCCCGATGTCCACGCAATGTTGCAGAGGCGTGTCAGCCAGGACAGCCCTACAACATCCAGAGCCTTGAGATATCCAGGACGAATCTCATCCACCCCCGGGGCTCCGCTGCCTCGGAGTTGTCTGTCCCAGAAATTGAACAACTCAACCCCGAGACCACCGTCTCTGTTTCCTCACTGAATACATGCTGGTGGGATTGAGGAGCTCCTCAAAGTATTCCTTCCACCGCCCGACAATGTCCTCAGTTGACGTCAGCAGCTCCCCGTCCCCACTGTAAACAGTGTGAGCAAGTTGCCGCCTTCCCCCCCTGAGGCGCCGGACGGTTTGCCAGAACCTCTTTGGAGCCTATCGTTAGTCTTCCTCCATGGCCTCACCAAACTCCCACGCCCGTATTTGCCTCCGCGACTGCCACCGCTGCGCTCCGCTTGGGCCACCAGCAGGGGCGGACTGGCCATCTGGAGGTTCTGGAGAATCACAGAACGGCCGGTACTGCAGGACGGCCGGCGGCCGCCACGCAGTCATCACTGTTTTCTCTTTTTTTTTTCTTTTTTCTTTTTCTCCCTGATAATCTACTGTTCCACGTCCAGTCCACTAGGTGGCAGCCTTTAAATTGGATGCCAGCCGGCCCATAGATATCTATGAGCTGGCCGGCCACCAATCAAATTGAAGAAGAAGGAAGCGCATATGTCACGCAAATCGAGCGGCCGTGTGCAGCAGGTGCAGATGGGAGGGACCGCGTGCAAGATAACAATATGGATACTGGTATTAATCCAAAAAAACGGAAAGAAAAGGGTGGGGCTGAGAAGGTGAGGGAAAAAACAAAGGCGATTAGAGAGTGAAGCCTCTATGAGTTATGATAAATCACAGTATTAAGAGGCTGTAATTATACAGTTTAACTTGAATACTCGCTGAGAAATAAACGACAGTCCAGATGTCTCTCTGCTGAACAATACAATGCAGGTGACTGACTGAAACACAACAAGACATGGTATGAGACTCATACCATGTCTTGTTGTGTGTTTCAGGTTGTTTATTTCTCAGTGCGTATTCTACACTCTGCTCTTAACACAAAATCTAGCCAACATCGGTGTTGTTGCTATAATTTGGAAGGTATGGTATCGTGTTAAGATTTAAGTATTTTGACACCCGTGTTTGGGGCTGATGAGTTTCCGCGCACCGGTTGTTGTGGGCTGGGCCGAGTCAAAGTCCAGGACTGTTTTTTAGTCCCAGTCCGCCCCTGGCCACCAGTACCCATCAGCTGCTTCCGGAGACCCACAGGCCAACCATGCCCTGTACGCCTCCTTCTTCAGCCTGATGGCTGAAAGAAATTACCGCCGCAACTTGCCCCAGCAGCCTTTCGGCCACAGCTCACAGCCGTCGCCTCAACAATGGCAGAGCTGAACAAGGCCCATTTGGACTCAACGTCCCCCTCTGCCCTCGGGACGCGGTTGAAGCTCTCCCGGAGGTGGGAATTGAAGATCATCTGGACAGGTTCTTCCACCAGGCGTTCCCAGCAGACCCTCACTGTTCGTTTGGGCCTGCCAGGTCTGCGCAGCGTCTTCCCCCACCATCTGATCCAACTCACCACCAGGTGGTGATCAGTTGACAGCTCTGCTCCTCTCTTCACCCGAGTGTCCAGAACATATGGCCTCAGGTCAAATGATACAACTACAAAGTCAATCATTGACCTGTGACCTAGGCTGTCCTGGTGCCACGTGCACCGATGGACAACCTTATGTTTGAACATGGTGTTAGTTATGGCCAAACTGCGACCCGCACAGAAGTCCAATAACTGAACACCAGTTGGGTCAGATCGGGCAGGCCGTTCCTCCCAATCACGCCCCTCCAGGTCCCGCTGTCATTGCCCAGGTGAGTTGAAGTCCCCCAGCTGAAATTAATATTATGCAAAACATTCTTCTTTTCCTGTCTCTATTCAAAACATATATTTAATAAGTATAATTAAAGCATAATTAGACTGTGTTTGAAGGCCTTTCTCACAGAAAACATGTAGGAAAAGCACTTTAAAAAATAAAATTAATTGAATTCCAAGGGTATTTGTACTACTACAGCTCTGACCAAAAGCTGTTGGTGTGTGCATGAAAGTGTATGATACTATGTTCGCATGTACTTTCGATACATATTTAATTAGCATCGTTGGAGGGACCCTGAGATCCTGATTGTTGTGCATATGATCATAGAAGAACTTGAAACATGCAGTCAGACATGTATTAGTATGCATGTGTGTGTCTCAGTCCCAAAAGACGTTATCAGCTCTGATTCTCCAATATGATAAGATATGATTTAATATGTCACTGCTGGGATTTCAGTGCTATCTGATCACTGACAAACAGGTTGGGATCCTGAGGCTGGACTCCTAATGAGAGCTTCCCTGCCTGTCAACCACTGGATTAACTAGCTCAGCAGTCGCATGTGGGCCATCTACCTGACCCACAGGTAGCCATTAGACAGGTCATTACCATGGATGTGGCTCTGTATAAATTCCAACCTGTGCAGATGGTCAGGCGGATGCTAATCCACAGAGGGCAGCATTGAATAGCATCTTGTTTTTTTTATGAGTCATGCCAAGTTTGATTTGCATGCTCAACAGCTTTTGGATGGTATTAGGTGGGATACAAACTTTGTGTAGCCCAGTATTTATTATTCAGATCATTTACATTTTACAGGAATGCTGCACTGCTTTAATTGTAGATGTTGTGGCAATCTTTAGGTTGGCCTGTTTTTATCGAGGTAAAACTCTTTGACAGACATCAATACTGGCTGAGAAAAAGTAGATTAAAGCTCTAGTCTGTGTGTTTTTGGCTTATCTGAAAAATGTATTAGTGTTATATTGCACCTATTGCAACATAACCCAAGGAGCAACCTTTGAGCTGAATAAATGTGTGAAAAAATAATCCTAACTATCTTTAAATCTTTTTATTCCCCTTTTATCACACTGGTATTCTGTGGCATCTGGGACAGACATTGACAAAGAGTAATTGGACATTTGCTACCTTGAAACAGACTTAAAGTGAATTAATATCTACTTGCGTGTGACTGAGATTCTGTAGGAAAAGTTACTAATGTTCCCACCCAAGGGTTTGATCTCTATCCACTTAAGTAGTTTTTGACCTTGAGAGCTGTGGGTCAGTGGAGGAGCTTCACAGAAGCAGCCTGGTAGATCACTTTAAAGCTTTCAAACTCAAGGTATTAACTCTTCGGGTTAGCCAAAAACCTTCAATGATGAATGCCAAAGACAATGCTGAAGCAAAGACTATCTGTAGAAACACTAACATATTAAAGTTTAACTGGCTAGTTTCATCTGTAACATGGCAGTTCACAATATGGCACTGCTGCAGGGCTTCAGGCTCAGGCCCAGTGTGACAGATCTTCACTGACAGGACACGTGGTGGAAAATTCCATGTTACTGTGTGTGATAAAAGTTGAAAATCCCTTGTGTTGTAATGTGTATTTCATGTTTGTATAGCTCACTTATCAATAAACAATGTTTACATGTCACTGCATTGTGGTGTATTGTTTTATTGTGCTTATGCCTAAATGAATCAAACTTCTGAGCCTCTATACCAAATGTCATGGCAATGAATTCAGTAGTTACTGAGATAATTTTCTTAAAACCCAAAATATCAACTTCATGGTGGCACTAGAGTAAAGTCAGTGGATTACCAAAGTCGTTAGAATACATCCTCCAGGGCCATGAGTGTCTGTACCAAATTTCATGACAATCCATTGAGTAGCTGTTGGGAGATTTCATTCTGGACCAAAGTGGTGGACACCTCCATCCATAAAGCTACAAACACCAGTAAGGCTAAACATAATTTCTCCCTTAAGAGCAGCTCACCATGGTATCTAACTAATCGATCAATAGTTTGAAGAACATCAACATATGTGACATATACAGTGTGAGAGGGTGCAGAGACAGATGGACGGAGATCAGTTTGGAAGTGAATGGTTGCTGTGGAAGTAGGAGCTGTGTCATAATGAATAAGGAGTTTCATTCCATTCAGTAGGTCAGATAAACCTTGGAAAACACGGGTCAGGAATGCTGAGGTTGCCATTATCATGTCTGGTACTTTGGAGGGAGAGGGAAAATAATCTCATCCAATCTCACATAATGTGACTATTAGTACGCATTGCCTTACAGTTTTGTTCTGTTGTTCGGGTTTTCGCGAGCTGTTTGTCAAAGTTGCTTTCCCCTTTTAAGACGCTGATGAAAAGGATGTGAAATGCAGGAGAAAATCAATACAATATGTATTATGTATCTATCACATTTATCCCCAGCCGTGTCTATAAATCCATATGTGGGTTTCAGCATATACTGCTGAGATACCAAACAGATGAATATAGGGCTTCAGGTTTCATCTGCACAGATTAATCTTGTGAGAGAACAGCAAATTGTTAGATTCCTGATGCCACAAGGTACTAAATGAGAAAGTTATTGTCATGGATGAAAATGCTATTAAATGACAGTACAGCAGTGCGTAAACAGCTAGAGAAAAAATATTTGTCCAGTGTTGGATTGAGAAAAGCTGATGAATGAAAGAAGTGACCTACGATCCATCTGTAGTTACTGTTGCTACACTTCTTAATTTTTCCATTCTGGCACAGCACATTATGCAGTTTACATTGGTAACCATGACAAATTTTTAATAATAGATAGATGTAGATGTATGCAGCATCTTGTTTCTGGCCAGCAACCACTGAATTTCCCAACTTTTGCTAGCTGCTATTGGTAGAATTTGTCAGCATAAGAAAGAAACAACATTGTACTGCACCTACATGTTGGTCCAAGTATGATCAGGAAAATGGAAGATCAGGCTATTCTCTCTAACATAACCCTGTTTGTCTGCTTAAGCACTTGTTGAAGTAAAAATTTAAATTTAAATCCTTTACTTAATAAAGTAGCAATACCATAATGTAAAACTGTACTTAAGTAAAAATACAGGAGTATTGTCAGATAAATGCACTTGAAGTGTCAGCAGTAAAAGTAATGTCTGCAGCAAACTGGCCCCTGACTAACATAATGGTATATATGATATTTCTAGATATTTTAAATTACAAACTTTACTTGCACACTAATATTTCACTAATACTGCAAATATGGCAGTATTATGAATTTGGTGTCTTTTATGTAAACAGCCAGCATGATCTCATTCAGAACCCAAATACCAACATGTGGCCCATGATTTTGGTGTCAGACACTAACACCAAAAAGTATCTTTTGCAGTGGTATGATGCGCAGAAGGGTACCGTCACTTCAGTTGGACGGAACCTCTCGTCATGGTATGATATGCCGCTGATCAGCTGGATGTCACTTGTCTTGGCAGTGTGATACACCGCTGGATGGCGTCAGTTAGAAATGCTGCTGGTCACAACGTAACATAAGAAACTGGAAAGCTCCTATAGGGTGAGCAGGAGGGGTAGTGGATTGGTCCAACTCACCCACGACTTCAAGATGGGAGCTCAGTGCTCGCTTCCTGTACTGTATGAATGTTAAGCCGAACCATGATGTTTTTTCTAAACGTAACCACGGCATTTGTTGCTTAAACCTAACCATGTGCTAATGTTGCATATGGAAATAAACATAAACATGAGGTGTTGAACCAATGCTAAAAGTTTATTTGAAAAAAAAAAAAGCATCTGACAAGTAGAAACTGTGCATTTCCTGTGAAAATGAAAGTGTATTGAGAAAAGAAAAAAAGGAATTTAACAGGCATAAATTGACATGCCATCAACAGCAAACCCATGATACGTAGCGCAAAATGTAGATGTGAGCAACACTGACAAAATGCCGATATTTGACGAGTTGGAACAGAAATGCACTGCAACAGCATACTCCCTTTGGTTACTTCGAATTAGGCTTTTTTTTCCAAATTTAGCATTTTCCCATGAAGACGTGTGGGACATTCCAGTATTCTTGTTGTCCACAACTTTGCTGTTGTGTTTTAGGTTTAGGAAAGACTTAAGAAAAGACAGTAGCTTCACGTACCACTTTGGTAGTTGTGGGAAAATCCAAAGTTTGACAGGCCTACAGTGCAAAGTTACAGTTGTTAGCCAGCACTGTTCGGGGGAAGGGTCCAGCTAATGGTATGATATGATCACTATAAGCACTTTTGTTATGTTGATTTTTATATTGTATTTGTGTTCTAACACTGTGAATTCTTTGCAAAAGTGCTATAATTTATCATTGTTGCTGTTATTGTTGTTATTATTAGCTGACAAGGCCAGTCTTGGAGTTGATGCAGAGGGACAGGATAATGCCAGTCACAGGAGTGAGGAGGAGGAAGAGACAGATGAGGAGGGACAGGAGAAGGAGGAGAAGGAGATGGAAGAGGAAGAGGAGGAGGAGAAGGAGGAAAGTGGAGCAGGAACCACCAAAAAAACATGCCAGGTACACGTGCAGTGTGCAGGACTAGGTTGGCAATAGGTCTTTGCATAGAATTATATTCAATACACTCTACTGACTGACTAATCTGTGTGTGTTGTGTTTAATAATATTAGATTGTTTTTATACTGCAAATAAAGTATTTGTGTTAAAATTACGGTTCCACTTGTGTCTGTCGTGCGATCGGAAAAAAGGCCTCTCCAAATCAAGCTCCCGAGCTGAATTTCAACCCCAGCCTGCCCCTGGTGGAGGAGGTCATAATATTGTACCTTTAAACGGAGGCAGCGTTGTAGACTGTCTGTGCAGCAATTATATACATCCCAACATGTGTACAGGGAATTCTTTCATTATGATTAGTTCCGTTCTGTCATTATTTTAATTTCTTCAGAAGCACCTACGGTCGTATCCAACTTGAACTTGGCTACACTGCCTCCATGGTCTCCGGTGGTACTGCTCCATTTGGTCCATATCAACTTTCAGAATACATGCACAAATATGGACAAAATGAATGCAGTGTACGGACAGGTAGCTCGGTTCATGTCTGTCTGCATATCTAACACTGAGCATAAATGATCCCAAGATTTTTTTTTAATGTTGTAATTTTTCTAATTGCCTCTGGTGTCTATCCCACAGTATTTTATTAAAGTGTACTGATGTGAATAGGAACAGACCTGAAGCTGTTTTATGGGAGGTTTCACCTTACCAAACTTCATTTCACACATTCAGACCAATTAAGCCCAAACTCCAAGGCACTGCACTGCAGGCCCTGCCTCCAACGCTTCATCCCCTCTGTCTCGTCCTTGGAGCTGAAGGAAAGGCAGTTGTCAGGTGTAAACTCACAGGGTTGGCTACATCTTCCTGTTTCATGTATGCCTTTGTCTCCCTCATGAACTCTTGTCTTTTGAATTGCGAGCAGCAGGCATCGTCCGGTGGGGTACAGCTCATTAATAAAACAGCAGGACTCACCACCTTAAATAACACTCACAGCTGGTCGGAGGCTTGGTGGTGGTACTTGCTTTGGATCCCTTGTCTTTGGCAGATTCTTACTGAGGATGGCGTCAGATGAGGGTACTTCTATTAACTTTAAGCTGTTGGTGAAGAAAAGCAGGCTGGCTTTGAAACCTTTCCATGCTCTGTTCTCATGTTTTAATAGTTCAGTTTATCATCAGTTATCAATGCACACAAACATCCCCACGTAACCCCATACAAGGTCTTGTAATCAAATATCCAAATCTGTTACCACTACTGGCATCAGACAATCCTTTCTCATACAGTCACCCACAAGCAATGCCAGGCTGCTCTCTTATGATCCAATCTAACCTGACATTCTCTTAGAAATTGTTAGACTTAGGTCAAATATATTTGACTCAGAAAGAAAAGAATAAACACCTTGGTGCTGAAAGACATTCCCTTAAAAGAGCAACCATGTATATTCCCAAGAGGCTTTGTTTGGGCTTAACTGGAAATGTCAGAAGCAATTTTATGGGTTTTTATCAGTCTTCATAAACTCAACACAGATCTCTGCTCCAGCAACACTTCAGGTTTAAAATGTCTAATTACTACTTAGCTCTACCTAGTGTACAGTATATTAACAGCATCCCTGTTTTTTATGAGTTGTAATAAAACATACTAAGCATTTGGATAAACAAACATTGTGCCCACACATATTAATGTTGCGTATAATAACTGGCTATATAAATTAATGGTGCTCAGCCTTTACTGTGTCTACAATGGAAAGCACATGCATGAATACCTTGTAATAAACAGTCCTCTGAATCAGCTCATCAGGGTCTATCAGTTTTTAAAATTGTATTTGCACATATGGATTGCTCTATGTATTTTGCAGATTTTGCAATGTGTGTATTAGCATATTTGTCTTACTATATAATGATGAAAAGTCTATGTGTCTGTGTGTCTGTTCCACATTTTTCTCCTCACTAACTTGGTCAATCCATGTGAAATTTGTGGTAGAGGGTCATGGGAAGATGCGAATGAAGCATTATTACATCAATTGGCCAAAGGGGGCGCTATAGCAACCGATTGAAATTGCAAACTTTGAATTGGCATATCTCATGTCCCGTATGTCATAGAGACATGAACCTTTGCACAGAGATGCCTCTTCTCTTGAGGAACAAATTTGCCTCAAGATTATAGATTTTCCGCCATTTTAAGTTTTTTGAAAAACACTTAAAATTGATCTCTTCCTAGGAAGTTTGACCGATCTGCATGAAACTCAGTGAACATCTAAAGTTCCCTCTTGGCAAAAGTTGGAAAACTTACTAAAACTGAGCTTCTATAAGGCAATGAATATTGAGGAGGGCGTGGCTCATCACATAAAGGTGTGTAACATCTCATCCCATGTTTTTCAAAAACTCTGTCTGAATATGTTGAAATGTCTGAAATGTTGCATGTTTCAAAATGTGCCACCTGTCTGTAAGTAGACTTGGCATCCTTTTTTAACGTTGGCTCAGTCTATATAAAACAATTCATTATAAAAGTAATGTAGATACAATTCCAAGCAGTTTTAAGCATTCATCCCAAACCTTTAAAGAAGTCATTGCTTTCAAAAGGATTTATTTGTGGTCCTTACAGTTGCAAAGTACTACAAAGGTTTCAAAACCCCCACAAATAATGTGTTTTTTCATGGTAATTCATGGTAATAATGGTCATATATTCCAGCCGGCACACCTTCTTGTTACTGTGTAATTGTACAGTAAAAGGTAAAGAATAGCACATACCTTGTTTTTACTTTGTATGGAAAGCCTTAAAGTACTTGCAAGAAACAGCAAGAAAAGGCAGAGGATACCAAAGCTAATACTTCACATTCTCTTGTCATGTGGGAGGACAGCAGTAAAATAAAATGATTAAATGCTAGCTGTGGTAACTGAGCACTCTTATTATTTGGACATTACTTCACATCATAGTTGAACTGGCCATCTGGAGCAACAGGAGTTTTCCCAGTGGGCTGCTTGACAAATGGGCCGATGCTACACAAAATATACATGTAAAAGTAACCAAGTGCTGTGTGGTTGTCTGGCCCAGATGAGTGGGCTGCCGGCTACGGTTGGGTATTACATCCGTCAGCCTCTCTCCCCCCGTCAGTTGCTTTTGGTGCACTCCCTATGGACCCACCCCTTTTCCATTAAGAGGTGACATTTGGAGAAACTGTGGACGCGAGCAAGACTGACAAAGACAAACAAAACAAACAAACAAAAAACTTAAAGGTAGTGCTGAAAAGCTGAAAAATGGAGAGATTGAAGTCTCTTGAGGCTGATGCAGCCAAAGGTTTTAAAATAAATTTGTATTCATTTGGCGCCGTTGCCAGTAAATCCCCACAGCTTAGTGATTGTGAAGGCACCGGCAGCAGAGGAGAGAGCAGTAAGTACGGCCCAGTGAGATCAGTACCAGTTCAACTCTTAGTCAAGGTTTTGCAACTAAAGTGGTATAACAGAGGACAGCAGAGTGGTGCAGGGATGACATGTTTTTTGTGGGCAGAGACGAAAGTTAACATAACCCTGGTTCTCTCCCCAAAAAGCAACTGAGATATTTCTGTTGGATTTTGGATTAATACAGAAAATAGATCTGTGGCAAACTAAAAATTATGGTACTTAACATGTTTTGTTCAGCATAATGTTCACAAATTAACACCGCCTTTATGGTGTTTGGAGTGTAAATGTAATCGCCAGAAGTAAAAAAGCTTAAGTTAGGCTAAATTAACTACATCACGGTCACATGATTTCAGTGTCACAACTGCAACGAGGCTGTAAAGCCATATTTAGCATTATGATGTTCCGTAGTCTCATCTCGCCACTTGTTAGCAATTGCCTTTCAAGAAACCTAAATCCCCAAGTCACGTGAATGCGGATGCAATGTCATAGAACAAAACTTAAGAGCTTCTTAAGCTTGTGTTAACCACAGACTTTTTTTTCGGACATCTAGCCAAAAACCCATTTAAAAAACCCACTGACTTCAAGACAAGGGAGCTGGAAGTGCAAATGTTACCTCATTTTTGGGTTTTAGGACTCATTGCTACAGGAATATGATGAGCAAGGTTTGGGATTAGCTAGCTGGTTATTTAGCTGTATCAGATGCCTTTTGTTGAATTGTTAAACTGTTCATAAAGTCAATGTGCTTGTCGTTGTAACATTTTTCGAACTGACCAATCACAACCTGGATGGTTGGGACATTAAAAAAGGGTTGACGTGCTGCAGCAAACTTTAGCAATTTTGAACTTATTGTTTTGCGTGAATGGTTGTGATTATTGTACAAGTTGGTACTTAACATTAACAAGTTAAAGTTGGTGGGCCGGTCTGAATCAGAAAGTCCAAGGCCATTTTTCATTCCCAGTCTGTCCTTGCATCGCCGTATCTACCAAAGCAACAAAAGAGCGGTTCTGTGCACTAACAACTGATCCAGCTGTGCAGCTGTATTTACGAATCGACACTGCTTCAGATGACATCTAGACAAAAGGTTGTCTCACTAAATACTTGTTTTCTTTATTACTTTTACCCTCACAACTATGCATCTCTTCCTGTCCTCTGGGAAAAGTGGCAGTGACTACAACTCAAAGAAAAGATGAGGATAAGGGACTTGGGATGTACCCTATTTGGGATTTCCCTCAATGGGTGAGTAAAGCCTATGACTGAATGAAATCCTAGTTCATGTTTGGCAAAACCAATTTCCAATTCTATGAAGGGACTTGATTTTTCTGTCACAGTCTGATTGGTTTCAAGCTCAATGTCATCTTGACCCCTATTTTTGATTCTTGGTCCTCACTTAAACTCAGCTTGTGCTTGGTACTGTTGTCTTGGAGCTTGCAACTTTTTGTTAAAATGAAAGCGTGTCCTGTCATTCTTTGACTCAACAGCTATTCAATGTCTTTACTCCCAACAGTGCAATATTGAAGACGAAGGCCAGAAAACCTATAGCCTCCATCACATGAAGTGCCACTCACTAAGCACCCACAAAGATGCCAAGCTGAGCTGAAATCTTCAAGCAATCGCACTTCAAATCTTGAAAGCTATTGAAGACAAGACATTGTCTGTTCTTTTCATGTACACCTCTGACTCACTATTTCACATTCCCTCTTTCTAAGGACTTGACAAACAATAGGAGCAGAGGAGCTGTCGATAAAGGCTTGTGGGTGAAATCCCCAAAGAATCCCAAAGCCTCCATAATTGGAAAATTTAAGACTTCTGAAAGGATACAATCATGGTGTAAATTGAAATGGCTGACTCACACGTTGTGTAGATTGAGAATCATAGAAAAAAATAGATGAAACACTTGAGGATGGCTTCAAAAGTGGCAGTCTTTGATCTGTGGGAGCAATTTAAACTGTTTTCTTCTGCTCCATGAAATCTCATTTTTTAATGTTTTCCTCATCTTGTGAACACAAGAAAATTATATGACTTTGAAGCTCCTTGTTTAGACTGTCAACATAAGACATCTTTATGGGTACAAAATGACGAACCCTAATGGACCCTGGAAATCCATTCTGAGATACAATTAGACCTTATAATTTTTCAAAATATATTTACTCAACCCATTTTTGCCCGTAATATTAAAGACTCGACCAGGTTATGCAAATATAAATGTTCAAACTTTTGTTAATATTAATGCTATTTTCTGTGTTTTAATGTAACTTAACATTTATTGCTGGTTAAATTAGATTAATTACACTCTGACCCAAACCCATACAGTTCCTGGGTGGGGTCTTGGGTCCTAGGGCCCAGGTAGACCTACAAGGTCCTCTGGGCTACAAGGCTCATTTTGTTTTACTTTGCCTAACTGACCTAATGTTAGACTTCCAAACAACTGTGAAAAATGTATTCAGATCTTTTATCAAGGTAAAAACTATAGAGCTATATTTTTGTCTTTATTACATGCGAGAAAATAAATGATATGAGAGGGGGGAAAAAATGAGAGAAAAAAAAAATCTTTGAGAAAAAAATTTTCACACTGATAGCAAAAAATAATAATATGTGAGACTAAAAAAGTTTTGCGAGAGCATTTTGTCATAGAATGAAAAAAAACTTTTTATTCTCAAATATTATTTTTTGCTATCAGTGTGAAAACAGCAAAAAAAATAATATTTGAGAGTAAAAGAAGTTTTTCCGAAATCATTTTTTAATCTCAATTTGTTTTTTATATTCTATGACAAAATACTTTCTCTCAAAACTTTTTTTAGTCTCAAATATTATTATTTTTTGCTATCAGTGTGAAAACTTTTTCTCTCAAATATTTTTTTTCTCTCATATCATGTATTTTCTTGCATGTAATAAAGACACAAATATAGCTCCATAAAAACAGCAATACCACAGTGCAGAAATACTATTTGAGTAAAAGGACAGTGAAATAAAATGTGAACCATAGAGTAGTATGGGGTGGGGTTGGGTGGGTGAAGCAATTGTCAGACTATAGCTGGATTTATTCTTTTCCATCAATGTGTTTCACAATACAAGCCTCATGTGCAGGAATAGATTTATAGTTCAACAGATTCTTTAGCCTTTTGAAGTAGAGTTGAGATGTGTGTTGGACCTTATCAGCAGTGTTGCCAGGCACTAAAATCATCAGTTTCAGGACAAACTATTGTACATTCTACTGGACAGTATGTCAGTCTCTCTCTCTCAGTCTGTCATTGATCCAACACTTTAGTCTAGACGGAAATAGCTAACTACTGGATGTACTGCCATGACATTTGGTGCTCAGATTTATGTTCCCCAGATGACTAATCCTAACGACTCTGTGATCCCCTGACTTCCTCCAGTACCACATGAGGTTGGCATTTGTGGTTTGAGTGAAATATCTCAGCATCTACTGCGTGGCCTGCCAAGAAATTTGGTAGTCTAAACACATTTCTGTCCCCCTAAGAATGAAGTGTAACAGCTTTGGTGATAGCCCGACTTCATCAAGCGCCATCATCAGGTCAGAATTTTTAATTTGTGTAATACTTTGGTTATGACCAAACACCCACAAATCTAATGACATTCCCATCCCATCTTGTTGTGTGTTTAGTGCTACTTTGAATAGTAAAAAAACTAAGAGGTGATTATGGTAAACTTCCTTCTTGCTTAAAGGGATACCTTGCAGATTTTCAACCAAACTTATATCATAAAAATGTGGGTAGTATGTGTAAAAAAAAGTGTGGTAAACTTTCCCCAGTCTTACCAGTGCCAAGATCTCCCTGCTCATGTCCAAGCAAAAAAATCCTGGATGACTTGTTTCAAGATTTTCACATGCTCTGGGGCTGTTTTGTATTGAAGTGGATCAAGAGAGACTCCCCCACCCATCCCCCAACCCACCCCCACTCAAATACAGACATAACTCAGATCAAATGGTAAAACAAGGCAGTTCTGATCAAATACTAACCAAGATTCTCTTACTATATAGCCTTTTTGTAACCTAAAATGTTTTAGTGCACTGTTTGGCTGTAAAACGAGAATTTTTGTAGCCATTGAAAAAGAGATGGTTGCTGAGCTGTGCCACCATGACACACCCAAAATAATCGCATTTGTGTTCTTTCATAAACAGTTATTCAACAGAGAAGATTAGTCGATCTGGCTTATAGCTATATCCACTTGAATTTTTATGAACGTGGGCTGAAAGACTTAAGGTAAAATGCTTTCAGTCCCTTTAATTGAGATATTAATCCAAAAGAGGTACAAAACAAATCTGCTCTCCATTACTGTATTGCCACCATCTGGTAATGTTTGGGGTTGGATGGATAGCATTTTTTAACAAACCTGGTTGATGATGCACTCTGGTACAAGAGTAAATGTTGCTTATTTAGTCATCATTAGCTGTTGGTTTTTGTGCACTTCATCATGGACGTGTTTCTACTGCCAATATTACAGACTACCTATGTATGGTAATAAATGTTACATGACCTAGAGTCTCTTTCATATGCAAGATCCCCAAAAACATATGTGATTGCAATCTGTGCAAAATGTGGCCCAACTCACTCCCTTGGCTCTTTAAAGCTGTTACATCAGCCACCAACTGATGTCAGACCAAGATCTTGAGAGTTCTCTGCCAGTCAGACAAATATGAGTTGAAAGGAGAAACACGGAGACAGATGGGGACAGTCCAATCCCAGTGCTTGTTCCAAAAGTCCCTGAACAGAGTGTGGACTGAATGACGTGGCCTATTTGAAGAACAAAGAAATCTCATGTTCTCATCTCATGTTCACCATTCTCCTGTTCTATTCCCTTACTTTTGTTTTTTAGTTATTATGGGAGGTCTATGAGGCCGCTCTACTGCTGAGCATGCAATATGGGTGCGTGACAACCTTGCTCAGTCTGTTTGTGACTCAAGTGTCAAACTGAACCACTAATAACATCCTTTGATGGAGGGTTGGTGGGAGAGGAGGATAATGTGGGCTCAGAATGGTTGCAGGGAGATAGAGGAGAGAGAGAAAGCTCAGGAAATGCAATCAACTCAGTTTCTAGTCAAAATGGAGGAAATGGTCATTTGATTGTCAGAAGGCTAATAGCAGGAAGAAGATCAGAACAGCAGGAAATGAATTTTGGCCTGATACCGTGCAATCATGCAAATTACATATTGTTTCCAGGAAGTAGAAAAAATACTTTGATATTGAGTTCCAGCTATTTTCCATTAAAATTGATGCCAATGTAGCAGGCTGGAAGCTTCTGAGATCCATAATCCCCAAACAAAAATGTATTTCATTCTTTTTACCCATGCAATCAGCAGACATCTTATTAGCTACAGTAGCCTGACAGCTGGAGCAACATGGATTCATCAAAATGCTTCAAACATTCCTTATTCTGTGCTGATTCAACAGCATTGTTGAGTTTTTTTGCCCACACAGTGATGGCTGCATTATCCTGAGGCTTTGATTCTTGTTCCACACTCACAAAGCTCATTAGACAGCTTTCCATCTAAATGTGGCACAAATTTTAACCAAATCTCATGTGATTCTATCCACAACAGTTACAGTATGTAAATATAAGGAGTTAAGTGAGTCGTACTAAACAGTTGGTGGTACTTATTCTCCAGTTGGCTGCAATTTCACTATTGCAGAAGGAGAGGAGGCAATGAGATGTGAGTACCAGTCAGAGCCATAGATGTATAATGACTGGATCCCAAGTCCAATGGAATTGCTCCCTGGCACACACACCAAAAAAAGAAAAACGATATCCAGGATATTCGGCCCACTGAATATGCACAGTAGTGTTTCTCCCACTGAGTTTGCCCACAAGTTCCCATTAGGCTCATAGACTTTACATTGTGATGACATTACAGATTTTCTAAAGGTCTAGTGTGTAAGATTTAGGTGGACTTAGTGGCATGCAGCAGTGAGGATTGCAGATTGCAACCAGCTGCACTGATGCGGGCGCTGTGCCAGGCTGTTGTGGTGAAGAGGGAGCTGAAGCTATAGACTGGCTGGTCCATCTATATCTCACACAGCTTTGGGTAATGACCGAAAGAATGAGATTGTGGATACAAGCGGCCAAAATGAGTTAGACGTTAAAAATCGGTGTTTCTGCGATGCTATTTGGCATGTTCGAGAATACCTGCCAGCCCAGTACCTGCTAATGTGTTCTTGCCTTTTTCAGACTATCTTTATCGGTAGCCGAATTATCTACAGAGGTGTCAACATCTCCACTTGGAACAGACTCAGTGATTTAAACCAGTAAAAACACAAAATAAAGCAGTTACACTTGTAAAAAAAAAAAAATCAATGCTCTTACCACTGAGGGGCTGCAAATTATGGTGGCCAATGCAAAAACATAAATGGCCCTCTCTAGAGCCAGTACTTAGTTTGTCCATTCTAGGCTACTGTCATGGGCGGATCTACCGGGGTGGCATGGGGTGGCAGCTGCCACCCTAAAAGAAAGCCTTGCCACCCCAGCTGCCACCCCAGTTGGCAGCAAAGAATTCACAGGAAAGTTATGGCCAATTTGACATTTACGAGCGCGAATCTCCAATGTCCGACTGCGGTGAATGCAGCACGAGATAACGCCAGAGCGGCAACAGACTGCTTTGTTTGTGAAACTGAGCGGAGCCAGAGGGGCAGCCTATTGCAGGAAGACCTCTGAGTATGTTAACCCTGAAATGAGGGAAACTCTGGGTTTCAGTTCCAGAAAGAGGTAAATCAAACTCTGAGTCAGTCACCATGACAACTGAGTGTGAACGGTTAGTCTCCTCCCTCTTACACGCTGTTTCATTTCTTTCATTCAGTCCCTGTCAAAGCTTGTATGAAGTGCGTTAATTAGCGGAGATTTACCGTCTGTCACAGTATAAATTCTGCTGGATATTAGTTTGTTACTCAGGACTGTCTTAAGTTACTGAATTTATGCACATCAGTCACTTCTTTGAACATCAGTTTTTGTCTTTACATTCAAATGTTACACAGCGAGAATTCACCCTCAGCTCAGAATCAAACCTCTGTCCTTTTTATATTTATTATTGTTTATATCACTGCACAAGGATCAGACTGTCAGTCTGTCAGCAGCTCCCACATGTTTATTGCACATAATGTGTAGGTCTAATTATTTACATTTTAAAATCGGTATCAAGCTTTAGACACGTAGTATCAGTGACTAATGATCTCTATCACTGATGTCATTGGTCGCACTGATGGAACATAATTCCTACAGCCTAATATTGGGGATTATATGTTAATATTTCTGAGTGAGCAATGGTGCAGCATTTCAGTGTCTTTAAATTTACTACATTTGTAGCTGAAATAAAGTCACTGAATGCTGCTGAGTCAAGATACAAATAGATGTGCAACATTTTAAAATCTACTGTATTTTAACCTCAACGTCTTTTCAAGTGCAAATCACCAAACATATTATTTGAGCAATGGTGCAGCATTTCAGTGTCTTTAAATTTACTACATTTGTAGCTGAAATAAAGTCACTGAATGCTGCTGAGTCAAGATACAAATAGATGTGCAACATTTTAAAATCTACTGTATTTTAACCTCAACGTCTTTTCAAGTGCAAATCACCAAACATATTATTACTGGGTCAGACTGTGAGTTTACAGTCATGTCTTTATGTCTTTGATCTATAGCCTGGCCTATATGATTTAAATCTTCCTATTTTTCAGTTGCTGCCTCCTGTGTTTTTCCACATCAGATTAAATCTGAACAAATATATTAATATATATTATTAATATAATGTAATGTATCTACAGCCTGATACACAGTCAGATTCCACCACTTTATCTTCATTAAGGAAATGTAAGTCTGATAAATGATGAATAAACGGACAACACTGAATAGAACTTTTTTATTAACTTTATGGTTAACTTATTTACACTTTCCTCGCTCTGACTCAGGCTCTTCTTTTAAGATAAACGTGCACCGTCTGCTACACATGTATTAATATCTCTACATCCACTGGATTAAAATGGAGGCGCTGTCTTTTATTTACCTGTTGCCAAGGTGAATCGTGGAGTCAGAGCTCCATTGATGGCTTTTTATTGTCGGCTTCACTCAGAGTGAACATACTCAGAGTTGACTGAACTAACTCAAATCAGCTGTTCAGGAACCACTAACTCAGAGTTTCCCATCTCAGGGTAAATCAACTCAGAGTTCAGGGTTAGACTCAGGGTTTGTTGAACCTCTTTCAACACTTATTCCTAATATGAACTGTTTCACATGAAACCTCAAATGCAAGACATTGATTGCATGAGATTAAGTTTGTCTGTGTGAGTTTGTAAATGGCAGCCCGTGCCCTCATGTAGTGTAAACATACTATTTCTCATCAAACTGTGATAACTGTGATCAAATTCAGTATATATACGTCTGCCATATGTTGCCACCCCTCAAAAATTCCTGCCCCCCTCTTGCCACCCCATAAATATTTTTCTAGATCCGCCCCTGGCTACTGTAGATACATGGCAGTGTAACATGGCAATCTCCACAGATGAGGACCCGTTTTCTATGTAGATATAAATGATACAACTCATTCTAAGGTATGACAAAAAATCTATGATTCCTATTTTCAAATGATTATACACCAAAGAAAACATACTTATATTACGTTTTTGCCATTATATTCCCCTGAATCCTGCAAACTGAACCTTACATCACTAAAAAAAACTTTTTACAAATACACAACCTCCATGGATCAAAAATGTATAACAGAAAGGGTCAAAATTAAACTTGTCCACAGTTCCAGGTTTCCTGTCAACAGATGTCTCTTTTGGGGAATTGAAAACGGTGGAAAGCATAATGGAAATATGACATTTGTTTGTTTTGTGTATCAGTGTAAGAAAGGTTACAGTCTCCTCATGAGTCCCATGTTCGCCTGCCGCTATTTTAAGACTCCTCAGTGGAGCAGAGGCTTCAGTGGGTGTTGAGGTTACATGTTTAATGCACGACTTAATCTATTCATCAAGTCTGTTTCCATTCAATTTTTAATTGATACGCTAACTTTTCCACATTAGCCAAGCATGAAAACTTAGACAGTGTTTCTACTAAGCTTTATTAATGTGTAAATTGAAAATGCACAAAAAAATAGGTGGATGGAAACTCATGTATAGTTGCAACACATCCGATATCAGATTAGATATCACATTACTATGTCAATGAGGACATCTGAAGCTTCAGACTTCCTTAACGAGCAAGTATGATACACCACTGCCCCAAGTGAATATAATCTGGCCACTAAACCTGGGAACAGTGAGGTCTGTGGTTTTTGACTTTTACAAATGCATTTTTAATACTATGAGAACCACAAGCCAAATTCCATTCACTCCTGCTATACCAATGTGGGGACATATATTTTGGAGACAGATGGAGTATAAATGTTATTCATTAACAGAATGAATAACAGATGATTGATGCAACAAAAACAGCCCTCTGTTACTGTGCATATGCCAGATTTAAAAAATGACCCATTGCCAAACAAGAACATTGATATTTAACATTCCAGCAAATCCATATTAAATACAAATTTGTCATATAAATCTCAGACTTTGGTCAAAAACTACTTCTTCTGCAGTTGTTCTGGGGACACATTCTGTTGCCTGAATTGAACTGAGTGGGCACAGCATGCTGCTGTGATCTGTTTGCTTATACATTCTGCAGCTACCAGCTCCAGTGGTTTCCCTGTATCTCAGCATACCCAACATATCATACATGATAGCACGCGTGGTGTTGATCCTTTACACAGCCCGGTCTTTAATGCTTTTAACCTCCTGCTAGTCCTGAGAACATCCAGTTATCCATGACGTTATGGCGCGCGGCTCAGATTTCCACTTCAGTCTCTCATCTCTCTCACTGAATCATCAAACGGTCGAGGTTTTGCATCCAGGGTTGTCTGAGGTCATCATGGTTGTGTGACAGCTCCATGACCTGTTGTTGACCCTCACAGCTGGACACAGACCTCTGTGGCTCATAGCAGTGTGTCCTAAAAACACCCCTGCTAATATGTATGTGTATCCCAATCTAAATGATAGAATATAAACTTCTAGTAGCTCATGTAATAGGATATTCAATCAAATGATTATGTAAGTTGTGACAATAATATACATGTAATAATCCAAACTATATGCACACAGGCTCCACTTTAAAATGCAAGGACAAAAACTGATGACAGGGTACATATCCGTGCAGGTCACACAAAATACAAGTAGCTAAAAATAAATACAACTACTGGAAGCTTCTGCAGCACAGCATTGTCATAGCAAGGGTGCACATGAAGTGTCATATTTCAGTGGAGGTCATGCAGCCAAATGTTTTTACTGACCAGCCCTATTGAGCTGGCAGATCAACAAGAGTGAGTGTCCCATGCTGGCTGAATGAATAACTGTGTCAGTATTATTGAAATGTGCAATACGTGGCACACAAAGGGCTCAAGGAAGAATTTGTAGCCCGAGAAAAAAGTACTCTTTTTAAAATAACTGGAAGAATATGAAAAAGATCCAAGTTCAACTGCTTGGCAATGCAAATAGCTAATCATGTGGCAGCAACTCAGGGTATTTAGGCATGTAGACACGGTCAACATGACCTGCTGAAGTTAAAACCGAGCATCAGAACAGAGAGGAAAGGTGATTTAAGTGATTTTGAACATGGCGTGGGTGTTGGTGCTAGACGTCAAACCTTGAAGCAGATGGGCCAGAGCAGCAGAAGACCACACCGAGTGCTGCTCCTGTCAGCTAAGAAGACAAAACTGAAGTTACAATTCACACAGGCTCACTTAAATTGGACAATATAAGATTGGAAAAACGAATTTGATGTAAACAACATGAAAGCATGGATCCATCCTGCCTTACATCAATGGTTCAGGCTGCTGCTGCTGATGTAGCGGTGTGGGGGGATATTTTCTTGGCACACTTTTGGCCCCTTAGTACCAACTGAGCATTGTTGAAACACCACAGCCTACCTACAGGCATTTTTACCTGCTACTACTCTAACTCCCTCCTGGTTGCTGCCAGCTTCCCTGTATGCATATTGAGTTTTACCAAGTGATAATGTTGTTATGTAGGGTTTGGAAGTATATGCTACATTGATCAGGGCTGAATTAATTGACTGCATCATTTTAACAAAGGGATTTATTGCTTTTGTAAAAGGTTAAAAAATCAGACAAAAATCATGAGTTCAATGTGTTTAAAAAGTCATTGGAACTAAAATGCAGTTCATATGAGAATATGGTACAGTTCATATCTTAAAGGACAACTTCGGTATTTTTCAACCTGGGCCCTATTTTCCCATGTGTATGTGTGCATGTGATTCATAGATACAACTTGTTCTGAAATTGGTTCAGTATTGAGGGAGGCGGATGCAACCAGGAGCCGCAAAACGGGCTAAAACGGTAACGGGAGCAAATGCGTCCCGTATAAGTTTGCGCATTAAAAGTGCTTATTTTCACCACTGACCAGTTCAGATCGCCAGTGCTATCTCTGTAAATAGCATACTAAGAGTTTCCCTGACCCTTCACCTCCTCCCGGCGGTGACGTCATCTCGTGAGAGCTTTGCTTGTTGCCGGAAGAAAACAGAGGAGCCATGCTGAGCTCCGCTCAGAGTGGCACTGGTTGTCCCGGAGTACAGTTGAGAGTTTTACTGCATCGGTATCATGGCTGCATATTTACTGTACCCGATTTCGAGGATAAGGATGAGCCCTTTTATAACGATGGCCGCCCCTACTTATTTGAGCCCGAGTATACGGATGAGGAGCTCCTACAAATTGAAGAGCAGATGAGGATAGAGAGAGAGGGCCAAGCAGACGAGGGTGAAGCAGCGGCTGCACGAACGTGAAGGGATGAGAGTGTTGAGTGTTGAATCCCTGGCTATAATGTGCAGTGTGTAAAGTTGATTATTTTTGCAGGAAGTTGTTGAAATAGAGATGTTTACGAGCTTATGCTGGGCTAGCAGTCCTGCTGCTAATGGGTAAGGTAATGTGCACAGCACAGAGAAATGCTAATGACACACTCAGTAGGGGTTTATTACTTGTAAAGATATGTACAGTGCAGTGTAATGCAGTGTTGCTGTCTTTAAACACTTAATGCATATTGTGTATTTTGTTAAGTTAAGGCATTGTGTCTGCTACTTGCCCGGGTTCCCCTAGGCCTGAGGAATGAGACTCACTGTCAAGTTAAAAATTTCAGGATGACAACTTTAACCATTACTTAAGCTTAAATTTTAGCTAACATTTAAAAGTATATATTGATTTTCACATCGCATGATGTGAACTGCATATATTCTAATCCTAACTTGGGGGGAAAAAAACATCATGGATCATCGTTCTTGTGGCCGCACTTGCCTGACAAGGACTAAATGCACAAACTTGCTATCTTTAATTTCCCCATGGAGAGAGACTCTCACTGCAGACTGTTCTTTTTTTGTTCTGAAAATGTCGGTATACAACCCCATCCTGCGGACAATAAACATATATAATTTTATCACATAATCCTGTTTGACATTTTTGTGAGATTGTCATAATTAGCATATGAATTCTCAGTTTATGGCCAAAAACATGTTTTGTGGGGTCACAGTGACCTTTGACCTTCAACCACCAAAACATGATAACCACTGTTGTGATATCTGATATCTCTGATTGGGGTTTTATGCTTTGTCGATTCACCTAAAGCAAAGAAAGGCTGACTCTTTCAAACTTGCTTCGCAGCATGACACTCAAGGCTTTTTCACTTGATTGTTGCCATAATGTTGTTTTGGAGTAATTGCTAAATTGATGGTGTGCATGAATGGCTTCCAAACAAATTGGGATGTCACAAAATCCCGTTAATAGCTACATAACTCAGATTGAACAAAAGCTCCAGCAGATAAATATGAAAACAGCCATGTAGTGTCCGACTCTGCGCAAACAACTTCTGCACAGTGAAGCTCTAACATGCAAGTGAATAATAAGCAAAACACATTTTTGAGTGGAGGGAGCATTAATATCTGTATTGAAGGGTTGCTAATGGTCCTTGGACGGGTGGAGAAAAGTGATTTCTACTGTATAATGTTTTATAAAATTCCCTGGTAAAGCAACAAAGTGCTCTCATATTAAGGAAGCTTTCCATATTTTAATGAAGGCACAAGGTTCTGCAACTGTTGTGACACACATCTCACAATTTAGTTAATTTGGAGGAGAAGTGTTGACCTAAAGGCAGACACAGAGCGGGCAGGTAGGATTAAATGCAGGTATCTAAATCAAAGCTCAGGCTTACAGACGGGCAACTGACAGGTTGAAGTGAGGCTAACAAACAAAACAAATAGAGGAACTGGCAGGCAAACAGAACATCATAAACAGCTTGTAAAAAATGACAGGTTTCAGGCAGAAATGGCTAACAACAACTAACAACAAAGCAAACAACATATCCTGGCAAACAACATGCAAAAGTGTCCTCTAAAAACAGAGACAGTAATTGGAAATGGAGTACAGATGGGGAGGCAGTCGACAGTTGATTACATGTGTACGAGCTACAGGTGTGAACCCTCTCATGTGTAAAGACTATGTTTTTAGTCATACGCTCAGGACTTTGTAAAGACTGGGCTGGGGATCACTCAGTTTGCAAAAGTACAGCTAGATTCCTTTTGAAATTATTTCTCATCCTGCCCCTGGTGGAAATATTACAGCAAACTCCCTTTAAGAAATATGACAACTCTGTGTTTTATTTTTTCTAAAAGGCAGATGGAACAAATACTGATTAAAAGATGGAACTGATTCACAGAAGCTAGTGGAATAGTGGACTCTTGTAAAAACTTATTTCACCAGTATAAGTGTTGTTTTGTAGGACACAGAAGTGCAGGCTTCGGCACACTTCAGCCCGTAAGTGCGGATTCATACTTTATATGAATACATAAGTGCACCTTTTTTAAGAAAACATAACAATCTTGAATTATTTTGGTTTGATGAAAATGAGAAGCTGGACTGGTTGGCAAATAATGGGCTAAGGTGGGGGAGCCCTTCTGTGCAGAGTTTGCATGTTCTCCCCGTGTCAGTGTGGGTTTTCTCTGGGTACTCCAGCTTCCTCCCACAGTCCAAAGACATGCAGGTTAATTGGTGACTCTAAATTATCTGTAGGTGTGAATGTGAGTGTGAATGGTTGTCTGTCTCTATGTGTCAGCCCTGTGATAGCCTGGTGACCTGTCCAGGGTGAACCCCACCTCCTGCCCAGTGTCAGCAAGGATAGGCTCACATGCTCACCCTACTCTAATGCATACACTATGTTTTCACATGATTGGTGTGACATGGAAAATATTTGACAAGAAGAGTTTCAGGAGACAAGCATAAAATTATTAAATCAGAATTGCAGAGGAGACTGACACAGCATGACAGGTCTGTCACTCAGTGTCATCATGGCCGTGGTTACAAAGGCTCGGATGTGTTTTTCTGTTTTTTGTTTTTTTTTATTGCTGGCAAATACACGCAGCTCAGGTCTGCTTATAAAAAGAAAAAGGCTGTCCAAACACAGACCTGAATGAAGCTCAGTCCCATCAGTGGGAATGAGTACAATGAGAGTATTTTCTGTGTGAACCAAAGCAAAATACAGCAGTGGACTATGATGTCCAAGCAGTGAAAAGGCCAAATCACTGGATCAGCGGAAATAATGACAGTGTGTCTGTGTGTACGTGTGATGTGTGAGAAATTTTAACAATAAGCCACTTGGTGGAAATGAATCTTCCAAAGAAAGGGTCTACATCCTTCCTGAAAGGTGTTGGACGCAAGGTGAAAATTAGACTTACTTTATAATGCCTACATAAAAGAAGATAATATGCTGTAAGATTACCAATCTACTGGACACTGATGAATATGAATCTGCCAAAAGCTACCCCATCTCTTATGGGAGGTTTTGGACTGAAGGTTAATCTTTATTTTAATGCTTACATCCAGAAAAGTTCTGATGGCTCTCGCAAATAAATGTATTGTTCAGTCATCCATTATAGTGGCCTCTATGGTCTACCAGGTACTTTTGCTATTTCTGAGTTTTTCAATGGGTACTTGCTTCTTCTAAATGTACCAAATGGTTTATTTTGACAAACATTTTGCTAATGTCTATGATCTGATGTTTTAATCCTTGATGTAACTGATGAAACGTTGCTTTACTTTTATGGCCTCTTTACTTCCTATACATTTATGTTGAGAGTAGCAGAGGACTTTGGAACTGACCAGAATGCCAAACGTGAAGTGTCTGACATTAAAAATTTCATGAGGGAGGACCCCTACAGTCTCTTTCTTTTGTTTTGTCTCTTGGGCATTGGACGTCTAGCCAGGTGTCCTTCAAGGTAGGAAAAAGAAGCATAATTTGGAGTAGACTGCAAATAATCTAGAAACTGTGTGAAAATATCAATCCATCTTTGTCATCCGTTTCTATGAGGCTGGGTCGGGGAGCAGAAAAGATGGTCCTGTATATTAATAGAAAGAAAGTACCTTTTAACCTAGGATGTGAGAATAAATGCGAAATGCTGATACTGAAAAAAAGCATCAAAGTTTTGAGATTTTTTTTTTAACCCAGCACTCACTCTTAGCTCTAACTATCTACAGTGTTGTGTCATATTTCATGGTGAGAACTGTGAAAGTCCATCATTTATCAGCAAGGTCCAAAGTAAATCTAGCATGCAGTGAAGCCAGCTTTGTCAGAGCAGACAGGGACTGAGGTTCTTGCTGCTTACTAAACTCCCACACTAGCTTTCCCTTGTCAATATAATAGGTTGAGCTGACTCAGTTACAGCAAAGGAAGCCTGCACAGGAAAACAACAACAGAGGAGGAGAGAACTTTTCTACCATTCTGGGATAAAAAGGGAAAAAAGTCCTGGATCCAGTGCTCTGTTTCTATGCACATGCATCATTAAAAGCTCTGATAGGTTCTTGTAGCGAGGTGTTAAGGCACAGCAATGCAGAGAACCTCTCACATGAACAGGAGGTCACTGGTAGTATAAGATAGATGGAGAGGATACAATGGATGTTGGGGTTCTTTTGCAGTTGCCAGCGCTGTTTAAGGTTGGTTCTTTACCCTGTATCTTTGAGTCTCTTGGTTGAGTCTGGCTGAGGGAGGTCTTATTTCTACCACAGCACCTTGATAGCTTGTTTTGTTTGTGTAAGTGTGGAAAGTGCTGAAGGTGTTGGGTATGTAGCGAGCACTGCTGTCTCAGAATTTTCCACAAATCTGGTGTTTAGTTGGCTAGTCACATGGTTAATAAAAGGATACAAATGTTTGAGTCTGTAATTTTCTTTTATTGACTGTGATGGTGTGTTGTCGATGTTTTCTGCTTTTTTACCAGCATGTCAATGGTGCTGGCAAGTTCTGTTGATTTTCCATGAATTTTACCAAAGCCCTCCTCAGTTTGTGCTGCTCTGCAATAGTCACAGTCCTGTGAGCATTCACATGTACGTGCATTGCTAAGACCAGGCGTACTAAGGACTAGGCTTAAGTTTGGTTGGTGCAACTGACATAAAGTCCATTATAAAGACAGGTCTTGAGAAAGAGGTACTTCACAGTTAGGACCAGGCTTAGTAAATACCAGATGATGCAACCTGCTTATGGACTATATCAGTGATTCGAAATGATTTCCCGTGCTTTTCTTTTTTTTATTTTGCTTCTGCAGAGACAAGTTTCATGAATATCATTCAGATATCCTATCACTGATCTGCATCTACTCAGGAATATACACCAATTAGCCAAAATATTGAAACCACTGACAGATGTATTAATTAACATTTATCATCTTGTTACAATGCAATGGTCTGCTGGCCTTTGGTCCTGGCATTTATGTGGATGCCACCAGAGATGCAGTACCCACCCAAACACTGCTACAGACAAGTGGCCATGGCAACAGCACTCCCCAGTGACAGTGCCCCCTACAGCAGGACAATGTGCATACCGCAAACACTACTCAGAAATGGCCTGAGAGATGTGACATAGAGCTGCTTAAGGTATTGACCTGACCTCCAAATTCCCCAAGTCCCAATCAGATCAAGAATTCATGGCATGTGCGGGTAGCTTATAGGTAGCCATGATCCATAGTGGGGCTTCCTTGGATCGGACTTGGCTCTGACCTGTCAAGGCATGGACATAGGAGCCACTGGGGTTGTCCTGACACCAGTGCGTTGGTAGTGGATCCTTTGATTCCTTTGGGTTGGAAGGTGGTGTACCAGCATTGAACAATGCACCGTGCCACATCACAAAATCTGCTCAGAAATGGCTTGAGGAATGTGACAAATTGCTCAAAGCATCGACTTTGTCTGTGCATTCCCAGATCCCAATCTGATCAAGAATATGTGGGACATGCAGGTTCCCCACTTCACAACCCACAGGACTCAAAGGATTCACCAGCACAAGTCCCAGCCACACACGGCACCCCCCAGTGGGTCCTGTGCCCATGCCTCAAGGGATCAGAGCTTAGTCCAAATCAAGGACACACCACCATATCTCGGGGGTACCTCTGGAGTACCCACTAATGCTTGATTGGATTGGCATCTGGGAAATTCAGGGGCCAGGTAGATGACTTTCACTCTTTGACACCTCAAGTGGTGGCTCCTCAAGCCACTCCTGGGCAGTTTTTGTAGTGTATCATGATTCAATGTCCTACCCTTTTGCTTTCACATTGCAATTATGCAAGCGCACTGAAGAAGTACACATGACATACCTATGTCCTGTCATCATCATCTGCGTGAGCTGTGTCTTCCTATACTTGACATTGACTGGTTTGTAGACAGGCTTTCCCACACTCTCGTATCCCTTCTCTCTCTCTCTCTCACTCAGAGAACTGAAAAGAGTTTTTGTGAGTTTTTCAAAGTGGCTAGTTGTCTCCACTTCTCCCCATGTGCTGCCACAGCTCATTTTGTTATGTTGAGTTATGTTATGTTCATGAAAAAAACTGAAATGAACATGGTACATTTACTGCCACTCAAGAACTTTCCTGCTAATTTCTCCTCTGCTCCAATCTCTAGCATCTGTCTGCTCTGAGGGCAGCCACCATCACTCTTTCTGTCACTAAACCACACACACTACACACTAAGGCACTACACTACTCTTATCACTTGACGATAGCCTGCCAACACTTCCTGTTTTGGTCCAAAGGTCTGAACCATCCAAAATATGTTCTCACATGAAAAAGAGATCGAGATCACCTCTTTTCATCAGACCAGGGTCTGGCTGTTTGGTCCCGAGGTGTCACACCTTTAATTTTGGTTTGGGTCAAATTGAAAAGTCCAGAAGTCTGGACCAAACAAGGAAAGTGTGAAAGGGCTCTATGTGTACTCATGGTTATATTTGAAGTACTTATTCTTGAGAAGGCTGTAGTTATTTTCATCTCTTCGTAGTTTATTTAACACTTGGCTGAAATGTGTCTCTTTGATTGACATCAGATCTCTTACGTCTCTTTTCCTCTCCAGTCACCTCTCTTCCAGCCTCTTCTCCTTCAGTAGGTCTTGTCTCTCTCTGGTTTCTCTTTGTGTCTCCTGGGGTCCATTTCACAAAGCAGGTTCAACAAACTCTGAGTCTAATCCTGAACTCTGAGTTGATCTACTCTGAGATAGGAAACTCTGAGTTTCCGGTTCCAGAACAGCTGATTTGAATCAGTTTAATCAACTCGGAGTAGTTTCACCTGGAGTTAAGCGCGTGCACCACAACTATAAAAAGCCAGCATCAATGGAGACCTGATTCGACAAGTCACCACGGCAACAGGGAAGAGGAGGGCTGCGTTTTTCACCCCACTAGAATTAGAAATGCACTCATACAGCGAGTGCATGTTTTCAAAAAGAAGTGCAACACCGCTGCAGTTGCAAAAGAGAGGGAGACGGCGTGGGAGAACATTGCTGCTCGGGTCAGTGCGTAAGTTTAAATGTAGTCCTTTGCAATCACAATAATATTACAGGGGAAACTGCTTGAATGGTAGCCTATTAATTTATTTCATTTAGGTGCAATCCCGCGGGGGAGAAGCGCACTTGGCAGCAGTTTAGGGTGAAATATAAAAACATTGTTCAAACAGGTAAGACCTCGGCATAATCTCATGGGGGTACCTCATCTTGATCACGTTTTACATTGTAAAGTAAATATTAAGTGGCTGTTTGACTGTGCAGTTGTTTTATCCCCAACATAATGCTGTTTTCACATACATAAATGTCTTCTCATCTATATCATGTTCTGTTAAATAATTAAGCCTATTTAAACCAACACAGACTTCTACTCAGCCAACAGAAAGAAGGCAGATGCCTGTAAAACGAGCACACTTTTCTGACCGCCCTGCATACAGTTGCCTTACTCAAGTGCTCAGCATCTCCGACATTGTATAAAAAAACTTCCATTTGCAAAGAAACGCAGCACAACACACAATATCTGCTGGGATGTGAGAGCATGACTACGATTGGTGCAAATGTAAGCACGGATTAGGTTGTGTATGTAGACGATGGACTGTGACATGAAACGGTACAGCTCAAAAAGATAATTGTGTGGAAATGCTAGAACATCTATGCGCGGTCTGATAACCATCTCCCGATGAATATTTAATTCTCTGCGCAGTAATGCTGCACCTACATCCACGGGATCATTATCATAAGGACATGCCATGTTAGTGAAAAAAGTCGCCACCTACTGTGCCTAATGAACTTCTAATATACTGACTCGGATTTTTTTAGGCTAATGATTTTTTTAAATGAGAGCCAGCAGAACTAGGCTACGGCAGACCTTAGCTGTGTTCGAAATCGCACCCTATCACGGATATAGTGCACTATATAGTGTGTTCGCCATTTTGTAGTGTTGTTCGAATTCTCCGCTGTTAATTTCATTCACTATATAGTGGACTATAAAATACCCACAATGCACAGTAAATGTGAGTGAACAAACAATGTACCCTACATTTTACTCCTGTATACCACAATGCAATGCGGTCGTCTTTTGCCAGAGGAGAAGAAGAAGAACAACCGCAAAGAGAAAAGAAACGAATAGCATGTTAGCCGGTAACGTTAGCTCACGAGCTAACAATAGCCACTTAGCTCGCCCGAGCCAGGTAGCTTGTAGCTCATGCACTATCGTGGGCTATTACAGCTCACAATGCAGACACACAACTGTAGCTGACAAAACCAAACGTCCACACCATTGACATTTCAACAATTTATTGACAAAAAGTACAACCACCACACAGTTCGGTCATCCTCGAAGCGCCCGGTTTGTTTACATGATGCTCGGCGCGTCCACTTGCGTCACAGAAGTATGTGGAGCAGCTACTGACGCAACGACGTTCAGAAAATTTCAGTTAGTGTCCGAAATCTCGTTCAGTCGCTCCCCATGTAGTGCACTATATAGTAAACACGAGATAGGGAATAGTGAGTGAGTGAGTGAGTGGACGGTTTCGAACACAGCTCTTGCCTGCTCACTGAATGAATGAGGAAATCAAATGGAGTGTGTGGCTCTGAAAGAGGGCTGAGACAGAGAGAAACTCTGAATCCTCTTGCCTCTCTGCCTCCAACATTACATTCTTTCTGTTACGTTTCTCTCCCCGTCCTCAACTCACCCTCTGTTTTCACTGCCTGTCCTTTTCTATGTGACTCCCCACTTGTCTCTCCTGTCTGCCAAAGTGAATAAAAATAATATGGCAAAAAGATATACGCCTTTTTTTATTTCAACTTTGTGTTGGTTTGCATCATTCTAGATTTGAATGAGAGAAATGTGTCTCAATCAGTAAATAAATGTAAGAAAAATGTGTGGTTTACTGTACTATATTTATATAATACTGTATTATTACACTGTAATTATTTTTTTAACAATAATGCATTTTTTTTTTTTTATTATATGCACCTGACCTCTGGGAAAATACTGAGATCCAGACTTCAGTGACTTCAGTGGTGGGTGCAGCCATGACCTCCACCTCTATGATGTAAGCTTTTACAGCAGCACTCACTGAACCATAATTCATGTGTCAATATGACAGCTTGAAAGGAAGGGAAGATGACATGAAGACTTAATGTGGGAAGTCAAACTCCATGACATCCAAACATTACTCAAAGACCGGAGGGCAACGCCTGTCTTGATTTGAAACATTTGGGTTTTAAGATTTAACAGGCACGGCGGCAATTAAGGCAAGGTCTGAGGAGGTCAGAGTGGATTACAGGACGGGAGATACAGTAGTGATAGTAAAGGGCAGAGGCAGACTGTTATGGTGTCAATCTCAGCAAAGAGGGAACAAATGGAGGCTGGGGACAGACACAGCTGGAAGGAAAAGTGAGGGCAGAAATGGATAGTGAAAGAGATGGATCCAGGCTGAGAATTCAAGCAACACTGAAAAGGTTGAACCATATGTCAGCTACACACTATTTCCTGCCCTACAGCCTCCAAGGTTATCAAAGCTAATGTGGGGAATTAAGCCACGTGGCACATGACATCCACTTTAAATAGTGCATTGGCGCCCAAAAATCTGGGTTCTAAATGTTATCCATGCAGGTGTACATTGTACATGCTAATTGTTTCTCAGTTTATCTGTAGAATACAGCATGCCATGACTGGAAGGTTCAGACATTTTCTTCAGAAAGAAAGCAAGGCAGGGTTGCCAAATCTCACGCTTTTGCAATAAGACACCTGCTTTCAGACTCTGTCTCACGCTGCCTTAAGAAACCCCACACTGAATAAGAGGAAGCTTACAATACCACTGCTTGATGGAAAATATAGCTATAGAGGTTAAATAGGTTTCCTCCATACAGGAAGGTGTCTGAACATTAGGCTTTTCTCCACATTTTATCACTGACAAGTATAGTAGTTCTGTTTAAACTACTTTATGGAGTCCGTTTGGAGGACATGTTCCACACAGAACTCTGGGCAACTGTGGTAGAGCTTTGATCAGCGCCACACATCAACCCTGCGACACAATATAGGGGAGAAAAAACGAACTTCAGGCATTCATGCGTGGAGCAAGAACAAATGCACCTGAATTCCATTAAAAACACTAATGGGTTTCAACCCTAAGGTCTTCATCAGGGTGCAAAAGGGTGGACAGGAGTCAAGCAAACATTGAGACTTGGTGAGGGGTGTCACCCATTCCTGATTAATAAGTGAAAGCAGGTGGGTGACAGCAATGGAACAATATGGGAGGCCATTTTGAAGGTGACATGCCTCCACAAAACATCAAAATTCCATCTATCACATAAAAAAAGAAAATACAATCCATTATTTTAATTATTTAAGTTGTATATGTACAGACACATAAAATAAAAAAACTAAGATTTGTGTGTTTGACCATCTCTATCCCATGATCCTCAGGAATTATTGATCTTAATCTTATCCTATCTTATCTTAATCTTAATAAAGTCCCTTTGGTCAAATATTTGTTTGACTCCTGTCCACCCTTTTGCACCTGTTTGGTGTTTTGATGCAAGCAGACATATATTTTTAATTAAGGCTTTTTAACCTAATTCAAGTGCATTTGCTCCTGTTCCACGCATGCATGCATTAAATTCATTTTTTCTTCCCATATGCTGACCCTTTTCTTCAAGAGCACCTGTATTATCTTGAGTTTCATATGATAAAGTCCTCGAGCACACCACTACATCATTCTCCAAAGATCAATGTGACTGTCCGAGCACGACACAAGCCTGAACCGCAGCAGCAGATCTGGGCCTGAACCTGATTAAGGAATCCAGTGGCACCAACCATGTTATGCTAGCTTCTCAGGAAGGGGGCTAAGTAACACTCCAAAGTTAGGCTAAATTTTGTTTAGGGAAAGACAGCATGGACATTTTTAAAGAGGTCCCTTGACCTCCCACCTCAAAATATCTGAATGAAAATGGGTTCTGTGGGTACCTGTGTGTCCCCCCTATGAAAGTATGTCCACCTTATGTTAGTCCCATACAGTTCAAGGTACAAACTATGCTTTAAGGTAATGTATATCACTCTTATGTAGCGTATACTGTTGAGCTGCTTTCTCCCCCACAAGATCCTTGGTCCTCCTCAGAAAAAGACAAAAATGTGTCTACAGTATGCGTAGCGGGTTTATTGCATGCTGCTTTTTTATCTCTTCCACCAAACTGTTGTAGCAGTGCAGCACTGATTTGACAGAAATGAATCTAAAAGTCAAGATCATAAAGCTGTTTTCTTTGCATTTTTGATTCCTAATCAAAACACTCTGATCAGACTTGCTTTCCATAGTTATAATGGACTTTAAGACTGTTTTGAAATGCAAAATCATGGAATTTTGAAACTGCAATAAAAAGTGCAATTAATTGCAATCAACTATTGGAATTTAGCAGTTAATTGTGATCTTGAAAAATGACTCTCACATAGATATAAAGCTATTTATGTTTCTATGCTCATCCAAAAGTGAAATGCCAGCTGCTCTGGCAAAACTCTTGGGGATAGAGAAGTTAATTGATTGATCACTTTACCTAATAATTTCTTTGTCTTCTGTCATTAGCAGTGCTCTCTCACACCAGCAACAACAGGTAAAGTGACAGCTACTCATTCATTTTCAAATGAGCAATGATGTGAGAAGCAATGACTGGCGATCTCCATGACATCAGAGAGTTGGCCAAAGTTACAATTACACCTATTCAGTGCAGTGACATTCAATCCAAGGATGCGTTCAGCTTTATGTTGTTAGTCAATCTGCTTTTGACTTTTAGCCACTCTCTTTCAATCAGTTTCAGAATGTAAAGAATGCTCACTTTGGCCAAAACATGAAATAAAACACAGAGCTTGTGGGAATCATAATGATCACTTCATAACAAAAATACCATAAGAACATGGCAAACAACATCATAATAACCATATTTAGCATTCACGGAAAAAATTGAATGCTACCGTAAATGCCTATTGCTTTTCCACTTCCCAAATTGTAGACATGACACAACACACACCTGAGCACAGAATGTACAGACATGAACACAAAGAAACATGAATACACACATATCTAAAGCCTGTATGTACTGTACATACAGTAATGACTTGCTTAACAAAAGCAAAAAACGGCTCACTAACTAACTGAGGAATTGATTGCAAAGCTTTTTAAAGCATCACTGATGTTTGAATTGGCAAATCTGAAAAGCCCTGAAAAGTGACTCTCCTCTCAGTCCTCATGAATGATGGACAGCGAGGCATCTCCCTGTCCCCTGGGGTGTTCCAGGATCAGCACCTTGGACAGCGACTGTGTTTGACTTTGTGCAGAATGGTTTATAGAATCCAGCTGTAAGGCAGGATGATATGACAGACTGAAGGCTGATCTGACAGGCCACATTCATCACAGCTGAATATGACTTTTTTTTTTTTACATCAGTGTTCATTTCACCAGCTTTGTTGTGATCTAGAATGCCTAAAACACACTAACCTATGATGGAAGTAAAATATCTGGAATAAGCAGGAACATGTCAACTTGAAAAATTCCAAATTGATATCAGTCAGCAGAGACAGGTGAATGAAGTAAAGATAACTGTTTATTACACATGGCACTCTTAAATACCTGATTCTGTTTGGTCAATCAACAAAATTCTGTGGCGATTATTTCTTGAGGTATCACCGCTGCCCTGCTGCTCTGTTGCTAGGGATGCCATAGCAACGGCCTGAGACTAAGGTGCATCAAAAGGCCGCAGGATCAGTGCAGCAAAATGCGGCATTTTGACGGCATCACTTTGAACGTTTTTGGAGAGGACAAAACACTGAATGTTTGGCTAAACAATGACATTTTCCCAGCAAAAACAAAGAAAGAAAGAGAAAATTGCAGGGCCATCAGGAGCAGACCGGCACAAACAGCTAGAAGACTCTGAGTTTGACCAGATTGAAGCAGACAGACACGAAAAAAACACAAAGAAGAACACAGAATGGGCCATCAATGTGCTAAAAGACTGGTTGGAAAAAATGGAAACTGATCGGGAAATTTATGATGCCGGGCGCTTAAATCAGGTACTGAGGTCCTTTTATCCATCAGTACAAAATACTACCGGTAAACCATACTCTGTCGCCAACTATGTCAGACCTACTGCTCATCAGGTCATTGGCAGCACTGTCACCAACTACAGCCAGCCGGGCTGGTAAAGAGAGTGTGGTTTGAGGTCCAGCTCCATCTATCTTTAAGCTGAAGACTGATGAAAATGGAGTGGAGTGTTTTACTCTATCCCACAACCCCGAAATGAAAAATCACAAAGATCCCAGAGATTCATGCAAACAAATTTACAGAGGATGCATATTCGGAGAGCCACAAAACCGAAATTGTCACGTCAAATTTATTTAAAAAATCTCTTTGCCCCCCTGATGCTAAATCATTTTACCTGCACCCACTTAAAAAAGATCAAGATATTCTCAACAGAGAGGCTGTGTGGTACTCTTGGGAGGCCAAGGGCCACAACTGGCTCTGGCAAATGCTGCCCAGAATCAGCGAGGCCACCGGGCTCTCTCAAAGATACACTAACCACAGCCTGAGGGCCACGGCTGTGCAGTTGCTCTCCCGAGCTGGCCTGGAGAGCAGAGAGATAATGTCAGTCACTGGCCATAAATGCGAGGGCAGCCTTCGCAGCTTCTGGGCACCCAGCATCTCCGACCGGAAGAAGTGGAGTAGAATCCTTTCCCCCGCTCCAGAAAACGGCCGCAGTTTGTCTGGTGAACGCCTCTCCTCTGTCACTCTGCCAGCCATTTAATAATATTGATGCCAGTTGTAACACTTGTAACAGTTGTGTTTTCAGGTACAGCAAATGGCGCAGTGGAAGGAGAGCAAGAAAAAACAATCAACATCCCAAAAGAGACATTCTCCCTCTCTCACTTCACAATAAACGGAAACGTCCAATTCAATATTAATTATCGTTAGGCTGCCGTTGCCATGGACAGAGTACTGACACATTTCTTTTGCGAATTTTGAATCAATAAAACATGCTTTAATCATTATTTTGTGTCACATCACTGAATGTTTTAGTAGTAAGCCATGTTCTAAGCGGGATAATGTATAGTGAGCCGATGACAGCTGAAAAATAAGGAGTTAATTTTCAACAGTCACCGGCTCACTTTACATTATCCCTTACTTACAGGTGTACAGATTAACAGATGATATGTCATAAGATCTGACAGACACTAAGAATCTACAAGGAGATTTTTGAATCAAGGGGCATCTGCCCTGAGCAGCAGCAAGATAAACCCCTCCTTTGAGGCCAGACACTGATGTTGGTGGTGGCTGGTGATTCTGCTGTGACTGATGGCTGATGAGCCTGATGAGGCTGATGAATCTACGAAGACTAGAGTTTGATGGGAAGATGGAGGGTGCGCAAAACTGCAGCATAAATATACTCAAGGCAGAAAGAGAATGATATTTAAAAGGACAGCAGCAAGATGACTAACCGTAAAGGTGTGTCACTGTGCTGTAGGCTTAATGTGATCAGCTAAAATCTCATTTAGCAGCCCCAGACAATGACAGCAAGAATCTGTAAGTTAGCATGCATGACAGTTGTGAATGACAGATGGAATGAGAAATAAATTACAGGCCTACACATACAATAGCACAGTCTTCCCGACTAAACTTTAGCCATTAGCCTGGTAAGACCATTCTAATGGCGTGAGCTCAACATTCTGTTTAGCTCTCTGTATCAGTCTAGACTCACTTTCAGTGGGCGGGAATACTTACCTTGACAGACAAACTCCTTCAGTTAATCAGTGTAACAAAACAGTGGAAACATTTTCATCACCAAAGGAACCAATCATTAAATCAAGCTTTTGCCAGATCCAGTCGGAAGAGGGGCAAAATTGTCTTTTACTCCAAGGGGGCTTTGGAGCCAATTTTTGCAGTGGCCAAACAGTGGATTTACATCCATTATGTGATACACTGTGGCCCATAAATACATTTTTCCACAGACTTTAATGGCAAAAGAGACACCTGTAAATCAGTGGGTACATTTTTTTGAGCATCACAACCCCGATGAAATGAGCAGTTTCACTTTTGGGATTTCATTCATTTGTCTGAAAATATCTTGAAATCAAATTATTTAATTCCAATTCAAATAAGTTGATCGCTAAACTGGAGATAGTCGACTGTGAAAATCTGTAGTATGCCTGCTCCAGGGGCCAAACAGTGCGGAAGCAGTGCCGTAGTTCTCCTACATGCAACTTGTAACCTCACCACTAGATGCCACTAAATCCTACACACCATTTACATTTAATGTGAGCTTTGACGGTTTTGTTTGGCCATTGTCCCATTTGCTACTATGAAGGGGGCGGGTTTTATGACCTATACTGCAGCCAGCCACTAGGGGGTGATCGAGATATTTTGGCTATCATGTGTTTAATCCACTGTTGATATTAAAATATTGACTGTAGCTACTATAACTTGACTTTAACAATACATTAATGATAATTACTTTACCATGATAACAATCTCTATCTCACCCTATTCATCTAGGTTTTAATTGCCTAAACCTACCCATGCCATAACCAAACTATAGGAATAACCAGTTTAATTTTTTTTTGTTGCAAACAGCTAATATGGCCTGTAGATAGAACAAGCTCTGCACTTTTAAACTACAGCAAACTTGCATGTGTTTTTAACTTCATTTCTGTCGGTCATCCGTGAAAATATTAGCAACAGCACTGGCTGCAACTGAACAAAACTGGTCAATCCGCTCAGTGAGGAAGGTGCAAGTAATTGAACTCTGCTCAAAATGTTCTTTGGCCTTGAACCACTAAGGAAAACGTTGTGGCAAAATTACTCGGTGGAAATCTGTCACTGACTGCTTCGATAACCAGCTGCACAGACAGACCATTACAGCAGCAAAGACAGCAAAAACCTTAATTAAAAGGTGTCTGTCCCTGTCAGCCTCAGGGTCTTTGTTAAAAATAGGTTAGTTTTAACATAAGGATGAATCCATTTATCTGAAACCATATTAAAAGCACTCCAGACACCATTTAATAAAACACTACCTTGAATTTTCTAAAGTGATCTTTGGGTGGGTGTTCTGATGGTGTATTACAGTGATAAATGGAAAATAGTGTCTAATTTCAAAAAAGCAATTGGTAACCTATTGAAAATAACTGTTATCTTGAGTAACTCCAGCTCCTGTGAACACGTGTATAGCCCTCTAATGGCTTTCCTATTGGTTAGGTCACTGATGTACAGTAATGCAGTTGAATGTAAGCCTGTGCTGCCCGGAGGCTTGCTTTTATTTGTCCATGTTTTGAGATATTTGTAGCTAAATGGAATTACCACAGACCACACTTGGACAGTTTCCATAGGGACTATTTCCTAAGTGGAAATTAGTCTCAGTTAAAACTCTTCACAGTGAGGTAGTCTATAGAAATTCTAATCGCATCCATTGTGTTTGGATAGAGGCAGATATCTCACAGGTAGATGTATCAAACCAACCCAATTGTCAGCAAAAATGTTGGCATTTCACTGAGTTTCCACGGTGGAAACACAGTAATGACTTGCTGACAACTTACTTTTGTTGTTTGTTGTTCTCAAGCAGACGTCTGCAGCTTGGCAAGTGTCTTGCCTAGATGTTACACCATCCACCATCCCCTTGACCCAATGACAAAGTCAGCGGACATATTACATCACTTTAAAAACACTAATATACTACATATAAAATATCCAAATGTATCCATGTTTTGCAGAAATGTACAATGCCAATGTTTCCTTCTGGTGACTAGGCTGATGAAACACTCTGCATGGCCAGACACCACTAGGTTAACTGAGAAAATACAGTGAATTACACAATAGTATTTGGGTGAAGTAATGGTTTAAATGGAGTGAGAGGAGTGTGGGCCATGGCCGTGGTGTAAGTTTACTTTCTTGAAGTACTGTGACCATCGACTATAATAAAGATGGACTCCCCAAAAGTAAAGCCATGACATCTCCATCACCACCTGGTGGCTGGCTACTGTGGAGGTCACAAACTCCACTTCCTCCATGTTTGTGGAAGAGACATGGGCCAAACAACTTGCTGAAAAGATCAAAGTACATATAAAATATTTTTTCCTTAAGATGTTTTCTGTTATTTGGATATTTAAAGCTATAAAAAGGGGGTTTGACATCATGATTGAGAGCTGTATGTGTCAGTCAGTGTGCTGGTGATCAGTGTCACCGCTTGCAATTGGTCAGACTGGTGTATGGGTGGGAACTCAACACTGTGAAGATCACTACTACGCAGACTCTGGCTCCAAATGATGTCACCATAACAAGATGGCAGCGGCCGCATGCAGGATATCTGGCTTCATTTTTGGTACAGTGGGAGGAAGTGGAGATGCGTTTTATGCGAGTCAATAACTGTGATAGGTTATATCTCTTTTATAAATGGGGTCTCCCATTTATTAAAAGGAAAAAAAAATGATCCGCACATCGAAAGAGCTCCCATTAATCCATTTAATTTTCTGTAAAGCGACGTTTCGGGAGCTCCTTCGGTGATTACGGTGGATATTTAAAGATGGCGTCTCTAGTTGTATCTTACTACAGTAATGCAGTTAATCTCGACAAAATTATGAATATGTTGTGTCGATATAGATTGTGCTCCTAAATTTTGTGCGGGTGCTCCTAAAGTTTTCAGTAAGGAGCACTGGAGCTCCGAGTGGAAAAAGTTAGTCTGGAGCCTTGGGAGGGGGGCGTGGCTTAGCCATAGGTCAATATAGCAATGATGGCTGTAATAGTAACCACTTGGCTAAGGTTAGGAAACAATGGCAGTTAAAAGAAACAATTGTTTACTCCCACTGTTGGAAAGAAACAGAAGACCGACAGTCTCTTGTTTTAAAGTCTGCTGTTGCTACCCATCCATCCACCCAACCTCCTCCCTCTGTGGATCTGATTTTCTCCTTTGCTCCCAGACAACACGACTAACTACACCTGCTGGAGGGCTTTAAAGGCACTGCTTTTGGCGATTTGATTAAATAGCTGATGATATCATTCTTCTTGGCAGGACAGTCTTTTTGAGAGGTTGCACTTCATTGCACAAAATAAATGTCCCGACTGCAAATATGGAGACATCGCATTTAAGAAGCAGAACTAACCAAGCCTGACATCGCCAGACCAAATTGCAAATGCGAGGCAGTCTGGAACCTCTCAGTTGATTTTTGTTCCAAGGGCAGTTATCAATGGCTGCAGACCAAAATGGTTCTGGACACAACTTGATAGAACTACAACTAATCAGCACAATGGACATGTTGTGGCGCCAAGTGAGAGACAAATGGAAAAAGTACAATGTGCAGAGATGAGCTGTGATGGTGCAGCATCAATGTGTCTGTGACAGAGTGATGCTGTTTTAGTCATCAGATTTTGAGTACTTCAACAGAAAGTTTCACATCAGCTGCAGCGATCTTGGTTGTTTTTGAGAATGCATCAATGGTGTTCTACTTTACTAAGTTCGGTTCATGTTCACAATTGTATCCCTGACCTGAGGGCGCAATAATGATTTCATCTCATACTTTGCGTAAAGTGCAAAGGCTTCGCAAGTTACAAGTCATTGTCTCAAACGTGCCTCAGTGAAATCAACCTTTGTGATTGGCCCTGGCCTGCTGGAAATCTATCTGAACAATGGAGGGGGACCAGACATATCTGCAAGAGCAAATACAACGTGAGCTCACAAATTGTCTGGTTCCCAGGCTAGAACGCAATGCTCTGTAATAATAAATTTCACAGGACAGAAAAACATTTTTGATTCTGCACAGAAGGCATAGTTTGGACTTTTGGAATAGAATATCCTGTCAGATTAGATAGAGCTGGACTCATCCTGGAGCAGCTTGATTTATTCAAAATGATTTGGCTTTATCACTTGGAATCTGTGCGTAGCAGCTTAGTGGTTTTGGAGAGCTCTGTGCGTGCACCTCTGTGCTCTGTAACGTTACTGTGTGCTGTCCATAGCTGTCCGTGTACCCATCAGTTTGGGAGTATAATCCAGCCTTAATAGACTTAAATCTTGCTTTACCTTACTTTTGCTAACATGAGTTTTCTTTTAAACTTATTATAAATAACTCTGAATTAAGAGTGTTGACTGAAAGCCAAAAAGAGGAGCCTATATGCAGGACAGAGAATAGAGTGTTTGTTTTTGACTATATATGCTCACAATTCCCCAGTGGGCCAAATCCACCAAGATACAGGAAACTGAATGAATGAAGATGTTCTCTAGCGCCTGGCTGGCTCCAAATATTTCCATCTACGGTAGACAGTGATTAGCTGCTGTACAGCATGTTCTCTGTCAGGGACAAGTTGAGTGTGACAGAAACTGCCTCCAGTCCAAATTTAAAAAAATAATTCTTAATCAATACTTGAGACTACAGCATCAAACAAAGCCGCTACAACACTTAGTTTGAAAGTAAAACCGCATTTTCAATCAAACAGACTGAGACATGAAGAAAGGCAGGGCTTGTACTGCAGCATGATTTTTGTCTAAAGTTAAACCTTTCATCACAAAGACAATTAATTCTGAGGGGACTGTGGATGTTTTATAGTATCATTTATAAGTTATGTGTACTTTGGGAATCCACCGTCTCTGTGCTTCCTCTTCCCCGCTCTTCCATTCTCACTTCGTCTCCACAGGCTGCAGGTGTGAGAGCACAGCTGTAATTAAAGAGAGCGTGTCGGCTGGCTTGAACACCGCCCAGACAGCTGCTCTCTGCCCTCTCCACTACAAATCCTCACGTCATCGGCCACTCTCGGCAAATGAATCATTCCTCTGATGCATCATTCCAACCTTTTTGCTTCTTTGATAACCTGACTTTGGCATTTCAGAGGAATTGTTAGAGCACAATAGAAAGTGCAAAGGCGTAATGGTTGCTTTACATCATGGATCACACAGGGGGAGAGCCTCAATTTTTCCACATTAGTATTTATTTTCTTTTGAAATAATAGGTTTATTGTTTGGCAAAACTTTATTGAGAGCTGAAGATTTCCAAGAAATGCCTTCCACTACTGAGAAGCTTGTGGAAAATGTTAAAGTGCTCAACTATTGTTCAACTAGCTTGCAGCCCGTCACCATGATTCATAGGTCTGTATTGACAGTGCTCTATTTTAACTCTATTTCCCTGAAAGGTTTCTACATGCCCAGTGGTATTAATTATAGTTAAATGAATGAGCCTAATTAGTTTTCAGGAAGCATCTCTTTATCCCACTGGGATAACATGCGCACTTGATCAGTGAGTCATTCAAAAGCACTTAATACATTTCCAGACCGGAATACTTCAACACAACGTGAAAACACACTTCTGGGGATGCATTCATCCCTGCATCCATTTTCATTACTTGTATTATTCTGATTTATGTGGTTAAATTATAAAAATAAAAATGCTCAGAAGACTCGGATGAGTGGCAGCCCGAAAATAAACAGTTAGATGGAAAACAAGCGTTACTCTCTCAGGGCCAAAGTTGTCAGGTTGAGACCTTTCCACAGCTAGGTTTAATAGGAGACGTCATTGTGACTCATCCTCCACCTACACATTGAAAGTGAGAGACAACAAGTTTAAGAACGTGAGAGTTTTGCGAAGAGTGGAAATGGAGACCTACCTCACCAGAAGTATAACAGCATTTATTAGTCATTTGTTCTAATGCTTAATCTCAGTTTAATGTTTTGTAGGTTTTCATTCTGAATACTTGGTTCCAACTTTTTTTTTTCTACTTCTTTTTGACTCCTGACGACTCTTCATCCCTCACTCCCGCCTCCAAAGTTTTGGTGACTGGGCCTTCAGCGTCACTGCCCCCACCCTCTGGAGCTCTCTCCCCACTGTAGCCCGCACAACCCTTCACTGGACATTTTCAAATCCACCCTCAAAACTAATCTGTTTACCATGGCTTTTTAATTCAATAATCCATCTCATGCTCAGTGTACCATCACACAGTTTCTCTGCTTTCTTCTGCTGTTTGTTATAGTTTTGTTGCTTTTCTGTACTGCTTGTGTTGTATTGTACTGTTCTGTTGTTTGTGTTATTGTTTCATTACTATGTATTGTAAAGTGACCTTGGGTTTCTTGAAAGGCGCTATATAAATTAAAGTTATTACTATTATTAATATTACTTTTGCTACAAGCTGACATCAGATTGTGACATATTACTTTATATGGTCGTCTGCTCCAGGCACACCATTGTGAGTTTTTACATTACATAGCCTAAACTGCTATATAAAGCTGCATGCTAATGTCAGGGAAACATGTAATCTTGGTTACAGGTGTTGCTCATTTCTCCCCCATTTTGGATTGTATTCCTACTAGAGCATGTCCAGTTGTGTTTAGAAGCTTTTATTGGTGATAGAAAGTGCCGCTTTTCTCCTTTATTATTGTAGTTCCTCAGCAATGACTGTGGAGAGACATCAAAATGTAAAGCCAACAAATCAGAGCAGACAGAGTGGGCTTTTTTTTGGAGGACTTAAAGAGACCAAAACAGAGTATCTCAGACAGAGGGTGAATACAGGTGCTCCAGCACAGACATCTTTTTTTGGCCGTTTAAGCTGTAAACATGTTCTAGTAGAAACAATGGCTTCCTTTAAGTGCAACACACGTTGGTTCAGTGGTGGCCCTGGCACATGTGGTATCCTAGGCGAGCCTCACATCATGAGAACCTTACAATGTACCTTTGCCCAATCTTTATTTCTACTAAACAGAGCTTAAACACTTCACAGTGTAAATCAATGCAACCTCCAGGAGCTGTTCTTTGCAGCCACTGGCTTCTTGGAGGTAACGATAACTAGCCCTCCTGCCAGTTTCAACATGGATTTGTTTTTTTGTTTTTTCATGGTCTTTCTCTCCACATACACTCCTCTCAGACGTGTAGCGGTAGTTGTTTTGACATGATAATGACAGACGTCGGATAACTCACCCATGTCCCCGCAGAGCAGGTAAAGTGTAACGAGCTGGGAGGGGTGCCAGGGGGCCATAGGAACCCAGAGAAAAAGGCCTCTCTGTTATTTAGTAGGCTTTGCTATGGAGTTATGTTGTTGTGGCCTTATGTAATATTTCAAAATAAAAGTAGTAATTGTATTACTAAAATAAACCTTTGATTTTTTTTTCCTTCCGCCACTGTGGTGCCCCCTATGGATGACTACGCCCTTAGCATTTGCCTATACTGCCAGGGGCCGGCACTGCATTGGTTGCATCACATAACGGGATGTTGTGTCATGTAGCATAGCAACATGTCACGTACAGTTGCATGCAGTAGCATCACACAGCACTGCAACACATAGCAAGTATTCACATGTATCCACCCCTCCCTTCGACACTGCAGCCTGCACTTATAGCTTACCTAGTCTACATATCGTGAAATCTGTGTGATCACCCTGCTGTCATCTGGGGTTTTGACCCATTAGCCAAAGTATCTCCTCTCCCTGCAACTGACTGATTGGTATAATCTGGAGCACTTGGGCCCAGTATTCCTTCTGAAGCCACAACTACGGCTCTTTCAGTCTCCCTCTCTGCTTCTCCCTTCAGGCACCCACTCTTGTTTGGTTTTGTTAGGCCCTGTCCACACATATACAGATATTTTTGAAAACAGATATTTCCTCTGTATCTTGGCTCACTCCCAAACAGTTTAAAGTCACCTAAATGCCTTCTAAGGTGCATTTTTAAAAACTCCAGTTACATATATGGACATGTAAAACAGAGTATTTGGGATCAGCATGAGCCTGAAACAATAACAACAATGACAGACTATGGGTTTGTTTACATTCTGTTGCTTTCAATTTTTGTCACTTTTGTCATGTCTTGTCAACAAAAGTGTCAACAAAAATGAAGCACAGATTTCATTTTAGTTTTATTATCAAGATCTATTTTTTGCTTATCATCATCTTGTCTTCATCATGGTAAAAAAAAAGGTCAGTGCCGAAACATTTTTGTCACAGTTTCCGTAAACAAAATTAACACTGCACCCAATGTTATTTGGTACATCTTAGCATCTGCAATTTAAAGTTTGCCAGAAACAAGTTTTGGATAATCGAATCAGTTGAACCAGCAGAGGGTGGGACAATTTAGAGAGTTGAATCGTGATTGATGAAGAGAGAAACAAAAAAAAAAAAAACACTTCTGCATGGCCAAGGCATCCATGATTTCTTGAGTTCCTGTGTCCTTATATCTCAGGGAGTCAACAGTGACGAGATCTGTGTACAGGTAACATAGCATGTACAAAGACTTTTGCTACAAGGGAAGAATGTGGTAGACAGCTAATGCCAACGGGTGTTTGCAATCATTTTTGCATTCTTATGTGAATGGAGACATCTTGTGAAATAAAGGTTGTGCAGACAGATTTTTTTCTTTTTTAAACCAAGGAGGATAATCCATCTTTAAAATATCTGTATACGTGTAGACAGAGCCTTGGGTAGTTACCTTTGCTTTACAGCACCTTCTAACACACACATATACACATCACTTAACCTGATCACATACTACTGATTTAATGAATGTTTGCACTTCATACTTGATATAGCACATCTTTAATTTGGTTCTATTGGCACTTTTAATTAGATTTAATTGATGACATCTGGTTTGATTTGTGAAATAATGATTTGTTATGTGATAATCATGGTGTATCTTCCTTTTATTGTGGCCACTTGAGCCAGGTCATAGCACCTGTCATACCCATGAAGATAAACTGAATCACTTTATGTAATGTAAAAAAAAAAAGTCACTTATATTGACAAATCCACAAAGAACTTGCACCCAATTCTACAGTTTTTTCCGCAGTTCTACAAACTGTTTTAGTCTTTAGGGCATATTTCCATTGCATGGGTTTTATGGCAGCATAACTGTTTGAATTCGGTTTCACCTCCTTTCTGGACACAGCAGGAAGCTCCTTTCGGCAAATAAAGCTTTTTGAAAACCACCTACCTACCTGGTACCAAAACCACATGCAAACAAAGTCAGGGATTAGCTGATCAACACCATGAAGCATTTAGCAATGATGTCAGGAGTTGATGGAAAACAAAACAGAGCTAAAAGAAGGGAGAAACATAACTCCAAATGAATGCGAATGTTTCTCCATGTCCACAATGTTTGATTAAGCAGTTTGTTAACATGCTCGTCTCATTAACTTTATAATGTGATAATAGGTTACAGTTAATGCAGTTTAAACAAAGTAGTTTAATTGGTATTAGATCAGAAAAGCTCATACGTCTTTTTTTAGAGCACCTATGTAGGTTGTTTTAAAGGTCAGTGGGGAATAACTAATGTCGTCTTTTAGGCATGACGATATGTTATACGGCAAAGAAAGTAGTTCTTCTCTTGAATTGTGGTGACTTCACCTCTTACCCTTAACGTTAATTAAATCTTATTTTGAGTGAAATAAGTGTTGTCAGGAACCATTGTAAAACTAATAGGTAAACACAATGTCCCTGACCTTATTTGTTTTTTTAGCACTCATCATCACTCATAATTCACAGTGACTTGTAATTTAAAATAACCTCAGATCCACTTATTCCTGAGTTTATCTTCATTTGGTTTCTGTCTAGCTTGAGCTGTTTTCTCTGCCTACCACAAGTCAGTGTTTAATTTATGTCCTTGTAAATTGTTTTCTGTGTCTCTAATTTCTGCATCTGTTCCAGCACCATTTAACTTAATGGGCTTTTCCAGCCAGGCCTCTCATGTCTCTCAAAAACCGTTTTCAAACACATCTGTCTCAGAGCCACGCAGCTTGGTTGGAGGCCTTGGCTTGTTACGAGCTAAAGACAGGACATATAAATTGCAATTACAGAGATTGCATTTCTGTATGTATTTCTGATTGTACCACCTGTTTAGGGAAGGCAGAGGAAATGTAGTTTTATTGTACTGCTGTGGAAAAAAAAACAAGCAAATGTTTTGTACAGATTTTTATCAGCCAGGTCTGTACTGGTGCACTTCCAGGAAATAGCATGGCCTTGCTCTTTGAGCCCATAATTGCAAAAAGCTCCCACCCTCGCCTGACTACTCGTTTTGTGTATTACCAATCTAACAGCCAGCTATTAAGATGAAAGCCGTCAAACTAAAATAATGACAGGCAATTACATAAGTATTACGTCAAAGCTTACTGTAAGAAGTAGTGTGGGTGCCGGCAAACATTTTTTAGTTGTACTAGCTCTAGTGAGGGTTATATTGGTTGGTTCGTCATCTGAGTGCTGCCATTACTGGTAGGACTGCCATTACAATTTGGTAGAAATTTGTGGCCCCCATTGGATGAATCCTGATGAATATGGTGACCCCCTTGACTTTTAATAAAACACCATTGGGTAAGACATAAGCATCTCTGGTTCACATACAGCCCAGTGCCTTTGTTGCATGTCATTCCCAAACTCTTCCTACCCTCATTTCCAGTCATGTACCTACTTTGGAAAATAATAAAGGAAATGAGATTAATTTGTCCAATACCTTGGGTTATTTACAAAAAAAAAAAAAAAAAAAAAAATGTAACTACTGACATTTATCCTTATTTTCCTCTTCTTCCCATGCTGTTTGCTGTAGCTGTACCAACTTTGATGTTCCCAACTAGTGAAACCTGTCACTAACCCAACACGTTTTCACTTACAACTCATCAATTACCAACACTTGGTCCATTGTATCCTCATACAATGGTTCGTATGATATCATAAAGTTACGTTAGTTAGGATTAGGTTAGGGTTAGAAGTAAACTTGCGTAGGTTAGGGTTAGGAAAAGAAACATAGTGACAGTGTACCTTAAAATAACTCAAAGTCACATGTAGAGTTGGGCGGTATCCAAATTTTGTTACCATTAAACCTTCCCCACATTTTCCCAGGGTATACGGTATTACCGTGACTAATTAAAAATCACTTTAAAGGGCTCAGAGGGAGTCACCAAAATGTCGGCTATACCATTCAGAATCATAATAACAAACATTACATAGGCCTAAGAATACTGAAAAAATAACAACAAAACATGTACAACATTAACAACTTTTATTAATAAATATTTAAAAAATGTAAATTTTTTTGTAAAATGTAGTGGATTAACAACTTTGGCTGCGGTGCTGAATATGCACTCTGATGGAGAGCTCGTGGCACAAACGCACAGATACTTTCAGGCAGCCGTCGACATCAGAGGAAACGCCTGGCTCCATCACATTTCCACCTGAGAGGGAGGTCTCCGTCTCCCTGAATAACAGGCTCACGACAACAGGCAGTTATCTCTGCTCCTGCTCGCTCCTGTATGGTGCCGACCGGACCTGCCGCCACATCAGCTTGTCTTTGAAGGAGACTGCCCATAGTCATCTGTTTTTCAGTGGTTCAGGTTGCGCGGCTCCCTCCTCCACTCTGATGGAAACTGGACCTGCTGCTGCTGCTTGCAGAAGTTGTGAAGTTGTGGGATTTTTGGGGACCAACTCGCTTGATGCGCGGCTTGCCATCTTTTCTTCTCTTTCTCACGTCTGAGCTGTCACGTGACGACGTCACATCCAAAAACTTTATAAAATGTCATCTCCCGACAACAGTTATGAGAAACATTATAGCCTATTATTAGTTTTAAATTGTAATAGCATTAAATTAAAAACTCAACCACACATACATAAGTGCTGGACAAACAGTCATTATTTAGACATTAAATAAATTATATTTAATATTATATCAGGCCACTGTAGGCCTATATGGGCGGCAGATTTTTTTAATGACAGTAATAAAACTGATACCATTGCTATTTTTAGATACCACGGGATACCTTATTACCGTATTATCGCCCAGCCCTAGTCACATGGTTCCACACATCGGTCTCCTGGGGGAAAAGTCCTGTGTTTTGTGACCCATTCACCACCACAACCTGTCTTCTTATGTTGACTTGCTTGTTTACTCCCATTAGCACACTGGGCACATGAATCGTAACCTTCCTGAGTTACATGGGCTCTACACAAATTATTGGTGCGTGTTTACCTTGGTTATGTATGAACTGTGTTGCAAAACTTTTCAAGGGTATATATATGAACTCTGCATGAGAACAGGCTGTCAAATCATGACACTTTAGGTAACCCTCTAGCTTCGGTTTTGGACGCTCAGGGATGGTGTGTCAATTTTCACTGGACACATGCATTTTGTCTTTACAATAAAAACTACTGTGTTGACAGAAAATGAACAATTTGTCACCAAAACTACTTTAGGTTTAGGCAACAAAAAGGTTAGGTTCAGAAAAAAGATCAGACTTTGGGTTAAAATAAGTATTTTTGTTATGTAACTTAAGTAAGTTAGTGAGTATGTTACCTGACGTCTGTGACATATGTCATGTGTCATGAATGTCACATGATGTTATATATGTAATACTGTTAATAAAACTCACATAGGACACAAACAGCGGTATCCTGGGTTAGTCTGACCCATCCACCACTCCTCCCACTGCACTTGAACTTTCTTGCTCTTAATGCCATGTCATTGCTGTGGAGGATATACACTGGAGTTAGGTGAAAGCCCAGCACATCTCATAAAGACACTAGAGGGTGCCTCATGCGTTGAAATCTGATGCAGATAGCTACTGACAAAGCTGCCATATTTGACACCCCGAGGATAAGAACAGGCTGCTCTATCTCTATTTCCTGCCCTCAACACTTCCTGTGCATACTGTCCTGCTACCAGTATGCCTAAGAATACCAAAGGTATCACTTGAGGGCTTCAGGGTATGCTGGATTGTTCATGCTTCTGTGTCAGGCAGTATTCTCAGTGCTTGTTAACCTGTGAATATTATTCCTGGGTGTCTGCAGGGTTTGGGGAGGCTTCCTGTTAAAACAACAGTGCATGACAGCTACTCAGGACAAAATTGGAAAACTTTAAGAGTTTATTTCAGGTGAGACACTCAAGGAGAAAGCATTTATGTAGGCACTGGTCAATTTTGAGATTCTGGGCTAGTATGCTTCCATAATATATACATCAACATAACATCCAAAATACACTTTTAGGTGTTTAGATTTCTGTTTTGAGATTAGAAAGGGTATATTTAATAAAATAAAGCCCAATTTGCATAGTTAAACATACCACTTGAGAAAACTTGTGATGGTTGATACATATTTTTTTCATATTCACCTGTAGTGTCTCATATCTTTAAATGCCATTTTCTCAAAATGAGTTCTCTCTCATTCACTACTTCAGTAGCCCTTACATATACTAAATCCAGGGATTTGTTCACATATTATTCATAGCCTGATTTATAAAGCATTTTATTCATGAAAACATGCCTAAAATTGTTCATGTTTTTTAAATCTCTGTTGACAGTATTTTCAGATATATAGAGTGATAACAAGAGATATCCAAAATTCCCTCTGTTATAACCTTTGAATCTACTATGTCAACAAATTGGAATAAAAATTTTAGGCCTTAGCTTTTTTATTTCTGTTGACAATATTTTCAGATTTATGGGGTGATAAAAAGAAATATAAAAAATTCCCTCTGTGAAAACTTTTGACTCTAATATATCAACAAAATGATGCAAGATTTTGTTCAGATTTTTTTCTGGAAGTATATGCAAATTAGCACATGTTTAATCAGATAATGCATCATTTGCATGTTTAAACATTACATTTCTGAAAACTTGTAATACACAATATACTCAGCTTAATGTGGGTAACCAACTGGGGAAGTTTCATGGTGATAACTATATGTTACAAATTGCACCCCATTTACCTCGGATGACCTCTTAGTTTGGAGATATTAGTGTGGTACATATCAGATAAGCAAACAACAACCTTCACAACACTTCCTTCTTATAAATTCTGCAGCAGTTTGTGCTCACTGTTTCTATTAGATTATGTACAAATAAATAAAATATAAACAACCTTACCAGAGAGACAGATTTACAAGCAGCTGCTGCTCCTTCTGTCTTTGCCAAGTAGACCTGAGTGGAATATTTAAATAAAAGAGCCCTTAAAGGGACATTCCAATCAATTTAACAGTTCCCCTGCTTGTGTTTACTCCACTGAATAAGAAACACTGTCCTTTGTGAAACCGTACCTCCTTGTGTGTACTGGCTTCCCTGATGGAAATGACACCTTCAGACCCCAGCCGTCTCTCTCTGTGAGCAAAATGCAGCTTTAATTTTAATATCATCTCCAAAGTAGACAATGACACTTATGTTCATAAAATGATCTGGGACCCATTCGGGCCACTGCTGTATTTCAATATAATACATTTTATTCCCTGTGGAGCTGCATTTCACTCTGACACATTCTTTCTCATTTGCAGCTACACGAGACAGTCCCAGTGCCCAGGGCGGACAATGAAGTGTTTCCAGAAGTGAGTCAGGTGGACATTTGTGGCCACAAGTAAACACACGAGATGAGTGACAGACCTCAGCCCGTCTGCCTCCAGTCAAGCACATGCACATACTCGCAGTCTGAAGCAATGAGCGCCTGGCAGGTGCAGGTTACTCCCAGTGGTGTTTGTCAAGCTATTTGCATGTCCTGGAGGATTCCTCAATCCATCACAGCAGGAGAGTCTGGCCTCCGCTGAGCTCCGGAAGGACGTCTGCATGTCACCACATAATTGGATCCTTCAAATAAAAAAAGTTAATCCTCTTTTTTTTTACTCTTTGGGGTAACCCAAACACCTGCAGTGAATGAATATCATGTCAAGGTGTGTTCATCCTCAAAGGATTTTACAGTGAGTGTTTTAAAACATTCAGTTTCTCATTTTTTATTTCATGCACTGGGATTTGGTGAATATATTAACCCACAGGTCACTGCTGAATACAAATTCACTGTGTATGTGGTATTTGTGGTGTCTGTACTCTGCTCACTGGACACAAATGCACTCAGTGTAAGGCTATCTGACCACATTCCTCCAAGGACAAATATGAGGAATGATAAAAGGCACTAAGGAGAAAACAGCTATAGTAAGCAGTGCAATATAATTCATAGTGCCATCACACAAGGCTCAAGAAAAGATGTAGACTTACTGCAGACATGTAGAAAACAAAGTGACTGCCAGCAGGAGATTTTGCAGAGTGCAGTGTGAGGCTGAGACATCTGGAGACGATTACAGCTCTTATTGATAATCTGTTATTTTCAGTCACACCACAGAACATAAAGAAAGCTTTCATATATGAAGTTTATATTTTAGGATAAACTGGATTTTTATTAAAGGTTAAATCCAGGTTTGAGAGACTTGGCTGTACTGTAGCTATGCGTGAGCTGTCTAGGTTTTTAAAAATATGACACAGGAGTTGTGGGATGTGGTGAGAAACTCAATAAGGAAATGGACTTTATTCAAGGAGGAACTTTCAGTAAGTGAAAACTGCCTTTTCAAACTAATTCTTTTTACATTTGCTTATTGGGAATACACTAGTGGTGTGTGGGTCGACCCACAGCCCGCAGGTTGGGTGGTTGAGGTAGGCTTCTTAATAAATATTGCAGGTTTCAAGCAGGGTGGGTCACGAAGTGACAAAGCAGTGTTCTGAATAAGTTAATATAACTAACAGAAATATTGTACAAGAATCCATCTTCCACTTTCTCTTCCCCTTCTCTGTCTCTTTCACACAACAAGTAGCTTTATCATCAGCACTGCTGCGCTTAGGATTTCCATTTTCTGGCTTTTGACCAGGATAATCTGTTGAAGTCTGACATATTTAAATCTCTCCAGTCATAATATCCAGGACAAATATTTCCCTCTAGGCCTAACACTGTGTCCTAACAGCAAGCGCCTCTCTGTTCACAGTGAATACATTAATTATGTACCCCTGTAACGTTATGTAAACAAGCCACAGTAGCTATCAGCTGTGCACTTATGTAAACCAACCATGTGGGATATTAGCTGTGCCTTGAGATCATATACTTAAAGCCACAGTGTGTAGGAATTTTCCCATCTAACGTTGAAATCACATATTGCATTCAAACAGATGGCGCACTCTAGCGCCTCACTGTTTCAAACACGTATTGCAACAACTGTAGCCGCTGTGCACCAAAAAGCTATGATAACACTGATGAAACCATGTCATCCGATACTACATGGAGTATTAATTCAGGCTCCTACACAGACACACGCGATGCGAGTTGACAAACCCCCTCCTCACCATGCTGGCTGTGTTTACAACGTAGGACTGTTAAAATTAAATTGAAACAGCTGATAGTGGCCAGCAGCACTACTGCCGCATAACAAAGTCCCACTCTTTGAGCATAATGCAGGATCATGTATTATGCAGCATCACGGGAGACACAATCCTTGTCGCCAAGAAAGTGCAAAAGGGAATCAAAAAGGTATTATTATCATCTTTACCCAGCAATTGTCATTACATATCTGTATATGACAAAACTACATAAGAAAAAAGGATTTTTTTTTAGTTTAACTATTATAGTTAGATTTTTTTTTTTAACGGTTATGTAGAATAAGTATATAATTTTGTTATAGACTGATACTATTTTACAAAAACAGAAAACCATCATGGAGATAGGTTTGCCTCTTTGAGGGCATATTTAGGAAATCCCACCATTTTTGATTTGACGTGAGTTCTTCTTTGTATACAGGCCTATTTCCAGGTGGCAATTGGGCCCCTCCACCCCACGGGCCCCAGTGAAACAACATTGCCCACACTGTCCATATTTACACCCCTGAGCTAAATGGAATTTAGATGTCATTAATTTGATTATTTACACATGTGCTTTTCCTACTGTGACAAGTAAAAAATGTGCATTGGTACTTTGAGTATGGTGGCCTTTGGTACGTCTCAGGTCAACTACAACCTGAGCAGAGGTCTAATCATCAAATATAACTAAAAACGCCTGAGCTACTGTGTGGGATTTTGTCTTGAGGCCATTCTTTGTTTGACAACCTAATACGTTTCCAGAGATGAGATAAACTTACATAAAAGTAATCCTTGTGTGCAAAAACCTCTTCAGACCATTTTCAATACTCAGTTTCAAATGTTTATTCAACTTTGATTACAAGCTGACGTCAGATCGTGATAGATTTCTTTATCTGGGGTCCAAACTCCAGCAACACTTCTTGTTGCTGTTTGGACATATTGCATTTTGTATGTAGTACAACTATAAAGTAAAGTTGTTGTTTTAAGAACTTCAAGTGTTGCTGGACTTTCAGCCCATTTTGTCTCATTTTCCTTCATGCACCACCTACCCCAAGGCAGGTGAAGTTGTGCCAGAAATCATCACCCTGTTTCTACAGATTTCTTTATCAGGTCATCTGCTTCTGGCATGCTACTGCAAATGTGTCATTATATACACTGGGTGCCATGCCATTGTTCCAACGGCCAAAACTTTTTTAAAGACCCATTAGTCCCAAAAATGTTCCATTGGTCCAAAGTCCTATTTCTCTTAAAGTATACACTCCCTGCAGTTAATCTCAGTTTCCCAGCAACGTTTGAGCAACCAATTCTGGGTGTTTTTACTGACCCTTTGCTTTGTTCCTGGCAGCATTTGAGCAACCAAATCCAAATGTTTGCCACCAACCTGCCCTTCCTTTTCCAACGATTTTTGTGCTGCCAAGTGGTTTTTGTGCCCAAACCTTATGAAACCTTCATCACAGCATCGTTGAGAAACGTAATATATCCAGGTTTCACAGAAATGCACAATGCAAACATTTATTTCTGGTGATTGGGTTGTCTTAGTGCAGAGAGTTTATATTTTCAAATAACTGGGACTTCAGAACAATGGGGGTTGTTAGAGAAATGGGTTTTCAATCCAGTAGGACTTTTTGGACTAATGGGTTGTGAGCGCCACTTAGGCACAAAGTAATATGTGATTAAGTGTTTCTTTTGTCAAGTATATGCAATATGTTCTGCCTATATTTAGGTTCATGCAACAGTTAAACAGTATATGGACAGGTTATATGCATTTTAAGATTTATAGGTTAAAGGTTTGCAATTTTTGTGTTCTGATGCTAAATGCAGTAAAGTATATTGTTTTGTTGCTTTACGACAGTTAATTGGGCTTTAGGGCAACTTGCCACACGTGCGCAGTGAGGACAACCATGTGTGCAGCTAGGGTGTAGAGGAATCTGCATAAGCGTGAATTGAAATAAGTTTTTGACCCTGTATAACGTGCATAACGTATGTAGTAGCGTTCACAGACAGCAGGTGACAACGTGTACAGTTTTGGACTGCTTTATACTGGTATTGGACGAGGTTTTTTGTGCGTCTTCAAATAAAGCGGCATCAGCGTTTTCCCTGTCTCCTGTGGACTACTTGTGAGTAACATTGGGTTTCTCAAGAAGAGTGGATTAATTAATTGAACACGAGTCAGAACTAAAACAACCTACACCGCTACATATAGCTACATGCTCATGTCAGGGAAACATTCAATCTTGGTTACTGATATTGTTATTCTTTCTTCAATTTTGGATCATATTCCTGCTGAAATATGTCCAGTAGTGTTCAGATGCTTTTACTGGTGATTATTCACAGTTCCAGCACAATATGAGAAAAATTGAAGCATTTAAACATGTTCTAATAGAAACCCAAACTACAATATAATAATAATCACAATATGTCCTCTTTAATATTTTTTTAATGAAGACATTTTAGGAAAGCTTAACACTCTAAGTAACTCTAACTCTAACTAATTGGTCATGTTTTCTCATCGGTCTCATCTGTTGTTTGATTGCTGCCAAGGACACTCTTGTAAAAGATTCATAATCTCAGTAAGGCTATTCTGGATAAATCAAATTTAAATTTTTCATTTATGTGCCCTGTAAATAAAGCACCCAACAGTGACACCAAATCTCAAAATGTTCAAAATGAACAGTGAACAGTGTTGACTTAGGGCACAAGTATACTGGCAGCGTGGCCAAACGTACGCGAACATAGTGTGCTGCGCCTGTGTGTATACTTGCTGCAGCACGGTCATTTGTCAACGCAGCCAAAATGCCTGATACTGGTGGTCTCCGCTAGGGGCAGACCATAGCACTCAGACACAGAGGTCACGAAAAGCGAAGAAGGCCGGGAAATTGTATTTCCGGATGTAGTAGGCTCTACACAAACATGGATACTCTCAGTGAAGAGGAGATTATGATTTTATGTCTTTTAAGATCTCGGCAGAGGAAAAGGCGTCGTCTCCGCCGCCATCAGAGATGGTATGTGCGGCCCCTAAACCACGGTTCACGGTCTCTAGAGGTCTACTTCGCATGAGCGCCTCTAGTGTTCATGTCAATATTGCATCCTACGCAAAATACGCATGACAGCCATGATGCATATGCGCACACGTTGTCTGCAGGAAGTATACTTCTCCTCTTAGAAAACAACATCAGCCTATAATCTGTTGTTGTTGGTGAGGATGCGCATCCTAAGCATTTAGATGAGAGCAGCAAAACACCAAACAGGACTGCTAAATCTGAATTGGCAGAGAACAGGCAGCAATGTGCTTTGGGCTGCACGCTCTCTGGCTCTGGCTATTGATCCCTGTAAAGGAATGGATGAGGCAGCCTCCAGTCCTAATTGGCTCATCATTACCGAATCATGGACGTGCACACACATCGACACACACACTCTATTCAATCACTCATAGTATAGCCAAGGCTCTATGGGCCACTACCAAGATTATCAATCATGTGGAAGGAATACCGTAATTATTTTGGATGAAAGGGGACTGAACATTAGAAGGCTGAGCTGACAAGCTCCAGTAACAATCCCTCTACACTTATTCCTTTCTTTACGCCAGCTCCCCCAAAGGGTTACTAAAAGTCACATCTGTGATTTAAAGATTGTCTGTGGCAAATATCTATTGACATTATGAATAAAGACATTTTAATTGTTCTCTCAGCAAGAACCAGTCCCATAAAACAGCAGGAAGTGGCTCTTCAGACACACGACTGCTCACTTGTCCCTCATAAATGTCATCTACAGTCACCAGTCTTGATGAATTGTGTGGAACGTCTCAGGGAATTTTCTGTTTATCCACCATTTATATTTCATGTTGCCTCACTTTCCCAAATTTAATGCTTTCCATTTCTTTATTTGTGCTTCATGGATGAATTACTGAACGAGCCTACCAGACACAGGCCCAGCATGTCCAAAGTGTCAGGTTAGCCCCCTGGCGTTTGCTTGCAAAACGTCACTCAAATTAAGTTGTACAGACTAGGGAGCGACTCAAAAGGAACACAGAGAGACACAGAAAGTCAGCAAAGAGTTGCAAAGGAGATACAAAATGACTACAGAGCAACACAAAACGAACCAAGTACAGCACAAGAAAAGACAGAAAGACACAAAATTTAAAAATCCTGAAAGAGACACAAAGTCACCTCAGTAAGACGTACAGTTACCTAAAAGAGACCTAAACTACTACAACAAGACCAAACAACCACAAGGAGACACAAAATGACCACAAAGAAACACAGAAATACAGCAAAGGAACTGCAAAGAGATACAAAGCAACCGCATGAAAGACATGAAAAGACACCAAAAAGATTCAATTATACCTCAAAGAGACACAAAATTACCTCAATAAGACATAGGATGCATTCAGACTGGCACTAATTGGTCCACTTAAAGTGAACCCTGGTCCACTTCCACAGATAGGTCGGTTCGTTGGGAGTGGTGTGAACGCTCATTCGAACTCTGGTGTGGACCAAACGAGCGAACCCTGGTCCGCTTGAAAACTGGGGGTCTCGGTTCCCTTGTAAGTGAACCCTGGCATGTTCGCTTACAGTGGGAAATGCAAACAGACTATCCAGCGAACCAAAGAGAGAAAGTGAACCAAAGAGAGGAAGTGATGTAGAGTGTAGTGCATTTGTGGTAGATTTAAAAAAAAAACAAAGCCAACAGCACAAACCAGGAGAAGCAGAAGAAGAGGTAAAAAAAAAAAAAGTCTTTCTTCCTGGTCAGTGGTTGTTTTGTGCAATACCCCCACTGAAATTCTGCAAAAAGATGCAAAGGAACTGCAAAGAGACACAAAGCAAGCATGAGGAGACACAAAATGGCTACAAAGAAACACAAAATGACCAAGAAAGACACAAATAAGACACAGAAATACCTCAAAGAGACACAAGACTACCTCAGTAAGACACACAGCTACCTCAAAGAGACACAAACAACTCCAAGAAGACACAAAACAACCAAAAGGAAACACAAAATTGTCTTAAAGAGACACAAAGAGAACAAACAAACAAGGAGACCCAAAATGACTACAAACAGACACAACATGACCAAAAAAGACACACAATTACCTTAAAAAAAAACAACCCAAATTTGCTCAGAGACCCAAATTCAATTCAATTCAATTCAATTTTATTTATAAAACCCAATATCACAAATCACAATTTGCCTCAGAGGGCTTTACAGCATACGGCATCACTCTGTCCTTGGACCCTCACAGCGGATAAGGTCAACTACGCAAAAGACACAAAAAAAAGACACAAAGGCACAAAAATGACTCAAAAATACATCAAAGAGAGAAAAATTCCTCGGTAAGATGCACAGTTACCTCAGAGACCTAAACAACTACAACCCAGCACCAAACAATTACATGGAGACACAACATGACTAAAAAGGCCACAATTTTACCTGAAACAAACACCAAATAACCACAAACAGACCCAAATGACTACAAAAAACCCACATAAGACAACAAGGAGACACAAAATCACAAAAACGATATATAATGACTACATAGACATGCAAGACCACCACAAAGTCTGTGTGTGTTGCTCCCATGTAGGGGAAGTAATAGGGCCCCTTGCATATCTATGCCAATGGCCAATTGTCTCATAATTCACCCACGCTCTGCTTCCACCTTCATATTTCTCCTCCATCCTCACTTCACCTCCAATTTCTATGTTCCACTCCCTTAGTCATACATTTTCTTCAACGACAGGGATGTTGAGCAGACATCCAGTAGCAGGTGTTTTTATCATTGCATTATTATATTTGGATTCTTTTTTGACAGGTTGCAGCACTGTGAAAAGTCAGGATGACATGTTCCAGACCTGTAATCTGGTTGCAGTGTCTATCTGCATTAGTTGTACTTGCCTGTTTCCTTTCTGGGTCACATACCATACTATATAGCCACATTTGGCCTCAGCTGCCTTGCATTGTTGATCTTAATTCCTTTAGAAGTATCAAAATGAGTCTCCCTCCTTCAGCCTCCTTTTCAAAACCTCTGTCTCTTGGAAGACTAGCAGAATTCCACACGCAGAGCACACCTGCAACCACTGGCAAAGCCCGCTCAGGAATTTGAATGTTGATGTGATTACAGCAAGTCTGTGGTTATTTAGTGGTGCCAACGCTAGTAAATATCCTTTTATCTATTCTAGTAAATTTATCCCAAAGAGTAATGACTTATCTTTACTGAGAACTCAATGATGGATACTCTGCACTGCCTCCATAACATTATGGCTTCTGGCTATGAAGCCCAGGTGATGGCAAGATGCACTCACTCAGCAGACTTTTGTGTTCCAGAGAAACCATCAGTAGTCATCAGTGTGACACAGTTCTCCGTCAAGGAGAGATTCCACAAAGCTCCAAAACACATTTATTTTTCAAAGAAAACAGAACCATGTGAATTATTATTTTTTTAACAAGAACTGAAAACTTTAACAACCTTTTTATAATCAGCTTTACATCTGTAGCACCCTTGTTTACGTTGTTAGGTTCAGAAATACTTTACAGACCTCTCTGTGTTAGGACAGCTGCGGTTTTTCATATACCAATAACTGCAAGGCTTCTACATCTGGATGCAAATGTTAGCACTTTGCAAACTTGTACCTGCCAACACCCGCAAAGCTCAGTACCGTAACTGATCTGTTACCTACACCCAAAGTCATGTGGGCCTGCCCTGTAACGGCATTCTGCATAACGTATTGTTCCATTTGGATGTGCAAAGCACTCAATCAGCTTCCATTTGTTGATTTAATGCATAATGGCACAAGATAACCCATTTTGCGGTAATCATGTGTCCACATCTCCAAAATAATTGTCCCAAGGCAGAACATAGGCCCCCTTTTTTTAGGGTGCAGAACATAGAGGGGAACATAGAACCCTTTTTCCGGAATAGGGTCTTATGTTCCCTGGGTCCAATGTTCCCCCCAAAATGCGAAAGAAAAACACACTCAGGCGCTGGCAATGCTCCCCAAGAGTCACACATATTTAGAAAGGGCTCATTTTCTCCACTATAATTGCAGAATTCCATGACAAATGCAGGGCTTCCATGATTTAATTCCAGCATTTTCCCGCATAGTTTAATGTTGCATATAAGATATAGCCCACGTGACACACATATCCAAATACTATAATATAGGTTATTCTCGGTTATAATTGGCTATCAGTTTTACGTGAATCAATGGAGAAGCTTGATGCCTTCGTAATGAAATGAAATCAAGTTTAATTAATAGGCCATCACACACATAGCCTATACACACCGCATAGGAATTCGACAATTATAGTGGAGAAAATGAGCCCGTTCTAAATATATGTCAATCTTGGGGAGCTTTGGCTGCGCCTTTGGGCATTGAATCATGCGATCACATGAGGTAAGTGTGTTTCAGGGGGGAACATTGGACCCATTGGGCTGTTGTTTTCAGGCAGTTGTGTTTTTTTAAGGGCAGCACAACAAGCTGCCAACACAACATTGACATGTGATCATATCATAAAGGTAATATGACAAGCATGTTTACAAATGTTGCCTATCTACACATCCTGCAGACACAAAGCCACACTAGCAACATTAGCATTCACTAAGCAAGTCATGTGAAGTGGATGTAGCAGAGCTTGTGAGCTGTTAACAGCTGTTAAATGGGATCTATGAGCAGTGCGGGACCTAACCCTCATTCTGCTTCTCACTTGATTTGATAATAAACACAAAATTAGAAAGTAAACAAAGTCATAAGAAAATTTCTGATTTTGTCTGTGCTTTACTCTGGAAGTGAGCAAGGCTCAGAGTTGTTTACTTCACATTTATATGCATTTATAGTTGTGGTCCTGATGAAGCAAAGTGCTACTAAGTGTTTAGCTGAGTATTAAACAAAAAATGTTTTCAGCATTAACTTTGATTGTTGCTTATTTAGCTGTGATTATTCAGAGTTATAGAGAAATGCTTAAGTTTTGAAACAAAGTTTTCAGGGCTTTAATGATAAAATTCATATTAGTGCAGCTTTCAGTCCGAACTTTGGCACCTTTTGACTACTTCTTTGCAAACAGAAACTACTTCACTCCATTGGATGATCAAAAAATTTAGTGATGAATCAGTATATATGATGATCTCAGGCCCAGTATGGCTCTCTCAATCTGCTATAGCAGGCGCTGTGATAAACTGATATGTAAAATAGGATCTGAAGTCTCCAGCTCAGCTCTGGTTATCTGAACAAACAGCTGATTTTTGTTGGCATTGTTTACACTATGAGAGCAGTTACCATAACAGAGATATGTTAATGAAGTTATGCATATGTAAAAGTCACCCTAATTATGCAGGACTGAGGAAGATAAGTGTGTGCTGGATTTTTCAGAAAAGCAGAGAAAGAAAAAAAATGATTCCCAAGCAGTGACACAAAAGTGGAAAATACATAGCAGGTTATTCATTAAACTCATTAGCACCATTGTGTATATGTTATGTGTCTTCTAACCAGACTGACTATTTCATGTAGAGCTGGCACTATATAACATTGTTTTGCATTGCATTGTTTTGCAAGTCAAAAGTAAGTCCCAAGGCAAGACAGGCAAGTTTCAAGTCCTAAACTAGTCAGAATGTGCTCTTCACCAAATGCCAATATTACATTTTGCTTTCTAATATGTGTACTTATTTGTTAAAACTAGTTTTCCAAAAATTTCCTAATGTTAGCTAAGCATTAACTTGCTAATTATGTTAATATTTGCCGCGACTTACACTGTGCAGCTTCAAATTTTGAACAAAGTCGGAAGTTGTTGCATCTTCGACTATAATGTTCAACCCCCACATTGTGCATACTGCAGTTTATTTTGTGATGACCACTGCATAGTTTTTGTACACAAGCAATATTATCTTTTGTGTCATTTTTTCAACTGCCGCTCAGTGATGTTAGTTCTTTGTGGCTCTCTTCTGCAACTTGATTGGACGCTGCCAAATTGGTTTAAACAAGTGGATCATTTGGGGACCACAGTGTCGACTTACTGGGAATAAATACGGCTATATGGCCCAATGATAGACAACTTTTTAGTAATATTAACTTTTTCTGCACCTTCTTCTTTTATTAACAAATTAAAAAGCAAACAAGACAACAAAAATCCCACACTGAGCAGTAGCAGCAGTCTCCACACCAGAGGCCTCTCTCCCTTGCTGCTGGCACAGGAGCTCTAAAGCACCTCCTCCATACCAGCTGCACCTCCTTAAGTAATGCAGCACACATGGGCAGATCTACGATGGAGGGAAAAGGGACAGCAGCACAGAACACACACAACCGTAACACCCTTAAAACAATTCTAACCTAGTAGAAAACTGAGTTCTGTAAAGTTATTTTACTCCCAGTGTTATTTTATGGATTATTTATTTCATTCCAGCACATTTTGTTTTATGTTTGCCAATCAAGGTGTCAATCACAGGTATCCTACCTATACTTGATTCTTATTGGTTCAATCAGCCAATGAAGACTTCTGATTGGAGTGGACAGTCAAGTCCCACCCTCTTCACGTAGCAGTCCGTCAGTCAGCGACGACAGGAGCAGACGAAACAGACATATTGCTAAATGAGTTGATAACTAGCAAAATTAAAACTAGTTTTAATAGTTTGTATAAATTTAAGCAGAAGTCTGAGAGTGAAGTGACCGACCGGATCCACGGACCTGTGCGCCAGGAGTTTTAACATCTTTTGGCAGCGTTTTGGTGAGTTGAGCCGAGCTAAGCTAATGTGGCTAACTGCAGCTAACAATGGTAGCAGGAGGTCCTGCGCTGCAGAAAGTTTGTTGCTAATATGTGAACTTGACTTTCCACACTCTGCTATGATATGAAGAGTGTTAAAGCAGCATAATTTTTGCATTGGTAACCAGATAGAAAAATATACAATATGAGCAATAAGTCAATTATGTTCTGTTGGTGTTGGATTAATTAATTTTTGTATTCTTTTTATGTTATACTGAGAACACTTGCAGCATAGCTCTCCTGTTATGCACCGCCAGTGCTAATAATATGTAGTATGGTTAAGAAAAACTACTGTGTGATGTGTAACATCAATGCTGACGTGCTGTCATTCAGCTCATGATTGAAAAAAGATACATACATGTCTATTTCATGGATAAAATGTCAATAATCATAATTTAATGTGTAAATTGTGAAATAATCAGAATTCATGGTTAAAAAGCTAAAAAGATAAGTTGCGTTAAAAGGGATGAAATATTTCATGAGAAATGCTGAACAGTAATTCATGAAGTTAATCACTATTGTGTTACAGTAGTGTTTGAAGAATTTTGATGTGATTTTGTTATGGTCATAAGAGACAGGAACCCAGACATAACCCAGAGAGTAATAGCCTTGTTTCTGCACAGGCTAGGTTTTTGAGATTCCCTGGAGAAAACCCCTAGATTTGGATGTGGATTCAGATTCTCCTTGACAAAGGCGATGGTGAGCCAACTGTGAAAATGAGCATCTCCTTATCCGAGGAGCTGGAGTGACATCACCCTCGCCCCAAGGAGGAAACCCCCCTTCTCGTCTTTTCCCCTTTCACCCCTGTGGTAGGAAAGACACTTGTCTTTATCTGGACACATTTCCCCCACCAATACAACATGCTAATGTTATTAGCACAAGTCTGTGGCATTTTACATTGTATAAATTACCCTAGCGTCATACTCCCTGTGATCCACCCTCTGATCCACCCTCTTATTAAAGTCTCATGTACCCACACAGATCAGGTTCTTTGTGCCCAACAGACTATTTACTCACAGCCTCTCACCCTTAACCAGAGCTAGAGCAAGTACCTTCTGCCTGAACATTTTAGTAAGTAGCTACCAAAAAAAAAAAAAAGATTGATTGGGAGTTCAACCTGGAAACTGACTATAAAGCGCTGCAATGGCTGGATCAGATGACAGATACCAACAGTCGTATCACTTGCTGGTTCCTGTCCCTTTAACCTTATCGGTTTTCCACCCATTACCGACCAGGAAAGCAGAGCGCGGTGGCTGACTTCTTCCTCACTAAGGTGAAAAGGGAACACACACATGCATGTTGACCAGGGCCAGAGTGGGGCTCATTTTCAGCCCTGGAGTTTCATGCCTCAGACCGGCCCACTTTAGGTCACGACCTATTATAACCTTATATGTTAAGTCTACAATAGCGCACTGTTTTCTAAAGCCTTGTAATTCAGTGTATTTAAAAGTAAGGGTTGCTTCACAGTGTCGATTTATTTCAACATGAGTGCACAGCTCCAACATTATTCTTAACAACACAACATCCTTTTCAACAATATCAGAGTTCACAGATATCTAAACCGTAAAAATGAAATAAGAGTAAATAAAAATATTAAATTTGAAAAAATAAAATAAAAAGTGTTGCACTCTCTAATAACTTATATCTCTTTTTCCGCTGCGATGAATCAGTTCCATCACAACTTAGATTTCACAAATATTAGAACACGAGTTAAAGGTCAAATTTCCAACACTATTCTTTACATCAGATGTCCTTTTCTGCAGTATCAAATATCAAGCAAATTAGTGTCCACAGATATCTAATCCTTAAACATGAATAAAGAATAAAACTAGAAAAGCACTGGTAGGTGATATTCCTTCCCCCTCTTCATCACATTTTGCAGCCTGCATCACAATGAGGTTATTTGCATCACTGTCATTATTAAGTTATATATGCCTTCAGCATGGAGACACTGGTGTATTTATTTTGTTTTTGTTTCGTACTAACATAGAATATAATATGTTTTTTTTTAATTTTTCACTTTCTTTTTTTCCAACACAGGACATTAATTTCAACTTTAGAATTACAACAATATTTAGCAAGTAGAACTAGACATACTTTCCGGCCATCAGATGGCGCTATTTTCACTGTCATTAGAAATTGGAATTGCTGCTGAGGCTGTCAGACGATAGGCTTTTTTATTATTTTATCCTCTTTGCTCCAACTGATCACCATCAAAATTTTATCAACTGTCCCTTGTCCCATTATCCACCTTTCCTGAAAATTTTATCAAAATCCGCTCATAGCTTTTTGAGTTATTTTGCAGACAAATAAACAGACAGACAGACCAACGCCGGCGAAAATATAACCTCCTTGGCGGAGGTAATAAGTATTGCAGTGTTCTCTGCAAGTTTGTAATTCACAGTATAACATAACTTTCTAATGATGCCATGATCTTTTTTTCCTCTGCATAAGAGTAGTTTCAAAGAAAGATGGCCAACCCTAAAACGCTAATAAATGCCTGAGCAGTGCGCTGCTCTCTGTGACTTTGTTTATTACAGTAATAATAACGTTATGTTATATGTTACAACACCCCACAATTCATTCACTTGATAATTAATTCACTTAAACAGTGGTTTGCAGGCAAAGTTGTATTTTGTTCAACATCTTAATTTACCCTTTTAATCGTCCTCATTTGTTGTTTCAAACGGCGAGCTCGATTTAGTGAAAAAGTTGTCAATTTTTGCATATTTGGCTGCGTCTGTTTCCAGTGCTTTCCTCTTTTTAATGCTAACATTTTCTCTGCCACCCTTGCTCTTTCTATTTTCCATTTTGCAAACATCACTGACCGTGTGCGATGACTCAACACCGGCCCAATTAAAAAAAAAAAAAAGAAGAACACTGGCCCTCGCAGCACAAACGTCCGACCGGCCCACCAGGAGCTGTCTTGGTCCTCCCGATTAGCCACTCTGGGCCTGATGTTGACTGTAAAGTTTGACAATACAGAGTATTGCAGGAAGTTTATTTGTGTTGTAGTACTTTTATTTTTTAAAACCCTTGCTTATTCCTCCCTCTTCGAGGTCTACTTCCCAGGGGGCATGTTTTCATGGAGTGCACACATGAGAATGCAGCCACAGCACTCCAGCAGCTGTTAATTACCTTGTCAGGCTGAGTTGAAGGATCAGGGAAGAAAGAGGAGATATTTTGGCTTATGTTAGGTATTTTCGGTAATCTGTATTATTACTTAAACGTGCAATATGTAATTTTCTGCTGCCAGAGGTCTCAAACCAAAACAATAACAGAAGACGGAGTTGGATGACGTCAAGAAGTAGCGTGGGATCATGAGAGTTGTAGTTATATAACAGATACAGATCTAACGTTCCTCACTCTGTGTAACTGAAACCGCCCGATGCAGGTTTTTTGGCAGAGTGAGCTTCAGTAGCAGAGAAATGCTCCTGGACGAGATATATTACTGAAGTTGTATTCACTTTATGTTTCACTTTATGCAAATGGGTCCATTGGCCGGTGTAGCAGCCCGAGCTGATCTGGTACCTACACCGGATCGTCAAACTCTGATCTGACTATCAGTAGTAACGTTACTTAGGCTGACCAAACGTCCTCTTTTGCCCGGACATGTCCACTTTTCACGTCCTGTCCGGGGTGTCTGTTTTTTTTAAATAAACTGATTATAATGTCCTAACCTCAGTTATTTACTCTCTATTCAGAAATGCTACTTACTTTTGCTGGTTAGCAATCTGCTAGTTATTTGAGCAAACTGCTAGTTACTTCGTTTTACAGTTAGCGATGGCTTCTCCCTCTCTGCTGCTCTCTTGCTCAGTGCGTCTTATGTTTAGCTATTCCTCTGCCTCTTTTATAAATAAATGCAGTTCATTTACCGGCATCAGCTCAGCATTATTGTAAATTCTTCTGGGATTGCTTGGTTGACCCGTACGTTTCCGTTTTACCGGCTTGTTTACCGGGACAGCTTCGGTGTCAGAAGGTGCAGCAACCGTCAGTGCATAACCATGATCCATGACGAGTTAGCTTAGCCTAGCAACAGTAATGTTCATTCTCTGATGTCTCAGCCGGTCTGCTTCTTCTTCTCCCCCTTCATTTAATATCTATGGTGACTGGAGTTATGCCGCCATTGCAACCTAATGACACGGTCCGTTACTGTTACTAATATTTCATATTTATCGGGGTTTGAAAAAGTTTTTAGAAATTTTTATGTGGAAAAACTACATATTATATCTTTAAGTCCTTTGCAATGTGTATGTCAAGTATACATAATATTAAATTGTAAATATATGTTTAAAGTTAGTGTGGGAGTGTCACAGTGATTTCACAGATGTGGGTGGAGACTCAGGGTAGAAAAGCCAGGTGAGAGATCATTGTGGAGTGTGAGAAGGAGGGGGGAAGGTTGAGTGTCTCCTCTGCTCTGCTGCTGCAATCACTGGAATCAGCTGCACCTGTGCAACTCCTTTACCACCCAGCAGTGTCCTGCATGTTTGGTGAGAGATGTGGGACTTTTTGTACTCTGTGTATGGACTCCAGTAGAAACCAGAGCTCTGGAACCAAAAACCCCTGTTTGTCTCGTGCGCTTCATTCCTCCATCATGCTCTGCACCTTCATGCCACTGGGTTCTTCCTGTTTGTTGAGATTTACTACCATCCAAACACCTGGTAACAATAAAAAGGTGCAGCAAGCATTTTTTTTTTACTAGTGGCATTCAATTAAAGAGGTAAGAGCAGCCTCCTCCAATATGAAAGAGGCTCTCATTTTTCTTGAAATCTGATTGGTTCAGCCGCAGTCATCAGTCATTACTCATAGCAGACCAGGCTAGTTTGACCGACAGAAAACATGGATAAAGCCGTAAAAAAAGTGCCGTGGAAAAAACTAAAGTAAAAAAACTTAAATCTTCACAAGAAGAGGCAGCAGTGTTCCAAAATAACCGACCTGTTTGGCTGCGGCGTTGGTCGTTTTTAGTAGTATTAAGTGGGATTTTTTTGTTGTAGTAATAAGTTGACTAAAAGGGCAGACAGTTATATTGTGCATAATATTAGATGCATTAGGATGGAGTCATATGCTCTTATTTTAAGTTGAATAATAAGCACATGGCCATTTGTGGCCAGTTCATTATTGCATTTATTTTATAGTCTGGAATTAAACAATAACTGCTGACTTTCTTATGCAGTTGATTCTGAGGGCAGCGTTTATGTAGTGTGTACAAGCATTAGGATTATAGGTAGAAACGTGTGGGCCGGTGTGCCGGAATGTCCCGGGCTGAATTTGTGTCCCAGTCCGCCCCTGGTCTCGTCTCTTATACAACATATGTGAACATGTAAAGATACTTTATTTGCACTTAGTTACTGTATACATTCATACTTTGTGCAATCTTGTAATTCTGCATGTGACCACCACTAGAGTGAATCTAAAAGAAATCAGATATGACCCTTTGGAAACTCATTTTTCCACCAAAACAATCGAGGAGCATAACCCCGGGACCCCCAAGCAGGTGCTGGGTCTCGTATCCTTCTCACCTTTTTCACCCATGACCCATTTTCATGCCTGATTTTAAACATGACAAGAATCCACACAAGTAGGTAGAAACTGTTAATCTGGACAGCTAATTCCGTTTATGATTAAAAAGCAAACTATGACAACCTCAGCCCATAATATCATACCAACTAGAGCCCTGCACGGGACTGTTTTCTTCATCCCGCTCCTACCTGCTCCCGCTGAATTTCTGACCATTACCGCCCGCAACCGCAAGTGTGTGTTACACTCCTGCCCGCTCCCGCAGTGTTTATGTCCACTCCCACCTGCTCCCGCAAATATCTGAGAATTTATGCCCGCACAGTAATAGAGATACATTGATTTTGCGTCTTTACTCGAAAAAAGAAAGAAAACGCGTCATTTTATAGGCTATTAATAAAGAGATTCATGGGGTTGTTTGTTTCGTTACCCTGGTCTACATGTATTTTGACGCACTGGTCAGGAATAGCGCTCCTATTTCATTGTTTTCATTTAGTTTTTAATGAAATAAAGGCTGTTTCATATTCTATTCTCCTCCTCTGTATTTATTTATTTTTCTACCTTTATATAATCACGTAGTGATTGGCCAGGATGAAGTTACTGAGGGAGCGGTTAAAAATTAGGAGGGGGGAAATCTTTATTATGCAACATTCGTTCATACAGTGAGGTACAAAGAGCGCAGCCGTGCGTAATAGTTGCACGTAATGACAGCTCGTCGCCGGTGAAACACAATAAACTGCATGTCTTTCATGTTTGTCTCATGACAGATGGAGCTGACAGACAGACAGACAGGTGGAGCAAGAGGCAAATTGGTATGAAAGCTGGTTCAGGGCATATTTGTCAATTTATGAATAAATATGGAGTGGAAAAGCTCATGCATGAGCACCAAGTTCCTACATTAATAGAGAGGCTTTACAAATATGCCGAAAATAATGTGTATATTTCTGGCTTTCTGCTACATCCCGGGGGTCTGCCCATTGGTCCAACATCCCATTGTTCTGAAGTCCCGTTGTTCCAAAATCATCATGATGCCCTGTGGTTATGGTCCGGTTAGGTTTAGGCACAAAAACCACTTGGTTAGGGTCAGGAAAAGATCATGGTGTGGTTTAAAATGAAAAAGAAAGTGGCAAACACATAAGCCGTGAGCCTGCTTCACCTCAAGCCTTTCCCAGCTGACCCAGAGCCGGTCGCAGCGCACCATCAAGGCAGAAATGCGCCCGCCGGGAGCCATTCAGCACCCCGAAAGCTCCCCACACAACCCGGAACCTAGAGTTAATAACAGGAGGTTATGGTGTTTCTCTTCTCTCTATGGCACTTGTATCTCGTCGTAGCCTACTTTTGTTGCATTACTGATCCTCTATGGTACACAAATACAGTATAGCCTAGTATAATCACATATCGGAACAACGGGACGTTGAACTAATCTCGCAGTGGTTTTTTTAGCCGCCCGTTCCCGCCCGCAGCAAAGTTCAAACCGCCCGCTCCTGCGAAATTTGCGTTGGGACTAGGGCTGCAACGAGTGGCATATTTTACTATCCAAGTGTTTGGGGTCACTATTCGAGTAGTACTCGAGTACTCATTTACCGACGGGGGGGGGGGGAGTGAGCAGAGCGCATGTAGAAGGAGAGCGGCGAGGAGCGCGGAGCGGCATGTGGGAGGAGAGCGGAGCAGCCGAAGACAGCCGTCCTGTTAGATCACTTAGAATTAAGAGGGGAAACTGCCTGCCACGTAAATCGGACAGTAAAGTAACACACTTTTTTCATAATAACACACTTTTTATTTTAATAAAACAGCTGAAACAGTTGTCCATACAGTGTTATATTTTTCCTCATAGATCCTTCCTCAAATCACTCGCAATTAAAAGAGCCAAAAAAAAGAAAAAAAGAAAGAAATTAAAAAAGAATTATGCCACGGAATTAAATTGTCCCATTAATAGGCTGGGCCGTCCACACCAAGAACTATAACTATAAATATAACTATAAATATACAGTTTTAAAAATCGTTCTAAACTCAAGTGTTTGGCAGCGTCCACACTACAACTATAACAACAACGATAGTGGTGGACGATATCATTTGGATCACTTTCAGAGCGATTTGATGAACGATAGAAACACTGACAGGGGTATCCGAGTAGGTGAAATGGCACTCGGATGCCGGCCAAGCCGAGCGAGTACTCGGATATCGGCTACAGCCCTAGTTGGGACCTGGCGGGACCCGGCGGGACCCAATCCCAGTGCAGCCCTCTTATACCAACCTTATGTGCGCTAACCCCATGTCATTTGCTGCAAATGTGATAAGAGTCTTAAACATCGTTCTTGGGCTGAATAAAATACCACTCATATTTAACTACAACCAAAGAGGTGTAATAAAATGTTATGTACCCTTTCATTTATTTTCACTTTCTAGATAATATGTGTACACGTATGATACACTGAATACAAAGAAATTATTCACCTCCATTATTCAAAACAAACAAAAAAACACAGAGGAGACAGAGAAGGACTCTTACGTGCATCTGACAGCTTCTTCCTTATTTATTCTCATCCTGCCAAAATTGATGAAGAGGAAACTCGGGGTCAGAGAGGTGGCTCCTCAAGCTCCCTTTTCTCTCTACATCTTGTGAAGTTTTCATGGTAGAGGCATTCTGAGTTTCCTTTGTGCTCACACTCACAGCCCTGCCTTTAATCTGCATTGCCTCTCAACCAGAACATCTTCGAAACACCATTACCCTATCTTCTGTTTTAGTAACATGCAGTCTTTTTGTATTTCTGAGAGAGTGTGAGACCTTTCTGGCCTTTTACATGTATGATGAGCTCATGTGCGTTAGTGCGTTAATTACAGACACTTAAAGAGAGAGAGGAAGGATCCTATATAAGCACACGCTGATGAGAATGACCAGGAAATATGTGGAAATTAGATCTGTAATCTTTTCCTCTATTTTCCATTTTTGTTCTCGCACTGCCAAATGTGATGCCCTCATGGGAACAACCATTCGTCTCCAATTCATGACAAGTTATGTCTGAATTTATATTCATTTACTGGCGCGTCAGTGCTGCTTCAGGGCTCATTTCACTGTAATCTCCCAGAACAGAATGTGATGGCAAGTAGTTGTCATTCACTTTATTCCTGAGTGTGGTAAGTTGAAGGTCCCTGGCTTGTCTCGCCATAAACTCTGCCTCCGTTTGATGGACTACTTTAAAGTCATGTTTGCTGCCTGCTCTGAGTAGTGTACTGACCTGTGCGGAGTTGAGATGGTCCATTCATCTAGGTAAAGCATGGATTTGGAGGGACAAAACTCAAAGTGTGTTCAGGCTTTTATGGAGTAGGTACATTTTTCATGCAGGAGAAAGCTGCACTGAAACCACCAGAAAATGTAGGGCAGTCAGTCAAGCAGAGGTGAGAACATGATCATTCTAACTACAGGAAACAAAACAAAGCAGTTAGGAGACAGATGTTGACATCTGGTAGCCAGCAGTTTTTCATGCTTAGAAAGCCAAGCTAAGAAAATGACCTGAAGGCAAAACCACAGTCTGGGCTGATGTTCATTTTCATCTGTTTCTTTCATGTGTTCATAACTGCAGTGAACCCCAGTGGGATAGTTATGACACAGAGCACAAACAAGTCAGTCATGCTCAGCTGAAGTGACAGTTATTGGAATCAGATTTGTTTTGACAGCAGTCCAGTGCTGAATAGATTTTACCCAGACAAAACACAGGCCCCACGTTGTCTCTCAGTTTTCTAATGACGATGATTTAACAATAAAAATGTGAAGAGACTTGCTGCTGAAAATTTGCAGTCAAGATATTTAAAGTAATTGCAACTGTGAAACCGTTAAAGCTATGCACTTAAGAACAAATTCACAAAGAATGGCTTGCAGACGCTGATAGCACCATGAATTGTGAATCACTTGCAACCATTCTCAGTCAGTTGACTCACAAAAGATATGGCACTAATTATATTACAAACACGCTCTTAAAGTTTTGCAGCTGAGCGCAATTTGTCTCTTTCGGTTTGATTGCAGTTATCCATGTGGCGAAGTATAAATGTTGCATTTGCACCACCAACACAGTAGCCACAACAATTGCAGAGATAAAAAGAAAGCTGTCATTTTCAAACTGGGAGCTACAGGTCCTGACTGACGCTGACAAAGGCGTTCCTCAAAACTTCAAGCAGTAACACTGCTTCGTAACCACCACCTGTCTGAAGATGCTAGTAATTTCACTTAAACTGTGTGGCTATTGGCGCTGATCTTTTTGAACTGGACGGTTTTAGCAATGAGGCTTATCTGCATAAAAATGTGCCATTTTGGGGCATATTAATGCATATCACCTAATGTAATTTAATTGTGCAAAAAGAAATTATAAACAAGACAAAATGCATTCAGTGTTTTGTAACTGTGGGTTAGGGGTCACTGTTCCAAGTCAGAACTGTTCATTTAAATGCCTGAACATTGTTGTTAAAAAGCAAAATTGCAACAAATCCAACTCATCTAAAATCCATACTCCATACTTCAAACTAGGAATGTCAATTTTGTTTGCAGGAACAGTCTGTCACACCTGAAGCCCTAATGTGCTCAAATGAGTACTTCCTAATTAATATTGTCCTAGCTTGTGACTGTTGCTAAGGTTGGTCAAATTTGTATGCCATATCAAACTACAAACATTAAGAATAAAAAAAAAATTGATCAGATTTTGAACCTTGCCTGCTTAAAAAAATGGTTAATTAGATATTTGCATTTATGTGTGGGTGTACAGTAGGGCATTAATGACTTATCTGTCAATAAAGTCGAAGTCGAGTCGACAAGTCATTTGATGACATCATCACATTGACACAGCAGAGGAAAGTGAAGTATCTCCACACATGTGATGTGTGTCTGTGAAGGCCCGAACATACTCAGGCGGAACGTATGCGGAACGGCCTCTGCGGACGTCCGCAAGCCCTGTGCGCGCAAAGCTCAAGGTCCGAACATACTCGGGCGTACTATAAGCGGAGCGGACTCTGCGAGGAATGTCTGCAGTCATTCGGGCTTCCATAGTCGAGCGCACTTCCACGTCGTAGTTTCCTGTAAAAATGTCCGTGAAAAATCCCCCGATGTGAAAAATACATGCCGAGCGCGGTCGTAAAATCTGAGCTTTGCGCGCACAGGGCTTGCGGACGTCCACTTAGAGTCCACGCGGACCTCCGCGGACTCCGCTCCGCGCACCAGTGACTGCTCGGCATGTATTTTTCACATTGGGGGATTTTTCACAGACATTTTTACAGGAAACTACAACGCGGAAGTGCGCTCGACTATGAAAGCCCGAATGACTGCGGGAGTCTGCTCCGCTTATAGTACGCCCAAGTATGTTCACTTAGTCAAGGATAAAATATCAGCATAAGCACACAGAAAGAGAGAGAGGGGAAAAAACACACGACTTGTCGACTCCTCCCGGGGGGTGTCGACTTGTGCCACTGACGTCGATGTGTCAACAAATCGACTTTCCTGTTAATGCCCTAGTGTACAGTGAACGTAGTCTAAACGAATTTGAAATGGAAAGATAAAAACATCACAGGGAAATATCACAAAGACAGTTCTGTCACATAAAATAGACGTGGACTACATTTAACATCAATACAGGGGCATACAAAGACGTCTGAAGTGCAAGAAAAAGTGCTGAGTGCTTGGGTGCTGTGTGTTCATTGCACGTTGCTTGTTGCTCTGTTGCACTAGTTTTTTAACATTGTTCAACAGCTTAATGGAGGCTGGAACAAATGATCATTTGAGGCGGTTTGTCTTGCACTTTGGCATGCGATCTTCTTCCTGATGGGCGAATTAATATTCAGAGGACAGTGGGTGAGTAGAGTCTGAAGAGATTTTTGTTGCTTGTTTCATGACTGACTGGTTGTACACATTCTCTATGGACTCATATTCTTTCATACCAGTTATCTTCATTGCTATTCTGTGCATATTGGCCAACCTGCTTTTCAGTTGCACTGTTAGGTTGCCAAACTAGGCTGTGATTCCATATATCTGATGAGGCTTTCTAAAATAGCTTTGTAAAAAATCAGCATAATCTTATTGCTAACCCCATATAGCCTCAGTCGTCTCAGAAAGTACAGTCTCTGCTGCAGTTTGTTGCACAAGTTGTCAGTGTGTGATTTCCAGCAGAGAAGGTTATCAATATGGACCCCTAGGTATTTGTCCAAGTGTCCAAGTGTCAATTTAAGTGTAGGCGCTGGGTGAAGCTGAAGCATCAACTGAGGCTGAAGTACTTAAAGGAGTTGTAGAATCGGCTGAAGTTCAAATGTATATAAACTAAAAGCATAGGTTGAAGTGTGGACTGAAGTTTGAATGCTCAAAGAAGACAGAGTAAGTTTCGTATGAACACACAACGCTGTGGGAGTTAGAGAAGCTAAGACAGTGTGTTTGTTGTTCAAAGGTGTAGGCCTGAGACCTGAAAGGATTTGGACTGTCAAACACACACAGACTTTAAGCCAGGAGACCACTGTTTGTGTCCTGTGTGAAACCAAAAGTCAGTGCTGTTCGCGTAACATTACATAACTTATTTATGTCTATCCATGATGTTTCATAGTCTCTCACATAACATATTTACAACAGGTTATGTACATATTTTAACGCCCAAAGCATGTTCTTTTTAAACCTAACCAAGAAGTTATGTTGCCTTAACCTAACCACGACAACTTGAAAACTTTAACCTGTTACAGTTTCACCGAGGACACAGCTGTGTATCACATACAGAATTTAAAGGCTGCATCTCACAGACACACAAAAGGGTGCCTTCAGCATCACTATTACACGCCAGGGGTATGAGAAAGCATTGGTATTCAACAACCTGGAATGAGGGTGTGTTTAAGAGAAAGATGAATGCAGTTGAATTGTCAGTTGAAGTGTAAAAGATAAAGGGAGTTGAAATATCAGTTGGCATGAATGTGGTAAGAGTAGTTAAAGCTTCATTTGAAGGGGAAGCGCTGCAGTAACACTGACAATAACATGAATGCACTGAAATCAAGTGAACACACTTGAACTGTGTCCACTGAAGTAAATTATTGGTGTGTAAGCACTGACAGATGCACGGATGCTTCAGAATGGTTTTGGGGAATGTTTTGGAGAGACCCATGTTTTAAGATTGTGATTTAACGCACTAGTCTGTTCATTCCAAATTACGAAAAAGTGCATCAGAATTGCTCCTGAAATCTCTGAAGAGTATTAATTCAAAAAGACATTGGTTCTTTTTTCTTGCAAACATCATTAAATACAATAATAAATCAAACAGCAAAGTCTTGGCAACACATTTTAGAAGAAACTATTGATTTAAATGCTTAGGGAACCCTGTAAAACACAAAACAAGTAGTTATTTTCCTTTCAACATGAATCAAATCAGTTGAGAGTGAAGCAACTGCTGGTCAATACCAAAGTCGAATGCTGGATTACATTTTGGAGCTGGGCGGCAGTACAGAGGAGCTCTGTCTCAATTAATCTAAAAAGTTCACCTCCGCATCTCACCCTTTGTCTGTCCTTCTCCCTCTCTCTTCACTTGCTTTCAAGATTTTTGCACTGACACCTCAAAATAACTAGAGGCACAAGCTGCCCAACGAAGCTGCACCTCCACACCTGAGGACACTTTGACCAAATGCCCTCCAAGAGAAAACTGGGAACATCCATCACAGAGAATTTGCTGAATGTACACCCAATAACGTCCCCATCAATCATACCTAGTCCTACTTTTGTCTGCCACAGAAACACATCAGGCCAAGAATGAACATGTCATAAAATAATTGTTACAAGGCACACTTTTTAATCATTATTCTCAGGTCTATATGAAATATTAATGTATCAGTTAATAGAAACTGAATAGAAAATGTTATGTATTTTCTCTTAGGCTATTAAAAATTTGAGGACTTGAGTTGTCTTTTCAAGGACATGAAACAGGCTGTAGTGTAGTTCAGTACACAGCTTTTTTTTAATAAGACGAAGGTCATGTATTCAGCTTGGTTTGTGTTTGTCAGCAGCAGTACAAAAAAAATACTAGCCCTATTTTCATTTAAGTTGGTGGAAGGGTGTCACAGGGGCCAAGGAAAATCCTGTTTAATTTTGAGCAGATGCAAATACAGATACACAAATTGTTTTCTCTCCCCCTCGACATCAGTAGTGTTAACAATGCCAACAGTGCTGACAGAGCTAATAATAGAGATAAGCTCAGTCACTGGGGTAACGTGGTGTTGGGGACCTGAGGGTCAGTGTAACACTTTCGTAACAGGACCATTCTGCCACCATGGGTTGGGATAGCGTTATCAGTGGCGCTAACACTGCTAATAACAGCAGCACTGCTGATACAGTTAATAGTGTCAACATATCCCCATACAGCGGCATGTATAATATCTCAAATGCACACACAACAGTTCGTATGATATCCTACAAATTAGCACCCTACGAATGTAGGTTAGGTATGTAAAGTTATGTAAATTGAGTTCTCTCAGCGTTCACATGGTTGCAAACACTGGACTTCTAGGGAAAGTCCTGTGTTTCGTGACCAACCCAGCACCGCAACCTGCCCCTCTTAAGGGACCACTTCCATCTTTACTTAACTTCCATCAGGACATTGGTCTCGTGTTGTAGGTAAAAAGAAATTACTGGCTCATGATTATGTAGGATGTGTAGATATGTAGGAAAACGTACGAACAGTACATGACATAAGCCCGGTGGTCATTCCCCGCTGCTCATACCTTCCCATATGAGAACTACAGCAAGCCCAGCCCTGGGCAGTGCAGAGTGGTGGCAATTATATAGCCAAGTGGGACATGAATATTAGCTGTTTAGCTGCTAAATCAGTGTTCTGAATGTCATGTACTGCACCTTCGACATTGCGATATTAGGCAATTGGCCTTGGAGGAGGTTTATGCTCTCCAAGTGCCCTTCTAGTTCTCTATGGGTTTGTCACTTTAAGCAACGCCTTTCACATTACAGTGATGTTTGATCTCTTTTTTTTTTCAAGCAAAACATTGATTAGTACAGCTTTAACTGTTTGATAAATAATATTGCAAGCTATACACAGGTGAAAAGCCTTTAAACACAGTTGTAAAGTAATTTGAAGTAATATATCACGGGACTCTTTCTTAAGAACTGTTACCTGGTCAGGTTAATTTATTTTAACACAGAAGATCCAGATAAGACCTGTGCAACCCCACGCATTTCAGTGTCATTACTGCTTAATCCTCCTTGATGGCTGCTGCTGGCTATTGATCAAGGTGACTCCACTGATTGAGTAATTGATAAATACAAGGAGGCTGGGTGAACAGAATGACAGATTGGGGTTTAGAAAGTGATTAGTGACAGTATGTTTTAGTAAGATAAAGACCCAAGTGCTGGTAGGAAATAAGGTTGAAGAGAAAATGGACATATAAAGTTTCAGTCAGGGAAATGAGCATCGGAAGACTGTCAAAGAGTCCTTGGATGGTGTGAAAGTGAACAGTAGTTAAGACTGCTGGCTTCTCTGAAATGACATGCATACACCCAGCAGTGGAGGAAGTACTCGAAGTAGCAACACTACAGTGTACTCTGTATCAAACAAAAGTCTTGCTTAAAAGTAGTGTACTTAAAGTACAAAAGTGTTAGTAAAGTAAGATAAAAGTGTAAGTAAAAATATGCAGAATAGCCAACTTCAGAATCAGATAACTGGATTATGATTATTGATGCATCAGTGTGTACATTAAACTTTAATGTTACAGCTGGATGACATGGGACTAATCAATTACTTTATTGCTGGATAGCTTAACCTATGATAATATATTGTAATACATTAGTTGATGGATATTTTGAATTAAAACTCTGAATCTGCAAAGTAACTAGTAGGCTAATGCAATGTACCCTCATACAACAGTTGGTATGACGTCCTACGAATTAAGGGCCCACTGTGACGTTACATTCTTAATGTAAAGTTGCGTAATTAATGGTAAGTTACGGGGGTTAGGTTTAGGAAGAGAGACATGATTGGGACATACACTAAAGCTCCAGTAGGCAACATTGTTTTGGTATAATTGAGTAAAAAATTTATAATATCCTCTAAGCATAATGTAAATCAAGTGGTCTGAGACAAACAGTAGTTTTCTGTACCTTACCATGGCTCTGTGTTCAGCCTCTAAAGAATCAGTATCGTGCCGATGTGCATCAACCAATCAAAGGTCAGCTCAGAGCACTGCATTCCTATTTGCTGTTCTGCTGCATATGCGCGTTCCCGTGCCGCCGGCAGAAGGGGAGAACTGAAATAGAACCAAGTAGGATAAAATACCCACGTGCTCGTCTGGTAGGAGGGGCTCAGGGCGGAGACGAACGAAACCTAACTCAGATGAGACTCAAAAATCAACCGTTTTCAGGCTTTCTAGCTACTGTAGCTTTAAAATGACTCAAAGTTCACATGATTTCTTAACACTAGTGTCCTGGAGAAAGTCTCAGACAAAAGTCGAACCTGTTTTCATTCCCAACTCGTCAAATATTGCTGCGCTTTCAGTAATTACAGCATCAGACACCAACACAAATTGGCACCTCTTGCAGTATGATACACCACCAGGTGGCGTGAGTTTGTAATGGCCATGGCAACAACGTAATAGAAAGACCTTGAAAGTCCTAAGGTGGGTGAGAGATTAAGTGTATGGGTCCTACAAGCCCCAGACTTTCGTCCGTCGCCCGCTAATTATGTGAGTGTTGAGCCAAACCATTCACACATGTACAAGTCATAGGCAAGTCTCAAGTCATAACCTTCAAGTCTCAAGCAAGTCCCAAGTCACTTGGGTGAAAATTCCTTGCTATCATTGCTCAGGTCAAGCAAGTCACAAGTCAAGTCGTACTCAAGTCCTGGTGGAATATAACTAAATACATATACTCAGGTACTGTAAGTATAAATCTGAGTAATTTCTTCTCATGCCACTGTCTACCTCTATGCCACTGTCTACCTCTACTACACTACATTTATCTGTCAGCCTCAGTTACTTGTTATATTACAAATTAAGATTTTGCACTCGAAACATATGAAAATGTTCAAGTACAGCTGGAACTATAAGTTAATCAGTGAAATGACAGAAAAAATAAATGTGACACTATTTTGATAATCATCTAAGTTGTTTTTCAAAAGCATCTCATGGTCCCAGCTTCACAAATATGAAGATTTTTTGCTGCTTTTGCTCTTTATTATTCAATAATGATATTTATGTTGAGGTTTGAACTGTTGTTTGGACAAACAAACATTATAAAGGAGTCACTTTGGGCTCTAGGTAAGTGTGATGCTATCTCTCACTATTTCCAGAATTTTTACAAACCAAACAATCAATCAATTAATAGAAAAAACAATCAGCAGATTAACCCATAATGAAAGTAATCATTAGTTAATAGTTTAAAATCAGCTCCACCTCAACCAACTACAGCAGTAAAACCCTGCTTTAACATCAGTGCATAAGTCATAATCTCATGAGATCATATATAGTAGTAGACTACAACAGTCACAGGGAACATTTTTACAGTACCTTTACTTGTAATACTTTAAGTGCATTTAAAGCGATCTCATGATGCGCGGATGCACACGGCAAATGCCCATACACACACTCACAGATAGTGAACTTATGTTGGGACAGCAGGCAGGAACAGAACATTACGCACTGTGGCAGTAGCAGAACCTTGTACAAATAAGAGCAGAGCCTGAGCATATAAAGCAGGCAGCGCATGTTTTGGCTCTCACTGTGGTGACTGTGTGTGTGTAACGGCCCGAAGCTGACATTGTGGTTACAAAGCAAGTTTAATACTGAATGAGTTATTGAAAACTTAACTCACATGTATCACTGAGATGGAACTGAATAAAAGCACAGGGTGAAGCTCATGATGCTGCTGTACCTACTGCCATTCCTCCGAGTAGAGCTGCGGGAAGGAGGACAGAGCTGTGGTAGCATGGGCACGAATATCAGCCAGTGGGTCCTCCCCTGCTGTTATATATGCGTCATCATATATTCAAAAGTCAAGTCCCAAGTCATGAACACCAGGTCAAAGTCAAGTCGAGTCTTTAATTAGTGTTAGTCAAATTTCCGTCATATGACTCAAGTCCCTCACCTCTGATACCTAACCATGGGCTTTTGTTGCCTAAAGCTACACACTTTTGTTACAGAGGGAAAAAAACATAAAAACAAAATGTTTTACCTACAGTACATTGTGAGTTTATTTTGATAAAGACTGTATGCATCTAATGAGCAGAAACTGTACATGTCCTACAAAAACGGAAGTGTATTTTGACATGACGTCCTGGAACGTCGACAACAGATGTAGGAGGCTGCCTTGCCCAGCATAGTTAGGCATGAAAGACTTATGTTCCACGACTTGGGATGAGAACGTGTTGGAAAGTCCTGTGTTTTGTGACCCATCCAACACCCCAACCTGCCTCCTAACTGGGCCGCAGGGGACTGCTACCTTCTTCACTCCCATTAGTGCATTGGCCACAGGATCACAGCGTTCCAAAATGTCATGCATAAATTACTGGCTCATCGTTACATCGGCTATGTATGAGCTTTGGTGCATTATTTTTAGTGTGAAAACATGAGGAAACTGCATGAGAACAGCCAGAGTTAAGTAATACTGTCAAATAAATGACTGCAGTAAACAGTACAATATTTGCCTCCAGTAGTAGCAGTAAGCAAGTCGAATATAAAATGGCAATACAATTTTGAGGTACTTGTACTTTACTTATACCCTGGAAATCCAGAGTTCTTGTGAGAGCACAATTTGAATTTGCTCAGCGAGTCACTCTGGCAATCAGTAATGATGCTCATTACCCATGCCCTTTGAGCTGAGCTGCACCAATCACATCGGTGTATCTGATATAGGCGGCCCAGAGGCGAGCTAAACAGATGATGACAGTGCTGCAACGACGAAGTCCGGAATCAGTCAGTAAACATTGCAAGATGGCTACGGACGAACACCAGTTGTTTGAAACGGCTTTGGTCGCTACAATGAACGAGTTAGATTTGGCTATTTCTCTTAAAGAGGAACAGAAGACGGCGCTCAAATCTTTCCTTTGCAAGAAGGACGTTTTTGCTCTTTTGCCAACTGGATACGGCAAGAGTCTAATCTACCAGTTAGCTCCGCTTGTAGCGCTCTGGATACGTCACCCCGTGTATTGTTCTAATTGTTCGTAGTGTTATCCAGTTGTGTGCAGTGATATTTACAAATGCATGCTTGGTGCCGCCCCTCGAGTTGGGCCATTTGCATTACTCATGGCCAGGCCCTAAATCTGTGGGTCTGGATTTCCAGGCTACTTTACTTAGGTGCAGTGCTTGAGTAAAAGTACTTAGTTACACTCTACCATTGCCTTTAATTTCCCCATGATTCAGTCCTTTGAACTACTTAATACACTGAAGCACACGCTGTTTATGAGACTGTTCACTGTGCATGTCAATATATGTGAACCTCATTTGAAGCAGATGAGGCTGGACTGTGTTGTCGTATCAAAGCCTTGCTGCCAGAGCACCAGAGCTCATTTGGTCTCTGCTTTTCCTCAGTGTGACCCGGGGATGTAACACTTATTAGACTTGTCTTTGTTAAGGCCAAAAAGCCAAACATTGTTAACACTGAGCCAGCCAACGCATGCACCCTTGTTTGCATCTACTAATATGCTCTCTGGTACAAATTTCTCTCATCTTTCTGATGACACTCACTTCAGAAAATATAAATACACAGCGGCTGGTGCTGTCACAGATCACTACGCATCTAATATGAAGTGCTGGCAGGGAGCGAGGCACAGACCCAGAGATTTCCAGAGTACTTTATGGCTCTAATCAGTGTTTTCTGCACAAATTGATGGACAGGAGCAGAGACTTGTGACATTTCAGAGGCTTGATCTTTACAGTGTTTGGAGATCAATTTGATGTGGTATTTTGCACACATACCTTGGCCCTGAGTTGCAGCTGAAGAAAGAGCACAAAGTCGCAAAGAAGGGCAACTTATTATACGCCACTATATTCAAATTATAGGCTGTATATAAATGATGGACTTAGCCTTTGTGATGTCACCCGTTGGTTTGTGGACTCCTTTTTTGAAGCATTGAGTTTGGCATTCTGACTGTCGCCATCTTGGATATTTGGAGCCAGAAGTGACAATAATTGGATGCGAGAGTGGAGCTTTCCCTAACGCTAGCTGCTAGCTTGTTTTGCACAATGCATTTACAGTCTATGGCTAACTCTGATAATGATACCAAAAAAGTTAAAAATCATTCAAACAAAATGCACTTACCGGAAAAAGTAAATGTCCGTCCGGGCTTTTAGCCAGGGATTGAAGTTCTCAGTCTCTAGACGGATTTCCGTCAGTTGGAAAAAGAAAAAAATTCACCCCTGTAGAGATGTCATGAGCTGGAAAATTAACTAAAGAGACATAAACATTTATTATACCAGTCTGTAAACACATTTATTTCTGCTGTAAAGATGGGCATTTTAACATGGGGATCCATAAACGATTGACTACTTTTTGAAGCCAGAGTCAAGTGGCCATACAAGGAACTGCAGGTCTACACGAAGAAGTAATCACCCAACTGTCTATTTGGAGTATAAGATGTATTCAGTGATACTAAATATTGAAGTTTTTGGCACTTTGGTGTTGCGTTATTTTTCACCCTAGGAGGTTGCTGCTCGGGTTAAAGGTTGTCAGACAAGACAAAATTAGAAGTGAATACATCACTAAATCAGATTTTTATATAAATAATTGTAGTGAGATGCTTTAACCCTCCATGAGATTAAAGGTGAAAGGTATTTCTTATATCACTAATAATGTTGTCTGTTTCAGGGCTCCATACTCTGTGATTTGTATATTAATAAAATTTACTTGCTGGCAGATGTTGGCATATCCGTAAACACTAAAATCCTGAAAAACTATTTTTAAAAGTTTCAAAAAAGATTCTTACTAAATTCCCCTGAAAACTTGGCCTAAAATCTTAAGTATGTCTTAAGATTCAATCATATAATCATGATATGTAAGAAGTAACATCATTATATTTTTCATGTTGTTTTACATTGTAGCAATTATTGTGCACAATACTTGCGTCACTGGCATACTTTTCAGACAGCTATAATGTTTAGTACCCATCTCTGTATCTGGTATAAGAGAAATCCTAGGATGACAGAAGCATGGCAGTGGAAAAGCAGTTTCTTGTCAAATGTCACCGACATCCTCACAAAGCGTCATTGAGATATCTCTCTATCGTTTCTGCAACATATAGGGTCCAGGATGAATAGCCTATAAGTTCGTCAAAAGGCCACAGTTACGTACCTGTCTGGAGTGTTGCACCTCATTTATAGGCACAGCTTTTGTCTGACTGATCGCAGCCGATATCATCAGTAGCCTATTCAGCTGGTTAGCTTTTGTTGAAGTGTCAGCACCCCATCTAGCTCTCACCCAAGGGTCAAAAGCAAATGTTATCCTGAAGGGCTGGCTGAGAGAAGCTATTCGTATGAGGAAAGGAAGTTTGTCTAAAGCACTTTGTACTGCTTGTTTTTTTGTTTTGTTGGATAGATGGGTTCTCTGTGGTTCGACAAGATCTACATGTCTAATTATGTGTAGGTTTGACCGTTATTAGTTATTCAGATAGTTGTTCAAATTTATCATGACCAATACACAACAATTCATTTTCTACCTTAGCATGCCTTTCTTGTGCAACAACACTGGCATGCATACTTAAGAATTACTAGAAGAATTACTATACGTCGCAGCTTTTTTTAAAGTAGCACAAACAAAAGAACTGTGTAGGGATCCAGCATGCATTAAAAGTAGTAGTGCCACATGGCCCCCCTTGGCAGTGAAGTGTAGGACTTGACAGTTAAGCAACACTGTTGGAGAAAGTGCCTTTTCATAATTTTCCATCACAATATTCAATGAAATATATCATATGTTTTTTGTATCAGTACACTGTTATACTTATATATGGTTTTATACAGCACACTAAACAGAAATTAGCTACATACAATAGGCTTTATGCTTGTGCTGTTAAGCAAAATGAAATTACATTCCGTCATGACATTTGTTTTTTGTCTGGGTGCAAGACCTTGTCAAAACATCAACGCTGAAGCAACAGGGAAAGAATTGTAGGGCATGACTAATCCAGCCCGGATATGCTTCAGTTGCTACATCCCCACACGCTTTCTCTATTCTTTGTAGAAGAGATATAAATTCATGCGGACTGAAAAAAAAATTATATGTATTATAAATTATAAAATCTGAAAACCCACATATTGCATCTAGACAGCATGGAGATGTTGGTAATTTATTTTAACAATGATTGATTTGCTTCATAAGTGAAAAACTGATGTTTAATTAGTTGAGCTATGTGCAAAGTGAGAAGCCTCAGATGGTTTCACACTGAAGTACTGACACTTGACCTTTGTGTAAAGTTTGGTTTATTTTCATGAAGGCAGATTTTCTAGCAGAAAAAAGACTTGAAGATGCTGCACAGCCATCAGTCACGCTCAGGCAATTTTAAGCAATAAGCTGGAGCACAAGAAGATGTTTACATTATAATGTGGATTTTGCACCAGTTGAGACTTGAACCCGCAACCTTTGGAACCTAAGACAATCACTACCGCTATGAGCTGATTGGCAAGAAGCAACTAAATAGTGGCTTCACAAATTGAGTAAGCCATTCACTGTTGTGTAGAAAAGCAGCCATCAGTGCATGGAAAGGCAGATTTGAAACCACTGTAAAAAATGCAGTTATTAAGACAAAAATCTGAAAATACACATAAGTGAAAAGTTGATGTTTAAAATTGCCATTTTTACATTGACTCCAATTGTTCACATTAGAGCAAAATTCAAAATGCTGTCAAAAATTGTTTTTGAGATAAAATTCTGAAAGTTGCCACCCATCATCTACCATGACTCTAGAATTTTGTCTTTTTTTCATGAACATTGAATATTTATTTAGCAAGAATTTGCATGTATATGTTTATAGTACCGTTTACAGTCAAACATTTTGATGCACTGTTTGCTCAATTTTTGATAAACCAAAAATCTGAGAAACGTACGTAGTTTTTGGAGGACAGTCTGAAGATGCTCTGTAGCAAGTTTGGTGTCAATTGAGCAAAAATTGTAGGAGGAGATAGGTTTAAGAAGTTTAACAGTTTTTGAAGAAAAACAGAGTGAACTTTATAATTTTTGATAGGTTTAAATGTACAAAAGTTTCTTCATTATTGGAACTACAGTTTGATGAAAGTTGTGAAGTTGTAGCATGTATGGTTGATTTGTTATGAATTTTCATAATGAAGTTTTGAACTTCAGACGTTTGCTGTAGCGCCACCATCAGGACTATTGCCTTGAGTTTACAGCTGAGGATATCTGGCATGACACTGGACCTTTGTGCAAAGTTTGGTGAGTTGTCACCCATGGGAAGTTTGATTTCCTTAGAAGAAGAAAGAAGAAGAAGAACACCTAGGATTACAATAGTGTCCTGGCAACTTAGCTGCCTGGACCTTAAAAAAAACTCCTCAATGAAACGAAAAGTACATCCACAAACATACAGAACACTAGATCTTAGAATGTTAAAGCAATAGTTTTGAGATATGCAGTTATTTGCTTTCTTTCTGAGAAATGTGAAGATCAATTCCACTTTCATGCTTGTGTTACCTCCCCCTTGAATTCCAATGAGTAATGTCAACTCATGGCAGTGTTGACACTGTTCACACTATATCAGTAAGTTCTAGTGAGAGGTGATGACCTAATTCCAATAGTGTCTCAGAGGAAGGTAGCACTGATCACCCCAGCTGTTCTTTGGCAAAATATGCCAGTTGCCTGAATTCACAATATTATAATGTAGCCTATATAGGCAAAGCCTCACTGAGAGGAAACTGTGTCAAGACTAGATTTAATAATTAAAACTATTTATCGGCTGCAGGAGAACATGAAAACAAACTGAATCACTGACAGCATCTGTTACAGCATAACAAAGTCAACATCATGCATTTTCCATCCAAAGCAGTCTGCCACCTCTAGCAATCCTGAATGCTCTTGAAGTTTGCAGATGACACCGCCCTCATTAACCATCTGATGACCAGGTGTTAACAACTTATTAATGCCCTAAAATCAGTGGAGATGGTTGTGGATATGTCACCCACCATCACCCATCACCCTGAGTGACTTTGAACTGTCAACACATGGCGTTCTGCCACTCCCTGGTCTCCATCATCACCTGGACCTCAATAAAGCACAGCAGAGGTACTTCCTGTGGCAGCTGAAGAAGCTGAACCTACCGAAAGCATTGATGGTACAGTTAACCATACACTTACCCTGCCATTATTAAGTGCATCCTCAACTCCTACTTTACCAGCTGGTATTCTGCTGCCTGACAAGGACAGACTGAGGTGTATCAATCAGAGAAAGCGATTGACTGTTTGACATGCTGCCGCTTTTTTTAATCAGTCTAATAACTTTTTTAAAATTATTATTTATAGATTCCCTCATTCCACTGAACTTCTTGGCACATTTATGTATCTAGATATTACTGTATGTGGGCAAGGCAAGCTGTTTAAACAAATTGCCCCCAGTGGGATTATAAAGTCGCCATTATCTTCATTAGAACACATCATTTTAGACTGATATGTCTGTACATTGCATTTTCTATTTCTTCTGTCTTCTTAACACTGTGATACTTTATACGTCCGTTAAAATATTTTGCACATTCCTGCCTATCTCTTTCATTTCAAAGTTACATTGTACATATTTTTAAAACAGTGCTTTCCCTACATTTTTTTCTCCTCTATATATTCAATAATGTATTTTAATTTGCTACTACATCTTTTTTAGAGATCCATATAGGCCTTACTGTAAATAGTTGTGCAATTACATCACAAATAAGCGAAGTAGCTCATGGTGTAATCTAACAACATGCAACTTTTTGAGCAGGCTTTAGGTACTTTCAATTAAAAATAGCTGATAAGTTTGCTCTTTAATTCCTTATTTTAGTCTCTGGTTAAAGCATCCACTTCATTTTGGAGAGCTGAGGAGAATTCAGACCTTTTGGGGTCTTTTCCAGAAGCAAAAAAAAAACATGTTCAAAAATTCCACAGACATTTGTAATAATCCTAAGAACACAGACAGTTCAGACCAATGATTTGTGACGAGACGAGTTGAAACAGGCAACTACTTCCAATGTACAGCCAGTGCATGTTCTGCAACGTTCTAGAAACCTGCCGCTTCATACCAATGCAACTTGATGAGATGGTGTATCATCCCTATGCAACAACTCTGTTTTGCCATTGTGATTGTCGAGATTTTCAGGCTTATTTCGTGGCTGAATATTATTTGTAGTTCCTTTAAAATATAAATGAGGATAGTGATAATGTAATACTGGCTACAGCTACATTTGTAGTGGTGATGGAATGGTAAAAAAAACAAAATGAGCATCAGATGCACTGTATTTATCATAAAATAGACTACAATAATATAGGAAAGTAGCGCCAATTAGTTCGTCAATGAGAAAGTGTGTGTATGGCACATACAGCAAGCAGCAGCAGCAACCCACCGTCAGACACCAGCAGACCATGAAGAAAGAACAAAAGGCCCAGCACCACAGCAGGCAAACACGCAGTCTGCGGTCATTTCTGACCAACCTTATGTTCTAAAACCAGCTGCTGGTGATTTGATGAGCTGAATTGCAGCAAAAACATGAAGGTTTCAATTTCTAAAACTGCAGTGGATGCAGACTAGACAGGAAGTGATGTCATGACTTATATGTGTATAAATAGGCTGAAGATTTGGGAAATATGACCAATTATCATGGCCCAACTGCTTCAGCTTCACAGGAGCAAGTAGCAACCCTGTGTACATTTTCCAAAAGTGCTTCCCAATAATAATAATGATAATAAATAATAAACTGTATGCTATTATTCACCAAGCTACCTCTTGTCTCAATATTCAAACTACAGCCATGAGTGGCAGGTTCAACTATCACTTGTGTTAAACCCCCCTGAGAACGATGGCGTGATAGTTGGAAATAATGGATATGACAAAGTCTGACATGGGAAACTAAAGCTGTGCAGGACAATGGAGACTGCACTCATCTCTCAGTGTTATTCTGGATCTTTTTGCGTAATTGCGCAGGTGTAATGTCTCAGGTTTCGACTCTGGCACCTGCATTTGTCAAAGCGGGTGAGAGAACACAGAAGTAATTTATCTAAAGCTGCTGGGCTTGATATATAAATAGATGGAAGAGAAGGCAAGATGAGAGAAGAGTCTCTTAATAAAAGAGAAACAGCTGATGAAATATGGTTTGCTTGAGAGGAAATGAGAGCCGTGTGGGTCTAAAAGGCACCAAAGGGGACCAAGAAAGGATGAAGGGGTAAAAGAAAACCAAATTATGCCCAAAACTGAGCCATGAGGACACGAGAGCCAAGAGGTTCTATTAATCTGAATCCCAAATCCGGCTGAGAGGCTACAAAACAATCTCGTTGCTTTGATGACTACACAGAATGGGGAAAGAAGCACATGAAAACAGAGTGTAATTTTACTGCTTTTTTCTCTGTCTCATCTATTGACTGAAACAGGATGTTTTCATTGATCAAGCCATAATTAGAGGGTCTGGGTGCAAATGCTAGTGTCACAAGTGTTTCACAAATGCATGTCTTTCGTGGAGGAAATTGGACATTCTCAACCCAAATATGCTAAGTATATTTTGGAGACAATTTTCTTTTTGTGAAGTATGTAATTATATTTGTGCTTAAATTCTGCGGTTGACAAGTTATCACTCAAAGACTTATTGAAAATAAAAATGTAGTGCTCGATATATAGTATTAAGATAATAACATAATAACATATGTTTAGGCAATAAAATGATGCAGTGTCAAGTTTATTGAGACAAAATAAATTATTCTCTCTCAGATGAAATTCTATTAAATGCAAGATAAAAATTGTTTACCCTGATACAGCTGAAATTACTGTCTTTTTGTGCCATTACTGCCATTGTCCTGGGGAAGAGGGTTAAATAACACTGAAAACTTAGGCTAAATTTTAGTGAGGGAACAAGTGCCATAGCCACTTTCCCTCTAATTCTCCTTTCAGGATATCTGAATGAAAATTGGTTTTATTGGTACCAACAAGTTTCCCCTTAATCTAACAAGGCTGGTTCTCAGTAAATGTTTTGTTCCTTACCACAATTGTACTCCTTTAAGTTAAAGCTTTATATCCTCCTGAGACCCTGTGTCCTCATATGAGGATATCACATTTTGGGCTTACTGGACCTTACACTTCTGTTCATACTACTTAACCTAGACCTGTTGTACTCATTTGTGGACACTTTTTTTTGGTGTCATCTAGTGGTAGTAAGAGCACAATACACCAATCCATTTAAAAACAAGATGGTAGCCATCTCTGCTTTGCAACTGATCTCTGGACAAGGGTCAAAATCTGATCACATTTTATGGTTAAGACTTGTTTATTTTACCATTGTCTTGTTTGAGGACATTTGGACTTTATTATCATATTATTTGAGGACACTGGGCCTTAATTATCGTGAGTTTTTATACTTAGCGAGTCCTACTGATAGGGTGACCAGGTCCCAATAAACCAAATGTGGGACAAGGAGTAGGTTTGTGAGGGACAATGTGGGACACCCACCCCCAGCGCGAAGTTTAGTCATCAGAGACAAAATACATTCATCATAAACTATACAGAGTGTACTGTATATTAACACTGGACTTTTTTGTTTATTGAATTGTTTAGCAACACAGTCAGTGGGATGTGAGGATTCTTAAAATAACATCTGTACAGATGTGAAGCCCTGACTATCTGACTGAGCCTTAATGAAAGCTGTTGTCTTGTACTTTTTTTTCCTCTGAAAATATGAACCTTCCCAGGTAGTACAAATAGTACTAGATACCAGATATTACACATACATCTGGCCAGCGTCAGTCTGATGTATCAAGTTTAGATCGTTAAGACGTAGCAGGGAGAGTGTTTGCTCATTGCCATTACGTCACTGAGACATTGGCCTTTAATCGAAATGACCACCACACGACGTTCAAACAATCAATAAAAGAAGCTGCACTCAGTGGGCGCTTGTTCTTTATTAATATTCATATGCTCCGTTAACTACAACCTTTATTCATTTAGGTCGGACCTTTCAAACTACAAATATTTCACCATTCAATGTGAGAAATCAATGCTAACATTCAAAAATAGCTAACTATTACCCTATTTCATGTGTAAGTGTGCACAATGAAGAGACAAAAGTCAATCTGACAAACTTCATTTTCAAATTTCCACAAACAGTATCTGATGGCCAGTTCGCTTCTCCTGGTGCCTGCCAGAGACAGAAAAGACGATAAGAGCATAACTTCAAGAAACAAATCCCAACTTCACTGATTTTTTTTTTTTTTTTTTAAGCGTTTCAGCTGTCTTTTAGCCAGATTAAAGGCTTTGGGTCTGTCACTCTGCTTAATTTAGTGTTGAAATGGTTAAATAACGGGATCCAGCGTTAACTCCCTTAACTGTTAACAGCAGCTCAACAATCAGTCCTTCATCTCGGAAAAACAGTGGTTTCAAAACTGTGTATTGTCTATTGCCTGTAGCCACCGGGTCAGTTTGCTTTGCAGAGGAGGAGACCTTGACTGATAAATTGCCCATAAAATCACATTAACAACATAGTGAAGGCATTATTAAACTTTACTATTTGACCTCCATGCTCCTCTCCGCTCCTCTCACCCACACTTGAGCACCCGCTCAGGGATACACAGTGTCGGTCTGCCCGACCTGACCTTCGTGGTCCTCTCTGCTCCGCTCACCCACACTTGAGCATCCGTCCAGGGCCGTGGAAGTCAGGCCGTGAAGGTCAGGCCGGGGGGCCGAGAAGGTCAGGCCTGGCGGGACCATAGGTGAGTGGATCCCAAGTCTCGAGCCCTGCCCAGGACCATGGGTGGGAGCTCCGGGCACTTCCACTTTAACCCAAAACGAGTGCTCACAATAACCAGATGAGCAGATAACGTCAACTATGGAAAATAAAATGAAAACACCACAGTTGTAGCCTGTAAGCTAACATGAGGTAAACGAGCTAACAGCTAATGAAAGATAATGTTAGCTGGTGGGGACCTGTGCTATATACACCCAGTCGTGCCTCACCACTCCCCAGGAACCTCTTTTAATGATCACAGAATAAGCAACATAGCTGTTTTCTGCAGATGTATTCCAATTAGCTTACCTGAAACCTACTGCGATGAGATGCTGTGTCCTGCGAGCTTGGTTCCAAACAAAGTCCGTGGAGATGAAATTCCTCCTTCTGTGACAACTTCCGTATGTGGGCAGGTATGGGCCGACCCAAAGCTGACATAACAGACGTTTGATGAGCTGGGACAAAAGAGTATCAAATTTGAAGATATCCGTCCATACGGCCGACGCTCATCAGACGTATAAATTCAGGGCCGATGTGTCGTCCTCAGGCCGACGTCAACCAGGCCGCTACATGCAGCTTCTGCTCATTGGCCGGGGGGAATGCTAGCGTGGGTGACAACCAGGGGCGGACTGGCCATCTGGAGGTTCTGGAGAATCACAGAATGGCCGGTACTCCAGGACGGCTGGTGGCCACCAGGCAGTCATCACCGTTTTTTTTGTTTTGTTTTGTTTTAATTTTTTTTCCTTTTTCTCCCTGATAATCTACTGTTCCACGTCCAGTCTGCTAGGTGGCAGCCTTTAAATTGGATTCCAGCCGGCCCATAGATCCTGCATTGTATTGTTCAGCAGAGAGACATCTGGAGTGTGTCGTTTATTTCTCAGTGAGTATTCAAGTTAAACTGTATAATTACAGCCTCTTTACACTGTGATTTATCATGACTCATACCATGTCTTGTTGTGTGTTTCAGGCAGTCACCTGCATTGTATTGTTCAGCAGAGAGACATCTGGACTGTGTCGTTTATTTTTTAGTGAGTATTCTACACTATGCTTAACACAACATCTAGTCAACATCAGTGCTATTGCTATAATTTGGAAGGTATGGTATCGTGTTAAGATTCAAGTTATTTGACACCCGTGTCTGGGGCTGATGAGTTTCTGCGCACCGGTTGTTGTGGGCTGGGCTGAGTCAAAGTCCAGTGCTGTTTTTTAGTCCCAGTCCGCCCCTGGTGACAAGCAGTCATGCGGGACATGGTCTCAGTTTGCGTAACGCGTAAAAAGAGACAGAAATGCTGTGCAGTCCGGCGCAATGCGGGACGTCTGGTCACCCTACCTACTGATCCCAAAAAGCAAGGAGAAATTAAAATGCATACCAAACAAAAGTTCGGGTCTCAGGACGACATTTGAATCGACGATTTGACAATGAATCGCTTAACATGCATATACAGATATATAACACATTAAAGCAGTACTGTTGTGGAACTCAAAATGTGAACTGGACTGGTATTATTCTATGCAAATCAGGCAATTAGTAACATTAACATTAAATAAACTAAAATAAATCAGTATGTGATTCCTTAACTCTATAGTTCTGAACTAGCCTATGTATTTCATTAGCATAATCAAATTCCTAAAATTCACTCACGACATTTGTTTTTTATGTGCCACCCTTAGATTTTCTGTAACACCATCTGGCTACCTCTATGAAAGATTTCTGGGGACGCCACTGCACACAATTTTTTTTTTACAGATACAGTGGTGGAGCAGGTCTGTGAGGTAGGTGGGGGCGAGGTTGTTAAGTGATTTGTAGGTCAGTAGGAGGATTTTGTATTGCATGCGGTGTGAAATGGGGAGCCAATGTAGTTTTTGGAGGACAGGGGTGATGTGTTCTCGGGAGCGGGTGTGGGTGAGCAGGCGGGCAGCGGAGTTCTGGATGTGTTGGAGTTTATTGAGGACTTTCGATGATGAACCCGTATAGGATGCTGTTGCAGTAATCTAGTCTGGATGTTATGAAAGCATGGATGAGGGTTTCGGCAGCAGAGTAGGTGAGTGAGGGGCGGAGACGGGCAATGTTTTTGAGGTGAAAGAAGGCGGTCCTGGTGATGTAGTTAATATGGTGGTCAAACTTAAGTTGGCTGTCAAAAATGATACCAAGGTTCCGGATGTGCGGGGATGAGGACAGAGTGCTGTTGTTGAAGGTGAGGCTGAAGTTTTGGGTGGTTCTGGAGTGTGATGTGGGACCAATGATGATAATGTCTGATTTGTCACTGATTTGTCAAGAAGTGCTGGAAGGTGGATTTCGTTGCATATGAACAGAGCCAGGTTAACATTTCACCCATTTCCAGTCTTTATGCTAAATAAAGCTAACCAGTTGTTAGCCAAAGTCTACCATAGTAGGCTGTAAGATATGAGAGCAGTATTGATCCTCTCATCTAACTCTGGGCAAGAAAGCCCAGAGGGGCGAAGTGTTGAGGTCTAACATCATAGATGTATCCAGACGAATTACTGCTCTGGTAATGTTTTCCTATATCTAATATGTAGTAAGCCTAATATGTAAACCAAATGGCAATCAATCAATAAAGTAATCATTCATTTTGCACATGGAATCATAAACTGCACAACTCCAGTGAAATATGATCCTGTAATTATTTAAATTGTGCAAGTTTGTTCACGTCCATGTTTGTAATTTTCATTGTGTTTATGGTATGCCAGTGGTTCTAGTAATCCATGGTTTCTGGATTTGGAATGATTGAATTGATGTCATCGATGACATTGACAGTGGTGTCCTGGAACGTGCTCCAGATTAGCTGATTGGCTCCATCTCTCATGTCGTTGGGGGCGTGCGTCGTAGTTTGTTTCAATATATTGACCTCAACAAGGTGGTCACGTGGTTGCTTCCCCCCTAGCATGGGCAGTAACTCCACTGTGTAGCTACCTCTGAACAACACACAGCAGTGATCTATACTGTTTATTTTTCCTGTGGTGCAGGACATGCAGGAACAGGCTTGCGCCTCCCAATTCCACTGGCACACTAGTCATTATAAAGCACACACTTCCTCCCCTTCTTTCGCTAGAGTCCATTGCTAGTTCCTGATGTCCCATTGGAAACTGATGTGGGCAAAGATGTCATCCAGTTTATTTTCCAACACCCGTATAATGGCTAGCATTATGCTTTTTCAGCAGACAGATCCACACAATTGGGACCGCTTGCGTGGTGCTTCCAATGGAGATATGGATGCAGAGATGGTCTTGCTTGTCCATGTTAAAATTACTGGTGTCCGGGGCATCGATGGCTTAGTTGTGGAGCAGGCGCCCCCATGTACAAGGCTGTTGCCGCAGCGGCTCGGGTTCGACTCCAGCCTGTGACCCTTTGCTGCATGTCACTCCCTCTCTCTCTCTTTCCCCTTCACACTTGTCTGTCCTATCCAGTAAAGGCCTAAAATGCCCCAAAAAATATCTTTAAAAATTTTTTAAAAATTACTGGTGTCCATTTTCTCCATCTTTTCTTGATGTTTACTTTTTTTTTTTTTAACATTTGAAAAGCTAGCAGAGTTGGAAGGAGGAGAGTTATATAGACTGCTTAGTTGATTTCTTCATCTCAGTAAATGACTCACAGCCAATTGCTACCCTCATCCAATGCCAACTACAAAAAGCACCACCAAGAATTGTAAAAGAAACATAAGAGCACCTTTTTTCCCACAAACAAAATTCAAAACACAAGACTTCAACCTGCTTTATTAAATTGTTGTTTGACTATGCTGTTAAAGAATTGTTTCCAGCAGGAAACCTTTGTGAACACAGCAGTAATTGATAAAGACGCAACATGCTTTGTTATCTCTAAATCCAATTTTTCACTTATGTATGGGATGCTGCCTTAGCTGTGAACCTCTACAGTCCTGGACAAATGGGATATTTATCTCCATTATTATATAGAAAAAAAATAATTGTCTCTACACTATGCAATCAGAGACAACAACCCCTTTTTTGTCCATCAGTGGGCTGGCGCCTTTCAGCTTCAATATGATTATCTCTGTACGCTTCTTTAGCCTAGCAAGGAAATCACTTTGGTTATGCTTGAGATGTGCAGTATCTTTTCTACCTCTACCTTTCCCTTTTTGTCTTTCCTTGGCAGAGTTCTCAAATTAGTTGAAAAGCCTCAACTTACACTTGCCGTGCTGCCAACATGCTTTTCTGCCCATCTGTTTGCTGTTAGCATCTGAGTCTAGTGTTTTTGCTTCTGCTTCTTGTCTTTGCTGTCTCTCTACTCCTCGCTGCTCCCTGTTCTCTCCCTTCAAAGCCAGATGGCACCCTGTTGTTAGGGGGAACTGCCAGAAGACACACACACATGAACACAAGACAAGAAATGCTTCATGCAGATGAGCACAGATGAACAACTACACAGTTCATTCTTTTCCAGCACATACTAAGTTGTTTGCCTGGTAGTAACTCCCGCAGGAGATGCCATCCAGATTCCTTTTCCCCAGAATATAATGACAGTGTTTAGCAATACCATGGCATTTGCTCATGTCTTTATTTGGCTAGTTTTCAAAAACGGCAGAAACTTTGTGTATTTCAGCTTTTGCAAAAAGAGCAAACACCAGAAAAAAGCCTATTTTCTGCTTGAATGCTTGTGCTAATTTCCTAAGATTTAGTGCTGACTTTAAGGCTCAAGTTGCTTTCAGACAGGCAGTAGATGTAGGGGGAGGTGCTAAAATGAGCAGACGGCTGTCGTTTGGTTCTAATAATGGAGATAACGTTAAACCTATCAGTCTGAAAGAAGCCACGGAGCTTGTGGCTCGCTACGTGGTCGGAGAAATGCTGCCGGAATCTAAATAGGTGAAGTAGGACTCACTGACAGACTTATTTCAGACTCAGGACTTGCATTATGCCTGGTACACGCTACACGCTGGTACTCAACAATTATCCCCGGTCGTCTTTCATGGCGTGTGTGATGTCATCGGGTTATTCTTGTCCTGTTTTTATCACTTTCACTATTATTTGAGTCACTGTGTGTGTTCATGTGCCAGCCGACATGTTGTTGTAGTCACCTAAAAGCATCAGCAGATGGCAGGAGCTACGTTTGAAGCACCATACGTAAACTATCAAGCTACTGTAACTTCCACAGGAAGTTTTGACAAATGTTTCAGAATAAAAGCCTATTTAGAAAATGGAGGGATTCTCTAAGCTGAGGTTATAAGGGGCTTTTAATTTGAAACAAGTGTTGAGTTTGAAATGACGGTGCGATGTGTTAACTTTACAGAGACAACGGAGCGGACATAAAGTAAATATATAAACACACAGAGGGATTAATAAATAACGCACCGTCTATAATGTAGTTTGTTTCAAATGAAACTGGGAGCCTCTGCAGTTGTGGTGAGTAAAAGCCCCGTCGCTGTTTGTTAATGTTATTACTTTATGTCCGACTGTGAGGATGTAACGTTGTTTGCTAGCTTGATGCTAATGACAGTAACGTTAACTCAGCGGGTTGACAAAGTGCCTCTGCTGTTTCACAGCATCATTTCCCCCTTTTACTCTGTGTGGTAACATCCCTAGAGGAAATATTAAAAATGCTGGGGTGTTGTTGTCATACAGTTGTCTACGGCAGTCTACGGATGTTGGATGGGTCACAAAAAAAAACGGACTTTGGTCCAGGACTTTGCCCTGGAGTTGCATGCTCGAATCTGTGTTACTTCTTTGTATCTCTTACTTATTCAGTCTGCCTTTCAAAATTGGTGCAGCCAAAGAAAAGTTTATTGCCCTTTGCAGTATTATATTTGGCAATATGGCTGTGTTCTGGGGGCCCCTGCCTTTCCTAGGCCTACGCAGAAAGCGTAAGGTGGAGAGAGCACATCTCCCTGCCCTTTCAAGTGCCTATCTGGAAAGCCTGCCCTTCCACGCGCAAATGAGTAAAAGGTGAGGCAGTGAGAGCAAACCTTTCTCCTTGCAGCAGACCTGCCCGGGAACAGAATGGAGCCAGCATCTATGACAAATAGAAATAACATTTATAAGTCAGACATAAAATGAAGAGGAGGAGGTGGTGTAGGCAGGTTGCAAAGCTGCTTGCAGAACAGCCATCAGTTGAGTGTGTCCTGCCTGAACTAACGTGATGCTCAAATTTTGGTAGCCAAAGAGGTTGCCACTTAGCACAAATGTGCTGGTATAGGCTCTATAGCCTGCTATTGCCTTCTCCCTCTGGTTTCAGGTTTTGCATCAGATTTTTCTTGGCTGCAAGGCTTTGTCACTTGAATGTAAACATGTCATTTTAGGGGCATTTGCTGGAACAAAACAGGAGAGGATCTTCCCAAACTGTTGACACCCAGTTATTGAGTATGTACCTGAGGTGGGGGACTTGAGTCACATTACTTGGCTGAAGTCTGACTCAAGTCGCAAATTTAAGGACTTGTAACTTGCTTGACCAACACTGATGAAAGAATCGACTTGACTTTGACTAGGTATTCAAGACTTCAGTTTTGACTTGAGACAGATGACTTGATAGGACTTGACTTTTTTATTTAATATTTGTATTTTTCTAGACATTGAGAAGTTACATTTTGTTTTTAAAACATGATGACGCACATATTGCAGCAGGGGAGGACCACTGGGTGGAATGGCAGTATGTACAGCAGCATCATGAGCTTCACCGTGTGCTTTTATTCAGTTCTATCTCAGTGATACATGTCAGTTAAGTTTTCAAGGACTCCTTCACAATTGAATGTGCTTTGCAGCCAGAGACACATCGTCAGTTTCGGGCCGTTACGCACACACAGTTGCCAGTGTGAGAGCAGATTCATGCGCTGCTAGCTTTATATGCTCAGGCTCTGCTCTTATTTGTACAAGGTTTTGATACTGCCACAGTGTGTAACAACTGTTCCTGCCTGCTGTCCCAACGCAAGTGTGTGTGTGTGTGTGTGTGTGTGTGTGTGTGTGTGTGTGTGTGTGTGTGCACGTGCGCACACGCGTATCAGCACCGTGAGATACTTTCCCCACTTACTTTTTTTTTTTTGCCTTTGCCTTGGCTGTGAGCAGGAGAGGAAGTATTTAAATCCTTTACTCTATACTAATACCACCCTATAAAAATACTATTCTACAGTACAAGTCAAATTCCTGCATTTAACATATTACTGAAGGAAGTGTATATATGATCTCATTAGATAATTATGACTCATGCACTGATGTTAAGGCAGGGTTTTGCTGGTGTAGTTGGTTGAGGTGGAGCTGAACTCATAGTTCCAGCTGTACTTGTACATTTTCATATGTTTGGAGTGGAAAATTTTAACTTGTAAAGTAACTAGTAACTGAGGCTGTCAGATAATTGTAGTGTAGTAGAGGTAGAAGGTGGAGTGAGAAGAAAAGATTTGTACTCCACCACCATGTGTGAGTTGACTTACAGCAAGGACTCAACTTGACTTGCTGGATTTTCACCACAGTGACTTGGGACTTGCTTGAGACTTAAAGGTTATGACTTGAGACTTGTGACTTATTCCCACCTTTGATAAGTACACTGCTAGCACATGACCAGGTGGGGAAATGTGGAAACTCTAGTTGAATAGACCTTTTTCAGGGCAGATATTTTGACCTGTCAGACACAGCTAATAATATTATTAATCGCTACATTACATTGCAATAATTGCTGGAACAGAGCCGTCATTAGTGTCATTAATTCCATCTGCTCTGTTCCTGCTCTGGCAAGTCAAAACATGCTTAGACAAAAGGCCATTAATCAGATACATCTAGGAATAATAAACATAAGAGCTCTCTGCTGCTTTCAGGTAATATACAAAACAGACTTTTAGAAGGGAAGAAAAGACAGCCCAGTTTCCAGAAGAAATTGCTGACATTGAAAGTCTCTGAAAACCATGAATACATTACCGGTACATTTTATAAGTGTATCATATCAATGTCTCTAAAGTGATGTGGTATATGTGCTGATTTTGTCATCAAGCAGAGAGATGCCTGCCAAGCTGCAGACCACTGTTCAGATCAATAAACAACAAAGACGGTAGTGTTTAAGCAAGTCATCGGTTTTTGTTAAGTGGCTACTTAGCCATCAAACATGGTGTTTTATAGAAATTTGTTGCTGTTTTTCAGCGGGCATAGTCCCAGAAAAAGTGTTTTTTTTTTTTTGTTGTTATTGTTTTTTACAGCTTTCCCAACTGGGATTTATGCCCCAATACTGGGTATTTTAAGCCACAACAGGATATTTTCCTAGTCATGACCATGTGGATTTTATGTGCCTCAACCACACATTTACCACAGTGTTGCTGAATAGAAAAGTTTCAACCAATCCACCACACCGTAATGTATAAATGAGACATATTTGTAGTTTGCAGAAACATACAATTCCAACAGGAACTCAAAGTATAAAGATGCATAGCTTGTTTTTAAAGATCACTGTGAATACAGCTGGAGAATCTGAATTTTGACCATAAAAAAACCTACTTGTCTCCAATTATTTTAAGTTTTATTGTAGCTAGTTAATAAATAAGAAGTAAAAGTATTAATGTGTGCCTTGAGGAGTGTGAATATTACATGCTGTAGCATTTCCCTTGAAGTGCCCAAATGCATGAGGGCAGGGGTGTCCACATACTTTGGCATTTAAGTGTATTATCATCAATAATCTGCTGTGGTAATATCATTTTCAAAAGACAAAATTTAAATGACTTTCCACTGGTTGTGTAAGTGGCTCTGTGAAACTCTAAATCTGCTGTAGTAAGGAAAAAGTTACATGTAATTCTTCATCCATAAAAATGGTCCTATTTCACTGTACACTGCCTGTGTGGTTTGGTTTATAGTTTTTCTTGTTAACCACCACGCCTCATAGATTCTCACTGGCTAGAGCTCAGTAAAATGGTCTAACTGTGACAGAGAGAGACAGAGAGAGGTTGAGGAAAACATCATTTCATCAGTAACACCTGATTAGTGCTGATGAGCATTAAATGATCCTTCAAACATACTTATTAAGTTGAGAGAAGCTAGGACAGCAGGGGCAGGAGGTGAAAGACAGGAAATACCAGGAAAAAAAGATTGGAAAATAGTTGAGCCATCAGCAGAGGGATGCAGGAATATAAAATAAAATCAGAGAGTTACGGTGTTTCTCAGTCCTGCTGCAGATGCTTACATCTCATCACAGAGTGGTGGACAGCAGTAGGAACACGCTGTAATTGATGTGGAAGCAAACCAAAATTGCATTTTCCTTTTCATCCAATCAAAGCCAATGGGCCTATCTGTAGTTTTATCAATAACAAGTTTCATCAGTGATGAAGCCCGAACAAAGAGTCGGGGTCGTGGAGTACAGCGTATATTGTACTAACGGGGGTGAGCAGTTACACAAACCTGCTCGGATAACACAGTCTAGAACAAGTGAATGCATGTTTTTCTGCACCCACATAAGACTTTGTGCCTCACAGTACAGAATGTACTGTGTTGTTATGAGTTAGCTTTTCCTCCTATAGGCAGATGCAGTCACCTTGCTGCTGTATACAGGCTGTATACAGGGAGTAAAATGCATAAAGAATAAACAGCAGGATGACATTTTACAGTGTTTACGCTGTTTCTGCTCAATTCTCTTTCTTTCTTTCTTTCTTTTAGTTACTGCAAGTGTGCATGGAGCCTGAGAAAACATTTACACAGTGCAGACCAGTACATGTCTTGAAACTGATTGTGGAACTCACAGTAAACATACTGGAGGCAAGCAAAGGTATTTGAGGTGCTGTTATATTTGATTTTGTTGTGCTTAGAAGTAAAGATTCTAGGAAAAGTTAACCTTAAACACATCTGCCAAATTAACAAATTGCTCTCTTTCAGTCTGTTTCTGCAACACGCCCCCAATCCTCTATCAAGGAAGACTGTCACTGAGTGAACAGAAAGGTAAAAACCTTCTACTTTACTTTAGAACGGCTCCTTTGTGCAAAAGTCCTCCCTTTCCTATTCATACTCGCGCGTTTGAGTTTCAACTGACAGACATCCAATCACAGATGTAATTGCAGGCTGGGAACAGCATCAAAATGGGGACGTGTGAGGTGGGGAGAAAAAATGAGCATGAATGTCATTCTTTCCTTTGAAAAGCTCTGAACCGCCTTCTTCTGAATAGATGGTGATTGTTAGAGGCTGACCCCAGCTGAACAACAGCAGGATTACTCTTATATGCTGTCCACACCTCATTAGAGTGACTTCACACATATTGCTGCAATGAGACTGAGGATGTGCTGTAATTACCATATTGTGAACACCATGATGTGGAAACGTTGAATGTACCAGACATCAAATGAGGCGAAAATGTATCCCCGACAGCACACACCTGTTGCATTAAACACTTGTTGACAGCTACAGGATGATTCTGTTCTTGTTTGTATGTTTTGTCTTAAATGCAGCAGATATAAATAGCTGGGGTTGTCCTTGAGGTAGCTATTGAATCTTTCAATAATCCTGTGGAAAAGAGAGATTCAACTTACTGGTAGCTACTTAACCTTACTATATTCAGTTATCAGGTACCTCTAAGGTGAGACTGTGCAACTTCTCTAAGAAGGAATAACTCAGTTATTCTTTTGCAAATGAAAAGTTCAAAGTTAAAGTGAAAGTAAAATTCAGCTCACTTGCAATTGTCAGTAAGCTAAGCTAACTTGCTTCCACTTGCCAAGTGAAATGGAAACTTAACAGCATGACTGCCCCTTTTGAAATGTTCATGTTGTGAAGGAGCAGATGTCTAAATTTGTACTGCCCATTTAGGGACTTATTTAATCAATAAACAAGTCAATGAATTTTTTTTTATCACATGGAATCATACATTGTACAACTCTTCTGCTGCTTTTCTGGAAGGTTCTGGTATTGCGGAATGTTTAAATTGTCCTGCCCTTGATGGCTGTATGGTCACTCCACCTGAACACTGGTAGCTACTCCACCCTGCAGCCACCTCTGTACAGTGTGTAGCAGTGATCCACAGAAGGAAAAGGACAGCACCTCACAATTCCATTATCACACCTGTCGTTAATCTCTGTGAAGCACTCTTGCCACAGTCCTCTGCTCAGTCAAATTAGCATATAAAGAAAGAGCCTGCGGGTTGAATAGTGCTGTCCAGGATTTAGCCAATTTTCGGTGAATCAAAAGATATTACAGTTCCTGATATCCCGTTTCAAACTGATGCAGCACAGAAGTCATCCAGTTTATTATCCACCATCTGTACAATGGCTAGCAGGATGCTTGTTCAGCTGGCCCCATCTACTCCGTATTTCCTTGATGTTTGCTGATGTTTACATTTGAAAACCTCAACCTGGCCAGCAGGGGGACAGCCCTACATTCTGAAACACCGCCATTCCAAAACACCGCCATTCTGAACCACCCCTACTCCGAGAAATCCCTACTCCCGGCCGCACTCCCCGCCCCCCAGAGCTGACAGAGAGAGGACTGAAAGCTTCCACATCTACCAAAAGATACTAAAATAAATAATAATAGTAAAATTATTAGTCAGGTACTACACGACAGTTAACCCTATGGGCCCTAGGCGTTGTGGGGGTATTTTTTACTGCCTTTATTTTTAAGCTCATATCACAGTCATTATAAAGGCTAAATACACATGCTATATCTTGTTTTGTTTTGTTTTTTGTTTTTTGTTTTTTCAGGACAAGCTTCATTTCATTTCATGTCCCTCTATGTGCCTGTATTTTATATTAATTTTTATATCAATGAAAAAAACAAATCTGTGTTACTAAATTCTTACATTTTTACATGTATCTCACCATAGCAAGTTGGAAAATGACATATTCTGCCATATATGAAGAGGGGAGACTCTCTGGAATCTGGCAATATAAACAATATAAGAACCATGATGCTGGGACATTCTGTCACTTCACAGTTGTTCAAAACATGTGGTTATTGCCAGGTGTGATTGCCAGCAAGACATTCCATTGACTCATTCACAAGTCAAAAATGTGTTTTATCTGAAAGAAACATGCAATATTTACATTTAAGATAATAGAAAAATAGTCAAGCAAGTGCAGCGATGTCCTCCAAGATAATATTTGCCACTTTGTTTGCAGTTTTTTTGTTGTTGTTTTTTTCAGTTTAAGTTATATATTGGGGGGACATTTTGGGCATTGGGTGGGGGACGTGTCCCCCTCAATGTATATGGTGACTACTGCTCTGCACGCATGCATGAATAATTAGGCCACAGTAGTCTGGGTGTGCAAAGGTGAAGTGCGCTGGTCTTGTCAAACAAAGTTTGATGGAGTGTCAATGGAGATATTTGCATCTGGAAAGCCGGACTACAAATGTGGATAGATAGGGAGAAACACACGCAAGCCAAAGACGTGGTAAGATACGATATTCCTCACTATATGAAGTGACTGATAGCTAGATCTGTATAATGGATTATAAAGAAATTCGTCAGGTTTTTATTTTGCAGATGTAACCAGGGTTAGTTAAACCCCAGGTTATTTGTGTGTTGATAACTGCTTGGTGCAGGCTAATTAGGTGTTGCACCATAGATTTCATGCAGCTAAGCTTATCTGAGTGTGTTTAGTTCTTGGAGTGCTGTCCTGCCCTGTCATGAACGGTAAAATGAATGCAAATAATTTACAGTATGAGCAGAGTTTATTTTGAAATGTTATGTCAGTTCATGTTCTGGTTACTGTGAGATATGATGGCTATTAGGAATTTATGAAAAAAGTAAAATGGACACTGTAAAGCAGTAACTTTATTTAAATATATGTCAAAATGGACTTTTATTAAGTACTAGATGAGTAATTATCGTCCATGGCTGTGTAGGCTGTTTTTTTTTTTTTTTAGTTTGTTTTTGTTTTTGGTTTTTTTTAGAGTCCTTCATTGGGTCCTTGGTTCCTCCACCATCTTCTGCTGTCATCCATCTACATCTCCATCCTGGTTGTCACTCACCTTCGGAAAAGGGGTCATCCACGTTCACATCTCCATATCTCCGAAATATGCAATTGGCCAATTGTGGTACAACAAAGGTACTTAATAGAGCTGTGTATTGTGAATCCAATTTTGAATGGATATAGGTACTGTAGTATTTTAATCCAGTACCCACTTTTGTTAAGAATTTACTCACAATCTATTTATTTATTTATTTTTTGAGATACTGTGTTGTGAAGAGTCTTTACTGGGTTCAGTATATCTCCTTTAAAACTGTCAGTCTGTTGTGTGTGTGTGTGTGTGTGTGGTATTTGGGGTGGATACTGTAGGTCTAATTCAACAATTAGGCAGGTAAATATCAGCAGTCTCCTCATCGAACCTAGAACAGAGTCAATGCTCATTTCCTATTTTATACATTTAACATTATCTTAAAGTGACAGGAGCAGGAAAAGGGGTTACACAGACCACTGATCTGTGTTTATAGCCTGATGGAATGACAGCACAATGATGTGTGTGATATCATCAGAAAGCTCTGGTCCTGCACTTTCATATGATATGTGTGGCATTTCTGTGCGACCCTGCATTCGCGAGTAATCCATCCAAGAGTAATGTGTGTGCAAAGCTGTATGAAAGCTTTGTTATACATATTTTTAGTCATTCATTTCATTTTTTTTTCGCTGTGAAAACATTGGACTACCAACAAGTACTTGGTCTTGTCGGAAAGCTGCGGTTCTGCTGTTTCACATGATATGCGTGGCTTCTCGCTATGATGAACGGTCATGGAGAAAATCAACAGAGAAGAACAGGTGTGAATTTGGACACACTATGCGTCGTTCGGGCTTATAGGGTTAAGTCTATTTTGGGCCCGATTTCCACCTCCTGACAATCTTAAGCAAAGCCCAGATTGTTTGATGGTTCTAAAGATCCTCTTGCCAGATTTTCCTGTGGTGTAGGGTATGTTAAAAGTTATTTTTACGTCTACAGATCTGATCAGAAGTACATCCTGGCTGCACCGATTTCAAATCTCAATCAAATATATTCAATAATTATAATCAGATAATCTGTTGTCGAGGTAACCCTGAGGATTGCCAGCAGTCAGGTGGATCAAAATATTTCTACATGAGTTTTTTGTGAAGAGTGGAGCAAAAACTAATAGCTTGTTCATCTCGCCAGTAGTCTGTAGTCTGGATGTTTGTAAATGGAATCTTTTAGTGTGTGATGCTTTTTTGGCCAAATCATTGCTCTCCACACACTACAGGAACAAACCTGATAAATGTATCATTTCATGCCATTTTGTGAGGGGTCTCTCACATTTTCAACAATGCTTAAGATTTTAAAATCTGTTAGTCTGGGCCAGGCTTTGGATGCTGTTGTATCTAATCTACAAAAATAATTTAATTCCTGTGTATGAAACAAACTTTTTCTTTTTTTTTGTTTTGTTTTGTAGGGCTCACATTTCAAGGCAACATTACAAAGTCAGCTGGATTCAGAGTTTCCAGTCAACTGACAGAATTAATGTTAGTCCACCCACTACCACTGACTCAATGATGCCAATGGCAGCTGTGATTTCAATGGCAGAATTTACAGTGGCTGAATAAAAATGTGAAATGAAGGACCAATTTTAAAAGATTACCATGAATTTCAAGTGGTAAATGTCATGTAGATATCATCTGTAGCAACAGTAAGGACTCAGCTAAAGGTTAACTGCAACAACTCTGGAAGGTCTCTGTAATGGTGGTCTGTACAGATCAAATAAAGTATTATGTTCAAACTTACAGTCCTGGCACAGGGATTCTAAATAATTTCTAGTTTTTTATTTTACAATGCAAAAGACACATCATATTTGTCTGCATTTAACTGTGAAAACACATTTGAGTAGGACCCCATGGAGTCCATAGCAGTGAGTAGCCTGTAGTTTTCCTATGTGATGGATAGATTAGGTAGGGAATAGGGGTCTCAGAGAGGACACCAGGTGCAGGTGGAAACACACAGATTTCATACCCTCAGAAACTAGTCAGTAGTGAGTATTATATTTGACACAGAAAAAGCAGAGCGAGATGAAGGGGGATATCAGAGGAAGAAAAAGACAATTCAAAGAGAGCAAGAAATACATTTTTGATGAAGGAATGTATAGAAAGGCACATAAGAGTAGAAGCAGCAGTGCATGCAGAATTTAAATTTCTCCCACTCCCCCAATGAAAAGACAATAAATTATACATACAGTAGACTAACAGTATTTTCATGAAAATACACACCTTAAAAGCTGAAAACAAGACAGTGCATTTTTGTACTGTGTTGCCCTCCATATGATGTTAGATGATTGAAATAATGTGCAAAAAGCAACAAAGATGGAAAACCAATCAAGCTGGAAACATTGTCTCACTGGATGTAGCCACATTCTGAGTTTGTTTGCCCTGATTGCCTCAATTTTTCTTATTTATTCTTCAGCTGATCTTGGGAGAGAAACAAGCATCCAGGGCTATGGAGACAAGCCCAAAAGAAGCGACTACAGTCCGATATACTATCATGCGTTTAAATAACTTATTAGATGGATATATATAGAGGAAGGTGTTTGAGAGCAAGCACAAATAAGCAATTCCACTTTAGAAACAAGCCCAAAGTAGGGGTGTCGGTAGAGTAGTAGATAGTGCTGGCGCCCCATGTTTCGAAGCAATGCCTCACTGCAGCGGTTGCAAATTCGACTCCGGCTTGCAACCATTTGCTGCATGTCACCCCCTGCTCTCTCTCTCTCGCCCCATTTCACTCTGTCCTGTACATTAAAGGCAAAAGCCCAACAAGATAATATTTTAAAAAAAAAAAAAAAAAAAAAACATCCAAAGTTGCACCAATAAGCGGACCTGGCAAGTGGCACCCTGCGGCTTGTCCTCCTCAAATTTCTTCCATCCTCCTGCGTGCTGATGTGGGACATATCTCATCTCTCATTGGCTGATGCTCTTTGTCAGTCAAGTCAGACTTCTCCAGTTTCCTAGCATGCCAGATATCCAGTCCCAGTCACATAAGAGGGCGCGACTTGCTTCACTCATGAGGACTCGTCGTGGCAGACTATCTGCCGACTCACCTCCGACCCAGGGTGGCTCTCAAGATCCTCTGCGACGTCAAAATCGCGGTGAAAGTCGTGTAATGTGAGTTAGGCTATAGGTGTCTTAAAGTCAGTATGTGACACACAGGTGTCCTCTGGGTAAAACTCATAGTTAAAGTTGTGAAATGCAAGTGACACTAACACTACCTCTCTAACTAACTCTCAATCTTTACACTATCAGTACGTTTACATGCACAGTTTAATTCCAGTTTTAATCAGAATGAAAGGCCATTCCAATTAAAAGTGGTCACGAATGAAAGAATTTTGTGTGCACGTACGCACTCATTTCTCTTTAAGTTCATTCCGGTCTTTCTGTGCATGCTTGTTTTCTTGCCCTTCTGGCGCAATGACATATATAACGCGCATAGCAACGGGCAGCATAGCAACGGGCTGAGATAGAGCAGTCAGACTCATTGCACTCACCGGTTTCCAGTCGCCACAACACGGTCTTCTACCTCCCTTCTCCTCCTCAACAGACGAAGCATTAGCAGAACAAGGTTGTTGTCGTACTGCTGCTTCAAGAATATAAGCGAAACACGCCTGAAAAAGGCACTAAGAACGGCGTCATCAAACATCTTGTTATCCGGAGCGAGGACTACAGTCTTTTCTTCCAGTAAACGTAAACACGTAACATCCGCCCCACCCCCATCCAATCAGAAACCTTCCCTGCCCCAAACCTCGCACAGACCTGAATAAAGGCGATTAAACTGATCTCCCGTGTAAACCCTCATTCGGAATGAATATTTCCCATGTAAACTACCTGGAAAAACTTTAATTCCGAATGATTTCATTCAGATTTATTTCATTCCGAATGAGAAACCATCATGTAACCGTAGCCAGTGTCAGTTACTCTGAGTGTCAAATGTTGCAGCACATAGGTTTACATCAGAATTACTTGAAAGCCCCGTGCAACTTATAGGGACGGCAAAGGGTGCCTTCAGTGTCGGTATCACGCTGAAAAATGAGACAAGGTGTCAGTATTTGACAATCTTGGAGAAAACTCATTTCGGACGCCTGTACTCAACAACAACCACCAACCAACAAGTAGATAAACTAGTAAATCAAAAGCTCTGCCTTCTGGCTCAGGTCTCTCTTCACCACAACAGTCTGGCGCAGTGCCCACATCACTTTAGACGTTGCACCAAACCGCAGATCCATTCACGCTCCATTCTGCCCTCACTCATGAGACCCTTCCTCGTTTGGGGCACTAACTCTCTCCCAACCCAGAGGGGACAATCCACCCTTATCTGGCAGAGCACTATGGCCTCTGATTTGGAGGTACTGACTCTCATCCCAACCACCTCACACTCGGCTGTAAACCACCACAGTGCATGCTGGAGGTCACGGCGTGATGAAGCCAACAGAACCACATCATCTGCAAGAAGCAATGATGCAATCATCAGTCACCAAACCGGACCCCTTCCTCCCCCCGGCTGCACCTTGAGATCCTGGCCATGAATATGACAAATGGAATAAGGGGAGGGGCCAGACTAAGAGCGGTTCCAGAAGACTTTGATGAAACAGCACATTCGGAAATAGAGTACCTCACCAGGTATCAGGACACCGGGGCCCCCTCTGGAGCCAGACTTGGGGGAGACTTTGTTAGCTTGTGGGTTGTGGTAGCAAGCAAAACAGTATCACTTGGCAAGTGTTTGGAGATAGTTATCAAAAATATGTAAATACATTCTAAAGTGTATCTGAGTCATAAATAATTCATTCACCCCTGTATCCTAATCTTACAACAAAAGTAATGCAGGGGTGGGTGGAGATGACTGTAGAGGGAGCAATATTTCTTTACAGATTGTTGTAGTTCTCCAGAGACTCCATGCTTACTTAGTCACACCCAATTTAACGCAATCAAATCAAATCCCTAAATGATTTGCTTTGATTTACAAATGTGAGTCTGGTTGAGTGAGCATGGGCACTGTAGCCAATGATCAATTAAAATACAGTGTAATGTGTCAAAATCTGATCAGTATTTTCAGTGTGAATTAATCTGGCAGGCTGTCAAAGAGAACAGCACGTCAAACTTTTGATATGTCAGTTAGAGTGGTGCAAATGAATTAATGGCTGTGAAGTAGAAGGCAGACGCTCTGTCAAATCATGTCAGATATCATTTCAGCCAGAACGAACTAAATGTGATGTAATTTCACCTTTAAATGTAGAGTTTATTGTGCCACTGTGTGCACAGGCAGCATGCAATCATAGAAACTTTTATACAGTTCTATGTCCACACACACACATACACACACACACACAATGGTAATGAATGCTTGGCCTACATAGCAATTAGCAACTTAATCCGTCGCCTTGCTACGGTATTAGCTGGTATTATTTGTATGCTGGAGAGGTCATCATGGTCTTCTCTCATCTGACGTATATTCATTGTCACATTCATATAATTGCATGTTAATTTGTCCCACATCCCTGACTGACATTATTCTACTTATTTTTAAAAGGATGAGAGTTGGACTCTTCATCAACCTTTAACAGCTTCAGTGTGGTCATGGCTGGAAGATATGTGCTGGTGTCTTTGGTATCTTCTGGAGGTCAGAGACGAGAGGAGAAAATTAAGAAGACAGTGACAGGAAGGTCCTCGGTTCAAGACCCCAATTTCCACTATTGAGAGACCAAGCTGGAGGAGCTGTTTGTCTATTTTCTGGCTGCACTGAGGGCTGCTGCAAAAGCAGCTATCTTTGTGCTGAGCTGATTTAAATCAGCTTTCCAACAATCAATTGAGGTGGCATGGTGGTGTAGTGGTTAGCGCTGTCGCCTCACAGCAAGAGGTTCCTGGTTCGGACCCAGGGTAGAGGGAATTTGCATGTTCTCCCCATGTCAGCGTGGGTTTTCTCCAGGTTCTCGGGCTTTCTTCCACAGTCCAAAGACATGCAGACTGGGGATAGGTTAATTGGTAATGTGTGTCATACATGAACAACCTGGTGCTTTTTCTTCTAAATTTCACTGAACTTCAGTAGCTGTGGCTAGCCTGGAGTCGCTCTAGCAAGGCTAGCTATGGATCCTAAATCCAAAAAAAAGACACACTTTTCTGATGCGTGTACTTCGGTTGAAGGGAAGTAGATCCTTCATGAAACTGTCACAACAAGATCTGCACATCATATTGAGAAATTGGATCATGAATTCTGGAAAGAGGCATCACTGTTGAGTTTGTTAGCATTATTTTGCTTTGGCACTCTGAGCACCACAAGCTGAGTGCCATCTAGTTCTATCATATTTAAGAGAAGACTTCTCTACAGCTGATATCTCCAATACTCAGCAACTGACAACAAAACAATCTAGAGTGATAAGAGGAAAAGACGGATATATGTATTTTTGATTTGTGGGTAAACTGTCTCTTTAAGGGGGGAGAGTGTTGTCTTACAAATTGAGATCTGATAACTGTGAATGCCATTGCATAATATTCACATACTTTTCATATTCAGAAACTATTTAATGACCACATGTGCCCTGTATTGAATAATCTGTATTCATTATGTTTGGGATAAATGGAAAAATGTTTCTTTGTCATGTGGATTAACTGACCATTTACATGTTGAAATTGTTGCAGCTTGCTCTAAATATGAAATTGCATTTCTGCCTGTGATTGGATGCAGGATTGTACTAAGCTGCCTGGTTGATGAGATCTAATTTATTATTATTATTGCCAGGAGGCTCACATTGGCCATCAGGTAATTAAGGCAAATACCATATGGGCCAACCCACTTTATGAGCCAAAAGGCTGCCACCAGCAACTGTTGTTGACATGTCAGACCTACAATAAGCACTAGAGTATGACTTGTATGACTACAGTAAGCATTCATTTTTGGTGCAGAGTTTGTGCTGCATTCTTTAGTCACAAAAAACAAACAAACAATAGAAATATCACCCAAACTGAGACATACTCAGAAACTGTTTCTGTCCAGGAGGCAGACAACATATAGTTAGGGCTGGCTCAGGCTTGCCTTGGACCAGCCCCTAGTTAGGCTGATGTAGGCCTTGTCTGCCTGGGGACCTTCTATGATACACTGTGCCCCTCTCCTTTTCTCTCCCTCAGATTCTGAAAAGTTGGTGGTTCTTCATTTGCTAACATTCATGATTCATGTCCTTTTTCTGCATATCACTAATAGGGTTGTCACGATACTAAAATTTCAAACTCAAACTCATTTTTTTAGTAAAGATCAGAACAGTAACATCAATGATAACAACAAAAAATCCCCCCAAAATAAATAACAACCACAAACAAGATTTGTCCATACAAATGTATTTATCTACAGCCCTGTTTATTTTCTGTTCTTCTGGTGAATTGGCACCATATTTTCGTTGCTGATCAAATAGAGTTGGTGGTTTAGGCTCAGGATGCTCCTGTTTCTACCTCACTATGTGATCAGAGAACCAGGGGTTATGGGAGAAACCAAACGTTTTTTCAGCTTCAATCTGTGACTTTGCAGTTAACATAACTTTTCAGACACATAATTGTGTTCTCCTGTTAAACTAACATTGTCTATTAATGTTACAGACGGGCATGACTGAAATAGTTTTCTGCTTAGCTCCCACATTAACATTAGAAGTTATATTTTAGTTTGATGCTGGTAACACCAGCTGCTCAGCTGTTAGTGAGGGGAGGAGCTGTACCTGCTGTCTGCAGTGTGCTGTGTTCACTTCACTAAATAGAGCGCTTTTTCCTTTATCATTTTTGACCAAAACTGGCTGCAGTGATCCTCCTGCAGCCGCGCTGGCCATATTACTGCAACAAAATATGTGCATGCATGCACTCACAGCGACGACAACAAGCCGGGTTGCAGCGAGGGCTCTGTGCCTGCCAGACGCTGCCTGCACAGCGCGTGTCCGTCGGACCCGCCGCGTGCACCCGACAGGCACTGAGGTGGCGTGCATTGTTAGTATCGATAATTTTGTAAATTAGTATTGTATCCAGATACAGTGTTTGAGTATCGATACTTTTCAGAGTATCGATACTTTTGACAACCCTGATCGCTAACTTGGCTCTACTGCATGTCAAAACTTGGCTTCTTCTCTGGAGCCTTTCTGCTCCACTCTCTCACAGGTTCCGCCGAATCACAGCTACCCCTGGACTGTGGGTCGTGGTTGCACTGCTGCTGGTGACCTGCCTAATAATCTCAGTCTTTCTCCGAAGTTGTCAAAATCCGATTCTTGGACAGTGACTTGCAGCATCAGAAACCAGCGCAAAAAGGCGTCCTCGAGGCGTCCAAACCCTGATCTTTTTTCCTAAACCTAACCACTTCCTTTTGCTGCCTAAACCTAACCACATGCTGGTTGTTGTTGCCTAAACCCAACCACGTGTGTTGTTGAATGAAAAAAAAGTCAACTCGTAGTGTTGTACGGTCGTTTATAGAGTGCCGAAGTCATGCCCCTTCCAGTAGAGCTCATGGGACCTTAGATCGGAAAAAATATGAATGGCAGTGAATGTGGAGAGCAATATTATCTTTTGTTCCCGTTTGAGTTGCGACATGAAATCTAAATATGTTCTTAATGAATTTAAAACATAAATTTTAAGGTCAAGAAAGTCATACTTTATGGTAAAACTCAACTCAACTCTTGATTCCGCGGCTTGAAAGTTAATATTCCACGGGCATTAAAAAACACATTTTTTAATGTAAAAAATTAGATTTTTTTTCTACCAAAACACTGTAAAACAGTGTTTACCATACTATTATACAGTAAAATAAGGAACACGGGGATAATTGGCTATTATGAATTAAATCATGTTCAAATTCAACAGCAGCATACCTTTTCACGTTCTTCAGCAGCAACTGTACGCCTCCCGAGTGATGTTGTTATTGTCGTTTGTCTTTTTAAAGCCGCGTCCGCGGGAGTTTCAGACTTTCTCTTCAGATGCGAAGTGGAAGACAAGTGGTCCTTTATTGTTGAATTTCTTCTGTGATCGATGACTTTGTTGCAACTTGTGCAGAATAGCTTTCCTCCATCCTCATGTAGCTCTTTATATTGTTTTGCTCTTTCAGCTGCGGTAATATTCGCAAGCTTACACTTACTGGTCGTCGGGGGGGGGGATTGACGGAAGAATCGCTCCATAACTGAATGTTTACTTCTTCTATTAATCCACGTGGATTCACTGTCTGCTTCTTTATCTGGCCTGGCGTTACTGCATACGCGTGGCCGGGAGGAAAATTACATGTAAAATGTGAGTTTTCTGCACCGGGCATTAAAATCCGCGGAAGGTCCGTGAATCCGCGGACAGACGTGATTTCCGCGAAAAATTCCGCGACCGCGGAATTGCGGATTCCTGGAGGGTCTAATTATCATACACATTTGACTATTATTGTCACATACATATACTATCATATTATATGCAAATAATATATATGCTACCAACATATTTTTATTATTAATATTAGTATTATTATTATTAGCATTATTAAAAAATAATGTTAATTTAGCTACTGTCATTACTGTTTGCGCTACATTTCTCTGTCTCTCTTTCTCTGTTAATCTATCATTTTGTCATATGGATCATTGTACATTTATTATGTTGATCTGTTCTGTACGTCATCTATTGCAAGTCTGTCCATCCTCAATTGCTTTTCCTGTGGTTTCTACCATTTTTTCCCCATTAAAGGGTTTTTTTGGGGAGTTTTTCCTTATCTACTGTTAGGGTCCAAGGACAAGAGGGATGTGTTTTGCTATAAAGGCCTCTGCTTTCATACTTTTCATACTCAGAAATGCTGGATAATGGTCTCTTCGTCTCCTTATATGTGTTTTTCCCTCTTTGATCTGTGCTTGCAAATAGCAACATCGAAGTGAAATCTTAAATATAGATACGGACTGACTGCTGGTTGAAGAGTTGTGCAAAAGAGTTTCCTACAGGCGTATTAGAGGTTCAAAATCATGCAAATAATTTCTATCAGCTGTGAATAGATGTTTTTCTTTTGTTTAACACAGTTAATCAAAGAGAGTTTGGGGTCTTTCTATAAGATCTGTGATATCTGTTTTGTAAAATGTGTGAAAAAGTGTGAACACATTTGCTAAGAAGGTGATTATGAAGACCAAGTGGATCCCAGTGTCATGAAGCATGCCTTAGCAACTGAGGAAAAACTAATTAGCAATAGCACTAATGTCTGAAAGTCAGGAAAGACTCGCATGCATGAGAGCCTTAAATCAGCCGCTAAAACCCCTGACCTACATGTTCCCCAGGGGAAAAAGTCCATCACCGTGCCTTACTATAAAGTCATGGTAGCAATTACCACAAATCACTCTAATATTTTACACACTAGACTAGCTGATGTAATGTCAGAGCTATCAAATATTAGGCTGTCATATTTAACCGGCTTACTAATGTTTTAACTACTATGGTACACTAAGCCTAAAGAGGATTAACAAGCTGTAAATACATTAGAGAACCATCTTATCTTACTTATACGATGTTAGAAGTTTAGCTGACCATGACAAAGGCTTGCTCTTGTTAATGTGTCATCACATTAACTGTGAAGGAGAAGACATCTGCAGAAGTACAAGACACTAGAGCCACTTCTGTCAGAAAATGTTATGTGGAGATATGAAAATAGAATTTGTACTATAGTGTATCATCTTAATTGTTTTAGACAAGTACGACTAGCATTTGAAACAGTCGTATTAGTAATGCAGGGCGTTTTTAGGTCACCAACAGTGAAAAGTTTAACATGCTCACACAAAGTTGAGATTATCTGTCTGTTTCTTAAACACTATGTCATTTCCTGCTGTCAGAACTGATTCCACCACAAGGAACCATTTCACCGTAACACACATTGACCTGCAATTACCTGCTTCATCACTCACTCAGCAGATGCACTCTGGGACAGGAAATTGAGAGAGGATTGAAGTAAAATGGCCATGCTATTTTTGGCCACAGTTGCACAAAAACATTAGCTTCCTGTTTCTAATGCCTGAACACAACCTCCATCAGCACTGAGGAGAAAGTAAGAAAGGTGGGGGATTTGGAACAGCATCTTCTGACCTCATTCTATGGGCTGAAATATGTGCCACTAGAAACTGAATTTGAATTACATAATTTGAAATTGAATCATTTATATTTGAATTTGAATTACTAGAAACTGAATTTGAATCACATCATTTGAAAGTGAATCATTTATATTTGAATTTGAATTACTAGAAACTGAATTTGAATCACATAATTTGAAATTGTATTGTTAATTTGAATCATTGCATTGAAAAACTGAATCTGAATAGTATAATTTGAAATTGAATTCATTTCTTTATATATTCACATTCAGTTCTCACAATTCAAATTCAGTTCTCACAATTCAAATTCAATTTACTGTGACAGACATCCCGGTCGTTTAAGGACGAAGGAAGAGCAATCGAGCGCAGATACACAGGACTCCTCTTCGGCCAATCAGCACCTACGTTTTTGAGCACGTAGGAAGAAGCGCTCGCCTTGACCCATACTGGCTTGACCATGGATACGACTGGGACAAATATGGTAATTTGGCATTTTACCATATATTTTAACGACCTTTTTTAACTGTTGTTAATGTTACAGCTACTTTGTAGGAACGTTTCGTTTCGTCAGCGAGCATAAACAAATCATGTTTACAATTACATTAGGCGACTAGCACGTTAGCATTGTTTCAGCTATCATTTTAGCAACGCAGCAACAAGTGTCGGAGCTAGTCTACAAGTCACATGTGATGTTACCCATTTAACGGTAGTGTTCTTTCTTACCATGAATGTTTTGCTGATAGCAAACAAGAAATTCAAGTTAGTTGTTGGATTTGCAATGTGCATAACGGCTGACATTAAAGATTATATCCTTGTACCCACACTGCTGTTGCAAACAGTGTGCATATTTATGATTTTGACATTGATTAAAGTCCGAAGGGTACTGAAATGTACGTTACTGTTATGAACATAGAACATGTTAAAGAAATGTAGAAGTTGCAAAAGAAAGGCAGTGTTATACTTGTTACAAGATGTTAATTTCTTTCAGTACATCGCCGGTGTTGAGGTCATGGCCACTTGCACCACGCCTGCTACACACAGCAGAAACTGCAAGTACCAGTTTTAGCTACTTGATTTTAGACAGCTAATATTACATTCTCTTCCAAGGAAAAAAAGCATTTAAAAGACATCATCAAGTCATCTATATTTTGAGGTGTTGCTCCTGCTTTATTTTACCCTACAGATGTGACATACTAGTATTGTCAACAAAAAGGAGTGATTCACCCTTTATAGTTAACTTTATGGTTTTTATTACCTAAAGCAGTTATTACACTCATTTTACTTTCATAGGCACAGTGTGCATCATTGGTGACAGCTATGTCAGAGAGCTGCAGAGACTCTGGGAAGCAACCTCAGCATGCCAGGTGTCCATGTCTGCTGGTTTGGCTGGGGTGGACTGCAGAGAGGCCTTCTCTCCTTCTTTCCCCACTCCCTGCGAGGAAGAGCAGCACCAGATGTCTTCGTCATCCACTGTGGCAGCAATGACATGGGGAAGGTCAGCAGTGTCAAGCTGGTCAGCATGATGAAGGAGGACCTGCACCAGCTTCACCTCCAGCATCCTGGCATTAAGATAATATTTTCTTCATTGGCCCAAAGGTGCAGGTGGGAGGCTGGTGGCAATCCAGCAAAGATTGATAAGGCCAGGAAATTTGTTAATAGTTTATGGCAACATTTGTTCACAGTTTAAATGGTGCCATAATTGAGCACCCTCACATCAGACACATTCATCTCACACCTAGGAGAAATTATATGTTTTTAAGTAAATTAGTTACTTCCAAACGCAGTGAACTGCTTACAGTTGGCAGTGTCACTGCTTTTGAATTTGACCTTTAGGACACATTTTGTTAGGCCTGTACATAGCCCAGACTGTCATGGCCAATGTTGACTTTTTATATTCATCTATAACTTGTTTAAAATTTCAATAAATTCTATTTATATTTGCACTCCTTTTGTCTTTGTTACTGACTGAATGTTGTATTTCACAATCAAATCTGACTGTCAATTGAAAGGGCAAACAAATCATACACTACAGATAAAACAAAGCATTAATGTTTAACATTGTCGCTGACAAAAAATTAGGCAGTCCATTGCTGTGTGGGCCTGATTATTTTAACCCTGTACTTGACTGGATAAAGGGTCAAAATGAAAACAAAGAATTAGCTGGACACAATAGTTTTGAAGCCCCCAAGGACATGTCACTTGTTCACTATGTTGCCAACTCTGAGAGGGTCTTCCTCAGGCAAAGGTATCGTGACGTTTTTATAGTGAGGCAAACAGAAAGATAATCAGCCAATTATGTTATTGTTTTTTTAGCCTCACTTATAAGCCTCTATACCAAGCAGTACCCACAGAACTTTCTCATATGTCACAAATAATAATACCTCCTATGGGACTTAAAATTATTCAGTGTGCAGATATTTCCGTGTTTTTCACAAAAGGAGAATCGTTATTCAGTGAATTTTCTTCATTTGTCTTAAAGAAATGTTCAAACAAAACCAGCACATAACATCAGCTTTTCATTTCTTTTTTACATTCTGCTAAGATAAATGCAAACTTGGGTAAATGTTAAGACATAAATGAAAACATTAAGATGCCATTAATAACGATTACATTTTGTTAATGGTTTAAATCACCACTACATTTCCAATCATCACAGGAAACTGATGAATGACAGCTTTCAAAAAATTTGCTTTTACTCTAAAGTAATTTTTGTCTGATCCACTTTATATCACAAAAATTCTAACCATTACACAAACAGTTTAACAAAATTAAGTCATAGCTTGCATTCATGAAATCATCACTATGAAGGTTACAAAAAGTACACATGAAATAAATGAAAAGATTTGTAACAGTAATTATAAAACATATGAATTAGGACCCAGTGTCATAATTTGCAAAATCTTAATTTCTTGTTAAACAACCTCTTTACTGTGGAGTAAATATCACATTGGTTGAGGTGTTGTAACTTTCCTCAAGTGTCCTACAAGAGAGAAAGATGACAAGTTAAAAACACAGGTAGAAAACACTGACTACAGCCTGTCTTGGTTAAAAGCCCATCACCACCACAATGATCTTATTGCTGAGTAGTGGCTGTCATTCACAAAATAGTTTTGTGTTTAAATTCTGTAGATATTTGACTTTATATTTGAATTTGATTTTAAATTTAACTGTACTATCAAAACAACTGGAGTATGAATGTACAGTATGCAGTTCATCCACATTAACATCATTGTTGCTGCCAAAAGGAAACTGAACTGTTCTCAAAGCTCACTGCCACTGTGGAATCATGCTGTGTTCAGCTGTCTCACTATGAGAATATTTTTTCCATTGGTTCTTCACAGACTGTGTGTGGGGAAAAAGGTAGTAATTCTCACTTTGATAAAGGGTCTTTGCATAAAAAGCACTGAAATGTTAAAGTTGGTAAATACATGTCATGTTCCTTGATTGATAAAATCTTCATTTGGGCCTTTTGCATCAGGGGAACACTAAACTGCACTGGTGTGTCAGTGTGTCATTTCACCTTATCAGTAATAATACGGAGCAAGCTGTGCCCTAATCGAGTACTTAGTAATGTATGACAATTAGTATATATGTAATGCATTTAATTGTCATACATTACTAAGTACGGACATTATGGACAATAATTCATCATTTCAAACTAATAAGTTTAGTGAGGTACTGTATGAAAAAAGGTGTCTTTATCCTGGAGTCAGTGCTGAAGTGATGACTCAAAGTGTTCACTGCACAGTCGGTAAGTCTTGTTTGGAGTCCAGTTCTGTCTTCTGGTGTTGAGTGTCCACTGGTCCAGTCTGTCTGGGTCACCTAGAGGAGAACTTTACACAGACAAATAGATATTCAAAGTAATATATGTGTTAGCTACCTACGTCACAGACACTTTTACATGCAAACAATACAATTTAAATTACTTGAATGTTCAACAGATCATAATCAATTTAATTTAGCAAAACAAAAAGGTGGTGACCATCACAGTCCCCATATTCTGTCTGTGCATTATCTATTGTTGTGTAGCTACAGGTCTATATCATACACTGATCTTATTAATATTTTATGTCTGACAGTCAAATGTCACATTAGCTTTTTTTTTAATTACGTTACACACCTTATTGTAATTTCACACAGTTCGCCACTTTTTAATTTACATACACAAGTATAGCCTTAACGTTACGTTACGTTACACTGCTGATATTACAACGTTAACGTTGCATCACGTTAGCTAACTAACGTGGTGGACCTTTATTTTCAAACCTCACACAGCCTTTTGTTCAAAATATTCTCTCCCTAAATGCCTAACGTTAAATCCTAACACTTCTCTGTCAGGCTCTGACTTCGATACTGGCGTCTTGCTCGAAGGCTAAATGTTAGCTGCCTGGTTAGCTAGTTAAGGAGCTAAGCTTGTGTTGTATCGTATTGTCTGTGGCTCTGTAACTTGATGTGGATGTTGCTGCTGTGATACAGGTCGCACTTGAAACGAGACCTCTGATCTCAACGTGATTTTACATGTATTAAATAAAGGCTTAATAATATAATAATAAGCTGACAGCTAGGTGGTGACCGTAGTGACCGCAGACACCGACACCCGCTAATTAGTGCTAACATATAAACATAATTAAAATAATACTAGAATTTCCGAATTTCACTTACCAAAAAACCTGGAGCATGGACTTCTTGGACGATCTGTTGGTATAATTAATCGAACAGCAAGCCATATTACTCCAATATTTGCCTTAGAAAATATCCAGCAGGCACAGACCCGGCTGCTGAGAGGACAGGTTCAATGCCTTGAACATGGACACGAACTGGCTGAGATGACGACGAGCAGACGGCGAGTCTGAGCTCAGCTCGCACAGCAGAGCCAGTGGCTAGTTAGCATGCTAGTTAGCCACCCGTGATGGTGCCACCTGTCACTCAAAGTGACCACGCCTTAATTATGCGCAATTTCAAACCTTAATAACATTTAAACGGAAGAGTTAGAAAAAAATTCACCCCCCTCAGAGTTGTCATGAAAGGGGAAATTAACTATAGAGACCAAAACCATTTTTTGTACCAGGCTGTAAACATGTTTATTTCTGCTCTAAAGTTGGGCATTTTAACATGGGGGTCTATGGGAATTTGCTCACTTCTGGAGCCAGCCTCAAGTGGACAGTCGGTGAACTGCAGTTTTTGGCACTTCCGCATTGGTCTCACTCGTCTCCACCGGAGGTTGGGGCTTGATTGAAACGGATGAGATATAACACCCCCCCCCCCCCCCGTTGTCATGAAAGGGGAAATTAACTATAGAGACCAAAACCGTCACTCGTCACCCCTGGAGGTTGCTGCTTGGTCAAGGCGAGCAAGCGCTTCTTCCTACGTGCTCAAAAACGTAGGTGCTGATTGGCCGAAGAGGAGTCCTGTGTATCTGCGCTCGATTGCTCTTCCTTCGTCCTTAAATGACCGGGTGTCTGTCACAGTAAATTGAATTTGAATTGTGAGAACTGAATTTGAATTGTGAGAACTGAATGTGAATATATGAAGAAATGAATTCAATTTCAAATTATACTATTCAGATTCAGTTTTTCAATGCAATTATTCAAATTAACAATACAATTTCAAATTATGTGATTCAAATTCAGGTTCTAGTAATTCAAATTCAAATATAAATGATTCAATTTCAAATTATGTGATTCAAATTCAGTTTCTAGTAATTCAAATTCAAATATAAATGATTCAGTTTCAAATCATGTAATTCAAATTCAGTTTCTAGTGGCACATATTTCAGCCCATATCATTCTCTTACATCTGATTGGACTGACTATGCATGGATGGCTGGATATGTCATGTTTGAGGTTAGAAGTTTTTACATGTGCATTTTTATGGACTCCAAAGCTTGTTCAAATATTTGGTAACACTTTACATGACACGGTCATGAACCTGACGTTATACATATATATATATATATACATATATATGACATATATATGTATATATATATATATATGTATATGTCATATCATAATGACTGCTGTCATTAAAGGGGAACTTATGTTTTTTTCAACCTGGGCCCTATTTTCCGATCTACTTTTGTCTAAATGAGTGATAGGATGTTCAATAATTTGACATTTCTCCAGTACGAAGCTAGGGCTGACCTGCCTGCAGCCTGTGAGTGTGCGCTATATTAAATAATAGGGCACTCAGACAGCGTCAAACAACGTCAAAATACGTCCACTAAAAGTGCTTTTTTTTCACACAGATAGGCTCAGTATGTTAGTGTAATTATCCAACAACATAACGGAAAGGAGAAATGAACGTCTGTGTTTACCTTTAGCTGGATTCAGACATGTTCCTCTGCCTGTTGCAATTTTAGTATATGTGCTACCAAAGTAACACTGCTCCCTCTCCCCGTCTGCTCTTCCATTTCAATGAGCTCTGCATCCGTGTACATCCGTGTACATCCGTGTACTCCGCGTTCAAATAAATATGGGCGGTCATCAAATTCAAATGGCTCATCCAGATCCAGTTGGTCAAAATCGGGTAAAAATTCAGCCTTGACTACTCCAAACAGAGTTACTCCTTGTGCTTGTAAGGTCACTCCAGTGGTAACTTCCTGCAACAACTCAAATCTCGCAAGATGCGAGATTTCAGAGCCAGACTTTAACTTTCTGAGTATGTGTTTGACATTGTTTGGGTTGTCTTGATGATGACAACTTAACTTAAATTAACCAGGATGACATTACCAGAAGATGTCTTTGTCATGACAACTTGACATTAACAAGAAATACACCTCTTTTTGTATGACAAGTTGACATAATGATACAAAGACATCTTCCTGGTCAATGTCAGCTTGTCATAATAAGGACATCCCAAACAAACTTAATGTCAACTTGTCATGACAAAGACAACTTCTGGTAATGTCACTTTGATTAATGTCAAGTTGTCATAATGAAGACAACCCAAACAATGTCAACTTGTCATTACAAAAACGGAATGACCAGTTGGAATCCAGTTGGTCAAAAGTGTTGTGGCAAGTCCATAATGTTTATGACAAGTTCATGACAGTGTCACGTCATAGTTATGACAGTGTCATGTCACCCTTATGTAGATACCTTCAAGTTAAGTATTACAGAATATTCTTCCCTCTGCTTTGCGATCATTTTGGCCGGTGCTGTTCACCCAAACAGGCTTTTACAGCCTCTATTCAAATTTTTACTGCTCTGCTTACAAAAGAATATTGGTCAGTAAAGCCTTAATGTATGTATGAAAACAGTGTGTTTTGGGTTCCAGTTGCTAATTTCACTTCCCTCTGATCTGTCCCTTGGTGGCCATTTTGAAAATTACTTTTCCATTAAGAAGATATTAAGGCATAGGATTTTTGCCTCACTAATCATAAAACAAGTTGTGCCAATTAAGTGAATAATATGTGTAATTTCATAAATTACCCTGCAGTATTTCCATTTTCCAAGCCCCTTCTGAAGAAGAGCAACTTAGACCCCAACATTCTTAATAATTACCGACCTGTATCCAACTTACCGTTTTTAAGTAAAATTTTAGAAAAACTGGTTTTTAACCAAGTTAATGACTTTTTAAACAGAAATACCATTTTAGAGAGGCATCAGTCTGGTTTTAGGAAGAACCACAGTACCGAGACAGCCCTTCTAAAGATTTTAAACGACATCAGGTGGAATTTAGATAACAAAAAGCTCACAGTGTTGGTTCTACTGGATCTAAGCGCCGCTTTTGATACGGTAGACCATCACATTTTATTAAAAAGACTCAGACACCTGGTTGGCCTCTCTGGTACTGTCCTTAACTGGTTTTGTTCTTATCTCACAGACCGATGCTTTTACGTAAGTATGGATACATGTTCCTCAGGAACTCATGAAATTGGATGTGGGGTTCCCCAAGGCTCAATTTTAGGTCCACTTCTCTTTAATCTTTACATGCTTCCCCTTGGGGACGTCATCAGGAGACACGGCATCAGCTTCCATAGTTATGCCGATGATACACAGCTATACATCGCCGTGTCTCCTGATGACACAGGGCCAATTGATGCCCTTTTTAACTGCATTGTAGACATCAAGTCATGGATGGCAGAGAATTTCCTACAGCTCAACCAGGACAAAACTGAGGTTTTAGTTATAGGTCCTGAAGGCCAGAGAGAGAAACTTTTACCAAAACTACAGGATCTTAAACCAACCCAATCAGTAAAAAATTTGGGCGTGACTTTTGACTCTGAGCTGAATTTTATCCCACATATCAAAAATATAACGAAAATAGGTTTTTATCACCTTAAGAACATAGCCAGAGTCCGCCCGTTTCTCTCTCAGGCCAGTACGGAGGTGCTGATGCATGCTTTTATCTCCTGTCGCTTAGATTACTGTAATGCCCTGCTCTCTGGTCTTCCCAAAAAGAGTATTTTAAATCTCCAATTATTACAAAACTCAGCCGCACGCGTGCTGACGAGGACCAGAGGGCGGGAGCACATTACACCGGTTTTAGAGTCGCTGCATTGGCTCCCGTCCGCTTCAGGATCGATTTTAAGATTCTCGTACTGGTTTTTAAATGTCTTAACGGCCTTGCGCCCTCTTATTTATCTGATCTGCTTTTACCATATCAACCCTCGCGGACCCTGAGGTCCTCCGGCACTGGCCTTTTAACCATACCAAAACCCAGAACAAAAACACATGGTGAGGCAGCATTTAGCCACTATGGCCCCCCACCTGTGGAACAGCCTGCCGGAGAGCCTCAGGACTGCAGAGGCTGTTGATATTTTTAAAAGAAGTTTAAAGACACACCTTTTTAATCAGGCTTTTAACTAAAATTTTAACTAAAATTTTAAACTCTTCCTATGTTCTTATCTGGTTCTGTTGTATTTTATTTCGCTGCTTTTATCTTGCTTTTTAAGACGATATTAATCTTAATAATTTTCTGTTTTTATTTATCACTGGTACTTTATTTATTCTATTTTATTTATAATTTTACGTATTTTATTTTTGGTACTGTATTTATTTTATTTTGTTTATTCTTTTAGTCCTATTTTATGCTTTTAGTCTTTAGCTTTTAACTCCAGTGTTTCCTCAGGGGGGTCCTCCACACTGGGAGCTGTGTCGGGTCTGCTAGTGGGGGTGCTGTCCTTGGGTCCCTTCGGCCCAGCCGGCTGGTGGTTCCTCCCTTCGATGTGGGGGTCCACCTGTCTGTCGGAGTCGGGGGGCCTGGGTGCTGGTCTCCCGATGGCACGGTCTGCTGCTCCTCCCAGTGTGGACGACCCCAGAGGTGGCGTTTCCTTGATCCTCAGTGCCATGCCATGTCTCCCTATTGTGTGTGAGATTGTGTGTGTGTGTGTGTGTGTGTGTGTGTGTGTGTGTCTAGTATGGAGGGTGGGAGGGAGGGGCTTTCTTTGTAACTGTTTTTCTTTCTTGTGTTAATTGTTTTTAATTCTGCAAAGCACTTTGTGTTGCATGTCCATGCAGGAAAAGCGCTCTACAAATAAAGTTGATTGATTGATTGATTGATTGATTTACCTACTGTTCCTTGCATTAACTGTCATTAGTAACAAACTGTAGACCTGACACTTTATCAGCATTATGCTATTTGTAATTCAGCACTCCTCACATATAAAAAAGAACTTCATCATAGGCATGACAGAGTACACTAAATTTATTCAAAGACTACGCAGGGGTACACAGCTACAGAAGCCCTGACGGGCAAGGTGAAAATAAAATTTTTGCAGGCAACCAAAGCTAAAGTTTACAATCCTATGTACAAGATATTATCTCCTGTGTACAGGATGTATGTAGGAGATAATATCTCTCTCTGCTATGTTCACATATTACAGAATGTTATTAATATTTTTCTCATGACTTATGTATTATTTCACCCACCTGCAACCCATCCGCAATTAATCATGTTGTTGCCACTGTATAAGTGCTGTAATGATAACTGTGTAAAAGCCTGTTGGCTGGTATTTAAAATGGGTTCAGTAGGGCTTATCGGAGTGGTATGGTGGTGGTGTATCAGTAAGTTAGTGAAAAAAAATAACCATGAATTAATCTCTTTTTCTCTTACTTGCTCATTGAGTAAACTGCATTATCTGCGGGCATAAGAACCCAGACATTGCAGGTGGGCAAATATTGTGCATATGAAATAGAATCCTGCTGAAATATGTTTTACATTGGATATTTGTAGTTAGTTAACAGAGAAAGTAAAACCTATTATGTGTGCTGCAGAGACTGGGTTTTAAATGCCCTTTGTACTGTGTACTAAGTGCTTCATTCTGCAGAACCTTTTCGCTGTGTATCTCCTACGCAAGGGGAAAATATCTCTTATGTAGAAGATAAAAACTTAGGTTTGGCCAGTGTTGCCCACAGAAAAAATCATCTGATTTCCCTGGTGTTGAAAACAGTATTATTTCTTCACTGAAATAATTAATAGGGCTAATGTATGACTGGTAGAGTTTCACATATTTCTGGTCAGATATAAAGTAACCTATCAATGTCCATCAAGCATTTAATCTTAGGTGAATGCAATAACATTTGCCACAATATATTGATGGTAACTAAAGCACATTTATAAAAGGTGTCATGCCCAGACTGCCTGAAGTTTCAAAGAGTGCCTCTGCACCCTGGCGGTCAGGACCTGTTGCTCGCAGTCTGAAAATTTAAGTTCCTTTTCTCTCCATGTCATTGTTTTGCCTACTGTGATATTGGAGTAAAGGCAACATTTATACTTTTCCACATAGATAACTGCAATTAGATGCAAAAAAGGGCAATTTTCAAAGCTTTCTGCGCATCTTTGTAGTGTAATACCTTTAGTGCAATATCATTAGACATTGAGATGCGTGGATGATGGTTGCAATCCATTCTTTGTGAATTCGCCCATTAGAAGGGTTCAAGAACTGTAACTATTTCATTTTGGTTAGTTAATTTAGATCAAAATTCCCTTCATTGTTAATTAAACATACTTCATGTGGCATTAAAATTAGTTTTTAGTGGCCTAGTTATTTGTTTGCATTTTAATTGTTGAACTACCATATGTTTTCAAAGTTTGCATCCTTTATCACCCAGCTATGTGAGCGCTCACTTACTGCTTCCTGTGCTTTGGGGGTTGTCAATATAGCGCAGGACTCTTTCCATTACATTCTGAGTGAGTGATTTTTAAAAACAAAGTTCAGAAAACAAAGTACAGCCTGAGGCAGCAGAAAGTTTGGGCCCAAATTGATTAAAGGAAAATGCCAACACCATATAAGGTCAATTACGGGTTGTAAGGCAGATCGGTCAGAGGATCTGGCACCATTATCAGATTTAAAGCCTGCTGCTGGTTTCCAAAAGGAGGAGGAAAATGTGTTGTATCTTCATTGGTACTTATACATATCATGACTAAATTAAACCAGAAAATGAAAAGTAAAAGTTGGATTTGTCAAGATAAAGAGGTCTTGTAATGTCAAGGAAACTATTACTTCCTCGTGTCTTTTAATTTCCTGACATATGGAGATAATTAACTCATAATGTCAGGATAACAAGATCAAAGAATACTTCCCACCAACAGCCTAAAGGTGACTAATGTACTCTGGTGTTCCCACAGGTGTGTCAGTCATTACTGTATGCTTCATTTTATATGCACCACTCAGGGTTGAGGTCGCCAGCGAGGCAGCAGTTTATCAGTCTTTATAGAAGCATCTCATTAGAAGCAGTAAAACATCTATGGCAGGTAAACATCTATGATCAGCCCACAGGTACACAAGGATCAAAAGCAACCTTGGTGGTGGATAATGATAGCAATTCACCTTTAGCTGCTGTGGTACAGCTGAATGCGTCTGAGCATATCTGACTCTCACAATTCCTCTGGAAACACAGTGTCAAAAGGTCGCATCCCTCAATGGCAGATCATGGTGTTAATTAGTCCCCAATCAATTAACCAGCCTTGTTTGCTGTGGGTCGAGTCCAGCTGATCACATTGATATAGCAGACTGCAGGCAATCAGCCTCAGGCAGGGAGGGATACAACTGAGCTGGGAAAGGCCAACAAACATAACATCTGCTGCACGCAGCCTCCACTGCCATCACAGAGTAAAAACACATATTCACATACCTGAGTAATCCTGGGTTGGAAATCCAAAAGCCAGTAGAGATGATTGTTGACAGTTGCCTAAAGCCATGATGTGGCATCCTACGCTCCCAAATGTGAAACATATTGTTAGAGGCTGGCGTGCTGGGAGTTTGACACTTAACCTGAGACAAGCAGAGAACCATACAGTACAAACAATGTTAATTACACAACAGCTGAAAATGTTAGTTTTGCTTGTAAATGTTAAAACAAAAATCCTTGATTTTAGCATTCATAATTTACAACTCCCAAGACATACTAATGTAAATTTCTCCAGAGGACATTTTCCCTGGTTGTCTTTCTGCAGCCTCACAGAGCATCATTGCTGTATTCCACAGTCTACAACTCTCAGTCTTGTTTGTTTATGTACACTGGGTTGTGCTTAATTTTAATAGAGTGCTGCTGTTTTGCATGCAGTGACAGTTTATAGAGTCCTTAAAAACCAGCTGAAAAGTGTCCGTCATTTTTTTTTTTGATCACCAGTTGTCAGTTTTTATCTTGCTGCCGTGATATTGAAATGTATTCAGGCTGTGACACCCCAGCCACATCTCCTACAAATTGAGTTTATATGGTACTACTTTATTATCCTAATAATGTTATAGTGACAAATGTAATCACTGCCTGCAGTATAATTACAGACAATTTTTGAATGAATGAAGTGCTACATTTATATACTGCAGAAAAGTCATAAGGATTTGGAAGTGATCTGGGTGGATTGTAGGCAGTTCATGTCTCGCGTATCAAGTCCAGCTGTGAACTGTTTTTTTGTTTTAAACCAAGACTGTGTCCTTTCTCTAACCTTAACCGAGTGAGAGCCTACACATAACCATAAAAAAACATGCTCCCCCTCAGTCACATCATCAGTAAGTTCCCAGGCATCTCCCATCACTGTTATGCAGATGACATTCAGCTCCATTTCTCATTCAAACCAGAAAATACGTCCTGCAATTAAATGCCGCGAAGACTGAGGTCCTAGTCATTGCCTCTGACAGTGTCACAGCCAGGGTACAAGAATATCTGGGGCCCCTCAGGAACAACGTCCACGCTATTGTAAGGAGTCTTGGGATTCAATTCGACCAGTCAATGCACCTGGAGAAACATGTGAAGTCTCTGTGTCGCAATTGTTTTTACCATCTGAGAAACATTGCTAAACTCCGCTCCATTGTGTCTCACTCAGAACGCGAAATGTCAAATCCATGCTTTTATATCATCCAGGCTCGACTACTGCAATTCATTGTTCACATGTCTCAATCAGTCATCCATCGACCGCCTTATAGAATGCAGCTGCCAGATTACTCACTAGGTCAAAAAATCACCTCCCTGCAGTGGCTACCCCTCCTGTTCAGAATCCAGTACAAGGTGTTGCTGCTCACTTTCAAAGCCATTCACGGCCAAGCCCCCAGTTACATCTGCGACCTCATTCACCACCACACCCCCAGCTGGTCCCTGAGATCATCTGACCAGGGCCTTCCGTCAGTGCCTCAGACCCAGCTAAAGACAAAGGGGGACCGGTCCTTTGGGGCAGTAGCCCCTAGGCTTTGGAATGCGCTCCCCTGGGTCTGAGATCTGCCCTGTCAATAAATACTTTTAAGGGTCAGTTAAAGACTCACCTGTACAAACTAGCTTTTGAGTGTTAGGCCGTATCCACTGTTTTATCTGCCGCTTTCTGTTTTTCTCTCAGCTTGTCTACCTTATTTCCTCTGGCTTTGCAGTGGCATGTGATCATGTTCTATTTTTATTTTTATTTACCATATGCCATGTGTGTATGTTTTCTTGAATGCTTCAGTTGCATGTTTATTGTGACTGATTGAACTGAAAGTAGGGTCGCAGTAAAGTCGCAATATGCAAGAACTGGGCAAGGACACCCTCAGACGGCACACACAGTGTTACACTCTGTATGTTGAGCTGTGATTCACCTCACCTTCACCCACAGGTTTCTTGACTCGCAAAATTATCTTTTTAAATGACAATTAATTCTTCACTATCCTTAACCGCTGATATGTGCAGGGTCGCAGGGGTACACCCTGAACAGGTCGCCAGACTATCACAAGGCTGACACTTAGAGAGAGTCAGCCATTCAGGCACAAATTCAAAGCTAAAGGCAATTTAGAGTCATCAATTAACCTAACTATAATGTCTTTAGCTTGAGCACCCAGAGAAAACCTTTGCTGGCACGGGTAGAACATACAAACGCAACATGACAGAACTGAACCCAGGACCTTTAACCCAAATGCGGTGCCGTGCCGTCCAATTGACAAACATCATGTGTAATTCATGGCACAATTAAAACAGAACCAAACAATTATTTTTTCTCTTGCCCTTGACTACCATACAGTTTTCTTTAGAAACCAACTTTTTTAGAAACCACTGAGGCAAGGTAACATTTTTTGAGATATTATTCTACCTACCTTTTACATGTTGGCTCAATTGTCAAACACAAGGAAACACCAAATGTAGATAAATAACTTGTCTATCATTTTAGATGATACAGAGCTACAATAGTTATCTACAGGCCATGACCCAGACGTGACAGTACTTTCATTGTAAAATGTTAGAGGTACCGTGGGTTCACCTTTGGGCCAAATCTCAATTCTGTGATCCTATTGTGTTTTTCATTTTCTGCAGACAAGTCTTAGGAAAAATAGAATATGGGGTGTACTGCACATGATCCCTCATGTGTATTTTCAGTTAAGGACAGGTTGGTTGAAAGGTTACATCTCTCATGCCACAACATGTCCGGACTTCTACCTAACCCACACTGATTTTAAACCCAATACGTTCTCTGTCTTTCTCTGACATATACATGCACACACACACATGCAGTAACAAGATGGAGCCTGTCAGCATAGAAAATAACTAATTACAGTCTGCTTTCCACAGATCTGATTATACAAGCTTGGACAGAGATGGTGTACATCAATCACATGTGCATCAGTCACTTTCGACAGTAGACACAACATTGGACCATCTGAATATTATTCAAACTTTTTATACGAGAGTAAAGAAACAAGTAGACATTTTAATTGCAGTCTGGAGGGCTGTAGTGCCCAAGGAGCTCATCAATTTTGTGCTCAGAAAATGTAACATTTTTCTGAGGTTAATTCAAACAGTGGAGGGAAAGAAAGAGAGGGGATGGTACAGTGTCTTGATAATATGTATGATGAGTTCTCAAGCAGTCTGTCAGTATTAGCATACATCATCAGAATGAACACACAAGAGTACATCATGTAAAACAGCGGTGGCGTAATGCAACTCCTCAAGGCCATCATTTTCATTTCACCTTTGGGGGAGACATAGGAGGCAGTTGTCATGAAGACTTGTGTGTTCATAATGAAAAACTGTTTATGTGTGTAATACACCACCATTGAGAAAAAAAAGGACCTGTTAGCTTTAACAGCGATTAACACAGTAGCACTGTTCATATGGTTAAAAAAAACACAGTACAATTCAGCAGCACCACAGCCAAATTGAAAAAGTTTAATAAATACCTCTTTAAAACAGACCTGCATAAAAGTGGGAATTATTACAGTTCTGTTGTATTAAGCTGCATTAGTGATGGTCAGGTGTACCTATTACACTGGCAAATAGTGCAACTGATGTTTGTTATACTTTGGAAATAATGAACCTCTGTTATATTTCAAACATTCAACATACGATGTATGAGCTTGTACCCCCAGGCAGATTACACAATACAGGATGCCCAAATTTAAACTGAATCGTTTTAGAAATTATTTTTGTCAACCTCAATTAAGATTTTAAATAATGTTGCTTGGCACTTTAGGGGATGTGTTGTGCTTTGGTTATGGTGCTCTGGTGTTATGTGTGATACATGAATGGCTGTTGTGCAAAAGTGTTATGTGTAGTATGTGTTTTTATGGTGTATGCTTTTTATTTTCTCTGGACTGTTATTGTAAAGCAGCAATACTCAGGCAGCTTCTGAGTCCAAGACGAATTTCTGTAAGGGAAGAGTACAGCGTATCACTTAACGAGGCTTCGTATCGTATCGTATCATAGATTTTTTTTTCTACTGTATTTTTATTTTTATTGAATTGTTTATATTTTATTTCAAAATAAAATACTATGCGTACTGTACATTGTGGCTTAAAAGACCCAGTTGAGGTCAGATTGGGAGCAGAATGACAGTGAAGGTCAGCTCAAAAGCAGAATATGTACTCACGTAGATTAACTATTAATTAATTAATTAATTCACTCACACACACACAGAAAGTAAGATAGGATGTCTGTCTAAGGAAGAGTAGCTCAAACCACCACAGGACTTTGACCCAGGAGAAGAGAGACAAAACAAACCTTTTATTTAAACCTAGCCAAGTTGTTTTTTTTGCCTAAACCTAACCACGTAGTATTGTGCAATCTCACAAATGACCATCTGAAGACATTATCATGTTAAAAACCACACATTAACGGTTATATATGAGCTACTCTGTCCTCCACAGCCCCTGTGGATCGTATTAAGTATAAGAATAAACAACGTTTGGAGTCATATGGGATGGAGGACTTATGAGAAAGGCCTTATCAAACCCTCAGAGAATTATCAGTCTCTGTAATTCCACGGAGCTGTCAAAGCATCTTTGAGGTCACTGTGTTGTTTGTCGGCCCTCAATTTTACTGTTTGATAACCCTCATTTCCAGCACGCATGGCTGGCAGCTGTTTGCAGCAAAAAAAAATCCAGAAATCCACTGTACATTACTGTACATTAAATATTTTTCTCAAGAATTGGTGGAGACCAAAAACAGAGCTGAAAATGAGGGTGAATATCAGACTTAGATTCATCTAGTGGACACAAGTACAACTCTAGATGGATAATAATGTTGCTCAGTAGTGGATCATTATTGACTTTAAGAAGGGGAGTTTTGGTGATGTGCGATGTTGACTCACAAAAAAGCAAACAGCTGAGAGAAAAGCACTTCCTCTGTACAATAAAAAGGGCGGTTTTGAAATATTTTATGATACCCTTCACTGCTTTGCTATAATAACTTAAGGACTCCTCACATTTTCAGAGTGAGCTTTATTGTTATAGCTGGAGGGCAAGTCAATTACAGTTACCAGGACTGTGGAAATGTGGGAGTTCTTCACAATAAGTTCAGAAAAATGAGCTAATTTTGCATTCTGATCTGATCCTTGGTGTTAAAGCATAAGGACTCTAACAATCTCCAAAGAGAATTGCTGTTTGTTTTTTCCTTTCAAGATAAGCTCTAAGGCCCTCTCGACTCCAAACATCAACATATATCTAATCAGAGCGAGGAAGGAGGTACCCTAGAAGCAGTGATTATTTACAGCAGTGTAGGCCTCACAGAGTCTGATAGCAGAAGATAAGAGGCAGGGCGGAAACAGATGCCTTGGGAGGAGGGTGGCATAAGTATTTACATGGGGGCTATGTTTTACTCAAAACAACAATTTTCATCTCTATGTTACTATTCCCTTCAGAATTTATTTTGTAAAAATGGTGATTAAGTCTTGCAGTCACTGAGGTTCATGATTTATGCTCCGCTACCTCTGACCAATCATCTTCTGACTAACAATGTGGTCTATAGGGCTCTTTAGATTTGGGGCCGTACAGCAGGGTTGATAAAGTTAACAAAAACTAAGACTAAAACTGAAACTAGCAGTAAAAAAATATCTTGTTCATTTAAATATTGTATTCATATTATATTATGTTAAATATTGCCACTTTGCCAGTAGACGTCTAAATATACGCCACCGGTCCCGCTGGGCAGTATGCCCGGCAGCGTATCATGCCACCACCAACCATTGAAAAAGTGGCGGTATTTGATGAGTTGGGAATGACAACAGAATCTTGCTGTGGCATATCACGGCATGCAGCAGAAAAGGTCTATTGGACTGCCTGATAAAGTTCCCGGTGAACATAAGGCATCCAGCCTGTCAGCAGCTTCCAAGTCTGTGTCATGCCTACCTCCTGTTGTCTGGGCTAAACATCTACCACCAAAGCAGGATGCCTGGCGTGGGAACAGACTCCTCAGTCTGGGCAGTAAGGCCCGTCCAAAGCCAGGTGGTTGACAGCTTGGTCCTTTTGCATTCAAAGATATGATCTGGTTTATTTTGTCAGCTAAATAAATAAATGACTTATCAAAATTATTATAAAAATATATAACCGGAAAAAAAATAAAAATTGAAAATGCAAAAATATATTTATATTTTTAACACACAGAAAAATGTACAAGTGATTGTAAAACATATGGAACTGCTCATTTGTCTTAATATTTATATGTTGTGTAAAACTGTTTATTAATTCTTTAATTGATTTCTCTTTCTATTTTAAAATTTATTTTCTTATTCTTTCCAGATTTATTCTTCTCTTTATGGCACTTCTGTGACTCCATATTTCTGTGCTAGAATGGACACAACATTAAATCTCCTGTTGACAGACGCAGAGTAACCCTCTTAATAAAGTCGTCATCACAACTGACAAGCTGGGTGTGATGTACATCTTAACTTTGTGCTGCAGCAAGCATTTTGCGCTTCCTCTACGCCAAGTCTCCTTTATGTGTCTGTTGCATAAATTATCCACTGGAGACAGCGGGGTCAGTCGGGGTGAGTATCTAAATCAATAGAGGTCCACTAGATTAACAAGGAAGGGGGACACAAAGACAATACTAATGATACTACACTCAATACAACACAGCTAATAGATAGGAACATGGTAAGCAGCACATGGACATACACACAAAATACAAAAACGTGTCATTAGCATGGAGTTATCGCACTTAGGGTGTAGAATGGATGTCAGCACTTGACTCTGATACTTCACACTCAACTCCTCAAGGGGAGTTACTTGTCTTCTCACTCACTAAAACATGGAGTATTAAGAGTCTCCCATTACAATACCATAACTGATTCAGGATTTCAATCAAAAACAAAGAAAAATCACATCCAAAAACAAGTAATTATTTTTGTCTCTGACTTTCCAATCACCCACAAAGCACGACAAGTTGCATGCATCTTATTTGCATTGTTTTTAATATTCATGAGGGTTCATTTGAAGCATGAAATTCAGGCCCAGGAGAGGATTATCTGAAGCTCATGTATAATTTTGAGGCAATTCTGCATTCACAAATAAGTGTGTGCTAATTCTAACAACAAGGATTAAGGAGGACTTATCATAATGCTTTTTTTTAATACAGAGATCATCATGGCACAGCTGCAGATAAATTACATAGTTTGTTCAATGATTAACATAATGTCAAGGCCATTAGAACACAAGCAGCCAATATCCATCTCCCTAAAGAACAGACCCCAGACTTGATTAGGATAATTGCATACCACAGTCATGCTACAGTCATTTGCAAGACTAATTACTGCTATCCATACAAGGTAGCACTGATGAATGTGTATTTATTGCATGTGAAGCCTGGAAACAGGAAATTGATGGTTAAAGACAAGGCCAAAGTTGTCAAGGACCCAGGCTATTGTCAGTCAATGTGCCATCCATTGTAATGAAAGTAATGAGATGCAAAATTGAGTCTAAATGGAGGAAGTCGGTTTATGTACGATGTTTGATGTCCTGTCATACATAGTAATTACTGAACTCAGAAAAGGTTTTTGTCTCTTGAGCCTTTTTAGACCTGAATGGCACTAAGTACAAGTGTAAACGGCATAGTGTGATACAATCACTCAACCACTTGTTGAGGTTACCTGGGAAGCATGTGACCACAAACCTTTTGTAGAGTAAACACCAATGCATCCTGTTGCAAGGACCACCTCATTGATGCAGGGGATGTTGGTTGTTTTTGTGACAGTGCACTAGAAGCTCCATAACCTACCCATTTTATGTTGAGTTGGACAAAGTGCTGTGACCATCCATCATTTTGCCCTATGGAAGGAGATGTGTTTGACGTCTGCTGACAATGATATTTCCAGCTGTACTGACACAACCGCTAACATGCCTAGCCAACGTGCTACAGAACAGCTAGCAAAAGTGTGGTCAGCTGGAGAAGCATGATAGGCACAGGTGTGTACAGCGGTGTGTCTCAGGTGTCCCCTTGTGTTCAGATCACCACTGTCTAAAAACATGCTCTCATGTATGTACACGCGCACACACACACACACACACACACTGAGAAGAACACAATATACCTCTCATTTACCCTTGTGCTCTGTCTCAACGGACTCTGTGCCACAATTGCATGACATATTCCAGATAATGAGAATAATTAATAACTTTCATGGAGCGTTGTTTTCTGACAGCCATGGCTGCATCAGATGGCAATCTCTCATCATCACGCCCCCTTTTGGGGGGAGAACGATACAGCGTCCACCGTAAACCATTGTTTAAAGAGAACTGGATACAATGTTGGAGGCAGGACCCTGTTCATTCCTATGAAAGTTTCATTGTGTTGCATGAAGCCAAAAAAGCTCTACCTGTGCAGCATGAAGATACCTGGATCTTCCACATCATGGTGCCGGTATAGCAAGCGTACCAAAGACCTTCAGTGGCTGAGCGACTAATTTCCAGTTTAGTGCTCATAATCCTAATCCTGATAGTGAAGTAAATCATTTTGTGATGCTCAAATTTTGTTTGTTTCTGTTTCATAATGGAAGTCTATGGGGGAAAACGTCTTTTCTGGGCCCCATGGCATCATGTGCCAAATGTTGTAAGTCTATGTTTGGCCACTATGTCAAATTGACTTCGAAGCACAGCGCTGTTCCCAGGAGCTTGATGGCAACAGCGTACATAGAGGAAGTTCGAAAATGTCTTCTTCATGATTAAAAAAAAAAAATCTACTTTTAACAAAGCAGTTTAAAGTTACATTGCTATGCTGTGTTGCTATGTATTTGGCTGCATCAAAAGTAAATCCAAAAATGCAGAGCTCTCCCCCTGCCATGTTCTAAAAAAGACGGAAGAGAAATAGCTTTGGCTCCAAGCAATGGCAGCATCATCCCCAATGCCATGTTCCCCCATGGCCTATAAAAAAAACTCTTTGTTTAACAAGAAATAAATGCATACAAACATGTCAAACTTAAATCCAAAGACATGCACACTGATATCTATGGCATCTTCATTGTCTATCCCTCAAAAAGGAGCACGGCACTGACGTATTGCAAAGTACCCATTTGTGTCGGTGTGATGTATGGACCATGGGCACAGTTAATCCTGTTAATACAGCAATAGATGACACTATGAGGTGTACAGCAACTGATCCTGCCACTTTCTGGCTACAGACTGTGTCTGAAACAGTTTTCTGTGCTCTAATCAAAGACACATTATATCTTGACAGAAGTTTTAATGTTTGTTTTATTTAGATAAAGTAAACATAGTTATATTAATGTAGTATTGTGTGCAAAGACCTCTACATAAAGTACCTTTCCAAACAGGGCATGCCCGTTGTTCTGACTGCTCATAATTCCAAGCCCAAATTATCTGAAAAATGTTCTATTGGACTGGAAATTGCCCATTTGTCCTAATTTGCCTCTGACTGGCTCGTATGTGTTGCCTTGGTTGGCTGGGTTGGTTAGGTTGAGCCAAAATAAGTGAGACTGGTTAGGGTAAGAATATCAAGTTAAGCCAATCAGACGTAGAGTAGGGTGGGACATACCTTCACCAATGTCTGATGACCACATTCTGCATATTAAATAGCCATGTGCTTCTGTTGGGAGAGTGCCATGAGAGAAATTGTCTTTCGGAGCTTTGCTCGTTTCTCAAGGGGGATTTCAGGCTGTTGGACTAATGGTCTTTAGTCCAACGGGATATTTTTCGGACCATTAGAACGATGACATATCACCTCACAAACTGCATGTACAAAGACTTCAGATCAGTGATCTGCCCTTATTTGCCTGCTCTGCATCTGAACAATCCGTATGGTTTTCTCTCCGGACAGTTTAGCTCATAACCTTGCTTTGACCTCATCACTGAGAACAGTTCAGACAAGTCATCACTTCTGCATGATTGTTCCCTGTAGGGCCACACCTGCACACTAACTACTTTGGATTATTGCATGGCTGTTGCCACGTTCATGCCTTTTTGATCATGCTTAACCATCCATATCCTCCTCTGAATAGCTGAGAAGCTGTCTGCATAGGTAAATACATTACATAAACCTGATTAAACATGTGACTTATCCACATTTATAACATTTCTTATGTCTTCTGTTTCATAAAGTCCAATTAAATTATAACGCTTAATGAATGTTTCTGCATTTGTCATGATGAATTCTGCTCTCACAGGCATAGAACAGATGGTGTGTACTGTAACTGTGACAGTATAATGGCAGAGAGTAATACAACTGCAGTTAATGTCTTATCTCTATCCAGATTATTGATCCTACACACCACTAAGACACTACGATAATGATAACATCAAATGAGTGATGAGGTAATTGGGCAATATGAAGAAAGGAGGGCAGGGCAAGGAGGCAAACATTCATCATCAAAAACTTGGGAGCAGTCCAGTTCCCACTGCATTATGCTAATTTTTGTCATAGTCATTTCACAAACACTGACATTCCTCTATTTTATACACAAGATACACATGATTTTAAAAAAAACTTTTTTTCCTTCAACACTTGTGTTATACTTTTTTTTTTACTACTTTTTACTTTTTTTTCTACTCGTGGGACAGCCGTTTTCTTGAGGAAGAGGTGTTTCGGGATTGGATGTCTTCTCTTCTTCGGCTGCAAGGCGCAGTGTCTGGACAGGAGTGTTAACATCCATTTGTAGCACAACTAGCCACAACTTCAGCATCTCGCCGTCCGACAAAGGCAGCCTATGAAAGCTGTACGGGGTGTTGCGCGACATCCTGTTCTTGCGTTTGAGAAATAGGCCCGTTTATTTGAGCACTCCAAAAACGGTAACATTCCAGAGGGTAGCACGTAAAAGACTCCGTCCCAAACTCTGACTCTTCTAGCGTAAGACACACACTTGATACACACATACTCACTTACAGTACCCAGCAGGGCAGCCCTCCCCCTCTCTGCTTCAACACTGATTGACAGCTGACTCCACTCATACCACACTCACTACTGCCCCAGGGTCGCTACAATATGCTATTTACAGAGATAACACTGGCGATCTGAACCGGTCAGTGGCGAAAAAAAGCACTTTTAATTCGCAAATTTAAACGGGATGCATTTGCCCCTGTTACTGTTTTAGCTCATTTCGCGGCTCCCCCTCAATACTGAACCAATTTTAGAACGAGTGGTACCCATGAATCATACGCACACATACACATGGGGAAATAGGGCCCAGGTTCAAAAATACCAAAGTTATCCTTTAGTGCCTCATTTAACTTATGTCTTCTAATAACAGCCAAATATTCAACAGCAGAGACCTGCATAGCCACATGGCCACGTAACCTCCAAACTGGGTCAATGGACTTGAGGAGCACTTTTTATTCATATGAAACTAATCTACTGTACGTGATTAATCATGGCTACCAGGTGAGAAACAAAAACACAAGTAATGCACAGAATTATCCCTGGTTATTCCAGGTAGAAAAATAATGCTTCAGCCTCTCATATGTGTTAACTGAATTTGAGGTTGTCATATTAGAGGCCAGTGTATTACAACTACTACAACTTGTTTCTTGTGTTTTAATTTTTGTGTTTTTCAGCAAAATATACTCTATTTCAGTTACTTCATTGGAATGCCCTGCAGTCCTTGTCACCATTGCTGGCCTAAGGCTAAGACTGTTAGTTCCATCAACAGCCTATTTTTTTTTGTGACAAAAATATTACTAAAAATGAATTTAAAGTAACCTTTAAGAGACCATTTTGCGATGGGATCACTCCAGCACTACAGCAATCCAGAACTTAAGGCAGCTGTCAGCCAGGGGCGTTAAGTCAGGTAGCGAGTGTTCCATTCACTACTTCCTACCTCCCCTATTTCCGGCCCTCTTGCTCAGACCACAACCATCTTCAAACTGGACCTTCATTCTGATCTCAACTACACACCTACTTTTAAACCCTATGAAACACTATGACATCCACAGGTTTTTGGATATGCATAAATGTCCCTTTCAAGAGAGTGGTTGAAGGAAGGCTGCATATAGGCTGTGTTCTCATGGTCAAAATGTCTGCCACCAGGGACAACCTAAACAAAATCCTTTTTTTTTTTTAAAGAAGCAAAATGGTACAAGCAGCTCTAGCTGTTCCACTTTTACATACTTTGACGTGATAATCAATATGTTAGAGTATGTTGATCGGAGTACACACGGCTGCACGAAAACAGGAATTATAGTGGAATATTCAGTGCCCAGGAGGTGAACTGGCACCTCTCCAGCCACCAGTCCACGCTCCATATTTGGTCCGGATGGGGACTTTAACAGGCGATCCTCCGGTTCCCAACCCAAGTCCCTATGGACTGAGCTACTGAGCAAACAACTTAGCATATTGCATATGATTTTGCACACAGCCTCAGTGTCACCAGCTGCTTCTTTTTACCTGGAAGTGATGAGCTTCTCCAGGAGAGCATTGCAGCCTCCTCTCTGTTCCTGTACATGCAACTAACTATGGCATTACTAAGAATAGCAAATTGATTGAAACACATTTTTCAAAGGGACCACACTAGATTTTAAATTTGTTTTAATATACAATGCATGCACATTAGCCACAACTGGACTGTGGAATGGGCCGTTTTAATTTAAATCAATTTTAATTTGATTTTAATTTCCATTTATGGACTTATTTTTAACTTATTTTATTTTATGTCTTTTTTAATACCTCTGTGTTGTTGTTGTTGATGGGGGGAGGTGTAGTTGTTATTTTTTATGAGCTGCTGGACAGTTGAATTTCTCTCCAGAGATGAATAAAGTTCTTTCTATTCTATTTATTGAAGATATAATGGGAGTTTGTCATTTGTAATGCTGGAACCACTCTATCCACAACAGTAACTCTGGTTGGATGAATGACAGGCTGAATGATGACTGACTGATAATTGACTGAATGGACGAATGAATGGGTTTTTTTTCTGTAATAAAGAAATAAAACATACAAAGTGTGTGAGATCTGGGTTTATCACATGAATGCTAATATATGGCATGCAGAATAGCTTCAGCCAACACTGACCATAAATGCATGCTAGGTGAAAAGGCAGTCTCATACAGTGCATTCAATGTAGCTGACTAATTAGCATTAGCTTATTGAATACATGTGCAAAAAACGGCTTTAAACAGGCATTAAACACAGCTTTTTGCTGACTTTAAGCAGCTCTTATACATCACAACTTATCTCAACTTATCATACAGACATTCTATAGGCTTAGGAACACTCACTCTTCAGGAACACATTCTTTTCTGGTCTTAAACAACACAAATCTTCACTCTGGAAACTCTGCCAATTGACTGCAGGCACAAGGACCCAGAGCGCATCTCACTGCAGGTACTATGACCCTGAGTGCATCTTAGTTGCCCCAAAATGTGCTTAACTAGTAAAAACACAAGCAGGAAATTTACAACACTATTCTATTCCATTATATTATATTATATTACATTCTTATTCTATGTCAAACCTTAAGAGACAACGAACATATTTGTTTTCTTCTTTGAAATTTATGTCGATGTGTTTGTAATAATACATTGTTGTTAATTGTTTTTGAATTTTCACTGTCTTAAATTGTACTTGTGCTTTGGCAATACATAAGAAATGTCATGCCAATTGAGCTTATTGAATTGAATTGAATAGTGGAGATGTTCCGAGCCAACCTGGCATATTTTAACTGATTCATATGGGTTAAAATAAACCTGGCCAAATGCCGATTGTTTCTTCACTGTACTGTACTATTTGTTGGTTATCACATTCTGCTAGTATTGCAAAGCTGCTGTGTAAATATGAAAAGTATTTTAGATGGAGATTGGGGCCAAAACAGCTTGATTGGTTTGTTTGTCTAAAGTGCCCACTTACAAGAAAATTTGTGGGTTTTTTAGCAAACATAACATGGAAGCTCAGGTCAAACTCTGAATTCATTTTGCACAAGCACAGCAACCACTGTGACATTGACTGCTGTTTGAACGTCCAATCAAGACATCCTGTGATTCACAAGTAGTTCTGAAATGACAGTTGTCCCGAAGTCTGTGTCGCTTTCCTGGCCATCAGCTGGATGGCCTTCCTGGGTGTCCTGGCATTGTCAAAATACAGTGTTAATACAACAAAGTAACTCCTATTTCCCACAGAGGATTCAAACCCCAAACTCCTGGGTGAAAGCCCTGTGCACTACGTACTCATCCACTACAACATTTTAACATTGTAGCTGTTTATATTATGTATCACTTGACTTTCTAGCAAGAAGCCCTGAAGGCTGTTTATGCTACGTGCAATCAAAGGCAGCTTGGATGAAGACTTTTGGCTCTTACAAACACCACAGACTAAAAACAAGAAAACAATGAGAAAGGAATATAATTACACATAGATATATATAAATGCATAAAATGTCACAACCATTTTACAACCAAGCACGTAAACAAAGTAACTGTTCATATAGTGTTGTATTAAACAACTAAGATACATGCATTTTGTCATGAACCATGTGCTTTGGTTTCATATTCTGTTATCTTGTGGACTTTGTCTGTCCACATACTCCAGCTGTGTCCCATACTTGTGATTAGTTTTCTATATACCTGTGTGTTTCCCTTTGTCCTTTGTCAGTCCGTTTGCATACCTTCTGTGTTTGTCATGTCTTCATCCCTGGTCTTAATCCTTGGTCATCATGTCTTTTCCTGGTTGGTTATTTAATTTGGATTTTTGTTCTGCTACCAGTTGGTTTTTGAGTTGCCTGCTCTATTGGAAGTCCTTGACCGTCAATATTAAAGCTCGCCTTTTGCTGAAAACTTAAACCTGTCTGTTTGACCTGCATTTGGGTCCTCTTTTGAACTGAAACCCTTAACACATTACATTTGCTTTTTTCATTGCACTAACGTGAACAGTATTTCCTGGTTTGTAAGAGCTTCTGAATGGATGTCACCCTCCAACCATTTGGGTCATTAACAAATTGTTCTCAGGCTTGCTTGAAATAAACTTTGGATCAGTGACTGAAATGTAGTTCGCCAGTCCTTTAGAATTTCAGACCAGCCTATATGTGACAAGTTGGCGTGAAATGACACATCTTTGTGTTCTTCAAACATCTTATTTCAAATTGACATAACCAATTCTTTTGGAATGCTATCGTATTCACTTTACTAGAGAAACCTCTCACACCTACATGAGCTCCCTTTTCTTGTGCTGCAAACTCAGAAACTGCACATATATAAATAATGAAGACACACATTACATACACAAAGAACATGGTTGGCAAATCTTACTATATAATGACGAAAACTCTGTCTGTTCTCCTCACTGACTTGGTGAATCCATGTGAAATTTGGCACAGTGCTAGAGGGTCATGGGAGGATGCGAATGAAGCAATATTACATCAATTGGCCAAAGGGGGCGCTATAGCAACCGATTGAAATTGCAGACTTTGGCATATCTCATGCCCCGTATGTCGTAGAGACATGAAACTTTGCACAGAGATGCCTCTCCTCATGAGGAACAAATTTGCCTCAAGAACCCTTAACTTCCGGTTAGATAGATTTTCCGCCATTTTGAATTTTTGAAAAACACTTAAAATCCATCTCTTCCTAGGAAGTTTGACTGATCTGCATGAAACTCGGTGAACATAATCTAGGGACCAGTAGCTAAAGTTCCCTCTTGGCAAAACTTACTAAAACTGAGCTTCTGTAAGGCGATGAATATTGCGGAGGGCGTGGCTCATCACATAAAGGTGTATAACATCTCAAGGGTTTCACCGATCACCACGCAACTTTGTAGGCATATGACCACACATAATCTGAGGGGACCCCTTCATTATTGACCCCATCAAACAAAATGGGGGCGCTAGAGAGCTAATTTCTTATCTAGGCCTAACCGCCATATGGATTTTTAGGACTCCTTAAGGTGACTGGAGAAATTTACCTCCAATCGGCAACTGTGTGGCACTATAACAACAGATAAATGCTTAAAAATGGCTAAAATGCGACCGATCGCTGTGGCTCCCCCTGTGGCTGAATGTTTTGTTTTTTTCTAATTTTTGGTAGGACTAAGTCAGGTATGGTATGCTGTACATAATCACAGAAACTGTCAGTGTGTCATTCTGTCAGTCAGTCATTCTGTGTGTCCCATGTTTTTCTACTCAATGACGTGGTCAATCTATGTCAAACTGCACATAGGCATTGAGGATTGGCAGAGGTAGAAGGTGACAAAGCTACCAATGGGTATGGACTAGTTTTCAGTATTTTTGGCTGCCACATCTATTAATGCTATGTATTTGTGTCTTGCCTTGCTGCATCTCCAGGACAACTGGATACATGTTAGAGAGAAGCTGGTCTGGTTATATAAGGCACAAGGCAGGAGACGTGAGGCTGGCTTTAGTTTGTATCTTTGGGTATTTTAAACATGATGATGAATCGCTCATATACCTTTGGGAGGGAATGACTTTGACAAGTCACAGAACATGATACACTCCCCCATGTCAGCTTGATGATGGATGACAGAACCTCAGGAAGTTGAAATAAGAAAGTTAACATCTAAACTTTCATGTTGATGTGTGCAGACATTCTTTCTGAGAATTCTGGATGGCCAATGAATGTTGACCCACAGTCTCCCTGTCCTTCAGACAGGCGATCCAACCAAAAATAAGAAAATAAGGATAACAGACACAAGGAGACTGAATAATATGGAGCTGATATGTCTTTATAGTATGAATCCTCTAATTGGTGTAATTTCCAGCTGCTTTATAATCCTCTATAGCTTAATAAAAACAATGAATTTTTAAAATATATTGTCCTGTGGACCACAAAGCAGAAGAAGCCTGTTCTAAAGCAGTTCATTCGAGTCCTGTGCACTGCTGCAAGTCTGAAAACTGAGAGCTGATCCATTACCGATGGCTGCTTTAGGAAGGGCAAGACCAGAAGAGAAAAATATCTTTGAAGTGAAAATAATCCAAAACAAAAGCATCATGCAGCAAAAAACTTTTATGTTTTTTTTTAAACTTTTATTAAACGTTTATCTACAGCTCACCAGATTATTTCTGTTGAGTTTCATTACTGTCTATGCATGACTTACTGAAAATGTATAAACATCTTAATTTTCAAAACTTAATCTATAATTATACTACATAAATATTCTCCTCACAAGCATTTACTTTAATGTGGGAATGGATGGTCTTCAAATAGCAACAGCCAACCTATTTGCATACAAATACAGTTTCCCCAGCTAACCCCAAACAACCCTAGTAGAATCCTGTAATAGGCATGACATTATACAAGGACAAATAACAGACACATTTAAAATCACTTACTTTGACAATGTTCGCCAACTCTGAAGGAATTTTTTGATATTTTGGGCAATGTGCTTCTTTGATTGCTTGCTGAGAGTGGAGGCTGATTTATAGCTGTACATATAGGTACTGTGCAAACTACACAAGTGGCTCACACCTTTGTGAGCATTTATAGCCTTCTTGTGTGGTGGGGTGTCTGCAACAGATTTTCTGTAGGCTGACACAGAGTCTAGAGTTCCCCTCGTCAAAAAGCTGTTGGATTTTGGCGTATTGCAGAAAATAAGCTCTGTGGCAAACAAACATTTATGGTACATACATGTTTTGTTCAGCAAGACAATCTTAACAAATGAACACCACTTTTTTTTTTGCTGGCTTTTTGAAGCCTAAATGCAGTCACCAGAAGCAAAAAGCAAGCATCTGGCTACCAGTGAACTACACCATAATTAGGCACTTGTTAGCAACCGCCTTTTTTAAGACACATACTGTATGTGGAACAAAACCTGGAAGTCTCCTGAGTTTGTGTTAACCACGGACCATATTTCAGGCATCTGACCAAAATCCCTTTAAAAAAAACACACTGACTTTAAGATGAGGGAAAAACATGGCATGATTGGGATTTTTTTTTTTTTTTTTAAATTTGGCTCCATTATTACTCACAAGGCACCCAAACAAAACAATTGTCTTTTGCCAGACACATTTTCCTCACAAATCCAACATACTAACGTTATTAGCATAAGCCTCTAGGAAGGCAAAGAGGCTGTCGGGGTTGGCCAGCTGCACCTGGAGCAGGGGGGGCTAAGGACAGCTTATAAATTGGCTCTTCCTCTCTCCCTGCTGAACTGCCAGGATGCCACCCACATGGTCTTCACAATACAGTAGGTTCATTTGTTTGTATTTGGCTTTATTTCCACCACACTCACTTATGTCATCCACACTGATGAGAGATACCCAACATTTCCACATTTTGTTATGAGTTAATATGTTTAGTTTAACAACTTTTTGACACATTAATCAGTGTGTGGACTGTAATTTGTTACAAGTCCTGAGCCAGATTTGTTAAATCTATGGCATTTTACATTGCAAAAATTAGCCTAGAAGCGAGCAGACTCCTCCTTTACTCATAGGGTACTCATGTACTCCTCTTCACAGAACAGCAGAATGTCTAACTGGAAGAAAGCCCAGAGGCGGACCCAGAACAGGCTGGAGGGATTATACATCTCTGGCCTGGGTACGCCTCAGGGTCCCTCAGGAGGAACTGGAAAGCATTGCTGGAGAGAGGGATGTCTGGAGTACCTTGCTCAGCCTGCTGCCTCCATCACCCAGCCCTGGAGAGGATGAAAATGGATGGATGGATGGAACAACGCAGTAACATTCAGCAACATTATAACTCCCAAGGTTCAGCAGCAAAACAGTGGCCTTATACTAGGGACATTTCCCAAAATATATGACATGCTAACGTTATTAGGATAAGTCTATTACACATCCCATTGCATAAATTAGCCTAGCAACTAGCAGGTTTTCCTCGACTCATCTGAATCTGGGATAAATCACACACAAGACTTAAAATATTGTTTTGTAGGGGCTTTATTGTCTTTATAATTATTGTTTCTTATTTGTGAGATAAAAGTAAATAAAAGCTTTAATTCCACTTAGGGAAATGACATTTAACTTCACAAAATAAAAAGAAGATTGGTGTCAGTTGTGACATGTAGTCACATTTCTGGGGTGGTGGACATCAGACCAATCACTATATGAAGCTATATCTCGCAGACAGTTAGCTTAGCTGAGCATAAAGACTGAAAGCAGAAACAGCTGGACTGACTCTTAGCAAATCTTTAAAAGAAAATCACCTGCCAGCAACTCTAAAGCTTACCAAAACCCCTTTTAGGGCTTTTTACAAAATGTCCCAAATTAACATCTTGTCATTCTATGCTTTTGCACTGTGGGATATTATAAAATAGCTAGCTGAATTTTATACATAACACTGATGAGAACATTTATTAGCCTATTCATTAGAAGAGAAGGGCGAGCATCCCACATGCTGACCATAAATTCAGGCTTTAAAGAGGCGAATATGTTTTAAAATCCATCAGTGATGCAGCCCTTAAAAGAACAGAAAACACCCTCCTTCCTTTATGTTGAAATTTTCACCCGTTTTTAGCAGTGGCATCCTCAGGTGCACTGGGTGACAAATATTTGTGCTCTCATGTTGGAACTATTTTGTTCAATCCATTCAAAATTTGAAATTAATTCATGGTTTCACAGGGAGTTACTGTGCTGCGCCCAGAAACGGTTCCTGCATCACATTTCAAGCATACTTTTTACATTTAAGTGTTTGTACAGATTAAAATATAAAGTGTTAATTCGCGAGCTTTAGATGTAGTGAGCAGATTCTTTTTAACCTTTGCGACTAGTGATTTCCTGTCTTTATGTTAAGCTAAGCTAACTGACTGCTGGCTGTAGCTTCATATTTTGTCAGACGTAAGTGTGAAATTGATTTTCTCATCTATGTCTCTGCAAGAAAGCAAATATACTTTTCCCAGAATGTCAAACTATTCCTATTGTGTTTGATTTTAAGTGTTAGTTCCACTGTACATTCGCACAGGGGGTCAGTTGTTAGATTTAGGCAACAAAACTACTTGTTTAGGGTTAGGAGAAAGATGGTGGTTGACATCAGTCACATGTGTTGACTTATGTGACTAACAACTGATGTGCAAAAATAACTCGGTGTTTACTTTGAGGTCCCCATGAGACACAGACACTGGTCTTGTGGGTCAAAGACCTGAGCTTGTGCTAAATGGACTTTCTCGCTCTATATACTATGTCTGTTGCTCTAAACATCTAATAATGCGGTTAGATTTACATCGTAGTTGGTTGAAAGCTTGATATGTGTCTTGGCCACTAAAGGGTGCACTGTGCATCCATAACTGACACTGAGGCCCACTGACCAAACAGTTTTTTGATGCCCTGGGAGTGTGACCAGACCGAGTTCCTAAAGGCTTATTTCTGAAGAAAACTCTTAATAAGATGTTATTATAGAACACATTTCTAGAGCCAACAGACCTGTCTGTACTATGGGCTTTAACTGGGTCTTTAAATAAAGACCAGATGAGTGTACAATATGCAGTCGTTAGACATGGTCTGCTGTGAAAGGATGCAAGAAAAGAGGGTTCATGGGGCTTAAAAGTCTGAAATGTACTGCAACAGAATGTATTGCAGAGAAGAGCCCAGCATCTCTAGCTGCAATTTAACACAGGAAATTGAGCCTAAAAGGCCACAAAGGTAATAACTTAAAAAAAAAAAAACGATGAAAAGATTAAAATACATTATGAAAAGGAATCAAAAACATAATCAAAAAGAAATGTGCAACCTTGCCATGTTTGCAAGACATAGCGATTAGCAGTCTGAAAGAACTAATTAAAGTCAGTAGTGGGCTGACATCATGCTGACATTACAGGCTGTCTGCAGCTAATTGCTGTCACACAGAGGTACAAAATAAGAATGACAGGGATAATCAGAGCATGAGTGTCAGTGGAGTTCCTGTGGGTATCAATTAATGACGCACATTTTGAGAAATGTGGCTAAATATAATAAATAGAAAGATTATAAGCAATGTCTGAATGATGGTGTTTATTTTCACAACACATTTATCAAGATGATTAAACTGAAATATTCATACTTGACCTAAGTGACCTCATTTAAATCACATAAAATCCTTTTCACAAATACTCAGCATCTCAGTAGCTTAGTCGTGTGCATGTGGAATGAATATCTGAATAGGTGTGCTATACAATGCTACATAACTGTGAATGTAAACATTTTTGAAGGCCTAGCAGTGAGTGCAGTGATACAAAATGACTGATGGATAAAGTGCAACATTATGGAAGCAAATCATCTTTTTCATTTTAAGAATGTGGCTGCATTATTTGACTCATAAATAAAATTAATCATCAGTCATCCTACTTGCATTTTAATTTTCTTCTTCAAGACTGCTCATTCTTTCCCTTAATCAAAATGAAAAAGAACAAGTCATTTGAGATTTAATTTTCAAAATATGCCCCAGTAAATAGATACCAAAATTCAATTTGAAATGTAAAATTTGAAAATTAAAATGCATTTGCAGAAATGCTTTTTCATTTTAAGAATGTGGCAGCATTATTTGACTCATAAATAAAATAAATAATCAATCAACCTATTTGCATTTGCATTTTCTTCTTCAAGACTGCACATGTTATGCCATAATCGAAAAGAAAACAAAGAAGACATTGCTATTTAATTCTCGTGGTCTGCCCTGCAAAACAGTGCCCATAATTCGAAAATGATTTTGCAATCTGAGCGGCGCAGGAGAGTGACGTCAGTAGCTGCTCTTCTTCAGCTCCGTGCTGACCATGGTGCTACCCATCTAATACAGTAGGGGGCGGTGTGCACATTTGATATATGGACATGCGTGTGCGTAATTCCACAGTAGTGCATCATCAGGCATCATAAATGTCTGTACAAAATGTTGTGCCAATCTATCCTGTATCTCACAGGATAAGTGAAAAGGTTGGCCTGTTTGTGGCGCTAGGTGGAAACACAAGGGATCACTAAAGTCAGGGGGTTCACCCTCTGGGGACCATGAACATTTAAACTAAACTTAATGGCAATATGTTTAGTTGTTATGATATTTCAGATTGGACCAAAGTGGTGGACTGAGCTACAGACCAACGTTGCCATCCCGAGAGTCATGCTGCTTGTGTGGCTGAAAATGTTCTCACAGTTTGAATGACAAAAACATTTCTTCCTTCTTTTATAGCAAACCACAGTGCCACATGCTTTCTTTCATGTTACATTTGATATACAGTATTACAGATAATGTAAGAAACTCACTCAGAGCGGTTTTACAGCTGATCATGTGAAGAGGCCTTAATGTGTCCTGTTATGATTGACCTGAGGTATGTCTGCCTCATTGAGACAGAATGGCAGGTTCGCTGACACTCTCAATCAAACCAAGCTTCAAGCTAAGATTCAAAAAGAAATCAGTTGTATTCTGTAATGTATTCCATTTCATCGCTTATCCGACTTCAGAAATTTCTCACTCTTTATAACAGAGAGCCTGAAGGACTGGTAATGCTCTTTGCTGCAGTTCTCAGCTCAGTCCCTCACAGTGTGTCGACATCAGCTGAAGGCTCTATCCCTGCTCTGCCACTGATTTTACGGCCAGACAGACATGTTTACTGGGGGCTGGGAGATAGAAATGCTTCAGTTGTTCTCACTGTCACAGAAGTTAAGAGAAAAAGAGCAGATCAGCAGTTCTCCCCACTCAATATCACTGTAGAGATCAGAAATAAAGGTAATCTGAGCTGTCAAGTACATTTAATTAATGTTATGTAGATGAGGTAGAACTGTATAAATTTTTGTTCTTGGCCATAAATTGAAGAAAATGAATATTGCTTCATTGTCTGACTAAACAATCAGTAACAGACACACTGCAACAGAACTTAGCTGATTGAACAAGAAGAAGCACATCTTCAGCGTGGTATGTAAAGGGCTGTAGTGCTGCCGGAGCCAAAGGGAAGAACGCTACTTTTTCTCCAAGTGAGGAAATAGGTGCAATTCTCATAAAGCAACATTTACCTTTCTGGCAATTTTACACTTTTCTAAGCTGATGGCACACTAAAATGTAAGTAAATTCCACCAGAAATAAAAACAATTGTACCATTCTCATATGGACCAATCATTGCATTCGAATGCAATGATTGGTCGGAGTTTTCTCCTGTCCTGTCTGTCTTCCCCACGTGGAGGCCTCCGACTGATGTAACTGCTCGCGTTAGCTCTATGCTAACAGCTAACCCCATCAAACCAACTGTTCCCAGCGGCCTTCTGGCGAACGTCCGCTCGCTGGACGTGAAAATGGATTACATCCAACTGTGGAGATCCACTCACCTGAGGAGTGAGGGACTACTGCGTCCTTGTGTTCTCAGAGACATGGATGAATGGTAACATGTAAGATGCCGGTGTTGAGCTAACGGGCTAACACTACGTAGAGCAAGGGAGGCTGCATCATCTGGTAAGCTCCGTGGTGTATACACAAACAATTCATGGTGTGTGATGTGAAGAGGGTCTCAAGATGTGGAGTTTTTGACTGTGAAATGTCGACCTTTTTCATCTTACTATTGCAATATATGTTCTTTCTTATATGTTGCACAAATTGTTTTTAAATGTTTTGTTTCTTTTTGCTTGGGGTGTGCGAAATGTCAGTTCGTTTCTGTGGTGCGCATAAAATTGACAAATAGAGAAGTTCAGTTCAGTTCATAACGTTATATATGACAACACAGCATCCAGGTGCTAATGGCTAACGTTAGCCTACTGTAGCGTAGCCTCTGAAACACTAACGTCATCTTCCTTGTGCGTTTCCACTTACTAATAACGCTAATGCTACTATATAACGTTAGCACTGTAACCTTATTCTAAAACTCATCAGTCATTACTGACTTGACTTGGTCCTCTTCCGTGTATCTAACGTTACCTTGCCAACACCTACGTCTATCATAGCCCTAATGAGGACGAAATGGAGGAGGGGGGAGTAGGCCTGAGGAGGGACGTGGGACTTGTGGATGTTCAATTTTTTTTTCTGAGTGCTGTGTGGAAAGCAAGAAAGGTAAGAGTTACTTTAACTGGTTGAAATTTATAAAAAAAAAAAAAAATACTGATTAAAGATCCCAACGCTGCCATGCCATTGTTCCAACAGCCCAAAATTCCTAAGCCCCTTTAGTCCGAAAATGTCCCATGGACTGAAAACCCATTTTTCCAAGAGCCAAAAAAACATATATTGCTACAAAGTCCTGTTTCTCCGAAAATACACACTCCCTGCAGTTAGTTTTAGTTTCCCAGCAGTGTTTTAGCCACTGAATCAGAGTGTTTTTCACCAACCTCAAACTACTTATTATGTGGTCTTTGTGCTACCAAATGTGGGTGCTTTAAGCAAAAACATGATCTTTTCCCAACAATAACCGAGTGGTTTTTGTGCCTAAGCCTAATCACACCGTGGCTACAGCCTTGTTGAGAAGCAAAGTTTCAGTGTAACCACTACAAAATAATGTACATATCTACATTAATGTATCTGGGGTTTACAGAAGCTAATAATGTGAACATTTTTTTCTTTGATGCATTTTTGGAGAAATGGGACTTCAGAACTAAGCGTTTGTTTTTGAGATAAGAGGCTATCAGAGAAATGGGCATTCTGTCCAGTAGGACATATTTTGGGTTGACCAGCCTTTTGAATTTTGGGCCATTAGAACAATGGGCAGTCCCCATAAAAACTAATGGAACGGTCTGAGTTGTCATAATGTCATAATTTGAGGTGCATTGATTGATTCACAATGTCACTCATACACTGACCAAAATGCAAAACAATATTCCACCACCATAACTAGTAAAGATGAAAAGGTAGATAAATATCTTTTCATTTTACAGTTAGAGTTGGCTCATGTATGTAAATTTACCACCGTAGGAACAGTGGTTACATGACCTTCGAAACAGACCACAGATACACACATAAAAAATTGGTATCTGTCCTTAAACAAATAGCACCATGCTCCTGGGTGTGTATTTTTTTTCAGCTCTGTATGACAAGTGATCATGGATCAATAGTCCTAACAAACATTTAAAGAATTGTTTTCCTCCAATATGGCGTGGTATTGGTATCTTTAAAGACCAGGCACTCCGTCATTTTGCATGTGCATCAGGCACAGTGGTCGGTGCTTCCATTTCCAATAAACAGAAGTGATTCCTACAGGAGTATGGCCGGGTACATGAGCCAGCTAACACAGAAGCATAGAAAGGACTCCTTCAGGGTTGGAGGAGCAAAAATATCCCTACTGGCTTTCGGTCTGATTCATAGGCTGAAAGTCACGCAGAGAGCGGAAGTGCATCTTATTCAGTGGCCTGTCATCCAGACCTCCACAGTGTATTCACTTTTCACATCATAGACAGTCTCACAACACCAGACTCCATCTGGTAAACAGAGTTCTCATTAGAAGGTTAAAGTCTTGGAAACATCCACTGAGAATCAGTTGAGCTTGGTCAGATATGAAGAGGTTATGTCTGCTACACAGCCTACTTATAATACAATATCTGTGGCCTTGCCAGCCTATAATCAGCCTTCCCCAATACAGGGTGCACCAAATCCAAAGTCATGTACTAAGGAGTTTGCATTTGGCAAGTTACATGGGACGAATCAGTAAAAAGGATGAGAAGCTATACACTGTAATTTGCAATTGGGTTAACAGCAGTGTTGCTGACACCACCAGCTCTGCCGCCCTCCAGACATTACACTTCAAACGAGCTGTGTTGTCAGTCCCTGTTGTATGACAAATTAATCACGTCTCAAAAGTCCACTAAACTGTCTTTTTCAGAGCTTTCAACCATGTTGATCACATTAATGTCAATCAATCTATTAACAAATAACAGCAGCTTTCAACTCTGAAACCAATATAAATTGTCTGAAGGGCATTATGCTCTGAACACTGCAGGGATATCATTGGCACTGGTGAAGTTTTTGTCGGGATGAAACTTTCCTTCCCAGAACAACCCTGGAAACTGACCAGCTGGTCAATGTCCAAGGTTTAGCAGGCCAGCTCTAGCCAGTCTCTAAAAGCGTTGGAGCAACTTTTCGAGGATGCATTATATTGATAAATGACATTATCACTGACAAGGGTAAACGCATTTTCACAACCTAATTAAGGGCCCAGTCTTTGTGAAACGCAAGTATTTCAAAGTTGAACTTTGCTTTACTTTACACGTCTGCTGCACATCATAAATCCATAAATACAGGCCTGCACTCTATCTAGCCTTTGAACCAGTGGCCTGACTAAACCTCCGCCCAATCTCATTTCTGAGATTCTCATCTGAGACACCCCGATATGAGGTAACCTTTGCACCTCAGTCTTTCTTCAATTATAGCCTTTGACCTCAACGCTCACAGGAAAACTTCCAATATATTCTACACAAAGTCGTCCTTTTCTTTTCTGTCAGCTGTCCCTTTAAAAAAAGTCTTTTCAATGTTTCAGCATTTTACAACATTAATTCATGGTGGTAATTATTAGGATTTTTAGCCACACTAGTGGCATGGCTCTACGAAACCACGCCTTTGGTCCAAATTGAAATATCTCATCACTACTGGATGGACTGCCACAAAGTTTTGTACAGACATTCATGGTTCCCAGAGGATGAATCCAACTGACTTCGGGGATGCTTTGTGAGCCATGAGGCTCCGCCTTGTGTTTTTTAATCAAATTACTTGACAACTATTGATAGTGCAGTCTCACAGAGCTGTAAGATTGCCTCAGACTTTTAGCTTTGTTTGACACTTATGTCAAAGTGAAAATAAATCTCCACATCGTGATCTGATTTAAGCACATTGATTGCATAAATATTCACTCACTTGAAATCAATATTCAGGAGAGGCACCTTGGGCAGCACATTCATCCCTGAATTTATGTGAATTGATCTGTATCAGCTTTGTACATCTAGACTCAGTAATTTTTCCTCTTTTCTTGAATTTTTTCAGGGAGTAAACCTTAACACCTACTCCTGTTTGGGGCATAATTCAACAAAATTCATACAAAGGTTTAACTCTGATCAATGTGGGCATAAAGTTTTCAAGGATTTATTACATTGTTGGACTACCAGAATGCATTGTGTGTAGAGAGACACAATTTTTTTATGGTTTTAGCTGTATACTCTGACATGAATTGTATCTGGATTATTTTTAATGGGCTGATACATGTTCATTTTCATGTTTTACACAGCAATAGCAGTGAAGGTTCCACAGGGTGCTAAGGCCAGGAGGCTTACAGCAAAACATAGGAAAACATTTATTTAAACAGAAACTGCAGGATGTTGAATGCATTAATTTGTTATGCAAGCGTTGCAGTTTTGGCAGCAAAGAAGGCCAGTCTTTGCGTTATTTTTGAATAATTTTCTGAGCCTAATGGAATCAGTTTAAATACAATTAATTACTATTTTAATGCTACAAAATATGCCTGTTATTACTGTTGATTGCTGTTGTTGTGATATGACATTGTAATATGAGGAATAGAAAAGAAAAGTGTCGCTCCTAAATGGTACATACCAGCCCCAAGACAATGTTGGCATTGTTTGTTTCTAAAAACCACAAACATGTTGCATTTGCACATTTTTATATGTGACCAATCAATGTGTCTAAAGTGACAAAGTATATGAATTGACTTTGTCATTTGAAGGTTGAGTAGTAATGAATGGTATGACACCTAGGCAAGATGCCTGACCAGTTGTGATTTAGTGAGTCATTGCTATTTTGCTATTGCTGTATGTCTAGCAGCTTTTATGCATTAAACATGGGTGTTTTAAAGCAACCTATTGCTGTAATCCCAGTAGCTTTTTAGGCACCATATGTGGGTGTTATGTATTGACCTGATGCTGTATTTCTAGTCCTTGTATTTTTAGCAGCTTTTTAGGCACCAAACATGGGTGTTTTGTGGCGACCTGTTATTGTATTTATAGTCAATGTATTTCTAGTGGCTTTTTAAGCACCAAACCTGGTTGTTTTGTGGCGACCTATCACTGTATTTCTAATGTTTTTTTAGGCACCATATGTGGGTGCTATGTATTGACCTGATGCTGTATTTTTAGCAACTTTTTAGGCACCAAACATGGGTGTTTTGTAGCGACCTGTCACTGTATGTCTAGTTGCTGCATTTCTGGCAGCTTTTTAGGCACCAAACATGGTTGTTTTATAGTGACCCTTAGCTATTTTTCCAGCATTAGTGCTATGAAAAGTGGTTGGGTTTTGTTACCATCATTGCTGCTTTTTCAGTGAGGATTTTGCCCCCAAAACTATGGGTTTTATGCTAAAATATGATGTTTTCCACAACAATAACCAAGTGGTTTTGTGCCTAAACCTTACCACACGTTATCTACAGCATTTTTCATAAAAATAAAGTTTTAATCTATCCACAACATGCAAATATAACGTAACAGTGGTTTGCAGAAACCTACAATGCCAACATTTTTTTCTGGCAGTTGTTTTGTACATATGCTAGCATAATTTACAAACATGTCTTAAATTGCAGTCCACTCTGAATAGTGGGTAAGCCCATGCCATGTAAATATTGCCTAAATTATATTTATTTGTTACATTAATCATAATGCCTAGCACACATTCCTGAAGAAGGACATGCACTAGAAGACATTGCAGTTACTAAATACCATTTAGTAAGACTTAAATAGGCTCCAGATGTATTTTCTTGTGTTCTTATTATTGCAGTTTTTTGCCTTTGATGTAAAAAAATGTGCAAACAATATACTTTTCTCTTCTCTCCACACTACCAGTATGTGCATCAGTGGTCATCAGTATTGTGCTAGTTACAGAAAAATAGTAACTAGTTACAGTTAAGAGTTAGTCCATTAAAAAGTAACTCAGTTACTTAAACCAAAAAGTAATGTGTTACTGAGAAAAGTAACTTTTTACTACTTTGAGCTAATGCTGCCCGTACTTTTCCACAGATCCTCTGTAAGACATTTCTTGGTAAACTTAACCTTGGACACTGCAAATAAATGTGCTCCATTTCATTGCTAGCAAACCAAGAGAGCTTTAGGGATGTCGCAGACCCATTTGACATGTCAAAAGAAACCATGTATTATGTTTGTTCAGACACTGGCAAGGTCCTGTGTGGACTTTAAAAATAATACATACAATGGCTCAGAGAGGATGAGCTTGCCAACCTAGCAAATGGCTTTCAAGACAAGACTTGCTCCCCTGGAGTCACTGGAGCCATCAAAGGCACACACATTCCCATCCCAGCACCCACACTCAGGAGAGGCAAGTATTCAATTCCAGGCAGTGTGAACATCAAATATGATGTTTCTGGATGTGTACATTTGTTGGCCAAGGTTTGTGCATGATACCAGGGTGTTTCAGAACTGGCCATGATATGGCCACCTCCGGGTTATAATGGGAAGAGACAGCCATATGCTCGTAGACTGCATACCCACTCAGCACATTTCTCATCACACCATACAGAGATAATGGGCTCTTATCCTACAGGCAAACATATTCCACAGCTCAACCAGAGATGTGATTGAAAAGCCATTTGGGTGTCTTAAAATGGAAACAGACAAGAATTTTGCTGTATGTTATCATTATGAAGTTAATGTTGATTGAGCAATGTAATGGCTATAGAATAATGACACCATTGGCATTTAGATTGGTTCCTATAAAGCCTCGCTTGCATTATGCAGCTGTTTTTGTCACAGGTAAATGGAAAGACGCTAGCTCATAGCACACCCGCACCAAGCAATATATCCCTTTCCACCTCTCCAACAAGAAAGCCAAATTTTTCAAGCTGCTTATCGACTCTCAGCAAAACGCCACTCTCCCTCTCCAAACTCCAACACCACTTCCGGGTTTCCAGCATCGCGCCCGCTGCCACACTAATGACATCACAACACATTCAACACGCAACAGATTGTCACTGGTAATTACATTGATCTTGCTCAGTTTTTAAATCCATCCACATGCAACCCTCATATCCCCATTAAACTCAAACAGCCACTTCCTACCTGCTCCAAAGAACTCACACCAGTTGAAATTACTTTTTCATTTTCACTCTACCATGACAGAATTTGTTTTGCTTTCCCTGACTGCAGGTCATAACTGGATGACTACTTGCTTCTGATTCTTGATTGGACTTTGCAGTTTGGTGGCAAAGGATTTTACATTTACCACATTCTTTTCGCATCTCAAGCTGCTGGTTACCTCCAACAATTCAATCAAGGCACATTCTAGGGAACACTAGATCCTGAAATGTATTGTTGCATTTTTGCTGCTTGCCCCTTCTTGAACTGCAATCTGTGTGGTGCATCATTCCATCTAACCTAGGAGTCACCCTCACAGCTTCTCTTCCCGCATCTCAGCCCTAAGCAGAAAGTATTTGTACAAATATATATATATACCAATCGACCATGCCATCTCCCTCATATGCCTTGCAGACTAAAGAGCCTGGTTGTCCAAAGCTGACATTACCAGTGCCTTTAAATTCCTCCCTAACCACCCTGGCCAGTGGCATCTTTTTGGCGTTCTCTGGAGGGGCGCATATTACTTCACAGTACGTTTGACTTTCAGATGAAAGAGCAGCCCGGAAATATTTGATTCCTTATCTGAAGCACTCTGCTGGATCTTGATAAACAACCATAAACTCCCGTACGTCATCCGTCTTCTAGATGACCATCTCACCGTCACACCACCTTCATCACCCCTGGCACACAGCCTCAGCACTCTGACTTCTGCATTCCACAAACTCAGGGTCTCTCGCCAGACAAAACAGAAGGTCCCAGCACCTCCCTAGAATTCCTTAGCATCACCCTTGATTCTGTCCCACTCCAAGTATCACTGCCTACCAAGAAAACCAACAGATTTCACTGCTCATTTCCAATTTCCTTCTGGCCCACACATGCACCAAGCACCAACTTCTTTCACTGCTAGGCCACCTCAACTACACCATGGTATAATCCCACAAGGTTGATCCTTCTTGTCTCACCTCCTTTGCATAACCAATTCCATTCCATCTCTCCACAACCAAGTTTTTGCCTGACAAAGCATGCAAAATGGAACTTAAACTGTGGCACAGGTTCCTCTCCTCTTGGAATTGCATCTCTTTATTTTACAATGACTACATCACCAGGCCAGAAAACATCCAACTCTTCACAGCGGCAGCCTCTTCCGTCGGCTTCGCTGGCTACTATGGCAGCAGGTGGTTCTAGTTAGCTGCCTGAATTTTCATCCCTTACTCCTTCCTCCACCATCTAGGAAATGTATTCGCTCATCATAGCAGCCATTCTTTGGGGGCACAAATGGTCTAAGAACCATTGCCATTTACTCCAACGATAGCGCTGTCATAGACATCATTAAAAAAGGACGTTTCCATTGTCCAGACAATATGCAGTTCATACTCAGGTTCACCCTCATTTCAGCCCAGCTCCAACTAACCAAGTCTTCCACATCCCAGGTGATAGAAACTTAATCGCTTGCTCAATTTCTTGTTTCTCCTTCCAGAAATTCAAGCAAATTGGTTCCAGCCTCCGATCCCATTCCGACTCTGGCCTTACCCTATTGTACTAATTCATGTTGATGTGGCACACAAGAACTGTCCAGAGCTAAAAAATATCAAATTACACAGAAAGGATTATCACCAGCAAATGATTACACAGTGCAGACCAGTTCAACACTAAGATCATCAGCCAGGAGGTCCGCCAGTGAGGAGAAGAAGACCCAGCTGCTGGCACCACTCCCACTCTTCTCGTTATCCACAATTGTTTGCATCCAAGAATAGAGACCAAAACACACCACATATCTTGAAATTGCCCTACTCCCCTAAAAATCCGATTGCCAATACCAAAACAAACCTGTTTTAATTGCCTGAACTAACTGTGACATGCCTCCGCTCTAAAGTATCCTTTAGCCAGCATGTCTCCAGTTAACTTTCTCCACATTTCTTTCTTTACTACAGAAAAATGAAAGTCTTCAGCATTGCTTCATTTGACAAATTAAAAGCAAGGGTGCTTCATGCATTTATGGCTTTGTATCTACGTCACACATTTAAATAGATTAGTTTTACAGGAATGGTAAACAAGAGAGACTAAAGAAAAAGCAGTGACTCCCTACCTCTGAAGTGGCCCCAGAGTTCAAATATGTGTCCAATCCTCAATTATTTATATTCCTTTAGTTTGTAAGGATCCACAAATCAAAAGAATCACAGGCTTTAAAAAAAACTAAGCTGTGAATATTGCCGTGTGAACTGCACTGCTAACTGTGTATGCTAACTTCATTCGTCAAATGAAGACTGCACTTCTACCAAAATAAACAATATTTTCTCATCTTCCTGCACTGTGTTGTTAAGTATGCTCATTTTGTTATCTCATCTTATCTCATCATTCTACAAAACAAAAGTGTCCACAAGTTTGTTTTTGTAGTTTTTACAGTGGGACAACCCCTGGAGTACAGCATGCCCTCCCAGTTTGGAAGGCTAATAAGCTCTGTCATGTATCATTGCAGCCACGGTACAGCTTTTCTCAAAATTATGGGTTGCTCACTTGAAATTTTGTACGAAAACAATACTGATATCATTCGAAAGCTGCATTTGTTTGGGCTTGGACAGACTGGCACAAATGACAGTCCAGCAAAAGACAAATTCAGTGATGCAGAGACTGGAGGCTTCAGTGGTGTGGCAGGAAAGTGTAGGCCCAGTAGAGCTTGAGGATTCAATGCAATAGCCTGTTCCGAAGGGATTGCTGAGACAGAAAGGGGAGCACACATTTTAGCAATGAAGCTAATTATAAAAACAACTAGATTTTTAATGATGAAGTGTTTTCAAAAACAGGAGATAAAAAGTGTTAATTGAAAGCAACACATACAACTACCCATACAATAAGTTAAAATTAAATCACTATTAAAAAACACAATATAATTCTTATAACAAATGTGTTCTAATATCTTCAGTTGTTGCAAACACCAAGCTGCATTGGTAGCATTTAAAAAGGACTTTAGTTGGATCCATTCTGTGCACTGCCTTTTAAATATGGCTGGGTTCATATACCCCTGACACACTCACCAAATTAGAGAAATATAACCTAAAGCCTGTTGCAAACCATTTTGAGGATGTTGTTGAACCCAGAACATCCCCCTGGTAAAAGGTAAAAAAGCAATTTCCAAGTCAAGCTACAAATTCTTAAGTCGACTGAGGTCTGGACACTAACTCAGACACTCCAGCACATCACCATTGATTTTCTAAAACCATTCATGTGCAGCTTTACTTTTATGTGCGGTGTTGTTGTCTTGCTGGAAGACAAATCCTCTCCCAAGGGGCAGTTACAGATTGCAGCGGACTTTCCTCCAGGATTTCTCAGCATTTATGTTACCTTCCACCTTTACAAGTCTTCCAGGGCCTGCTGTGGACAAACAACCCCACAGCATGATGCTGCCACCACCAGGCTTCATGCTGGGGATGTTGGGTTGTGATGACTTTGTTCTCACCATTAGATTTTCCTCCATTTTGTGTCAGAGTCACGTGCTGTCAGGAAAACTGTGCCAGATCTCACGTGGATATTTGCATATTCATAGCTTTTGGGTCCTCAGTGCGATAGAATGAGTGGATATAATTTTACCAATTTTAACACTTTCATTGAAGAAATACATAAATAATAAAGAGATAATTATTCATAGCAGAATATTTTGTACATTAAAACACGTCTAAAGGAAATCACAGGGTTACTGCTACCTGAATTGAACATAATCCCACCTTTTTGTAATACACATACTGGTAGTGCACATGTAGTAATATGTGTTAGTTTTAACCAGTCTAATCATAATATGATTACATAGTCAACCCAGTATCCTGAAGAAAATGTTGGCATTGTACAAACTAAACCACAAATTTATGGCCAAAGCTCAAAACCTCCTGTCTGCAAAATGGTCCAGGAAAAGTGGGGGGAAACATCCTAACTGCACTTTGCGAGGCACTAATACCTAGTCGGTATTGTTGACACATATTATTGTAATATAGTCCAACAGTGTATTATGTATTGGGTATCATTAACAAATAGCATTCTGCAAGAAACAAGTTGTTTTTTTTTGTTTCAGATAGGAGGTTTTGCTCTTCGGCCATCGAAATGTTATATTTGTGTTTTTCATGCATATGGCATATTAGCTAAGCGAAATTCCTGCCAAACTGTAAACCAATGCAGACCACTGTGTGAGACCGAACGAACAAGAGAGTTGGTTTTGCTTTTGTAGCACTGTGTTTTTCTGTGGTTTTTTAACCACCAAACATGGGTGTTTATTTAGCTACCCTTCATTGTTTTGGCACCCCTGATCAAAAATTAATTTACTGTGAATAGTTACAGTACGTAAGTAGAAGATAGACTATTCTCCAAATAACAATAATTAATAGCGCCCCCTTTGGCAAGTATCACAGCCTCTAAACGCTTATTGTAACTCTCTTAGAGTATTTGAATTCTTGTTTGAGGGATTTTCACCCATTCTTCCTGCAAAAGTCTTCTAGCTCTTTGAGACTCTTGGGCTGTCTTGCATGCACTGCTCTTTTGAGGTTTCATCACAGATTTTTAATTATGTTTTGGCTGGGGGAGTATGAGGGCCATGGCAAAACCTGCAGCTTGCGCCTCTTAATTTAGTCCATTGTGGATTTTGATCTGTTGTAGAAGCCGTCCATCTTAAGCTTTTTTACTGACAGTATTTGCTGAAATTAAACTCTGCTCCCTCAATTTGCTGGAATTTAAGCTTCTTCAGTGAAGATCCTATTTGTACAGGCGTTGCTGCACAATAGAACAGTGCACCACCACTCCAGAGTCTGATAACTCTTCCTGCAGGTCTTTTGCAGTCAAACGGTGGTTTTGATTTGATTTGCCTTTTTTGAGAATCCTATGAGCAGCTCTCTCTCAGAAAGTTTTCTTGGTCTCCAGGCCTTAACTTGACCTCCACGATTCCTGTCAACTGCCATTTCTTAATTACATTATGTACTGATGAAACAGCTACCCAAAACACTTTGCTATCTTCCTATAACTTTCCCCTGCTTTGTGGGCATCAATAATTTTCGTTTTCAGAGTGCTAGGCAGCTGTTTAGAGGAGCCCATGGCTGCTGACTGTTCGGACAAGGTTTCAGGAGTCAGAATATTTATCAGGCTTTGAAATTTGCATCAACTGGCCTTTCCTAAGGATTATTGTGAACAGGCCAGAGCCCTAACAAGCTAATTATGGTCTGAGACCCTGGTAAAAGTTGTCTGAGAGCTCAAATGTCTTGGGGTGCCCAAACGTTTGCATGCCAGTGTATGTGTTGACTTGAGCCCATCCACATTAAATAAACATTTATATCTTAAAGGTGGAGTGAGTGTTTTTTTTTAGAAAAAATAAAGCATTTATGTCAGTGCTTATTTAAAGACTTTGTAGCTTCCACAGCTTTTCTCTTTACATCCATGTCTTTTCCTTTGTATGAATACAAATGCCCCCTGTTGCTGATTGGCTGAAATACCATTGTTTAGCTCAGCCCAAGCCACTTGTTTCTCATTTACAGAGCCAGGCCTGCGTATGAACACTGGACTCTTTTTTTAGTGCACACACAGAATGGACAGTCAGTGGACCATGAGGAGATACTTGCTGAATTTAACAAAAAATGTATTGGAGTGTATTGTATTAGAATTGCTGACTGCACCTTTAAGTGAGTAAGGCGATTGTTTAGAATGTCATCTAGATTGATAAATTGAGTGACGATGTGTTAGATTCTGCCGGATTCAGCTCAGCAGGTGATTGATTTATCAGTAACATCATACAGTACATTCCTCTTGCAGTAATTAATCAGAGTGGCACACAAGTTGGTCAAGACAAAGAGCCTAATCAGACACAATCAAATGCTGATGGATGAGGAAAAAACTCACCGCTGCACTGCAGGTCAGACACCATGCTGACGTTAATGTGATAGCAGGTTACAGCTTTTGCCCAGTGGAGTGTGCATTCAGTTAAAGTTAGTTTATATTGAACAGATGGATTTGTATAAACACTGAGCAAAACTTTAAGTGCAACACTTGTGTTTGCTCTCATTTTAATAAGTTTAACTTAAAGATGTAAGACTTTTTTATGTTCACAACAGATGTATTTCTCAAAAATTTGGGTTCAAATTTGTTAAACTTTGTGTTCATGAGCACTTCTCCTTTTCCACAATAATCCATCCATCCATCTGACAGGTGTGGTGTATCAGGATGCGGATTAAGCAGCAACAATGTTATACAGTGTGCTTTTGGATGGTCATTCTAAAATGTGCTGTTTGATCATGTAAAAACTGAGGATAGCGTTAGTTCAGGCAAGACACAATGTCAAGCTCAGCTCAAATCCCAGTGTGCTCTCTCCACCTTAAGCTTTCCAAGAAGGCACATGGACGTGCAGAGGGGTGTGCTCTCTTCACCTTAGGCTTTCTGCGTAGGCTTAGGAAAGGCTGAGAGGCCCAAGAATAGAGCCATACTACCAGATATAATGCTTTAAATGGACTAAAGTTGACTAAAGTGGGTTAAGATGAACTAAAATGTCCTAAAACAAAAATTAAATTACTGAAAACTAATTCTAAAAAAGTGGGGTTTTAAAATGAATTTAAAAAAAATGAGAGAGTGTACAGCCCTGATCTCCTCAGGCAGGTCACTCCAAAGTTTAGGAGCTCTGACTGCAAAATCTCTATCACTTCTGCAAATTAATCTGGACCTGGGAACGACAAAGAGCAACACATCTGAGGATCTTAGGGTGTAAGAAAGGACATAGGACAATAACAGATCAGATAAGTAACCTGGAGCAATTTGGAGTAATTTGTGCATTACCCATGTATTTTGAAAGGCTGCAATCACATGACCAGTGTGCTGATAGGAATAAAGAAGGAAGCCCTCCCAAGGGATCCACTTAGGGAGCAGGTTGGGGTGGTGGATGGGTCACAAAACACAGGACTTTTCCCCCAGATCTCTCCCCAGGAGACTGGTTCATTTTAAGATACGTTCCCAGATAGCACACATACATCTGGCCGACGTTGTCCCGATGTATCAAGTTTAGATCGTGAAGAAGTAGCAGGGAGAGCATTTGCTCATTGCCAATATGTCACTGAGAAATCAGCCTTTAATCGAAAATGACCTTCACACAACGTTCAAACGATCAATAAAAGAAGCTGCGCTCAGTGGGCGCTCCTTCTATATTAAGATTCAGCTTCATTAACTACGACCTTTATTCATTTCAGTCGGACCTTTCAAACTACAAATATTTCACCATTCAATGTGAGAAATCAATGCTAACATTCAAAAATAGCTAAGTGTTACCCTATTTTGTGTTTAAGTGTGCACAATGAAGAGACAAAAGTCAATTTGAGAAACTTTATTTTCAAATTTCCAAAAACAATATCTGATGGCCAGTCCGCTTCTCCTGGCAGCCTGCTAGAGAAAGAAAACCTGTCTCTAGCCTGTGCTACACCCAGTCATGCCTCACCACTCACCAGGAACTTCTTTTAATGGTCACAGAATAAACAACATAGTTATTTTCTGCCAATTTATTCCAATTAGCTTACCTGAAACCAACTGCAATGAGATGCTGTGTCCTGCGAGCTCAGTTCCAAACAAAGACCGCGGAGATGAAATTCCGCCTCCCGTGGCGACTTCCATATGTGGTAAGGTATGGGCCGATCCAAAGCCGATGTAACAGAGACGTTGATGAGCTGGGACAAAAGAGTATTAAATTTAAAGATATCCATCCATATGGCTGACGCTTGTCAGACGTTATAAATTCAGGGCCAATGTGTCGTCCTCAGGCCGACGTCAGCCAGATGTATGAGTGCTATCGGGGATTGTCACGGTGTTTCTTTTCCTAAATCTAACCATCGTAACTTGACATGCCAAAACCTAATCTAACCTAAAACTAAGGGTGTATCATTAGTGGGTTACAAATTTAAAGGATATCGTACAAACTGTTGGGGCCAGGATACACTGCATATGGGTCTTAAGATGGGTTTTAAAGGTATCAGTAGAGAGGGAGGATCTACTTGTTAGTGGGAGACTATTCCACAATTCAGGGTCAACAGCTGAAAATGTTTGACCACTTTTTCAACTGGGTGCATGGAGCAAAAAGCAGTGACTGGATACCAAAAACTTAAGGGCGGGTAGGTGAAATAGGGGATGAGCAGTTCAGAAATGTAACCGGGTGCATGTCCATGCAATGCTTTAAGAACAAATAAACAATTTTTAAAATCAATTCTGTGCTTCACCAGTAACTTTTATTACATTTACTGGTGTGGAACCATTTGATAGAAATTAAGTTCAGAAAGGGTTAGTTGCAAGGCGCTGAGCCATGTGTGTTTTTGTGTTATGATTTAAGTTCAGTGTATGTTTTTTCTCTGCTTGATGGTGCAAGGTTAGAACCAGGCCCAATTTGTGCTCAAGTGGGTGGTAAGAAACAAACAAGGTGTAGCGGATGTGTTTTGACAGATATAGGGAACCCAATATGGGTATGGGTAGATATATATATAACAGAAATTATGTTTCTGATGTTTGACATTAATCTACATCGACATTTATGACCACTGACTTGTGGTTTTGTGGTGTGATTCATATGGCTGCAGGCAGAGTGGTAGGTGGTGTTCAGTTAGCAGAGATGACCTGCTCTGAGAAAGTAAAAAAGTACATCAAGGAATTAAGAAGTACTTAAGTCAGCAGTTACATTAGCCATGTATTGATCTATGCCTTTTTTTCTGGAGAAACAGTCTAAATTGGTCAGATCAAGTCCAGCAGCAAGACCAAAACCAACGGCTTAAGCATTGATTGAGGTGGTACCTCAAGAGGGCAGTCAGTCAATAAGCTGATGAGGGAGACTGAGTTGAGCAGGAAAAGAGTGAGTGAAAGAGCGAAACTAAAACAATGAAAAGAACAACTTAATATGACATCATAATAGAAAGAACCAACCTAATACACTGGCATGACAAGTAGAGTTAACTTATACACAATGATATCAATGTAGATGAAGCTGATTTTAAAAGTCAATAACCCTCCTGCACGCCATCTATGTTTTCTAATTTAACCTTCATAGTATTTTTTTTTTTTACCTTTACCTGAATTATAAGATAAATGATGACCCATACATTTTTTTTATACATCATACTCATAGTTTATCTAATATTGTTGGCAGTACATTCGTTTATATATGTAGTGCAATATTATAGTTGTAGTATTATTAGTTTATATATGCACAGTCACACTTAAGTTCAGGCAGAACACAATGTCAAGCTCAGTTCACATCCCAGCTACATTAGCTGATCTCAAACAGCACCATCAGCTGATGGAGCAGCTGATTGATGGAAGGGAGTCAGCTGATAGATCACATGATTCTATGGAACCAGTTAGTGAACCTTATTTAGGCTAATCAATATCATTTCTGTTTGTAATTGATGCTGCTCTGTTCTGTTTCCGGGGAGTCTTTGCTGCTGCTCTTCCTGCCTTAGGTTTTGCATGGAAGGACAGGGAGGTTTGCTTTCTCTGCTTAGGGCTTCCCTTGTATGCACGTGGAAGGGCAGAGAGATGTGCTCTGGGGTGTGGGTTATCCCTCAACCAATTCAGCAAATGACATTGCTTATATTTTGACAAATAATCATAATCCCAGCCATACAGATGATGATGTCCCAAACCAACAATGAGCTAATGACAACATGATGATATGGCTTCAACAGCAGTATTGTAGTTTTTCCCCTTTCATATTTACACATTAACAACATAGTATATGTTGTTCTTTCATTCTGTCTTTCTAAGTACACAATAAGATGTGTGGTGGAACATAAAAGGTTTTTATTACAGAATTTAATTTAATTCATGACTATTGTTCATTCATGTATTACTTATTTTTGGTTTTCTTTTGGGTTGTTTTTGTGCTTCTGTTCTTGTGTTCTTTTTCTCCCCCTATGATGAAGATGTGAGGGATGAGGACATGAGGAAACTGCTGCCCCTTTTTGCCTTTTGTGTTCATAACAACAACAAATAAAAAACATGAAATGAATATTTTTACTTTTCAGATGTGATTTCCCAAACAGTGGCTACTTCAAAGTACAGTATGTTGCTGCTTCACAAAAATCTCTTTTTACATAAGGTACATAAAAGAATCTATAAAACTATAAATTGCTGCTACATTGAGGAAAACCCACTGTAAGCAGGCAAGCAAAAGATGGCATATTTGTAAGTAAGCTTACTTCAAATTGATTTAGCTAGCACACATAATGCTTAACAGCCACAACATTTAACATAAGTACAAGCTTTTACTCCATAACTCACAAGGCTCACAAACAAAACATCTTTTGCAAGTCACTTTTCCCCACACATACAGCATGCTGATGTTATTAGCAAAGTCTACGGCACTTTACATGGCATAAATTAGCCTCTCTTGACTTCCCTTTGAAACAGTATTATCGGTGAATGGACCCACGAGAAAACCGGGGGGGTCAAATGTTTAGGACTCTACCCCTGTATTACCACAGACTGGACAACACTTCTTTCAGCCATCCTTAGGCCAAAAGGAGGTAAAAAGTCACTTGGGATCCGTCAAGTTTCAGATGCCATCTTAAAGTATCTAGCCTTGGGGCAAAACGCGGTGATGAATGACCCACTAGTTGTTGTGAGACAATGCTTGATTTTCTCAACCGCATCCTGTCCATTCGCATTTCCCTTGGAAAATCACGCCCTCCCCTCTCCTACCAAATGTTTCTGTGTGACAAAATTGAAATGTCTGTTGGAAGTGAAATTATACATTCTGTCCATGTTATAACATTGTAAATGTGCATAATCATTGTTTGTTAGTTGAAAAATTAAGGGAATTATGAGTTAAAGATTTTAATCCCTCATTTAACATGGAGCCATACTGCCATCTTGTGAAGGTAGTTAAAGTGGGTTCCCATAAGGAGCCCCATATTATATTTAGAGTTAAAATATAGTTGGGTTTATTAATCAACTTGTTTTCATGAATATGTGCTTCTTCATTTTGTTTTTCATTATATACTGCAACTATAGGTTAGTCTAGAGTGTGTGTATTTGAAGCAGTTTAGGCTATACATGTACTTTGCTGATACACGCGGTATAATAATTGTATTCATTTTAATTGGATGTTAAGAACCAATTTTGACCATAACGGGAAGAGTATGTGTCTATCGCGCTTAACTTGTTAAAGTGTATGAACTCATATAATAGAAGTATTAAGTTTCCTTTAAAATAAAGTAATAAGCCTATTTTACAACTAAGAAGACCACCTTAGCAAACCCGCCCCACTTTGGCTGGATAAAAACAAATGGGCTCTGCGCATCTTTCTTTCTTTTCTTTTTTTGACTCTTCTCTCTTCTTGTTTTTTTACTTCTCTTCCTTTTTGTTTCTTCTTTTTCGTAGTTACGCTTTTATACTCTCACGATCAAAGTTATTTTAAACTTTTAAGTTTTGCTTATCCAGTTTTCTTATATCTCCAGTGTTTTCAACATTTTCATGCGCGTTAATAATAATTTTGATAACAATATTGAACAGCCAACGATGTTCAATGTTTTAATGTTTTCACCATTATTATAAGCGAGTAATTATAACAAAGTAGACAAGTGCCCTTTTCGACCTGCCTCTTCAACCAAAGATTCATCAAACCCAGCGGCTGCCAGCCACTTGCCACAGTGATTCTTGTGCCAAACCCAAAGACTTGTTGCAGTGTAAGGAAACCGACGTTGGGGGCACCCACAGGATGTCGCAGGCTCACCGCTCCCCCCTACCGCAGTGCACCAGCAGGTTTCATTATGCAGGAAAGTCTGGGAGTTGCAGAGTGACAGTTAGGGGCCCCAGGAGAAATGTCTGCATGATGTGCTGCTAAGAAGGGAGGCAACGAATTCCCCTCACAGGTGACCCGCTTGGCAGTGGTAAGAGCTGGTGTCGAATAGGAGATTTAATGATCTTAATCTTAATTTAGGATTCCTTAGATAAATATTTTGCACATCCCCGCGTTCCCAATTTATCTTGTTACTTCTTGTTTAATCCATTTATACATACTGTTGATTTTGTGTTATTTCATATTATCCTCATTCATTTATTCAGTTGTTACCCATTTAGCTTAAATAAATTTTCATTTATCGCCAAGTCACTGTCTGTGAATATTTCTTTTGAGCAGGAATTAGATCACTGTATAGAGAATTCATAACCCAGATATTGAGATTGATTCATTATTAATTAGCGTGCTGACAAATTAATAATTGGTTTACGGAGTTATTCACTTGATTACTCGCTTCCCTCATTAGGAGGGTGGTGCCCAAAACTTAATTACGAGTGCAAACATTCTCAAAAAGGTATTTCCCCTACATGAGCCTAGCAGCTAGCGAAGTTTTCTACTACTCCACAAATGGTTATTTAAACGTTTTCTTACTCACCGCTATATGGTCAATACATCTCCTGACAAAAAAAACATACTGACTTTCAGCCTGTATGCATGTTTCTTCATTTGAAAGTAATTAGTTACTTTACAACATTACTCTCTGTGTCGAGTAATAGGTTACTTACAACACTACTTTTGCGTTACCTTAACCAAAATGACCTCAGAAGAACTAATATTCATTTTAATTGGATGAGGGTCATGTTGTTTCACAGCAGGTAATCAAAACACAGAGACTCCAGTTTATTACAGATCATTTCAAAACCAGTGCTGCACAGGTCTGACCCATTCATGCATTCACATACAATGGTTACCACTTTGTATTACAATGAACAGCCTTGGACACACAGACAGGCAGGCAGAGGATCAAAGTCTATTATGAGATATGGATCAATATTTGTTGGCTTATGATATGAAACACAATAAACAAATGCTGAGGTCAGCAAAACAAATTGATTGGCATGCGATTCAGTCACTATAATGAGCACAAATTAAAACACCAGAGCTGGAAGACACACATGCCAGTTCCCAGTCAGCTACAACAGCACCAGAGAGAGTTATACACAAGAACAGGACTGTGTGCGGGCATTGTTCTGCAGTTGTAGAGAATGTGAATGGAAAGACATCCAACATGTGCTAACATCACCCAGGGCAGACGTGTCAATCACCAGCACAAGAAAAAAATACAAACCGGAGGCCGACTTCTTATCCACATTGCTTTAGGACACAAAAGCAGAACATTATGCACTGTAGGGGCTGATTATCTGTTTCTCTCAATGTTGAGGTGGACCTCCACAGTAGTGTCAGCCGTCACATTCTGTGTTTTCCTTGACTCCATCACACAGTCATCCAGATAACGCCATGTTCGTTAACTGACAAATACACTCTGACCTTTTTGGTGAAACTGATGTGCAAACTGACCTGAAATCCAAAAATAAAATTACCTGAGGTCACCTGTTCAGCCTCCTGTGATGCTGATGGCTGTTGTGGTGGTGATAGGAGCGTTTGAGTGAACTCAATTACGGCAGAACACTCAGAAGTCATTGGCTTTTGTAAGAGTGAAAAATCCTATTGCTTTGAACTTTGGGTCAAGTGGTGTTGCAGGGGATGTGACGCTTATCGACTGCAGTGTGTGTAGCCTCTCAGTCAGCAGCTTTATGAAATGTTCTCCCATTTCACTTAATACTGTAGATGCCGTGTTTGACATTTCTTCCTGCAGCATTTGTTCCAGCATTTTGAGCAGTTCAAGGTTCATGGTTATCTGTATTGTCCCCCAAAGGGGAAATCTGTTTTGCAGCCAAGGTTCCCATGAAAACATAAAACAAAATACAGAGGGCATCATCACTGACAAATCAGTGCTGTAAATCAACAGAGCTCAAGCAGAGAATTTCATACCATACCAAGTCAGGTACACATGTACAAGAGTGAAAAGGAAGTGCAACGAATACAGCCAGAGTGCTATTTGCTATTAAGCATATAAATAGCACTTGGGATGAAAGAGATGTGAAAACTCTTGGTCCTCTTAAAGGGTGCCCTGGAATGACTTCCAGAGGGCAAAAGCTTAAACTTATCCAGGAGTGAATGGTCCTGGCAGTCCAATATAGCATTAGCCCTGCTGAGGACCTGCCTGTTATAAATGTCTAAGAACTTGGCCAGTGGCACTTCCTTTGAGCTGGAAATCTTTTTTCTCTTCTGAGAACTCCACGGTGGCATTGTTAAAGTGAGACAACAGAGAAAGGCTCCCACTAACACTGGTGTATCCATCAGATGTTACTGCAGATTGGCTAAAGCTGTCCCCACTGAATCTCTGAGCTCCGCCAGACGGTGCAGCATGTGGTTCCTACTGGGTCTCTACATGCTGAAGAAGTATTAGTTTGGGCCTTTCCATTTGCTGTTGCACCTGTGCAAGCTTCTTCTTTGTTACAAAAAAAGACAGAGTGCAATTAATTCAACTGTCACAGCAGCAGAAACCCTAAGAAAGTATAGCATCATCAAAAACTGTAATAAAGTGGTGCTGCTTCTAAAATATCCCAGCAGTTTTTTTCACCTGGGTCTGAATGTCAGCGAGCACAGGGGTCAGCTCAAGAGGCTTTTTCACAATCAGGTTCAGTGAATGCAGATTGTGTGACGGGGCCTCAATGCCCTGCATCATGCAATCATAATTGCAGCACCATCTGTAACCGGGCATGTAACCTTATTAGATATTTTCCATTCCTCCATTAGGGAGGCTTTCACACTTGCTAAATTTTCAGCAGGGTGTGTGTGTGTGTGTGTGTGTGTGTGTGTGTGTGTGTGTGTGTGTGTGAGAGAGACACTTTAGTACTTCTAATAAAATTGAACTCAGACAGGTGGTGGTGGCAGGTTATTGCCAGGTAGGTAACCTAATTCCTTTGAGTACAATGAACACTTAAAGAGAATAAAAAATTAATGGACATAATTAATCTGTAATAATGTTACTATGTATGTACCTTGGTGAGAGAAATAAGCGCAAGGTGTTTCTATACAGGGGCTGTACTTCTCTTTCTTGCTGAAGATAGCAAGAAGTACACTCACCTCTATTACAATTAGAGATGTAATGATGGATCAGTCAGCTATGCTGACTGGAATCAGCCAACTAAATGCCGGTCAGTCTCAGCTATAGCCAGTTCTGTGCCGATCAAATTTACATGCATGCACCGCATGATGGTTTCATGCCGCGCACAGCAGTACAGACAGTAACCAACTATCGTCACAGCTGCTGCAATCCGGTCTCTTTCTTAGGTTGTCAAACACCTAAACATCGTCAAATCCCTCATTAGTACCTTTTTTGTCAATTGTAGCGACTTTTTATCTCACAAGTGACTGTGGAAAAACCGAGGATACAGAAGTTGTAATTCATTCCTGTGTATGCTGCTCAGAGTAATCGCAGTGACCAGCTCTTCTGTCAGCAGGGCCATGCACACAGTGTGGAGCAGGCAGAAGGGTTGCTGCTCACTGCAGGAGTGGGAGTTTATATATACTGTACAGCACATGAACCCTTAGATTCTTGTAAACTGATAATGATTCATTAATAGTTTTACATAAATACATAGATAAATAAATACATACATACTTTTAGATTATAAATAGCTGACTCCCAAATAAGGCAACATACACAATATACAATAATAGTTTCTCTGATTCTTGTTCTCTGATATGTAGATGTGTAGCATGAATAGATCTGTTATGTCAGACAAAGTGGGATGTATTGCAATTTATTTTTAATTAGATTTTATTGGTCCACTAGCCTGGAGCACTTTTCCATTTTGAGATTTGTTTGAGTGAGGGAGAAGGTCCTGTAACCTGATGCAGTGTGGAAGAAAATGTAAAATTAGGCTTTAAGAGTCAGTGTTTTATCATGAAAAAAATAGAAAATTCAGCCAAGAAAATTGGTGCATCTCTAATCACAAACACGTAAATCTCAGTAACACTAACCATACATTTTAAGGGGAATTCCATAAGGTATATCTGTCAAAATCTCTCATCAAGATCTGAACCACTGCCGAAACCAGTCACATCATATGGATTTACAGTGAGGCTTCTGGCGTCATTAATGACATCATTGGTCTAAAATAATCCAAGACTCGATACACACTTAACGGAAAACTACATGGGTTTCTCATCACAAGCTCCAAAGCCTCAGCATGAAACATTACTTAATAAAACCCTCCTTTTCAAAATCCACCTGTGAGTCATCATGCCTGCCAGCTCAGTCCCTCACAAGGCATAGGTAAGAATATGGTACAGAAGTTAAGTGAACACCACAATAGAGAATCTATGTAAGAGGGCAGGAACAGGAACTCAGAAGAAGGAACACTGTACAAGGTCAATCCTTTCAGTTTGTCCTTGTATGTTGGACTTGATTGTGAAGATCGCTGTAAGGACAGCAATGTAGACATATTGGGGAATGCACTTATTGCTTTCTTGTTAAACAGTTGCAGCTCTGCGCCAAGTTGCACTATGCTTCTGGTGGCTTGAAAGTAAGCTGGCAGGCTTTTTTTGTGGCTGCTAGTGCTAACCTCCTTAGTTTTGGTTAGCAGTACACATTCAACTTGGCAGGACTTGACAAACTCTTGTGTTGCTACTGTGAAAGAGGAAGCCCAGTGGGTCTGCTCCAAGCAGACAGTGAAGAGCCATCTAGTGGACAGAGCACCCTTACTGCTGCTCCTGGCAGTAGGAAGAGTCATGTTTTTTTGATAAGATGACATCATGGGCCATCCACTACAGTAACCTATACTTAATGTAAATGCAGAGTCCATGGGCATAGTTCAGGTGGAGATGTGAAAACCTGATCTTCGGGTAATGGAGTTCATACATGAGCATAGGCACAGAATATCGCTGTTTACATTTCACAATATCAAGTCAAGTTTTAGTTACACAATTGATCATAATAGTCTGTAGAGTTCCAGACGTCTAAATGTATGCTAAATATGGAGCTACACTCAGATCAGTTTAAGCTTAGCGTAAAGACTGGAAACAGGTAACTTGGCTCTATCCAAAGGTATATGTAAAATAAAATCAGCCTACCAGCCACTTCAAAGCCGAATTAACACATTCTTTATCTTTTATTGACAACCACCAGGGCCGAAAAAGCCAGAGTCTCAGCAATGTAGCTGGGGGCCAAGCTGTGAAGTCTTTTAAAAGTAATCAGTAAAATCATAAAATCACTTCCAAAACTGACAGGTAACAAGTGAAGAGAGGCTAAAACATGTTACTGTGTTAAAAGCCAAGTAGCTGCATTTTGCGCAAGTTGTTACCGTGAGGTGGCTTTTTGGCTCAACCCTGAATGAGTTGCAGTAATCTAACTGGGAATAAATAAAAGCATGGAAAACCCTTTCAAGATTGAGCCGAGAGAGAAAAGACCAATTTTGGAGATGCTTCTTAATTGATAGAAAGAGGACTGGACAATGGTTTTAATTTGTCTTTCAGAGGAGAAGTCACAAATATCACACCAAGCTTTTTGGCTGAGGTTTAACCATTGCAGATAGGAAGCCAAGATGGTTTTGTAGTATAGTGATGGATTTTGTAGGACCAAAGAGGATTATTTCTGATTTACTGTCATTTGACTGGAGAAGGTTTGGGGACATCCAGCACTTTATGTCAGACAAACTGGATAAAAGATGATTAAAATAGCCTTCTTCACTGGTCTTTAACGTAATATGTCATTTGTGTGTCAAATGGTACTGGATATTGTATTTGCTTATGATGTGGCCAAGTGGAAGCATGTATGTGCAGAACAACAAGGGTCCAAGGATGGAGCCTTGGGTAACACCACAAGTCAGAGGGGTCGTAGAGGAAGAGGCATTGCCAGTGGTGACTGAAAAAGTCCGGTTTGATAAATATGATTTGAACATTTTAGGGCAGTGTCCCTGATGCCAACCCACTTTTCAAGGTGATCCAGTAACATCAAGTGATTGACAGTGTCAAAAGCGGAGCCCAAATCTAAAAGAATTAAAATAGAAGCCAGTATCTGTGAGTAAAAGGTCGATCGTAAAAAGCGCACTCAGTGGAATGACGTGCACGAAAGCCTGATTGAAACTTAAAATTAGTCTAAAATTTCTAAAATCAGAGGGGTCAAGCCTAAGGTCCTTCAGAAGTGGGTGTAGTACCGCATGCTTAAGACAGAAGGGAACACAGCCAGTGGATAAGTGATAAAATAATGATAAAATGCTAGCTACTGTGGCCAACACAAAAACGCCAAAACACGAATGGCCACTGTTTGATCTGTCCATGCAGTACCACTGTCGAGATAATGTGGCGCAATATGGCAAAATCCGTGGATGAGGACCCACTCCCTGTGTATGTTTAAAAACTGCTCATTTTAAGGTTACAAAAAACACAACAATTCTTATTTTCTTATGTAATTATACACTAAAGAAAACATACTTATTATATTATATCCATGTCTGCCAGTATATCCCCTGAAATCCTACACACTGTAACCTTTAATTAAGGGAAAAATTAGATAAATTGTTGTGAAAAAAAGGAAAAGCTGATATTAGGTTTAGGCATCTAAGAAACAGCAAGTTGATTCAAAATCAGGTCAAGCAGCAGAATTACAGGTGCTTGCAGGAGACAAGCACTGATTTAATTTGTAACTGCAATCAGTTGAAAGAGACTACACCACCCAGACCATGCAAATGTCTCTCTCTCTCTCTCTCTCTCTCTCTCTCTCTCTCTCTCCCTCTCTCACTCTCTCACTCCCTCTCTCTCTCTCTCTCTCACACACACACACACACACACACACACACACACACACACCTCTCTTCCAGTCACTCTGACAGGTCAAGTGTCTGCCCCTCATCATAATAGCTCAGGTTTTTGTTTTTGGGGGGATGAGCTGTTTACATGCATCTCTATGTCCACGACAAATTCACACTGAATATCACTATGGAAACTAAGCATGCAGAGTCGACATGAGCCAAGAATACATGTACTTTATCTGGAATCCTGTAAATCTGAGGTTATGTAACATGAGAATTCCAATCGCACGGTCCCATCCAGAAATATACAATGAAACCTCCTCACAAAATCAGATGCTGACAATTATGATCTTGCATGATTATACAGTACACTGACATGCAAACAAAAAAGGTGAATGTACACGCTCATTTATATTCACAGAAGCCCTCGTCACAACCTCACATGACATAATGCACCATTCAGTGTGGCGAAGCAATCCCAGTTCACTGGAAAAAAAATTCAGCTAATGAGCGTGACCTTTCTGCATCTGTACTCCTGTGTTATTCCACAATCTGGATATCAAGCACCTTGTAAATAATGTATCAAACACCTCATCTAATTTCCATCTGTGGCAGTTGCTGCTAAACACTGAGTGTGTGTTGCATGATCAAACGGCAGATGTTGTTCCTGCTCGCCAATTCAGGAGACTCGGCAGACGTGATGTCATTTACTGCTCTCCAACCGTCTCCGCAGCCTCTGTCAATCAGCTGATGGTGCAATTGTCACGAGAATTTCCAAGTAGAAACTTATTGTACAGTGGAGCCATTTTTACATAATTACACAACTATGAATTATCCCTCCCTCCCTTTATTTTTTCTGAGTATAACTTGCTGAATGTTTCGCCTCTTGCATAAGACTTCACAAGCTTACAGTGCCTGAAAATAGAGCCTGGCCCTTACAGCACAAAGCCTTTGCAGTGAGATAGATAGTCTCCTCACTTCTCATTCATGCACATAAAGATCACTTTTTTCCTTCGCCTTTACCAGAAAAGTCCCATATGTCTCTGCTTGGCTGATGCTTTCTTCTTCTTCTGCTACTCCCATCACTTTTCCTGTTCCCTCCCTTTATTCTTTTGACCCATCACCCTGATTCCCATGATTTGTGTGCTTTGTTCTATTTAAATGCTACTTAATGTGCATTCTGACCTATATACAAATATGAGAAATATAAACACACACAATCTCTGCATTAGCTACAGTGACATACTGCACAACATACAGTACTTGTCCCATATTATGAGGCCGTGGGATCTACAGTATTTTAATTCTGCAGACTTCCTGCACTGCAGGGTCTGTGGCTCGCTTTTATCATGAAATAATCTCATCAGCATTACAACACAGCCTCTAGCAGTTTAAAGTGGCATAACACGGAGAAGATGGGGTTTAAATATGTCACCCTCACCAAAAAAAGTAAGTTAAGTTCAAACTTAACCAAAGTAAAGAGCTTCAGGGGATCATGAGGCCTTCCTCATTTTTAAGGGCGTCAGATTTTTTTTTTAAAGTATATATAGTGAGCCTTTATCTCACCAATTCATTCATTTAAAATTAAATTAATATGTTATTTTTATTGTTCAGATTGTTATTCATTTAATTCATTTATTATTCTTTAAAGAAATCTTAGTGTAACAACCACAGACTTAAGAGAACAAAAAAGAAGCCTATTAAGTATGAGTAAGTATAAATACCGTAAAACTTCAATTAATAGTCCTGACTATTATTTGCTTAAATCTCTGATATCAGCAGGCCTATATTTGGGACAGGCGTCTACATGAGACAGGCCTTTAATTCCTTTTCACACAAATCTGTTGCTCAGCAAAGATCAGGAATTACAGTTTATCAGTTGTTCTGTATTGTTCTTTCTACACACTGAAAATAATATCAGAAATCCATAAAATATGTCACTTAGTCAGGGATCGTCAGTTTACCATCTGTTATATGGCAGCTGATCTTGTCCTCTGCTCAGAGGGTAAGGAGACCTGATTGTTTTCCCAGTTAACTCATTTTAAGGTGCTGTTGTTCTCCCTTGAGTTAGCTGCTAACTGCTTCTAGCTGCTTTGGAAATCTCCCAGTGGTGGGTGGCACACGTAACACGTCCTCAATATGTCAGTTGCCCCGTTAGTGATACCGTCCTGCCAGCTCACTCTTTTACATAGACATTGATTTGGCACTGTTAGCCCTCAACTCTGTCCTCCCATTCTGCAATTGTACCTGTTTTATAGAACAGTAAGGCGGAATAATGGTGTGAAATTTTCACCTTGAGCAGGCAGTGAAAAAGGGGCTTACGAGTCAGCTCCACCCTCTGGTCCAAACACTTCTGGCTCCAAAAAATTAAGATGGTGATGGCCAAAATGCCAAATTTGAAGCTTCACAACAGGAGTCTTCAAAAACTGAACATAGCATTAGTTCAGGCAGGACACATTGTCAAGCTCAGCTCACATCCCAGCTACATCAGCTGATATCATACAGCTCAATCAACTGAGCAACCGCTGGCATCGCGCTGCTCGTTGCCGCCAACGCTTCAGACGCCCTTCGTAGCAAGTGTACATTGAAAATGAATGGCTGCCGGCCGCTGATGACACTCATGACACTTTTGGTGTGAATGACAGTTAAGCTTTTCACTTAAGGACATAGAAGAGTCGAGAGGTGTGCTCTCTCCACCTTAGGCTTTTTGCATAGGCCTAGGAAAGGCAAGTCCAGTGGTTAGGGTTTTCAATAAAGTGCAACGCACACCGCCGCCGGGGCGGCGCGTTGGCCGCCAAGTGCCACCCCCAACACACATCGGCAGCGGCGCACAGCGGAACCTTCGACACTAAAGTCTATTTCCCACCCCAGCCCGCTAGTAGGCTGTACCTACACTAGTTGCCAGTGGTTGCCAACTGCTAGTAACGGAAGAAGAAGAAGAAAAACTTTGAGGCAACAACTTGGATTTCACAGGTGAGTTTCTTATCAAAATCGTCCTATTATGAATTTGAGAAACTTAATAACGAAGCATCCAGATACCCCTTTGAAAGCTGCAAATGAAACCCACAACTGACTAGCTTAAAACGTACATAACGTACATAAAAGGCTTTTCTCGCAGCACTGGCCACACTGGAAATAGAGCAGTGGGCTGAAGCGGCGCGGCAGCCAGCGCCAGTGTGGGATTGGTTCATACAATATAAGGGGCCATTCACATGCAGCGTCTAAAAGCGTGTGGAAAACGCCAGCTGTGCCGTTTCCATCCTTTTATCCAAGGCGCTTCGGAGATTGCGCTACTGTCGCGCTTGCCGTAACTAAGCAACCAAAACCGACGTCACTCACAGGGGGAGTAAAAAAGTTACAAAATTTTATTTTACAAAAAAGTTAAATGAATTTTCAGCAAGCATCAGGAGGTGAGGTGTGTGCATGTGTGTGTGTGGAGGAGAGGGAGAGAGGGAGATGCTGGTAGAGAGATAGTGTGTGTTATTAGATACATAATGTTGTGAAGTCCATTGGACGGAAAGGAAGAAGCAGATCCGTGGAGCTGATTGGTTAATTCTTATCACATGACATGCAGTGCGCTTGCTGCATTCGAAAAAGTTGATATTTTTTCATCTCTGTGCGACGCCGATGCGCACTAAAAACCAGGTGCGTCGCACCGAATGCGCGCCACTACGGCGTCGCTTTGGATTGTGAGCGTGCTTGGCGCGCGTCTACATTGAAACTAATGGATTTGTGCGCGCAAAAGACGCTGCATGTGAATGGCCCCTAATGGAGGCGGGCGTTTTGACGCGCGGCGTATGGCGGCAGTGTGCGTTGCACTTAAGTGGTCCAGACTACACAGTAGTTGACATCACAGCAGCTATGTCAATTATTTTATACAGTTCATGGTCATTAGTCACCCAATAGATTTAACTCTTCTGAAGAAAGTTGAGGTGTCACGTAAAAAGTCAGTGCGCTAAAAATGAACAGTTCTCTGGTATTGTGTAATCAATGGTGGTCAGAATGTTTAGATGTTTTGTCAGAATAGCAGTGGAGCTTGAAAATGTTCCTTATATCCACAGTTCAGTTTTGTTCTAGTTTTTTCATTGACACTGAATGTTTTTTACATCCGACCTGGAAAACCTCGCAGCCACTTTTATTTGTTATAGTGTACCGTGCTCCTGGCCCGTATTCTGAATTTATATCTGAATTCTCAGAGTTTTTATCCAGTTTAGTTCTTAAATCAGATAAAGTTATTATTGTAGGCGATTTCAACATTCATGTCGACATTGATAATGACTCCCTGGCTACCGCGTTTATCACATTATTAGACTCCATTGGCTTCAGTCAGGGTGTACATGAACCCACTCACTGTTTTAACCATACCCTCGATTTAGTTCTGACATATGGAATTGAAGTTGATAACCTAACAGTCTTTCCACAGAATCCCTCGCTATCGGATCATTATTTGATTACTTTTGATTTCTTTTTACTCGATTGCACACCACTCAGCAACAGTTACTATACCAGATTTTTATCAGATAGTGCTGTCGCAAAATTTAAGGAAATGATTACTCCGTCGTTAAATTCAATACCAAGTCCTTTAGTAACAGAGGTTTCCCGTACCGACTTTAACCTCTCCGAATTGATCAATTTGTTGATAGCGCCGTAAGCTCGCTGCGAACAGCACTCGACTCTGTAGCTCCTCTTAAAAAGAAGTTAACAAAACAAAGAAAGTTCGCTCCTTGGTATAACTCTGAAACCCGTAAATTAAAACAAATATCGCGAAAGTTTGAAAGGAATTGGCGATTAACCAAACTGGAAGAATCTCGTTTAATCTGGGCAGACAGTCTCAAAACTTATAAGAGGGGCCTCTGCAATGCCAGAGCAAACTATTACTCAGCTTTAATAGAAGAAAATAAAAATAACCCCAGGTTTCTTTTCAGCACTGTAGCCAGGCTGACTGAGAGTCAAAGCTCTATTGAGCCTTGTATTCCTTTAGCCCTTAGCAGTAATGATTTTATGAGCTTCTTTAATGACAAAATTCTAACTATTAGAGGCAAAATTAATGACCTCCTGTCCTCAGATAGTACCTATCTAACCTCAAACTCAGCTGTAGCACCTAATATTTATTTAGATTGCTTCTCCCCAATTTCTCTTCAAGAATTGACCGCAGTGATTTCTTCATCTAAATCATCAACGTGTCTCTTAGACCCCATCCCAACTAGGCTACTCAAGGAGGTCTTACCTTTAGTTAACACTCATATATTAGATATGATCAATATATCCTTATTAACAGGCTATGTACCACAGTCTTTTAAGGTAGCTGTAATTAAACCTCTACTAAAAAAGCCCACCCTGGATCCAGAGGTGTTAGCCAACTATAGACCAATATCTAATCTTCCCTTTATGTCAAAGATCCTTGACAAAGTAGTCGCAGACCAGCTGTGTGATTTTCTCCATGATAATAATTTATTTGAGGAATTACAGTCAGGATTTAGAGCGCATCATAGCACTGAGACAGCACTAGTTAAAATTACAAATGACCTTCTGATTGCTTCAGACAAAGGACTCGTCTCTGTACTTGTTTTATTAGATCTTAGTGCAGCGTTTGACACTGTTGACCATGAAATTCTGCTACAGAGACTGGAACACTTAATTGGCCTAAAAGGTTCTGCACTAAGCTGGTTTAAATCTTATTTATCTGATCGTTTTCAATTTGTTGACGTTCACAATGAATCATCCGTACGTACTAAAGTTTGTTTTGGAGTTCCGCAAGGTTCTGTGCTTGGACCAATCCTATTTATTCTATATATGCTTCCTTTAGGCAACATCATTAGAAATCACTCTATAAATTTCCATTGTTATGCGGATGATACACAGCTGTATTTATCGATGAAGCCAGAAGAAAGTGATCAATTAACTAAACTTCATAATTGTCTTAAAGACATAAAAACTTGGATGAGCACCAATTTCCTGATGTTAAATTCAGACAAAACTGAAGTTATTGTTCTTGGCCCCAAACAACTCAGAGACTCTTTATCTGATGACATAGTTTCTCTCGATGGCATTGCTCTGGCCTCTACCACTACCGTAAGAAACCTCGGAGTAACATTTGATCAAGATTTGTCTTTTAATTCTCATTTAAAACAAACCTCACGGACTGCATTTTTTCATCTGCGTAATATTGCAAAAATTAGGCCTATCCTGACCCAAAAAGATGCAGAAAAATTGGTCCACGCTTTTGTTACCTCAAGGCTGGATTACTGTAACTCTCTATTATCAGGTAGCTCTAGTAAGTCATTAAAAACTCTCCAGCTAATTCAGAATGCAGCAGCACGAGTACTAACAAGAACTAAGAAACGAGATCATATTTCTCCTGTTTTAGCTTCTCTGCACTGGCTCCCTGTAAAATCCAGAATTGAATTTAAAATCCTACTGTTAACTTATAAAGCTCTAAATGGTCAAGCTCCGTCATATCTTAGAGAGCTCATAGTGCCATATTATCCCACCAGAACTCTGCGCTCTGAGAACTCAGGGTTACTCGTGGTCCCTAAAGTCTCCAAAAGTAGATCAGGAGCCAGAGCCTTCAGCTATCAGGCTCCTCTCCTGTGGAATCATCTTCCTGTTACGGTCCGGGAGGCAGACACCGTCTCCACATTTAAGGCTAGACTTAAGACTTTCCTCTTTGATAAAGCTTATAGTTAAGGCTGGCTCAGGCTTGCCCTGTACCAGCCCCTAGTTAGGCTGACTTAGGCCTAGTCTGCCGGAGGACCACCTATAATGCACCGGGCACCTTCTCTCTCTCTCTCTCTCTCTCTCTCTCTCTCTCTCTCTCGCTCTCGCTCTTGCGTATCCTATTACTGTATCTTGTTTACTCGGCCATTCTGGATGTCACTAACTCGGCTTCTTCTCCGGAGCCTTTGTGCTCCACTGTCTCTCAGGTTAACTCGTATTGCAGCGGTGCCTCGATAGTGTGACGTGTGTGGTTGTGCTGCTGCCGTGGTCCTGCCAGATGCCTCCTGCTGCTGCTGCTGCCATCATTAGTCATACTTCTACTGTTATTATACACATATGATTATTATCATACATGTATACTGCCAGATACTAATATATACTTTCAACATATTGTGCCACAGTAGCCAGAACTATAACGACAATATTAATACTTTCATGAATGTTGTTGTAAGCTACTGTCATTATCGAGGATGTCATACAGATTATTGTATTGTGTCATACAGATTACTGTTAATTTGTTATGGTGATCTGTTCTGTACGACATCTATTGCACGTCTGTCCGTCCTGGAAGAGGGATCCCTCCTCAGTTCCTCTTCCTGAGGTTTCTACCATTTTTTTTCCCCGGTAAAGGGGTTTTTTTGGGGAGTTTTTCCTTATCCGCTGTGAGGGTCCAAAGGACAGAGGGATGTCGTATGCTGTAAAGCCCTGTGAGGCAAATTGTATTTGTGATATTGGGCTTTATAAATAAAATTGATTGATGATTGATTGATTATTGCACTAAAATGTTATTTTTCTCTCGCTAACTGAATGCTATTGTGTATCAAACTGAATACTATTCAGATGTCAATTGTCATTGCAATCACATTTCCATTAAAAGAGTTGCTGTATTTTTTGTTATTTACTTCACCTGTCTTACGCCACAGTAAACAGAAACACTTACACAACACAATATAATACAAAAATACGTCAATACAAACATAAAGGGAATAATGCATAGCCTTACACTGTGACACAGGAAAGCTGGATTGCTAAACAACAGACTCTACCACGGTGGATGCCCTCGCACACTATTCTGTCTGGCCACACATATTCTTTGGCGCCTAAGTGGCAGCAATCAAGGACATTTGGCCTTAAGGCTGGTCAGAGGCGGTCCTGGCTAGTTTTACGCCCTGGGCAAACCATCCCTCGGTGCATTCCTTGGCGATTCGCCTTTCCTTTCTGCTGCTGGTTGAAACGTGATAATAGTCTAGAAAACTGGCGAGGTTTTTTTTGTTGTTGGTTTTTTTGGAGGGCGCTTGTGCACCCTCACATAGATTGCACCCTGGGCAGTCGCCCACATTGCCCATAGCAAAAACCGTCCCTGAAGCTGGTGGTCATAAGCATCCTTTGATAGACAGCAAACATTTGACATTTGCATGGTGAAAGATAAAAATTATCCCACACTGTTGGCAAAATGGCAAGTCATGCCTCACCAAACCTGTTTCATTCTCAGAGATATGCTCTCTGTGGAGGCAACCTGAAACATCAGCAGTTTCTGGGTGTTGAATGGCCAGTATTGGAAATATGTGTTATCACACCATTCTCAGATATTGCAGCAGACATATATCATTTTTCCCAACAATATTAGCATTTATGAACAGCTTTTTTTTAAATACAGAAAAACTTTTGACGACACCAATGAGCCGGACAACTGGGTAAGTAAACAGCAGCATGGAGGCTAGTGAAAATGTTACAGTGGTTACTTCTTGTTTTATATCTGTTATTTATTCAGTCTCTCTTTCAAACTCAGTGCCACCAAATTTGGATCAATGTTTCAACACTGGATTTGTGTCTGAGGCAAAAAAAAAAGGGTGCATCACAAGTCTCTTCAACTACATCAACGTTTCTCTCACTTGCATCTTTTCTTTGGGTCTTAGCCCCTCCCTCTAGGGATGCATGGAAAGACGCAAGGAAACCATGCGAGGAGAGAGGAAATAAGAAAATATGTTCTTAGTGAAATCAGACTTTCTTTCCTCTGAAGCGTCACGTAAAGCAACGTCCATTACTGGTGCCAATGGCAGCTGGATCAGCCTTCAGTTGGCTTTACCAGCTGTTTGCCTCTGCACACACCTGCATTGTGCTAATAAAGGCCCACAATTATCACTGCCGGTGCAGCAGTGTTTTTCCTCAGTTTAACAAACACCTGCACATTAATAAGAACCAGCATTTTGTATTCATACTGTACTGTGTCCCGCTCAGAGGCACGGGATGCCTTTATATTATTTATTCATTATTTCCATCTGTATTTAATTGTATCCTAAACTCAGGAATTAACAGCCTCATGTTAGATTGAATGTAAATGTTGATAAATTATGTAAACAGTGTTTCTCCTCTCCTCTCTGACTTTAATTGTACCCAGAAAAAAAGTTAATAGGGGAAAAAGCAGATCGTAAAAAAGAAAGCTCTAATAAATGTAGAAAGTTGCCTATGCTCCTTTTGTTGTTCAGACCTTCAGTTTACACAGGAGATTTTTTAACTAATTGGTGGTGGACCAGAAAACAAATACAATAAAAAACCTGGGAGACATACCCATGAGTTAATTTTTTTATCAATCTTTACTCCAAAATCAAACTCCAGTTGTGCATCAGGTTAGTGTGATCAGCTGCAGCGTCCAATAAGTAACTGATATTCAATACAGGGCCATGTCAGCAGATTAAACACTTCCGTGACTCCTCAGAGATCCCTCCTCCCTTCCTCCCCTCTCTAGAAACTGTTGGTGCTTCTCAAAATCAAGGATGCTTCCTTGGTAGGACGGGTCCTTCTAAGTCGGGTCCTGCAGAGCAGGTTCCTCAAAGTTCAGAGCTTGTAAGCACTTGTTCATGCTCAAGAAATATGTTTGGAAAAATCCATACTTGTGAAGAGCAAGTTCCAGTTTAGTTTCAGTTTAGTATATTTAAGAGGGGGCAGTGCAAATTCATAAATACATATGAAAATGCCAGAATTACCCAAGAGGCTTTTTTTCATCTGCAGTCCCTTGGTCAAGATGTTACATAGAGCTACCTTAAATACAACAAAGCACAATAAACAACAACAAACACACAAACAAAAAAACAAGGCATACATGTGTCTACTAACTTTTGATGACTTACACAATGAAAGAATTCATACAGAGAGAGAGTACAGCTATTCATGCAAGATATATTTTTGAATTGGTAATGTGCAAATTGCAGATAATCGTACTGACTCATTTGCAAAGATGTGCTGCTAAGACATCAGCAATGCTTTTAAAAGAATTGGAGATTTAAGTGTTTTGTGAACAAGTGCCCAGTGATTTGGAAGTTTGCACCTTCTTTAAAAAAAATAGTCATTATCATTTGAGAGCTGTGCGAAGCAATTGAGAAAAACTGTAAGACTCACACCTGCCCTTCACAGTCAAAGTCAGACTGCATTGTGTTCGTCACAATGCCCCTGCTTGTCTGCAGCTTGAACCTCTCATGCCATCAGCAGCATTTGAAGGACAGGGAGACAACAGTGTGATGTAACACATCAGCCTGGACCAGCCTGACTCTTTCCTTTTTTTTCCTTTTTCTTAATCAGCTTTTGTCATGATTCAAATTTATCTGATTCTGTTTGTCTGTAGGATTCTGTCCCACACACGCAGAGCCACGGGATCAAAGGAAGTACATGTGCTCCTGTGATGTACCTGCTGTCATGCTGTCGTGAAATCATGTCCTTAGAACATCTGACTTAATCGTTTATCTGGGAAGAGTTCTGTGTGTGTTTGCGTGCGTGCGTGCGTGCGTGTGTGTGTACGTGCGTGCGTGTGTGTAAGTAGAAGGGAGGATGGAAAATCTGACAAGCAAGTGAAAACAGACCTCAGTGGGCATCACACTGTTGAAGGAATACTTCAACCCGCATGGCATTTTGTCATTTACTCATCCCACGTTACGCTGAATTTGTGACATTAACTTTGTTTTTCTCGTATACCTCCATGGTGAACGAAGAATCTGAAAAAAGGGGTCCACTTTTAACAACAGCAAAACTACATCAAAACATTTGTTTACAAGTTCTCACACATCTCGTGCAGTGTAATCAAAATGTCATTTATCCAGTCGTGTGCTCAGAACTTCCCAAACACCTGTGTTTTCATGAAAACTTTGGTATTTAAAACTCTGCAATCGTGGTGCACCTTGGCAAGTACTTTGGGAAGTAATGAGCAAGGGCATAGGTTTTGTTTCAACACTGTGGGGAACACATATAAAACGGGGGGTTTGGATGTGCTCTTTCAGAAAAGTTTGAGCATCAATCAAACACTTAATTTCACACATTTTGGTAAATTTTTGCCTTTGCTGCATCATTTTTTGTTTAAATCAATTTCGTCTAAGTAAAAGTCTTCTGCCATTTACATGTCTTTATTGGGGGAACAAATGCATGTTATAAACATTGAGAATAAATAAATATTGATTGAGAGTGTATGAATAGATGTTTAGATAGAGCTTTGCTTTTCTTAAAGGAGAAGTCCGGTATTTTGCTTTATGATGAAATAGTACCCTGGAAATCCAGAGTTCTCGCGAGAGCACAATTTGAATTTGCTCAGCAAGTCACTCTGGCAATCAGTAATGATACTCATTACCTATGCCCATGGAACCGAGCTGCACCAATCACATCGGTGTATCTGATATAGGTGGGCCAGAGGCGAACTAAACAGATGATGACAGTGCTGCGACGACGAAGTCCGGAATCAGTCAGTAAACATTGCAAGATGGGTACGGATGAACATCAGTTGTTTGAAACAGCTTTGGCCGCTATAATGAACGAGTTAGACTTGGCTTTTTCTCTTGAAGAGGAACAGAAGACGGCGCTCCAATCTTTCCTTTGCAAGAAGGACGTATTTGCTGTTTTGCCGACCGGATACAGCAACAGTCTAATCTACCAGTTAGCTCCGCTAGTAGCTAAGCGTATACGTCACCCTGTGTATTGTTCTAATTGGTCGTAGTGTTATCCAATTGCGTGTAGTGATATTTACAAATGCATGTTTGGTGCCGCCCCTCGAGTTAGGCCATTTTCATTACTCATAGCCAGACCCTAAATCTTTCTAGATTGGGTATGGATTTCCAGGCTCATGAAATAGAGTGGTTAACACCGAAATTTTGATGATTGTTTTGGACTGAATTTGTCTTTCCCCTGCCTGGCTTAACAGTGCTGCCTATGGCCATGTGTGAATCTGTCCTAAAACTGACCTAAACATTCGTTTTCAAAGCCATGAAACTCATCGAGTGGTCAGTGGTGTTCGTTGATGTTCTGACATAAAAATCATAGCAAACTGCATCCATGTCTTTGCTATTCATCTCAATTGATCTCAAGTAATCCATTGTACAGTTGTTTAAACTTTTTACAACACTTTTTCGTTTGTTCTCGTTCTTCCTCCAGGAGTGCACACAGCACTGTCGAACCAGCACTTTCGCTGAGCTAAAAGACTACAGTGACTACAACCCTGTCGTAAACAACCCCTTTCCATTTCCGGTGGTGGACTGCTACCAACAGACAATGACGCTTCCTATAGAAAATGAATGGGTTACACAAAATGTCAAATAAATCATCACGGAAATCACAGTTTGCTATGATTTTTATGTCAGAACATCAACGAACACCACTGACCACACGGTGAGTTTCGTGGCTTTGAAAACGAACGTTAAGGGTGGTTTTAGGACACATGGCCACAGGCAGCATTGTTAAGCCAGGCAAGGGAAAGCCAAATTCTCAGAAAATGAGCAATCGTCATAATTTTGGTCTTAGCCACTCTATTTCATCATAAACAACCCAGAAATGGGGCTCAAAGTGCAAAATACTGGACTTCTTCTGTAAATGCAGACCCCTATGACCTCAAATCATCAAGAATTTAGAATTTAGAGTAGGGCTGGGAATCGCTACAGGACCCACGATATAAAATTATCACAGTACTTGGGTCAAGATTCGATATTATTGCAGTTTTGCGATATGCTGAGTATTGTGATGAAATACATTGCAATATATTGCGATTTATTACCTTTTTTGTCAACTGCAAAGTATTTCCCCCCCAAAAAACTTTGTCAACATCAGTTTCACCTCATAAGATAAAGCGCTCAGTCTTTTTATCTGACTTGAATCATTTTTATTGCAGCAAGATGTGATGCAAAGCAGACAGACTGACCAACACCATCATAAAACCATAAATGCTGCAAACACCTGACAAACTGAACTGTTGGCAGAATTAACACCCCCTGAGAGGCTAGACTAAGTGTGTGAATGAATCACTTCACATGCAGGTATCCAGCTAACTGAATGGTAACACCCATGTTAGGAGCGTTGACTGTTACATCCAATATCCCCCATTCATGTGCTGCAATTTGCAGGAGGTCTGCAATGTTTGCTCCAATGTGACCTTCGTGTACTGATCAGCTTGGAGAATGTGAAGCAGCAGTCGCCAGTCCTCTGTGAGATAATGTGCGGTTATAGTTGCTTATGAATCCACTGACATTGAAGTCCAGGCATCACAAGTTAATGCCACCTTTCTGCTGTACTCAAAGATTCCTCAACATTATGCTTCACTTCTCTGTAAAGCTTGGGTACAGCTGTGTTTATAAAAAAAATGTCAGGACGGAGTCACATACCGGTTCCAGTGTTTTATGTAACAAAAGCCTTCGCTTTCAACAACACTGTATGGACGCAGATCTTTGCACATAAAGTAGGTGATGGACTGTTAGTTTCTTAGCTCTCTCAGAGTTGGATGGTAGTTCTGTCAAGCTAAGTGTGTCCAATGTTGGTTGATTTTTCGCGTTAGCTTGGCCATCAGCAGATAACGCCATCTCTTGATGGTGGAGTGAGAGGTGAGCTCTCATGTTTGTAGGACTCCCAGAGTATTTTATTCTCATATGACACTGCTTCCAGATCGCATGTGACATCCAAGTCCTTCTTTCCTTCCATGTTAGAAAATTCAAAATAAGTCCAGACTTTTGATTTAAATGCTGATGGCATATTTATGATTTCTTTCTCCAGTGCCTTCATGTTATTTTTGATGAACTTCTTGCCAAATGCTGCTGATTGAGCCTCTACTGACCTCATCTGGAAAAATAACATTAGCACCATCTAGTGGACCGAAAAAAGCAATTGATTTTGTTATTCTAGTACCAAAATGTATCAAAATATGTATTTGCAAAAATTGATCACGTATAAAAGATCGATACTTGGCGTCCATTTATCGATGCAATTTCACCACGCAAAATATTGCAATACTATGTTGTATGAATTTTTTCTTCCACACTCACTGCGGAGGTATGCAAGAAAAACAAAGTTTTCTTCATAAATTATCTGTAACACGGAGTAATTCATTAAAATATGATCATTTTATGGGTGAAATATTCCTTTAACTTCCATCTCTCATTCCAGCCTCACCTTTTCCTCTGCACTTTCAGTCCCAACTAATGACAGTTATATGTATGGCTCCAGTGCTGCCTACGAGCTGAATCTAAAACCGTGACTGATGCAAACACACTCCACACAGAGTGCCCGAGAGTCTTTATCAGCTTTGAGGATGGATGGTACAATATCATAGTCAGCCTTAGAGATCAGTCACCCATGGATGGATAGAGTCTGAGGACACCTACACTGTCTGAGAAAGATTATTGGCTCATGATTGCTGGCTCAGAACATCCACATCGATTTAGGAAGAAAAGAGGGGCTACAAGGAGAGCAAATGGAAATGAAAAAAAAATTGCAATGAAAGGACAATTTTAGGGAGAAAATGCAGGTAATACTGTAGATGTTGTTTGTTTGGAAGTACTAAAACATGTCTGATCCTTCTTTTGGTTTCTCATAGTGATGCCATGGGCAGATTATGAGACAGTGGGCCTCTGGGCGCAGATATGCAAAAGGCCCCACCACCTCTCCTACACAGGGTCAAACACACAGAGTTTGTGATGGTTTTGCATTTCTTTAAAAACTTTTTTGGTGGGTTTGCATCTCTTTGAGGTGAATTTGTGTCTTTTTTTCCCATTGTGTGTCCCTTTGTGGTCACTTTCAGTCCCTGCCTGGTCGGTATGTGTGTGTGAAGGCCACTGGACCCCTGGACAAGTCTGGCCCCTGGGTCTGTGCCCAGTTAGAAGACACCCACACCCCAGTGTTCAATGACGTGGTTGCTAGACCAAAGAAACATCTGGTAAAGTAGAAAGTAAATAAGTCTGAACACCAAACAGCTATCATTTAGAGAGATTTTCTTTTTTTAAAATTGAAATCCTTCTAAGTGGCAACTGCTAGACGTGCAGACTTATTTGCTTTCTACTGTTAAATAATCCATTCACGAGTGATGCTTGAAAATTCCGCACAAATTAAACATGGCAACAAATAATTCATCTAATGACAGCATACCTGATTTTATTTATTATTCAAAAGTGTTGTCCTTGAGAATAAAAGACAACTGCTGCACCAGGAAGAGAGTCGTAATTGCACCGACTTTCTGAACTGAAGCTGCAGCATTAGCAAATACCTCCAACCTCACCCCCAACCTACTAATGCTAAAGATGCAATTATATTGGTTGATCTGCCGTAGGGGTGCTGCCTCTAAATTTTCTCTCCGATAAAAGAGAGAAAATGAAAAGGCAAAATCCGAGGGCGCAGTACAAAAAAAAGAGGCAAAAGTTTGCAAATTTTGACATGCTGTATTATTAATTTTGTTAGCTAAGTTGTTTAATTGTGTTGATTACAAAACAGCTCTTGTTCGCATTGTTTATTATAAATACAATAATTATACAAGATAAGAGTGTTTGTGTGTGTAGAGGGGGTGGGGGTGGGTGCCAGGGGAAGCTTGCCTAAGGTGTCAAATCTGTCAAGTCAGAAGAAGAAAAAAAGTGAGATTTTGTTCTTAACAAGGTCTAAAATTATTCACTGACATTTCAACAAACCATCTCTGCATGAAATGATAAGCATCTTTAATAATTGAGATGAACTTCCTGCAGAACAATCAGCCGGACTGAGCTGTGGGCTGACCCGTGTGAACAAGAAAGGGCATTAATTGGATCTCGGATACAGAATCTGGAGCCCTTAGAGTGTGAGCTCTCATGTGGTCAGTACCAGAGGAAAGATTAATTATCTGTGCTGGTTCAACTCGTCGTTATCGGTCTCATTTGCAGCGAAGAAGAAACCGCACATCGGAGAATAATTGGGAGATATAAAAGCGATTTTTTTTTTTTTTAAATCATTCATGCGACAAATCTGTGCGTAAAAGTTACTTTTTGTGGAGTCACATTTTAATTGGAATGGTGCCTGCTGTGGCATCAGGTGCACACTGCAAACTTTTTTTCGTAATCACACCTCTCAGTGTCCAGGGAAGCATCCTCTCCTCTGTGCACACTCATATTTCTTCCATTTAAACCGAGCTTAGCCATGTTTACAGTCACACCCATGAGACGGGTTGAATATCATACACATTTTTGATATAAGATCTTCAGTGTGAGTGTTACAGCAGTGACGTCAGGAGCAAAAGAGCAGCAGGCAGTGAGTGGAGAGACGGAAAAGCAAGACACAACCTGTGCCGGTGCGCATCTTTGCAAACTTCTCCGGCACTGTCCGACAGCGCGGAGCAAAACTAAACCACCAGGAGAGGAGATCGTCGGTGTGAGCGATGAATAACAAGTCAGGAGATTTAAACACGCCGCGGGTCAGCGGCTCCGGGACTGATCATGAGCTCGTTATCACCTCCACTTTCGGGACGCTTCTCTCCGTTGTCTACATCATCGGAGTGTCCGGGAATGTGTATACGCTGGTGGTGATGTGCCACTCGATCCGCTTCGCCACTTCCATGTACATCTCCATCATCAACCTGGCTGTGGCGGACCTGCTCTACCTCTCCACCATCCCCTTCGTGGTGTCCACCTACTTCCTAAAGGACTGGTACTTCGGGGATGTGGGCTGCCGCATCCTGCTCAGCCTGGATCTTCTCACCATGCACGCCAGCATCTTCACGCTCACCGTCATGTGCACGGAGCGCTACCTGGCCGTCACCAAGCCGCTGGACACGGTGAGACGCTCCAAGAGTTACCGCAAAGCTCTGGCGTGGGGCGTCTGGCTGCTATCTCTGTTCCTCACTGTGCCCATGATGATAATGGTCGCCCAGACCACTAAGAACACGCCGGATGGGGGTGTAAAGAGGATGTGCGCACCTACCTGGGCGCCTGTGGCTTATAAAGTGTACGTGACCGTCCTGTTCGGCACCAGCATCATGGCACCGGGGCTCATTATCGGGTACCTGTATGTCAAGTTAGCCCGCACTTATTTAGAGTCCCAGCGCAACTCTGTGATCAGCAGAGGTGCCAAGCGGTCGCCGAAACAGAAAGTGCTCATCATGATTTTCACCATCGTGCTGGTGTTCTGGGCGTGTTTCCTGCCCTTCTGGATCTGGCAGCTGCTGCCTCTGTACCACACCAAGCCCCTGAGCCTGGCTTCGCACACACACACCTGCATCAACTACCTGGTGGCGAGCCTCACCTACAGCAACAGCTGCATTAACCCTTTCCTCTACACGCTCCTCACCAAGAACTACAGGGAGTACCTGAAGAACAGACACAGGAGCTTCTACAGGTACACGTCCTCGTTCAAGCAGCGGCCGCCCAGCCTGTACTCGTGGGGGAAGTCTGCGTCCTCCAGCAACCAGTTTGAGTTCAACTCCGAGACGCTGGTCATGGGGACACTGAAGTGACTTGTGAATCACGTGGAGGAGAGGAGGAAGCTTTTGGAACAGCAATAGGTGGGTGATAATCTCTCCAACACAGGCCGCTGCGACACCGTGCGTAAAAGCTGCGCACTGGTGACCCAAAGGCACAGACTTAGTACTTTCTCATAATTTATTTTTCTGTATGGATTCTTTTTTTAAAGCAGCACCGCTCTCTAGTCATAGCATAATCCTGTCTAGCCCGAGGGAATTTTTTGCTGTTGTTCCATTCATGCTTCGCAGATTGCGCTATAAGCCCCACTGAGCCCCATTAGCACTCTGACACTTCTCTCTGCTGCGCCCCTTCACCTCGTCAGGCTCCGAGCTGACTCCACAGTACGGTGTTAGTACAAAGCCTCACTTCTAAAAGTTAAACGTGCTTTAAAGACAGATTTAAAGAGCAGACATATTACAGGTTAGTTTACAACAATTTGGCATAAAGGTGTGTTGCTGCAGCAACTATCTCAGTTTAGGTAGGGAGTATTTTCCAAAGAAGACTATGTACTTTTAATATGAGTATGGACTGTTTGGGGGGCCTGAGGCAAAAATCTGGTGTCTGGCCCCTGCTGGTCCCCCAACTACTGCCTTGGCAAGAGCCCAATTTCAATTTATGGGAAGTGCCCTTGGTGGCTCCTCCATTTTCTTCAGACCTTCTCTTAAAGAGGGTAAATATATAAATCAAGTTTTAATATTTATAGTATTATATTAATTTGCTGTTAAAGACAACCTTTTTGTACTCTCAATGTATGTCCACTAAAAGTGCTTGTTTTTTTTGTCTGACAACATAATGGAAATGATCCTTACAGAGACAGACCTTTTTGTTAAAGAGTAAGATCTTTTTGGTTTAATCAGAAACAGTCCTAAGATCTGCATCACCAAACCCACCAGACTCCATTTAAAGAAACAGTTATTTTGTCGAAGACAGAGCCAGCATTTTTATTACATTTAATCCGGTAAATTAAGGGTTTATTTTAACCGGAATTTTTTTTTTTTGGAAATGTTGAAAGACAAACCAAGATAGTTTTTCTGAGTTTTATATTTGTTCTGTTGTCTTTGGATGAAGTGTGTTTTACCATGAAAAAAATACTAATTATTTAAATGGAGTCCAGTGAGTTTGCAATAACGATTTGGAGCTGTTTTTGATATGAAAAGGATCTTACTCTTTAACAAAAATGTATATCTCTGTAGGGATCCTTTCCATACGCTGTCAGAATACACAGAATAACAATTTGAGCCTGTCAGTGGCAAAAACAAACACTTTTAGGGGACGTAAATTCCAAGTGGTTACCACAGACTTCAAAAATCACAGACGTAGCTATCGTGACATCACCCACTGGTTTGTGGACTCCAATCTTGACGCTTCCATATTGGGTGAGAGGGTGGATCTGACTGAAGACACTCTCAGCAGACAGCCTGTCACTCAAAGCAGCCCACTCTAATTATTTGTAAATTTAAGCCTTAATTAAACATAAACGGGTGAGTTATATAAAAATTCACCCCCCGTACAGTTGTCATGAATGGGGAAATTAGCTACAAAGACCAAAACAATTATTTTATTTATTTGTTGTGCCAGGCTGTAAACATGTAAATCTCTGCTATGTTACCTTGTGTGGGGGTGTATGCGGATTGACTGGATTCTAGAGCCAGCCTTAAAGCTATGGTCTTCGTTTAGAAAGAAAGACAATGAGAAAGATTTGAAAAAAGGCCCAGATCTTGCCGGAGCTTTCTCCATCGGTCAAAGGAACTGAGGAGACAGAACACGGCAGTGCGCGAGAGTGCAGTGGCTCTTACCTTTGTCGTATATGTATTTTTGTCCGCGTTTTTCTGCTAATGTCGAGCAGATTTTGTGTGTAGTCGGCAGGACATTATCGACATCTGCTGGAAGTGCAAGGTTGAGATCAAGAGAGACTTTCAAAAGGCACACAACATCCCGGACGCCATCGGCAGACCTGCGGAGTCACTGTGGATCTGCTGCCCGAGTAAGCAACGCAGACGCCGGAGGGAATGAAGGCAGAAGCGCGGGCGCCGCTCGGGGATATTGGCTAGGCTAAAGAAGTACCCTTATACTCCGTCACTGCCAAGCATCTTCCTGACAAACGGCAGATCTATTTCGAACAAAATGGAAGAACTGGAGGTATTGATTGCCTCTAACCGCTACGTACAGACCTATGGGATTATGATCATAACGGAAAGCTGGCTTCACCCGCTCATACCCGATGCTGCGGTACAGCTAGTGGGCCGCACTAGCCACCGGCAGGAAAGACACATCGAGTCCGGTAAGAGGAAAGGAGGGGGGCTCTGTGTGGTGTAACAACAGCCAGATCATTGCTCACCATTGTTGTCCAGACCTTGAAGCTCTCTCAATATCCTGCAGACCATTCTACCTTCCCTGGGAACTGAGTGTTGTCACCATCTCAGCTGTCTATATACCACAGGATGCTAACGTTAGCATTGCTCTCAGTAGCTTAGCAACCATTGTAAACAAACTGCAGCGCGCCCATCCCGAGGGTCTTATAAACCACTTGTACTTTCAAATGTGGAGGGGGGTTGGGACGAGGCAGGACGAGGAGCAGAGGAGTGTTAAAATGGAGCGAGAGGATTGGACGGAGGGTAATAGAGAGAGAGAGTGCAGATTTGAACAAGGAGTAACTCCCTTGTGGACCGGATGGCTGTGATTGGTCAATTTCTTTGCAGGCCTGCAGCCACCAGAGAATATGATTGTTTTTGGTTCCTTTTGCTCTTCACATTGTGTAGCTAGCACTATTGGGCCATAACCACATCTAAATGAATCTTTCTAAACGTAGACCATAGCTTTAAGTGGCCATTCAAAGAACTGCAGTTTTTGGTACTTTGCAAGGTAGCATCATTTTTCAGCCCCAGAGGTTGCCACTTGGTGGTTACATTGCGGCCTGTATATGGCTGCAGCACTGTCATTCAATACTGGACCAATTTCAAAAACTGTTGTCTACATTAGTCACTTAGACACAAAAACATGGGTACATTTAAAAAAAAAAATACTTAAGTACCCTTAAGTATTACGCTTATATGGTCCATGCTCTTACACAAATTTGATCAAATTACCATATACAGTGTAAAAGTTCAATTAGGGTCCACAGCTCATTTTCATCCTAGGGCCCCTGTCGTGCATTAATCTGGCCCTGGCTGCCCTTTGTACAATGTGTATATACTGTGTGACAACTTCACATTAAAGCAGCTGTGCGGAACTTTACGTTTTCGTTGATTATACGAAACGCTGCGGGCGTACAGACTTACTTCCGCCTCCGGGTGCCGTATTCTGGTTTGCTGACTTACGCTGTGTCCGACCCGACTGAGGCTATGCCATATAGAGAAAGGCTTTTTTGTCGCTGTTGGGTTCAAATAAATATGGGGATGAACTAGGGGCAGTTTTATAAATGGTAAAAATTTCCACACGGCTGCTTTAAGCCCAGTGCAAACCATACACCTGTGCTGGAGTTGCACATTATTTATGGTCATTTGATCAAATACATCTTTATCAGGAATTAGTAATATGCATCATGGCCTTGCTTGCATGGTCTCTGGGTTGAGGCTCCAGTCAGAGACTATCTCTTGTCACCTTTGTTTTGTAACCTCTCTAATGAAGGCATTAAGCATGCTCCCAAAATACCTAAAAAATGAACAATCATCATGAAGCTATCATCAAACTGAAACGATAAAAGACACACATTTAGTTAATGATGCACAACCAGTCAGAGTTGATGATGTACAAATGCCCTAACACATTTTCAATTAATTACATTATCAAAACCAAATCAAGGGCCCTTAAGGGTCTGGTGGCAGTTGACTGCTTTCCCTGGTTGGTTATCTCCAATCATATCAGTGATTAAAGCTCAGAACAGTCTACTTCCCATCAGTCATATTCCGAGTAAAGCCAGATGGGTGTTTTGGTTTGTGACTAAATTTAGCTCAGAGGATCTGATCTGAGCTCACATCTGGATAGCTAAAGCTTTCTCTGGCAGGAGATGGGGGGAAAAAAACCCTCCACCTGCATGACCAATCACTTTCACTCAATTTGCATGCATCCTCCCACAGAGGCAAACACACTTCCACTACTGTGGAAAACTCAATGCCAAAAACTCCTACTACCGAGACGGAGCACTTCCAAAAAGGCTATATATGCTCTGTTAACTAATCTGAACTGTGGCCTACTTAACTCAATGAGAATGATGACATTTGTGCAGTGTTTGAACTTTATCATAACATTGTGTTTATGTGGTATTAACATTTTTTTATTCAATACTATTCACCTGATTTACTCAACATCCAAAGAGACTTTAAGGGACAGTTCAACCCCAAATCAAAAATACATATTTTTTCTCTTACCTGTTGTGCTATGTATTAATGTAGATTGTTTTGGTGTGAGTTGAAGAGTGTTGGAGATATCGGCTGTAGAGATGTCTGCCTTCTCACCAGTATAATGGAACTAAATGGCACTCGGCTCATGGTGCTCAAAGCATCAAAAGAATTATCTGAAAAACTCAACAGCAATGCCTCTTTCCAGAGACAATGGCCTGGTTACTCAAGATAATCCACAGACTTTGTTGTGAGCAGTTACATGTAGGTACTATTTTCTTTCTACCAAACTACACCCACCAACTGTATTACTGCACAGAAGTCAGTGTGCATCTACTCATGGACAAGAGGCCTAAGCTCAATACATTGCCAGTTGCACCCCAAAGGGAAGGCCAAAACCACCCTAATACAATTGCTGGCCTCCCCAGTTACCGTCTTTAAGAGGCTGTGGGGCACTCCTTTTCTAAGCTAGCACAAAGGTAGTGGCATCATGTGAAATGAGACAACCTCAGGCATCCAGTGGTATCGACCATGTCATGGTTATCTTGTCAGGAAGGGTGCTAAACAATGCTTTAATGCTGGGAAGGGGACAACTGGCAGGGTCATTTTCAAAGGGGTCCCTTGAACTCTCACCTCAAGATATCTGAATGACAATAGTACCCACGAGTATCTCCTAAACTTGAGAAGGCTTGTTCCCAGTAAATGTTTTGCTCCTTACCGCCAGTGTACTCCTTCAAATTAAAGCTATACATTTGTATTTTTAAGGAAAAGGACAACCAGTCTATTTGAGGAACAAGCAATCACTGAGCATGTACGAATACATAACACATTGTTGCTGTAATTCTCACAGTGGGCACTTTTCACCTGCCATACATGCCACTTTCTCAGTTAACTCAGTAAATTTCCACTGACCCTGCCTCTCCACCACACCTACCTGCCAGCCTATCACCAGTCCGCACATCTCCCACTTCTGTCAATCCACCACACCCATTTCATCAAGCTAACGCCCCTCACCTGTGGATCATTACCTCCTGCCAGTATAAAGACTCCTGCTTCTATCCTTGGCAGAATGTTCTTTATCATACTCATGCAAGACTTTCCAGTATTTATTACAGTTTGACTCTCACTGTTTTTTCATCTGCCGGCTCACTCTGTGTTTGACAAGCGGTTTAATTAAAGACTATTAGAAACTGCCCTTCTTGCCTGTGGTGCTGCATCTTGGTTCTGACCACACCCATGACAGTAATGACATCCTCCTCCACTTAACTTTAATGTTATGGCGCTGTTTTTACAACCTTCTACCCGTGAAAGTACACTGGAACGGCAGTCAAACCCGTAACTTAACACCAGTGAACTCGTACCAGATCGAGTTATGCTTTCTGACGTCACACATCCGTCTAAACCAATTACCTTACTCAATGGCAGCCCCATGGATGCGGTGTTGATGCAGGTGATACATGGTGAGAAATAGACAAAAAATAACTGCTAATGTTAACACATTATTGGCAGCCGCCCTAACAGCTAGTTTCCAGTGCAAGAATAAATCAACAGAAAACACGTTTCCAAACACACAGATAACGTAAAATAAAAAGTATAATAGCATCTGTGACCTTATGCGCTGTTTATCCTCCTCCGTTTCACTAAAATGAGCAAGGAACCGGCACCTTTGGTGACAGAAGTGATCATAAACAAACATAAACCCCGCACGGTCCGCCAAGTTGCCTTGAGAGTTTGGCGTGGCTTGCCTGGAACGCTATGAAGTCGTGAGTCATGACTTGAAGTGGTGACTTACAGGCTCAGAAACTTGCCTGGCTAGTAGCATTAATTAGCTCTGATGAGCTAGCAGTAACCTCTATTCCATGGGTGTTTCTTAAAGTCAAGGATCCTTCTTCATAGGATGAGTCCCCCCAAGGAAGAAAGGCAAGGCAAGAGTCCTTCCTAGCACTGGGTGAACACATGCTGGAACAGGCTAACGAGTGTCCCCGGGTGTACATCATTAACCCTCGGCAGACTGAGGGGTTTCAGGATACTGTGATCATTTTGGCACTCTCTAATGTTGTTGGACTATTTCAAACAAATGTAGCAGTATTTTCATAGTCATGTTAGGGAGAATGTATTTCTGAATCATACTTAAGGTTAAGTGGAGTAATGAGGTAAAGACAACAGCTGGAAAAAAGTTCTGAATTATTATTTACAGAATATACAGACTCACACACACAATCACTGTGATTCCACAGTGTTCCATATTTTATGTGTGTGTCACCACTGCTACAATACAAAGAGTAGCAGATCTGGGGCCTCATTTATAAAGGCTGCATACGCACAAAAGAAGGCGTACGCCACTTTTAAGCAAAGTTTGGGATTTATAAAAAACAAACTTGACGGGAGAATGTGCAGCCCTCCATGCAAACTCTGACCCTGCCGTACGCACTCAGGGAATGAGAAACTGCGACTCCGATGGCAGAAGGATGAAACACAAGAAAAAGTGTGAAAGTGATACTATTGTGTGTAAAATAAATCAAAATATGACCTCTCACGGACGATATGAAGAGCTCATTTGTAAAAAAAAAAATAAATAAATAAAAATTTTACAGTACATAAACTGCCGTGTGATTAATACTCCTTCGAGCGCGCACGTAACAGGATTCAGGATGATAAATAAAGACGGAGATAATCTGTCATTATCTCACACACACACACACACACCTGTTTCTTGTCAGACAATTAAGATATTAAGATATAAAAAGGCACACACTCACAATGCGTAAAGATGCACAATGGCTTATTTGGCACTGCTCGAGGATGTGGCGGATGGGAGACTTCGGGGGAGCGGATCTTCAGGGACCAGAGGAGGGGGGGGGCTTGTGCTGTGCTACACAACATGGCACAGAGGGAGAATGTGCCACCACCACCTGAGGCCAATCTCATCCCTGACCCCGACCCCCACCCCCCAGTGTGCGAGCAAAATGCTGCTGCGCTAGCGTCTGGAGGTGATGCAACGCACATAACAAAAACACACAAGAGGTAGAGAAATTATTTTTTATTTACCAAATGTTTAAGTGTGTCATTTACCGCGGTTAAGACAGTTTTGATGTCCCGCAACTCCTTGGCCACCTCGTTAACTGCAGTGATTGTGTCCCTCTGCACTTGCAGGACTGCATCTGTCAGGACACGGCCGCTGGGAGGGCACACGAGGTGCTGTGGCGTCTCCAGCGTCTACGGCCTCTCCAGCCTCTCCAGCCTCTCCAGCCACATGTGGAACACCACTGCTGGAACACCCGGGGGCTGCAAAGACAAATTATTCAACTTTAAATAAATCAACTTTTGGAATGACGTCTCAGTTGCGTTTGTACTGTACATGTTCATTTTATTGTAATTTCAAGACATACACTTACCTACATCATCCGGTGCTTCTGGCACATTTGGTGCTTCTGTGTTCTCCTCCGCCGTCACCACGCCACTTAAGAGGGACTCGCCGATTATCCCCGCCAGCTTCTCATCTGTGGGGGTGAGCTCCGGTGTCCCCTTTCCCCCACCAGTCGCACATACACTTCTTCTGTGTAGGGCCAGGCGCTTTTTTGGCTCCACTTTTATGTCTGACCATTACTACGGCCGCAGTCCGGCCCTCTGAGTTGTCACATGCTGCCACAATTTTCGCCTTTTTGGCATTAGTAATGCCCACGCTATACCCACCGAACAACACAATTTTTCTTTTTTCCACCTCATCTACAAGAATTTCCACTTCACATTTCGTGAAATTGCAGTTCTTTGCTCTTTTCCCCTTCAGAGTCGGTATGAATGAATATGTATCAAGGGTGTTCCCCCGACCTTTTATAGCCACATATGGGCGGGGCAAGGCGCTCCTCAGATGCGCCAACTTTAGAGTTGATTGTGATTTATAACTGGAAACAGGCGTAGGACGTGCGTGCGCACTGTGTTATAAATCAGGTAGTTTTTGTGCGCATGTATTTCCTGTGTTTCCTCCATACGTCGTTTGTAGTGATCTTGCACAGTTTTATAAATGAGGCCCCTGATCTGATGAGCCACGCTGTTCTGAAACAGCTGACCTCGCTGATTGTAGATGATACCACTGTGTAATCTTCTCAAATATGTTAACCTCAAAACAAATGAGTGATGCTTTGACCTGCAGGATATTCTATACGTCTTTTCTGTGGCCGTTCTCACTGTGATTCCCCCCAAAAATAAAAAACTTTTATGTTTTATCTAAATCATGTTATTTTAAAAGTCTCATATTAAGCAGTGGACACATTGGAAAGTGTAAATTAGGAGGTTTCTGTTAGGGGTCGATGACTTAGCCTCCTTGAAATTCGGCCATTTAAGGATCCTTCCTTGACTTTCAGAAACACGCCATGAGTTGATGCATGCTTCCTTCTGCACACACATGCACACATGCATGACACAAGTTCTTACATGGTTAAACAAGGTCATGATTCCTGAAAGAGACATTGCTGTTTGCAATGAAACATTGTTTTTTTGTTTGTTTGTTTTTGGCGCGTTGAGCACCACAAGCCAAGTGCCATCCAGTTCCATTAGGCAGGAGAGAAGGCAGACATTTCTATGGCCATTATCTACATCACTCTGTAACTCACACCAAGACAATCTAGATGGATTAATAGCACTACAGATAAGTGAAAAATATGTATTTCTGATTTTGGGGTAAACTGTCCCTTTAAGAAGTACAGAGAAGGAGGTGACGGCCCCTTCTGTTCAGGATGTTCCTTTAGGCAGGTATCTTAATAAGTACGGCATAAACGTGCCTCATGTTTTATGGAGAGTTCATAACTCTTTAATTAAGATTGCTCCTAGCACTGAATGGAAGCTCTTTACTTTAATCTGACTTATTAAAGTCTTATCAGCTTGCACGGCCATCTGCTGTAAAGCTACTCTGTCCTCTTTAGATTCGGCAGGCAGGGACTGGAAAACAAACTGTCTGTGTACAGCCCGATGGATGGTATATTATGCACGTCTGGACACGGCTGCTGTGTTCCGCAAACACCCACTCTGACAGAAAAAAACATCCGTGGTGTCACAGTTCTTATGATTATGAATACGATCTGAATGATATCGAGAGCCGTGACATTTTCAAACTAATGTCCCAGGTGGGATTGCAACACTTTGGTACACTTTGACTTTTGTGTGTGTTTGCATGTCAAATGTCACAATCTCATGCATAAATTCATTGCAGCCAGTCCCTTGGTGCCTCACAAACATTGTCACAGCATAGATGTGGAAAAATGGCCTCTGCTTTTCTTTCTTTCTTTCACTTCTCCCCACATAGTCTGACACCTCTTCACAGCATTTCCTCAGTGCAAATTCTGGATACAATCTGTGGGACTTATCAGCTTATGGCTGCATACATTCAAGATTCATGAGAAATCTTGGAGGGATTTGTTGATTTTTCCCCTAAGCCTTAAAAATCTGTTCATCCCTGTGCAGGAGGGAGACACTTTTAACTTTGCTACAGTGTAACACTGTAATCCACAAAGACAGAGAACTTGGACAGATTTGATTATTCGTAATATACAGTAACACGATAATTAACCAGGTAGTGATTGAGGAAAGGTGAGTCTGTACATTAAGTCCAAGCTACAAACATCTAACAATGTAACAATTAATGGACAATAAACATGTCATTCCTCATGTAGGTACTCCTTTAACCAATCAGAAAAGAGAAAATGCAAGTTTCATCAAAACTAGACTTGTATGCATCAGTTATGGCCTTTAAAGCTACAACTATAAAAACAGTTGGAATGCTGTTTAAAACTTACATAAAAGTAGAATGCATTGATTTGCAAGTCTGTTTGATCTGTAGTCAGTTGAACACAATACAAAGAATAGATATTTAATGTTCAACCTGGTAATTTTATTTTCTCTTGTAAATATTTTGAATTTGATACCTGCAACACGTTGAAAAGTTGGAACAGGGGTATGTTTACCACTGTGTTACTTCACCTGTTTTTTTTTTTTAACAATATTCAGTAAGTTTTTGGGAAATGAGGACACTCATTATTGAAGTTCTGAGAGTGAAATTACTTCTCATTCTTGCTAAATATACAACTTAAGCTGCTCAACAGTCTGGGAGCTGCATTTTGTGATTCATAATGTGCCACACATTTTCAATAGGAGACCTGTCTGGACTGCAGGCAGGCCTGTCTAGTACCAGCACTCTTTTACTACAAAGCCACACTGTTGAAACACGTGCTCAATGTAGCTTGTCATTGTGCTGTTGGACAACGCAGGGAGATGTTGCTCCAAAACCTGTTTGTACCATTCATGGTACCACAGATGTGAGTTACTCATGATGCCATGGGCACTAACACTCCCCCATACCATCACAGATGCTGGCTTTGAACTTTGAGCTGGTAACAATCTGGATGTTCCTTTTCCTCTTTAGCCTGGAGGACCTGATGTCCATGATTTCCAAAAACAATTTGAAACGTGGACTCGCCAGACCACAGCACACTTTGTGTCAGTCCATGTCAGATGAGCTCAGGCCCAGAGAAGTCAACACCGTTTCTGAGTGTTGTTGATAAATGACTTCTACTTTGCATGGCAGAGTCAGAAGTTGGATTTGTAGACAAAGCAACGAACTGTGTTTACGGACAATGGTTTACTAAAGCGTTCTTGAGACCAAGTAGTGATATCCTTTATATAATCATGACAGTTATTAATGCAGTGCTACCTGAGGGGCTAAAGGTCACAGACATTCAGTGTTGGTTTTCAGCTTTGCCCCTGACATGCAGAGATTTCTCCAGATTTTATGAATCTTTTGATGATATTATAGATTGTAGATGTTGAAATCCTAAAGTCATTGCAATTGTGTGTTGAGAAACATTGATCTTAAAGTGTTGGATGATTTGCTCATGCAGTTTTTCACAAAGTGGTGAACCTTGCGCTGTCCTTGCTTGTAAATCAGTCTTTTAGGGATGCCCCTTTCATATCCAATGATAATACCATCTTCTGTTACCAGCTAACCTGTTTTACCCATCAAATGTTCCAAACAGGTGTTTTTTGAGCATTCCACAACTTTTCCAGTCTTTTCTTGCCCTGTCCCAACTTTTTTTTAATAGTTTTGCAGGCATCAAACTCAGAATGACTTAAAGCAGCTGTGCAGAACTTTATGTTTTCGTTGATTATAGTGCCCCCTTTGGTTGAAGCGGTATGGCACCCACAGCCTGGTGTAAAATCTTGACTGCAGTCAGCATTCGGCTTCATTTGTAAAATCTCGACTGCAGCCAGCAATTACTGCATGCATTTGTTTTGGACAGCAAGAGGAAAATCATAAATGTTCCGGTGTAGCTCTGAATTTCTTATAAACTGAGGACAACTGCCTGCTGTATATTTCTGCTCACGGTCACAGTCACAGATAATTTTGTGGCATATGATGTAACCTTACCAGACAAAAGCGGTTCACATAAGCTAATGTTACATTTAGCTTGCTTATAACTTCCATGTCGTCATATATTGAAGTGAAACAACATCTAACAAGTTGGGATATATTCTCTAAATAAAACCAAAAATTACATACTTGTTGATTAGGAAAAGGGCCAACTCGGGATCAGTTTTAAAACCTTTCAAATCTCTCAGCTCTCTCCACTTGGTGAATGCCTGACCGAGGTTTACACGCATTTGGGCTCGAGCCCTATCACTGTCCCGTTTAGCCTTCTTCTGTTCTTTTTCTTTTAGATGTTGCTCCTTCTTTATCTGCCATGACATCGAAAGTACAACCAAGTCCTTATAGATAGGAACAGTTTTATTAATGGCAAAAAGTTCCACACAGCTGCTTTAATATGTACAATAAAGCAACAATACAACAGTAAAGTTTATCAGTTTGAACATCAAATATATTAACTTTGTACTATATTCAATTGACTACATGTTGAAAATGATTTGCAAATGATTGAATACTGTTTTTATTTATTATTTACTATTTTATACAACTTTTGTGGAATTGTATATTATGATTTTTGGCTACATGGGGGCAGTGCAACAAGTGGTAATATATTATTACCATGTAATGTTGATATGAGAAGAGCATCAGGAAATAGTCACCTATTTATAAATCTAGCAGACAGAGCAGCAGGCATTCATTTTGAGTTGTGTTTCTGGCCAACTGATGAATGTCAGTCATTATTGCCGGATATTACATAGAATTGTCAACTTTTTACACTACATTTCTGTCCTCAGCCTGACATTGCTGTCACATAATCGATGTCCATGGAGAAGGGAATTTTCATTTTCTCTAACCAATCACCAGAGACCAACCTATCCGCCTAAATCTGATGTCATTTTCAGTCCACAGTGACGTACTTGTTGTGCCGGAGGTTTAAGAGTGGACCAGAGCAAAGTAAAAAAAAAATTACAGTGCTGGGCATTATTGAGAAGACATGCTGATTTAGAAAATCCTCGAAAGCAGCACATGTCTTGTCCATAGTGCTTGCCATTGTTTTTATTACTTCTCATAGGTGCATGGCTTTATCCGAAAAACTGATTGGCTCATCGCTCCTTGAATCATTTGGGGGGTTTTTAACCAAAAAAACACTTTCATGGCACAATACTAGATGAATCAGTCAACTTGAATCTGGTGGAGTGGGTGGATCCAAAGGTCTGGAGGTAAATGCTCCACTATGTTCACAAGCTAGCTGCTAACTGTGTCTGTATGCAATTTGGTGCTGGGCAAGTAGTACTGAGTGTTTTTTTAAAGAATTTAGCTGATAACAGCTGCCTGCTGTATGTAGAAACAACACTGACCAGAGCAGTGAGACTAAACCCAAATAGTAAAGTTTTGGTCATGACACCAAAACAAGGAACATTACAATTTATCCTGATGTTACTGATCAGTCAATCACATCAAACTACTCATGTCACAATACCAGTATTGTCCAGCCCTAGGTTAACAAGAGTAGATATCTAAAAGATTTTGGATACCATTACAATGTAAATGTTGTCTTTTCCTGGTTTTAAAGGCTGCATTACAGTTAAGTGATGCAATTTTATGAACTTACCAGACTGTTCTAGCTGCTTCATTATTTGCCTTTACAACTTAGTCATTATATCCACATTACTGTTGATTATCAAAAATCTTTTTGTGTAAATACTTTGTGAAATCACCAATAGTCAACCCTGTAACATTGTCGCAATATCAATATCAAGGTATTTGGTAAAAAATATTGATAACTGTGATAACTGATTTTCTCCATATCCCTCAGCCCTACATAAATGTAACCAATCCCCATTTTCACATCTTACTGTTTTCATCGAAGTAGAACTGTGCTTAATGCTTCTTAGCTTTGGCAAAAACATTAAAAAACTTCACTTGCTTTCATTCTGTCAAAAGGTTATAGTCCCTTTGCAAAAGCTGAGACAACTTATGTGATGTCCTTCAAGTACTCTCATTTTTTAGACTTGCAAAAGCTCCACAGAGCCACAGAATACATTATATAATTATTTTCAAAGGGTGAGTATCTCTCCTCATGACTAATATACTGACTTTAATGTGTAAAAATGTTGGAGTGCCACTTTAATGAGCACTGGAACCTGTGACTGAAAACAGCTTGTGGTTTGGAAGGACAGAGAGCTGTCAGAATAGATAAAAAATACTTCTTTTTTTTCTCGATTGAGCATCATCTATTCACTTTAAAGATATTTGGAAGTGAAAATGATATTCATAGTTGCAGGATGTGACCTTTAAAATGACAGAATACAGTGCCAGCAGGTGTCATCTCCTCAGGTGTTGTTAAAATCCAACCAGAGGAGTCTGTCATATCACCTCTGTTAGACAGAAACTTTTCATCTTTACAGATAATAGCTGTGCTTTAACATCCTAGTTTTAACATTAATCAAGCCGTGTCCTTGCGCTTGACCTCCATCTAAAACTGTGTAGGTGTTTGAGCTTGTGGCTTAAATTAAAATCGGCTGCGATATTTGCTATTAAATACACAATAACTGGTTCTTAATTGTGCCCATGTTTTGGAGAAAATGACTTTCTACCAAGAATCTTAAAGGTATCTCTACGGTTTTAGGTGTGATCAAGGCCATAGTCACATAGAGACACTGTATGTCTATATTATAGAGTGCCACAGATTATACTGCTGTAATGTGCAGTTCAGTCCTTGTAGTATTTGAACACATCCAAGCATCCATTTTCTGTAACTGCTTACCCTATTTAGGGCAACGAGGAGGCTGGAGCCTATCCCAGCTGACACTGGGTGAGAGTTGGGGCACACTCTAGATACCCATTCATGCTCACATTCACACCTACAGACAAAAAGTGACCTGTAAACCTAAAAGTCCGGACACACCAAACCAACATCAAAGAACTAGCGGTGACAAAAGCCAACCGTTGCCCTGTGTCACTTGCATTTGAACACACTACATGGACTACATCCGATGGCCAAGTGGCACGTACGTTCTGCGCCTGCGTGAGAGAGAGCGGAGTGACAGAGTGGCACATCCTGATAGCCGAGGTGTTAGCTATCTGTGCAGCCGAGCACTGCAGCACCTCCACAGACTATTACATCCAGACGGTCCCAGTGTTTCCTCCGCAGGCTCCACTTCACTCAGCTTCACTCAGTTGCCCGATGAACCTGCTGCTTCTTCCAGGGTGACCATATTTTGATTTCCAAAAAAGAGGACACTCGGCCCGGCCACACATAGCCTACTTAAATGATACTCGCAGTTTACTCAAAGATGCCTTATAATTTTAATACATTTAAAGTTTATATGTATGGATAGAAAATTCAGTTATATTACACGACAGAGGTAGGCCTACCCGACGGTCTCGGGTCGGATTCAGTCAGCTTTCAGTGAAAATGTGGTGTAAAAATAAATAAAATCCTATTGTCTGTCCTGTTTATTGCTTGGGGACTGTTATTTACGTGACAACACCTGAACATAACACACACACATTGGCCGTTTGTTTCTACCTCTTCCCTCGCTGGAAGGCTCGGACCAGAGCGATAGATAAGAGTGGCGGTAGCCTTTGATGTCACCGCAAGAGCGATCATGTGGTTCATGTAAGTCTCAATAGTTCCAAACACAGCCTCCGCTGTCATGTTCTTCTATGGGACAGATAGCAGTGAGCTCGCTTTTGAATGGTAAATATTAAAATAAGCCGTACACAGGTACATTTACAACTCTTATTGAATTACTGTGTATACATCAATGTCAGTTACGAGGGAAAGCTTTGTGTTAGTTTCATGGACTGCAGATAAATTAGTAGCTAAACTGTAATCTGGTGCAATGCATCTCTTATGTATCTACATGAGATTAATGTGGGCTATTTGTGAATACTCCCTGACATTGGACAATGATGATAAATGATGGCTTTCAGTTAAACATTTTATCTATTTAAACGATGAATGTGACAATAAGAGCAATTGTGTGTCTATGAGAACAAGAAAAAAATAAAAGACAATGTATGAAGGCTCTTACATCACAGAAAATGATAAATTTGGCATTCAGGAAGAACAATTTTATTTAACAGAGTGTTAGCTAGCCTGGCTCTTTTGATTCAAACGGAGAGCCGGGCTAGCTGGGAAGCTAGTGGAGGCTAACTGGCTGTGCTTCCCTCCGGTCATGCTGCGGCTAACGTTCCGCTAGCGAGGAATAAAACCTGAACAGCCAATCAGAGTGATCTCTTTCACCAACAAGCTCCACCGCCAATTCAACATGCCGCCAACGCCAAAGGGCCAACGGTGCGGGACACACCGCAAAAACTAGGGTGACAGACGCTCACTGACGGCTTGACTTTGGTCAACTGTCGGCTTGGTGTGTCAGGGCCTTAAGAGGCATGTCTTCGGACTGTAGGAGGACACCAGAGAACCCTGAGAAACCCACACAGAAGGGCCCCAGCTGGCTGGAGGGTTCGAACCCAGAACTCTCTTGAGGCGACAGTGCTAACTACTGCACCACCATGCCACCCTGTTTCAGAATGGTCTCAGAGACATACGAGAAATGGACACAACTTCTTAACTTCTTAGCATTATTTGGTGGTGGGCATTAAATGTGTTAAATAACGTGGTGGAATCATGAAAACAATGCCAATCAAAGTCTGTTATGAAAGGTTGCAGTCTCAAACACATTATTAATGTTGTGAAACTGTCTCTGTTTGGTTAGATTTAGTGAAAGAAAAACACTTGGTAAGGTTAGAGAACAAGCTAAGGAGAACAAGCAATACTTAGTTAAGTTCAGGAAAAGGCTGTGGTTTTGGTTAAAATAACTATGTACAAGACGTAAGTAATGTAAACGTACGTATTTTGCGTAGCTAGGTAAAGTACTTTGCATAGTTATGTGAAGTCCATAAAGTTATGAAACTGCATTGACTGTTTCAGGACATGTACAGCAGTCTCCTGGTTGAAAGTCCATGCTTGTTTGACCCATCAGCCACTTTAAGCAGACTCTCTTGCTGTTTATACTTAATCTGTGCGGCCACACGAAAAAAGTTGACTTTGCATTTGCATTGGTTTTGTGTTGCCAGCATAGAAATGTTTTTTCTAAGTTTATTTATTGGGTTTCACATTAACAAACAACTGTATCATCAGAACACTTTAAAAAAGAAAAAGGGTTATACTAGAACAAAGACATCATGAAAAATGACAAATGACATATTGCTAAACCCCAAAACAGTTTACGAAGACTAAGAAAGCAGAAACATCACAACCATAAACATAAAAACTGGACTTTTTGGGGGGGAGTTTTTCCATATCCTTCCAAAGCCTTCTGAGGCAAATGATTGATTGATTGATTGATTGATTGATTGATTGATTGATTGATTGGACAAAATACACAAACACAAAGCACACACATACATAACAAATAAGAAACATCAATGAGCTAATAGTGAACCTTGTCCGTCAGAGACACTAAGGGTCAGTACAGCAGTATATCCCTCATGCCACAAGAAAAACAATGATGAAACCCCTCTGAACTGCAAAAGTTGCTTCAGCTCTCTTTACAAATTGGCACTCAACCTCATATTTTTCCAAATTTATTGGAGAAACCGAATAATGAAAGTCAGATTTTTTGCTATTTAAAAAAAATAATGGATGTCTCATACTCAGAGGGTAAAAGACGGTGTACTATTGATGTCTAATTGGTCAAGATTTGTTTTTCATTAGGTTCTACTATTTCCCCAGTCATCTCTGATAGAAAATCAAAAATCTCCATCCAAAAATTATGTAGAGATGGGCAAGCCAAAACATATATATGAGGTTTGCAGGGGATTATTGACAGGTGAAACACCATCATAGATCTTAGACAGCCAGGCCTTAGTGTAGTAGGTGCCATGTACCAATTTACATTAAATAAGACTATGTCTTATACAAATAGAAGATCTGTGTACACATTGTAAAATCTCTACCCAAACTTCCTCTCCCCGAAATCCTTCTCTCATAAGCTCTTTATTGAGTTAAGCTCTGGACGTAAAAGATGAATGTGGTGGAGATATATGAAATTGACTCTTTTGCCAGAATGTAATTTTAACACATTTCAAGCCCACCACCACGTAATTTTAGGTTACGAGTTTGTGTCCATTTCAAATATTTTTTTGAGACTGTGCTGCTTATTTAGCTTTAGAATGACATTTTGGACCTTAGATATTACATTTACTTCCTATGCAGTCTGAGTGGGATTGAACTACCATCCAGCTAGGGTTTACAGCTGTGTGTGAGCTGCTTCTACTGGCAGACATTTCCAAGAGTTTCATTAAATAGGGATTAGTCAAGTCAGCAGAGTCTGACTCCTCACTTGGCCTGGCGGACGCCGGTATGTAATAGGCCCAGTTTGCACAAGCCAATGATAATAATGGTGGTAATCAGACACAGTGCAATTAATTACACAGCTCATGACATGATAGAAGATTTTGACAGTGAGACGTTGTATCATGAGTCTGCTCAGATTACCTGAAGAATGCCATAACTGATGCTGTATCATTGCTTATTATGTCTGCCACTGGCTTGGCAATCATGAGTAAAAGTTCAAGCACACTTACTTCATCGAACATTCAGTTTACCAGCTAATGACGTCTCCAATAACACTGATCTCTCCAGAAGTATGCGTCATACATGGACCTGGAGTTACTAGACTGTAAAAACTATTTACAGTATTAATTTAAGGCAAGACCATGAAAAAGCAGGGGACATACAACCAACTGTTTGTTAAACCCCTTCGCAGCAGGTTTGTGAAGCTTTGGATTTCTCCACATGTTGAAGTGTTGTGAGCTGTAATATGAGAAATGCTCTGTTTTTAAGTAGTTTGGAGGGTGGTGTCTTTTTTCAGCCTGACAGCGGCATGAAGCAATGTGTTCATCTACTGGAATGTAAGGTGCAAAAGTTAGCATGTACTACTACTCAAAGTAGTAGCCTAGTGTTACTTTCAGAGCCAGGCTGTAGCATATCCATGGAATTCAATAATAACTAGAAGATGCCAAGATGACGCTTACCTCGCCTGGCGCATATGCCAAAAAAGTTTTCCATCTTCCAGGTTGACTTCAGCAGTGTGCAGCCCACTTAGACTCACAAGTCAGTCTTTAGACGCTTTGCTCAACTAAAGACTGATGACTTTCTCCCTGATTTTATGTTTAGATGGGCGGATACAATTTCAGAGTTTAATAAAACTCCCTACGTTGCAGAACCAATAGTAAATCCGCAGGGTGGTCCTTCGGTGACTCGCTGAACTCTTGTGCTCGTAAATATAGTTCGACTAGAAACACCTGTAGCGGTACAAAATGGCTCAGCCGCGCTCGCAGAAAACGCCGTCCAAGTTAGTGGATGTTTGTCACGTTTGTGGCGACACATTCTCGCCAACTAAAAGAAACAAACATAATCTTTTACAAGGCCATGAGCATATCATTAGCTTGCAACATTTTGCTGGGTCGGGTGTTATTTTAAAAAAGCCATGTTGATGAAAGCACAGTACTGTGTAGTATTTATTCCGAGTTTAGCGTAACACTAGAGATTCTATCCAGCAGCCTGTTGCGCCATCTACATGCAAGTTCTTGCTTAAGTTAAGGTGCAAAGTCCACACTAAACAATATGCTAAAACTAGTTAGTTTTATCATAGGGTTGTGTCAATGTTTGGTTGCGCCACAGAGACATAAGGCTCATCTTTGCTTTTTTGGTGTAAAGCCCACGCCAACCAAAATTACATTTTCACTTTCTGTGGCCAATCGATGACAACCAAACTTGTCTGGGATGGTATTACATTTGTCAAACACAATGCCTTTTTTGTTACATTAAAGGTGATTATATTTAATATTTTTTTATTCTATTTAAATATAAGAAAAGAGGTGATGTTATAATGAAATAATAGTCTGGTCTTAAATTTTTCCTTTTTATACTTAAAATACCAGACATGGGGGAAAGTCACACATGTGCAAGTCACAAGCAAGTTTCAAGTCTTTACCTTCAAGTCTCAAGCAAGTTCCAGGTTAGTTGTGGTGAGAATCAAGCAAGTCAAGTCCCTGCTATAAGTCAAGCAAGTCAAGTCGAGTCATTGCTCAGGTCAAGCAAGTCATAAGTCAAGTCATATGTCACATACAGCAAACATCTCCTCACAATCCGCTAGCTACATGTCCTCTGAATATGCTGTGAAAAAGTCCGATTTCTGTAGGCAGCTCAGGCTCCGCAAAAGGCAACAAAATCATTTGGGTCCAGGCTGTACCAACCAGCCAGCGCGAGTCCAAGGAAAGCAAGCATGAACGTCATAGTGCCCATGTCTCATGGTCTTGCGCAAGTGCGCACACATGAACGCGGTGCACAGAGAGGCAGTTAGAGCTACAGGCTACAATGAGGCTAAAAACAGAGTTCAAATGATATTTTTCCAAACAACTTTTTATGTCAGTCCTTAAGGATACTTGGATCACTATGGACGAGCAGTATGGAGGTATTTTGTGGTTTCAATTATGTGTATTTGGAAGTTTGAATCTGGGGCGCCATGAGACTCCATTAGGTGGAATTTTGTTGCTACCTTCTCTGAGTAGAGATGAGTAGATAATGGGTAAATTTTCATGTTGGGCGCACTGTCCCTCGAACAGGTGTGTAAATCCAGGGTAACTAGCAACTATCGCTCATTTATGACAGAGTCACAGAGGATGATTGAATTAAAGCCAAGTCCTTTCGAGTCATCTGTCTCAAGTCAAAGTCAAGTCTCAAGTCATGAAAACAAAGTCATGTGACTTGAGTCCCCCATCTCTGTAAAATACTATCACTAACTAGCTCTATACTGCAATACAACAGTGCTATTTCTCTGTTTCTATGTCTTCTACACCATCAACTGGTGGAGATACCTAATTTTTTTTCCATGCAATTGACAAAATTGACGGTCACCAGTTGATGACAAGCCTGCTTTCGTCTGCCTTTGTCTAAAATTGTTAAGAATTACAAGTGTCACTGTAAAGGCGTATTCTTGACAGGTGCAGGGCTTAGCGTATGGTCCACTGCTTTCCACTTTATAATAAGGGTCTTGCTTAGATTGATTTCAGCACTGGAGACTTTAGCTGAGGTTATGGGGTCAGCACAATTTTCAAGATTGTTAAAAAACAGTTTACAGTCTTCTGTAACACACACAGAAATCATTAACTAATCTTGACAGCGGTAAATGGGTGTTAAATGAATACGATAAAAGGTGTCTACTGAGGTTTAGACCTTCAAAGAATCCTCTGACTTGGTTGATCAATATGCCACAAGAGCCTTACAACATGATTGTGTGCTTCTTTACAGTGACCAGAATGTTTACCTTGAGGATTAAAGGAGATCAATGACTCCTTGAATGAGAAAACTACCCAACAACACCAGATTTCTGCTTGCAATATGAGTAGATTAAAAAGAAAAACTTTGAACATGCTGAAGCACATTTGACAGGTGTGAATGACTGTCACATTGATGCAGATACATGGTCTGTTTTGCCTTTATACTATATAATATATCTAGCACCATCCCCATTCCATCAAAATCTGGCATTCCTCCCACCTCTGCATAAAGAACTACCGTTATGCTTCTCTCAACACTAATGAATGAATGTGATAATGGGTCCCTCAGGAGCTGAGGAGAGCAATATTGTGCTAAAGGAACATTAGCTGTCAGCTGTGTATCTGCAGTGGATGTGAAGTTATAAGTATGCCTTATTCTCCCTGAGATGACGTAAATGTAATTATGTTACAAGCACAGCAAGGACGCTGTCCACCAGTGTGTTGGCAAGTGCTCCCTAACTACAAATCAACTACAATTTTATAACTTGCTTCAGTTGTGCTGTTCTGTTGTTCTTCACAATCCCATTACAGTTAATATCCAGCCTGGGTTTATATTTGTCAGCACTGTATTCTTTTTGTTTGGTAATATATTTTTTAAAGCTGCACTAATCAATATTTTAATATCAACAAAGGGTCAAATGTGTCTGTGAATGGAGTTACTTATGCTCCCCTTATGGACACAAATAGATAACGTCCATTTTAAATGCCATAAACATCACTGCCCTCATACTTCCATGCGTCCTTTATGATGGCATAGATACAGCCAATAGATGGCACTAAAGGGCAGATAGGGTTCCCACACATTTTCATGGACAAAATTTCAAACTTTTGCAATTTCAAACATTGCAAGACGGCTGCGGATGAACACCAGTTGTTTGAAATGGCTTTGGCCACTACGAGTTAGACTTGGTTTTTTCTCTTAAAGAGGAACAGAAGACGGCGCTCGAGTCTTTCCTTTGCAAGAAGGACGTTTTTGCTGTTTTGCCGACTGGATACATCAAGAGTCTAATCTACCAGTTAGCTCTGCTTGTAGCGCTCTGGATATGTCACCCTTTGTATTGTTCTGATCGGTCGTAGTGTTATCCAATTACGTGCAGTGATATTTACAAACGCATGCTTGGTGCCGGCCCTCGAGTTGGGCCATTTTCATTACTCATAGCCAGACCCTAAATCTTTCTAGATTTGGGTCTTGATTTCCAGGCTATGACTTATTGAGGACCCATGATAAAATTTTCATTTTGGGAAAGCATGCACTTCACTGTCTGCTGCACTTGCCGGCCTTGTTGCGATACTTTTCCACACACACACATGCAGGAGAGTCTGGCTTCCCGCAAGAAAACGCCACCACACTACGTCACATATAAGCGTAATTCTAAAAGCCAAAGGCTTGGCTGGTACAAGTCATGGAAAATGAGAACTGTGCAAGTTTTCTATTTCCATATCAAGCTTAAAATAAGTTGTATGAGTTCATTTGCTTTACTTGACATTGCAGGTCCTTCGAAACGATTCTTGTGCAGCACAGTGTCAATGCTCAAAGGATATATCACGCACCCCTAAGTTGACACATATTAGAGCTACATTATGTCAACGGCTAACCTCAAAAAAATAAATTTGACGGTATATTAAGTGGAAAACTTTCTGTGGAAGATTACTGTAACAAATAATTTCAACAGAATTCCATGACTTTTCCAAAAACTTTAAAAGATTTTTACTAATTCCATGACTTTTCCAGGCCTGGAAAATGAGGTTGTAAAATTCCATGACTTTTCCAGGTTTTCCATGATCATCATGGGAAGTTTCTGTCAACAACAAACAAAGCGATGGTTGAGAAGGTTGTAATAATGCAGCTTTTTTTGTGATCAAATATTTTCTTTTTATTGGAAATCTTGGAAACATGGGCAGTCATAAATTACATTTTACAAAATTGGGAAACACAAAGGAAACACAAAAATAGGCTTTCATAGATGATCTCTGTTGCAAATAGAAAAAGAAAGAGGTACCAGGTAAATTAAAACTCTCACATAATTCCTGAAAAGAGCGTAGCCCATTCTCACCAAATAAGTCCCCAAGTGTGTGAATCCCTCTAGAGTGCCAACCCGGAAACGTAATAGGACGTCCACCTACTAGAAGACCAAGATTGTTGAACACAGGGGATAGTGCATTCCATTTTGAAGTGATCTTACAAAGTTTTTCTGCAGTTCTCCAGACAGTTACTAGCTGGGAAATAATAGGCCCAAAACAAACCTTGATTAGTTGATTAGTAGTTACATTCAAATATAGAAGATCTTTCAGCTCAATTGGATGAACCAAACTTTCCTCAAGATTGCGCCATGACACACTGGCTTCTGGGTCAAACCATTTAAGAAGCGGATAGTGTGAAAGCCCAGTAGTAAAGTTTGAAATTAGGTAGCGAAAGGCCACCATCAGCTTTAGGTCAGTGTAACAGGGAAAGCTTGAGACGGGGGCGCTTCCCATGCCAAACAAATTTAGAGACAGCAGAATGGAGTTTATTCCAATATTGGGTTGGAGGGGGCAGGGTAAGGACAGTAGGTTCCATCAGTCTGTGTACACACATCTAACGCTGAGCACAAATGAAACCATCAGAGAAGTATCACCTGACTCTGCTGTTCTTTTAGTGTCTTTCGGCTAAGTTTTCTGGTTTTGTTAACTCTCCCCTCCCTTAATGTATGTTGCATTAATAAAATACTGTACATACCAAACAGCTCATAATCAAAGCTAGCAAACAGCTGGTGAATGATATGAGGCATTTAGCAGCTAACGAGCCAATGTGAAGATCACTCCAGCAGAAAAAGGAGAGTGAATATTAGACTTGTATTTGTCAGGTAGCCAGAAACACAACACTAATAATGCATGTTACTCTGTATCTACTGGTTGTGTAAATAAGCCACTGTTTGCTAATACATTTATGATAGTAAGGAGATAATATGACACTTTCAGCTACTTGTGTTGTTGCCAGTGGCCCAGAAATTATTTAAAAAATTACTTTATAACAATAACAAAAAAAAGATGTTCAGAGTGATGGATTACCCCACTCTAACAAATTTCAAGTGGTTGCTGATAGATTTTACATTCATATTGTACAGAAATGAATGGAAGTCAATGGCTGGCTGTAGCAGTAGAAAAAAATACTTTCAGATTTCTCAAATGTAGTAGCAGGCTTTGCATATGCGTATTGTGAAGTACAGAAAATTTAATTAACATGTACAATCAGTTGTATGGTCTTAAAATGAAAGAAGCTGCTGGTATTTTAGATTGACTTGAACAACAGAGGATATGTGTTTGATCAATCAAGCAATTCCTCAAGTGTCTGGCTCACAAAGGAAGTAAGGCTTTAGTACAGTATCAATCAATAGAGGTATGCACAGGAATGATATTGGAAAATGTGATGAAAATTGAGAATTCATCTCGTTACTTAAGTGTGCTGATTTCTTTTCATGTTTCTGGAGGGGAAATAGATGAAAGACTAAAAGTTTTGTGTGCTAAAAATAAGGCAAAGAGACAAAAATGTTTCAGGTGCTGTCAGTATTTTATTTTATACCATCCTCACCGACCACATTGAAGTAAATAGTAACACTAGAAAGAGCAATCACTCTTGGAGAAGAAAAGGGTTCTTCTTAGAAGAAAACACCGCCTTGGTCACAGGTGGGAGCAAGTAAGAGTGGGGTTTCTGTGATAAAAGGTTCAGTCAGTAGGTGATTCACTAGATTTACATCTCTTCTTCAAGGAATTGACAGCTCTCCATAAGATGAAAAACATCGCAACACTGAAAACACAATCTCACTTCAGCCTCTTTGAAACTGTTACGGTGGAGAGGCAATCTTTGCTCAAGCTGTCCCCCAAATGATCAAGAGGAACAGACTGTGGAAATGTGCTGAGAACCCAAAAATACCCCATTCTGGCAATTATGATGGCACAATAAAAAAGACACTGTTGTAGAAAATTGGCTAAAAAGATAAAAGAGAGAAGAAACACCTCTGCAGAAGAGAGGGTGAATGTATGTGCTTTTTTCTGGAACACAATCAGTGAGGGACATCAAGTCAATATCTGAAGAATAAAAGAAAATTGCAGATATTGACCGTGCAGCCACAGGACATCAATGTTACGAGTTAAGTCTCACTTCTTCCTTCCTTCCCCTGTGATCCCCCTCTTTGTTGCAGGGCTTGTTCCAGCCATTGAGCAGCGCTGTCAACTGTGTGTGCCTCAGGGCATGGCAGGGTCTGAGATGGCGTGCGCAGGGTCGCAGGTGAAGGACACGGTGATGGCGAAGCGCGTCCCCCATGTCACCTTCTCCACGCGGTGGAGGTTCTCTGAGCCAGAAGAGAAGAAAGAGACTCGTCCTGGGCAAGGAGAGAATGAGAGGGACTTTTTAGGAGAGAGGAGAGAATAAATGACTTAGTTCAACATTTTGGGAAATATGCTTGTTTGCTGTCTTTTTAAGACTAAGATAATACATCAATACTATGTCTGCGTTACGCAGTGGAGTGAGGACATTGTTTACCCAGCTTGATATTAAAACTGGAAGCAGGGGAAACAGCTCGCCTGTTCAAAATATCCCAGTTTAGAAATACACCTACGAACACCTCTACAGCCCACTCATTTACACTATGTATCATGTTTTTTTTAGAAACAGGTCAACATTTTGGGAAATACTCTTTAATAATTTGTAAAGGAAGCATATTTTTTACTCAAAGTGAGATAAAAAGACTGATATCAATCACATGTCTGTGTGTCAAGTACAGAGTCAGTGTCAAAGCATGGTTAGCCTGACTTAGCATAAAGGCTGGAGGCAGGAGGAAACAGTTAGCCTGGCTCTGCCAAAAGTGAAACTAGAATCATTGCTTCATGGTTGTAGGCCTCCGCCAACTAGTCAAGTACAGTTTGCACTAGGGATGCACTGAAATGAAAACGCTTGGCTGAATACCGAGTACCAAATACCGAATATCGTTGTTTAGTTTTTAATTGGTTTTTGCAGATGAACCCCCTCCAGATTAGTGTTGTCACGGTACCAAAATTGGGACCTACTGTACAATACCAATGAAAATATCATGGTTCTGAGTAGTATCAGGATACCACAGCAAAAATGAGGCAGATGTACCTTTTGTCATTTATAAAAAGATAAACCACTTTTCTATAATATATCAATGATATTTCAGTGGAATAAATTACTTATTGACTTATTCATACTTCAAAAACAGCATCAATAAGTGATTGACATAGGAGGGATCAAAATAAAATAAATAAATAAAATAAAAATTACCCAGCCACCCTCCTCCCCTGACAAGTATTAAGTATCTGACCTAAGTATTTCTGGTGTGAAATATGGTCATAGCCTCCGCTGGCAATGACAATGGACAGAGAAGCTTTTTTGTAGAAGATTATGATGTCACAGTGAAGTTGACTTTTGACCTTTTGTATATAAAATGTCATTACCTCATCATTTATCCTTTTAGACATTTGCATGAAACTTTGTCATAATTAGCATATTAATTCTTGAGTTATGGTCAAACACATGTTTTGTGAGGTCACAGTGACCTTGAGCTTTGACCACCAAATCCTAATTGGTTAAACCTAAAATCCAAGTGGACATTTGTGCCAAATTTGAGGAAATTCCCTCAAGGCATTCTTGAGATATCACGCAGATGCACAGACGGAAGGACAACTCGAGAACAGGCACGGAGGCATGGAAAAAAAACCTACCAACAATCAACTCTGAAGGTGACCAATTAACAATTAACGTTTGTTTAACCAATACACAAACAGAAATGTTTATTTTAGGCAGAACTTCAGTGCAGTTCAGTCTTTCTAGCAAGTTCTGTGATAAGACTGCACCTGTCACTGCAGCTGTTTGTTGTTAACTAAAAAAAATGTTCCATCACGTCACCCCCCGTGAAACTATTTTCCCTGCTCCCCTGTCTTTATGCTAAGCTAGGCTGTTTGTAAAGAACTAGAATCACAAAATGTTACATTTACATTTCTGTCCATGTGCAAAACATAATGTCCTAATTACTGAGCCTTAGCTGTGCTGGTCATGGTTGTATAAAGAGAATTGGATACAGTGATGGAGGCAGACCCCGTTCACGCCTATTTAAGTTGCTCGGTGGCTCCTGAAGCCTTGATTTTTGTAATATGAAACTACCCGGATCTTTCACACTGTGGGGCCAAAAGAGGCGCAAAAAAGGTGCACTAGAGATGTCTGGTAGCCAAGCAACTTACTTCCAGTTTAGCACTCTGCTAACTTGAGTGAGGATAAAAATGATTTTAAATGTGGCAATTCTAGACGTTCAAAATGTTATCGGACCAAATGGATCAAATCCCAACAGTTAAACCACCCCTAAAATCACAAATTAACACATCTGCTTATAAAGCAAATACAATATGTTAACTACTAAGATTTAGAGGCATAGAGCAACGACAACTGAGCATGTCTGAGTGGCTGACTCCCGGTTTAGCGCTCTGCTTATCTGAATGGGGGGCCTCAATATATAACTCTACCTAAAACTTCAAATTGTCACATTTACATTTCTCTTCATGGCAGCGGTAAAACAAACAAGACTTACTGTATGAATTATTTAGTTAATTTTAGATAGTTAATTGAGCTTTTATTTTTCCATTCTATATGCTAAGCTAGGTAAACCATATCCTGACTTGAACTTGTTGCATGGACATTAGAGTGGTAATAATATTCTCATCTCAGTCTTGGAAAGACAAAGAATAAGCTTTAAAATATACTATGCAGTATTGCCTGTGGAGCTGCTTGTTGAAATTTTATGAGGGGAGAGGACACAAAAAGGACCAAGAGAGAAGCTGGAGATGAAGGGGCCACAAGGACACGCTCAACTTATTCCAGAATTGTATTTGAGCGAACACTGAAATGCATTCTTTTGTCTGTCAGATTTAAAAGATTTTTGATACTTTTTTTTTCTGGTACCGACACACAGTGTGAGTTTGGGGAGGTTGCCTCGGGGTAAATTCTCTTACTTTATCAGAGGCTTTGCTTCGCTGGGCCAGCTAATGAGCTATTGCAATTTACCAGCCAGTCTGGTTCTTTCTAAACACAACCTGCTCTGTCTTGGAAAGACATTTGCATTAATGTTTACGTAGCTAATCTGCAGTCGTGTTGCATAATTAAGAGATTTATATTTAAAAAGTTTCAAACTTGTTGTTTTGGTACAAAACTTCCAGTTTCTTTGCCTTTTGAAGAGGTTATCTCATTATGTGAATATGAATAAAAAGCTGGAATCATTGTGCCCCAATTTGTTTGCTCTGTTTTCCCTCCAAGAAATAGTGATGACTTGTTGTGCACATCTGTGTATGTGTGTGTGTGGGAGGGTAAATCCCCCTGGCAGGGCATTAGCTGAGGATGTCAGGGGAAATCAGCGCTCGCAGTTAAACAATGGAACATACACTGAAAACCCAAAGAATGGGACATAAGAAGAAAGAGAATTAATGCACATAAAGAGAGTGTGAGCGGCAAGACAATAAGTGGTGGTCTGCTTGTTTTATGTCATTGAAAGAGAGGGCATTTTCAAGTGCTCAAATTAGCCACACGGCTTTAGATAACTGCACAATGAAATAATCTTTGAAACTAATCCCTTGCACTTGTCAACATAAACATTCCCAGTGTTTACTGTGAAGAACCAAGCAGATTCAGTACAGTCAGCAGAGGAGATTAGTTGCAGCACAATGGAGGGATATTCACAGGGGAATTCAACAGGGTTCACACTCTTCCAGAAATCATTTTTCAGGGCATTTACAGGACATTATTCAAGAACCTAAAGATACTTTTTGTGTGATAGTCTCAATGAAGGTTAGAATGGTAAGGATATAGTTTATACTTACAATCAGATCAGCCTTTACATTTAAGATTATTACCAATGGAAACCAGATTACCCACACACACGACTCCCCCGGTCACATTTGGGAACACTTATTAAAAGGCACCGTTTTCATGAAAACAGATACTGACGTAGCAACTTACTTACTGACTTCATGCTGATGCAGAGAACATTCTGTCCCTGCAGAAACTTAGGTCTTCACAACCGAACACATTTTCACAGTGGGCAAAATAAAGCTGTGCAACTGTCATGGTTCAGTCAACAATTTTAAGAGGTAATACATCAAATCGCTTTTACAGCGCCTAATAAAGATCATGACGTAGTCATTGTCCGTGAGAGTGGATAAACTCCTATTTTGAACACAATCATGTTCCCAAGTTAAGGATATCCCAAGATCTAATGTACATTCTTATTATTTATCTATCTATTTTGGGTATGCACAGTAATATCAGCACATCATCTGTATCAGCCAATATTGGCTTTAAAATTAACCAGAATCTACCAACATGCTCTGTCATATTTTGCACAAAAGCCTTATATTTCATGTCTCCATCTGCTGGTGAGCCATCATGATAAGAGTATGCATGCATAATATGATGTTACTTCCACTACAGAAGAGACTTGATGATCACTAAAATTAGGTAGGAAAAAAGCAGAAATATCGATATTGGTATAATTTATAGGTCAAACAAGTTGTTATATATCCGCAAAAAAATCCAATATAGTGCATTTCTAATTTATGTCAGATTCTGAGTTGAGACATCTGTGTTCATGTTGCTGCCTTGGTGAGATTACACAAATACATTTCCCCACCTAGTGAGAGCCCGAGTGAAACTAGAGCTTCTGGGTTCTGTCCCAGAGGCAAGATAACCTCGTTCAAAATCCCACAGACATTCCTGACACGCATGACTAAAAATTCAGCATAATGCTTCCAGTCAAAGTCAGAGGTCAGAATTTACCAGTTTAAATTTCCGACTTAGTATTGGAAATGCAGCATTCCAGGTCCATGATGCCAAACAAACAAAAAGACGTGACTGACAGTGGCAATCTGATTTTTCTTTAGCAAGTGTAAACACAATTGATCTCTCAGCAGTACTGCTTCTTGCATATATGAATGAAAAAGGAGGAAAAAAGGAATAAGCATAACCAACTACAACACTGTGGACATATTTTGACAACAATTTACATGCAAAATGTTTCTGTATGATAGAATGCATTACTGTTTTGATAGTTCACCTTTTACAATGTGTGCTTCTGTGCATTGCTGTGTGACATCAGAAAACTGCTTCTTTATGAAGTCAGGGTAGATGGATTTGCCCCGAGTTTACTAGCAGGAATACCAGCTATGAGTGGCATTCCATTCTGCTTTTAATAGTAGGTTTGAAATTTTTGAGTTCTAGGTTGTCTGGAACACAGCATTAGAACAGAGCCCTTCCCAACACATCATGTTGCTCACTTCATTTGTTTAGTTTTTTTGAAAATGATCTAATATCACTGTTAATCTGATAATTTTGTTTTTTAGCAGCCATAAATGAACACCTTCCTACAAGCCCTGGGCCTTCCCGTGGCTAAACATGTCAACTCATACAGAGCTGGAGTCAAGGCTAAACCTCTTTGGCTCATGTCAAGGGGCTGCAGTTAGCTCAGACATGTCTGTAATGGGAATGTCCATATAACGACAAATTTTACTGACATTCAAACAAAAGTTAAACTTGTTTCAAAACTTAAGATGAAAACACACCGGCACTGCTGCTGCGCGGTGCATAGCACACACTGGACATGTGGCACTGCAGCTCGTCAACAGATGACCACGCAAATCTATTACTACTTTTACTGAAATATCTGTACTTCCTACACCTATGCATTAGCTTAAAATCATGTGTAAACAGCCCGCAATTAAACAGGATTTCTCACCTGAAGAGCCGATCTCAAGAGCTATTACTCCCCAGGCAATATCTTTTTGGCCATTGTCTTTATGACAACAGGATTGTGGGTCCTTTAGCTCGGGATATTTCTCAACCTCAACGAGCCTCTCTTGATCCATTTTTTGTCACACATGAGCAAGCAACAGCTACACATCATTGGTGAGGAGAGGAGTTGAGCTGCCATGGGAGCACAGAAAAAGAGCTGCTGCGGGAGCTGGTATGTACAGGTAGAGGGCGAGTGGGAGAAAATGCATTTAATTACGGGGGCAGAAGTGCCGCAGGGCACATGTTTAGGTGCTGCCAGTGTGGGTTGTAAATCATATTTTTTTTGACACACAGCAATCGCCGCTGGTGTATTCTGGTCCAAATTTAGCACAGTTTAACCTTTAAGGTTTGGTACTTTTTTAGAGCATTATGAAATCATAAATCACATTTTTCTATAACAAAACCTGTTGTCCTACAAAACATTACAATAACTCACTAAATACATATTAACAAGTAACACTGATTTACAGTGTATTTAACCTCAATTCAAAAACGCACACACTCATGCTAACTCTCTCATGCATGAGTATATATACAAAATGACAAAAACACATTAAGGCTTCTCAGAATCTCCCATGCACCCAAACGTACCACTCTCATTCAGCCTAGGGAGAAGACATACAGCCCATGTAAGTGTGTGGCTTGGACACATTGAACATTAAACATCCGCGAACAGCTGCAGACTTGTACCAATGAGGGAGAAGCGCACTATCTATATATTGAGTCTAAGAACGTATGTCTGTGTTTGTGAAAGGGAGAGAGAGAGAGCCGATCAAAGCCACTAGTTAGTCTTGCATGCTGATCCAAACTCCTGTTTTGATCTGGGTATCTTAGTATTAAGTTTATTAAGTTTTTCTGGTGCCGACGGGTGAGAGTAGCAAAGTTTAATCTTATAGTGAACTAATCAACTAATTACACACATCCCTAATCTGTCATAGCAACAGGGCAGAGAGGAGTGAATACTGATCAAGTTTTTAGACAACAGAGGTTACAGATTTAGAAAAAGTTGAAAGATGGGAACATTGGTGAGTTTTATGGATATGGACAAAACGAGAAAATAAAAAAATTAGAAAAATAGAAAATAAAAAAATAGAAAATAAACAGTCTTACTGAGGCCATATACTGTATGCAACTATATCCTTTACCCATATAGAGGTGGATGTACTCTTTTGTTCCCCTGAGTCATAGCAATATACTTGTGTCCAAGAATCAATCAGTTTTAATAAACTCTGCCTCTTCTGAAAAGGCAGTGGGGAGCAGTTCCCATGCAGGACAAGACTGGATGAGCAAAGCCTATGAACCAGTGACTCCCAGTGCTGTTCTTACATTTTTTCCAAACCATATGTCTAAGGGCCCCAATCTTTATTATACACCTGGGGCATAATTTGGAAATACTATTGTTCATCTTGTGAGAAGACAGGAGTCTTCCTGTTTGGGTACCGGAGTAAGTATTTCAAAAAACTGGATCTCAGTAAATTGATAAAAGTATATTCAGATCATTTCACCACTTGGCCCTCTAGCATTTAGACTTCCATCACCAGTGAGGTCCAGTGATCTATTTTAAATTAATACCAAAATACCTCTGGGGAAATTCATCTCATCGTTAGGAGTTAAATGAGTCAGGCCTCTGCCCTGCATTGACGTAGTGTTTGACCAGGTAGGTTGGAGGTGTCTGAAAATAGCTCTCACATGTTTAAACTGACTGATGATCCCTCAACATATATGCAAATATCAATATATCTGAAATAAGCTAAAATCTGTTGACAATATCAAACGTGCAGTCTGAAAGGCTCTCAATAATACTATCTTCATCTCTTAAAGTTTGGATTTAGGGTTAAGTTGTGGTACTTCCTAATAAAGACAACACTGGCCAGCAGAATTTCTGCTGTGTGGCACTGCTTCATCAATGGATAAAGTATAACATGGGCTTATAAGATATAGCCATGGCTTAAGTCTTTAAATACTGGAAAAATATGTTTTGTTAGGTCACAGTCACCTTGACCTATGACCTCCAGATTCTAATCAGTTCATGCTACAATCAAAGTGGACATTTGTGCCATATTTGAGGAAGTTCCCTCAAGGTGTTCTTGAGATATTGCCTTCGCGAGAATGGTGACAGTCATCTTTGACCCTTGACCAACAAATTCTAATCAGGTTATTCTTGAGTCCAAGTGGAAGTTTCTGCCAAATTTGAAGAAATTCCCTTGAGGTGTTCTTGAGATTGGGATAGACAGAAAAATGTGCTGCTGACAGATGAGTTAAAAGTTAGCTTACCAGATGCGCCACATTTCTGCGTGAGGCTAGAAGCTAAAAGGTACATTAGCCACTACGAGCACAAATTGTGAGTGCATTGCGGGTAATGTAGGTGCCAGGATTTAACAAGATGTTTGTTTAGCTATTTTTAAGCATGGCTCAAGCATAACAAGGAATTTTTTTAGATTTAGTTTTTATTGCCATTTGCATCAGAGCTTATGTATTTTACATTAATAGAAGGAGAGCTGGGTGGCAACCATATTTCATTAAAAAAAAAATTTAAATTTTATCATCATGAAGTTAATGGAAAAAAAAAATGCTCCTATTTTACAGACCAATTGGATGACGTAGTGTCAGGAAAAAAAGCACTGTAGAAACACTACAGCATCTGTTTAAGCAACATATTTCAATTATTTATTCCTCTCTTACAGTACAAATCATAGTTGGCTTCTTAATTTACTGCAAAGATAGTTGCTATCAATTAGCAACTACTTAACATTGTGTTCTGTTCAATACAAACTCCTACCATATAAATCATGCCTCTAAGCAAGTTTTGCCTTTAATAACACGCCACTGATTTGCACCTAATGAGGCCTTTAACTTCAGAGACCCAAAGGGGATGAGTGTGCAATGCTAATAAGATGCTAAACAGTGCGTGACTCATCCCATGCAAATACCAAGATTTGTTGCTAGAGTGAAACACCCATAAACACCATCAGAACAGTCACAAGGCGCATGACAAGTCATCACACTGTCCAATCAATGTATTGATTGCTGCCAGCCTAGCCTCATAATGGATTAGTGGAGGATAAATCACACAGGCTGTAAGGTGGCTCTAGGGATGCTGGGATGAAGTTAAAGGTAGATGATGTGGGGTGACGTATTTAAAAGGAGCTTGAACATTCTGGATGGATCTCAGGTGGGAAATGTGTTCTAATGCAGTTACCTGGATAACTTTGTGACTCAGTCCAAGGCTGCTATTCAAAACCCTGGAGAGAAGAAGGAAAGCATTTCCGACTGGTTTCCACACACCAGGCATGAGCCTAGAGTAATCGGCCACATTTTTAAATGGCTCCGGTTCCAGAAGTAAATTTCTCATTCGATCACTCTGACATTTCAGAAAATCCTAAAATAAAGAGTTTTCAGCCTGGACCTAAGCCAACCAACTGTGAGATAAATCTTGACCATGAAACATTTGATTTGGAGAAAAAATAAATAAAAATAAAAACAAGTGGAAAATGGAAACTAGAATTACAGCTTCATAGTTGTATGCCTCCGCCAACCAGTCAAGGTGCAATTTAATTCCATGCCTGTCCCGACTTATATATAGCCAAGACAACAGACAATTCTACAAATATGGATGTTGCCGGAAAAGAAGCAACAAATATAAAACACCTAAGCTTCGCACACATCTTCAACCTGACAGCACAGAAGATCTATACAATCAGAACAGTTTCAAGGCAGACACCAAAGATTACTGTCATTGATTCAGTATCTGACCAAATTTCTCCTCATCTGTTGCCGAGTTATGGTGTTGAGTGATGGCCAGAAAAGTGTTTTTTGCAAAACAATTGTTACGTTACACTGAAGTTGACCTTTGACCGTTTGGATACAAAATGTCATCACTTCATTGTTTTATCCGATTAGACATTCCTGTGAAATTTTGTCATAATTACCGCATGAATTCTTGAATTATGGTAAACACATCTTTTGTGAGGTCACAGTGACCTTGACCACAAAAATCTGATCAGTTCGTCTTTGGGCCCTCATGGACATTTGTGCCAGATTTGAGAAAATTCCCTCGCCTCCAGCCACAGCTGTTGCTAAGGCAAAAAAGGCAAAGGTACACAACTCTGTACATGATTATTATACGAGTGAAGGAACTACTTATCCCATAAACCATTGCGAATGATATCATTCGCCAATGAATTCAACCTTTGTTAATATCATATTACAAGCAATAGTGCTGTAATATATAGTAGTTTGTGTTGTGGGTGTAGTATTTCATATGGTGTATAGTATAGTATAGTATGGAGTGTAGTGTGTCTTCAACACGGTATAGTGCTTTGTTCCTCACTGCAATCACAGCGCAGGCATCCATCAGTGCAGGCTCTTCAAATTCTTAGTGCTTCGGCAAAGAAACGGTTGATTAGATATATAATGTAATAGTGTTAAGAATGTTAAGAAATGTGAATTTGTGATCCTGTTTAATTCACGTAGCTAATGTTATGCTGATAATTGATGAGATAATTGTAGCCTCAAATAATAAGCAGCTAGCTAGGTACATCTGCAGCTTGGTTAGCCAGTAACATTATTTCATAATTTGGTTAAAGTGTATTTACTGTCTCACTAGCTGTTTGCTTGTGCAGTAAACCTCCACCAATCAGAGACGTCCCTGTTACACCCTAGGAATGTGGGTAGCACTGTACCCAATGACACTGCAAATAAAATAGTTTTTTCTTAAAACAAGGGTGATATCATACAGACTTGTAGCTTCCACAGGGTCATATACCACCATTTCACAATCTCATAGCTCTTGCTAAGTCTACCTTGGATAGTTACAACATATTGGCTACCAATAAAAATCTTGATTCAGAATATAAATGGCATTTTTACTTCCGGAACTTCACTGATGAGCTCTATATCGCAGTATTGAGGCCAGAGGCTGGTCACTGGTTGAGATACTGGTTTATGATGTCTGGTATTCAGTGCGTTGTACAGTAGTGGAGGTCAGCCACCTCACCTGACATCATGAAAGACAAAGACAGCTTTATGAAATATACAGTTGAAAACATTGGAGGTGCTTCATCACGCAGCAAAATAGATTATATGTGGCTTTTGTGAAGGTAAAGTGGAACTCAATATCAACAAATTATTTCTTGCCACTGATGATTTGATGATGATTTCTTTATTTTGTGTCATGCACACAAACGTGCCCAACCCTCGTGCGTTTCCAAGACACTGTTACAATGACAGTGCAGTCAGCAATCTGGAGTACATGTCATTTTACTGCTCAGTCCTCAAACGAAATACTCTGCCTTCTATCCCAGGACCGGCAAAGAAATTCTGCCACAAAAAGTTTCCCCTTCTGGAACAAAACCAAATTTTCATGCAAATCCAACCAAAAGAAATCAACATAAATAGAGGTAATTTACTGAAAAATACCTCCCTAATGTCTTCATTTACAGGACACTAAAACAAGAAATGAACCTCACATGTGTGGAAAGCCAACAAGAACTAAACCAACTCAGCCTATGGCTAAGTCTCGCCCTCAAACGCGATGAACCAATCGCAGTGTGTATGGCCATTCCCATACACTCGGACATTCTCTGCCTGGACGTTCATTGAAATGCATTACAGAAAGTCAGTTTTGTTCAGTTTTATGAGCTTTTTCGGACATTTGAAGTTTAAAAATGGTCAAACAGTGTGCATGGGGTACATGCAACTCCGACACAAGGTATCCTGAGAGGCTGGGCGAGGTGTATTTTTTACCCTTTCCTAAACCACATCTCAACCTAGAAAAGTGTCTCCTTTGGATAAAGTTGTGTGGTAAGGTTAGACCACAACATCAACTCAACGTGAATAAGATTAACAGTGATGTCCTCATCTGTTCTAAGGTAAGTCAATATCGTGTTTGAGGCAACATATTGTCACTTTGCTGGAAAGAAATGTAAAGTTATCTTTAACATCTCTAGCTAATGTTAGCAAAAGTTAGCCTAATGTTAGCTCCTAGCTGCGCTGTTCATCATGTCACATTGTTTGCTGGGAGTTCATTAGCCTATTTTGTTCTAGTTTTGTATTTTGGTGATCGTACATCATTGTTAGCTGTTGTCCAAAGGGCTCTAGTTAAACTAACTTCTGGAGCTTAGCTTCATTAACTTATCTGTAATCGCAGAGATAACAAAGGTTGGCAAACGTTATGCTGAATGATTCAGTGTAAATACTGTAGCACCAAACTAACAGAGAGACACTCTTGGTAAAGATGGTAAAAAGGCCGTTATCCTGTAGTGCAGTGTACACTGTGACCGGTAAATTTTGGCTTGTAATGTAAGCTTTAACCTTCTCAACAATAAAATGATTAATATATCCCTCCAATATGTAGTTTGGGCCCTTTTGGTTACTTCTCAATGACATCTGATCGTTATGTCCCCAAAAATCAGCGCCCGGTCACTGAATGTTGATAGTTTGTCCGAGTGAATGGAGGGGGGCGTGGCTTAGTTATAGGTCAATTGGCTTAACCGGAGAAGGTCCCTTATCAGCATGCTCTGTGTGGACTTTACATTAAATGCAACTGCCAAGAACGTGTATCCAGTTTTCTTAAAACACATGGGCATTTACCAGGCAGGCAGGGTTGAACAAAAAGATGCCACTGGTTGCATTTCAGTAAGCATTAGGATCAAGCTTATGTAGCATTTGATCTTTGAAGGTCCATACTAAGGACTTTTGATATTTCACATTCGACTCTAACCTTTCATTCTCCTTTGATCCCCCCAAATACAAAATTAGAATGAGAACGAGATTTACTTATAAGAAAAAATAAAACATTAATTGTAACTCTAATTTTAATAACACATGCACATACAGCACCTTGTGAAACAGGAATTATCCCTGTTATGTGCCAAGAACTACTCCAGTCATTTATTTTTATATTAAGTGTCTCTATGGTTGCAGAAGTGTAGCCACCAAGGTCAAACTGATGGTTTTAAGGCAGCAGCCCAGCTGAGATTATCTAATTCCCCTGTGGTCGTCTAAGCTGGCAGGTTAACCCCTATTGGCTCCTCTGAATGGCAGACATGCCTTTTTTTACTGTCTGTCCTTCCAGTGCTCTGTTTGTATCTGCCTTTCCAGGCCAAACACCCTATCTCTCTATCAAATATCTACTCTTTATCTATCCCCCAGCTATTTTCTGTCTGTGGCCATCCTCCATACTGTCTCTCTCCATGCCCTATAGGGGACGCTTTCACATTCAGTAAATCCATCAGTCATCTCTCTACCTCTCCTCTAATCCTCCACTTTTTCCTCCTCCGTACTTCCTCCACAACTTGAACAACACTTCTACTTCAGCCACCCCCTCCCTCAGTGCACACTATCATTACATTCATGACATTTGCTCTCTCTGACAGCCAAGTCCTGATTGTCATCCCGGTGTTATAATTACACCTTATTCATCTCTGTCGCCTCAAACAGCCATGATTATCTCAGCGAACTAATCATCCGTCCAGATATGAGGATCAGACTCTCACCTAGTCAAAACCTGTCAGTCAACTGCCCAGCATGCAGCACAGAGAGTTCCTCAAAGAGGTGAGGTGTGTTCTGACAGAGACAAATAAATGATCTGGGCTATTGATGCATTATGCATGGAGTTTTGCTGTGTCTCCTATTTGATGCACCTCTCTAAATAAAAACCACACTGACAGGTGTAATCACAGTCATTGGGTTTCACCAGTGGTGGTGACAGGTTTGCCATATTTAGATTCTTGAGTGCGCTCCAACTCCACTGAGAATTAGAAACCCATCAAGGAGGAACTTACTTCTCACTTGTCCCAGCCCTTCCTCCTCTTTTTCTTCTTCACCCAGCAACTTCCATTGGGTTTAAGATCACAGTGTCACCATTCTCTCTGTTGTCTGGAGGTTATTCTCAATTCACTGATGCAAGATGGCTGTCACATGAGATGGCGCGGCAGGCAAGCCACAGTTACTCTTTATTACCATATGTCCTTCAGTCAACGTCCCTCACCGCTCCATCATAGGACACTATCATTGGCCCAGGATGCTTCGCTGTTGCTCACTGACTGGGTAAGAGGCTTGCGTCTGACTGGCACATTGGGAGTTTGATGGAGATGAGAGTCGAGATGACACGCAGGGGGAAAAAGGAGGCGTGAGGAAAAGTGAAAAATTACAGGCCAGGAAAGTGAAGGATTGCTTTTTTGAATTGCTGTTGATTAAACCTGGCAGAAGAGTTGGATTAGAGGGCAGGAGATGATGGACAATGGGCGAGATAAAGGGAAGGAGAGTAGAGTGGCAGAGTAAAAAAGGGACAAGGTGAACAGAGACGGCAAAGGATGGCTCACTGTCAGATATGATGAGTGAAAGTAAGGCTGTAAGGGAGAGGTAACAGCCTCAGGAGATGTTTTCCATATTGAACAGATTCACTTCCACTTTTGCACAAACCTCTTTTGCTGGAGTACAAACTGCTACATAAAAGAGTCAGAAACCAGTCATGATAAAAGAGTCACCGCTAGAAATACCCTTCTTGCAACTGTGCAAACCTACTGACTTGTTAGTGCAAGGTTGCTAACTCTCACACATTGGGCGTGAGTCTCACGCTCTCACGACACCAAGGCAAATCTCATGCCGTAACACTGCGACAGCAACAGAGTTGAACAATCTTGTAATGTCAGGGCTGCCAACTCTCACACAATGACTGTGAGACTCATGTAACTGACACTTTTTACACTTTGCACACCACATGTCCATTTTTCATGAAGAGAGGAACAAATATGTGTAATTGCTGTTGTGATTGTTGATCACACAGCTGATAGACTGATGACAGCAGACCGACAGCACAGTGACAGGCAGAAATAGATCAGGGCTTTTCATCACAGCACCAAAGTGTCTGAATTAACAGTCAAATGTTCAGCAGTGGAAAGTGACTTGTTTAGACCTCTACAGAGTGCTTTGCTTTAGTCTAAGTTTCAGTCAGACTTTAGATGGAGTTCTTTATAAATACAAGGACGCATCGCTCCGTGCCTTTCATTCAGCTGCTCACGCTGTGCTTTCATTATTAATGTAAGGGCCGAATTTGGTGATTTGACAAGACAAAATATCTTGCTTTATTTTCACCCTTTATCTTACCAGAAATATTGGTAGGCTGTTGCCAGCTGTTGAAGAAGTCGGACAACTTAAAACTTTTTTCTCCAGTAAAACTATTGATAGCACACAGCAAAAGTTAAAGTGAAAGTGCTGCAGTCAGGAGATGTAGACCTTTTATCAGTACAATGCAACTAAACTTACAGAAAGTTAGTTCAAGAAGAGGCTTTTAATTCTTATATAATGCTGGATAGTTTGATGAATAATAATGTGTCATATTTCAGTTGTTATATTTTGTGAGTTAAAATCTGAAAATGCAACATAACCAGTAACATTTATCTGTCAGCTAAATGGCAGTGTTTTCCTCTGAAGTACAAGGCTTTAGAGGCCCTTTGTAAGTTATTCTAAGGTTCAATGAGTTAAAATAGAAATATAATTCAGCTTTTTTTCATATCTCAACATCATAATAGAAATAATATATAACTCTACTATAACCGTTTTTTTCTGGTAAAGTCCACCTTTGATATTATGATTATTCTCTCAATATCTAATACAGGGGATATCCAATTATTATGCTTTTTTCTACACCATTAATTCAATTTATCTACACGGGTTCAGATTATATGTATATACAGTCATGGAAAAAATTATTAGACCACCCTTGTTTTCTTCAATTTCTTGTTAATTTTAATGCCTGGCTCAACTAAAGGTACATTTGTTTGGACAATTATAATGATAACAACAAAAATAGCTCATGAGAGTTTAATTTAAGAACTAAGAACTATTTATTTTCCATGGTTTTCTTGATAATAACCAAAATTACTTAAATTCTTACATCAATAGCTATGGCATTGTACCGCCAAAAACACTACTTTTAAGCATTCCATGTTTTCTTTTCTGTTTGCTTTAAACACATGATACACACAAGAGTTAATACTTGATTGCATAACCATTGTTTTTGATGACTGCAGCCATGCGTCTTGGCATGCTCTCCACCAGCTTCTGACATTGTTCTGCTGTCACAGCAGCCCATTCCTGTTGGACAAATTCAAACAAATTTTCTTTGTTTTTGGGCTTGTGGTTCTCCATTTTGAGTTTGATGATTTTCCACAGGTTTTCAATTGGATTAAGATCTGGTGATTGAGCAGGCCAAGGCATGGTGCGAATGTTGTGGTTCTCCATCCAGGCTTTAACTGACCTTGCCGTGTGGCAAGGGGCATTGTCTTGTTGGAAAATCCAGTCATTCAAGGCAGGAAAGAGTTTTCCAGCTGATGAAAGAAGACTGTTTTCAAGGGTAGTCCTGTACATGACCTGGTTCATTCGGCCTTCACACAATTGCATTTGCCCTGTTCCACTCAGACTGAAACAACCCCAGATCATGACTGATCCACCCCCATGTTTTACTGTAGGGGCAAGACAGTCTGGGTTGTAAGCTTCTCCAGGCTTCCTCCTAACCAGTAAGTTGGCTGGAGTGGGCATCAATTCAAAATTGGATTCATCACTGAAGAGAACCTTAGCCCAATCATCAACAGTCCAATCCTTGTGGTCTCGAGCAAAGAGTAACCGGGCCTTCCTCTGCCTTTCATTGATGAAGGGCTTCTTGCGTGCTCTGTGTGACTTCAAACCAGCTTCAACAAATCGGTTTCGAACTGTCCTTGCCGAACAAGTCACATTTCTCGACAGTGCCCACTCATTTTTAAGGTCCCTGGAGGTCTGACGACGATTCCTGACACAGGAACGGATGAGTGCACGGTCATCTCGTGGGGTAGAAAGACGTTTCCTGCCACGGCCAGGTAGCAATTTGGTAGTGCCATGTTCAGCTTGGTTTTTTTTGTTGTAATGAACGGCTGTCTTGGAGATCTTCAGTTTTTTCGCTACCTGTCTCTCACTCATGCCAATTTCCAGCAGTGCCAAGATGGCTGCCTTTGTGGCTTCACATAATTCTTTTGTTTTAGGCATTATGTGAGAGCTGACAACTTCTGAGTTGTGCTACGGCTTGAATGTAAGCAGGAAACCACTCTAGGCCTTTGCATGTGCAGTGCTGCTTGTGACATGAAATGGCCTCTTATATACCCTGGGAATCAATTAAGCTTAAGAATGTCAAATAGGACATAAAGTATTATGTGACCAGCTGCATTTTTTGTTGTGTTCATTGTATTATACGTTTGGTGGTACCAGATATTAGAATGAACAAGAAATTGAAGACAACAAGGGTGGTCTAATAATTTTTTCCATGACTGTATATCATATTATACATTACTAAGTTGTGCACACTTTAAAGCCCCTTGAGACAAGTTGATGGTTTTGGGCCATGGGTGTATTATTGGATCTGGATACTGGACCTCAAGATGGGGCCCGTTCAGTCTAATGAGAATTGCTCGCCTGGTGCAGACACCATAGATGTTTCTAGCAGGAGTGGGTGACTCAAGTCAGACTTAGGACTTGAACAACACTGATAAAAGACGCAACTTGACTTTGTATTTATGATTTGAGACTTGACTTAGACTTTAGACGGATGATTTGGAAAAACTGACTTTTTTTTATTAAATATTTGGATTTTTCTCAATAATGAGCAGATATGTTTTGTTTGTGAAACATGATTGGGCGATTTCAAGTGCAATGCGTGCAAACTTTGCAATCTACTAAGAGGCGGCAAAAATAATGAGACTTTGGATTCAAGGATTATATTGCCATAGACAGTAGTGACAACAGCACAGTGGTATGTAAGATCTCCAGCTCAAAAATTAGTGAGACAACCGCCACAACATCCCACTTGCATCACAGCAAAACCCCCCTCAGAAAGGTACATGTTTGTGGCTTTTTAGGTAACCTGTTTGCTTATTTGGTGGTCAAACTCTAGATCTCTAGCTAAGCTAAGCTCTATGCAGCCCGCTGAATATGTGCAGTAGTATTTCTCCCGCTGGTCTCGCCCACGAGTTCCCGTTTGGATCATAAACTTTACATTGTGATGATGTCACATGATTTTAAATTGGCTGTTTGGCTGCAGTTTTACAAATATGAATCTCCATGGATCAAAAATTCACAATACCAAGCTTCATATTTGACCTTGTTTGTAGTTCGAGTCATCCTGTCAACAGTTTCACAGACATCTCTTTTACAATGGTGGTCAATGGCATGATACTTTTCGGGCCGCAGGGGATTTTTTCACTGAAATACAAGGCTGAGCGAGGCTCCTGAGGGCCTGTTTTGGGCTTCACTATATAAATAACATTTGAATTACACAAAAATGTCCCCTCTTGACCTTTCTGTACAATTCCACATTTCTAAGACTTTCTGTCAATAACTCAGATTGTTTCCATGACCTTTCAATGTTGTTTTTGAGCTCAGAAACATTGTTAAGGTGTGTGTGTTTTGTGTTTCATCTAGCTAAAAGACAAACTCTGCCCTGGGGAAAATAAAATTGAAAAGTTGTCAAAGTTGAAAAGGAGTACACAGTCAAGACAGCAGAACAAAAGTAGAACAAAACAGCTGAAAACTCACCAGTGAGTTCAATGGATGTCTAAAACAAGTTGGCAAACTCATTCTGGCACATTCCTTTAAAGTGAGCAGCTCGGAAACTTCACTGATTTTCCACAAGCTCCCCAGAGAATTGATCCAATTCCCCTGTTTTTAAATGCATCACATGTGCCTCTGAAGTCCCATGGTACTCCATGAACTGTCCCTGAAACCCTGTACAGGTTATTCTGCCATGTGGCTTTCACACAGGCAACTTCAAAATATCCTTTTACTCGCAGCCTTGCCCATATTTTCCATATATTCTATACATATACACATGAGATCAATATGCTTTTATGTCTACCCCTCTGGGTACTATATGCAAGATAAAGCCTAATCCCCTGCACCTTCACTGTGCAGCAGTCTGTGCTGCTGATTACCCACTTACAAAGGATTACGCCCACTAAAACCACCTCCACATTCATAATGTAGCTTAGTACATCAATTATAATTTCATTTTTAGAACAATTGTATTAATTAAATCCTTTATCTATCTCACATCACTTACTTTAAGTGTGGATTAATGGGTTTTATAGACAAAGCCAGGAGTTACTACTGATAGTCTTGATTTACAGTATCCTGCCTTACAGAAAGCCGAACATCAATGTCTTTGAAGCTGAAGCTGGTAAAAGTACTATATCACGTAAATTTGATTTTTAATAGCTGCTGGTTACCTGCCCGTGGCTCCACTGTGCGGTTGCCATTTTGGTCCATGAAGATAAATCTTCCTCCAGTGAAGTCAGCGCCGTAGTCAGACAGGTATAGGAGTGAGGTGTAGTCAAAAGAGCCATAAGTCACCTGTCAGAGATAGAGAGAAAGACAGAATCTGCATTAAAATGTAACTTTACTATCTATCTTACGGCCGGCACAAAGCGGTGCACAGCACAGAACATGTGTCATTACTCTAGACTGACAAAGATGTCACCACAGCCAGCACCAACATCAGAGTGAGTAGCAAAATGAAATTGAACCCACCCATGCGCCAATGGGTGTGTAGGTCTTATAATTGGTCTTGGTATTGCTATTTTGAGGCAGCAGAAAGCGACTGTGCCATAACTAACTAAAACCTGGTCTAACATTAGAGTGAAGCAGTATTTTCCTGTTATTAAAAGGGCATATTATTCAGATATTAAAATGAGCTATAAAGGCAGGTTTACAACACCTGAGCACTCTGCTTGTTATACACACAGGGATGCACGACGGGGTTGCAGGTGGGTGAGCCCTGCTGTCTGACTCCCCCTTATGAGTGAGACACTACGCATTTACACACACAGAGTGGCATAACTTCACTGATCATTTCTGAAGCTAAAAGTTTTGTTCTGTTTCCTCTGTCAAGTTTATAATTACAGTTTTTAGTTGTGCTGCTTAAATGTCCCAGGATGCGCCTGGTTTTTATCATCTTGTGGCAAATTTTCTGTTCACTGTGCAACTTCACATGAAACATGAAAGGTGAATTTTCTGTTTACATTCCATGTGACACATTTCTACACAAATCTACTAACATAGACTTGATAAATAAATCTACTTACTGCGTATTCTTCTTACTGTGCACTATTGTATTGTACTGACTTTTCCCAGTAAACTCTTACCTACTGTTGCACTCTTATCTTTACTATACAATGACGACAACTCTGTCTGTGGGTGTGTATGTGTTTAACTCTAATTGGCAACTGGGTGGCACTATAACAACAGAAAAATGCTTAAAAATGGCTATAAGGCAACCGATCGCTGTGGCTCCCCCTGTGGCCGAATGCTGTTGTTTTTTTCTAATTTTTGGTATGACTAAGTCATGGTATGGTATGCTGTACTCAATGGTTACGGACTAGTTTTATTTAATACAGAGCTCAGTGCGATATACAACAGCATTTAGCTTGACAAAACTGACAATCCTGTAGTAGAGTAAGCAGTCAGTGTCAACACAAAGCACAACTGAGCAGAGATTTGTACATAAGATACATGTCCAGGGTTGACTGCCAAGGTGAAAAAACATCTATACATTTGGTCCAGTATGGCTCACATGATGACAAATCGACCTTTTGCAGTATTAGCCAATTTACTGACACAATAACTTTTTTTTTATTCCCAGCATGAATGAAATATTTGTGGTGAGATACTACCTTTTGCAGGTATGTACAGAGTTGTGAGGTCCCATGAAACAGTTGTGACAATTATCATTTGGAGCTAAGAGAAGGTTCAGAATGTTAAAAAAATGAGCATAAGCAACTGAGAAATACTGTAAGTTCAGACTTATTAAAAGGGCACTCCACAAGGGTTCTGAACAAAAGGTCAGTTTACTCGTCATGGGGAGCTCTCTACTCAGCCTATGAAAACAGTTTAATGTTTTCTGAGGCTCCCGAGGGAGGTTTGGAGTCTGAAAATGTAACCCCATTGGGGTTATCTCAGCTTAGGATAAGAGTAACATTTATTGTGTTACAAATCAGAGGCCTGTAGTTTGAAAGATGCGGGTGGACACGAGGCAGGTTGGGTGAATAAATAGATGCTCTTAAATTGCATTATGGAAAGTGTACAATCCAATGCTCAGGATATCTTCGTTCCAGCTGCACTGATTTTGAAGTGCAACACTAAATTGCTGGAGTACCCATTTAAATACAGCTCCTAAAAATTGTTCACACAAAGTCTCAATGCTGTCAATTAGATTTAGAGCTTTGATTTTCTGCCAGAAGCCAACTGATGGGGGGTGTCGTGGTTTGGGCTTGGGTCAGGCTTGGACAGAATCTATGTGGGTTCATGTAGGGTTAGGCCTGATTTTGGGGCCCGAATAAAGCTCTGATCAGATTAACTACTGTTTTTTTCCTCAATCCTTTTCTGTTAAATCATTCACAGCACCAATTTCCAAAAAGCTTTTACAGTGCTGCATCGTGATCACTTCACACATCAGATGTTATTCTTTATACTCTAAGGGTGCTTCATATGTACAATGTATTGCGCTATTTGACCACACTGTGTGTGTAATACAAGACTTTAAATCACTGCAGTGTCTCAGCTGCATTCGTGGACACAGTGTCAGAGATTTTTGTTGGAAGGAGCAATGTTTGGTCCTCTCTCTTATTTAAAAAAAAAAAAAGTATTTGCACTAATAAGAACCCCTTTATATTCAAAATTGATGTGTAAAATGTGGGCATACTTGCATATCGCACTGGTTCAACTATTAATGCATTCAAATGGATTGTAGCCTTAAGGCAGGCCTGCAATCTGGAGCCCGGTCTTGAGACTTAGCGAAATTCATTCATGCAAAATGAACTGTGCTGTGAGATGTTTATGCTGCACAAAGTACAACAGCACTAATAAGAGATGCTCAGATCCATGAGAGCCAAGTGAGCTCAGACATACAGTGTGTAGCCTTAATGAAACATCAAAGAGTGAGTTGACGGGGAAGAAGGGGTGGCTGCCTTTTCAAAAAGTCAAACAGTAATTTTAGACTCAGAGTGCTCTCACTTGATCTTACCTCAAAGAAAGAAAAGCAAAATGGACTGCAGAGTTTCATGAATCGCTGAAACAACTTCAAACCACCCTGGTTCAGACAACATGTATAAGCGTTTCCATCTGAGTTCTAGCAGTTCAATATGCAACTTTTCACATTACATACGAATTAATTCATATAAATGAGCAGTGTTTATCTTTCTGGATGACTGTGTCTCAATGCTTCCCTTATCTAAAACTGCCTTTTCATTGATAACTGAGATGCTTTGGGTTGTGTACAATTTGTTATGAACAAATTAAATGAAAAACTGGGTTTTAATTTACTAGGTGATACAGCAAATTGGAGTCATGTCATCAACAACTCTGGAGAAAAGAGAGAGAAAGCTAAGTACAAAGAAGCCGCGAGGACTAAGACGCCGAGTCATTATGTATGCTCGTATAAAAGGTATTATGATATATTGCCAGCTAGGGGTGCTTGATTAGCCCACACTGTACGACATGATAGTGGCTGGCGGCCAATAGAGAGCGAACCTGCTGCACCCCACAAGCCACAAAACTTAATTCAGTGTCAGCGAGCTTCACAAATTATTACATTTATAAAATGAGAAATTAATTGGTTTTACTTTTTAGCTTTTTAATATTACTTCAAATGAACTATTTAGTATTCTCCTTCCAAATGGGAGCCATTTCAGCCATGCAGTACACTCTAATTCAACACCACATTACTCCTGATCCCACCGCCATCTAACACAAGTAAATGGATGTGAAACAGGTGCAGAAGAGGATTCATGAGTGATTGGCTCAGAAATCAGAAGCTGGAAAGAGCTAGGTGGCATAGTCGGTTAAACTGTAGGCTGCTGCCACATTTTATATGCACTATTGCATATTTACATTGCTGTAACTATGACAAGCAGCAGGCTTTGAACAGGGTTCCTACACGTCAAACTCTTGTCGAAGGTGCAGTGTTGGAGTGAAACTTGATACCTGGGGGGCTGGAGGAGGGTCATGGGGCAGCGGTCTGGACATACCACTTGTCAATCAGGTAAAAGGGGCGGTACGTTTTCTGAGATGTTTGCTCTCACACAAACTGTGCTTGGCCCGACAAAAACACAATCCGGATTGATTAAATTATTTTTGGAAATACCAAATTTTCCATTTTAGAAAACAGTATTTTAGAACAGTGGTAATAGTCTGGAAAGATAAATATTTTTCGATACTTTATTTTTCATTTTCCATACTTTTTAAATACCTGGAAATTGATCAAATTTATTTCCATACTTGCGTAGGAACCCTGTTTTAAGCATTAAGCAAAAGTGCTGAATATAACAACCAAGACAAGACAATGTATTCATTATGCTGATGACCCACAGGAATAAATGTACATTCTGGAAAAGAAACTGTGAAAATTTTAATATCATGATAATGATAACCAAAGTTATGATGGTTATTATCACTGGGTTTACCTGCTGCCACTCCGTAAACCACATAATAGTGAAACAAACCCATTTGCATGCTTCGCCTGCCTCTAGCAGACTGTTGCTAACTTTGGTTAGACAGTATTTACTGTGAGTTTGTCAAAGCACTGTAATCAAACAGGGTTTGATAATGATAATTAAAATTTGAAATAGTAATACAAACTGTCAAGAATTTTACTGCAGTTTATTGTGAAACCGGTGGCCGTTTCATCCTGGTACATTCAACATTCATGCTGAATTAATGTTGAGTTTCAATTTAAACAGAGTATACTAGAGTGTAGGCCGAAGTCCTCAGTGCCTGCATCCTACCCGTATAAATCTGTTATGGTAAACGTGTTGCAGTACAAAAAGGTCACCTGGGACGTGTTGCAGTACAGATGACCACATCTGGCAACATGGAGTGATGTTTGTTTTTGGACTGGAGGAATTTTTTCAGGTCTATAAAGTCCTCTCCCAGCACGCGAGGAACCATTAGTAATGTATTTGAACAGTAATTGGTCAACACGTACACGTGTATGTTTACTGGTTGAACACAGTTGCCTGACCTGCATTTGCCTCTGACCACTCCAAGTGTAAAAAGTTGACAACTTTGTTTGATGTCAGGCAACAAACACATGAGTCAATGCAGCACCTGAAACTTCTTTTTTATAAAATCCTGTTAGCTGTTTAAACAACAGACGACACGGAACACAAAAAACAGTTCAATGAGAAAAATTGAAGAAAACATAGACAAACAGAGCAATGGTAAGGTCCGGGCTTTGCTGAGTATACGTACAACCATGGAAATACAACACAATTTTGACTCATTAAAGCAGAAATGATGTTGCTTTACCAACTGTTGGCCAGCTTACAGTGCGTCACTTCAGCTCTAGTTCTTATTGTTGATGTGGATGCAAACAGAAACTGACCAAATGTCTCCCCTTCTGTTTCTGAGATAAGATGCTAACTAATGGCCACAGAAGTGTTTTGTTTTGATGTCACAGTGAAGTTGACCTATGACCTTTTAGGATATAAAATGTCATCACTCCATCATTTTACTCTATTAGACATTTGTGTGAAATTTTGTAATAATTAGATTACAAATTCTTGAGTTATGGCCAAATAACCTGTTTTGTGAGGTCACAGGGACCTTGACTTTTAATCATCAACCACCAAATTCTAACCAGTTCTTCTTTGAGTCCAAGGTGATGTTTGAGCCAAAATTAAAAAATTCCCTCAAGGCGATCTTTAGGTATCCTGTTCTCGAGAAAGGGACATACAGACAGACGCACACATTGACAGATGTACATACAGATGGACAGACCCACAACCCGAAAACATAATGCCTTGGGCCACAGCTATTGCTGGTGTGGAGGATTAAAAAAGCCCTTGAAGGTATGTTGTTGTTGGGGGGGCTCCCCAGTGGGCAGTTCTTCTTAGGGGGTTTCCAGAACTGTTGGGCAAGAAAACACCTTTTGTCTGCCTTCTGTGTGGTTCTGGGAAGGTAGTCGGGCTTTTGTGGTTGACAATGTACTTGTTAAGAGCAGAGTTTCTGGACCAGACAACCAAAACAATGTGCTAAAAAGGGCTAAAATACAGCATAAAACTGAGACAAAAGTATTGGTCGGTGGTTGATACACCCAAAATACATGAATACATTTTCTCAATTCAGATTTTAACTAGTCAGGCAAATTGCATCAATTTGATTCAAGTTCTGTTGTTGCAAGTCATGCTATCAAAAAGTCTGGAAGCCATTTCATAGGGATGATTACTGTATCCACAACATGGTGTATATATTTACTACAGCAGCACGACAAGCCAAGGTCATGAATGAAAATATTTGACATCAGTGTCTGCAACCATAATTCAGTTTCATTACCAAGGCAGGTTTATCCCTGCTACAAATGAGATAAAACACACTCTCCATGCTGTCTTATTACGACTGGTGCTATGACTCCGTATCAGCGATGTGATCGATGGGGAGAAAATTCACCACCAAGACGTCAGAGGCCATTTACATTTAAATGAGGGTTGGGTTTGCCAATTAGCCCCAAAATGGCAGCAGAGACAGATGGGGAAGAGAAGTGGGTCCTTTCAGATTACATTTTTCCAGCTGTCGAGGGGCCAGCGGGAGAGGATGAGGTGACAAATATTAATATGAGAGAGGCGACTGCAAACACTCTACAGCCCAAGAAATACCACAATCAAAGTGAATATGGACTGTTAGTTCCTTTTCCTCTCACTATTTTTCTTATTTAGCAAGAGAGAAGAGAGACGCTTCAAGTTTCACAGGTAATGTCAATAAATACCTCCAAGCCTACAGTCTAAAATTTAAGGATATCAGTTATATTACGCTAAATTGTAATGATCCGTTTTCATAGCCTTGGTAAGACGATAAGAAGAAAAATTAAATAACGTCAAATATACTCCCAATCAGATGAATTCCTATCAATTTCAGAGTTACCCATCATACTCATTTTCCACTTTTTAACTAAATAAGTTTTACAGCATTGAAACTTTTTCTCCCTAGACAGACAGCCATTTATTTGAGACTTGCCTCAATGTCTTCTCTCAATCCCAGAGCCACTTGAACGTCTCATAACAATGAACAAAGTGCAAAGTGAATGACTAAGATTAAAGCAGTGACAAAAAGAGCTGAGAATGAACAATTTGTATGATGTAAACAGTTAAAATAAGATAACAGAGGCATGGGACATTCTGTCTTAAAGGGAATTATCATTTGTCTCAAGAAATATTTTAGAATAACTATTTCTTGGTTCAGTTAAATCTAACTAAATAGCTAAAGTGATGTTTAAAGGGACAGTTCACCCCCAAATCAAAAATACAGATTTTTCCTCTTACCTGTAATGTTATTTATCCATCTAGATTGTTTTGGCGTGAGTTGCTGAGTGTTGGCAATATCGGCCGTAGAGATGTCTGCCTTCTCTCTCATATAATGGAACTAGATGGCACTCGTGGTGCTCAAAGCACCCAAAAAATTATATTTGAAAACCTCAAGAGCGATGTGTCTTTCCAGAAATCATGACCTGGTTACTGGAGATCATCCACAGACCTTGTTGTGAGCAGTTTCATGTAGGAACTATTTTCTTTCTACCGCACTACACTGCACAGAAGGAAGCTTGCATCTACTGCTAACTCACCTAGCACCACTGAGTCAGCTAATGTTACAGAGAAGACGCCATTATGTTTACATCTCGTACTGTCATGATCACAAGCATCTCGTCCATGAGTAGATGCACAGTTTCTTCTATGCAGACAGAAGAAACTGGCACTGGCATTTAGCCGGTGTAGTCCAATAGAAAGAAAATAGTTCCTAACCGAAACTGCTCACAGTAAGGTCTGTGGAATAACTTAAGTAACTGGCTCAGAACAAGCTGAGAGCCATTTAGTTACATGATATTGGAGAGAAGGCAGACATCTCTATGGCCGATACCTCTAACACTCTGCAACCATCATCAAAACAATCTTGACTGATAAACAGCACTACATGTGAGAGGAAAAATATGTTTTTGATTTTGGGGTGAACTGTTCCTTTAAGGTAACAGTGTTCACAGCTTTTAAAAACAGCCACACTCAGAGTGGAGAGGGATGACTTTGCACAACCTCTCTAATATTATAATTAGGTTTAACACAGCTGAAACCACTTTAACTAAGGTATCCATTTGATGTTCATTCTCCTGCCTGTGGAAAGGAGGATAAGCATGTTTCAATCAAGTCAACCCAAGCTTCGCTAGCCTTCTTCAGGTCTCCCAAAAGGGTGGTTACTTTGCTCATTAGCTAAGTTCACTGCATGGTAATAATGAGCGTTCTAATTTTTTGCCAGCTGAGGCAAAGCTAGTGCAGACCTGGCCTGGATATTCCTTTTAATGTCCATCTTTCTTTCATGATTACAAAACTGCAAAATGAATCAAAAGACAGCAGGAATGGTGTAAAATGTAAAAAGAGAACTCTTGGATAAGTTCTGAGTGAATTCTTGACAGAACTACTGCTCCATTACAGCACACAAGCATCTTGCATTTGAAAACTTTCAGTCAGTCCCAAACCTCATGAACACAGGGGAGGCTGGAAAGTAGATTAGCTTGTAAATTGAGAACTTTGCTTTCAGGTTCAGCCAATCCATTCAAGATATCAAGATGACCCCCACCAGCCCATTTAATTGAAGCAGATGAGATCTATTCTGTTTCACTGAGGATTTTTTTCTTTGCTCCCAGTAACAGTTGTAAAAATTAGATTCAGGTTTGCATCTAGCCAATGCATTATCTGTTTGATGAAGACACTATATCCCATGTACAGCCCAAATGTACCAGATCAGTGCATCTAAAGGTAGTAGGGGTCTGTTTTTGTGCATTACCTTATCTATGTGTGGGTGCCAGTACTCGTCGTGTTGGGTCTTGGCTGCCGTGCTGTTGATTCTGGAGAAGAAGGTGGGCTTGGTGAGGTACATCAGACTTGGGTCCAAACCAAACGTCTCAGCAATAGCTGTCTGGATTCGCCCGCGTACATTTCTAACAGTGAAAAACAGACCCAACATGTCAGACTGAAAGATTTTACTCAAGTTTTAAAGAGTAAGGTTTGGTATTTTTCAACCTGGACCCTATTTTCCAATGATTCTGTGTCTAAGTGACTAATGGGAATAACAATTCTTGAGACTGGTCCAGTATTGAGTGAGGGCAGTAATGTAGATATCCGGTAACACTGTGTATGACAACTTATGAAAGGGTTTCCCACAGAGGTCAACGTTTTTGTTAAGGAGTAAGATCCTTTTTGTTAACCAGAAACAGACCCAAAATCGCCATTGCCAAACCCACCAGACTCCATCTAAGTTAACAGTAATTTTAGCATGATAGAGCCAGCATACTTTCAAATATAACTGGATGAATTAAGGGCTACCAAACCAGAGTTGGTGATTGTTGTAACAGTGAAAGATAAACCAAAATGGCTTTTGTGAGCTGTATTTTGTTTGCAACGACTTTGAATGAAGTGTGTTTTACAGTGATAAAAATTATTGTTTGTCTAAATGGAGTCTGATGGGTTTGGCAATGGTGACGGTGGGAATGGTGGTTTTGAGGTGGATCTTAATCTTGAACTAAAAGGTCAATCAGTTTAGGGATTCTTTCCATAATGTTGACAGACAGCTACACCACCGAAATTTGTGTGGGTATGTGTGTCTTTTTTAAACATAAACCCCCCCCATTAAAATAGGTGATAAGTAAACAGTAGAAAGCAGCATGGAGGAAAGTGAAAATGTTACTGTGGTTACATCTTTTTTTAGATCTCTGATTCAATCTCTCTATTAAACTCAGGACTGATTAATTTGGAGCAATGTTTGAGGCCTGCCTGGGCGGAGACAGACAGGATTTTCTGGCAGGTTATCAATGCAACAAATTGGCAAATGGGCTAAAATAAGCGCGTCCACCAGGGTGTCACATTTCTATCACTGCCAATCGCAGTTGACATGTTGAGTTTTTTGTGCAGTGAGAAAGGGGCTTTAGAACAATAATCTGGGCCTGTCAGTGGCAAAAACATGCAGTTATAGTGGATGTGCATTGATGGTGCACAAATGCCTGAGTGGTTACATTGCAGCTTGAATCAGGGCTGCAGACTGCGGCGTTCTCCCTCAGTATTGGAACAATTTAAAAAACTGTTGTTCCAATTATTCACTTAGACACAAAATCATTGCCATCAGATTTCTGTAACTCTCAATGAGACTTCTGCACCTGTCGACAGGTATTTTGGCCCACTCCTCATGAGCAAACTGCTCCAGATGTCTTAGGTTTAAGGGTGCCTTCTACAGACTGCATGTTTCAGCTCCTTCTACAGATGTTCAATAGGATTTAGATCAGGGCTCATAGAAGGCAACTTCAGAAAAGTCCAATGTTTTGATCTTTGCCATTCTTGGGTGTTTTTAGCTGTGTGTTTTGGGTCATTATCCTGTTGGAGGACCCATGACCTGCGACTGAGACCAAGCTCTCTGACACTGGGCAGCACGTTTCACTCCAGAATGCCTTGACAGTCTTGAGATTTCATTTACACCCTGCACAGATTCAAGACACCCTGTGCCAGATGCAGCAAAGCAGTCCCAAAACATTACTGAACCTCCTCCATGTTTCACAGTTGGTACAGTGTTCTTTGCTTTGTATGCTTCATTTTTGCACCTGCGAACGTAGAGCTGATGTGACTTGCAAAAAAGCTCCGGCTTTGTCTCTTCTGTCCAAATGACATTCTCCCAGAAGCTTTGTGGCTTGACAATATGCATTTTGGCAAATTCCAGTCTTGCTTTTTTATGATTTGCTTTCAACAGTGGTGTCGTCTCCCATTCAGCCCACTTTGGCTCAAACAGCAACGGATGGTGCGATCTGACACTGATGTACCTTGACCTTGGAGTTCACCTCTAATCTCTTTGGAAGTTGTTCTGGGCTCTTTGTTTACTATTCGTATTATCTGTCTCTTCAATTTGTCATCAATTTTCCTCTTGCAGCCATGTCCAGGGAGGTTGGCTACAGTCCTGTGGACCATAAACTTCTGAATAATATGTGCAACTGTAGTCACAGGAACATCAAGCTGCTTGGCAATGGTCTTATAGCCTTTACCTTTAACATGCTTGTCAATAGTTTTCTTTCTAATCTCCTGTGACAACTCTCTCCTTACCTTTCTGTGGTCCATATTGAGTATGGTACACATCGTGATATCAAACAGCACAGTGATTACTTTTCACCCAGACTGACTGATTACACATATGAGGACACGTGTGATGCTAATTACAGGACACACCTTAGGTTAACATGTCCCTATGGTCAAATTATTTTTAATTTTCTCTAAGGGTACCATCATTTTTGTCCAGAGGAGTTACATTAGTTTGTTTTTTAAAATTATTCTGTTGAACCACAATTCTAAAGCAATGACTGATTTTCATTCGTTCATTTTCAGTACATTTTTATTATAACTTTCGTCAGTTAAGTTATTTCAAGTTATTAAGTTATTTCAGTGACCATTGTGGGTTTTTCTGTCTTTAACAGAAGGGTACCAACAATTTTGTCCATGTATGTGAGCAACACTCACTCAAGAGGATGCCTCCACTATAGTTCAGCAGCTGAGGGTTTTTGAAGAGTAATATTTATACAAACACTGCTATCAGCATCAGTATCTTTTTATTTGAGTGCTCATGTTGTTGTTTTGTGTATATCCAATCATCCAAGAGGTGTGCATATACATGATGGGCATGAAAATCAATACAGCTATTTTGTTGAACAACAACATCATTACATGCTAATAAGCAGTTATGTATGCTATCATTGTGCACAAAGTACCATCATTTGAGTTTGTCACTTTTCAAAAATGTCAGGTATCTAATTTTGAAGCAGAACTCTTGAGAATTTCTGATAAATGCATGGCTGATCTTTAATTAAGGTTCCTTAGTCACCTGTAAAGCTGGAAATCCTCTTGTGTGAACACATCCCCGATCTGATCCCCAAAGTACCTGCAGTCACACAATCACAAAGAGACAGTTCCGACCGTAGACAAAGCCAATCAGAGACACATGAGCAGACAGACAGAAACACAAGCACAAACGTGGCAGTAGGGGAAAAGAGAGCAGAGGAGATGGGATCTGTTAGCATAAATTAACATATCGCAGCACGGCACGCTGCATCGTTGCCCAGACGAGTGTGCCACCCAGCCGTCCAAACACAGCAGATAGTGAACGTCTGACTGCTTCACATGAGGAAGTCCCCTGTGAGGGGTGAAGGGTGGGAAGCAGGGTGGGAAGCAGGGTGGGAGTGCTATCGTCATCACTTCCTGATTAAAATCTGCCACACGGTCCCTGAGGATTCCGTGTCAGCCACCTGCCCAGTGGGACGAGAGAGAGAACTGAAGGGAGAAATGAATGAAGGCAGGAGGTAGGGCAGGAGGGAGAGGGATAGAGAGGAGCAGCTGATCCGAATAAAGCTGGGTTCTGCCGGCAGTGATGAATGAGGGTCGTATGGGTCACTGGACCTGAAGAAGACAGCTCACAGGGACCCGCTTCAGTAAGATTAATGACTAACTGCATATTCTGGTTCTGTAAACGGTACATATAATGCAGAATGACATTCCTGCAGGCATAAAAATACTGTTGACACAGACAGAGAATAACACATAAAGACAACATCTTTCCCACCTGTAGATGTTTACAAACTGCTTGCCCATTGACAACGCTCCAGAGTGCAGGTCCAGTATGGAAGCCTGCAGGGGTCAAAAGAAACAGAAATTGGTGCAAATGACAAATTAGTTTGACACCGCTGCATGCATGGCACTGTCACTGTTTCAGAGTTTAGCGCTGTTCCCTCGGTGGCCTTTTCATGCTGCTTTACTCTGTCCTTTGCTTGTTATTGCTTGCTAACTCCTTTGGGACACTGCTCTGTTTTCCGCAAGCAAGAAAATGAAAGTCATTTTCTCTGAAGCCCCTCCCGTTGCTTCCCCTCCCTTCACTTAAGTGTCTTAACACTCCATAAACAGTTCTTTAATGGCTGAGGGCCTGGCCTGCTGCGGATGGAGAGCAGGGGGTAGGGCATGCCAGGGACAAGCAGACTTATGTGACTCTAAGTTTTATCTGCCAGAATGGCTCATCATGCTGGAGCTCTGCTTATTGTGCCAGTCTGCCTTCTAGTGTCAACAGAGGATCATTACAGCGGGGAGTCAGAGAGATATGAAGCAAACAGTATGCTGCTAAGTTGTGTACAAATATGGGCCTTTTGGGCTGATACTAGTAACCCATATCTGACTCAGGTTTATTAGTAGTGTCTACGGTACAGCTGGCCTATCATGGCTGGTAGTTGTTCATTCTGACAATAAATCAGGTGCTATTTTTTATGTAGTGAAAGCAGACCTGTTGATGGGAATTAGAAACAGTGAATTCCTCCGTTATCTCACAACACTGTATCAGTGATGTGAATATGTTGTAGTCAATATTGTGCATACTTACTAGGCTTGTGTGTTGTCAGTTCATCATACTTCACCAACAACCATGCCACATTCAAAGTCACTTAAATCACCTTTCTTCCCCATTCTGATACTTGATTTGAACTGAAGCAGGTCATTTTGACCATGTCTACATGCCTTAATGCATTAAGTTGCTACCATGTAATTGACTGATTAGCTATTTGCGTTAACAAGCAATTGAGCAGGTATTGCTAATAACGTGGCCGGTGAATGTATAGCATACATTTAAATTGATGTTTTGTTTTTTGTTTTTTGTTTTTTAGATGTTTTTTTTTTAGGAGGCTTGTTCACCACTGCCTCTAATGTGTTCATTAGTTTGTGATATTGTGTGACTTCGGAACTGAACTAATGTGGCACCTACAGCAGTAAATTGCTTACCTTGTGCCCTGTTACTTGTATCTGCTTTTCCAAACTAGGGGCGCCCTGACCACCCTACGCCACTGATCTATAAATGTGTTTATACAATACAAATGCAGTGTTTTATTGAATCTTCCAAGCTAACACTTTTCTCACTCTGTATGTTTGCACTGTCAGCAAACGCCATGTGTGGAGGTGAGAAGGGGGAGGACTTTGGCGCTGTTAGCTATGTCACAGCTTTTTGCTATCAACTGGGTGGAACTTTCCATTAAAAAAAAAAGAGAAGAGATGCAGATGGACCCATCCTTTCAAGAATAAGGCTGGTATTTTATATTCCGCTTATTATCAACAAATCCCATGAAAACACAAAAACCAGCAATGAATGGATCCTGCTAACTGTGTTATCTCTGTATCAAAGCCTGATATATCTTCTTCCTCTGTGCCATAGTGTTCCACTGTTGTACAAAAAATACTACAAACACATCAATGAGCCATTCTTTTGCACTCTGTGACATGTTCCTTCATTACCATGAACACACACTGCAGTTAATTTTGAATTTGTGTGTAGTAATTCTTCAATGAACTATGTGTTTCTCTGGAAGTCAGTCACCAAAAATGTTTAATGAGGGGTAAAAACATAAAAGCAAATGACCCATAAAGAGATACAAAAAACACTACAAAAAGCAAGCAGGAGGAATGGCTTCTGATTAAATAAACACCATTCAGTCAAGCAAACATAGACCGGGCATGTTTTAATCCCTGCCTTCCTGTGAAATTATTCCAACAATTTAATTTGGCGGTATACTCACTCCTCCCTCTGACCCAGCCAGCGCCATCCCTCTCTCAGCCAGCCTGTGTGTCAGGGACAGAAGCATACAGAATAATTCAGCTGCACCACAGAGATATAAGACAGTGAATGGAGAAACAAGGACATGAGACTTGCTGCACTTTGTATGACCCCGTTTACCTCCTGAGAACCTGAGCTTCCTCCCTCGTCACCACGCTGTCTGTGACCGCACGGCCACACTTTTGAGGGGTGCATCCTGGGAGAGACACATGAGAGGATTAGGAAAATAACAGCAGAATATCTTGGTGCAGTATTCTCTGGTTTTGGAGGATTTGTGCCCAATAGCAGCGAGAAAAAGTGGCTAGAGGCGAAACAAAGTGCAACGTGGGGAGTTTACTGGCATTCTGCTCATTAATGCCACAAAATTAGGGCCTGCCCTCCAACTTCTTGGCGGTTATAATTTATTACTCGAAGTCTGAGCCTCCCACTGTGTCTTCTTTACACACTGGAGATGCACAATTTGAATTTCCAGCAGCCTAAATGTTAATAAGACAAATTTCCAATTTGTTCTCTTCTTTTTTCTACCAAGGATAGTTTCAGTTGTACAGAAAATTAGGCAGTAAGGATGGGGGAAAAAGGTAGATGTAGATATAATTTAGACAGATAGATATCTAGCTAGCTAGATAGATAGATAGATGGATAGATAGATCTTTTTTTTTACATTTTTTTTTATGCCTGCGTCAATATAATTCAAATACTGTGGTGGAAATAAGTTGCCGCTTTTACTGAGGTAATTTATGAGTTACCTGACATTATATCCGTTTCAAGAAAAACAAAGCCGCAGTGAGAGAACAGACAATGATTGGTGGTCTGAGGACACAGACCTATAGCAACTGGAAATCAGCCAGCCCAGTGCAAATTCCCCACTGGATTAGCAAACTCTCTGTTGCTGCCGTTACACTAGTCAGACCTTGTTCATGCTGTGAACCCCTTTGCTGCGGTTTTTACTGGGGTAATCCAAGTTACTCCATCTGTTACTGACTGTCCATGTCTGGACCTGCGGCCCACTCTCCACCTAACGAATGGTCTCCCAGTCGCTGGGAGAGAGGTGGAAGCTCCTTTTGCACTGCCTCTTCAAGTCAGGAATTCAATGCCGTTTTTTCACCTTGCCATTCTGTATAAAGGGTGCAACCATGGAATGTGGGGGCAGAACTGTCTAGCCTTTAAGCCAGCTCTGGAGGTAGTAACAGTGCCAAAACAATGCCTCTATATGCTGGACAGCCGATAGGACGAGATCATGGGCGGCACAAGTGTGACATTTTGAAGACATGTTATGCGTGCGACCCACAACAGAAAATTTAAAAAGCAGCTGATAGCAGTTAGCAGCTAACTCGAAGAAGAACAGCCGCCTTTCAGCTGCCAAATAACAGGGATGGTAATGATTGTTATTGCCATCTGAAGCCGTTGTTATTGTTTATAAAGAACTGCCAATGCGTATGTTATGTGTCACACTAGAGGCCAGCACTGTTGTGTTACATGTCACGCCCGTCACGCCTCTTTTGATTCCACAATGCTGTCTAAATTCACACACTGGAGTGGAATGATGCAGCTAGTGTTTGGTTCTGTGTAAAAATTAAAATGCATGAAGAAGGGACTTTGTAGCAGCCCTATAGCATGAGGTAAGAGTGGGGTACACCAGACTATCACATCAGGTTGTCAGACTATCACAGGGCTGACACATAGAGATATATGACAGAAAATAAGGAAAAGCAATATACAGTAGGTTCCCTTTAAGTATTCTGTGTCTGCGAAGGGTTTCTGAGTTGGGATTGTTTTGTAAAACAACTAATTTCACATCCAAGGATACATTTTTATGCAATGTTTTTATTTTTGAATTTCAGTATTGTCTTACTTTAACCTTAATTTGGGGAAAAACTACACTTTTCCCTTTATAGTAAAGCATGCCTCATTTCAACAAATACATACAACATCACTGCTGCCTCTTTCTACTTAAAATTCTGCTCACTACTCCAACCACAGCAACTCTACATGGGTATGAACACATCTCTGTATAGGAAGCTGAGGTGTGTTTGAGAACTCTTGGCTTTTTAGCCTTGTATCTAAGTGCACACACAAACAAACTAGTTAGTATTTACTTACTTACTTACTACTACACTGCTCTTTTGGTTGCAGTTGGTCCAATGATCAAATATATAGTAAGATTGTGCTGAGGTAGGCTTGTGCTATAGTACCATCTAGTGGATTATTTCCACACTGTTTCAGGAATCAGGAGAAAATGGGTTGAATTTAAGTTTTCAAGACTTTCTCCCCCAAACACAAATCTCCAGTTTTAGTGTTTTTTATAATGATAAAGAATTCACAGAAATTTCAGGTGATAGTGTCTGAGAAAACAATTGTAAATTAATCATGTGACACTACTGAAAGGGCAGAGCACAATCCAACACCAGGAACATGCCACTGGAGCGCGGTATTTATCAAGTAGGCTAGGCTTTAATCTGTCTGTCTTGTTTACTTAGCAGAGAAGTGTCAGCTGATCGCCTGACACAGTACAGTGATCGGACCATAGCCCCACCTGGGTAGCGTTTGTAGTTGTCGTAGTCGTCAGAGCATTGGATGGTGAAGACTCTGGGCTGGGAAGAGACTAGCTCACCCTGACGAACAAGTGTTTCTGTGATGTCACTTTCCAGTGAGGTCACGTACAGCCACATAGCCACCACACACACAGACAGAATGACCAGCAGCAAAGCCATAAGCCCTCTGGACCCTCTCCATGCAGATCCCTGCCGCAGCGCATTACCCCTGTCCAAGACAGAAAAAAAGGTCAAGGTAATCGTTTAGAATCCCTCTAAAAAGGAGTATGTGTAAAGGTTGTGAAGTAGCTCAACTAATTTGACAAAAAAATGATTTGTTAATAATTTGTTTTTTAGAGGAAAACACCCAGATAGAGGAACAAATTATTGAGATGCTGATCTTTAGCTAATTTGGTGTCAGAATAAACAATAAACTACCAACATAAGTCAGTTGAAACTTAAAGCCACAAGCTGTCATTGTGAGTACATGAAAATTAGCTAGGAGACGAGTTAGAACACAGAGAAGTTGAAATAATTAGCTGAAAATAAGTATGGACAAATGATCTAAGTGGTTAGATCAAAGTACTTTATAAACAGTTAAAATAGTTATCTTAAAGTAATGGACTGATCGGTAAAATAGCTTGCTAATCGTAACTGATAATAATAAATAATAATAATAAAATAATAAGTATTGGGTAAACTGACAGTTGAACTAACATCATCAGTAACTTCCTGCTGTTGTCAGACTTATCAACCAACACCACATATCAAAACTGGCAGTTATCATTCCTGCAATATTAGTATACAATAAACTGTGGATTATCTAATTTCCTTTGTGCAATGATGCACATTCAGCCATTCAGTCTATGTATTAATTACATTTCTTTTTTCTTACTGTTTACTTATTTATGAATGTATATTGCTTTTTTGTTTTTTTTTACTGATGCTTCTTGTTTTGTAGACTATGCTTTGCTGCTGTAAGGATGCATATTTCCCCGCAGTGGGACTGATAAAGAATCATCTACCTATCCTAAAGGTCCAGTGTGTAGGATTTAGGGGAATATATTGGCAGAAATGAAATATAATATAATAAGTGTGGGGTTTTTTTAGTGTCAGGGAAAAAATGATTTTCTGCTTGATTCAGTGTTTCTAAAGGTTTAAATCACCAAGTCAGTTTGTTTTGGAAAGTAAGACACCTCTATGGATGTAGAGCCCATCTCCAATGAGCCTGTTATTGTCCTAGAAACACTGATTTGTAACATGAAACTGCTTTATTCAGTGTTTTTTAGTGGTTTCAATAACCTGGTCCTTTTGATTTTGAGATGAAGAGACCTCTATTGGTGATTTGGCTCCTGGTAAAAACCCTCTGAACAATAAGACTGAATTCTAACCAGGAGAAATTTCAGCTGGTTGCAATTTGCAATCCTCGCAGCTAGATGCCACTAAATCCCCCTAAATCCTCCATGCTGCTCATTTAAAATCAATTGAAATGAACATATCTGGTACATAACAGGTGGGATTAATGAAGGTACTTGAGCTTATCTGACAGGGATGAGGGGGTACATTAGACAAAAGGTTACAAGCCACATGCTCTGATCTAAATAATCAGTAAGCCCCAAAAGATGTTTGATAAACACTTTAAATTGAAAAGAGGGCATTGAAATACATGACTTGTCGTAATTCTTCCAAACACAATATCCTGCTGCCAGGTGTAACAGGAGCAAAACTACATGACTAAAAGCATTACACTGAAGTGGTAAGCACTTACTGGAATAGACAGGGTGCTGATGGTACATCTGTGGTTTATGTTCTCATCAGCAATAAGGTCTGACCTATTTTACTGTAAAGAGGGAACCCAACCTGACTGTGCAACTGACGATCTTACGTTATTCAGGACATTCAATAAAATATTCATAGTTAATATCACAGAAGCTACAAAGTGGACTATTAGGGAGACTAATAATACCTGCAAGATGTTCCGTAATCTGAAAGTGCAGTGAATACTGAATCATTCTGTGATGATTTGGTTCATTCATGACTGATCTGAGTAATCTGTTGTTAAACTAGTTAAAGCAACAGAACAATGTTAGTAGTGCCACCAATCTCATTGACATACAGACCCTGAAATACATAAAAACCTAAGGGAAGAAATGTAAAATAACAGACAAAAGTAAAAGTAGACAGGTAGAAAGAAGTTGAAGAACATGAAGAACATGAAGAAGTTCATGTCCCAATTGATTATCAACATGGAATTAGTGTTTAGAAAGTATTTATTTGTCCATTTATCAATGCATTTATTTTTGTAATTATGGTGATTTATTTTTTTCTTTTTGATTTTTTTTTTGTCTTCCACAACACTAACAGAACAATGTGCTGTGTGGAAGAAGCAATGATGAAGGTAACCCCTCGCCTACAAATTGACAGAACTGAACAGGAAGAGACTTAGAATGACCAAAAAGAGACCAGAAAAAGTCCACACAGAGATGCAACAGACCAAAACAGACAAAATGATCTTAAAGAGACATAAAACAACCTCAAGGAGACACAAAACAATCCAAAAAGACAAAGAGACACAAAACGATCAAAACAGACAAAATGATCTCAAAGAGACACAAAACGACCACAAAGAGATGCCAGTGAACTACAAAGAGGACATGTCAACTTCATTAAAATCATAGCTGCAAATTAATGCAACACTAGATCAATAAATGTAACAACACACGCAAACAATACATCTGTATTCGGTTCCCTAATTTAAATTTAAGATTTTTTTCAATCTTTTACTCTTTTCCAATTTCTCGTTTTATTTTATGGAAGTGATCAATGTAAGTGCACTTGTCCTTTAAACTCAATAAAAGATAAAAGATAACAAAAATAAAAGACGCCTGGTACATTAGTTACAGGCGTATCAGTTTGTGGAACTGCTCTGAACAGTTAGAACGAGAGGCTGCACTGCAACGTGCAAATCACTCCTTCTCATGGCTGCCTGCACTTTCCCTGTCCTCGCGGCTGCAGCTTGCGCTCTCTTCATCTACTTCATCGCCACTGCTGTACATAATTTAAAAAATACAACACCCATAATTCATGAAGGAACTGCTTCAGCCAATGTGCAGCCGGTGGGAGCTGCAGGACGACTCAACCACCATGATCAGTTTTTAATGTCTTATCGGGCAATAACTACTCCAGACTCTGCTCTGGTGTCATTTTCAGGACAATTAGGGCAGGATTTGAGATTTGGGACAACTGCTTGGATTGCACGTCTGGTCACCCTAGGTGCAAAGGAACTACAAAGAGACACAAAACGATCCAAAAAGACAAAGAGACAGAAATCAACCACAAAAAGATGTGAAGAAGAAAAGAGACACAAACTGACTACAAAGTGATGCAAAGGAACTACAAAGACACAAAATGACCAATAAGAAACAAAATAAAAACCAAAGAGGTGCAAAACCTCCACAAAAATCTCTGTCTTGCTCCTATGTAGGAGAGGTGGTGGGGCCTTTTGCATATCTATGCCCAGGGGCCCACTGTCTCATAATCCGCCCGTGGGCATACTATCAACTCCAGTCCTATTCAGCATTATGTTGAACAAAAAAACCATATAATTAAGCATATGTTCTTCTCTCTGAAGACTGTTACATCTACAGCAGTATTACTTTTGACACTGTCATGCTTTCAGCTAGGTGTTAGTCAGGGTGTCCCTCTCATTCAGCATGCTGACAGTACCTGAACCTGACTAGCACCCACCCAGTCTCTCCTCTCACCCTGCTCAGCTTCACCCAGGCAGGACACTAGCAGCGTTTTATTCACTTACCTTTTAATTTTCTTCTCTATCTCTGTAGCATTGGAGCCCTGAGTGTTTCTCATTCGCTGCAGTAGCGCCATTTTGACTCAAAACGTGTGCTACGTAGCACTGACAGAACACCGTCACACACGACCACTAACCATACCGCGCACCCGCCAACAGCTTGTACCACCACCTGAATCCCTCTCCTCTTCCTGGTGGACGCGTATCCGCCAACCCATTGGCTCTCCGGAAGAGAAAGCAACGTTTTCATTGGACCACGTCCAGGTACAATTGAGTTCTTCTACCACGCACAGCTACGAAAACAGCCTAAACACTTAGCCGTGTCCTTATCCTGTATCTGATAGTCTGTCAGTAGTGCCACAAACATTTAACTCTTACAGCATGTAGCGTGCATTCTTCCATCCATTGCTCTGCCCACTGAGACTAAACTAATCGATTACCTATACTGCGTGTTTACATTGAAACGTCTGGGTTGGGAGCGTTTCTTACGCAGAGAAGTGACCTGCCTCACAACAGCATCCTCCCAGAGTCCTGTTTTGGTTTCTGGTGCCCTGGTGAGTAAAGCAAATCATCTAATGTTCATTCACATACAAACACATGCACACCTGTAACTACTGTTCTCAATATGAAGCTGTTCATGCTTACAGTTTGTAACAGGCAGAATGAAGTGTCCACCTTGGCCTCAGGGAAAGAAACTGGTCCACCTGGATCTGAAAGGTGCCCCCCCAAGAGTTGAATACCTTTACAAGGTACGCACGCAGCAGCTTCCTCTGTGATCTGCTGCAGCACGCTGTCACTGTTTAAATATCACATTTGCTGTCCACTAATGTGCGTGTTTCATATCCTCAGCTGATCGAGCTGTTCTCTCAGCTGGGAGTCGATGGCCTGCTGGTGGAGTACGAGGATATGTTTCCTTATGAGGGAGAGCTGAGGCTGCTGCAGGCCACAGTACAGCCTGCTTACAGGTGCAGTTTTGGATGTAAACACCGGGCACTGCCTATTCAATTCTTGATTTATGGGCTGGGTTGGAATTGAATGTACTATTTTATCTGCCTCATCATGCTGAGAGATCCCGTAATAAAATTATAATCCTTCCTGTGTGGGATAGAGATAAAACTTAATGTGTCATAAAACGCTTTGGTTCAGGAAGTTAAATGAGTTTTGTCTGCTTACTGTGTGCTCTGTTTCCAGCCGAGAGGAGGTACTATATATGCAGGAATTTGCCAGATCAAAGGGCATGGAGGTCATCCCACTTGTGCAGACATTTGGTCACATGGAGGTGAGGCAAACATCCCTTCTCGCCAGGGGCATAACCGGGGGGTGGATTCTGTGGCTCCAGCCCAGCATCTATGCTGTTCGCTGAAGGAATCTAATATAACTGAGTAAATGTTCTTCTATTGGCCCTTATATTCAAGTCAGAGTATTGAAGACCACATTTGATAAGCATTGTTGGAGATCCTTGATTTGCTATTAGAGACTTTAGACTTATAATGGTATAGTATTATTATTTATTATGTATTATTGTATATCATGTTATAGTATGTAGCAGCATGGCGGTGCAGTGGTAAAGCATTGTGGCCTCACGGCAAGAGGGTTTGTGTCAGCATGGGTTTTCTCCAGGTACTATGGCTTCCTCTCACTGTCGAAAGACATGCAGGTTAGGTTAATTGGTAACTCTAAACATTCTCATGACCTTCTTGAGGGAATTTCCTCAAATTTGGCACAAATGTTAGCTTAGACTCAGGGATGAACTGATTAGATTTTGGTGGTCAAAGGTCAAGGTCACTGGGACCTTGCGTCTGTTTCATTCTCATAAATGTGATATCTCAAAAACACCTTGAGGGAATTTCCTCAGATTTGGCACAAACGTCCATTTGGACTCAATAGTGAGCTGATTAGATATTGGTGGTCAAAGATCACCATGACATTGCATCTGTTTCATTCTTGTAAAAGCAAAATTTTAAGAAGGCCCTGAGGGAATTTCCTCAAATTTGGCACAAATGTTCCCTTGAACTCAAAAATGAACTGATTAGATCTTGGTGGTCGAAGATCAAACTCACTGTGACCTCACAAAACATGTTTTGATCGTAACTCAAGAACTTATGCCTAATTATGACAACATTTTAAACATATATCTCATAGAATAAAACAAAGTGATAACATTTTATATCCGAAAGGTCAAAGGTAAACTTAACTGTGACGTCATAATGTTCTTCAAAAACACTTTTCTGGGCATTATTCAACATCATATCTCAGGAACAGAAGGGAAGACATTTGGTCAGATACTGAATTGGTGACTCTGATCTTGGGCGCTCACCTTGAAGCTGTGCTGATTGTATAGATCTTCTGTGCTGCCAGGTTGAAGAAGTGTGTGAAGCACCTATGTTTTAGAATTTGTAGCTTCTTTGCAGCAACATCCATATTTGAAGCATTGCCAACTGTCAACCCCCTCTAGATTGGAGCCCTTAATGTTTACAGTTTTTGGCTCCACTCCTGCAGCTCTCCTGTTTAGAACAGTTTGTAATGACTACAAATGTCCAATTTTGAGATAGTGTTTGTTGATTATCAGTGGCCACCCCTCCTCTGTTACAGTTTGTGTTGAAGCATCGACCCATGTGGAGCCTGAGAGAGATGTCACACTGTGTGGGCACCCTGAATCCCCACAAAGAGGAAGGGGTGAGGCTGGTGATGGAAATGCTGAGGCAGGTGGTGGAGCTGCACCCAGGCTTAAATACACTGCACATTGGAGCAGATGAGGTAAGGATTAGTCTTTTATCTAATGTTACAATAGAGAAAGTACATCATTTCATGTCCTTGTCTTAAATTCCTCAAGGTGTACATGCTCGGCGAGGGGGAGGAGTCCAAACTGTGGTTGGCCTCACCTGGACATACAGTGGAGCAACTTTTCCTGAGTCATGTGACCAAGGTGGCACAGGCCGTCAAGAAGGCGTGGCCACACATGACCATCATAATGTGGGATGATATGATGAGAGGCATGAGCCAGGACACACTAAGAGGTGAGGAAGAAATACAATTGATTCCCAATAAACCAGGTGATATTTGAAATTCAAAGAGAGTGGAGAGTTACTCAGCTGCATCAAACCAGGCTGATGTCAGAAAATGACATCACTTTACTGTAACGCAGCAGGAAAGGACAACACTCCCTATATTATGATATCCAAATCCAAAATCTAAGATGATATCTAGTCTCATGTCACAATATCAATATATCGCCCAGCTGAGTATTTCTATTTCATGCTGCTTTGTACATCCAGTCAACTCAAAGTCTATACTTCTTACTCCTCTACATTCATCTGATCCCTATAGTCACTTGTTGCATTTCAAATTAGGGTTTTAAATTTGGTTACCATCTTATTAGCGACTTTAGAAGCATATTTGAGATTGAAGTCTGAGCTGGGATTGTCTGCATATGGCCCTCAACGTGGATGCAGCAGAGCCAGCAGCTAGCAGCTACCTGTGCTAAAAGCGCAAATAGTGCTAACAACAAGCAACGGTGCTGACAGAGCCAACGGTGTTTACCTGTGGGGGAACTGGAGGGTGGGTGTTAGCTTTTGTGTCAATGCCATCAATGTTATCAGCATTACCTGTGTGTAAAGGCTGTATGAGTGCAGTGCAGAGGGGTGGCAGTTAGCTAGCCAGTGGGTTTCACACACGGGGATTCACATGCACGATCAGCTGCACCATCTGCCATGTCAAGAATACAGAGGCTCAGATTACAGCACTCACAAAGGTAGCATGACTTCATTCTCTGCATAGGACGCTATTACTCCACTATATATTGACATAACAAATAGTGATTTGCTGCTATTTTAATGTTCTGAGTGTCACATACAGAACCTTAGAGGATCAATATACCTACTTCCCCCCCTGAGTGTAAATGAATGGATAAAAACAGTAATAGAAGCTACAATAATAAGAATCCAAAATTGGATTTATTTGTATAGAAAGAAAAAATATAACAATTAAACTTACCCTTGTTTTTGTTATAGACCTGTTGGGACCATCTCAAGGATCACTGGTGGTCTTAAGATCCCGTCTTTAGAACCACATCTGTTTTTAATATATGTGCGTGTGTGTCTCCCATGTGTCTTGATTCGACCTTTTTCATTATGAGTCTTTTCTTTTTGTTATCCATGTGACAGCTAGTGGACTAGTGGGACTCGTACAGCCCATGCTGTGGGACTACACCCCTGATCTGAATGTGGACACAACAGGTAGGCCCCATATACTGTGGAAATAAGTATTCGAACAGTAGCCGTTTATATGTCACCAAATGGTATGCAACATGCGCACAGCTTTGTTTGTAGTGATCTCTCTCTCTAAATGTGTTGTCCAGTGTCTCTGCTGGAGAAGTACTGCAGTGCCGGCATGTCAGATGTGTGGGCAGCCAGCTCCTTTAAAGGCTCCACCAGTGTTTACACCTGTGTGCCCAGCACGCAGAGACATGTGGATAATCATGTGCAGTGGCTGAAGGTGGCTGCTTCTATATCTGCTGGTGTACACCTGCAGGGCATCGCCATCACAGGCTGGCAAAGGTAAATACTGGAGGAATTTCTCATTTTCTTTCACATTCTTTTTGTGGATCTGTGCAGTGCATGAATGTGAATCAGGACAGTGCAAAATAAAAGCAAAGGGTCTATAATAAAGCTGCCGTTTTGTGGCTTCAACACTTGAATGTGTTGGGGTCAGAAGGACTTCATTAGCCAGAAATCACGTGATGCTACATTTGCAATGAACACAGAGCTTTTTCCACAATCCTGGATTTTCATGCTTTTAGGTATGACCACCTGTCAGTGCTGTGTGAGCTGATGCATGTGGCCCTCCCATCACTAGCAGCCTGTCTCCAGACACTCAGTCATGGTCAGTTCAGTGATGAGGCTCAGAGCAAAGTAACTGAGAGGCTGGGTATCGCCTCGGTAGAGGTAGAGGCCATGGGGAGGTAAGGTCCGACGGTGTTGTATGATCTACGCTGTCACTGCATAGTTTGTATCAGTACGCTAACAGGATTTTGTTCCATGTGGTCTTTAGCACCTCTGCAGGTGAATCGTTGTTCCCAGGAAGGAGGCTGGCAGAGTTAACTGTGGAGCTCAACGCACTGTTGAACTCAGAGGACATACGATTTTTTGAAAACAACATGTGAGTTATGGGCAGCGATCACAAGATCATATTTCCAATGTCACATTTACCTTAAAAGAATGGTTTGAAATTTTCCCTTTCTTGCCAAGTTAGAGTTAGATGAAGAAAATCGATAACACTCTCATGTCTGTACATTAAATGCGAAGATACAGCCAACAGCTAGTTAGCTTAGCTTAGCATTAACACTTAAAACTACAGTAAACAGGTAGTCTCAAGCAGGCCCTCAAAGAGTGGAGCAGGAGGAAACTGAGAGCGCATTTTAGCACTCTCAGTTTCTGCGTCTTGGAGTAAATGGGTTAGATGCCTGAAATAAGGCCTGTGGCTAATACAAGTTAAAGAGACTTTTGCATTTTGTCCACCAAAATATTCACCAGTTAATATCCCATTTTGAAGCTTTTATGCGTCTTAAAAAAGACAATTGCTAACAAGAAGCTTAAAGAGACTACAGAACATCATCACGCCTAATATGGCTTTATAGCTGTGTTGTGGGGAGATGGTAAGTCATGCAACCATAGTATAGTTAGTTTATAGCCTAATGTTAGGCGCCAGATATCATAAAAGTAGTGTTCATTCATCATAAATGTTTGTTTACCACAGAGCTTATTTTCTGCAATAATCACATAGAGAAATCCCATTGACCTTTGGCTGAAGAAACCATTGCAATGGTAACTTGTCATGTCTAATACACAATAAAAATAAACTGAGTCACACTGGGAGTTGGTTTTGTGCTTATAAGGTGCCAGAGTGCATAAAAAAAATCATCAAAGCATCCTCCAGTGGAGGATCCGCTGCACCCCTTAACAGAGGTCCAAGCGAAGCTCCTAATGCCCTAAAACCCTAGAAATGCCCCTGTGTATATGGATGGGGCTGCTGCAACTGGCCCCTGGTTCCCGTCACTTTGGAAAAGTGGCCCCCAAGCAAAGCAAGCTGAGTATCCCTGCAATATGGGTCTAGGGTTGCAGCGATATACTGTTATCAAGGTACACTGTGATTAAAAAAGAAGCTGGTGGTTATCATACCGTATATATTTGATATTAAAAAAAATGCAGCTGGACAGAGAATCTCTTTTAGTTATTTTTAAAGGGGAGACTTTTTTACACAGTTACATTAACAAACTGGGTTCAAGTTTCAGTTATAGTAATAAAATGTCCTTCTATTTTCATTCCTTAAAGGGTTATCTTGACTGATAATAAAAACCATTACAACCCTATACAGGATTAAGAAATAGTCCAACACATAACCCTTCATAAAGTTGTCAAAAAGAAACGAGAGATCATGTATTAACTGTTGAGCTTTAGAGCTTTTAGAAGAGCCAGGCCAGCTGTTTGCCCTCATCCTCTTTGTGCTAGGCTAAGCTAATCAGCTGCTGGCTGTAGCTTCATATTTAGAGTACAGACATGAGAGTATTATCAATCTTATCATCTAACTCTCAGCAAGAAAGCGAACAAGTATATTTCTCAAAATGTCCAACTATTCCTTTAACCTTTGCAGACACAGACAAAATGTTTATTTCTACACCCTGTAAATAACTAATAGCTGAATAACTGTATGCCTGAGGTACTGTAGGTTTGTCAGAGGATGGTTCAGCCCCTACCACCGACAGAGGCAAATGGTGACCCCGCTCATCACCATGCAGATTCACAGCCAAGCATCAACGTGAGAATCATTTGTTATATTACAGCAACTCTCTGCACACTGCTTTGCCTCCCTGAAATTCCTTGTACACTCTGTTTAGCCCTTAACAGGAACCCCTTCTGATTTTGTCTCCTCAGGTATTTGACAGTGTTACAAGAGAAGGTGGCAGCAGTGAGAGAGGAGATGGTGCGTCTGTACCCAGAGTCAACAACCCAGGAGTGGATAGAGGAACACGTCAGCCCTGTAGTGGCTCCTTTACTGAGGATAACAGAGGAGATCAGCGCCTGTGTGAATGAGATGGTGCCGTAGAATATTCTGCCAGCTCAGAATCCAATCGCTTTTTTGATCAATGCTAACACTGGCCTCTTACTTTTTTGCAACCAGCACTTAACTATGATTTTATGTGTGAATTTGCACTTAACCAAGAGCCAACTCTTGTATGGAAATTGCACTCACTGTAGCAAAGAAAGGACATAACATTAAAAGAAGGCTTTGCGTTTACATAGAAAATAATTTTATATAATTCCTCCAAATGTATCAAAGTAAACAAAGACAATAAAATCAACCAACAAAGAAATCTTCTCATTTTCTTTCAAGCAAAGCAGAACACAGTCACCATCATCCAGTTAACTACCATGATTTCATTCACTTTTCAGGAAAAAAAAACAGTGTGTCCAGAGGACCAAAGTGTTTGCCTGAGATTCAGTCTTTGGTTCACACAAAAATATAAATGTTAAAAGACAGAACAAGAAGAAGCCAAAGCATTTCACATATAATTAACTCTTAATTGAGCCATGAAAATCACTCATGCTTGATTACAGTTTGCAGATGCGTTCATCCGGATTGCAGACTGAGTATGAATAAACATGCAAAAGGTGATTATCAACTGGGTGGCCCTGAAAACTGTGGGAAAAGCACTTTTCCATTGACGTACACACAAACACTTATTAGAGTTCAGTAGGAAGGCACAGTAAATCTGTAATCTGGAGTGTATTCCCAAATAGTAATTAGATCAAAAGGTCATGATAATCATTTACAGAGAGCTGAAAGACCCTTATGGTCATGTTCCCTGGAACTGTTTTAGAAAACTTTGATTAGGCTACAAAACATTTACATGACAGAACATTTAACCGGTTGACTTTTCAATCCCAGTTCACATGAAAATTAAACTTAGTTTCCCGAGGCTGCCATAACCCCACCTGATATATCCAAAAAATACAAGGAAGTCTGTGACAAGAAACTGAAAGAGGCTACTGTATATCCCTGGTGTTTCATGCACATGCTGACACTATAACATGTAGCAAAGGCATCACTGAAACTGCACCCACTGTAATGCCGTAGCAATGCCATAATGCCCGAATTAATCCACCGAAAGTAACAGCAGGGTTACAAGTCACAGAGAGATCAGAGTTTGTCTGCTTCATTTTCCGAATCACTGCTGTTGTCCAAAGAATCTTCTTCCTCTTCCTCATCTCCTCCATATTCTGCCTCTTCCTCCCGCTGCCTGCGTCGCTGCAGCTCCTCCAGCCCCAGGAAGCGCTTCAGCAACGCAGCCACGGCCTCCACATCACTAATGGGTAACATACGGGACAGAAGGAGAATGGGGATTACTCAGCTGTGTCATCTTGTGTTAGTTCTACAGAGCATATTTGTTTGGCTTTGTTCTTCCAGATATTGTTTGGCTTCAATATTAAAAAGAACTTATTAATCAAACAATAAGAAGACTTTGAATCTAGGTTTAAAAGCTAAGTTTGGTATTTTTAACCTGGGTCATATTTTCCCATGTTTCTGTGTCTACGTGAGTGAGACGGCTGCAGCTGCAAAATAAACTGCAATGTAACTACTACGGCAAATGAGCATCATCAATTTACATCCACTGAAAGTGCTTGTTTTTGCCATTGACAGGCTCAGATTGTTGTGTCTGACAACATTATGGAAAGGATCCCGACTCTTTATGTTAAAGAGTAATTTCCTTTTTGTTCAACATAGCCAAACCCACCAGACTCCATTTAAATCAACAGTTATTTTAGCGTGTATACAGCCAGCATGTTTTCACATCTAAATAGGTAAATTAAGGGTTTATTTCAATCAGACCAGAGGCGGTGATTGTTGGAACAGTGGAAAGATGAACCGAGATGTTTTCTGAGTTTTATTTGCTTCTGTCCACTTTAAATGAAGCGTGTTTTACAATGATGAAATTACTGCTTATTTAAATGGAGTCTGGTGGGTTCGCTGATAGTGATTTCTGTTTTTTGGTTTAACAAAAAGGATCTTACTCTTTTATAAAAAAAAAAAAAAAAGTCTATCACTGAAGGGATCCTTTCTATAATGTTGTCAAACACACAATCATCTGAGCCTATCAGTGGCAAAAAAGGTACACAAATGCCCCAAGTGGTTACATTGCAGCCTGTTTCGGGTCCACCATCTGCAGCCCTCTCACTCAATACTGGACCAGTTTCAAAAATTGTTGTTCCCATTAGTCATTTAGAGACGAAAACATGGCAAAATAGGGTCCAAGTTGAGAAAATTCCTAACTTACCCTTTAACAACTGAGTCATTACACACGGAGCAGACATGAAGCTCGTGTTTCTGGCCACCTGACAAATGTGAATTCAATATTCACTCTCTTTTTAGCTTGTGTCCACCAACTCCTGTGCAAAATATCTGGCTCTTTAGCTACTAAATGCTCTGATATGTACACCAGCTAGTTTCTTACTTTGTCTGTTGTTTGGTGTTGTGCAGGTAGTGTACAGAGGGTTTATGTGAGCTTTTTGACTTAGAAAAAAACAAGGCTAATGAGAGCTGTGAGAGTGAACTACAGCAGTAAAACAATAAGGTCAAAGAGGCAGAGCAGGAAATGCAATTTTAGGACTGAGGTGGTGGATGTGAATGGTGGAGTAGTTCACCAGAAGATACATACCTGCGTCCTCCCAGTGTAGCACTCTGAGTCAGGGGGTAGGAGAAGCCTGCAGCCAGCCGCAGCATCAGCAGGTAGCCTCTCCCCAGATACCGGACCTTCTCTTCCTGGACGCAGATGTCACACAGCTGTGTCAGATCCAACACAACTAAGAGAGAGAACGGGACAAAAAAATTAAAATCTAAGATTCTGCACTTCTACACAGCGAGTGAGAACTACTAACCTGCTCTGTGGCGTTACTGACCTTTCTCTTGCCCCTTCTTCCATAACGTCAGGACCAAAGCGTACAAGCTAAACGTCTTGAGCTCAATCAGGTTGTTGGTTTTGTCAAACACAGCCTCCTCCCATTCGTCCATGTTCTGCATGGCGACAAACAGACAGCCTGTCACGTAGAAAAGCTTCCACAAGATGCTGTCTGCGAGATCCACACAGCACATAAAATAAAAGAAACAGACGGTGTTATGAGTTGTAGTAAGACATGTGGAAAATTATATTAAATCAGAAGTTGCAAATTGATAACGAGATTAGGTAAATTCAGTTTGTGAACCTGAGCTGTAGTATGCAGCTGCCAGCCCAACAGATGCTATGCCTGCAAAATGAGAGGCTTGTTATTAGAGTTTTAATTACAGAGTTCGAAGATATTGAGGAGTGCTTGGCTTAGTTTGTTAATATGTTTGTTTCATAATTTGAGTATATTTTTTTGTAAACACACTTACCAACAAGAAGAGACCAGGAACGAATGCCCGGAGATCTCTTCAGGTGGAGCAGGGTGGAGCTGTGCTCCTCTACTGTCATGTATCCCATCTGAACAGAGGTAAGAATAAGAATCTTGTACTTAACTTCACATACACCAAAAGCCTACTTCACATGAATATAATACGCCTACCTAATATGATAAGTTCAAAGTAAAAACAAAAATATACTAAGGGGGCCCTACAATTTAGGGCTAGAGGGAAAAATATCAGTACACCATAGTATTACTTAAAAAAAAGGTCTTTGTTTTGTATAGATTTAAACACACACACACATACACACACACACACACACACACACCATGATCATTTCAATATATTTTTCAATGAAAATTAAAAATTTGATGCAAACATGACCCATCCCTCTAATAATGGAAATCATATCACACTTGGAAATATCAGTCAAAAAACACAATTAGATATTTTATCCAAAAACATTCAGCTCTACATGTTATAGGAGCAAAAGTGCAGCGTTTCTAATAACACTAACTGCTTTATTACCAAATGCTAACATCTGGTTAGCATCAGCTCTGCTCTGAGGAGGCATTTTAAGACATTGGATTAGTGGAGTCATTTTCACAACTACTACAAAAAGGTCAAAATGCATCCTTTTAATAGACAATATATGTTTAGCCTTTCTATTTTATATTACAACAGAGAAACAACAAATGTTTTCATTTCATTTTGCACTGAATTAAGTATCACTTATAGACTGTTATTAGGAAAGCAGCTGTATTTTTGATGACACACAATGACTCATGTTCAATGTACCAGTCAGCCAATGTTCAGCAGTCATCAGACTGATCGACAGTAAGTGGTTGTAAGACTTTATCAGTAGTTTTAAGTATTTGAAGTAAATGAGAAAATAACCAACTATTAGAGATTGGAAAGGGTTGCTGATTCATTTTCATACACTAATTAGCATTTGGAGTAAAGTTCATTTTATACATTGTGAATGGTCTCTGAATTTTTTTTTTTAGGGGTCCTTGAAAAGTCATGGAAACATTCTGAAATTTTGTCCATGACAATGTGTGGGAACCCTGGAATATGCACCATTAAAGGACAATATAGCACTCTCATTGCCTTAGTGTATGTTCTGTTTCATCACCTGTGAGGAAACACTTCAAGACAGAGTCTCACTGTTTAAATGCAGTTCTGAGATCGTTATCATTTCAGTTTTAGGTTTCTGTGTTGCATGTTTCTTTTTTTCATCAAATTAAACCCAGGCAGTGTTCTATCTTAGGAACACTGGCTTGCACAAAGGGTTGGGAGTAATGGCGCTGGGGGGGGCCTAGCCGGTTAATCAAGATATGTTGTCCTGAAACAATGTCCCAGTTACTCAGGATAATCCAGATATGTTGACGACAACAGCAAGTTTTATTGGAAGTGTGCCTCTTCTTTTCTACTTAACAAAAAGGCCCAAAATAAAAACTAAAATATGTTGACACTATGACCTGAGGATTATCCAGAGTAACCAGGACAGGAGACACATTGCTGTTTTGACATTTCCCCCTTCCCTTTGAGCATCATAAATGAAAGTCTATTCACCTCCATTGTGTTGAGTGGAGAGTCAGAGGTGGAGATCTAAATATCTCAGCAGAAACCCAAATATTTGCATGGCTTCAAATCACAAGAGGCAAGAGAGTAAACGATATAACATTTTTTGTGATTTGAGCAAAAGAGCTGACCCAAAAACATATCCTCCTGCTGATGATGGGGATTGGCTGTGATGAGGAAGAAGTGCCTACACATCACTGTCCATATCACTCAGCAGATGTGTATGATCAAACCAACTATGAGACATTTTTATCGCTTACCTTAAACTCTTCCTTCTTTCTGTAAATGTTCGATTTGCAGATTTAGCTTATGAGCATTTGCACGAGGAAACACATGTACTAAATTATAAGGAAGTTCAATTCATATTGTTGCAACAACTGTTCTGCATGGGTGACACTTCCTTCCTGGATCCGCCTGCTGTGATTGGACGGCATTCGCCGCCTTCAAAATAAAAGCCTGAAATGCATTAAGTTAAGACAAAAGACGGCGTAGTCGCAAGTCTTTAGTTTTTCTACAACACAGTGGCATTTTCAAAAGAAAATTTATTTCGTTTTTTGCTGAACTAGGGGTAACTTTACCATTATTTTGGCAATGTTCGTATCTATTTGGGAGATACTTTGAAAGTCCGAGCCTGGCCATGAAACACCCTGAAAAGCTTGTGGTATCTGCCGCAGGAGAACCTTATAGACCGATTTGTTGAGTTTTTAACGCTATGCATTTTATAATTTGTTGATTATGTCGATTGACTGATTCAAAAGCACATATTTTTTATTCCTCACTGGTTTGACAAAAAAATCAAAGCTTCCGTAGCAGACCACTACTCCGTTTGCGCATGCGTCTTGATGCACCGGGGGTGCACAATGGAGGTAGACGTACATAGAGATGGCTGGCCCGCGTACAAGGAGCAACGACGCCTTTGAAAGTACGAGTTTGTACATTATGAAATAACCGTCCAGGTTCAAGCCAGCAGTTGCGGTGACACCGTCCACAGAGGATTTAAGTTTAACCTGCAGGAGTGTTGAGTAACTGCTGAGTTCACCTGCTGTGCTGTGTCAGTGCTGCTTTTTCTTTCACTGCTGGCTGCTGCTCTGACTGTCCTCTGCATTCTTCCATGCCATTGTCCGGGAGAGCCAGTGACACACACACCGTCCGGTGAGTTAACTCAAAATTCGACCTTGTAATGTCAACACAGGGCCTGTTATGACACACACACATACACACATACACACACACACACACACACAGAGTGACAAACGTTATCTTACCCCACATCCTGAAAAGGGCCTGTAATGCAATAGCCTAACATTATGTATAAACATCATAGTTACTGTAAGTTAATGTAAAATTCGATGCAAGCCAGCTTTGGAGCTAACTTTAATTTACACATAGCTTCACAAATGAATGACATTTGTAGTCAGTCAGGGACATTATCGCGAGCTATTAGGGGCGGGAATCCGCAGAGGGCCTATGACATGATATTGTCGCGATACTTGAGTCACAATACAATACTTCTGCGATTTTAAACGCATCGCGATATGCTGAGTATTCCCATAACATGCATTGCGACCTGTTTTTATAAGCAAATTATGTACTCAAAGGAAAACTTTGTCAGCATCTCTTTTATCAAATAAAATAAAGGTTTAATTCAGTTGATCTCACTTAAATCATTTTATTGCAGCAAATTATATGTAGTGGACTGATAAAGTACTAGATTTTATTATTGCTGTAGGCTACCGAAAGTTTAATTTGTATTTGTAATAGGGCTGTCGCAATTAATCGCAGAATTACAATTGTTAATCCTGATTCATTTAGCATCACAAAACAGTTTTGAAGTCCATATAAACACGGTAAAGTGTTTTGATAGTGTTACCATAGTGTTTTGATCATGATTCAAATTCAAAGAAATTTACTTTATGATCTTGACTTATAGATTTATTTATTTCAGATCAGTATCACTGCTGCACTGCTACAACAGTTTGCTGGCAAAAGACAAAATATCAGCACGTCGTTAACCCTCTGAGGCCCACATACTGTAGACGCTTGTCTTTTTTTAGGGGTAAATAGGGGATCTTCTAGTGGAGAAAGTAGCTTAACAGTATATGCTACATAGAAATGGTATCTATCCCCTGGAAGCTGGAAACCTGAGGATTATTTGAGATGCAGCTCAGCACTGTATCAAGTTTTTCTAGTCATAAATCTGTAATTAACACTGCATGCAAAAAATGCATGGTTTGTGCTCAAAAATGTATGGGACTAACATAAAGTGTGCATGTCTGTAAAGAGGAGACTCGTGGATACCCAGCACACTCAGAGGCCAATGTGAAACTGGCCATGCTGTTTTTCCTTTGGACAAAATTTAGCCTAACTTTGGAGTTTTATTTATCTTCCTTCCTGAGAAGGTAACATAACATGATTGACACCTCTGGATTCCTTAGGTCTGGTTTCATATGATACCAGTATTATCACTCTAGTTCTTAAAGTCAGTCATCTATGGCCTCCGAAAAACAGACAGTGGTGACAATAGCAGCATGCAATTAATGTCTTTAAAAAAATAATGCGTTGTGTTCGGGCATTAATCGACGCAATAAACACTTTAAAAAACTTGCAGCCCTAATTTGTAATGTAATTGATTTTAATAGTTTGAAAAAATCAATACTTGGCATCCTTTTATCTCTATGAAATTGCCACAAAAAACATCGCAATGCTATGTAGTATCAATTTTTCCCCTACCCCCGTGAGCTATGATCAAATACTTACCCCAGAGTCAACATTTTTCATGCAATTACATAATGAGACTGAGACAGAAGGGTTTCAACAAGATGGTACCTCCTGTGTTTATTGTGACGTAACAGCTATTATGGCTGTTTTTGTTGGCACTGTGTATGTAATTAACATGAGCCATTAAAATTTTAATGACAGGATACTATTTTGTGTTCATTGCCAGTTTCCCACCATTAGAACTGTTGTGTTTATGATAAGCAGGCTGTCTGTGATAGGACAGACAGAGGAGGGTGGAGTTGACAAAACATTACACAGCAGTAGGCTGCAGGCACAGACATCATGCCGGTGCGTCAGAGGGAACATGCTGTGAGGAAATGATCAACACTGGGAAGCTAATGGTGCTGCTATATATTTGTTTTATATCACCCTCAATTTCCAGATAACCGTCAAGGAAAATGTCAGAGGTCAACATACCAAAGCGGAAGGAGAAGTGTGAGAACTGCACAAAACAGGTGAATTTCTGAAGCTGTATCAAAGCGTTATTACATATCAGTCGACTCTCAGCCTGTAGAGTTTGAGACTCTGTCCTGCTTTCAATCGTGAATTTAATTATTGATTTTTCACACACAGTGCAACAAGAAACAGAGTGATGATGGTGCTAACTCGCACCAGGAGAGAGAGATAGTCAATGGAGAGGTAATGTCTTGTTACTCACTAGTTTCATTCATTTTATTTTATTGTATTTTATTTTATGGATTTGACAAAAGGGGAATGTCACCTGGGAGTACTATTCAGATTGAAATCAGTTGTGTAATGTCATCTGCTGGAGGAGCTTTCTTAAGTCTGAAAAATGATTATTTTAACCTAGTTCAAAGCATGTGGGCATTTACAATGCATGGAAGGTTAAGAAAAGATGCGATAAAGTTTCATTTTGGGAAGTGTAGGATCCAGTCACTAAAAGTAAAAAATATTTAGACCTGTGTTGCTTCCATTTTGACCATTTTTTTAAATCTGTGTTGTGTGGGGAGTGGACTCTTTATGGAAGTCAAAAACTAAATTGCTGGAGTTTCCCTTTAAAATATAGCATGTCTCTTTTTAAACCCTCCATCTAACACACTCCTCTGTTTTTTTCCTAAGGTGCACGAAGAACCCCAGTTGCTGCTTAGTGCCTGCCTGTCCTGTGATGGCTGTCTGTCAGAGGAGGAGAGCCTAAAAGTCTCTCAGCAGAGCCTGGAGGAAGTGCAGCGGGTTCTGGCACTCAATAAGGTACTATGAAACCTAAGAATGTGAAGGACTTGTCGCACTGTGTCGCAGTGTTCTTTCTCTTTAAGCAATACCTTACATTGTCTCAATTGTGTCTCTGTCCTTGTCAGAAGTGTGATGTGTCAAAGCACAAGGTGCTGGTGGCATCATTGTGTCCACAGTCTCTGCCTTTCTTTGCTGTCAAGTTTGGTGTGGACATCACTGAGGCTGCCCACAAACTCTGTGGCTTCCTCAAGAGTTTAGGTGAGCAAGTGTTATTTATATATTGCTGCGTAACTGTCACAACAAATAACATCTTGTAAAATCTTAACAAAGTATTAAAGCAATACTTCAGCCCGCAAATGACCTTTTGTATATCACTTTGTTACCCTGTATCATGTTGAATTCATGAAGTGACTTTTTTTTCTCACATGCCTCAATGGTAAACGATAAATCCAAAAAGCTGAGAAAATTCTTGATGAACTGAAGCCATGGGAGCTGCGTTTGAGAGCTGCAAAACAATATCAAAACATCTGTTAACGCACTCACGCAATTCATGCAGTGTAATCCAGGCCTCATTTATCCAGTTGAATGCTCAGTACTTCCCAAAGGGACAGCCCTTTCTGACAGGAAAGTGAATATGTGAAATCTATCTGAAGTCTCTTCTAAGCCAGACTCTTGACAAAATAGTAATTTTACCTCCCTGAACACATGGGCTGCTGGTCAATCTGTGGTTTGTGTGTGTGTGTTATTATGTGACTTGGGTGAATCTTAACTAAGCTGTTAAAATACCAAAGTCACACAATACCACGAACAAACTGACTGTTTTGGCAGCAGTAGACCAGCAGCTCCTAAGGTTAAATTACTGTCTTTGTCAGTGGAGTCTGGCTTTGAAGAGAGCTACTTTCACTTTCAGTAGAAGTAAAAGTTGCTCGGTAACTTTAACTGTCAGTTCAGTTCCCCGTTAAAAAGAGCTGTCTGTCTGGAAAGTACCAAGCATACCACTGGATTAATGAGACTTGGATTGTGATGCACAAGTTGTGTGAGAGGTCATATAGTCTTGATGTTTTTAAACACGGCCCCTTGTGACTTCAACTCATCAAGAATTTTCTCTGTCACTGGATTCTTTCTTCAGCAGAGGCATGTGAGGGGAAAAAAACGTTTTCTTCATGAATTCAGCGTAATACAGAGTGAGAATTTAATCTAAAATGATTATTTGGGAGATGTAGTATTCCCCTAACACAGTCTTCAAGTGTTCTTTCATGTAGTTATATGAAGTCTTGTTACATTTTTCCCTGTAAAGTGTTGTCTGCATGTCTATTGTGGGATTTATTAAGATCAGATGTAGGATGTCTACTACCTGTTCCTCCACATTTTGTGCCTCATAATGTTATTAGACTTATTCAGCTTCTGTTTATAAGTTGTTTTTTTATTGAAAATTGTAATTTCCACTTTGCTTCTAAAAAAAAGCACTGAACAGTCAGAAATTTAGACGTTTCTTCATGAATGATGTGTTAAAACTTCCACCTACTCAATGGAATCTGTCATAGATGCGCGACATTCTCCCCCACTTCTGTCTCTCCCTGTGCCGCTGTCTCTGTTGTCATCTCTCTGCGTTTTCCCTGCAGGAGTGCAGTATGTGTTCGACACCACCGTAGCAGCAGGCTTCAGCATTTTGGAAAGCCAGAAGGAGTTCATTCAGAGGTTTCGCAGGAGGCACCACGACTCCCATGCCATGCCCATGTTCACCTCCTCCTGTCCAGGTAAAACTCTCTTCCTTCTCACCCCTTATTTTATTTCTCTCTCCACCTGTCAGACTGACTTTCTTGTCTCTCTACCCTGATATTTGCCTCAATTTTCCTCTCGTTTGCCTCATTCTTCTGCTGCTTCTCGGGCTCCTGACTGTTAATATGCATGATGTGTGCTGAACAGGGGGGTTGGCAGAGCTTGTTTTAGAAGTAGAGATAGCAGTGGTGTGCTGGAAAGGAAAGATAGAAAGTTATTTCACCACTCCCTTCACCAGAGATAGGAACAGCAAGAGTTAAAGGGACACAAAAAACGAAAAAGGTTTTTGCTCTTCCCTGTAGTGCTATTATCAGTCTAGTTTGTTTTGATGTGAGTTGCCGGGTGTTAGAGATGTAGAGATGTCTGCTTTCTCTCCAATATAATGGAACTAGATGGCACTTGCATTGTGGTGCACAAAGCGCCAAAAAAATATATATATTTAAAAACTCATGACCCGGTTGCTCAAGATAATTCACAGACATTGTTGTGAGCAGTTTCATATTGGAACTGTTTTCCTTCTACTGAACTACACCCACCAATTGTATCACCACGCTGAACTTAACATGTATCAACTCATAGGTAAGAGACTTGTGCTTGTGACAGCACGAGATGTAAATATTAATTTAATGGCGTCCTCCTTAGCTGGGCTGTAACGTTAGCTAGCCCATTGGAGCTAGGTGAGCTAGCAGTAAATTCATGCTTGCCTCTGTACAATGCTATAGTTGGTTGATGTGATTTGGTAGAAAGAAAAAAGTTCCTACACAAAACTGCTCACAGCAAGGTTCTGTGGATTATCTTGAGTAACTAGGTCATGATTTCTGGAAAGAGACATTGCTGTTGAGTTTTTCAAATGTATTTCTTGGTGTTTTGAGCACCACAAGCCGAGTGCCATCTAGTTCCATCATATTAGATGTTAGTTTAAAAATGAGTACACCACACCCTCTTTTTTTAGGCTTTTATATGCCTTTATTGGACAGGACAGATTAAGTGTGAAAGGGGAAGAGAGAATGGATGACATGCAGCCAAGGGCTGGAATCGAGACCATGGCTGCTGCGTCAAGGACATCGCCTTTGTACATGGGATGCTTGCTCTACCCACTGAGCTACTGGGTGCCCTGCTCCAGCCTCCCAAAGACAGAATATTTGAGCACTTTTGATTAGTTTTGCTTCATAAATGACCCCATGATTTATCAGTTAACAACACGGTTGGCTATTTTCTGTATATGGACCTATCAGTTAATTGTTTCAGTTAAATTATTGTTTGTTGATGGTGATTTTCAGCCTCACTGGTCATCCAGTAATATCAATTCAGGAAGGAATAAAATATTTGTCATGGGTCTGGAATCTTATTGAAAAGTTTAAATTTCACACGATGTGTGTCCACTACGAAGCGCCTAATACTGTATGTCTGTATACATCATTTTTGACTGTGTTATATTTTGGTATGTTTTCTACGATAAATGAAAATGTGATTTTGGATTGCAGAGGTTCATTTTAACAAAGGTTTTGTGTGTGTGTTTATAGGGTGGATCCGCTATTCAGAGCGTGTCCTGGGCAGTTTGGTCACCCCTCATATTTGTACAGCCAGGTCTCCTCAGCAGATCATGGGCTGTCTGGTCAAAGACTACTTCTCTAAACAGCAGGTGAACATGTACTGTCATAGCACATAAATGCATTTAATTCGTTGTGGTACCGTTATTGGCAACACCAACAGTTCTATCGGCAATACCAGTTTCCACTTGGCTATAGTGGTGTTGATACACTAGTTAAAGCTGAACACTCCCAGTGGAATATTCATAACACACAATACCCAATACAATGGCATGATTGTATAATTTTGAGGGTAATCTGGTAATGGATATTCTGTTATTCAGATCTGTAGTAAAAAGAAAAAGGCACTCTGAGTCAGTAGAAATTGGTATGTAAAATGCTTTATACATCAGTTTCTGCACAAAAAAAGAACCTGCTTCATTATTATGTGTTTCCTTCTCGTTTCTCTCTCCATGCAGAAGCTGAGTCCAGAGAAAGTCTACCACATGTTGGTGGCCCCCTGCTTTGATAAGAAACTGGAGGCTGTCAGAGAGGAGTTTTACAACAGCCTGCTGGAGACCAGAGACGTGGACTGTGTCCTCACCTCAGGTTCCATTCTCTTTATCTTACACACTGCTGCCCTGGGCTTAATACTATTGGAAATGTTTAGAGTTTGTTTTGATCCATAAATCGTATTAAATACAGCTTTGATAATCTAGAGTTTGGTGTCTCTGTGACCCCAGTAGTTATTTTCCTCACATAGTCGTGTATTTGAACGGTGTATGGAAGACCCATCCTTAAATATTACACATACATGCCCTAATTAGCTTAATATAAATACACACACTACACTACAGTACACACTATACACATCAGCAGGCCAAGACGATGCACGCTTCCTTTCATTTTGTCCTGCTGAGACCCATCTGCTTTGTTACGATGCATTTGAGACAGACAGCAGCTCACATCACAGTGTACCTCTACGTCAGCATTTGTGATCAGGTTTTGATTCCTGCTAAACAAAGTCTGCAATTACCTAATTGGTTGCAGGCATTAAAACCTTAAGCAACTACTTTTATTGGATAATTGAACAGAAGAGATCAGCATCACACTACGTGAGGATCACAACTCCTGCCCATCATGCACCAACAGTCTTAGTAGTTGACAATAACAACTACATACAGTAACAGTGGTTTGTGATGTTTCAGTGGAGATCTTTCACCTGATGGAGCAGAGGAAGGTGTCAGCAGAAAATCTGGACTCTGTTCCACTGGACCATGTGTGAGTATTTGGACAAGATTTTATCCTATCAGTCATCTTTGATGAGAAAAGACTAAACACATTGAAGCTCAAGCTGCTATGATGGAGTTGGCAAGTCTGGATAAGTAACAGAAAACACATTTCTAAGTAACATATATTATTATCAGTAGTAGCAGTAGTAATTTAGTAGTAGAAATAGCACATCTTTTGCTAACTTCTGTTTATTTTTTTATGTCAATACCCACACACTAATAGCTGTTTAATAAATTTCAATACAGTTGTCATGGCACTTATCTAATCACAGGCTAATTGTTATTGTAAAAGGGGACTCATATCCAGCCATACAGGAGCAGTTTTGATTCATAGTCTTGTCATCCTTGGTCTCTAATTCTCCTTTAATTATTTAGACCTTGGAAGCCTCAAAAAATGCTTGTTCATAAAAGTTAACATGGTAAATATATCCTTCCATCACATAATGTAGTCCTTGATGCCCAGAAACTATTTCATAAATAATGCGGGACATGGCTAAGCAGAATTAGCATCAGCCTGTTTCTTTTTACCTAGCGTGTCCAACTTAGCAACAGTAACTAAGGGGGGTGGGACCCAGGATCTGTCAATTGCATGTCTTCACTGAGGTCATTCTGGGAGCTGTTGTCAGAGCAGCCTGTATTATCACTTGCAGGCTGGGAGAGGCTGGAGACGCGGCTCTGGTGAGGCACGAGGGCCGAGGTTCTGAAGGTTTTCTGGAACACATCTTCAAACATGCCGCCAAAGAACTCTTTGGTCTGGACGTCCATGAGATCACATACAAGACCCTCAGGTGAGAGACACTGTGACCCCGTGCGTTATTCTGTCTAGCCTCCATGGAAGTCCAGTCATCCATGCCACACTTTTGTAGAGCAACGTCAATTTGGACATGAAATACAATTTCTTTGTCTGAAAACTCTCCTCCTGTGTCACATATTGCTTTTGTAGGAACCGGGACTTCCAGGAAGTGACTCTGGAGCGAGACGGGGAAACTCTGCTGCAGTTTGCCGCCATCTACGGTTTCAGAAACATCCAGACTCTCGTTCACCGAATGAGAAAGGGACGTGTGCCTTACCAGCTGGTGGAGGTGCTGTCCTGCCCAGGAGGTAACACCAAACATTATTTTTCGAGAAACATTGCTTGAAATAGTGTCTTTCACTTTGGATCTGTCAGTGTTAGCCCATGTTGTGTTTCATATATGGCAGGGTGCTTGAGCGGCCGAGGTCAGGCAGAGAGCGACACAGTAGGCCGGGTGGATAAAGTCCTCGTCCAGCAGATGGAGGAGGCCTACAGCAGCCTGCCCATCCGCCTCCCAGAGTTTAGCTCCACCCTGCACACCCTCTATCAAGACTGGCTGCAGGGCCAGGACTCCCCACAGGCCAGCGCACTCCTGCACACCCAGTACAGAAGTCAGAGTCAGACCCACACACAGCCCCCACACATGCAGTGGTGAGGTCAGAGGGCTGTATTTACTTTATGGAAGTTGAACATGGGCTTCCTCTGGTTCACTCTGATTCTGCTTGGACCATCTCATCATTCATGCTGTCACCATGAAGGACAAGCCAAGGACCATGCTGCACTTGGGACCATGAAGCGTCAGTAGCAGTTCTTCCATTAGGCCACAGGGGGGGGTGATGTCTGTATTTAAAATATGTGGCTCTCCTGTGCCAGACCTGACCCTCAGGAGAAATAAGGGTCCAGAGTCCAGACAAACACACACGTCTGCATTTTATGCAGACTGAAGCAGTGATGTCACAAAGCTGCAGATAATGGTTACCAAACAGTAAGGTTCAAAACCTCCTGATCTGCAGCTGTACTGAGAAGTGTAAATCTGTAGCACCTATTTATGTCATTTATAGAGCAATAACTGGGACTCATAAACTGAACCTGTGGATGTTTGAATGTTCATATGAAGAGCTTCATGTATTCCAAATGGAAACTGTCCAGTATGTTGTTTCATGTTCAGGTTGCGTCCACTGTTCCTTGCTGAAAGACAAGACGGTGTGTTCTCAAACACATTGATAACTATGCAACAGTGTGATTGTCTCATTTCAGCAGAGTGAGGCTGCTGTGGGAAAGGCATTTTACTAACGCTTAACCTGACCAGCGAGTGTTCGCTCATGTGTATCTAGCAACTCAGTGTTTGGGTTATCCGTCCCAGTGAAGAATCAGTCATTATTTTTTTAATGGTACACAGTAATTACTAATTTGTTTTATCGCTTTGTTCCCATTCCACAAACTAGTATTTTTAAGTTATATGTTTTTTTGTTTTACAAGATCAAACATCCATCTAAGGCACTAAAATATTCTGACAAAATAAAGTGTGTCTCATTTCACTGTCTCTGTGGGTGATGTCATGGTTCACTGAAAAGCCTCTGCCTCCTATAGAGATAAACTTTTTGGATTTCTGCTGCTGGTAATCCACATTACAGACTATTTATATGTTAGTGTTCTAATGAAAACCTCTGAAACAAAGTTGTGTGGATTATCTGTAGCACTGATTTCCAACTGCTCAGCTACAGGGTCCAAATTCCTCCTTAGTCATTAGTTCAAGGTCCACACAGTTGAACACATTCAGTATCGTCCTTTCCTTCAGCCATGATATCGAGCAAATTTGCTTTTCTGTCAAGTATCTGTCTGGTAGTCACTCACTTTTCGGCAGGAAATGGCATTTCAAAATTAAGGCTCTGTGCCCGAAATTCAGTCTATGTTTATTTCTTACATAATTGACATGTTAGTGAGTCACTTGCGGTCCAATCAAAATGGACCCTAAATTGGTGCTTACAAAATCACCAGAATGCAGGAAATAAAGTATTTGATGCTCAAATTTAAGGCAGTGCCCCCCAAACCCCCTGTTTCATGTGTCCCTTGCTCCCAGTGTTGACAATAATCCTACACCCCTGCCAGTGTCTGAAATATAAGCATTTGCTTTTCTCTGTTTTTTCTGTTCTTGGTAATTTAATATCTTCAGATTCTGGAATGTTGGTCAGACAAAACAAGCAACCTGGGGTCCACACAAAGTATTAAAAATGAAAATTTGAAAGAATAGATTAACATTTTGGAAAATGTGCTCCCTCGCTTTCCTGCAGAGGGTGTGATGAGAACAGAGCTAGAGCCAAGAGTCAATTAGATGAGCTCAGTTTGGCACGAAAACTTCAATTCAAAACACCTTCTCACTAACAAGCTGTATCATGTTTGTTTAATTCAGAGAGTTACTTCCTGATAGTTTGGTGAACAGTAGCAGGCCACGGTGATTTCCTGACTCCTTGAGGTTTGCAGGCCGTAAGCAAAGCCTTAATGAAGTCATTATTTTCTGCATTACTGGGTTAATTAAAACAAAAAGTAACATCTATGTAAGATTAATCAGTTTTTGTTTCAGTAACATTTAAAAGAAAAATATACTTATGATTCACCGTATATTGGTGGGTAGCATGTACCAGGCAGAAGAAGCTCTATAGAGGCCAGTTGACATTGTACAGTAGTTTATAGACACCACACAACCGGACGACCAGTGCTGACTTGACGTGTGTGATATCTGTGACACCTGCACAAAGGTGTGACAGCTGTGACACAAAAGAGCTGTGACGCGTAATTCCAAATGATATTTGACATGAATTACAGGAGTCTAGACTTTAATGAAGCCTCCACAGTTAGACATGACATCATGGCATGTATTCAGGTTTCTCTACAGATAGGGAGCATAGAAACTAAAAGATGCTTCACCTTGCCTGGTTTAGCAGAAGCAAAAAATAAAAAAAATAATAAAAAAAAAAAAAACAGCACAGAAACAATGTGATCAATCTCATATGTTAACCTGCTCTTCTGGTTTTAATCAACCCAAACATAAACCTGGACGGCTTCAGCTCCAAACAATTGGATTAATTTTAGCTACTACTACTGCACATAAATCCATTCAGTAACAGTATTGAGCCCAAAACTTATGTAGATTCTCTCTCAGCTCTACTTAAAAATAGTCATTTCTTCTTCACTGGATTGCCTGCTGCAGACCTGTCACCTTAACTGCCCCCTCGTCAGAGCAGAAGAGGGTGCTGACATGTCAATAGTGGAAAACACCGACCAATGCAACTACCAACTGTCACTGGAGAAATAACAGACTGGTTTTACAGACACTGCAGAACCAGTAAGACTGCTTAGGTTTCAAACATCCTATTTTCTATGTATACATACTCATGTGTGACCTTTAACCTCATTTGGAGCAACACCTCTCTTTCCTTCCTATCACCTGCAGCTTCTCCCACCCCTCCCTCTTATTCTCTCGCCTTCCATGCCCAATCATTTCATCTCTGTAGGCTCATACACAGACATTGTCTTAGCGGCACCAGTCAGATTCCAACAGGTGTAGTGTGTGGGGTGAGCAATTCACTTTTACCTGTGCTGTCTTGTCTTAAGGGAATCACTCCCTGATGCTTTGGCGAGAAAGAAGCACTCTTTATGGTAAGTACCTATCTTTCTGTGTTTAAAGTGTGCATAAAGGTATTTGATTTTCAGCACTTTAAGCAGTTAATGATTCACTCAGAAGCTTCATGGTTTTTCAGTCATGGTGTAACTGATTTTGAGTTTTTTATTCTGAGTTTGCCGCAGTTAGTCTCTTGTGGTGGAGGATGTATTCATACGTTTTCTGAAAGTAAAAGTGACGAAAAACTTGTCATTCAAAATTTTCTTTAATTTAAGGTACATAAGTGAAATATCAATATTAGATATTTAATGACTGGATTTTTTTCAACTGTTTGTCTGTTACTTCTAATTATCTAAAACGGTTTTTACTCGCTACTTTTTGCTTTCCATTACAACAATTGCTTTTCGTCATTTTCATCATCATTTCATCATTTTTCCTAACTAAACCGTATATGCATCACCTCTCTGTTTACATAACTGATTTTTATGCACTCTCAATAACAGCTTGTGGCTTTATAACAGCTAACTGAGGTTTGTTGGAGGTGTGTGACAACAAATTTAAAATCAGCATCATTTATAATTTATAATTCCACGTAGGTTTTAATTGTAATTTTTGTCACCATCTAAAGTTCTTCCTGGAATACAATTACCCCTGCTTCACGCACATGCACAGATAGACCTGACTAGATAAGTGCCATTTTTGCAAGACACTTTTTTTATATATTTCTTTTCTTTTATTATATATTTTAGTCTTTTTTTAAGTGGCCCATGTAGTATTAATTATTATTTTTTATTATTATTATTAAGTATTGCCTGACAACTGCATCAACGTCAAAGGGTAAAGGTGACCCCGCGCTAAGGCCAGGGAGGGGCATTAAAAGGTCTATGGTTGACCCTTAAATGGGATCAAGCACAACTTTTTACTTACTGATTTAAATCACTAACAGTTAAAGTTCTAGGTATTTACATGAATAAATAAATATAATTTTATAATTAAAACACATTTGAACATGCCATGTGATACTCCCCTGCCCGCAGGTACTGTGAAATGGTGTAGTCCATCAGATAGAGGGGTCAGGCCCACAATGCGTCCTCAAAACTGAATGAAATAAATGAAGAAAAAAAATGTTTTCTCCTGATTTGATCTTAATCAATCAGTGTTTGCCTTTTTACATTTGGAGTGCACACTGGCCCCTTCAAAATGTTTGTGCATGGCATTGCACTGCTTAAAAATCACAAGTATAATCCATAACAATAGTTTTCAAATGTTTTTGTGTGTAAACTCTTAATCTGAATATGTGTGATTAACTTTAGCTGTCAGATGAGTGCGTAGAAGTAAAGTACAACTTTGGGGCAAATGTGGTGGGAGAAGTCCAAAGTTGGACACGAAGGCTGGAATAAGGCAGTCTGTATTCTGGAAAACCAGGTTCCCATGAGAAATCTGACAGTCCGATGTGTGCAGTTTCTATGTTGTCACAGTTGACTGGGAATACCTCTTTCAGCTGCTTAGTTTCGAATAGCAATCTGACAATCTGTTGTTATCTGTTAAGTGTGGAATCTGGTTTCAGGACCAGCACGTAGTATGATAGTTGAAACTGCTTCTGTGTAACTGCTCATTACTATACTTAAAGAAAAACTTTATCAGCAAATGACCATTTGTGTATCACATAGTCGCCTTGTGTTAAATAAATCAGTGAAAAAAACATTGTTTTTCTCACTTGCCTTCATAGTGAGCCAAGAGTCCAGGAATGGAGAATACTGCAGTTATGGGGAGCACATCAAACAACAGCACAGCTGTATCAACACAATGATGAACAAAATGAGCCATAAAATATTACAAGAAATTAGTACAAAAGAATAAATTCAAAACAAGACAATTAGTTAAAAAAGTGAAAGAAAGTTAAAAGGAAGAAAGGAAAACAAAGGAAATGACCCAGAAAAGTGCTTAAAAATTTAAATAATTCTGTAACACAATTTTAAATATGTAATAATAATGATTAGAGGTATAGTTTTTCCCTAGATTATTTCTCTTTTTTTTCTTCTTTTTTTCATAATTTTCTGAACATCTAATTTTTTGTAGTTTTTGGGACATTTTTACCAAGTTGCTCATTGCATTTTTCCTACGTTTTTAAAAGGAACCAATTAGCTCAGGGTTCAAAGGTTTATATACTTGTGAAAGGCATAGTAAGCAGCACAAGAAAAATGATGTCACTCCAGGTTAAAAAGGGTTAAACTGGTTGTCTTCATGTGTATCCAACAGGTCCTTCTTTGTCTTTATCAATAACTCATTTTTTCCTCAGCCCCATCTCCTGTGGTGAATGCCCAGGGTTCCATTCGTGGTCCAATCCTCTTCTCCATTTATTTACTTCCGTTAGGTCACATTATTCAAAAAGGTAACATATCTTTTCGCTGTTATGCAGATGACATGCAGATCTACCTCCCCTTAGTGCCAAAGAACATCAATGAAGTCATTTACCTCAAAACTGTCCTCATGACATTAAATCCTGGATGGTTGCAAATTTTCTCCAGCTCAATGAGTAAAACTGTTTTAACTTTTTTTTTGGACCAACATTATTTCTCCTCATCTTGGCCCACTGGCCGCCTTGGTTAAATCTTATGTTAAAAATCTTGGAGTCATATTTGATTCTGAACTGAAGTTTAACAAACAAACCAATCAAGTAGTAAAATTAAGTTTCATGCAGCTGCGCACCACTCTCGAAACTCCAAAATTAATTCTTTGTACTTCTGACCTGGACAAAGTCATACACGCCTTCATATCCTCCCACCTTGGCTATTGCAACTCATCGTGACTTATTATATTTTGGTTTATCCCGTCTTAAATTAATAGAGTTGTCTTAAAACACACTTTTACTCACTAGCCTTTGATTGTACATAATGTGATTGTCTTTGTTGCTGTTACTGTCCCAATGTGATGGCTATAAAAACAAGGATACAGTGTATTTATTGCTATAATAATTCAAATTTCCGTGTTTCTCTTCTTTTTTTTGTTGTTGTTTTTCTCTGTGTGTGCTGTAAGAGCACTTTGGATCAACTCTGTGTTTAAAGTGCTTTATAAATACAGTTGATTTGACGCATGCCTGGGCACGCTGATGTGTTTGATCTTTGCTACTCATGGGTGGAAGTGTTTTTATAGACCGTTTCAAACTTGATGACATAAACATTCTGGGTTCTTGTTTTATTTCCTGTTGGGACGGTTTGCAGTGTATGTGAATGACAGTAGCTGACACCATGAAGGCATGTGAGAAAAATGTTTTCTTTATGAATTAAATGTAACACAGGGTGAGTAATTGATATATAAATGATCATTTAGCGGGTATAATATTCTTTCAAAGTAGCATTAATTAGTGGATACTCTTAACCACCACTACAGATTTGGACTTCTTGAGAAAAAAAAAGTCAAAGGCAGAACAGTACAGGAGCCCTCTGGTTTTAATATCTGCTTTTCTTTCTTCCAGATTCTGAAGACACCAAACCTTCCATGATGTCCTGCCTATGGCTGTGTTTGAGTCTCTGTGCTGCTACTTTTCTACAAAGCAGTGTCTGGTCACATGAAGGTATCTTATCAGCTTGTATCAGAAATAAATGCACCATGTATTATGAAGTGAAATCATACCATGCATTTCTCTTTTTTCCCCTCATTCAATTGTGTCAGTGATGTGCAACAAGACAGTGAACGTTGTAGCTGCACAAACAGTGATACTGAACTGCACTATAGACACCAAGAACTGCACAGGCGTACGCTATTACTGGAATAACACACAAGGTTACATACAGTGTAGCAATAGCTTGAAATACAGATGTGAATGGGATAATCTGACTTATGTGTCACTGACCATCACAAATGTCACGGAAGAGGAAAACTACACCATTCAAATACAGACAGACTGTGGTGTGACTAAACCATCCACTATGAAAGTGCAAGTCAAGTCCTCCAGCATAACCGATGAAGGTGAGAAGCTTCTTGTGTCTTTGGGTCATCATTATTATCTATGTCTATAAATTGAGTGTCTTGTTCAGACACACAGAACGAGTTGGAATCAGTCCACATGTTAAGATAAGTGTATTTTGTCTTGCCAGATGAAACCAAAATCATGCCAATACTCCTTCCTATACTGGGTATTGTCATTGCCCTCGCCCTCATCGCTTTGGGCGTTTTGTATTTGACAAGGAAAAGACTCCAGAAGACGACACTGACAAATGACACTGGGCAGAGGAATGGAGACCCGCTGATTGCATGACAAATTAGAATAAGTGCTTCAACATATGTGTGTATGTGTATGGTGGTGGGGGTGGAGAGGAGGGTTACATTTTTTTTTCTTCCAGAATTCTTTGAGGTCTTTGTACAGATCGATCCATGTAAATACAATGCTTTGATTTTAATAAGGGGGCACGTGTAGTTGTACTCCAACAGACCTGTAAACAGACTCTGTTGTGTAAAATCAGTTCTCCTTTGATTTTAGGAAAATTACTTCTGATGATGTCATGTTATTATAAAAGATTCTGTTGAGTTGCATTACGGGAAATGTCGGCTCAGTATTTTTGGAGTTTGACCCAAAGTAGGGATTAAAGTCAACCTGATCTACTATACATGCATTAAATTAACGTGGTGGCACTACAGAAACAATGCCAATGAAAAGTCATTACAAACCTCTGTTTTGGTGGACACACTAATTCTGTAGTGCAAGGCCTGCGACAAGCTGTGGTTAATGTTACAGCCCAGGGTCAGACTAGTGGATGACAAATGAAACACTAATTAAAGGAGCATTGTTCCTGTCCTGTGTGAAACTAAAAAGTCAGTATTGACTTCTCTGCCTTTACTTACTTACATCCTTTATGTAGTTACATCACGCTACATGATGCACTTATATCACTTTACAAGGTACTTACGTCCCATCAGTAACAAATACAGTTCAGTCAGGAGAGACTCAGTTTGAGAAAAAATAATATTTATTTACTTGTGCTCACAAGTATGAGAAATGTGAAAAGTCTTTGGCAATTAGACCCCTTTGTGATGTCATTTATTCCAGGAGGGTGGTAAAGAGTAGTTTAGGGATCCCCCCTCATGGAGTCTTGACACTGGTGGTGATGATGATGATGATGAGATGAGATGAGATGAGATGAGATGAGATGAGGAGGTAGCTGAGGATCTGGATGTGAAGAGTCGTTGGATTTTGATGAGCTTGTCCTAGGCTCTGGATGAGGTGACTGGAGGTGAATGGGGTGGGGGAGGGCATGGCGATAAAAGCTGACAGGAGCAGGGAGGAGAACAGATTTAAAGTTTGGCAGCAGGAACATCAATGGCTGAAGGAGATCGTGGCAAAGTTTGATTGGCTTACCAGGAAAGGAAACGCCCATAGTTAGCTGATTGGTGAGAGTGGGATGGAGAAAGAATTGTGAATGGATATTGCATAAAGTCTTCCAGATTGAGTTTAGGCTGAGCCTAATATAAGTCAATCAAAAATGTCTTGTTTTTTTCCCTTAGCCTAACCAAGTTTTGCTGCCCATAGACTAAATGGTTTCTGTATCCTGGGGTAGAGTCACTTGACAGGCGCTGGGGGAGGGACATTAAGTGGGTCCACTCTATACCTGTTGTTGCTTCAGGGGAATTTTGTCTTTAGGATATGTTGCCCAGATAACCAGTTATGTTTTGAAGCCTATTCTCTACAGATAGTCAATAAATTAAAAGTGTGAAACACTTATTACTATTTATTTTTCTTCTAATTGTATAGCCACCTGATCGTTCAGATTCAGGATTGATAACAGCAGCAATACAATTAGAATAATAGCTCTTGTGAGAGGCAGAGGAGGGAGCAAAGCAGAGCAAATTAGAGAAAATGTTTAGGTTGAATATATAGAAGTACTTAAAATGTTTTTGTAAAGATGTAGTGGTTTCACTGTACGTATTGTATGTGTCTGTTTGCAATAATACCTACTGTAATGTGATGCGCATTAGTAAATGAGAGAAAGGAAGGAACAACCTCTTTATTCCTCTCTAAAACAGGAATGAGAGTAATTGTGAGAGTAAATGGTTATGATTGTGGGAGGGTAGCTGGAGTTTCTCTTATTTGTTGTTATTTGAGTTTTATGTCTCTGTAGACTATGTGTTTGATGTTATGTGTGACAGGTTTTTGTCGATAAATAATACCAGAAAAGAACTCAAGTGCAGTAGATTCCTATCGGAGATTAGTTATAAATAATATCTATGTCTAATAGTAATATAGTAAGCAATGAGATAGGCATTGCGAGTTACAATTGTAGCAGACTTGCTGTTTGCAAAAAAAAGTATAGCACATCTCTTTTTCATACAGACTTAGGAGATTTTAACACTGCCTTAGATGGAATTTTGGACCCAAAAGGAAATTCTGTTACAAACACCCACACAAAAATCTGTAATCTCATGGACTTCTTAGATTTAGTTGATACCTGACGTTTCTGGACTCCAAAGGATATTATACATATAACCAAGGTTAGTTATATAGATAAGGAAAGTTTATTGAAGCTGAGGTGTAGTGAGACCAGAGAGATATGTGGCCTTACTTTAAGCAGTAAATGGTCTCTGTTCTTGTCTGTATATAAAGATTGTCTTTTTTTTAACTTATTATGTTGTTATGCCAATATGAAATTTCTATTTTATGACTATCCCTGTGTTGTGTGAGGTGCATTGTTTATCTTTTGTTGTGTTTTGTTTTCTGTTTTTGTGATGATGAACTTTATTTGTGTATATATAGGTTGTGTTGTATGTAATCGCCACCAGTGTACACTGAACTCCATTTCTAAATGCAAAAAAGGTGAAAAAAAATAAAGAAAAGAAAATTCTGAATAATCAACATTACAATTGAGAAACAAAAACAGAAAGAAAGAAAAAATGTCCCCACTAGGGGGGGTGGTGGTTGGCTTGAAAAAAAGAGAAAAAAAAACAGGAATGAGATATTTTATTTAGAAATGTTTATAGGCTGTTGTTTATTCAAACATGTATAAACTGTATGTAAATAACTATTGTTCAGTTTTTTCACATTTTTAAAACTTTGTATGCAAAACATGAAAAAAGTAGGTAAATAGGTAAATAACATTATAAAATGTTTTAAAAGTTGGCACATGATATATTAAATGAAGGGGGGAATGTTCAGTTTATACCCTAAATGGGCAATGTATCTCAGGAGAAACAATGTGTAATTTGGAAAATAAAAGTCATGTTTTTATATAAAAAAAATGTAATTGTATTATTTTAGCCTAGATACATTAGGAAATAGCAATTAATTAATCCAAAATGTGCCTGCTGGTTTAAGGGTTAAAAGAAAAAAAGATGAGTGCAGCATCTGTGATATCAGCCACTGGTTTGTGGACATCTGGAAGCCTTGAGTTTGGCATTTTGGCCATCAAGTGACCATTTTTTGACAATAAGGTGGAGATAACCCAAACGCTATAGCTGCTAGCTTGGTTAGCATGGTGCATTTACAGCTCTCGTTAAGAGTGATAATGCTAATGCTAATAATTTTCCTAATGAAAAACAGGCTTAAAACCATTAAAACAAGATTTACTTAGCAGAAAACTGAACATTTGATTCCTTAGAGGGTCTTTTGGTGCAATCAAAGGTGAGCAAGACTTTTTTTGGGAACCAAAATGTTACAATTAACTCTGCTGCTGCAGATGGAGGAGGCCTACAGCAGCCTGCCCATCCGCCTCCCAGAGTTTAGCTCCACCCTGCACACCCTCTATCAAGACTGGCTGCAGGGCCAGGACTCCCCACAGGCCAGCGCACTCCTGCACACCCAGTATAGAAGTCAGAGTCAGACCCACACACAGCCCCACACATGCAGTGGTGAGGTCAGAGGGCTGTATTTTTTACTGGAAGTTGAACATGGGCTTCCTCTGGTTCACTCTGATTCTGCTTGGACCATCTCATCATTCATGCTGTCACCATGAAGGACAAGCCAAGGACCATGCTGCACTTGGGACCATGAAGTGTCAGTAGGTGCAGTTCTTCCATTAGGCCACAGGGGGGGTGATGTCTGTATTTAAATATGTGGCTCTCCTGTGCCAGACCTGACCCTCAGGAGAAATAAGGGTCCAGAGTCCAGACAAACACACACGTCTGCATTTTATGCAGACTGAAGCAGTGATGTCACAAAGCTGCAGATAATGGTTACCAAACAATAAGGTTCAAAACCTCCTGATCTGCAGCTGTACTGAGAAGTGTGTAAATCTGTAGCACCTATTTATGTCATTTTATAGAGCAATAACTGGGACTCATAAACTGAACCTGTGGATGTTGAATGTTCATATGAAGAGCTTCATGTATTCCAAATGGAAACTGTCCAGTATGTTGTTTCATGTTCAGGTTGCGTCCACTGTTCCTTGCTGAAAGACAAGACGGTGTGTTCTCAAACACATTGATAACTATGCAACAGTGTGATTGTCTCATTTCAGAGTGAGGCTGCTGTGGGAAAGGCATTTTACTAACGCTTAACCTGACTAGCGAGTGTTCGCTCATGTGTATCTAGCAACTCAGTGTTTGGGTTATCCGTCCCAGTGAAGAATCAGTCATTATTTTTTTAATGGTACACAGTAATTACTAATTTGTTTTATCTTTGTTCCCATTCCACAAACTAGTATTTTTAAGTTATATGTTTTTTTGTTTTACAAGATCAAACATCCATCTAAGGCACTAAAATATTCTGACAAAATAAAGTGTGTCTCATTTCACTGTCTCTGTGGGTGATGTCATGGTTCACTGAAAAGCCTCTGCCTCCTATAGAGATAAACTTTTTGGATTTCTGCTGCTGGTAATCCACATTACAGACTATTTTATATGTTAGTGTTCTAATGAAAACCTCTGAAACAAAGTTGTGTGGATTATCTGTAGCACTGATTTCCAACTGGCTCAGCTACAGGGTCCAAATTCCTCCTTAGTCATTAGTTCAAGGTCCACACAGTTGAACACATTCAGTATCGTCCTTTCCTTCAGCCATGATATCGAGCAAATTTGCTTTTTCTGTCAAGTATCTGTCTGGTAGTCACTCACTTTTCGGCAGGAAATGGCATTTCAAAATTAAGGCTCTGTGCCCGAAATTCAGTCTATGTTATTTCTTACATAATTGACATGTTAGTGAGTCACTTGCGGTCCAATCAAAATGGACCCTAAATTGGTGCTTACAAAATCACCAGAATGCAGGAAATAAAGTATTTGATGCTCAAATTTAAGGCAGTGCCCCCCCAAACCCCCTGTTTCATGTGTCCCTTGCTCCCAGTGTTGACAATAATCCTACACCCCTGCCAGTGTCTGAAATATAAGCATTTGCTGCTTTTCTCTGTTTTTTCTGTTCTTGGTAATTTAATATCTTCAGATTCCGGAATGTTGGTCAGACAAAACAAGCAACCTGGGGTCCACACAAAGTATTAAAAATGAAAATTTGAAAGAATAGATTAACATTTTGGAAAATGTGCTCCCTCGCTTTCCTGCAGAGGGTGTGATGAGAACAGAGCTAGAGCCAAGAGTCAATTAGATGAGCTCAGTTTGGCACGAAAACTTCAATTCAAAACACCTTCTCACTAACAAGCTGTATCATGTTTGTTTAATTCAGAGAGTTACTTCCTGATAGTTTGGTGAACAGTAGCAGGCCACGGTGATTTCCTGACTCCTTGAGGTTTGCAGGCCGTAAGCAAAGCCTTAATGAAGTCATTATTTTCTGCATTACTGGTTAATTAAAAAAAAAGTAACATCTATGTAAGATTAATCAGTTTTTGTTTCAGTAACATTTTAAAAGAAAAATATACTTATGATTCACCGTATATTGGTGGGTAGCATGTACCAGGCAGAAGAAGCTCTATAGAGGCCAGTTGACATTGTACAGTTAGTTTATAGACACCACAACCGGACGACCAGTGCTGACTTGACGTGTGTGATATCTGTGACACCTGCACAAAGGTGTGACAGCTGTGACACAAAAGAGCTGTGACGCGTAATTCCAAATGATATTTGACATGAATTACAGGAGTCTAGACTTAATGAAGCCTCCACAGTTAGACATGACATCATGGCATGTATTCAGGAAGTTTCTCTACAGATAGGGAGCATAGAAACTAAAAGATGCTTCACCTTGCCTGGTTTAGCAGAAGCAAAAAAAAAAAAATAATAAAAAAAAAAAACAGCACAGAAACAATGTGATCAATCTCATATGTTAACCTGCTCTTCTGGTTTTAATCAACCCAAACATAAACCTGGACGGCTTCAGCTCCAAAAAACAATTGGATTTAATTTTAGCTACTACTACTGCACATAAATCCATTCAGTAACAGTATTGAGCCCAAAACTTATGTAGATTCTCTCTCAGCTCTACTTAAAAATAGTCATTTCTTCTTCACTGGATTGCCTGCTGCAGACCTGTCACCTTAACTGCCCCCTCGTCAGAGCAGAAGAGGGTGCTGACATGTCAATAGTGGAAAACACCGACCAATGCAACTACCAACTGTCACTGGAGAAATAACAGACTGGTTTTACAGACACTGCAGAACCAGTAAGACTGCTTAGGTTTCAAACATCCTATTTTCTATGTATATACATACTCATGTGTGACCTTTAACCTCATTTGGAGCAACACCTCTCTTTCCTTCCTATCACCTGCAGCTTCTCCCACCCCTCCCTCTTATTCTCTCGCCTTCCATGCCCAATCATTTCATCTCTGTAGGCTCATACACAGACATTGTCTTAGCGGCACCAGTCAGATTCCAACAGGTGTAGTGTGTGGGTGGAGAGCAATTCACTTTTACCTGTGCTGTCTTGTCTTTAAGGGAATCACTCCCTGATGCTTTGGCGAGAAAGAAGCACTCTTTATGGTAAGTACCTATCTTTCTGTGTTTAAAGTGTGCATAAAGGTATTTGATTTTCAGCACTTTAAGCAGTTAATGATTCACTCAGAAGCTTCATGGTTTTTCAGTCATGGTGTAACTGATTTTGAGTTTTTATTCTGAGTTTGCCGCAGTTAGTCTCTTGTGGTGGAGGATGTATTCATACGTTTTCTGAAAGTAAAAGTGACGAAAAACTTGTCATTCAAAATTTTCTTTAATTTAAGGTACATAAGTGAAATATCAATATTAGATATTTAATGACTGGATTTTTTTCAACTGTTTGTCTGTTACTTCTAATTATCTAAAACGGTTTACTCGCTACTTTTTGCTTTCCATTACAACAATTGCTTTTCGTCATTTTCATCATCATTTCATCATTTTTCCTAACTAAACCGTATATGCATCACCTCTCTGTTTACATAACTGATTTTTATGCACTCTCAATAACAGCTTGTGGCTTTATAACAGCTAACTGAGGTTTGTTGGAGGTGTGTGACAACAAATTTAAAATCAGCATCATTTATAATTTATAATTCCACGTAGGTTTTAATTGTAATTTTTGTCACCATCTAAAGTTCTTCCTGGAATACAATTACCCCTGCTTCACGCACATGCACAGATAGACCTCTGACTAGATAAGTGCCATTTTTGCAAGACACTTTTTTTATATATTTCTTTTCTTTTATTATATATTTTAGTCTTTTTTTAAGTGGCCCATGTAGTATTAATTATTATTTTTTATTATTATTTATTAAGTATTGCCTGACAACTGCATCAACGTCAAAGGGTAAAGGTGACCCCGCGCTAAGGCCAGGGAGGGGCATTAAAAGGTCTATGGTTGACCCTTAAATGGGATCAAGCACAACTTTTTACTTACTGATTTAAATCACTAACAGTTAAAGTTCTAGGTATTTACATGAATAAATAAATATAATTTTATAATTAAAACACATTTGAACATGCCATGTGATACTCCCCTGCCCGCAGGTACTGTGAAATGGTGTAGTCCATCAGATAGAGGGGGTCAGGCCCACAATGCGTCCTCAAAACTGAATGAATAAATGAAGAAAAAAAAATGTTTTCTCCTGATTTGATCTTAATCAATCAGTGTTTGCCTTTTTACATTTGGAGTGCACACTGGCCCCTTCAAAATGTTTGTGCATGGCATTGCACTGCTTAAAAATCACAAGTATAATCCATAACAATAGTTTTCAAATGTTTTGGTGTGTAAACTCTTAATCTGAATATATGTGTGATTAACTTTAGCTGTCAGATGAGTGCGTAGAAGTAAAGTACAACTTTGTGGGGCAAATGTGGTGGGACAGAAGTCCAAAGTTGGACACGAAGGCTGGAATAAGGCAGTCTGTATTCTGGAAAACCAGGTTCCCATGAGAAATCTGACAGTCCGATGTGTGCAGTTTCTATGTTGTCACAGTTGACTGGGAATACCTCTTTCAGCTGCTTTAGTTTCGAATAGCAATCTGACAATCTGTTGTTATCTGTTAAGTGTGGAATCTGGTTTCAGGACCAGCACGTAGTATGATAGTTGAAACTGCTTCTGTGTAACTGCTCATTACTATACTTAAAGAAAAACTTTATCAGCAAAATGACCATTTGTGTATCACATAGTCGCCTTGTGTTAAATAAATCAGTGAAAAAAACATTGTTTTTCTCACTTGCCTTCATAGTGAGCCAAGAGTCCAGGAATGGAGAATACTGCAGTTATGGGGAGCACATCAAACAACAGCACAGCTGTATCAACACAATGATGAACAAAATGAGCCATAAAATATTACAAGAAATTAGTACAAAAGAATAAATTCAAAACAAGACAATTAGTTAAAAAAGTGAAAGAAAGTTAAAAGGAAGAAAGGAAAACAAAGGAAATGACCCAGAAAAGTGCTTAAAAATTTAAATAATTCTGTAACACAATTTTAAATATGTAATAATAATGATTAGAGGTATAGTTTTTCCCTAGATTATTTCTCTTTTTTTTCTTCTTTTTTTCATAATTTTCTGAACATCTAATTTTTTGTAGTTTTTGGGACATTTTTACCAAGTTGCTCATTGCATTTTTTCCTACGTTTTTAAAAGGAACCAATTAGCTCAGGGTTCAAAGGTTTATATACTTGTGAAAGGCATAGTAAGCAGCACAAGAAAAATGATGTCACTCCAGGTTAAAAAGGGTTAAACTGGTTGTCTTCATGTGTATCCAACAGGTCCTTCTTTGTCTTTATCAATAACTCATTTTCTTCCTCAGCTCCCATCTCCTGTGGTGAATGCCCAGGGTTCCATTCGTGGTCCAATCCTCTTCTCCATTTATTTACTTCCGTTAGGTCACATTATTCAAAAAGGTAACATATCTTTTCGCTGTTATGCAGATGACATGCAGATCTACCTCCCCTTAGTGCCAAAGAACATCAATGAAGTCATTTACCTCAAAAACTGTCCTCATGACATTAAATCCTGGATGGTTGCAAATTTTCTCCAGCTCAATGAGTAAAACTGTTTTAACTTTTTTTTTGGACCAACATTATTTCTCCTCATCTTGGCCCACTGGCCGCCTTGGTTAAATCTTATGTTAAAAATCTTGGAGTCATATTTGATTCTGAACTGAAGTTTAACAAACAAACCAATCAAGTAGTAAAATTAAGTTTCATGCAGCTGCGCACCACCTCGAAACTCCAAAATTAATTCTTTGTACTTCTGACCTGGACAAAGTCATACACGCCTTCATATCCTCCCACCTTGGCTATTGCAACTCATCGTGACTTATTATATTTTGGTTTATCCCGTCTTAAATTAAATTAGAGTTGTCTTAAAACACACTTTTACTCACTAGCCTTTGATTGTACATAATGTGATTGTCTTTGTTGCTGTTACTGTCCCAATGTGATGGCTATAAAAACAAGGATACAGTGTATTTATTGCTATAATAATTCAAATTTCCGTGTTTCTCTTCTTTTTTTTGTTGTTGTTTTTCTCTGTGTGTGCTGTAAGAGCACTTTGGATCAACTCTGTGTTTAAAGTGCTTTATAAATACAGTTGATTTGACGCATGCCTGGGCACGCTGATGTGTTTGATCTTTGCTACTCATGGGTGGAAGTGTTTTATAGACCGTTTCAAACTTGATGACATAAACATTCTGGGTTCTTGTTTTATTTCCTGTTGGGACGGTTTGCAGTGTATGTGAATGACAGTAGCTGACACCATGAAGGCATGTGAGAAAAAATGTTTTCTTTATGAATTAAATGTAACACAGGGTGAGTAATTGATATATAAATGATCATTTAGCGGGTATAATATTCTTTCAAAGTAGCATTAATTAGTGGATACTCTTAACCACCACTACAGATTTGGACTTCTTGAGAAAAAAAAGTCAAAGGCAGAACAGTACAGGAGCCCTCTGGTTTTAATATCTGCTTTTCCTTCTTCCAGATTCTGAAGACACCAAACCTTCCATGATGTCCTGCCTATGGCTGTGTTTGAGTCTCTGTGCTGCTACTTTTCTACAAAGCAGTGTCTGGTCACATGAAGGTATCTTATCAGCTTGTATCAGAAATAAATGCACCATGTATTATGAAGTGAAATCATACCATGCATTTCTCTTTTTTCCCCTCATTCAATTGTGTCAGTGATGTGCAACAAGACAGTGAACGTTGTAGCTGCACAAACAGTGATACTGAACTGCACTATAGACACCAAGAACTGCACAGGCGTACGCTATTACTGGAATAACACACAAGGTTACATACAGTGTAGCAATAGCTTGAAATACAGATGTGAATGGGATAATCTGACTTATGTGTCACTGACCATCACAAATGTCACGGAAGAGGAAAACTACACCATTCAAATACAGACAGACTGTGGTGTGACTAAACCATCCACTATGAAAGTGCAAGTCAAGTCCTCCAGCATAACCGATGAAGGTGAGAAGCTTCTTGTGTCTTTGGGTCATCATTATTATCTATGTCTATAAATTGAGTGTCTTGTTCAGACACACAGAACGAGTTGGAATCAGTCCACATGTTAAGATAAGTGTATTTTGTCTTGCCAGATGAAACCAAAATCATGCCAATACTCCTTCCTATACTGGGTATTGTCATTGCCCTCGCCCTCATCGCTTTGGGCGTTTTGTATTTGACAAGGAAAAGACTCCAGAAGACGACACTGACAAATGACACTGGGCAGAGGAATGGAGACCCGCTGATTGCATGACAAATTAGAATAAGTGCTTCAACATATGTGTGTATGTGTATGGTGGTGGGGGTGGAGAGGAGGGTTACATTTTTTTTTCTTCCAGAATTCTTTGAGGTCTTTGTACAGATCGATCCATGTAAATACAATGCTTTGATTTTAATAAGGGGGCACGTGTAGTTGTACTCCAACAGACCTGTAAACAGACTCTGTTGTGTAAAATCAGTTCTCCTTTGATTTTAGGAAAATTACTTCTGATGATGTCATGTTATTATAAAAGATTCTGTTGAGTTGCATTACGGGAAATGTCGGCTCCAGTATTTTTGGAGTTTGACCCAAAGTAGGGATTAAAGTCAACCTGATCTACTATACATGCATTAAATTAACGTGGTGGCACTACAGAAACAATGCCAATGAAAAGTCATTACAAACCTCTGTTTTGGTGGACACACTAATTCTGTAGTGCAAGGCCTGCGACAAGCTGTGGTTAATGTTACAGCCCAGGGTCAGACTAGTGGATGAGACAAATGAAACACTAATTTAAAGGAGCATTGTTCCTGTCCTGTGTGAAACTAAAAAGTCAGTATTGACTTCTCTGCCTTTACTTACTTACATCCTTTATGTAGTTACATCACGCTACATGATGCACTTATATCACTTTACAAGGTACTTACGTCCCATCAGTAACAAATACAGTTCAGTCAGGAGAGACTCAGTTTGAGAAAAAATAATATTTATTTACTTGTGCTCACAAGTATGAGAAATGTGAAAAGTCTTTGGCAATTAGACCCCTTTGTGATGTCATTTATTCCAGGAGGGTGGTAAAGATGTAGTAGTTTAGGGATCCCCCCTCATGGAGTCTTGACACTGGTGGTGATGATGATGATGATGAGATGAGATGAGATGAGATGAGATGAGATGAGATGAGATGAGATGAGATGAGATGAGATGAGATGAGGAGGTAGCTGAGGATCTGGATGTGAAGAGTCGTTGGATTTTGATGAGCTTGTCCTAGGCTCTGGATGAGGTGACTGGAGGTGAATGGGGTGGGGGAGGGCATGGCGATAAAAGCTGACAGGAGCAGGGAGGAGAACAGATTTAAAGTTTGGCAGCAGGAACATCAATGGCTGAAGGAGATCGTGGCAAAGTTTGATTGGCTTACCAGGAAAGGAAACGCCCATAGTTAGCTGATTGGTGAGAGTGGGATGGAGAAAGAATTGTGAATGGATATTGCATAAAGTCTTCCAGATTGAGTTTAGGCTGAGCCTAATATAAGTCAATCAAAAATGTCTTGTTTTTTTCCCTTAGCCTAACCAAGTTTTGCTGCCCATAGACTAAATGGTTTCTGTATCCTGGGGGTAGAGTCACTTGACAGGCGCTGGGGGAGGGACATTAAGTGGGTCCACTCTATACCTGTTGTTGCTTCAGGGGAATTTTGTCTTTAGGATATGTTGCCCAGATAACCAGTTATGTTTTGAAGCCTATTCTCTACAGATAGTCAATAAATTAAAAGTGTGAAACACTTATTACTATTTATTTTTTCTTCTAATTGTATAGCCACCTGATCGTTCAGATTCAGGATTGATAACAGCAGCAATACAATTAGAATAATAGCTCTTGTGAGGAGGCAGAGGAGGGAGCAAAGCAGAGCAAATTAGAGAAAATGTTTAGGTTGAATATATAGAAGTACTTAAAATGTTTTTGTAAAAGATGTAGTGGTTTCACTGTACGTATTGTATGTGTCTGTTTGCAATAATACCTACTGTAATGTGATGCGCATTAGTAAATGAGAGAAAGGAAGGAACAACCTCTTTATTCCTCTCTAAAACAGGAATGAGAGTAATTGTGAGAGTAAATGGTTATGATTGTGGGAGGGTAGCTGGAGTTTCTCTTATTTGTTGTTATTTGAGTTTTATGTCTCTGTAGACTATGTGTTTGATGTTATGTGTGACAGGTTTTTGTCGATAAATAATACCAGAAAAGAACTCAAGTGCAGTAGATTCCTATCGGAGATTAGTTATAAATAATATCTATGTCTAATAGTAATATAGTAAGCAATGAGATAGGCATTGCGAGTTACAATTGTAGCAGACTTGCTGTTTGCAAAAAAAAGTATAGCACATCTCTTTTTCATACAGACTTAGGAGATTTTAACACTGCCTTAGATGGAATTTTGGACCCAAAAGGAAATTCTGTTACAAACTATCACCCACACAAAAATCTGTAATCTCATGGACTTCTTAGATTTAGTTGATACCTGACGTTTCTGGACTCCAAAGGATATTATACATATAACCAAGGTTAGTTATATAGATAAGGAAAGTTTATTGAAGCTGAGGTGTAGTGAGACCAGAGAGATATGTGGCCTTACTTTAAGCAGTAAATGGTCTCTGTTCTTGTCTGTATATAAAGATTGTCTTTTTTTTAACTTATTATGTTGTTATGCCAATATGAAATTTCTATTTTATGACTATCCCTGTGTTGTGTGAGGTGCATTGTTTATCTTTTGTTGTGTTTTGTTTTCTGTTTTTGTGATGATGAACTTTATTTGTGTATATATAGGTTGTGTTGTATGTAATCGCCACCAGTGTACACTGAACTCCATTTCTAAATGCAAAAAAGGTGAAAAAAAAATAAAGAAAAGAAAATTCTGAATAATCAACATTACAATTGAGAAACAAAAAAAAGAAAGAAAAAAAATGTCCCCACTAGGGGGGGTGGTGGTTGGCTTGAAAAAAAGAGAAAAAAAAAACAGGAATGAGATATTTTATTTAGAAATGTTTATAGGCTGTTGTTTATTCAAACATGTATAAACTGTATGTAAATAACTATTGTTCAGTTTTTTCACATTTTTAAAACTTTGTATGCAAAACATGAAAAAAGTAGGTAAATAGGTAAATAACATTATAAAATGTTTTAAAAGTTGGCACATGATATATTAAATGAAGGGGGGAATGTTCAGTTTATACCCTAAATGGGCAATGTATCTCAGGAGAAACAATGTGTAATTTGGAAAATAAAAGTCATGTTTTTATATAAAAAAAATGTAATTGTATTATTTTAGCCTAGATACATTAGGAAATAGCAATTAATTAATCCAAAATGTGCCTGCTGGTTTAAGGGTTAAAAGAAAAAAAAGATGAGTGCAGCATCTGTGATATCAGCCACTGGTTTGTGGACATCTGGAAGCCTTGAGTTTGGCATTTTGGCCATCAAGTGACCATTTTTTGACAATAAGGTGGAGATAACCCAAACGCTATAGCTGCTAGCTTGGTTAGCATGGTGCATTTACAGCTCTCGTTAAGAGTGATAATGCTAATGCTAATAATTTTCCTAATGAAAAACAGGCTTAAAACCATTAAAACAAGATTTACTTAGCAGAAAACTGAACATTTGATTCCTTAGAGGGTCTTTTGGTGCAATCAAAGGTGAGCAAGACTTTTTTTGGGAACCAAAATGTTACAATTAACTCTGCTGCTGCAGATGGAGGAGGCCTACAGCAGCCTGCCCATCCGCCTCCCAGAGTTTAGCTCCACCCTGCACACCCTCTATCAAGACTGGCTGCAGGGCCAGGACTCCCCACAGGCCAGCGCACTCCTGCACACCCAGTATAGAAGTCAGAGTCAGACCCACACACAGCCCCCACACATGCAGTGGTGAGGTCAGAGGGCTGTATTTACTTTATGGAAGTTGAACATGGGCTTCCTCTGGTTCACTCTGATTCTGCTTGGACCATCTCATCATTCATGCTGTCACCATGAAGGACAAGCCAAGGACCATGCTGCACTTGGGACCATGAAGTGTCAGTAGGTGCAGTTCTTCCATTAGGCCACAGGGGGGGTGATGTCTGTATTTAAAATATGTGGCTCTCCTGTGCCAGACCTGACCCTCAGGAGAAATAAGGGTCCAGAGTCCAGACAAACACACACGTCTGCATTTTATGCAGACTGAAGCAGTGATGTCACAAAGCTGCAGATAATGGTTACCAAACAATAAGGTTCAAAACCTCCTGATCTGCAGCTGTACTGAGAAGTGTGTAAATCTGTAGCACCTATTTATGTCATTTTATAGAGCAATAACTGGGACTCATAAACTGAACCTGTGGATGTTGAATGTTCATATGAAGAGCTTCATGTATTCCAAATGGAAACTGTCCAGTATGTTGTTTCATGTTCAGGTTGCGTCCACTGTTCCTTGCTGAAAGACAAGACGGTGTGTTCTCAAACACATTGATAACTATGCAACAGTGTGATTGTCTCATTTCAGCAGAGTGAGGCTGCTGTGGGAAAGGCATTTTACTAACGCTTAACCTGACTAGCGAGTGTTCGCTCATGTGTATCTAGCAACTCAGTGTTTGGGTTATCCGTCCCAGTGAAGAATCAGTCATTATTTTTTTAATGGTACACAGTAATTACTAATTTGTTTTATCGCTTTGTTCCCATTCCACAAACTAGTATTTTTAAGTTATATGTTTTTTTTGTTTTACAAGATCAAACATCCATCTAAGGCACTAAAATATTCTGACAAAATAAAGTGTGTCTCATTTCACTGTCTCTGTGGGTGATGTCATGGTTCACTGAAAAGCCTCTGCCTCCTATAGAGATAAACTTTTTGGATTTCTGCTGCTGGTAATCCACATTACAGACTATTTTATATGTTAGTGTTCTAATGAAAACCTCTGAAACAAAGTTGTGTGGATTATCTGTAGCACTGATTTCCAACTGGCTCAGCTACAGGGTCCAAATTCCTCCTTAGTCATTAGTTCAAGGTCCACACAGTTGAACACATTCAGTATCGTCCTTTCCTTCAGCCATGATATCGAGCAAATTTGCTTTTTCTGTCAAGTATCTGTCTGGTAGTCACTCACTTTTCGGCAGGAAATGGCATTTCAAAATTAAGGCTCTGTGCCCGAAATTCAGTCTATGTTATTTCTTACATAATTGACATGTTAGTGAGTCACTTGCGGTCCAATCAAAATGGACCCTAAATTGGTGCTTACAAAATCACCAGAATGCAGGAAATAAGTATTTGATGCTCAATTTAAGGCAGTGCCCCCAAACCCCCTGTTTCATGTGTCCCTTGCTCCCAGTGTTGACAATAATCCTACACCCCTGCCAGTGTCTGAAATATAAGCATTTGCTGCTTTTCTCTGTTTTTTCTGTTCTTGGTAATTTAATATCTTCAGATTCCGGAATGTTGGTCAGACAAAACAAGCAACCTGGGGTCCACACAAAGTATTAAAAATGAAAATTTGAAAGAATAGATTAACATTTTGGAAAATGTGCTCCCTCGCTTTCCTGCAGAGGGTGTGATGAGAACAGAGCTAGAGCCAAGAGTCAATTAGATGAGCTCAGTTTGGCACGAAAACTTCAATTCAAAACACCTTCTCACTAACAAGCTGTATCATGTTTGTTTAATTCAGAGAGTTACTTCCTGATAGTTTGGTGAACAGTAGCAGGCCACGGTGATTTCCTGACTCCTTGAGGTTTGCAGGCCGTAAGCAAAGCCTTAATGAAGTCATTATTTTCTGCATTACTGGTTAATTAAAACAAAAAGTAACATCTATGTAAGATTAATCAGTTTTTGTTTCAGTAACATTTTAAAAGAAAAATATACTTATGATTCACCGTATATTGGTGGGTAGCATGTACCAGGCAGAAGAAGCTCTATAGAGGCCAGTTGACATTGTACAGTTAGTTTATAGACACCACACAACCGGACGACCAGTGCTGACTTGACGTGTGTGATATCTGTGACACCTGCACAAAGGTGTGACAGCTGTGACACAAAAGAGCTGTGACGCGTAATTCCAAATGATATTTGACATGAATTACAGGAGTCTAGACTTTAATGAAGCCTCCACAGTTAGACATGACATCATGGCATGTATTCAGGAAGTTTCTCTACAGATAGGGAGCATAGAAACTAAAAGATGCTTCACCTTGCCTGGTTTAGCAGAAGCAAAAAATAAAAAAAATAATAAAAAAAAAAAAACAGCACAGAAACAATGTGATCAATCTCATATGTTAACCTGCTCTTCTGGTTTTAATCAACCCAAACATAAACCTGGACGGCTTCAGCTCCAAAAAACAATTGGATTTAATTTTAGCTACTACTACTGCACATAAATCCATTCAGTAACAGTATTGAGCCCAAAACTTATGTAGATTCTCTCTCAGCTCTACTTAAAAATAGTCATTTCTTCTTCACTGGATTGCCTGCTGCAGACCTGTCACCTTAACTGCCCCCTCGTCAGAGCAGAAGAGGGTGCTGACATGTCAATAGTGGAAAACACCGACCAATGCAACTACCAACTGTCACTGGAGAAATAACAGACTGGTTTTACAGACACTGCAGAACCAGTAAGACTGCTTAGGTTTCAAACATCCTATTTTCTATGTATATACATACTCATGTGTGACCTTTAACCTCATTTGGAGCAACACCTCTCTTTCCTTCCTATCACCTGCAGCTTCTCCCACCCCTCCCTCTTATTCTCTCGCCTTCCATGCCCAATCATTTCATCTCTGTAGGCTCATACACAGACATTGTCTTAGCGGCACCAGTCAGATTCCAACAGGTGTAGTGTGTGGGTGGAGAGCAATTCACTTTTTACCTGTGCTGTCTTGTCTTTAAGGGAATCACTCCCTGATGCTTTGGCGAGAAAGAAGCACTCTTTATGGTAAGTACCTATCTTTCTGTGTTTAAAGTGTGCATAAAGGTATTTGATTTTCAGCACTTTAAGCAGTTAATGATTCACTCAGAAGCTTCATGGTTTTTCAGTCATGGTGTAACTGATTTTGAGTTTTTATTCTGAGTTTGCCGCAGTTAGTCTCTTGTGGTGGAGGATGTATTCATACGTTTTCTGAAAGTAAAAGTGACGAAAAACTTGTCATTCAAAATTTTCTTTAATTTAAGGTACATAAGTGAAATATCAATATTAGATATTTAATGACTGGATTTTTTTTCAACTGTTTGTCTGTTACTTCTAATTATCTAAAACGGTTTACTCGCTACTTTTTGCTTTCCATTACAACAATTGCTTTTCGTCATTTTCATCATCATTTTCATCATTTTTCCTAACTAAACCGTATATGCATCACCTCTCTTTTACATAACTGATTTTTATGCACTCTCAATAACAGCTTGTGGCTTTATAACAGCTAACTGAGGTTTGTTGGAGGTGTGTGACAACAAATTTAAAATCAGCATCATTTATAATTTATAATTCCACGTAGGTTTTAATTGTAATTTTTGTCACCATCTAAAGTTCTTCCTGGAATACAATTACCCCTGCTTCACGCACATGCACAGATAGACCTCTGACTAGATAAGTGCCATTTTTGCAAGACACTTTTTTTATATATTTCTTTTCTTTTATTATATATTTTAGTCTTTTTTTAAGTGGCCCATGTAGTATTAATTATTATTTTTTATTATTATTATTAAGTATTGCCTGACAACTGCATCAACGTCAAAGGGTAAAGGTGACCCCGCGCTAAGGCCAGGGAGGGGCATTAAAAGGTCTGTGGTTGACCCTTAAATGGGATCAAGCACAACTTTTTACTTACTGATTTAAATCACTAACAGTTAAAGTTCTAGGTATTTACATGAATAAATAAATATAATTTTATAATTAAAACACATTTGAACATGCCATGTGATACTCCCCTGCCCGCAGGTACTGTGAAATGGTGTAGTCCATCAGATAGAGGGGGTCAGGCCCACAATGCGTCCTCAAAACTGAATGAATAAAAGAAGAAAAAAAAATGTTTTCTCCTGATTTGATCTTAATCAATCAGTGTTTGCCTTTTTACATTTGGAGTGCACACTGGCCCCTTCAAAATGTTTGTGCATGGCATTGCACTGCTTAAAAATCCCAAGTATAATCCATAACAATAGTTTTCAAATGTTTTGGTGTGTAAACTCTTAATCTGAATATGTGTGATTAACTTTAGCTGTCAGATGAGTGCGTAGAAGTAAAGTACAACTTTGTGGGGCAAATGTGGTGGGACAGAAGTCCAAAGTTGGACACGAAGGCTGGAATAAGGCAGTCTGTATTCTGGAAAACCAGGTTCCCATGAGAAATCTGACAGTCCGATGTGTGCAGTTTCTATGTTGTCACAGTTGACTGGGAATACCTCTTTCAGCTGCTTTAGTTTCGAATAGCAATCTGACAATCTGTTGTTATCTGTTAAGTGTGGAATCTGGTTTCAGGACCAGCACGTAGTATGATAGTTGAAACTGCTTCTGTGTAACTGCTCATTACTATACTTAAAGAAAAACTTTATCAGCAAAATGACCATTTGTGTATCACATAGTCGCCTTGTGTTAAATAAATCAGTGAAAAAAACATTGTTTTTCTCACTTGCCTTCATAGTGAGCCAAGAGTCCAGGAATGGAGAATACTGCAGTTATGGGGAGCACATCAAACAACAGCACAGCTGTATCAACACAATGATGAACAAAATGAGCCATAAAATATTACAAAAATTAGTACAAAAGAATAAATTCAAAACAAGACAATTAGTTAAAAAGTGAAAGAAAGTTAAAAGGAAGAAAGGAAAACAAAGGAAATGACCCAGAAAAGTGCTTAAAAATTTAAATAATTCTGTAACACAATTTTAAATATGTAATAATAATGATTAGAGGTATAGTTTTTCCCTAGATTATTTCTCTTTTTTTTCTTCTTTTTTTCATAATTTCTGAACATCTAATTTTTTGTAGTTTTTGGGACATTTTTACCAAGTTGCTCATTGCATTTTTTCCTACGTTTTTAAAAGGAACCAATTAGCTCAGGGTTCAAAGGTTTATATACTTGTGAAAGGCATAGTAAGCAGCACAAGAAAAATGATGTCACTCCAGGTTAAAAAGGGTTAAACTGGTTGTCTTCATGTGTATCCAACAGGTCCTTCTTTGTCTTTATCAATAACTCATTTTCTTCCTCAGCTCCCATCTCCTGTGGTGAATGCCCAGGGTTCCATTCGTGGTCCAATCCTCTTCTCCATTTATTTACTTCCGTTAGGTCACATTATTCAAAAATGTAACATATCTTTTCGCTGTTATACAGATGACATGCAGATCTACCTCCCCTTAGTGCCAAAGAACATCAATGAAGTCATTTACCTCAAAAACTGTCCTCATGACATTAAATCCTGGATGGTTGCAAATTTTCTCCAGCTCAATGAGTAAAACTGTTTTAACTTTTTTTTTGGACCAACATTATTTCTCCTCATCTTGGCCCACTGGCCGCCTTGGTTAAATCTTATGTTAAAAATCTTGGAGTCATATTTGATTCTGAACTGAAGTTTAACAAACAAACCAATCAAGTAGTAAAATTAAGTTTCATGCAGCTGCGCACCACCTCGAAACTCCAAAATTAATTCTTTGTACTTCTGACCTGGACAAAGTCATACACGCCTTCATATCCTCCCACCTTGGCTATTGCAACTCATCGTGACTTATTATATTTTGGTTTATCCCGTCTTAAATTAAATTAGAGTTGTCTTAAAACACACTTTTACTCACTAGCCTTTGATTGTACATAATGTGATTGTCTTTGTTGCTGTTACTGTCCCAATGTGATGGCTATAAAAACAAGGATACAGTGTATTTATTGCTATAATAATTCAAATTTCCGTGTTTCTCTTCTTTTTTTTGTTGTTGTTTTTCTCTGTGTGTGCTGTAAGAGCACTTTGGATCAACTCTGTGTTTAAAGTGCTATATAAATACAGTTAACGTGATTTGACACATGCCTGGGCACGCTCATGTGTTTGATCTTTGCTACTCATGGGTGGAAGTGTTTTATAGACCGTTTCAAACTTGATGACATAAACATTCTGGGTTCTTGTTTTATTTCCTGTTGGGACGGTTTGCAGTGTATGTGAATGACAGTAGCTGACACCATGAAGGCATGTGAGAAAAAATGTTTTCTTTATGAATTAAATGTAACACAGGGTGAGTAATTGATATATAAATGATCATTTAGCGGGTATAATATTCTTTCAAAGCAGCATTAATTAGTGGATACTCTTAACCACCACTACAGATTTGGACTTCTTGAAAAAAAAGTCAAAGGCAGAACAGTACAGGGGCCCTCTGGTTTTAATATCTGCTTTTCCTTCTCCTTTCCTTTTCCTCCTTCCTCCAGATTCTGAAGACACCAAACCTTCCATGATGTCCTGCCTGTGGCTGTGTTTGAGTCTCTGTGCTGCTACTTTTCTACAAAGCAGTGTCTGGTCACATGAAGGTATCTTATCAGCTTGTATCAGAAATAAATGCACCATGTATTATGAAGTGAAATCATATCATGCATTTCTCTTTTTTCCCCTCATTCAATTGTGTCAGTGTTGTGCAACAAGACAGTGAACGTTGTAGCTGCACAAACAGTGACACTGAACTGCACTATAGACACCAAGAACTGCAGAGGCGTACGCTATTACTGGAATAACACACAAGGTGACATACAGTGTAGCAATAGCTTGAAATACAGATGTGAATGGGATCGTCTGACTTATGTGTCACTGACCATCACAAATGTCACTGAAGAGGAAAACTACACCATTCATATACAGACAGAGTGTGGTGTGACTAAACCATCCACTATGAAAGTGCAAGTCAAGTCCTCCAACATAACCGATGAAGGTGAGATGTTTCTTGTGTCTTTGGGTCATCATTATTATCTATTTCTATAAATTGAGTGTCTTGTTCAGACACACAGAACGAGTTGGAATCAGTCCACATGTTAAGATAGGTGTATTTTGTCTTGCCAGATGAAACCAAAATCATGCCAATACTCCTTCCTATACTGGGTATTGTCATTGCCCTCGCCCTCATCGCTTTGGGCATTTTGTATTTGACAAGGAAAAGACTCCAGAAGACGACACTGACAAAGGACACCGGGCAGAGGAATGGAGACCCGCTGATTGCATGACAAATTAGAATAAGTGCTTCAACATATGTGTGTATGTGTATGGTGGTGGGGGTGGAGAGTAGGGTTACATTTTTTTTTCTTCCAGAATTCTTTGAGGTCTTTGTACAGATTGATCCATGTAAATACAATGCTTTGATTTTAATAAGGGGGCACGTGTAGTTGTACTCCAACAGACCTGTAAACAGACTCTGTTGTGTAAAATCAGTTCTCATTTTAATTTTAGGAAAATTACTTCTGATGATGTCATGTTATTATGAAAGATTCTGCTGAGTTGCATTATGGGAAATGTAGGCTCCAGTATTTTTGGAGTTTGACCCAAAGTAGGGATTAAAGTCAACCTGATCTACTATACATGCATTAAATTAACGTGGTGGCACAACAGAAACAATGCCAGTGAAAAGTCATTACAAACCTCTGTTTTGGTGGACACACTAATTCTGTAGTGCAACGCCTGCGACAGGCTGTGGTTAATGTTACAGCCCAGGGTCAGACTAGTGGATGAGACAAATGAAACACTAATTTAAAGGAGCATTGTTCCTGTCCTGTGTGAAACTAAAAAGTCAGTATTGACTTCTCTGCCTTTACTTGCTTACATCCTTTATGTAGTTACATCACGCTACATGATGCACTTATATCACTTTACAAGATACTTACGTCCCATCAGTAACAAATACAGTTCAGTCAGGAGAGACTCAGTTTGAGAAAAAATAATATTTATTTACTTGTGCTCACAAGTATGAGAAATGTAAAAAGTCTTTGGCAATTAGACCCCTTTGTGATGTCATTTATTCCAGGAGGGTGGTAAAGATGTAGTAGTTTAGGGATCCCCCCCTCATGGAGTCTTGACACTGGTGGTGGTGATGATGATGAGATGAGATGAGATGAGATGAGATGAGATGAGATGAGATGAGATGAGATGAGGAGGTAGCTGAGGATCTGGATGTGAAGAGGAGTGGATTTTGATGAGCTTGTCCTAGGCTCTGGATGAGGTGACTGGAGGTGAATGGGGTGGAGGAGGGCATGGCGATAAAAGCTGACAGGAGCAGGGAGGAGAACAGATTTAAAGTTTGGCAGCAGCAACATCAATGGCTGAAGGAGATCGTGGCAAAGTTTGATTGGCTTACCAGGAAAGGAAACGCCCATAGTTAGCTGATTGGTGAGAGTGGGATGGAGAAAGAATTGTGAATGGATATTGCATAAAGTCTTCCAGATTGAGTTTAGGCTGAGCCTAATATAAGTCAACCAAAAATGTCTTGTTTTTTTCCCTTAGCCTAACCAAGTTTTGCTGCCCATACACTAAATGGTTTCTGAATCATGGGGGTAGAGTCACTTGACAGGCGCTGGGGGAGGGACATTAAGTGGGTCCACTCTATACCTGTTGTTGCTTCAGGGGAATTTTGTCTTTAGGATATGTTGCCCAGATAACCAGTTATGTTTTGAAGCCTATTCTCTACAGATAGTCAATAAATTAAAAGTGTGAAACACTTATTACTATTTATTTTTTCTTCTAATTGTATAGCCACCTGATTGTTCAGATTCAGGATTGATAACAGCAGCAATACAATTAGAATAATAGCTCTTGTGAGGAGGCAGAGGAGGGAGCAAAGCAGAGCAAATTAGAGAAAATGTTTAGGTTGAATATATAGAAGTACTTAAAATGTTTTTGTAAAAGATGTAGTGGTTTCACTGTACGTATTGTATGTGTCTTTGCAATAATACCTACTGTAATGTGATGCGCATTAGTAAATGAGAGAAAGGAAGGAACATCCCCTTAATTTCTCTCTGAAACAGGAATGAGAGTAATTGTCAAGTAAATGGTTATGATTGTGGGAGGGTAGCTGGAGTTTCTCTTATTTGTTGTTATTTGAGTTTTATGTCTCTGTAGACTATGTGTTTGACGTTATGTGTGACAGGTTTTTGTCGATAAATAATACCAGAAAAGAACTCAAGTGCAGTAGATTCCTATCGGAGATTAGTTATAAATAATATCTATGTCTAATAGTAATATGGTAAGCAATGAGATAGGCATTGCGAGTTACAATTGTAGCAGTCTTGCTGTTTGCAAAAAAAAGTATTATATTTTCATGGTTGAAAGGAAAAAATAGCACATCTCTTTTTCATACAGACTAAGGAGATTTCAACACTGCCTTAGATGGAATTTTGGACCCAAAAGGAAATTCTGTTACAAACTATCACCCACACGTGCTTTCAAAACTCTGTAATCTCATGGACTTCTTAGATTTAGTTGATACCTGATGTTTCTGGAATCCAAAGGATATTATACATATAACCAAGGTTAGTTATATAGATGAGGAAAGTTTATTGAAGCTGAGGTGTGGTGAGACCAGAGAGATATGTGGCCTTACTTTAAGCAGTAAATGGTCTCTGTTCTTGTCTGTATATAAAGATTGTCTTTTTTTAACTTATTATGTTGTTATGCCAATATGAAATTTCTATTTTATGACTATCCCTGTGTTGTGTGAGGTACATTGTTTATCTTTTGTTTTGTTTTGTTTTCTGTTTTTGTGATGATGAACTATATTTGTGTATATGTAGGTTGTGTTGTATGTAATCGCCACCAGTGTACACTGAACTCCATTTCTAAATGCAAAAAAGGTGAAGAAAAAATAAAGAAAAGAAAATTATGAATAATCAACATTACAATTGAGAAACAAAAACAGAAAGAAAGAAAAAATGTCCCCACTAGGGGGGGTGGTGGTTGGCTTGAAAAAAAGAGAAAAAAAACCAGGAATGAGATATTTTTATTTAGAAATGTTATAGGCTGTTGTTTATTCAATCATGTATAAACTGTATGTAAATAACTATTGTTCAGTTTTTTCACATTTTTAAAACTTTGTATGCAAAACATGAAAAAAGTAGGTAAATAGGTAAATAGGTAAATAACATATAAAATGTTTTAAAAGTTGGCACATGATATATTAAATGAAGGGGGGAATGTTCAGTTTATACCCTAAATGGGCAATGTATCTCAGGAGAAACAATGTGTAATTTGGAAAATAAAAGTCATGTTTTTATATAAAAAAAAATGTAATTGTATTATTTTAGCCTAGATACATTAGGAAATAGCAATTAATTAATCCAAAATGTGCCTGCTGGTTTAAGGGTTAAAAGAAAAAAAAGATGAGTGCAGCATCTGTGATGTCAGCCACTGGTTTGTGGACATCTGGAAGCCTTGAGTTTGGCATTTTGGCCATCAAGTGACCATTTTTTGACAATAAGGTGGAGATAACCCAAACGCTATAGCTGCTAGCTTGGTTAGCATGGTGCATTTACAGCTCTCGTTAATAGTGATAATGCTAATGCTAATAATTTTCCTAATGAAAAACAGGCTTAAAACCATTAAAACAAAATTTACTTAGCAGAAAACTGAACATTTGATTCCTTAGAGGGTCTTTTGGTGCAATCAAAGGTGAGCAAGACTTTTTTTGGGAACCAAAATGTTACAATTAACTCTGCTGCTGCAGATGGAGGAGGCCTACAGCAGCCTGCCCATCCGCCTCCCAGAGTTTAGCTCCACCCTGCACACCCTCTATCAAGACTGGCTGCAGGGCCAGGACTCCCCACAGGCCAGCGCACTCCTGCACACCCAGTACAGAAGTCAGAGTCAGACCCACACACAGCCCCCACACATGCAGTGGTGAGGACAGAGGGCTGTATTTACTTTATGGAAGTTGAACATGGGCTTCCTCTGGTTCACTCTGATTCTGCTTGGACCATCTCATCATTCATGCTGTCACCATGAAGGACAAGCCAAGGACCATGCTGCACTTGGGACCATGAAGTGTCAGTAGGTGCAGTTCTTCCATTAGGCCACAGGGGGGGTGATGTCTGTATTTAAAATATGTGGCTCTCCTGTGCCAGACCTGACCCTCAGGAGAAATAAGGGTCCAGAGTCCAGACAAACACACACGTCTGCATTTTATGCAGACTGAAGCAGTGATGTCACAAAGCTGCAGATAATGGTTACCAAACAATAAGGTTCAAAACCTCCTGATCTGCAGCTGTACTGAGAAGTGTGTAAATCTGTAGCACCTATTTATGTCATTTTATAGAGCAATAACTGGGACTCATAAACTGAACCTGTGGATGTTGAATGTTCATATGAAGAGCTTCATGTATTCCAAATGGAAACTGTCCAGTATGTTGTTTCATGTTCAGGTTGCGTCCACTGTTCCTTGCTGAAAGACAAGACGGTGTGTTCTCAAACACATTGATAACTATGCAACAGTGTGATTGTCTCATTTCAGCAGAGTGAGGCTGCTGTGGGAAAGGCATTTTACTAACGCTTAACCTGACTAGCGAGTGTTCGCTCATGTGTATCTAGCAACTCAGTGTTTGGGTTATCCGTCCCAGTGAAGAATCAGTCATTATTTTTTTAATGGTACACAGTAATTACTAATTTGTTTTATCGCTTTGTTCCCATTCCACAAACTAGTATTTTTAAGTTATATGTTTTTTGTTTTACAAGATCAAACATCCATCTAAGGCACTAAAATATTCTGACAAAATAAAGTGTGTCTCATTTCACTGTCTCTGTGGGTGATGTCATGGTTCACTGAAAAGCCTCTGCCTCCTATAGAGATAAACTTTTTGGATTTCTGCTGCTGGTAATCCACATTACAGACTAGTTTTATATGTTAGTGTTCTAATGAAAACCTCTGAAACAAAGTTGTGTGGATTATCTGTAGCACTGATTTCCAACTGGCTCAGCTACAGGGTCCAAATTCCTCCTTAGTCATTAGTTCAAGGTCCACACAGTTGAACACATTCAGTATCGTCCTTTCCTTCAGCCATGATATCGAGCAAATTTGCTTTTTCTGTCAAGTATCTGTCTGGTAGTCACTCACTTTTCGGCAGGAAATGGCATTTCAAAATTAAGGCTCTGTGCCTGAAATTCAGTCTATGTTATTTCTTACATAATTGACATGTTAGTGAGTCACTTGCGGTCCAATCAAAATGGACCCTAAATTGGTGCTTACAAAATCACCAGAATGCAGGAAATAAAGTATTTGATGCTCAAATTTAAGGCAGTGCCCCCCAAACCCCCTGTTTCATGTGTCCCTTGCTCCCAGTGTTGACAATAATCCTACACCCCTGCCAGTGTCTGAAATATAAGCACTTGCTGCTTTTCTCTGTTTTTTCTGTTCTTGGTAATTTAATATCTTCAGATTCTGGAATGTTGGTCAGACAAAACAAGCAACCTGGGGTCCACACAAAGTATTAAAAATGAAAATTTGAAAGAATGCCCGATGTCAGCTGGGATAGGCTCCAGCCTCCCCCGCGACCCTCACGAGGATGAAGCGGTTAGAAGATGAATGAATAAATTAACATTTTGGAAAATGTGCTCCCTCGCTTTCCTGCAGAAGGTGTGATGAGAGCAGAGCTAGAGCCAAGAGTCAATTAGATGAGCTCAGTTTGGCACAAAAACTTCAATTCAAAATTTGACCAACACCTTCTCACTAACAAGCTGTATCATGTTTGTTTAATTCAGAGAGTTACTTCCTGATAGTTTGGTGAACAGTAGCAGGCCACGGTGATTTCCTGACTCCTTGAGGTTTGCAGGCCGTAAGCAAAGCCTTAATGAAGTCATTATTATCTGCATTACTGGTTAATTAAAACAAAAAGTAACATCTATGTAAGATTAATCAGTTTTTGTTTCAGTAACATTTTAAAAGAAAAAATGTACTTATGGTTCACCGTATATTGGTGGGTAGCATGTACCAGGCAGAAGAAGCCCTATAGAGGCCAGTTGACATTGTACAGTTAGTTTATAGACACCACACAACCGGACGACCAGTGCTGACTTGACGTGTGTGATATCTGTGACACCTGCACAAAGGTGTGACAGCTGTGACACAAAAGAGCTGTGACGCTTAATTCCAAATGATATTTGACATGAATTACAGGAGTCTAGACTTTAATGAAGCCTCCACAGTTAGACATGACATCATGGCATGTATTCAGGAAGTTTCTCTACAGGTAGGGAGCATAGAAACTAAAAGATGCTTCACCTTGCCTGGTTTAGCAGAAGCAAAAAATTTAAAACAAAAAAAAAACAGCACAGAAACAATGTGATCAATCTCATATGTTAACCTGCTCTTCTGGTTTTAATCAACCCAAACATAAAGCTGGACGGCTTCAGCTCCAAAAAACAATTGGATTTAATTTTAGCTACTAATTTGCACATGAATCCATTCAGTAACAGTACTGAGCTCAAAACTTATGTAGATTCTCTCTCAGCTCTACTTAAAAATAGTCATTTCTTCTTCACTGGATTGCCTGCTGCAGACCTGTCACCTTAACTGCCCCCTCGTCAGAGCAGAAGAGGGTGCTGACATGTCAATAGTGGAAAACACTGACCAATGCAACTACCAACTGTCACTGGAGAAATAACAAAAGACTGGTTTTACAGACACTGCAGAACCAGTAAGACTGCTTAGGTTTCAAACATCCTATTTTCTATGTATATACATACTCATGTGTGACCTTTAACCCTATTTGGAGCAACACCTTTCTTTCCTTCCTATCGCCTGCAGCTTCTCCCACCCCTCCCTCTTATTCTCTTGCCTTCCATGCCCGATCATTTCATCTCTGCAGGCTCATACACAGACATTGTCTCAGCGGCACCAGTCAGATTCCAACAGGCGTAGTGTGTGGGTGGAGAGCAATTTACTTTCACCTATGCTGTCCTGTTTTTAGGGGAATCACTCCCTGATGCTTTGATGAGAAAGAAGCACTCTTTATGGTAAGTACCTATCTTTCTGTGTTTATATTCATAGAACAGTGTGCATAAAGGTATTTGATTTTCAGCACTTTAAGCAGTTAATGATTCACTCAGAAGCTTCATGATTTTTCAGTCATGGTGTAACTGATTTTGAGTTTTTATTCTGAGTTTGCCGCAGTTAGTCTCTTGTGGTGGAGGATGTATTCACACGTTTTCTTAAAGTAAAAGTGATGAAAAACTTGTCATTCAAAATCTTCTTTAATTTAAGGTACATAAGTGAAATATCAATATTAGATATTTAATGATTGGATTTTTTTCAACTGTTTGTCCATTACTTCTAATTATTTAAAACTGTTAACTCACTACTTTTTGCTTTCCATTACAACAATTGCTTTTCGTCATTTTCATCATCATTTCATCATTTTTCCTAACTAAACCGTATATGCATCACCTCTCTGTTTGCATAACTGATTTTTATGCACTCTCAATAACAGCTTGTGGCTTTATAACAGCTAACTGAGGTTTGTTGGAGGTGTGTGACAATAAATTTAAGATGAGCATTACACCTATTTATAATTCTTCGTAAGTTTTAATCATAATTTTTGTCACCATCTAAAGTTCTTCCTGGAATACAATTACCCCTGCTTCACACACATGCACAGATAGACCTCTGACTAGATAAGTGCAGTAAGGCATTTTTTATATATAAATTTCTTTTCTTTTATTATATATTTTAGTCTTTTTTTTTAAGTGGCCCATGGCATCAGTTGTCAAGTAAAAGTTCTCAAGTATTGCCTGACAACTGCATCAACGTCAAAGGGTAAAGGTGACCCCGCGCTAAGGCCAGGGAGGGGCATTAAAAGGCCCCTTAAATGGGATCAAGCACAACTTTTTACTTACTGATTTAAATCACTAACAGTGAAAGTTCTATGTATTTACATGAATAAATAAATAAATATAATTTTATAATCAAAACACATTTGAACATGCCATGTGATACTCCCCTGCCTGCAGGTACTGTGAAATGGTGTAGTCCATCAGATAGAGGGGGTCAGGCACACAATGCGTCCTCAAAACTGAATGAATAAATGAAGAAAAAAAAATTGTTTTCTCCTGATTTGATTGAAGTGTTTGCCTTTTTACATTTGGAGTGCACACCGGCCCCTTCAAAATGTTTGTGCATGGCATTGCACTGCTTAAAAACCACAAGTATAATCCATAACAATATTTTTCAAATGTTTTTGTGTGTAAACTCTTAATCTGAATATGTGTGATTAACTTTAGCTGTCAGATGAGTGCGTAGAGGTAAAGTACAACTTTGTGGGGCAAATGTGGTGGGGCGGAAGTCTAAAGTTGGACATGAAGGCTGGAATAAGGCAGTCTGTATTCTGGAAAACCAGGTTCCCATGAGAAATCTGACATTCCGATGTGTGCAGTTTCTATGTTGTCACAGTTGACTGGGAATACCTCTTTCAGCTGCTTTAGTTTCGAATAGCAATCTGACAATCTGTTGTTATCTGTTAAGTCTGGAATCTGATTTCAGGACCAGCACGTAGTATGATAGTTGTAACTGCTTCTGTGTAACTGCTCATTACTATACTTAAAGAAAAACTTTCAAAGCAGCATTAATTAGTGGATACCCTTAACCACCACTACAGATTTGGACTTCTTGAAAAAAGTCAAAGGCAGAACAGTACAGGAGCCCTCTGGTTTTAATATCTGCTTTTTCTTCTTCCAGATTCTGAAGACACCAAACCTTCCATGATGTCCTGCCTATGGCTGTGTTTGAGTCTCTGTGCTGCTACTTTTCTACAAAGCAGTGCCTGGTCACATGAAGGTATCTTATCAGCTTGTATCAGAAATAAATACACCATGTATCATGAAGTGAAATCATATCATGCATTTCTCTTTTTTCCCCTCATTCAATTGTGTCAGTGATGTGCAACAAGACAGTGAACGTTGTAGCTGCACAAACAGTGACACTGAACTGCACTATAGACGCCAAGAACTGCAGAGGCTTACGCTATCTCTGGAATAACGCACAAGGTTACATACAGTGTAGCAATAGCTTGAAATACAGATGTGAATGGGATCATCTGACTTACGTGTCACTGACCATCACAAATGTCACGGAAGAGGAAAACTACACCATTCAAATACAGACAGACTGTGGTGTGACTAAACCATCCACTACGAAAGTGCAAGTCATCAAGTCCTCCAGCATAACCAGTGAAGGTGGGAAGCAAGGTGAGAAGCTTCTTGTGTCTTTGGGTCATCATTATTATCTATTTCTATAAATTGAGTGTCTTGTTCAGACACACAGAACGAGTTGGAATCAATCCACATGTTAAGATAAGTGTATTTTGTCTTGCCAGATGAAACCAAAACCAAGCCAGTATTCCTTCCTATACTGGGTATTGTCATTGCCCTCGCCCTCATCGCTTTGGGCGTTTTGTATTTGACAAGGAAAAGACTCCAGAAGACGACACTGACAAATGACACTGGGCAGAGGAATGGAGACCCGCTGATTGCATGACAAATTAGAATAAGTGCTTCAACATATGTGTGTATGTGTATGGTGGTGGGGGTGGAGAGGAGGGTTACATTTTTTTTTCTTCCAGAATTCTTTGAGATCTTTGTACAGATTGATCCATGTAAATACAATGCTTTGATTTTAATAAGGGGGCACGTGTAGTTGTACTCCAACAGACCTGTAAACAGACTCTGTTGTGTAAAATCAGTTCTCCTTTGATTTTTAGGAAAATTACTTCTGATGATGTCAGTTATTATAAAAAGATTCTTGAGTTGCATTATGGGAAACGTAGGCTCCAGTATTTTTGGAGTTTGACCCAAAGTAGGGATTAAAGTCAACCTGATCTACTATACATGTATTGATTTAACATGGTGGCACAACAGAAACAATGCCAATGAAAAGTCATTACAAACCTCTGTTTTGGTGGACACACTAATTCTGTAGTGCAACGCCTGCGACAGGCTGTGGTTAATGTTACAGCCCAGGGTCAGACTAGTGGATGAGACAAATGAAACACTAATTTAAAGGAGCATTGTTCCTGTCCTGTGTGAAACTAAAAAGTCAGTATTGACTTCTCTGCCTTTACTTACTTACATCCTTTATGTAGTTACATCACGCTACATGCACTTATATCACTTTACAAGGTACTTACGTCCCATCAGTAACAAATACAGTTCAGTCAGGAGAGACTCAGTTTTGAGAAAAAAAAATTTATTTACTTGTGCTCACAAGTATGAGAAATGTGAAAAGTCTTTGGCAATTAGACCCCTTTGTGATGTCATTTATTCCAGGAGGGTGGTAAAGATGTAGTAGTTTAGGATCCCCCCTCATGGAGTCTTGACACTGGTGGTGGTGATGATGATGATGAGATGAGATGAGATGAGATGAGATGAGATGAGATGAGATGAGATGAGATGAGGAGGTAGCTGAGGATCTGGATGTGAAGAGGTGTTGGATTTTGATGAGCTTGTCCTAGGCTCTGGATGAGGTGACTGGAGGTGAATGGGGTGGAGGAGGGCATGGCGATAAAAGCTGACAGGAGCAGGGAGGAGAACAGATTTAAAGTTTGGCAGCAGCAACATCAATGGCTGAAGGAGATCGTGGCAAAGTTTGATTGGCTTACCAGGAAAGGAAACACCCATAGTTAGCTGATTGGTGAGAGTGGGATGGAGAAAGAATTGTGAATGGATATTGCATAAAGTCTTCCAGATTGAGTTTAGGCTGAGCCTAATATAAGTCAACCAAAAATGTCTTGTTTTTTTCCCTTAGCCTAACCAAGTTTTGCTGCCCATACACTAAATGGTTTCTGAATCATGGGGGTAGAGTCACTTGACAGGCGCTGGGGGAGGGACATTAAGTGGGTCCACTCTATACCTGTTGTTGCTTCAGGGGAATTTTGTTTTAGAAATTTGTTTCTGAATTACATTTTTGCAACTTTAATAATCAGGCATTGAATGTCTCTATGCTGGAGGATATGTTGCCCAGATAACCAGTTGTGTTTTGAGGCCTATTCTCTACAGATAGTCAATAAATTAAAAGTGTGAAACACTTATTACTATTTATTTTTTTATTCTAATTGTATAGCCACCTGATTGTTCAGATTCAGAATTGATAACAGCAGCAATACAATGGAATAATAGCTCTTGTGAGGAGGCAGAGGAGGAAGCAAAGCAGAGCAAATTAGAGAAAATGTTTAGGTTGAATATATAGAAGTACTTAAAATGTTTCTGTAAAAGAAGTAAATTAGAGAAAGGAAGGAACAACCTCTTAATTCCTCTCTAAAACAGGAATGAGAGTAATTGTGAGAGTAAATGGTTATGATTGTGGGAGGGTAGCTGGAGTTTCTCTTATTTGTTGTTATTTGAGTTTTATGTCTCTGTAGACTATGTGTTTGACGTTATGTGTGACAGGTTTTTGTCGATAAATAATACCAGAAAAGAACTCAAGTGCAGTAGATTCCTATCGGAGATTAGTTATAAATAATATCTATGTCTAATAATAATATGGTAAGCAATGAGATAGGCATTGCGAGTTACAATTGCAGCAGTCTTGCTGTTTGCAAAAAAAAAGTATTATATTTTCATGGTTGGAAGAAAAAAATAGCACATCTCTTTTTCATACAGACTTAGGAGATTTTAACACTGCCTTAGATGGAATTTTGGACCCAAAAGGAAATTCTGTTACAAACTATCACCCACACGTGCTTTCAAAACTCTGTAATCTCATGGACTTCTTAGATTTAGTTGATACCTGATGTTTCTGGAATCCAAAGGATATTATACATATAACCAAGGTTAGTTATATAGATAAGGAAAGTTGGGTTTTTTTAAAAAAAGAGGAAAAAAAACAGGAATAAGATATTTTGTTGAAAATGTTTATAGGCTGTTGTTTATTCAAACATGTATAAACTGTATGTAAATAACTATTGTTCAGTTTTTCACATTTTTAAAACTTTGTATGCAAAACATGAAAAAAGTAGGTAATTAATTGGTTATAAAATGTTTTAAAAGTTGGCACATGATATATTAAATGAAGGGGGGAATGTTCAGTTTATACCCTAAATGGGCAATGTATCTCAGGAGAAACAATTTATAATTTGGAAAATAAAAGTCATGTTTTTATATAAAAAAAAAATTGTATTATTTTAGCCTAGATACATTAGGAAATAGCAATTAATTAATCCAAAATGTGCCTGCTGGTTTAAGGGTTAAAAGAAAAAAAAAAAGATGTGCGCAGCATCTGTGATGTCAGCCACTGGTTTGTGGACATCTGGAAGCCTTGAGTTTGGCATTTTGGCCATCAAGTGACCATTTTTTGACAAGAAGGTGGAGATAACCCAAACGCTATAGCTGCTAGCTTGGTTAGCATGGTGCATTTACAGCTCTCGTTAATAGTGATAATGCTAATGCTAATAATTTTCCTAATGAAAAACAGGCTTAAAACCATTAAAACAAGATTTACTTAGCAGAAAACTGAACATTTGATTCCTTAGAGGGTCTTTTGGTGCAATCAAAGGTGAGCAAGACTTTTTTTGGGAACCAAAATGTTACAATTAACTCTCATGAAGTGAAAACACTATGAAATAGCGACAGCTATGGCTGTGGTCCCACTCTGTAAATCTGGGGTCATGGCATGGTTATTTATTTATCTAACCATCATTGTCACCATAGTAGTGACTTGTCAATGGACAGCAGCCACCACTTAAAGTAACCGTGCCCTTCATTATATATTACCTTAAGCCTTCAAACATTTAAATGGGTGAGTTGATTAAAATATCAAGCCCCCTTCAGTTCTCATGAATGTTGAATTTAGCTATAGAGACCAAAACCATGTTTCTACCAACCTGTAAACATGTAAATTTCTGCTGTAATGTTGGGCATTTAAACATGGGGGTCTCTGGGGGTTGACTCATTTTTGAAGTCAGCCTCAAGTGGCCATTCGAGGACCTGCAGTTTTTGGCACTTTGGTATCGCCTTCATTTTTCAGCCCGGAGATTGCTGCTTGCCTAAACCTAACTGTGCCATAACCACGTAATGTATCACATTACATGTCAGCATTATATAATACTGTTCAGAGGTTGTGATCATTTCATGTATTTCTTTGAGATCAGGTTGATTAAAAATGAGGTGAGCCCAGCTTTCCTTTATGTGTCACTCGCAAGTCTGGAACTTAATAGAAGTGCAGCACAAAGCCTTTCATGTCACTCAATTCATTATTATATAAAAATAAGAAAAGTAGGAATTTGAAGTAAATGTGTTTTTGTGAACTGTGAAAGGAGTGAGGGATATACTGTGCTGGATACAGTGTGTGTAAATAACAGTGTGGGAAACTCAGCCTCTGTACATGTAACAGTTACATGGGATGGAAAATCTCTTGAAATGCACTTTTGTCAATAACAAGCAGTTTCACTTCTTTGATCTGATGCAGCACAGCACATACAACCCACACACAGCTGATAAACACAAAGTTAGAGTCAGTCAGTGTGACATTTCCTTTGTACACCACACTGCTCCTTCTACAGCTTTCATGTGTCAGTCAGCTGTCAGTCAGCCAGGCTGCTGCATCTTGGCCTGAGTCTTTGGTGGCCTGCCTGCAGCCCAGCTTGCAGGATGAAGGCCCACTGGTGGAGCTGTGTGCTGGGACTACTCTGCATGCCTGCTGAGGTATTGCTCAGCACCTGGACAGGTGAGTGCGTGTGACAGAGAATGGATGGATATGATTTTTGGGGTAAGATCTAAAAAAATATGAAGAGGTTTTGTAAGATGAGTCTGAGTCATCTTTTCCTGTTTGCTTGCAGCTTCATCCTGTGTTTGCCCTTTGAGCGCAAGTCTTGAAACAGTGGTAGAAAAATGACTCTGTATTGATTCTTTACTTATGTACTGATACAACAATTGCATTTTACTCTTGTACCTGTTCAAAGTGAAGCTAGTTTTTGCTAAGTTATAAACAGTTACTGTAAGCAGTAAGTCCTGCCAAAGGGTCAGGGTCCCTCTAATGAGTCACAAAATAAATCTGGGGCATTGGGAGTAAACATTATTATTTCTACTTTTCTTTAATCTTAGCTTTTTGTGATATATTGAAGTCTCTTTGGGCCACAAACAAATCTGTGAATAAAACCATATAAGAAGTCTTTAATATTCATCTGAAATGTGACAAAGGGTCCTAACTAGACACTATATTTTGTTAAAAAAAAAAAAAAAGAAAATAAATAAATCACATGCCAGAAAGGAAACGAAAAGAAACTTTTAACATCTATCAGCGCATTTTTTTATGTAAAATATTCATCTAAAAAGTAACTGTGGCTGTCAGATAACTGTAGTTGAGTAAAAAGTACAACATTTCCCTCTAAAGTGTTGCAGAGGCATAAGAATAAAGTTAACAAGTAGCCTATAAGTACTTCTAAAATTGTACTTATATGTAGCCTACTACTTTCAACCACTGTCTGAAACTATCTGTTAGCTCTCTTTATGAAATGTTGTGCACAGACGTTGTGCAGGGCAGGGTGCTTAAGAGGAAAAAGGGCATCCCTTTCACAGTGTTTTTTTTTTGTTTTGTTTTGTTTTGTTTTTTGCACACGCAACATGCTGGTGGGAAAAAAAAACTGTGTGCATGGAAAGTGCATCCTGCTAGGAGGTTTCTGTCTGCCAGTACCAGAGGGTTTTTCACACCTACATTTGTGCACAGTAATGAGCAGGGAAATGTCTGTTTAGCTTCCATATGACGTGTCTGAATATTTACACTCTATACACCCAGCAGCTGCTACACCTTCACTTTCCACATGTATCATTTATTTTTAACAGGCTACAAGAAAGAAAACAACGCCACATTGTGCACACTTTAGTATAAAATATAGTAAATAACCATCACAATCAACAAATCTTTACACAAAATTGTAAAATGCAGCTCTCTCAATAAATAAAATAATACATTTTTAAATAGTCACACACTAATTCTTATAGTTATCTCCTAAATAAGTTTAAATATTGTTAAAGAATCCCAAAAGAACAACCGCATGCACCCCACACTCCTCTCCTCCTCTGCACTCTTTACCGCAGCCCCAAACTGCATGTCATTTTTGAAAGGTGGGAGATGTAAACACTATTTCAAATTGAGTTTGAGGGAGACGGCATGATTTTTCACCAGACTAGCTCACTTGTTAAGTTTAATGGCGGGTTATTGCCTAAATTAGACCGTCTGTACGGAGATGTTCCAAGAGTGGTTTAATTTCACAACAAAAACAATCCTGAAGTTTAGGGCAAACATTATTATTACCTGTCTGTGCAGGAAGACGGGTCAGGAAGACAGGTGAGGGAGACGTGACGCTGCTCTGCTCGGTTTGCGTGCAGCTGTGACAAAGGAAATTGTAGAGGGAGGAGCAGGGGCTCAGCTCATGCAGTTGTCAGACATACAACACACTTTTAATTGAGAATTGATGCCATGGGCCGAACTCAAAAACTAAAATATAAAATTATTAATAGAAATAGAAAAGGCATTTCTTGCAAAAAGGGTATTTGTCATTGTTAAGTAAGATGTAGCCAGTTTCATGATGAACCTGTGAAAAATGAAGCCTATGCAGGAAGTGTTATAAACTGCAGTTCCTCGAATGGCCACTTGAGGCTGGCTCAAAAGGTGAGTCGATCCCCAAAGACCCCCATGTTAAAATGCCAACCTTAGACCAGAAATAAACAGGTTTACAGCCTAGTACAAAAACGTTTTGGTCTCTACAGCTAATTTCAATATTCATTACAACTGTACAGGGGGTGAGATTTTACAATCCACCGGTTAACATTTTATTAAAGCTTAAAGTTGTCCATAATTAAGAACAGGGCCCTCCTTTACAAGTCGCCATCACAGCGACAACATGGTTAGATAATTTATCCACTGTATAAGCCTAGATTCCTAGAGTACAGGCTGTAGTGCCTATCTTTAGTATGCATTGTTTTCATCTTTGTCTTAATTGACTTCTATAAATAACCACATCTTAATGACAACAGGAGACTGCTTTACGCGTTGAGTTGGCTCGGCAGCAACACTAACAAACTAACAGTGAAACAACCGCCTTGTTTTGCCATTCTCATTTATTCTCAAACTGAACATTTCACAATAAAAGCTTCACCTCCTGTTCATTTGTCACCTATGTACAATAGCCACACAGGACCAATATAAAGATTTGCAGTGGCCAGAATATACAGGAACAATGTAACCTCGCATATTTAACAACCTCTTTAATATTACACTGAAACATATTTCCCTCTATTGTAGCAAGTCATACCATCTCACAATAAAACAAACTTATCCCTAATACATGGCGCTTACACAGGCATTGCTGCAGCTGTTGCGATGTCAGTGTCTTTTCGGTTCATGAAAGTTCATTGTAACATTTTAATTGCCTGAAAAAGTCTTGCGCAACATCCGATATTCAGTTTGTTCTTTTTGTTTGGTTATGTTTTAGCTAAATAGCACTAGCATTAGCATTAGTAGCCACTATCACAGTTAGCAATGGGTGAAGTGCACCATGCTAACCAAGCCAGCAGGTAGCATTAGGCCTATCCCCACCTTCTCGTCCAATTATGGCAACTTCTGGTTTCAAACTTCCAAGATGGCAACAACCAAAATGCCGAACTTGAGGCTTTGGCATGGGAGTCCACAAACCAATGGATGACATCTTTATACAGTCTGTAGTTGATATGAGTGAAGCAGATTTGGGTAGGATCCATTCACTGGACCTTTTTAGGGGCCCAGCCATGTCTGGCAGGTCTGCCTAATGGAGACTTAAGGTGAAGCAGTCACTAACAATCCATCTCTCCCTGACAGTGTCTCAAGATCCCTTGTCCATCTCTCTAATGAGAATCAACTCATCTGCTGAGATCACATGCTCCACATCATTGCCTCAACCGCTGGGCTTGTACCTGCACAGGCGTTTTTATCAAAAAAGGGACGTACTGTACCTGCACTTGGAAAAAGGCCTGGTGACCAAGAATACCACGGCTTCAGAATTTGTTGGCCGAATCCACATAGCTCACAACCAGCAGACAGAGGGTGGCCATGGGATCACACTGAAGCTTTCTCTGCTGGGGCTGGTGGACACAGACTTGTATTACTGCAGCTGGAAATACTTCAAATCAGAGACATTGGTTGAAACCTTGCCCAGCGATGGCACCATTATTATTATCAGAGGTGAAACAGACCAGTCAAACTCAAAGATGCACACAAACACACACACACTCACTCACACACACACACACACACAATGTATACTCATATCAAAAATATGGTATGATTTTTAGATAAAATATAAATAGGTTTTAACTTAGTTTTTTGTCCCTGGTTTAACTTTCTTCCTCTTCCACTTTCCCTCACAGAGAGAGATCCCCAGGAGCACTGCAGGGACCACTTTTTGGATCTCATCTTTATCGCCTTGAGTGTGACAGCATTCATTGTGGTATTGTTCCTCCTCATTGGAGCACTGATTGTCAGATGCAAACGTGTAAGTACTGTAAGCAGATTGACCTGTTTGTGTAATCATGCAAAGTCAGTGTCAGGTGTTCCACTGAATATGTTTTCTTTGTGTTTGTACAGTTTAAAAGGCAATTCAGACCAGCCAGAGCTGCATATCCACCCAGGGCTGCACGTCCGCCCAGAGCTGCACACCCACCCAGAACTGCACACCCACCCAGAGCTACACACCCACCCAGAGCTACACACCCACCCAGAACTGCACACCCACCCAGAACTGCACACCCACCCAGAGCTCACAGGCCTCAGCATGTATGTCCTCAGCAGCAAGTTCAACATTGTCCCTACTTAGTCACATCCGTAGATACTTTGGACTTCAGGGGCATTCTGTAAGGCTAAGAACTAATGCAATGACGATGGTATGAGATCATGATTCTTATTGTAAATGTATTGCTCAGAGGCTTTGTATTAGATGACTGGTGTATCTTTTGAGTCAGCAGCAGCTCGCCTTGTGTGCTCAGGAAAGGTGTCACGTCTTGCTCTGCTTTCCATTTCCTTTTATACACAAATTTGTTCTTTGTTTGCAGAAAAGTGATCGAGCTACCACATCCTGGCTGATGTGGGGCGTACAGGTGCTATGTGTGTGAATAGTGTTTGTGACTTAAAACTGCAAAAAAAGCATTATTGTTATTTTACGTGATGCATTACATGTGGGATTGATTTGTTTACTTTTGGTTTATTCTATGGGTTTCCTTTGTGTCTTGTAAATACGTGTTTGAATTTTTAAATGAATGTAACCCACAGTTTCCAGTCTGAATCAAATATGCACAATAAATGCACACTTTTTCTCCAGTGTTGCTGTTCCTTTGATGATTATTAAATCACTGATTAACAAAACTGTATCTTTATCCTGGAAGAAAAGAAATTCCACCTTGAAATGCATAACATTCAATTATATTGCTTAGTACTGAACCAGTTTGGGGAGGCAACATACTTCTTCATGATCAACACATTATTGTTGTTTTTTTTATATATTTATATTCCAAATGGCTGTGTATATTTATATTTACCATGAGGATGGTTGTATATACTGCCAAATTCACAGAAACAACATTGAAGACTGCTTATGGTAGTGAAATGAACATTAAGTTCAGGGTCAACAGCACTGATGTCATACCACTGACATACTCCCTCAAAAATTGTAACATCTGTGGCGTTGTGTTGTGTGATCAAACTGCACTTTTTGGAGTGGTCTTTTATTGTGACCATCACAAGGCAAACCTGTGTGGTAATGATGTTGTTTAATCAGCATCTTGATTTACACCTGTCAGGTGGATGGATTATCTTGGAAAAGGAGAAGTGCTCACCAACTTGGATTTTAAAAATTTACAACCAATAGTTGGAATTGGAGTACAGTTTCTCGAATTATTTTGTATGGTCTGGGGCCCTAGAAGTGTGATTTTTGTTTTGTCTTGCCCGGCCAACTTTTTATTTTTGTATTTATTCCTTATATGTATATTATGTTCACTATAAATTTTAATGTGTTGATTTATTCAAATTCAATTTTATTATTTTGACTGTTGTTTGGTGGATAGAGACTGGTGCTGTACCCCATCTTGTACGGATCTCTATTATTATTATTATAAATGTAAAAGAAATATATAATGAAAAAGGCTAAGACCTTTAACTCAAACCTGTAAGAATGGGAGCAAATACATATACATATATATATATATAATATTCATTACATTAAAAGTAAGGTGGGATCAGGCCAAAAGTGATGTGGAGCATATTCAATGTGGCATAGGCTACAAATAAATTGCAAGTAAAAGAGTTGTTACCTGATTGTAAGAGGTTTCATCTGCTTTTAGACTAATTTTCACCAACAGCTACAACTGAAAACTTGAAATTTTGCTGATTTATTTTCACTGGTACAATACCTGTTGTTGTCAAATAGGCTGAATTATCACATTACCACATCTCTCTCAAAGCCAGAAACCAAAGAAGTTCCAAATGTGTAATTTCATCAGGTGTAAAGTCTGGAGTTGCTCCACAGACAGTAAATGGGAGACTGGTTTTGTGGACCCACATCATGTTTGTTTTCTTTTTTATACCCAAATGAGCTTGATTCTACTGTAGTGTTCTCAGTTGTGAAATAGACAATGTACCCATATGCAACCGGTTGCTCTCAGAGTCATCTAGAAAGTCTTTGATCATTCATTACCTATGGAGCAGGTCCACACTTTATACCTGACATCACAAATTTGAGTTTTAGCACTCTAGTTCTTGGATTTGGGAGAGACTTGTTCATTTTCATTACTATTTTCAGATCATAGGAATAACATATGAATTTTGAAAATGTACGCAGTTCCCCTTTAATTTAAAAAAAAAGTGTAACATTACAGTGTTGCTGTGGAACCTATGTACTGAATAGTCGGTGCTGCACGGACTGTTAGGGCTGTAACACACGGTGCAGCCTTGAAAACAGTCTGTTATTACAGCACAACACTGTAAGTCTGTGGTAAAGTTAATATTTGTAAAATAGAGACACACGGTTCTTAACACATAAATGTAGCTAGTTAACAGTCACCGTTAAGAACATTCAGTCAGGAGAGATAAACGTTTTTCACCTTGGCTTCTGCTCCCAGTCCTGCTGACTATCCAGAGCTCAGTGCACAGGCAGGAATGAGGAGCTGCTCACCAAACTCCAGGGAAACAACACAGTGGATTTAACGCTGACTATTTCTTGGTTAAAAGCCAGAGAGCTTGTCTGTAGCCCGGGGAGGAAAATGAGTGGCCATAAAATGCTGTTTTCCGGGTTGAAGTTATGGACTTCGGGAAGTACGTGGATAAGTCGACTTCATGATGGTGAGACACTTTAGCACCTCAAGTGTTAACCTCACTGTATTTAATGCTTGATATGTAACGCTAGTACGTCCAGTGTTAGTTTACTGTGTGGAGGAAACGTGCCAAACCCAGTCAAAAAAATAGTCAATTCTTATTTGTCTAAGTGTCCTTTCGACAAAGATGTATAGCTGATTGAAAATGTGCAACTCCTTTAACAAACTGACTGACACTCAGTAATTCGGCTCATACACAATGTACCAAGCAGCACTCAGATCAGTAAGATATAGTATTGTACAGCTTTGTGCCTTAAGTTACTCTCAGTCTTCAGAGTGAAACAGTGCCATAGTGGCATATCCTTCCCCCTGACTGTGGAGTGCTCATGAGCTTGTCTTGACAGTTACAACCCCAATTACATAAAAGCAAAATGCAACAATCCCTTTAGACCTATATTCAATTTTTAAATTGATACACTTTATTGTTTTTTTGTAAATATACACTCAATTGAAGTTTTATTCCTGCAACACCTTCCAAAAAATTTGGGACCAGAGCAGCAAAAGACTGGGAAAGTTTTGAACATTTCACAGGTGAATAGGCCGATTGGTAACAGGTGATGCGCACAAGCAAGGACAGTGCAAGGTTCACCACTTTTTGAAAAACTGTTTGGACAAGTTGTCCAATGGTTTAAGAATAATGTTTGTCAACGCACAATTACATGGAATTTAGGATTTCACCATCCGGAGAAATCTCTGCACAAAAAGGGCAAAGCTACAAACCAATATTGACTTCCTGTGACCTTTGACCACTCAGGTGGCACTGCATTAAAAACGGACATTATTATGCAAAGGATATCACTACATGGCCTCAGGAGCACTTGTTACGTGTGCAAACTTTAGAAGCCAGCATCTGTGAAGGTATGAGGGAGTGACATCTGTAGCACCGTACTGGTTTTGGAGTAACATATGCCGCCATCCAGACGACATGTTTTTCAGGGATGTCCCTACTTATTCCAGCAAGACAATGTGTTACAACAATGTGGCTTCATATTAAAACAGTGCGATACTACTATGAAGTGCAAAATACAACAATGGAGTCCCCAGACTGTTGAGCAGCCAAAGTTTTATGTCAAACAAGAATGGGACAGATTTTTTTTAAACACTTTATTTTAGGTTTTTCACCGTAAACATTCCTCAAGGGGGCAGTTTGGTTGGAGGAGGGGGAATGTTGATCACCTTTTCATGATGAAACTACAAGCCTGTAGATATCTGAAAAAAAATGAGATCTAGGAATGTCAAAATTTTCAACTAAAGCATCAAAAGAGATTAAATAATTATTTACAAAAAGGTCCTTAAAAAGGTCCTTTCTGTGCCATAGTTTGAATACTGGGTCCATCAGGGCCAGAGTGAAAAAAAGGGTTTGAAGTGATGGGAGCAAGACTTCGCTTTCACAGTGAAGAGGGAGCACATTAAGGATAGGCAGGCAAAGCTGTTTCCATAGTGGACCAGACAGGGCCTATATAATACCATCTCTAAATGTAGGACTCGAGACGGACAGCTTAGTAATGTTTGCTGACCAATAATGGTGTGAATTATTCGGTAGCTAATTTAGAGCTTTGTAGATATGTCTTATGAATCTGTGCTGTTTTTCTGTTCCAAATAAAAGCAGATATTATTTTGTCCAGCTTAAAAAAAAAATAGAGAAAGATGGGGAACATTCGGAAAAGGTATAGGAATCTGGGTAAAATCATAATTATGATTGTGTCTATACGGCAAGGGAAATGTGTAAAGTTGACCAATGTGTTGCTAAAAGAAGAGGTGATGTTACACAGTGGTAAACATGCTCCTGTCCCATCTGTTTTTGCAATGTGTTGCCAGCATCAAATGCAGATGGAGTGTATATTTACAAAAAAACAGTAAAGTTTATCTGTTTGAACATTAAATGTCTTTTCTTTGTGTTGTATTCAGTTGATTGCATTCTGTTTTCATTCATACTTTACACAGTGTCCCAACTTTTTTGGAGTTGGGGTTTTATATTACAGTGTAAGATGTTTTACAACAAGTTCAGTCCTTCCTGTTCACTGCAGTTCTGTTGTTGATTTGTTGTGCGTTACTGGTTCTGTAGGTATACATGGGTGCAGAAAGGCATCTTTTTCCTCAAACAGCCCAAAGGTGTGTATTGTGGGGAGCGGTCCAGCAGGGTTCTACACGGCACAAAATTTGATCAAGGTAATTCCTGTTTTCATGATGTTGGAGACTATCAGAATTAAGATGGAGCGATATGAATAAGCCTTCTATCACAGTATTATTTTATATTGCGATATAGTGAAAGGTCCAGTGTTTAGGATTTAGGGGTGTCTACTGGGAGAAATGGTATAGAATATTCACAACTATGTTCTCACTAGTTGATAATCCCCTGAGAAGAACTGATGTGTATTCGTTACCTTAGAATGAGCCATATATATTAACTCACAGAGCAGGTTCTCTCCCATGGAGTCCTTTGTATTCTTTCTACAGTAGCCCAGAATGGACAAACCTAAAGGCCCAGACACAACTAACTGACATCATGGATGTAGTGGCGACAAATGCTGATGTGTTGCCTCACATTGCCTGTGTCTCAGCCTAAAAGTTGCACATGAACACACTGCAAAGACTACAGCTGACAGCCAACGAGCATGTACATTCTGCGCCTGCGTGAGAGGAAATAAGTCTACACACCGCAGCAGTCAAAAAGGGAAACTGGAAGACCGTCTTGACACCAGTTAGCACATTAACAACACAATTCAATGTTGAAAGAACAAGGATATTTACCGTGCGCCAGTGAACAATAACACAAACCATCATCAACGGTTTCTGCTGAATAGCTCAATGACTAAAGAAAAATAATCTTACCTTATATAACAAGTTTGTTTTGGTCTCAATCCCTATTAGCTTTAGCTGTTTGTTTACTTTCCTCACTTCTGTTTTTTCCTCTGGTATGCTGAGTTGAACTGCCAATCAGGGTGATTTCATTCACAGATGGGCTCCGCGGTTGCAGACACTGATTCAACATGCTGAATCGACTGAACAAAAGCTAACAAGGGCCAATGAGGGCAGCCCAGCATCGACTGACAGTCGACTGTTGGCTTGGTGTGTCAGTGCCTTAACACTGGCTCTAGATAGGGCCATTTGCATTTTCACTTCGGCCACCGTAGTTTTCTGACACACATTTGGCATGCTGGAAGAGTTTCAGCCAGGTTTTAGTTCTGCAACCTCACCACTAGATGCCACTAAATCCTACACACTAGACCTTTAAGTTTATGTAAAATTAGAAATGGACACCTGATTTCATTTAATAAAAAGCCAATATTGCTATAAAGCACTCCTTCTGACTGATTTGAAACATTGCCTACAATGACCTAACGCATCCAAAGATACAATAGAGACAGCTACAATGGTATAAACAGAGTTGCCCAAAAAAAAAAAAAAAAATTATGTTTTGTAATGTTGCCCAATCCTAACAGGCACTGTGGTCCCGTACCTGCATTTTTCACTTGTGTACTGCATTGTGATCCTTGCCGGAGCTAACTTCAAATCTGCAACCTTTTAGCGTGATCAAAAAGAAAAAGTTCCTGCCAGAAAATTCCAGTGTTTTATTTATTTTTTGAATATTCCAGGCACAAAGTGCCCGCTGGTGAAGATATATAGTTTTGGCACAAAATATTGCCTGCTTGTAGTTTCAATGCTGTAGCCTACAGGCCCACTTTAAACACTTACTCAAGTCAAAACAGAGACATGGGTGTGCATCTCCACACTAATCCACCTTCATACACCCATCACCCTAACTCATTGAACCTTATTTACTTCAGCTTTCAGTTGGTGCCTTTTGAATAGACACTCATACCTACAACTGCACCACAGACCTGGCATAAATACGGCAGGAAATCAGTTGCAGACCTCTTCCTGTAGACCCACCTGTTATTTTTGAGTCACCAGGCTAGTACACACTCCACACTGATGTAGAGATGTTTAAATGCTTTTTAAGCATTATTTTGTGTCGATTGTAAATGCAGCTGTGTGGCGCTGTGTTTGTTTTTTTTTTTTGTTTGTTTTTTTTTGGTGATTTTTAACTCACTTTCCCAATATATGTAGAGAGATAATATGACACAAGACAACATTTTAAGTCAGTAAAGGAAAGGCAACAGAACAAATCAGGCCACATGAAATAACTCATTGAAATAAAATAAGACAAATAAAGGCAAACTTTATTTTTACACTTCCAGCAGTAATTATTATTGACAGGTCCTGCATTTAAGGTTAAGTGGTGTTTAATAATACCTGTGTATAATTGTGTAACTTGTTCCCATTTCTCTACCTTGATTTTCCTGAAATCCTCTCCTAAATTTGAGTTACAATCCCTTTTCTAGATATTTCTTAAGGCAAACTTCTATGTTTCTTTAAACCTGGACCCTATTTTCCCATTTGTTGTGTCAGAGTGACTAATGGGAATGACAGTTTTTTTAAATTGGTCCAGTATTTAGCAAGAGGACTGTAGCCAGCATCTGCAAAACAGGCTGCAATGTCACCACTCTAAATTTATGTCCACGAAAAGTGCTTTTTTTTTTCGCCACTGACAGGTTCAGATTGTTATTATAAGTGTCTAGAGAAGAATATTTTTTGTTTAACCAGGAACAGACCCAAAACTGCCATAATAGTTTCAATAGTGTTTTGTTCATGTCTTTTTTTCATTGCGGTGTATTGGACAGCAGGTCTAACAGTCCACAAACATGACACTGGCTTTTTGAGGCTGTACTTAGACACGGTGTTGTATTGAGCTAAACACTGAGATATTTCTGTGCCAAAATGGTGATTAGCACACCAACATTGCCATCCATATTGTAGCAGGGCTAAAAAAATATTTTAAACAAGTTAAGTCCTGTACTTCAGCCTAAAGGGTCGTGGTCTTATAAGCCAACTTCTTTTCACGCATGTCACATTTCTGATCCAAAGGATTCTGTTTTACGTGTTGCAACTCTCTGTGTCTTTTTGTCCCCCCAGAGCCGTCAAGATGTCGAGGTGGACATTTATGAGCGGCTGCCCGTCCCATTTGGTCTGGTCAGGTTCGGGGTTGCCCCTGATCATCCTGAAGTCAAGGTCCTTGATCCTGATTGTAATACAGTTTTTTTCTGTATTTACAGTATAAGAACAGGTCTCTCAGCAGGTTTTGCAGACATTGTGGTATGCTGTACTGCAGGGAGAATTCTAATTGTCGTCTCTGGTTGTGAGCTTTGTTGGTTTGTACTCTCAGTTTTAGGTGTGTCTATCACAGTACTAGGTCAAAACAAAACTGAGTCAATACCCAAGGCAAACCTGTTGACTCAAGTCCTTGTAGCATTGCACGATGTAAGTTTAGTTACTCCCTTTCAAGGCAGATCACCCACACAACAGTCTAGCCTGCGTGAAAAGTCCCTGGCACGTCCAATGGAAAATAATAACAGTAATCAAGGAAGACGTTTAAAGGGAACAGTTCTGATCATGTAGGGCAACAAGGTGAAACTCACAATGGGGCTACATGAGGACACGAGGGTGTGTGATGTAATTATGGGGACAATGTGAATGTCAGATCAATTTAGAAAAATTCCCACATTAACAGTATCCCACAGACATTAAAGTGAAACTGAAAAAAAACAAGCTTGCTGAGGACAGTTGACCTACACACAGGGAGAAATGGCGTGCCTCCAGTATCAAAACTTAACACTCAACATTTTGGGAAAAAAGGTAAATATGGTTTCTTAAAGGAGCAGTTCACCCCAAAATCAAAGATACATATTTTCCTCTTACCTGTAGTGCTATTTATCAGTCTAGTTTGATTTGGTGGGAGTTGTCGAGTGTACAGGTAAGAGGAAAAATATGTGTATTTGATTCTGGGGTGAATTGTCCCTTTAATCCAGTTTTCCCTTATATTATAACTTGATTAACCTGTATTCTTCAGATTCACTTGTACCTACAGCCAAATTAACATTATTGGGGTTTAATCACCACTACAGGAGCTGTAACACTCATTTTAGCATTTTTGTTTTAACAATTCTGATCTTTTTTTTCTCCTCAGAATGTCATCAACACATTTACACAGACGGCCAAACATTCACGCTGTAACTTCTATGGTAACGTGAATGTGGGGAAAGATGTGAGCATTGAAGAGCTGAAGCAAGCTTACCATGCAGTCGTACTGGTAAGAACATGAAAACACTGTGTCTGCCAGTAAGAGAGTTGTTGTTATGATGCATGTGTATATGCAAAAGCATAATATGCATTGTTTTCCATATATATTTTGGTAGAGTTACGGGGCAGAGGGCAACAGGAGTATGGGAGTGCCAGGAGAAGACCTGGCTGGTGTGTACTCTGCCAAAGACTTCGTAGGCTGGTACAATGGGCTGCCAAGCTGCAGAGAGGTACGACTGGGTGTATCTACTTTCTGTTCTGCTTCTTCATCATCAGATCTCAATTTTTCTCCATTTTCTTTTCCGTTCAGCTGAATCCAGACCTGAGTTGTGAAACAGCAGTCATTGTGGGCCAAGGCAACGTGGCTTTGGATATAGCTAGAGTCCTGTTGTCAGACATTGACATGTTAAAGGTGAGAAACACACAGTCTGGGTTAGAATTTAGTAACAAATGTATATCAAAAACCAAAGCAACCACACAGTGTGACATCTTATTTATAAAGCTCACTCAAGGTCTACTTACACATGTTCTTGCAGAGACTGACTGGAAAATATCTCTTGTATTTCTGCAGAAGACTGACATCACCCAGCTGGCTCTGGAAGGTCTGGCAGAGAGCAAGGTCCGCAGGGTGCTGATGGTGGGCAGGAGAGGACCCATACAGATTGCTTGCACAATCAAGGTGTGTGTCAGAAGAGAAAAACTGTTACCAAAATGGGCTTGAAAGAGAAAGCAAAAATCTTTCAGTTGTAACCATCATCTTGGTTTACTTCAATGACACCAACCCCACTGTAAACCAAATGTTTTACAATGTGACCTGCATTAAACCACACCAAGACCCCACGACTTCCTGGTTTAACTTGGGCCTTCCGCTTTAGCTGTGCACAGGTTTCTACAGAAATGATTTCAGCTGTTTTTCCATTATTCAATCTAAATATTTAAACTATTTATCCATTACAACATTATTGTTTTTGAGGTCTTGCTTGCTAGTTTTCATACACTGTCAATGGCATGGTGTTACAGCGGTGTGTTTACTCTGCAGCCAGCCTATTTTATCTGGTAGTTTGTTGTTTATTTTGCGAGTAGATTAAGTAAAGATCACCATGACACCGATTTTCATCCTCCATAGATGTTAAATATTTTTAATGAAGTCATAATCTACCATTAGTATGGACACAATAGATAATAAAATGGCTGCTGTGTGTCTTGCCCTGTTGGACTTTGTCGTAGATCCATAGCAATGTGATCCCATATCTCAGCAATATTGTGCTGAGTGCAATGTTACCCTAACCAGTAGAAATAATGGCCAAAACCATGAAAATAAGATCCAAGTTGTGGTGAACTGGAATCATCCTTTAAACTCACCAAACTTATTCACCAGGAGAGACAAGTTCTTCCAGCTTTAAAGGGGAACTACGCCCATTTTCAAAATTCATACATGTTGTTCCTATGATCTGAGACAGTCCAAAAATAGTCATATAAAGTTTGGAGCTGCTCCGTAGATACTGAATGGTGAAAAAAAAATGTTCTAGATGACTGAGAGCAGCCAGGGAAATGTTCTGAGCATGTGGGTACGTTTTCTGTTCCAGAGCTGAGAACGCTACAATAGTATAAAGATAATTTGGGTTTTAAAAAAGAAAATAAACATTCTGTTGGTCCAAAAGTCTCCCATTCATTGTCTAAAGAGCAGCTCCAGACTTTGTACTTGGTGACATCACAAATTTGAGACTTACTCAACATTGATTGAACTTTCCTAGGCCATGGAAATAACATATTGGAATTCTCAATTTAGGTGGTCTTTCTCTTTGAAGCTGTAGTTGGTAACCTTTATGAAAGTAACTTTTTTGTCATATATGCAGAAACTGTTGCTGTGTCATGACAGTAGTACATGAGACAGATAGTTTGTGGAAAAAATCGTTTTCACAATGAAAACAACCAATCAGAGCCAAGGAAGTTCAAGCACAGCTGTCAATCATGTCAATCAAGGCTCATGAACTGTGGTCACGTTAGGCAGCCCTGATCCAATATGAATCAAGATTCAGTTACTGCATAACCTGTTTCTCACCTTAAACGTTTTCGGGAAACATTTTAGTGTACTGTTTAGCTGTGCAATGAGAACGTTTTCCAGTGGGCAGTGCTTCAATTATGTAATACTTTGTGGATATAGTGACAGTTTCAGCAAATATGTAAGATAATAATTTTCTCCATGCAACGTTCTCCTTGTCTACAGGAGCTCAGGGAAATGGTGAACCTGCCCAACACCAAACCTGAGATGGTGGCGGCTGATTTTGAAGGTGTCACTGAGGCTCTTAAAGGTAAGCAGTGCAATATTATCTTCTGTTTAGAGGACAGTGCTGTCTTCTTTACTGCCTCATCAGTCCACTTTATTCTCAAACTAGGTGTGTGGAGACTTGAAATTTTCATCTTTCACACTTTATGGTAATGCAATAGGCTACATACAGTGTTATAATATGCAGTTCAACAGAAAAAGGGAAGTCAAAGTTTTCTTTCGTTTACCAAAGAGCAGCTTATGATACTATCTGTGTTGAAAGTTTGAGTTCAAAAGAAATCAGGCCTTGACTATTGCAGAGACTGTTGAAAATGTCACACGGAAAGAAGAAAGGCTGTGGTTGACTACCGCAAGGCACGCTATTGAGACCTATAACTCATACGTGCTGAGGTGAATGGAAACTGTTAGCTGGTAAATACAGCTGGTAGATGTTCTGTAGTTACTGAGGTTTACTGCTGGTATGAGAAACTGCAGAATTATGCAGCATTATAGGCTATCGTGATGACCTTCTGGCCAGTGTTTGTCCTTGCTCCAGGGATGACATTGGACTGATTGATGCTGTTGAGTATGTTCATCCTAGTGATAACAGTCTCCTTGCCTCTGCTCATGGCTCATTGTGAGAACCTTGATCTCATCTCTGTTAAACACGATAAGCTTGAAGTGAGAAATGCTTTTAAGAACTAGAGGTTTGTATCTGTCTTCTTTTTAGTACTGCTAAACTTGCCAGTGATAACATTAGCAGCGCTGCAGTGGTGACTGCTTCGTGGTTAGTGCAGCACATCAGAAGACACACACTTACAGGAAATTTATAAAGACCAGAAGGTTAGAACATTTCTACAAAAAAAGACAGATTGTAGGTTTCGTTAGCGTGTATGTGTAGGCCCTTTACGTGTTTTTGATAACTGGAATTTGCACATACATGCGCCTACACACTTTTTCCATCTTCACTGAAATAGCATGATCATGCAGGCATTTAAAGATGAAAACACACATATGCACACACATACATGTATGTATGATAGTGATAATTTTACCAACAACAAAAACTCAACTCAAAACATTTTAGTCCTGTCTTATTCAAAAAGAGTCATCAACATTCTGGTCTACGGACTATATATTTCAATAAAGAAACAACAAATTCTTTGTAACCATTTTAGCCTGGTTTTAGTCAAGAAGAGTAATCTAGTAATACAAGTAAAAAACAAAGGTAAAAACTCTAAAATCTTTTTTATTTTCTTTTTAGTTTTAAAGGAATACGTCATCCCCAAAGTAGCCATTTGTATATCAATTACTCACCCTGTGTTACGTTGAATACATGAAGAAAACTTTGTTTTTCTTGCACGCCTACACAATGAACGAACAGTCCAAAAACTAGGAAAGTTCTTGATGAATTGAATTCACAGGGGTCCTCGTTTGACAACAGCAAAACTATAACAAAAACATCGACATCCACACAACTCATGCAGTATAATCCAAGTCTCATTTATCCAGTCATATACTCAGTACCTTATGGGGCCTTTCTGACTGGGAACTTAACTAAAAGTGAAACTTAGGCTCCATTAACTAAAGCAGTAATTTTACCTCACTAATCACAGGAGCTGCTGGTCTACAGCTGCCTTGATTAGTAGTTTGTTTTCGTTATTGTGTGACTTTAGGGACTCAGAATACTTGATCCAGTGCCTGTCCGAGACGAGAGAGACTCGAAACGCGGGATAGTTCTGTGGTCTAGGATCTGTTTTATGTACCTGACAACGCTGGGGAATTAAAATGAATGAAAATGGCGTTCTATTGCTAAAAACGTTTTTAATGTCGGACACAACATACTGTACTGTAGGTGATTGTATGTCTATTTGGACGTTGGAGTCTGCAATAAACCGGAACCGGAAACCCTCTTGCTGTGAGGCGACAGTGCTAACCACCACACCACCGTGCCGCCCCTGAACATTCTTTTTATTGAACATTTTCAAAACAGTCCAAGAGTTATTTTTGTAGTGTCAGCGCCAGCCTGCTGCTGCTGTTTCCTGTGTGTCTGCATGCTGGCCTGGTGGATTGATAGTAAGTGCTGGAGCGGATCACTGGAATGGACTGCTTGAATCGCGGTGCGCTGGGCTGGCTGGAAAACCTGGATTGGTATCCATGAAAAACTGGATCGGAGTTCTTGGATCTGCATTTTTCCATGCTGTCCGATCCGATGCATGTTTTTTTGCTAATATCGGTGGCCGATATTAGCGGTTTATGTTTAGTCCCAAATAATTTCCTCAAAGCATTCCAGGCACTACACACATTAGTAATTAGAAAATTGTCTTTAGCCATAATTGGTAGTTCATTCCTGCATTTATCAAGTAAGTTGACAGGAGAGTATGGTTTGGAGAGGCTTGCTTCAATCTCAAACCATGGCGGCTTCGGTTAAGCAGTTGCCCATATTGAGATAATCCTGGCTTGCATTGATGTTGTATAATTTGTGATGTTGGGGAGGCCACATCCTCTTTGTTCTTTTGGTAGTTGCAATATATTTAATTTAATTTTAGGCTTTCTGCCAGCCCATATAAAGTCAGAGAGAGCTTTATTTATATCTTTATGTCTTTAATGTTGTTTCTCTTCAGAGATATGAAGAGCAGAGATAGAGGGTAAGTAATTTTAGGGAGAATTATCATCTTAACAAGATTGACTCTGCCAAGAGAGGATACAGGATGCTTCTTCCAACTTAACATCTTATCCTTAATGTGTTTTACCCTGGGGTTAACATTTTCAGCATAGAGTTGACTAATTTTAGGTGTTATTTTAATCCCCAAATATGTGAATCCATCTGGTGCCCAGCGAAAGGGTTTGACAAAATCAGGTTCATACTCATATGAAAAACCTAGAGGCATGATTTCAGATTTTGTAAAATTAACCTTTTATCCAGAAATTTTACCGAACTCTTTCACACAATTGATCAGTGAAGGTACTGAGTTTGATGGCTCTGTTAATGTCAGGAGGATGTCATCCGCGTACAATAGAATTTTGTGCTGTGTTGTTCCTATCAACATTCCCTTGGTATTGGAGGTTTGCCAGACAGCAATTGCTAATGGCTCTATAGCTAAAGAGAATAATATAGGTGATAGTGGTGACCCTTGAGCTGTACCTCTATTAAGTTGAAATTCGGCGGAAAAAGTTTATATAAAAGTTGTACCCATCGAACAAAATCTGACTGAAAGCCAAATCTTTTCAACACTTCAAGCATGTATTTTCGTTCAATACAATCAAATGCTTTCTCTGCATCCATTGTTACTATAGCACTTGGAGTTCAATGAAAATTAAGATAATGAATAATATTAATTAAACGTCTTGTGTTATTTGAAGTACGGCCTTTTATAAACCCTGTTTGGTCTGCATTAACTATATCAGTCACCACTCATTCTAGTTGATTAGCCACTATTTTTGAGAGTATTTTTGAATCCACTCCAAGTAGGCTAATCGGGCAATAAGAAGCACATAGTTCTGGATCTTTCCCTTTTTTTGGGATAACTATAATATGAACTAAATACATAGATTTTGGATGTTCATCCTCTTCAAAAGATTTGTTGAACACACATTGTAGTAGTTTGTTAATTTTGCTATTCATCTTTTCATAAAACTGTGCACAGAATCCATCAGCCCCCAGGCTTTTATTTGACTGGAGTGAGGAGATTGCTTTATCAATTTCTGTTAATGTAACAGGACCTTCCAGCAGTTTGGCTCGTTCATCTGTTAGTTGAGGCATCTTTAAGCCATCTAAAAAGTTTCCACTGGTAAGTGTATTATTGTCCAAATCCGACGCATACAGCATTTCATAAAACTTCTGAAAGCATTCATTGATCTTTGTATTGTTTGTTTGACGGATTTGATCCTCATCATATATTGCAGAAATAAAAGTTTTTTGACGAGTTTCTTGCTAGACGAGCTAAGAACTGATTTGGCTTATTCCCAAATTCAAACAATCTTTGTCTAGCGAACAAAATATCAGACTCAGCCTTCTTTGTTAGTAAATCAGACAACCGTAGTTTTGTTGCCTTTAACTCTTTAAGCACGTCATCCGATTTGGATCTATGAAAAGTGTAAAGTGAATTTTATTCACAAAAGTGAATAAAATATGATGGTAGTGAAGCCAGATTCTTATTACGCACATGATCCTTGTCAAAAATATTATCTTTGTTTCACATTTCCAACCAAAAACCTGATAATTTCCCTGCATAAACAAACCATATTTGCAAATGTTGTGGGCGATCATATACAAATGATTATGTGGTGGGTGAAGTATTCCTTTAAAACAATACTTACATACTTAAATTCAAGAATAATTGGTCATTGTGATTGTTCCTCCTGTCCATACTGGCCATGAAGAGATTGGACACAAGTACTCACACAGTCATTCAGCACACTGAATGAAAACTACTTTCAATTTAAGCAAAAAAAACAACAAGTCAACAGATGTTTATTTTAAAGCATAAGTATCTGTGCTGTGTCAGATTTGCCGAGGCCCAGGAAGCGTCTGACAGAGCTGATGTTGAAGACAGCCCTGGACATCCCAGGAGAGAAGGAGCAGGAGAAGCGAAACAAGGCTACTCGCATCTGGGGTCTTCGATTCTTCCGGAGCCCTGTTGAAATCCTGGCCGACCCTGACAACAAAAGGACAGCTGGCATCCGACTGGCGGTCAACAAGCTGGAGGTAAACAGGATTTGTATTTTAAAACTCAAGAAGTCTCTCATGTAGCCGTGTTGCTATGCTTAGTACATTGACATTGTTAAAGTTGTTTACTTCTGTATGACCAGGGCTCAGGCGAGAGGGCGCGGGCAGTGCTCACTGGAGAAATGGAGGATATGACCTGTGGCCTGGTCATTAGCAGTATCGGCTACAAGAGCCTCCTCATTGATCCATCAGTGCCGTTTGACTCAAACAAAGCCATCGTCCCAAACAACATGGGTCGTATTCAACAAGCTGCAGGTATTCATAAAAAAAACCAAGACCGTTAAATCCTTTCTTCAAAAAATATTAAGTGAAAAAATGTAGTGAAGTCTATCTTTCTGTCTAGGTCTATATTGTAGTGGCTGGCTGAAAACAGGCCCCACTGGGGTGATAGCCACCACTATGAACAACAGTTTCGACACGGCACGATCCTTGGTGGAGGACATGGACTCAGGAACGTTGGACGTATCTGCTGCCAAGCCTGGTTCACAAAGCATCAGTACTCTGCTGGAAAAGAGAGGTACTCTATTGTGCCTTTGGTTGATTCACTACTTTCTGTTGAGCCGTGCTATCGGGCCATGGTGTTGTCCAAACACAAGAGTTTCAGTCTGTGATGGGAGAAGTGTAGAGTTTCTGCTGTCCTGATGTCAAAGTGGAGTTTGTTCCACCATTTTGGAGCCAGGACAGCAAACAGGTGTGACTTTGTAGAGCAGTAGCATAGCCCCCTTTGCAGTAAAGGAGTAGCAAGCCGATTGACAGTAGCAGAGCATAGCAGACGGGCATTGTTTGACCTCATGCTGGGTGCAGGACGGACTTGAGACATTCACAGCATGACAGGCAAGTAATTATCCTTGCTGTATGTTCCCTTCTGAAAACGGCAGTAACTGGTTTGACATGATCAAAAGTTCACGATTATACCAGTGCATATGATGCAATATGCATCATATGGTGTACAATATTCAGTGTGTACATGTTGTATATATCATTCAGAGGTTGTCTCCACATGGCTCTTAGGTCTGTACCCAAATATTCGGACATTCAAATATTCGTTTCTACGGGTAGGTATTCGTTATGAAAATTTGGTATTCTATATTCATTTTTTTTATTTACTTTTTTAACTTTTTTTTGGTGCTAAATGTAGTGTTTTTGTTGTTGGTAAATGCAGGTTATCAATAAAAATCAAAACTTTTAAATTGCATAGTTAAAAATGTGAAAATACCACTTTATCACTATTCTCTCTAACTTGTAGCTGTTTTTTCGTTATCTTTTGAATTTAATATGAATTATGAACCGTTTTTGTCAACATTTGTTTCCCTCGTTTTGTACAATATATTATTATTTAAAGTTTCAACAAGTTTCTTTTGGAGTGCGTGACACAAGTGTGTTTTGAAAACGGCCGCGGACTGTCACCTGCTCAACGCATCAGTACCTTTGGATGCCATGACAGTAATAGCCAATAATGTCAAAATATCATTTACAGACCGATTTATCAGACGATCACTGCTGCCCGACCCGCAGGTCCATTTGCGGGTCCCGCGGGTTACGGGTCAACCCGCGCATCACTACTCAGCTATAAAGGCTGTATACACAACAGTAAGGCTATAGACATTATATTCTATTCAGGCCGGCAGAACCAGCAGCGCATCAGCTCTACAGTGCACAGCACTGCTGATTAACCGTTTTATTGCAGCACAGAGTGTCTGCTAGCAACCAATTACTTGCAGAGGCTTCCTACAACTTGTTTCAAAGGTTACGATTTAATCAGAAGACAGATTAAACAGGATGACTAGCCAATGTGAAAATCAAAAGAAAGCATAGAATAATGTACTGAAGGAGACTGTTGTGTCATCACATTTTTTTGTGGTTTCAGAGCAAAGATCTGGTCGCCACTGTGCAAAACTCGCAATACAATTAGGTCAGAAAAAACCCCGGAGGCAGACCGGGGAGGCGAACGGGGGGAAACTAAAGGGTGGGTGCTATACTTCTGCCTCACCACCGCCATGATATTAGCGGTGACCGCTGTGTAGACACAGTGCAGAGCAGCGCCAATTAGATAGCCAGTGATAGCCAGCCAACACAACAAAGACATGCAGTCACAACAAGAAACAGAGATGATCATATTAAAACACACACAGAGGGAGCATGACTTCATTCTCTGCTCAGGAAGCCATTACTCTACTAGCAAATAGTGGTTTGCTTGCTATATTGATGCTCTGAATATTTTACAGAGCTCCTTTAAATGCACGTTACTGATTTGGCCAAAAGGTGTCTGTTGTAAAAAAAAAAAAAAAAAAAAAGCCATTATCCATATTTGTGTTTATCCCCCGTAGGAGTGAAACCAGTGACTTTCTCAGACTGGGAGAAGATTGACAGTGTGGAGATGAAAAGAGGTGAAGCCACCGGGAAACCCAGAGAAAAACTACTGACTGTAGATGAAATGCTGATGGTGGCTCGGAAATAACTGAAGTTAAGAAACTGTTTACGGGTAAAGACTGAGTCACTGCTGCAGTGTGAAAATAACAGCAGTTACCATACTGATGGGGACCAATGACTCAACACAATGGGCACAGAAAAGAACATGGACTTTATTCATATTGTACACACGGAAACACATTAAAAGCTAGTTGGTACTGTAGAACCCCTAAAGTTTTTGCCTCATTGTCTTTCAGTTGGTATCTATCTTCAACAGTATCAGTCTAAAGCACTGAAAGACTGACCTGTGGTTTCCTGTTGCACTAGCCTCAAATAAACAGGATGCTCTAAAGGATGCTGTCAATCATGAACCCATTGTGTGCTATAATATACTGTATGTATGTTAAAGAGTAAAAACTAAGTGGTGGCTGAATTATGTTATATGCTATTTGCACTCACATTTCATATGATCAATATGTTTTATACAAAATAAAGCGTGACTTATATCTTTCTATTTCTGTTTTTGAGTAGCTTTTCCCACTGTTGCTATTTACTACTGTCAGCTTAGATTTCCTACATCAAGAGTGTCCAGACTTTTTTTTAAATGGGGGCCAGATCAGATTATGTGAAAACAGCTGCTTCTCACATTATGTGTTATCAAAAAAAAAACATACGAATGAAACTACTGTTCGATCATTCAGTGAAAATATATTAAACTTTCCACAACTCCTAAAAGCAGTGACCCTCACTGCTGACTTTACGCTTCTTTGCTGTGGCCATGTCTACTACCTAACAGGAAATGTTTGGTCTGCTGTTAACAATTGGTTTGCTTTGGTTTACCACCTGTTTACAAAAACACATCAGTCCCTCCTGCGTAGTTTCTACTAGAACAATGTCTCCAAACTGTACGATAGTCCTGCCATCATGAGGTGAACGAAAAAAATGCAAAGTAAACTTGCTTGATTAACCAATATTGTTTGGTGGGCCACATATTGTATATTTTAAAAGACAAGCCACCAGCTGTTTAAAATATATGGGCCGCGATTGGCTGGACTTTAGACATGTCTGTCCTACATGATGGGTCTAAATCAATAGATGATTCTGGATTACAATTATTATACTTTTTGTGATGGGGACATTTAAACACAGATCACTTTTTATTGCATTAAAATTATTCAATTGTTTTAACATGGCAAACAGGATTAGTTACAGTCTCTGTCAACTGATATGTCATTTATCATGCTTATCTCTTCATTTCTGTGGTTGCATTTAAATGAAGGTGTAGCACATCTCTAACTGCCTTACGCAGAAATACACTCGCTGGCCACTTTATTAGATACACCTGTTCAACTGCTCATTAAAGGAAATAGCTAATTAGCCAATCACGTGGTCACAGGCTGGGCTGAGTATTTCAGAAACTGCTGATCTTCTGGGATTTTCATGCACAACCATCTCTAGGGTTTACAGAGTATGGTCCAAAAATGCCTTGTTGATGACAGAGGTCAGAGGAAAATGGTCAGACTGGTTCAAGATGATAGAAAGGCAGCAGTAACTCAAAAACCCCCTTGTTACAACCAAGGTCTGCAGAAGACCATCTCTGAACGAACAACACGTCGAACCTTGAAGCAGATGGGCTACAGCAGCAGAAGACCACACTGGGTGCAACTCCTGTCAGCTATGAACAGGAACCTGAGGCTACAATTTGCACAGGCTCACCAAAACTGGATGATAGACGATTGGAAAGACGTTGCCTGGTCTGATGAGTCTCGATTTCTGCTGTGACATCCAGATGGTAGGGTCAGAATTTGACATGAACAACATGAAAGCATGGATCCATCCTGCCTTGTATCAACGGTTCAGGCTGCTGGTGTTGGTGTAATGGTGTGGGGGATATTTTCTTGGCACACTTTGGGCCCCTTAGTACTAACTGAGCATCATTTAAAGCTATGGTCTACATTTAGAAAGACGATGAGAAAGATTTGAAAAAGCAAAAAACAAAAGTACATATAGCCATATGTCTTTAAATAATAATGAAATAATATTTTTAATTTAAATTTCTGCCTGCCTGGCATCCTTCTGCCTCTCTGGCAGGCAACACCAATTTCGCCACAGCTATATTCATATACTGTATATTTATGTTTTCCAATTTTCAGATTTGTGATGTTACAGTTGCATTTTTTATATTTTGGCTGTTTGCTGTGTTTAAAATGTCATTAGATCAAGGCAGGTTGTAATGATAGGTGCTATTATGGTTATGCCATGATGGCTTCACAATCAACAGCTATTTGATTAATATATTGTAAAAGCCCAGTTTGTCAAATATACGTATCTCCTCTTTTTAGATACACTTCTGAAGTATTTGTGCCCCACCTCTGCAAATCCTGGGCCTACTAATGTAACTGCAGCCACCTCAGCACCAAGTGATGTGCCTCAAGTGCATCTCCCTCCCACACACAAACTGCAAGTGGAGAAATAATATTTAGAGAATGTAGACTGTTAAGAGATTAACAAGTTTATATTTATTTATTGTGAGCTGCAAGTTAATATAACTTAAGTAGTGTTCATGTTCTTTATTGCAATGCAATAAAGACAGTGGGGCAAGCAGAGGCCGCTTGCTGCTGTCGCTCTCTTTATTTTCCATATTGAAACTCTGAGGAATGTTTCCAGCACCTTGTTAAATCTGAAGGCAATTCTGAAGTGGAACTTTTGTTTGTACAGACGGTTCTATGACGCACTTCCACTTCCCCCTAGTTGTTTTGGGATGGCACTCAGTGTGGCAGATCCTCCATGTGAACACGGAAACGGAATGAAAGTGGGTAGGGAGAGGGTGTACGGGGTGGTTTGGGAAAGGCCCTTGTTCTCCAGGGACATTCACAAATAGCGAGACAGCCAAGTGTAAATTCTGAGATACACAAACCAAATTTTGCAGCCATTTTAGAATTAACCGTCAATGGAAATTATGAGTGAATGTCATTCAAGACCAGAGCACACTGTTGACATCACTGCTAAGTGTCCTAAAGGATATCTAATCAGCTCCCATGTCTGAGTAGGTGACCCCACCAGATATGATGCACCCAGCATACCTACACGTCAGTCCAGGATCAGCCCCCTGAAGAAAATGCTATTTAGCTAGCTACAAAGTTGTTAAGTTAAGTGGTGGTTAAGGTTAGGATAAGGGTTATATCTCGTTACCTATAAACGTGAATCACATATTTATGCATTGAGTTAAAGTGGATTGCTACGTTTGGCCTCATGTCTTCACTACAATGCTGCGGAAGGGCTCAATGCGTGTATGTATCTGCAGCTATGAGTGTCCCCATGTCAGTTTGATAGCCACACCTGAATTAACAGGCTGTGCCAGCACGAGAGCTGAGCCACAGGACTCGAAGGATACTGGAGTGAATGATAAGGCTAGCTGTAGGGCAGCATTATAAACCTAGTTGTACTCCATACTAGAGAGTGCTCACAATTATAAAAGAATAAACCTTGGCAATTGTTCAAAGCCACACATTTGGTGGCCATCTTAAAAGGCAGACATGTTGGATTTTCATTTGGCTAATGCTAGTTTCTGAACAATTTTGCATTTAGCTGCCCTACTAAGTAAACCCCAACTTATGGTAGACCCATTTAAATCTTTCCATCCCCACCCTCGAGGAGAAATAAGGAAACAAACATCAGTTTAGGGTTTTTTTAAAGCAGAGAGATAAAAGCAGGTACATGCAGAATGAAACATCTTGCATTCAGAATGAGCTCTTGCATGGTTCTTCACATGTCTTCCCTACTTTAACTTGGGCTCTCCATGACCGTGTGAGTTCGTGATCAGTTTTGGAGTTTTAGCACCGACTCTGCTCATTTTTGTCACAGCTGCGCCACTTTCAGGTCCCATCTCTGCGGCTTCATTAACAGCTCCATCATCGCTGGCCTCTGTCACGTTGCTGCTGTTGTCATGGTCAGGTCCCATCTCTGTGACTTCATCAACAGCTCCATTGTCATTGGCGGCAGTCACATTGCCGCCGTCCTGGTCGCTGGCTGCAGTCACATTGTTGCCGCTTTCCTGGTCGCTGGCCACAGTTGCGTTGCCGCTTTCCTGGTCGCTGGCCGCAGTCGCGTTACCGCCCTCCTGGTCGCTGGCCACAGTCACGTTGTTGCCGCCGTCCTGGTCGCTGGCCACAGTCACGTTGTTGCCGCCGTCCTGGTCGCTGGCCACAGTCACGTTGTTGCCGCCGTCCTGGTCGCTGGCCACAGTCACGTTGTTGCCGCCGTCCTGGTCGCTGGCCACAGTCACGTTGTTGCCGCCGTCCTGGTCGCTGGCTGCAGTCACATTGCTGCCCTCCTGGTCGCTGGCTGCAGTCACATTGCCGCTCTCCTGGTCGCTGGCTACAGTCACATTACCGCTCTCCTGGTCGCTGGCCGCAGTCACGTTGCCGCTCTCCTGGTCGCTGGCTACAGTCACATTACCGCTCTCCTGGTCGCTGGCTGCAGTCACATTACCGCTTTCCTGGTCACTAGCCGCAGTCGCGTTGCCACTCTCCTGGTCGCTGGCTGCAGTCACATTGCCGCCCTCCTGGTCGCTGGCTGCAGTCACATTGCCGCTCTCCTGGTCGCTGGCTACAGTCACATTGCTGCTCTCCTGGTCGCTGGCTGCAGTCACATTGCCTCTCTCCTGGTCGCTGGCCGCAGTCACGTTGCCGCTCTCCTGGTCGCTGGCTACAGTCACATTACCGCTCTCCTGGTCGCTGGCTGCAGTCACATTACCGCTTTCCTGGTCACTAGCCGCAGTCGCGTTGCCACTCTCCTGGTCGCTGGCTGCAGTCACATTGCTGCCCTCCTGGTCGCTGGCTGCAGTCACATTGCCGCTCTCCTGGTCGCTGGCTACAGTCACGTTGCTGCTCTCCTGGTCGCTGGCTGCAGTCACATTGCCTCTCTCCTGGTCGCTGGCCGCAGTCACGTTGCCGCTCTCCTGGTCGCTGGCTGCAGTCACATTGCCGCTCTCCTGGTCGCTGGCTGCAGTCACATTGCCGCTCTCCTGGTCGCTGGCTACAGTCACGTTGCCGCTCTCCTGGTCGCTGGCTGCAGTCACATTGCCGCTCTCCTGGTCGCTGGCTGCAGTCACATTGCCTCTCTCCTGGTCGCTGGCCGCAGTCACATTGCCGCTCTCCTGGTCGCTGGCTGCAGTCACATTGCCGCTCTCCTGGTCGCTGGCCGCAGTCACATTGCCTCTCTCCTGGTCGCTGGCCGCAGTCACGTTGCCGCTCTCCTGGTCGCTGGCCGCAGTCACATTGCCGCTCTCCTGGTCGCTGGCCGCAGTCACATTGCCGCTCTCCTGGTCGCTGGCTACAGTTACATTGTTGTGGTGGTCGCTGGCCGCAGTCACATTGCCGCTCTCCTGGTCGCTAGCTACAGTTACATTGTTGTGGTGGTAGCTGGCCAGTGGAGTCACGCTGCTGCTTGCCATGTGTGAATCGTAGTCATCTTTCTTAGTTTTGAGCTCTTTTGGGCTAGTCTGTTGTACAAGTTTCAGGTGACCGACTGACGCCTCAGCTTCCACTTCATTGGTTTCCAGTTGTACTGAAAGACATTCAGTAGACAATTTAGAACAGAAAGAAATTAAAACTTTTTTTTTTTTTTTTTTTTTTTTTTAAAGCTGAGCAAGTGCTAGACTTTGATTTGTGAAGATTTAACACTAGTTGTCAGTCCAGTGGGGTTGGTTTTATTACAACACGACAGAACAAAAACATACAGCAAGTAGGTAGACCTGTACTGTAATAGAATTGCATGGTTTTAATTAGCCATAGCAGCTGTATACCTGCCATTGTATCATCAGTGCAGCTTTAATTAGACAGTTGGAATTCCAGTATCCAAACAAAGCAACAACTTGAAACCTTAATGAACCAGTGTGACACAGAGAGCCTAGGATCTACACACACACACACGCTTTCATTTGTCTGATAGGGTTTCACAGAACCTGCTCACCTTCTTTAGCATTATGCTCCAACATGGTCTCCATTGACTGGAGAAGTGCAAGGGCCTTCTTTATGGACAGATCATTGGGAGACACATCTGGAGTGTAAGAAAAAAACAAACGTCAATATCAGAAAGTAGCTCCATATAGCTTCTGTCACTGCTGTTCTTACCTCTTATTCTCCTCTGCAGCGCATCAAGTCCTTCTTTTTTGCCACCAACTGGCAAACAAGAGCCTATAGACAGTGCAGTTGAGGTTAATCAAATGCTTTTGCTGTTCGATGGCACTCATCACAAACTTGTTACAGCTAAACAACAATTCAGGAATGAGTTATTAGCCTTACTCTACATTTGGTATACTCCCCCCACCGGTTTCTTAAACACAAGCTTCGAACAGAAGAAACATAGAAACCTTTGACGAGCCAAACAGTCAGCAGACAAAACAGCAATGCCCACACTGCTCCCATTGCTTCAGTCACCACGAGAAAGTGTTTGCTGTTCAGCATGCCGGGTCAAAAACCTTCATGCAGGTGGCACAGCTGTGGCTGATCAGCTCTAATTGGCTCTACTCTCCTCAGAGTCAGTGTTAGATGAGATTCAGCCCTTCATGTGTCAAATGCAATACTATCGATTGATTGTAAAACTATGAGAATGCTTTACACAGTTATTTAACATTATTTGTTGTGGATTTATGTTAAGTAGCAATCCTAATATGAAACAGAGTGTCAGGTTAGGTCCAAACAGTGAGGAAGATCCATAAGAAGGGGGGAAAGTAAGGACATGAAGAAATATATTTGTAAGGATGACAGCTACAGAAAATGACCAACCCCCACCTCAACACACACACACACACACACACACACACACACACACACACACACACACACACACACACACACACACACACACACACACACACAGTGCAGAGGAAATCCCACAGCATCTAATTTTACAAATTCCCTCTGTTGTGCTTCAGGTGTTAGTGGCAGTATAGTGAAGTCTAGTTATGAAGGTGTTGAAAATGGGTGGCGCTAGATGGCATTTAAATGTAAGCATGAGACTGGATTAATTAATGAAATTGTCAGTACTTTTTCTAGTTCAGTACAGAACTATGATGGCTTGGTTGTGAAAGGATGTTTGTGGTTTAATGGGTATAGGTTATTCTACACATAGTTTTCAGTCTAAGTGACTAATGTGAACATCAGTTTTGAAATTTGGTCCAGTATTAAGTGAGAGGGCTGCTGCTGGCGGCCATTAAACAGGCTGTCATGTAACCACTCAGGGCATGTTTGCACCCTCAATTTACGTCCACTCAAAGTGCTTGTTTTCACCACTGACAGGCTCAGATTATTATTTCAAGTGACAACATTATGCAGAGATCTCCTATAGAAATAGACCTTTATGATAAAGAGTAAGATCCTTTTTGTTTAACCAAAAACAACCCCCCAAAACACCATCACTAAAGTCACCAGGCTCCATTTAAATAAATAGTAATTTTAGTGTGTATAGAGACAACATATTTTCACATCTAACTGGGTGAATTAAGGGTTTATTTCAACCAAACCAGAGCTGGTGATCGTTGTGAAAAGATGAACCAAGATGGCTTTTGTGAGTTTTATTTTGTTTCTGTTAACTTTGTATAAAGTGTGTTTTACAATGATGAAATTACTGTTTCTTTAAATGAAGGCTGGTGGGTTTGATGATAGTGATTTTGGGGCTATTTCTGGTTTTAAAAAGCATCTTACTCTGCTCCCATTAGTCACTTAGACATAAAAAACATGGGAAAACAGGAGCCTAATTTAAATGTATCAGGTACCTTTTAATGGCAGAGGTTATGAGGAGAGAGACAGGCATTGCCATCCCTAAAGCCATGCCACAAGCATGCATAGCCACATATGTGTTTGCAGTTACTGAGGCTGATGATATCTGCTCCTCGGGTTGGTAAAGTACAAAACTCTGCTGCTCTTACTTTCATTTACTGATGTGTGATTCCTGGATGAGGCCCTGTGAAACTTTGCGGCTTTGAAGCTGTGAGATTTTAAAATCTGCAAGCACAGTGGCACCTGGTGGTTAGCAAAACATACTGCAGCCATTTTACATCAAAGCCAAAGTACAAGCCTTGTTCTGGACAACTTAGAGAACCCTGGAAAAGTGGATAACCTTTTTTTTTTTTCTTTAGTGCATTTATTTCACACCAGACCACAGCAACCAAACAGAACAAACTACAGACACCAACATACCATACCTTTCACTTCTAATTGTCAGTGCAGACTGCACCAGGCAATCAATCTGAGATTTAACTGTCCTGATATATCACCACACTATGTTATTGTGTTGTGTCCTATTATGCTTTCAAGGACTCATGAACTTGCTTGACACCAAAAACCATATGCACAACCGCTCATTTAGCCTGTTGGGACTGATACTCAGTACTTGGTACTCAACACAAATTCACACTTATCAATTTAGAAGACAATTGTGTCTATTACAATAATAGAATAGAATAGAATAGAATAGAATAGAATAGAATAGAATAGAATAGAATAGTTCAAATGAGAGCAGAATGAACAAAGACTGACAAAAGAAATCTTCCAAAAAAAACTTAGTGACATTTTTGAGGCTGCAAAGAAAAAAGCCATGAAGTCCATCACAGAGGCTGCTGAGACGGCCTCAAGACAGCTACAGACCAGGGGCCTCATTTATAAAGCTTGCTTACGCACAAAACGGGGCTTGAAAGTGGCGTACGCCACTTACCACGCAAAGGTTGTGATTTATAAAAAATAAACTTGGCGGAAGAATGTGCGCACCTGTAAGCAAACTCTGAGCCATGCGTGCGCACATTTTGGAGACACTGGGAAGTGGCGACGCAGACGGTGAGGTGGAGAAGAGGAGTCAGATTTGTATTGATGTCTCACACAAATTTAATGTCACGCTATATCCACCTTAGATCCACGTTATCATTGCAATTAAATCCAGCAGCCTTATTTTGCGCTTGGAGTGAGTGATAATTGTTTCATAAAAACGTTGTAAAATCTAACTCAAATCCTGAATTGAAATTCTTTCTAAATACGTATTTAATCTGCACTGCCTCTAACGTCTCATTGTACACTCTGTGAGCGCAGGAGGGGAGAGGACGGCGCGACTGCATGGAATATATTTAATTATATTTCCAGTGCATTTATCATGTCTCGAAATACAGCCATGAAGCACAACCGTTACACTCATTTCATCAGCCCTACTTAGACATTTGCTGTTCATGACAAAACCGGCATGAAGAAACGTGTTCGCCTATCACACTTTCATCTTTGAATTGTATTTCAAATTACACGTTGTATTTTGGGACAGGGATACCACTGGTTCATGCTGTAATTCAGGCCGGGAGTCTGATCAGACTAATTGCCATAAACATATAAATACTGCGGTGACCCTCGTGCGTAATTGCGCAAGATGGCACTGGCACATACTCCTTTTTGCCTCCACCTTTAATAAATGTGATTCTTTATGTCGCACATCAATGTCAATCAACCTCAAATTTAAAAGCAACACATTAACTGCATGTTGGTAAAAGAGAAGAAATAATTGGTCTGCCTTTAGATCAGACCACTTTTTTTTCTCTGTCACTGTCCGTGCAGTCCCACAGACACAGCTGACAGCATCAGCAGCGTTGATGTGTTGCCACTTTTTTTCGCTTTCTTTTATTAGTGATCCCGCTGCTGTGGCCACCAAATAGAATCTTTCTTCAGTCCTCCACCTCCCGTTAAAGGGTCTCAAGCTCAGGCTCGGAGAAATTCAGTTTTTTGGTTCGTTTCTCACACCTGTCGCAGTGACTCACAACGAGAGATCACTCGCATGTCGGCTCATTTATACGCAGATCGCATTCATGAGGTGATTTGCATGACCATTTATGGTTGAACTAGGGCGTGTAGAGGGCGGAATATGAGGCGGATCTGGGTGCGCACAACTGCAGGAAGTCTGTGATTTATAAAGAGAACACTGCGTGCAAGTGTGCGTGCGCACGGTTTTATAAATCAGATTATTTTTTGGCGCACGCCATTTTCAGCTTTTGGGCGCACGTCAACTTGTAGTATGAATCCTAAGCACTCTTTTATAAATGAGGCCCCAGGAGAGGTTATCTTTGGGCCAATGCTGCTGGGACAGTCAGGTCAACCCTGGCAGGGTCGCCTGAGCAAGTGTTTATGATGTTAAAAGACCTCAAACACACCTCAGGTGACATCACTGATGATGTGTTGCGGCACATGCAGGGATGCAACTTTGAATCAAACACCTGTTCCTTCACCCAAACTTTCCATCTAATTGTATCGAAACAAATATCAAAAATATCCTGCTGTCTTTTTCCAACTAACTAAAAGACATTTGACGCAACTGGACCAAAATCATAACCTTTTTGATGGATAAACAGAAGTCAATCTCAACACAGTTGAAAAATGCTTTATTGGTAAACATAAATATGCCAGAAATAACTACAGATTTGCAGGGTAATGTGTGTGTCTCATAATCAATATATTCCATAGGTGTGCTCCTTTCCATCTCTGTATCTATCCAGGTACCGCAGGGGCTGTCCCTGAGGGAATTTGACCTGTGGAGGGTGGTACACTGGAGGCCGGATGAACTCAAACACTGGCTCCCTCATGTCTGCAGGGAGAAGTTGCAACAGACGGTTATTATCATTAATAAAAGACACGCAACTGCCACACAAACTTTTTGTCCTTCAATCTAGGAAGGCTAATAAAAATGGCACAAGACCAAACTTGTGCTGTGTTTGTGAGCATTAGCGTGACTCACTGAGTGTCGTGTGAAAGGTGTTGGTGACAGATTCATCCCACTGGCACTGGAAGAAGGCCAGGCCTGCAGGAGTCATGTTGTCCTGGTGCTTTCTGTAGAAATCCACTGTCTTAAAGGTACGATCCTCCAGAGAATGGCTGAGGGGGGAGAGCCGACATATGCTTAGTGTATTTGTTGCTATATCAATCATAAACTAAGACACTCTGATGTTATAAATACAGTTTACTGAAAGATTACATGGTTGCTGACAATGGCACACACTATGCTTAAAGGTTCTGCATGTAACTTAAAAATCCTTGTGATCAGTGACTTCATTGGCTATCCTTTTCCTGTAACCGCGTACCCTCTTAAGGGTCGGGACAGGTCACCAGATTATTACAGGGCTGACACACAGAGGCAGACAACCATTAATGCTCACACCTATGGGCGCAGCATTGTGATTAAGTAATGTGCAAACTAGCCTCTGGAGTCTGGATAAATTAAGCTGATGTTATTCACTCAAAACGTTTTTTTGCTTTGTTAATGTCACCGCATCACATTTGAGTGTCTTGCTCACCATGGCGATGGCCTGACATCCTCCTGGAAGTTGATGGGTCCCTCCTGCTTAAAGAGGACATAAATGTAGCGGTGGAAGCCTGTTCCTCTGGCAGGGAAGGGGGGCAGGTAGTGACACAGCTCCTCTCCGGCCTGCACTGCTCCACCTGGTATGTTCCCTCTGCAGACACACAGGTCATTCAATGCTGTAGCGATTAACTGCATTGGCATCTTTTACTTTAATCAAAAAAATAAAATCTATGAAAATGCAAGTGTTGTTGATGAAAAGTTTAACTGCTAGTCTTAGTGTACGTGCACCGGAGGTTTCAAGTTTCCAAATCACACAGATCGCACCGTAAGTTGGATACTTGAGCATGACTGGCTCCCAGCTAGTTATGATGTCACAAAATCTTGCTTGTACATCCACAAGTTAGACTCAGATTTAAGGTGAGCACAGAGAAACTTCACATCCTCAGCAGATGAATGTGAAAACAGACCTCTAGTGTCAAACTGCACATACATGATTCTGACTTTAAAGGAGCTGTGTAAAACATTCAGAGCATACTGATGATTCAGAGTCTGGGCCGGGATTGCCTGCACATGGTTCTCAACATGGAGGTGGCTGAGTCGATGGCTAGCAGCTAAAGCCTGATTTATGGTCCTGCATTGAATCAATGACGTCGCTACGTCGTAGGGTACAGGGCTACGCAGAAGGCTCACCGTAGCCCCCAGCGTAGCCTGACGTGCACCTCCCCAAAAATGTAACTACACGTCGAGGCGACGCAGACCCAGCGCAGACCGGCAGGGCTGTGATTGGTTTGCTTGGTAGCAACGCATTTCCGGTACCGTATTTCCAGATTCCACCATCCCCACCATCTTTAAACATCTTCTGTTGCGATGTAGATGTTGCAGTATTAAGGCCCATTTATGCTCAATGTTCAATACGGATACGGAGCCGCGAAATAAACTCAGAGCCGTCTGTCCGTGCTCCATGTTCATTTCTCTGTGACCGGAAAAGCCGGAAGCTAAACAAAGAATCAACTAGAGATGACGATAACCACTCCGGAAAGGAACGCAGCCCCCTACCGCTCTGGCGGTGAATTGCACCACGACGAAACGGAGTGACGGAGAAGTTCGAAGGGTTCACGACGGTGTCACAACAACGACATAGCGACGTCGATGATTCAAAGCAGGACCATAAATCAGGCTTAACAGTGCTAATAGCACAATGTCAACAGTGCTGACAGAGCTAATGGTGTTAACATCTGGGGGTGACTGGAGGACGGGCGCAGTGCTTTGCAACAATACATTATCAGCAGAAACCGCTGTATGTAGGTAATTCATATTTGAGTACTTGCATTTAATTCTAATGAGTACAGGGGAAAAAAAGTCAGACATAAGAACAGTAATATAAATTGGCCAACACCAGAAAACAAGTGCAATTTGAAATTCATGCATCAATTAGCCTGTTAAACTATAAAATGAAAGGTAAAACTTTCTCTCACTGCTGTTAATGTTACATAGGCCAGACACAATGCTGAAGGACCATCTCTGAGCCGTTCTCCTACCATCAGTTCAGCATCTTCCCAGTTAGCACAAGCTAACACAACCACTAACATCCAGCTTAGAGCCCTCACACAATCCCCACGCACCACACACCGAAACCGAAATGGCTCGACTCTGTCATTAAACCCGTTAATGACCTTTAGGTAATGTTAGCCATGTGATGCTAACAGTTAGCCCTGTCACTGTGTGTGTGCTTGCTCACCAACTGTCCCGGAGCAGAGCTCACACTCCTGCAGCAGTAGTCTGCAGTGTCTCATTATAAACAGAATATAAACAGAGAGCGACAGCAGGGCAAAGAGGTGCTAAGTGAAGCGATACACTGCATGCAGCTCCACAGTGAAATACGATTTTACCCATTTTAAATAGTAAAAAAATATATAAATAATATAAAAGTCATGTTCACGTGTAGGAGGTTGGGCAGCGAGTACTCTATACATCGAAGAGATTCTGACATCCAAATCAAGTACTCAAGCACTTGCTTATAACTAAGAGCAGAAGTGACTTCAAGTACTCACACTAGCCAGTGGATGTATTCTGCGTCATTATCCAGAAGATGCTCATCTGAAAAAAACAATGAATCATTTTAGAAAGTCTGAAAAAGCTGAGAATTCATCAATAACCTGTGCTGATCCCTAAAAGGCAGTGTAGACAGTTGCTGATAATCACAATCTAGTGGTAACCTCCTGTGAAAGCTGATGCTGACCTGGACAAGTGAGCAGAAGGGTCCACAGGGAGCCCTCCTCCACATTGAAGCTGATTTGAGGGGCACATGCTGCCTGGAGACAAAAGTACAGCAAAGACAGGGCAAAGAATATAGTTAGAGAAGACACAAAATGGTGGGTACACAGCAGAAAAGTGAATAAAATGAAACACATATGGAATGCAGGGTAGGGATGATGTGTTAAAAGAAACAGAAAAACAGTTTAACTTGGTGGCATTGACCCTTAGAATATCAATTACAGGCGAGAACAGGACACTGCACAACTTGCAGTCCTTTGACATACTTCTGTCGGTGTCAACCGATTCCCATAATACACTTGACCACTGTTGTCTTGGCCATAGCAGATGCGGAGTGGGACAAGAGGTAGAAAGTATGCCATGGGGAAGAGATCTCTGAAGACTCCGTAGTGGTCTGCAACTCTCTTTATTTGAAATGGAGCAGTTCTCTTCTCCCAGGTTTCTTGCACTCGATCCATTGGGATCTTAACTAGTGGGGTAAAGAGTTTGAAGAAAACTGTTTATTCAACTATCAATTAAAGGCTGTGGTATTAACTTAAGGGTAAGTAGGTGTGAGCTTACAAGTGCGCAGACGTAAAGCCCTCTCCAGCTCAGCATTCTTCTTGTTGTCTTTCAACAGTTTCTTCTTCTCCTTATATTCTCGACTTAGTCGATAGAATGGTAGTCCAATGTCCACTCGCTCTGCACCTGCAACAACACAAGACTCATTCAGACTGTGAACTTGCCTGATCATTTTGCCATGATGTGTTCACAACATCCTGTGCTCACCATGCTCAGGATCAGCTTCTTCCACGTAGCTCCTGTAGGTCTTCCACCAGGCGGGTTTGTTTTTTGCTTCCTGAGCTTGTCTAAAGTAACGATTGTAGCTGCGATACTTCTCCAACGACTTCAGCTTTGAAACGTGTATGTCCTCATTTGGCATTGGACCCAAAGGAGGTGCCCGTCTGCAGAGGAATGCTGTCATGTGGAAAAATCCCCAACAGTTAGTTACAAAGCACTTCTTTCACCTTTCATGTTTGGTTGTTTATTGGTTTCTTTAACCCCTTGCCATTCCTGTAAATTTCGCCTAAAATGCCTGTCCAAGGCGTACCCAAAGTAAATTGAACACTGTTCTTGAACCGTTTGGAGTATATAGATGGTTTTGGTCTCTTTTGAAAGGAAACACTCTAAAGTTTTTTCCCAGACTGTAAGAATCACTCTAAGTGCTACTGTCATTGAGTAATATAAGTTTGAACACACTAAAATATAAGGTTTTTTATTCTCGCCTGAATTTTTGTGCAAAAAGATGCCTGCAGATGAGTGTGGCAGGGAGTTATTAGCTAAAACACACTGTGGGGCCACCACATTAGCCTTAACTAGTCACAGTTCAAATGTGATAACAATCCAGGTATTTTTCACATGTTTTTCTAAGGGTATATCTAGGCGTTTCCAAAACTGTGCCGTTTGGACACTCCAAAAGAAACATGCTCACAAATCTGCAGCTTTCTCCTGCAGTATGTTTACTGTGTGGCATCCTTTTTGCCATTTCTAACTGAAAAACTCTGTAAAACACCATCAAACTCTGTCTACAGGCACTCTTTCTCTCTCTGTGCGCTGTTTGCGCAGGATGGACATTCTCTATTTGGGCCGTTGCGCATGGCTCTGCGCTCCCGGAGTTGATGGTGTGACGTCATGCGGCATATCGTCGTTTTCAGAATTTCATTGGCTACACGATCCGTCAGTCATCCGACCATTTGGTTCCAATTGGTTCAAGTTATACATGCTAGAAGAGAGGCAGGAGCTTCGTGTCAACACAGGCTCTCGTTGGCTGTTTCAGGCTCTGGAGGGGTCAGGGAAGCTCCTAACTGGTCAAGTGAGGTGTCAATCGAAAGCTTAGAATGTCAGCATGTTTGGCTGTGTAGATGAACCGGCAAACTCGCTTATAATATGAGTAAAAAGAGAAATACGGCGGAGTTTTTCGATATTGACCGGCGCATTTCAAACAATGAAGGACCATTATGTGGATATCTACCGGACCTATAATGTGTTTTGGACTAAATACTTTACTGGATTCAATAGACTGGACCTTTGTGAATGTAGCAAGACCATGTTTGTGGAAATACTTTTGACCGGAGGATGACTATGAGGCTTCATCGGTGAGTCACGTCAGCTTCGTAATTGTTTGTTTACGTGTTTGTAGTCTGACAAAGGTATTGATTGTACCTGCTGTGGTGATTGTATCTTGAAATGGTTGGTATCAATTTAATCACAAGAATCTTAGCTTTCCAGGGGTATGAGGCATGAGTAGCTCACTTGACATATAGGTAGTGTAAATTACATCTTTTGTTTTTAAATACCCTCACGGCCCGTGGGCGGGCCGTCGGAATGGCAAGGGGTTTTAAACTAACCATTTGAACTAATCCCCAAAATAGAGTGTCAGTGGTAACCAATATGTAAAGATGGATAACCCTATCCGCAGTGGTCGAAGAAGTACTCAGATTTTTGTTAAAAGGACAGTTCAAGCCCAAAATCGAGATCTGGTGTGAGTTGTCAAGTGTTGCAGATATTGGTCAAAGAGATATTTGCCTTCTCTCCAATATAATGGAACTAGATGGCACTCAGCTTGTGGTGCTCAAAGTGCCACAAAAATACATCTGAAAAACTCAACAGCAATGTCTCTTTCCAGAAATCACGACCAGGGGCCTGTTCCACAAAAGAAGGATTCAGACATCCAGGATAAATGACTGAGCTGGGTTCAACGAATCCAAAACAAGACCGTCCAGGCTTAATTGGTTGCACAAAGACCAAGCCAGGATGAGCAGACACAGATTCATCAAGCCAGGTGAAACCAATCCTGGATCAGTGCGCACACGCAGCTTCCTCAAATAGACCCCGCCATCGATCACAGATTCACCATGGCAACGAGAGTGGCGTACTTTTCGCCGTTGGAGGCAGAAATCCTCATGGAGGCTTACGAAGAGGTAAAGGATCAAATCAAAAAGAAAGGCAACACCGCCACAGTCATAAAACAATGAGAGAAAGCGTGGCAAAATATTGCAGACCGCCTGAATGCGTAAGTAGTGCACAAATACGCACTCACTGCTCCGATGAAACCATCACAATTACAATCCAGATAGTTCATTAACATCTCCGAAAACATAGTTGTACTCTGATTATGAATCAGTTGAAATTGTATAGTGAAATTGTGTAAATGTAACTCCATCAGACTGTATAACTCTGATAAATAGATGAGCTCATTGACTTAATTGAATTTTGGGATAAATAAAGTTCCTCTTATCTTATCTTTGCTCCATGCTCCTCTGCTGTGTCATTATATGCATATATATGTTTCAGATCATCACACAGATTTAAATATAAGACAAAGATAACACAAGTAAACACAAAATGCAATTTTTAAATGAAGGTTTTTATTATTAAGGGGAAAAAAATCCAAACCTACATGGCCCTGTGTGAAAAAGTGATTGCCCCCTAAACCTAACTGGTTGGGCCACCTTTAGCAGCAACAACTGCAATCAAGCGTTTGCAATAACTTGCAATGAGTCTTTTACAGCGCTGTGGAGGAATTTTGGCCCACTCATCTTTGCAGAATTGTTGTAATTCAGCCACATTGGAGGGTTTTCGAGCATGAACCTTTTTAAGGTCATGCCACAGCATCTCAATAGGATTCAGGTCAGGACATGGACTAGGCCACTCCAAAGTCTTCATTTTGTTTTTCTTCAGCCATTCAGAGGTGGACTTGCTGGTGTATTTTGGATCTTTGGCCTGCTGCAGAACCCAAGTTCGCTTCAGCTTGAGGTCACGAACAGATGGCCGGACATTCTCCTTCAGGATTTTTTGGCAGACAGCAGAATTCATGGTTCCATTTATCACAGCAAGTCTTCCAGGTCCTGAAACAGCCAAACAGCCCCAGACCATCACACTACCACCACCATATTTTACTGTTGGTATGATGTTCTTTTTCTGAAATGCAGTGTTACTTTTACGCCAGATGTAATAGAACACACACCTTCCAGAAAGTTCAACTTTTGTCTTGTCAGTCCACAGAGTATTTTCCCAAAAGTCTTGGGGATCATCAAGATGTTTTCTGGCAAAAATGAGATGAGCCTTAATGTTCTTTTTGCTCAGCAGTGGTTTTCGGGGCCATGTAGGTTTGGATTTTGTTTTCCCTTAATAATAAAAACCTTCATTTAATAATATCTAAATTTGTTTGATGATCTGAAACATATACACTACCGTTCAAAAGTTTGGGGTCACCCAGACAATTTTGTGTTTTCCATGAAAACTCACACATTTATTTATCAAATGAGTTGCAAAATGAATAGAAAATATAGTCAAGACATTAACAAGGTTAGAAATAATGATTTTTATTTGAAATAATAATTTTCTCCTTCACACTTTGCTTTCGTCAAAGAATGCTCCATTTGCAGAAATTACAGCTTTGCAGACCTTTGGCATTCTAGCTGTTAATTTGTTGAGGTAATCTGGAGAAATTTCATTCCACGCTTCCAGAAGCCCCTCCCACAAGTTGGATTGGCTTGATGGGCACTTCTTACGTACCATGCAGTCAAGATGCCCACAATAGCTCAATGGGGTTGAGATCTGGTGACTGCGGTGGCCACTCCATTACAGTTAGAATACCAGCTGCCTGCTTCTTCTCTAAATAGTTCTTGCATAATTTGGAGGTGTGCTTTGGGTCATTGTCCTGTTGTAGGAGGAAATTGGCTCCAATCAAGCGCTGTCCACAGGGTATGGCATGGCGTTGCAAAATGGAGTGATAGCCTTCCTTATTCAAAAATCCCTTTTACTTTGCACAAATCTCCCACTTTACCGGCACCAAAGCAACCCAGACCATCACGTTACCTCCACCATGCTTGACAGATGGCGTTTGGCACTCCTCCAGCATCTTTTCAGCTGTTCTGCGTCTCACAAATGTTCTTCTGTGTGATCCAAACACCTCAAACTTCGATTCGTCTGTCCATAACACTTTTTTCCAGTCTTCCTCTGTCCAATATCTGTGTTCTTTTGCCCATTTTAATCTTTTCCTTTTATTGGCCAGTCTCAGATATGGCTTTTTCTTTGCCACTCTGCCATGAAGGCCAGCATCCCGGAGTCGCCTCTTCACTGTTGATGTTGACACTGGCGTTTCGCGGGTACTGTTTAATGAAGCTGCCAGTTGAGGACCTGTGAGGCGTCTATTTCTCAAACTAGAGACTCTAATATATTTGTCTTCTTGTTTAGTTGTGCAGCGGGGCCTCCCACTTCTCTTTCTACTCTTGTTAGAGCCTGTTTGTGCTCTTCTCTGAAGGGAGTAGTACACACCATTGTAGGAAATCTTCAGCAATTTCTTGGCAATTTCTCGGATGGAATAGCCTTCATTTCTAAGAACAGAAATAGACTGTCGAGTTTCACATGACAGTTCTCTTTTTCTGGCCATTTTGAGGGTTCAATCAAACCCACCACTGTGATGCTCGAGATTCTCAACTAGCTCAAAGGAAGGTCAGTTTTATAGCTTCTCTGACAAGCAAAACTGTTTTCAGCTGTGCTAACGTAATTGCACAAGGGTTTTCTAATCATCCATTTGCCTTCTAACACAATTAGCAAACACAATGTACCATTTGAACACTGGAGTGATGGTTGCCGGAAATGGGCCTCGAGACACCAATGTAGATATTATATTAAAAACCAGACATTTGCAGCAAGAACAGTCATTTACCACATTAACAATGTGTAGAATGTATTTCTGATTAGTTTAATGTTATCTTCATTGAAAAAAACAGTGCTTTTATTTCAAAAATAAGGACATTTCTAAGTGACCCCAAACTTTTGAACAGTAGTGTAAGTGTGACAAACATGCAAAAAAAATAAGAAAGGGGAAAAAAGGAAGGGGGCAAACACTTTTTCACACCACTGTATGTATATATATATATATATGTGTACACACACACACACACACACACACACACACACACACATTACAGAGTGTGTGTCTGGCTATTAAAGCACTTTCAGATGTCTTCATCTCCTTCCCTGGCCACAGAAGACTCTGTGACATCAAAGAGGAGTTTTATAGGATTGCAGATAAGAGAAACTACAAATTACAGGACAACTGTTAACAGTCATAGTAGGATACTCATTGCTTTGTGTTACAGGTTTCCTCAATGTGGTGCATTGGACTGCACGCGCATCAAGATAAAATCCCCCTCAGGTGCCCATGAGGGGGATTTTGTGAATAGGAAATCCTTTCACAGCATTAATGTTCAGGTGAACATGACTTTTTGATACTGTCGATTAATGAACACTGTGCATTGCTTGTGATATGCACTGATTGGTTTAATAGTCTTCATGACTATCTGATCAGCAATGTTGTGGCAAAGTGGCCTGACTTGGTCCATGACTCCAGAGTCTTTCGGACCTCTGGAATTTATCAGCGCCTATCAAAAGGTGAGCCACACAACCTCTATTAATAACCACTTTTTACATCATGGCTGTGTCAAGAATGTCACTCCATTTATGAGGTTGTGATGATGAGATTTTGTATTGACAGGTGAATTCTCTGGTGTGTTGCTGGGGGACAGGGGGTGTGCCTGCCAGCCTTTTCTCCTCATACCATACACAGACCCTCAGGAAGCACAGCAGGCCTATAATCATGTCCATGCCAGGACAAGGGCCAGGATTGAAATGACCTTTGGCCTCCTGAAGGCACACTTTCATTGTCATCACCACTTAAGGGTCATCCCTTTGAGTGCAATCATCTAAAATCATCATTTATCTAAAATGATACAAACAACAGAACAAAGGTTTAAATAATGACAGTGGGTGTGGTTGAATGTGATAACAATGTGCAGTGGGCAGTGAAACTATTGGTTTCCGTTTGTGGTGACTGCTGACTGAGATGAGGGATGACATTAAATAGATCCTGGAACTTAGCCTGGTCTGGAGCAGGCTAGCTCCACAGAATAAATCTCCATGGTAACCTATGTCATAACATATCATGCTTTCCACTATCCCGCTTTTGTGCAACGGGATCACAGATTGAGTAACGAGGTCATGATTTCTGGAAAGAGACATTGCCGTTGAGTTTTTCAAACTTATTTTTTGACACTTTAAGCCTTTAAGTGCCATCTGGTTCCATTACATTGGAAGGAGACATCTCTACAGCCGATATCTCCAACATTCAACAACTAACACAATAATAATCTAGACTGACAAATAGTTCTACAGGGAAGAGGGAAAATATGTACTTTTGATTTTGGGGTGAACGGTCTCTTTAAGTAAAAGCTGTAATAGCACACACAAAATGTTACTTAAATACTTAAAGTACCAAAAGTAAAAGTACTCATTGTGTAGAATGGTCCATTTAAGATGAATTCATATTGTAGTAGTGGGTTATAATCATTAATGCACAGATGTGTACTTAAACGGTGCAGAAGGTGGAGATGAGGCTAATTTTAATGACTGTATATATTACTTATTCTACTGCTAGGTAGCTTGTGAATTTCCCGGTGGATGCCAAAAATCCTTGTTGGTATAAATCATAATTTATCTATTTACTGTAAATATTCTGGACTAGTAATCCTGAATCTTTTAAGTATAAGTATTAAGTAGCATACTCTGGATATTCTCAAGTACAAGTAGCCTACCTCAATTTGTAGGCTACTTAATAAACTGTCTATCAGCGCTAATATTATTGCTATTATTTGGCTGGGCTTCGCATGTTTCCCTTTGCCGACCACTGCAGCACTAAGTTCACATTCATCTGTCACATTTGATGGAGTTTGGCGTAATGTGTCTCTCCACAAAGGAGCAGAGCATGTAACGAGGGTTTGCGTCAAACTGCTGTAACCTGACGTACACACCAACCATGCGATACTAAAGCACGGGCACCTACTTCTAACATGTAAAAATAATGTAATGTAGTAATGTCGTTACAATACCTGTTGTGACAAACGTCCTCGCATTACTGACCCCTAAATCTTTCCCAGTGAGCAGGGCAGCAGCCCTAACTGTGCGCAGCGCCATCTTGAAGTGATTTTTTTCCCTTTTTTTCAGAAGCTACGGCGGCCGAGACAGGCAAAAAGAGTTAGAGCGCGTTTAGACGTTTTTGTTTCTATAGTAGCCCGTAGTGACAGGAACACATCAAAAGAATGAGATTATACATTACATACATTTCATACACAATGATGAGATCGTTAAATTTATCATTTTAAAGAATTACTAAGGCCCCACGTTTTAATATTGATGCTAATATGTGCTTATTTTGTTTCATATTGAAACCAAAGACCATATATTTTTTCTCATGTATTGTATAATACATACATTTTGGCTTGGAATTTACAAATGGATAAAACAAAATATCGCATAATTTCCAGTTTTATTTCTAGAGACGATATTGCATTTGGAATCAAGTTAAAAAACAAAACAAAAAAAAAACCAGAATTAATTATTTGAATTGTTATGTAATTAAACGTCAAAATCCAGAAATCACTGCCCTTTTCACTGCAAGTGAAATATGATATTCTTATGCATTTTTCCACTGTGTCGGATAACAACTGTATATGTATATATATTTCCCCAATGTTATTTATTTCATTTTATTATTGTTTTCATTACTTTCTCCCCCTTTTTTGTTTAATATTACATTTCCATTTAAAACATAAAGTCAAAAGCACTTCATTTGTAATGAATCATTTATTATATGACGTTTTCTATGCTAATAGTACTTGTTCCGTGCATTTTCAATGAAAATCATTAAAAAGAAAATAAATAAATAGTAAAATGTTAGACTGATTTTTTTTTTTTTTTTTTTTTAAAAACCAACATAAAAAAGATTAAACCGGAGTAATTGTAGTAGCTAGCGTTTTGTTTTCTTTATTTTAGCACGATTCTATCGTACACAATCAATATTATAACGTTATGTGTTGTGTTCGTGGGTCATTATCAGTTATGGTTAAACTGAATAGAATTTGTTGTAATGTTACAATGCAGCGAATGAATGACAACAAACAGCAAATATCACCTAACAACTGATACACTGTAACAGCAGCAGTGTTACATGTATCACCATGGATCACACAGTAATAACTATGTAGCCGCTTATTTCTTCTGGATGGTTTACATACGTTTTGTCCCGACAGCACGCGAATGCGTCATTTTTGCGTCTGTCGTCATCAGGGAAGCTACATCTAACGATATTCAGTATTCACACAGATGCTGTGCACGAATGTGTCTGTAAGACTGGTAAGATTTATCACTGTGTCGTATTGTTTTATACACAGCGTTGAGTGTAGAAGTGTACACTCGTTTACAGTTATATGACCAGACTGTTTTGATATTTTGACTGTTACTGGTCCCCAGGAGTCCTAGCTAACGTGAGCTGACTTGGTGCCAGGCTAACATGAGCTAACGTTAGCTTTTCCTTCCACTTGGTTAAGTTATTGTGTGGTAGCCAACGTTATCATTTCGGCTGAGCCTTGTATTGCTGCTAAAACCTCGGCTTTGATGTTGCACAGTCTAATATTGTCATTAACGAAAACTGGGGCCATTTTTCAATGAGTTTTTTCTGCCCTTTTGAGACACTGTTTATATAAAGGGCTTAAAATATGACATTACACTCTTAATGACAGAAGTTAAGCAGTGAAGTTACATTAATGTCATGGTGTGTTACAGATATGATACACTGATATGTTTGAGTTCTCTCACATCATGACTGACCTCTGCCTTTTTTCTCCTTTATTTCCACAGAGGTGTCTTCTCTTCCTTCAGAGATGGAGTCTCAGCATCCAAACCTGATCTGCGCCATATGCCTGGAGCGTTTCCGGATCCCTGTAACCATCCCCTGCGGTCACACCTTCTGTCAAATATGCATCACCACTCACTGGGACACCAAGAGCAAGTCTGACATCGGACCTCATTGCCCATTCTGCAATGAGGAGTTTGAGTCCAGGCCCATTCTCAAGCGTAACGTGTCCCTGTCGGTCTTGACCGAGGCTGCAAACAGCACCGGCCCCTCCTGTAGAGAGGCGCTCATGTGGGGAGGCGACGGGGCAAGAGCAATGCTACTGTGTGATCGCCATAAAAAGCCTCTGGTTTATTACTGCAGGCAGGACAAAATGTCTGTGTGCTACGAGTGTGGCATCTCTGAATGCCTGAACCATGAAAAGGTCTTGTTGGAGACAGAAAGGGAGAATCAAGAGGTATGACAACACAATGCCACCATTGTTGCTTAGCTGGTATTGTAACATAGATTGTCATTCCACTGTCCACTTTACTCCAAAAACAAAGGCAACTGTGATTGTGATTGTGTAGCTCAATTTGAGGTGTGTTCTTTACAGCTGCTGCTGGAAAGGAAGAGCAAGGAGGTGGGGAAACTCACGGAAGAGACGCAGAAAAGTATAAATGAGTTGGCTGAGAATATCAATCAAGCTAAGGTAAAATATGATAATTTCCCTTTTTAAAAGTGGGCTAAATGCTTCACTGTGCTTCAGGCACACTGGCATTTTTCAATATTTTCCAATATTGCCATATTTTAGAACAAATTTATTGGAGTCAACAGTTGTTTCAGAGTGATCTCAACCAATCTAGAATATTTTGGTGTGAGTTGCAGAGCACTGGAGATGCCCTCTCTCAGAAATAATGGAACTAGGTGGCGCTCAGCCTGTGGTGCTCAAAGCACCAAAAATACATTTGAAAAACTCAACAGTAATTCCTCTTTCCAGAAATCATGACCGGGTTACTCAAGTTACTTCACAGATCTTGTTGTGAGCAGTTTCATGTAGGAACTATTTTCTTTCAACCAAACTACACCCACCAATCATATCACCGCACCACAAACCGAGTGCCATCTTGTTCCATTATACTGAAGAGAAAGCAGACATCTCTACAGCCAATATCTCCTTGGCAACCCACAACAAAACAGTCTCGATTGATAAACAACACTACAGGTAAGAGGGAAAAATGTATTTTTGATATTAGGGTGAACTGTCCCTTTAAGACTTTGTTCTTCAAGCAGTGTTATCTCTTCTTGACTAGCCACATGGGCACAACTCACCACTTCCTGCAGCTGTCTCACAGTTAAAGCCAGTTTTAACAGACATCAGGCACTTGATCATTTCCCTAGCACAACCACAAGTAAATGCAATAAGAATTGTTCAGGTCTTAAGTGACAAAGCTGCAGCTGAAGCTTAATATTATCGCAGATCAATAAAAAGGCCAGGAATGAAATGAAAAATAGGACTGGACACTATTTACCATGTGTTCCCAAATTCTACATTTTCCATCAACAGGTGACTCTTCAGCAGACCTCCAACTGGGTCAATGCCAAGTTCTCCTCCTTGATAAAGATACTTGCTGAGAAGCAGGAGGCTACGGAGCTCTTTATCGAGGAGCAGAAAGAAGGTGCCATCACTGAGGCGGAGGCACGACTAGCTGAACTCAAGGAGCGCTCCCAGAAACTCAGAGAGACCCAGGAACAGATAGCAGCTGTACATAAACTCCCTGATACAGAGCTCATCAAGGTTTGTACCCCTGTCTTTACACTACTATTCATATGGTATCTTTCAACCTGGACCCTATTCACCCATGTTTTTCTGTCTACTACCCCTTCTCCACCAACATGGAACCTACTCTGTTCTGGTTTCTGTACCTATTTTTGTACCGTTAAAAGCATTTGATCTGGCAGAGAACCCGAAAAGTTGATTCTCAGCCGGAACCAAAAAACTGCATATTTTCTAGACAGTTAGACAGTTCGAAATGGTCAGACCAAAAAAAAGGTGCGTGCAGTGATCAGATTTGATTCATGCTTGTAGGTTTAGTTAAAAACAAATATCTGTCATAACAGAATAAAAGTTTGCAGGTAATCAACGTAATCTACAATTTAGCTACCACTGTCTACTTCTATTGTGCAACCATCTTCACTGATGACGCATCTTGATTGCAGTGGTTACGCGCAAAAGTGGTGGAAACATGGGTGGGTTGGCTAGATAGCTCCAAGGTTCCCAAGACAGGAAACGGTTCAAGAATCAGAGCTAATTTTGTTGAGAAGGGATATCTGTGACTAATTGGAACCAGCAATTTCTGAAGTTGGTCCAGTATTGGGGAAAAGGGCTGCAGTGTCACTACTTAAGGCATGCACTCTCAATGTACGTCCACTAAAAATGCCTGTTTTTCCTTCTGTCAGGCTCAGATTGTTATTATAAATGTCTGACAACACAACGTGGAGGATCCCCACAAAGATAGACCTTTTTGTTAAAGAGTAGATCCTTTTTGTTTAACCAGAAACAACCCCTAAATCACTATTGTCAGACCCTTCAGACTTTATTTAATTAATCAGCCATTTTGTCTTCGTAAAACAAACCTCATTCAAATTCGAAAAAACAGCTAAGTAAAGCTCACATAAATCATCTTGGCTCATCTTTCCACTGTTCACCAACTCTGGTTTGGTTGAAATAAACCCTTAGATGTGAAAATATGCTGGCTCTACACACTAAAATTATTGCCTATTTAAATGGAGTCTGTTGGGTTTGGCAATGGCAATTTCGGGGCAGGTTCTGGTTAAACCAAAAAGATCTTCTTCTAAAATAAAAAGGTCTATCTCTGTTGGGATCCTTTCCATAATACTGTCAGATACTTAAAATAACAACCTGAGCCTGTCAGTGGCAAACAAGCACTTTTAGTTGACACAAATCAACAGTGCATAATTGACATGAGTTGCATCGCAGCCTGTTTTGCGACCACCTTAGAAAGTTATAGTTACCATCAGTCACTTCGACCCAAACATGGGAAAATAGGGTCCATGTTGAAAAATACTGATCATACTCTTTAAATTTAAACACTGTAATGTAACACTATGACTATCTTGCAACAGAAATTAACAGTCAGATATGTTCCGTCTGCAAACATGAGGTGAGAGGAATCTTATCAACTGCCAGATCACCATGGTCGTCTTTCTAATTCACACCTCTTCACAGGAATCACTGGTCATAGAAGTTCCACGTTTCAAAGATATTCCCACAGATGTAACATCAAACCTTCAAGATCGATTAAACGGCGTCACAGATGTCCTGTCGCGAGTCTCCAAGCTGGTGTCTGAGGACTTGGAGAAAGCTGTGAGCACCGCTGTGGGTCCGGACAAAGACGGTAATATGCCTTGGGCTTATTGTGCCAGCAGTTTACTCCCCAGCCTTTGCTCTGTATTCTCAAGCTTATCATTGGTCCCCAGGTTCCCCTCAGGATAAGAGGCCAGTCCTAGCTGTGGTTCCCAGTCCAGCTGCTCCATGCCACCCTGGTGGGAAGGAAGGCCTCAGTGCTTGTAAGTCCTATGTAACATTTCAGACTGCATTTTTGGGGACAGCAAAGGTCACACAGTGCCTTATTGTTTCTGTGACCACAGAAAGAGAAACAGGCACAGGAACGTGTGTTAACAGTGTATCTGTTCCTGCTTCAAATTGATTCCTTTCTTCCTCATTACAGACAGATGCTCTCTGACCTTTGACCCTCGCACAGCCAACGGCCACCTGTTTCTGTCCCAGGAGAACCGGAGGGCGGAGCACCTCACCTCTGGGCCACGCCCTGTCCCAGCCCACGAAGCCCGCTTTGATCACACCTGGCAGGTGCTCTGCTTTCAGGGCTTCACCCATGGACAGCACTACTGGGAGCTGGAGGTGTCCAAGCCCTGGGCCTATCTCGGGGTAAAGAACCATGCATGTTGTGTTTATACACTGTTCTTCTGTGAGTGGTTCGTTAATGTTCAGATAGTTAGCCAACTGTTACAGTGAACATCTTATTACTTGCTTGAGTTGGAGTAAGCAGCTTTGATTTGACTGGCTGATGGTCTCTGAGACTTGAAAGGGATAAAGTCTAACAAACTTTGAAGATAAAAAAGATTTTAAACGTCCCGAGTCATTTCCTTAAAAGAATACACACGCAAGCAGTAGCTCTCTCATGCATGAGTGTGCACAAAGTTGACACACACATACGTCCAGGTTTCTCTAGATTTTCTTGTGCCAAACTAATGACATCAAGCCGGCCAGAGTGTGTGTGAGGTTTAGACATACGCTATGCTGAACATCCACAGACAGCTGCAGACTTGTACTATTTGTGCAGGCACGCACATGAGTTTTAGAGAGTATGTTTGTGTGTGAAAGAGAGCTAGAGATCAATCAGTTCATGACCCAAATTTGTCTTTCTTTCCTCTGGGAATCTCAATATTAACTGACTAGTATTCCTGGTGCAGACTCATGATGGTAGCAACATTTAATTGACAAGCTGAAGAATCGCACACATCCCTGTTTACAACTGAGGCACTTAAACGATACAGTTACAAAAAAGCCTTTTGCAGGGGACCCTTACCTGCCAAACACATATTATACTTGCACATGGCACCACCTGCAATAGGTGGTAAATTTGGATGACTCAGCCATCACATTTTCTTGATTAATTCTGGGCTGTATTGATGGCAGGGTCAGTCTAAATTACATAAATCTGTTTTTTGGTATATCCAGATTGATTTCAGTAAGTCTGGACAAAAAAACCCCAAAACAATGAAATGCAGTTTTTGCAAATCAAATCCAAACCACATTTGGAGGTGGTATGAAATGTAATTCCAATTAGATTTGTATAGATGTGTCTCAGTCTGGATGCTCAAATCGGATTGCAAAGGGTCTTTTGCATCCCTCGCAACATGACACAACGACTACATCAAACCCAGAGTGATGGAAAAACGGAGCAGAATATATACCACAGGGTTCCCGCAGATCCTTAAAAAAATACTCAAAAGGCCTTGGATTCATTGATCTAAAAAATAAGGCCTTAATTAGTATTAAAACGTCTTAAGTCAACCTTTCAAAAGTCTTAAAAATGCTAAGACGTTCATTTTTTTTCTGACATTGCATCGTAAAATCTCAAAACAACTGGTAACATTTATTCTTATGCCTCCACGCTGGCGTTGGAGGCATTATGTCTTCGGGTTATCAGTCCATCCATACATGTGTCTGTCTATCTCAAGAACAGATTGAGAAAATTTTGAGTCAACAATGAACTTACTAGATTTTGTTTGGTTAAAGGTCAAGGTCACTGTGACCTTACATCCATCTCATTCTCGTGAATGCAATATCTCAAGAAGGCCTTGAGAGAGTTTCCTCAAATTTGGTACAAACATCCACAAGGACTCAAGAGTGAACTGATTAGAATTTTGTGGTCAAAAGTTTAAAGACACGTGACCTCATAAAACACGTTTTTGACCATAATCAAGAATTCAGACACTATTTATGACAAATTTTCCCACAAATGTCTAACAGGATATAATGATTAAGTGATGATATTTTATACCGAATAGATCAAAAGTCAAGTTCACTGTGACGTCATAATGTTTGGCCAAAAACACTTTTCTGGCCATTACTCAACGCCATAACTCAGGAACAGAAGGGGAGACATTTGGTCAGATACTTAAATGGTGACACAGATCTTGGCTGTCCACCTTGAAACTGTGCTGATTGTATAGATCTTCTGTGCTACAAGATGTGTGTGAAGACATACAGCTGTGAGGTGTTCATTCTAGTTTAAAAATAATTTACTACATGCCTCTTGCATCAAGATAGCAGAACCAACCCATTAGCAAACGTCATGTATTTCCTAGTTCTGTTCTTTTTGGTCCTACATTTCATTCTGAGCAGCAACAAAAAGTCTTAAAAAAGTCTTGCAGTCTTGCCTTAAGCTGTAGTAACCCTGATACCAGCCTCCTCCATTGCTGAGTTGGTCTGGTGAGACAGAGTTCTGCACCGCGTCTCTAGAGTGCCATTGTTTGGAGGGCAAAATAGACCTCCAATAATCATGCTTTTGCACTGGTAAGCCACAACACTAGCTTAGCTATGATGACGCCTATGTCGTTACCCCAGCAACCCATGCAAATAGGTTGATGATGTCTGGACATACAAATCTAATCACTTGCAAATTAAACTGCACACAGTCTATCTTAAAGATCTGATTTGCCTGCAGTCTGAACGTATGTAGCCTTTTCTTCTTGTGCCACCACCGTGAGGACTTTGATCTGTTAATGCTGACAGTCAGAGTCCACGTCAGTCTGTTCACTTCATGCTGCGCACAATTTACCCATATCCTCTCCTCACTTTTTTATCAGGTAACTTACGACACCATCCCCAGGAAGGAAAAGGGCAAGAGGTGCATGGTGGGTATGAACGAACTGTCCTGGAGCCTGCAACTGGACGAGCATCAGCTCAGCGCCTGGCACAACGGCCGACGGGAGACCCTGGCCGGTAACTCCCAGCACAGCCGCATCGGCATGCTGCTGGACTACGAGGCGGGGACGCTCACCTACTACGGAGATGGGCAGACCAGGCTCCATGCCTTCCACTGTGCCTTCAGCCAGGAGCTGTTCCCTGCCTGCTGGATAGGAGAGGGGGTCAGCATCACCCTCTGCTCCACATGAGCTCTCTCATAAAGAGACGTGAAGAAGGGAGCTCAGTAACAAGAAGCACTATCAAACATGGGCACTAGCTGACTCAACATAGACGATCCTCCTTAACCATTTTAGAGGTTTTTAAATCTTTCTTTTTTTCTCTTTGCAACGACTGCCTTCCTACGTTTGAAGCAGTAGAACTTACTGTAATGAGCCTACTCCCCCGAAACTGACCACCTGGCTTTGGTTGATTCACGTTATTACTTACCACATGACAATAACAGCTAAGGAAACGGTCACGAACTCTGGTTCTGAAGGTTCTAGTTTAAGGACAGCACTACTTCATTCTGGTTTGTTTGTTTCTTCCTTCAAAGTATGTGTGAAATAACCCTCAATTTTAGATTGTTACAGCTTTTAGGTAGGAAAAGATCAATCTACACAACTCAGTGTGTCAGATTCTTGTACTTTCACTACATAACATTGAGTTCCCTTGTTCTGCTGCAAGGCAGTACACTTTTATAAGAAGTGAATGGGCTCACAGGCAAATAAGACGTGATAAAGGGTATCAGATGAACACAGTGGTTAGTTTATCCACTGTGTTGCTTTGAGAGTGCTGGACTACAACTAAACTGAATACTCCTGCATTATTTGATTGAACTCAAAGTGTTAAGTAAGTGCCATTTGGCTGGTGACAGTGTTTGCCGCCAACTTACGTTGCACATTTTTTGGGAGATCTGCTTGTTTGCTTTTTTGCTGAGAGTTAGAAGAGCAGATCAATACCACTCTTATGTCTGTGTGGTGAATAAGAAGCTGCAGCTAGCAGCCTGTTAGCCTAGCTTAGCGGAAAGACTGGAGACATGGAAACAGATAGCCTGCTCCAATTTAACAGAATCTGCATCCCAGTATTCTGAAGCTCACTAATCAACATGTCCCCTGGAAAAGTTGAAGACATAGTCCAACACATAACCTTAAGTGGTAATTTTTCCATGTGGACTTAAAAAACAAAACAAAAAAAAAAACAAGATGGTATGTGTTATTCAGTAAGCTCTACAGGTGCTGGCTGGTGAGCGTAGTTCAATTTGGACAACCAGGCTGTTTTGAAGTCTATATTCAAAGCAAACCTTTTGGCAGCTGTAGCCTTATAGTAGACGTGCAAACATGGAGATGCATCGATCTTCTAAGTCTTGACAAGATAGTGAATAAGCCTTTTTTCTTCTGGGAACAGAACCTCTACCATTTTTCATCCACTGTGGTTCCTCTAATGTGGAGCTTGACATTTGTGAAGCAAAAAGTTAGAAAGACAAAACATTTCTGCAATTACAAGAAGTCACTTGTTAAGGAATCGCTAAAACATAATCTTTATGAGCAGGTATCTTCCTATTTATGCAGAATCTGTGGCAACAATGGGACAAAATTGCTACTGGAAGTGTAGTCTGTTTGTAGCCTGTAGTATAGCCAATCACATTAAAGTAGCAGATAGAAGGTTTGAAATGCAATCTCAGAACCCATCGGCTATTGTGTGATGACAAGTTAGCTTTTATTTATTTATTTTTTTGTTAAATTAACAGCCGGAAAAGGGTGATTGCCCACTCCAGGTCGGGGGGGAGGTCCTGCCTCAAGTGGAGGAGTTTAAGTATCTTGGGATCTTGTTCACGAGTAAGGGTAGGATGGAGCAGTGAACAGGGAGCTTAGCCAGAAAGCAAAGCTCCCAATTTACGGGTCGATCTACGTCCCAACCCTCACCTATGGTCACGAGCTCTGGGTAGTGACCGAAAGAACGAGATCTCGAGTAGAAGCAGCCGAAATGAGTTTCCTCCGCAGGGTGGCTGGGCTCAGCCTTAGCGATAGGGTGAGGAGCTCAGACATCTGGGAGGGACTCGGAGTAGAGCTGCTGCTCCTCCACATTGAGAGGAGCCAGTTGAGGTGGTTCGGGCATCTGGTAAGGATGCCTTGCGGACGCCTCCCTTGGGAGGTGTTTCGGGCATGTCCAACCGGGAGGAGACCTCGGGCCGCCCCAGGACACGCTGGAGGGATTACATTGCCCGGCTGGCCTGGAAACGCCTCAGGGTTCCCTTGTAAGAGCTGACGGAAGTGGGTGGGGAGAGGACTGTCTGGGCTTCTTTGCTGAGGCTGCTGCCCCCGCGACCCAGACCCAGATAAGCGGAAGACAACGAGTACGAGTACGAACTGTATTCATATACAGATGTCTGTTTATAGAGTGGTGCAGGGATGAGCCCTAAAACCTGGACCTGAGTTAGCATTTTAGCACCTTGGTTCCCTCGTCTCAAAGTCAGTGGGTTTTTCAATAGGTTTTTGGTTAGATGCCTGAAATAATGTCTGTTATACAAGCTTAAGAGACTTTTGTTCTTTGTTCTACATCAACAAAAAACATTTCAGTGCATTAGTAAATTCTGATGCTTTAATGAGTCTTAAAAAAGGCGTTGCCAAGAAGTGGCGTAATGAGACAACAGAATGCCATCACACCGAATACTGCTTTAAAGCCTTGTGGTGGTGACATCGAAGTCATGTAACTGTGGTGTAGTTTGCTTTAGTCTAACATTGGCTTTTAACTTCTGGCGATTTAATTTACACTTCAGATATAAAAGTGATGTTAATTTCTGTGGATAATCTTGCTGAACAAAACTTTTGTTTGTCACAGAGTTTATTGTCTGCAGTAATCTAAAATCCTATAGAAAAATCCTATGAGCTTTTTGTCAAGGGAACCAGGGTGATTCGCATTGGCTTACAAAAAAAGGTCATCCCTGCCGCACTCTACAGAGATTAGATGAAATTCCCTGTTATCCACTTGCTATACCAGATCTCCCGAAATATTGCCCCCCTGGGACTTATTGTCATCTCACTGATGGGTTCAGAGATTGGCGAAAACTATCTGAAAATCTGACAATGCTCCTGGTTACACTTGAATTTTGAACATTTAAGTCCAAGTACAGTCCTCAAGAGACAAAGAACAACAAAAAGTTATATTTATGCGTCACCTTTTTTTTTTTAATCCCTGAACTCTAACTTTTTTTGTCTCTGGGTGGGATTCAGTCCACAGAAGGATGTGAGCCAGTTGACAAAGTGGTGCGTACAGAACAATAAGCCACTGCAGGGTGTACTGAATAGAACTCATTTCATCAGACATTGTCCCCCTGGTGTATAATAAGTGATGTGGGCGAAACCAAATCATGGGCTGTACATTACTACTGAGAACAATGGATCACCATTTTTATCGTCTTGGGATCTTTTAATGAATGCACAAATGGCGCTGCCTGTACAGTCTCTAACCTGTGATGCTGACAGTGTTGTGATGGGATCTGCTGTACTGTACATATGTTTTTAATGGGCTTTTAGCCTTTTTAAAAAAAAAAAAAAAAAAAAAAAATCATGAGCACTTAGAGGGCGTAGCTGTGACCTTTAGAATGTTGAGGTACTCGAGGCTCAGGACATCGTGCATCGGCCTTTGGGAAACTGCTGTGGATTTGCACAAGCTGTCTGGACATGCAGATGCGGACCACTTGACTCTGAGAAGGGAAAAGCACATTTCCAGACTGTTTCAGCCCAATGACATAAAAAAAATAACCCCTCCTGCTGACTCTGGAATATGTTGTTAAATATGCTAATGCACTATGCTGTGTTCGAAGTGGAATACCCATCATTGTGTGATATAGCAACGCTCGGTGTAGAAATAAATACAGAGACATTTCCGTTTCACACCAATCAAGATCCATTTAATAAAATCCAATCCAATGCATACATGCATCAGTTGAGATCATGCTTTGTTTTTCTTACTTGAGCCATTTTACATGAATTATTCAATAAATTAGTTTGAAATACATACAGAGCTTTATTATTATTAATATTATACACACAGCCATGACAGAGCGAACAGGAGCCCGATGCATAGCATTCTGAAAGTGCAAAGAATCAGCCACAGATGTGCCACAGATACAGTATATAGATAAGTGACTACAGAGGAAGGAAGAGTCGAGGCTCAGATACTGAGGTGCTCAGATCAGATTTTAAGACTGACCTCAAACTAGAGAGTTAAGATCACAACCACAGAAAGTAGAAACAGTGAGAAAATCCTCTAATGCTCTTTTGTTTTTGTCATGTTTAAAATGGACATTAGAGGAATGGAAAGTGAAGCAGGATGGCGGTGAGTCTGACCATTTGTTTTCTCGAATGTTCGGAGGCATGACAAAACAGGAAGTGACATCACTGGGTGACTGCTCTGCTCTTGCACATTATGAAGATAATCCCTCCTGGCAGTCCGTCCCTCCAGGCCCTGGTCGCCCTCGCTCTCTGCTCTAATCCGGGATCAGGGATTCGCTGCGGGGGCTCGACGCTGCTCTAATCTTTGTGGTCCTCTCATCCGCTAAAACATGTCAAAGCGACCAGACCCACATTGCGATCCGCTCCTCTTTACAAAAGCTAGGTTTTCTCTAGGTTAGTGTTCTTGAGAAAATATCTCATTTTGAAAAGTCTACATATTAAAAGCCTGTACACACAAATAATAGAAAAATAAAATACTGCATTCAGCTCGCCTTTCAATAGACTAGCAAAGTAATTATCATTAGATTCAGTCTAGTTTAATAGACAGTCGTAGAAAATTAGGATTGAGTGTAACAACATAGCTGAATCTAGAGTTTAGGGTGGTGGTATGATTCTTGGGTCACCTGCAAGGCAATGTATGCTAAAGTAGCTAGTCAGGTTAGAATATTTTTTGTCAACTACATTGAAAAAAAAGCCCCAAATCCTGACAACTTCTGCCTCATCAATCTTCTCATTTCTCTCAAAGATTGCTACCAACACTTCTAATTTACATCAAGGTGCTTTTGAAGAGAAGCCAATTACAATATATGAATCATTAAAAGGAATGTCAGAGGTAAAGGCTGAGGTGGGAAAGCAATGGAATGAGGAAAAAAAGGAGGTTAGGGATGAGTTGGAAGGCGCCTGGGACGATGAGAAAGAGGAAGTCGTTTTAAAAAGGAAAACTTTGGCCTTCCTGATGTGATCCAGTAGGATAGAGATGACAGGAGACGGAGAGGAATGAGTCGAGATCAAGCAGGTCTACTGGTTCTTCTTGTCCTCTGGAGGGGAGTAGGTGGAGGCTTGTCCTGTGGAGAGAGGAGAGTTATAGTTTGAGACAACGGCACTGTACAGTAATCAATTAGTGTGTTTGTTTTTTTTTACACAGAACATGTTAAAATGTAAAACACAACTTGTCATTCTCCCGCCTTAGCATTTCCAAGTCGTTTTATTGTTTAATTACTGTCACAAAGACAATCGAATCTCTTTTCGTTTTACTCAGAGGCTAGCAACTGCCGACAACACAGGACACTTTGAATTTTGTTGTCCACAGTTACCTCGGTTGTTCCACTGTCCACCATTTCCTCTACTGGGATACTAACAACAAAGAACCTACAGTGAGATTCTTTGGTAACTGGGGATAGCTGATTTGGTTTCGCATGGTCGATGCACTTCCTTGGTGCTGTAAATCAAGCCTTTATTTTCGCGGGACATCACAAAGTAGTATTGTCAGAAATATCGATTAATCTTTGCTAGCAGGGTTCACACACATTTTCATGGACACAATTGCAAAACTTTTCCATGGCTTTTCAAGGACCCATTGCAATTCTTTTTCTTTCCCCACTTGCCCGGTATTTTTTAAAACATAATTTAAGCTAGCTAGCTAAAATGGAGGAACGTATGTAATGGTAAACAAAGCGTTTTCCATGACCACAGGAACTCTGTACCAGAGCTGCTGCGATTAGGTACGGTTAGTTGGCTGTATCGCCGCCTGCCAGAAGTCAGACGCTGAATACAGCCGATGGGATCTGAGAATGGTTGTCAACTATTATGTTAATCGCCAACTGATTTGATAATCGATTAATTGGTTTGAGTAATTTTTTTTAAAGACAAAAAAAAAAAAACGTCAATTGTGATATTTGAAATGGTTTCATACTTGTTTTCCGCACTCTATACACCGGTACCTGGTGTACCCGTTACACGGCAGTTGCACTTTCTTGCTTTCTCTTTTTGTCAGTTTACTACAGTAATCCTGCTGTTCTCCGCTACTAAAAAAGAAATTCAAGAAGTTTCTCATCATGTTAGAGAGACAGAGTGCGCATTTAAGTCCCGCCACCACTAGATGTACAAACAATTCATCACTCCCCGCTGACACTGTATTGCACAACAGTGGCTCCTTGTCATTTACGTCTGCTGGCAAACAACACAAAATGCACAAAAGCTGCTTTGTCTTGTGGGAATGCAGTACTAACATAGTTAAGAATCTATAACTACGTTTTTACAAGCTGCCTTCCCAAAAAACGGAGCTTTTAAGCACCACGGTGTGAGGCATCAGCGTGAAAATATGGGAAGACTGTGGGATCCTGACACTCAGTATGTCCTCGTGCAGCATGCATTTTACTAATTTTGGTAGTTAAAGCTAACTAAGCTATGTAATGCCAGGTTTTTGTACAGGTACACCCTGTAGTCTTGGTGTGCTTACAATTTACAATCGTAAAGGAGACAGAGGCTGTGGCAAACCAACAGCTGCTCGAGTTTTTATTAGGTAAAATACTTAGATTTCTTGCTGTCACAGGCTATAGGCTAAGTGCACTCTTTTGGACTTGTAAACAACTTGAAATAAAACAGAGTATGAGCCCAACGTATCAGCAAACTGGTAGATAAAGTTTAATATCAGATGTGTCAGGGGCAGCTTACCTGTGGCAGGTACACATGTGTAGGAGGCAGCGTGGCACTGCTGGCGCTTGCTGCTGCCTCGGCTGCTTTGGCCTCCGCTGGGAAAGAGACACAGAGTGAGAGAAGAGAGGGAGACATTAATTAAACATGGTTATACAAGTTATCCCTGGGATATACGAGATGACTGAGGCTAATCAAGCCCGAGGTAAGGGTGGTGTAAAGAGGAGGAGGGAAATTATTCTGTTGCTTGAGCTAGTAAACCTGTTACAATGTGGGCTAAAGGAAGTTTCTTCTAAAATTCTAAATATAGCAAGGTCCACTGTCAATTTCATGACAACTGAAGCTCCATCTCATGATTAAGACTAAGAGAAGTGGCTGACAGTTGTGTTTTTTAAAGAGATGAAATAAAGCCACTTAACACTGCTGGGCCAAAGATTCAAACAGATGTGTTATTTTATAACTGTCAAAATTTAAAATGTCCAAATTAAAAACCTACTGTATCTTAACCTGAACACCTTTTCAAGTACAAATCACCAAACACATTATTACTGCCTCTGTCTTTAATATAAATATATGTTTTAAATCTTCAACTATATTTTTCATCTTCAGTTGCTGGCCCCTGTGTTAAGTCCTCATCAGATTAAAACTGAACAAATACATTTAAAATGTACTGAAGGCTATGACTTAAGTATGAAACTTTGTTGCATTAACTTATTGACACTTTTCCTCGCTCTGACTCAGGCTATTTTTTTTTTTCATTTTTGTGGGTAAAAGTTTACAGTCTGCATATACATGCATTAATATCTCTATGTCCACCGACTTAAAGTAGAGGCTTTGCCTTTTATTGGCTTATCGCCATGGTGAATCATAGTATTAGAGCTCTGTTGATGTTGGCTTTTTTCTTTGACCATGCACAGCCTTAACTCAGAATGAACATAGTGAAAGTTGATCGAACTAACTATGATCAACTGTTCTGAAACCACAAACTCAGGGTTTTTCATCTCAGGGTTCAGGGTTATACCCAGAGTTTGGTATACATGCTTTCTGATGAGGCCCCTGGAGTCTAGTCCATCTTTACTGTCTACCTGGTCTGCTGCTTCCTGTTTGCTGCTTGGAAGAGTGCAGCCATTTGTTGTTAACATGTTGACATCATGGAATTTCAGTATTTCCATGAGCTAAGACTTGAAGCTTAAGAAAAGATTGACAGGTTTGATTCTGTCGGAACGAGAAAAAGGCTGAATTCAGACAGCTCAGACTGAGTTCAATGACCACCTTACACCAAACAATTGAGATCACAGTGGCACGCACCAACTCAAGCAAAAATCTTGTGTATCAGTCAGAGCTTGTTGCAGAGAGACTCACCTGCTGCTGATGAGGGGAGGTCTGGGTCATGTGGGGGCTGCTGGCCTAGAGAAGCAGAATAAGGAGGTGGAGGTATGTAGGCCGCAGAGGATTCAAACGCTGGAGGGCTGGGGTAAAATCCACCTGGGCAGCAGGAGCACAGAGCTGCAGATTAGACCTGCTGGCTGCAGTGAACACTTACAAACCTTAAAGGAATCTGTATCGTAAAATCAAGATGATAATGTAACGCTGGATATTATTACAGCCTCTACCTGGTGGAGGAGGGTTGGGGTAGGAGTAGCCGGGTGGAGGTCCAGCAGGGTACATCCCGTTAGCAGGGGGAGGAGGGTAAGCGTAGGCCCCGTTGGCCATGTAGGGGCATCCACCAAACCCAGGAGTCACTGGCTGACCTCTTGACGCTGCAACACACAAAGCAGGAGGAGAAGCCAGGAGATGAAGAAACAATGGAGGACAATCAGCTAAAACATCAGGACTAAAACAAGAACTTTAGGACACTGTTAGTGCTGCTTTGTTACCATACCCTGAGCTGCGACCTGCAGCATGTATTGGCCAAACTCTATAGCTCCTCCAGCAGCAAAGACAAACTTAAACGTAGCATTGCCCTCCCAGCCACCTGAAAGAGATAAAACAGGTAGGAATCTATGCAATTACAAACTAACGGACACGTACTGTAATACCATGCGCCAGTGTAACCTAATTGCCACACATGCACTGGCACACACAGATATACTTACCTCCAGGCTCTGCATTGACAGTACCCTTGATGTAATTGGCTCCCAGTACAGGTTGTTTGATCTCACAGCCCTTTATTAGGTAGAAGGGCATCATGAAAGACTGCAGTGCATCCCGCCCTTTAGCCAGAAAGATCACCTGGGAGAAAATAACAGCAACTAACATCACATCATCACTTACGTGACTTCAAAAAGCAGTCTCAGTTTTTCCCAACTAAATTATAAAACTTGGGGAAAGCTAAACCTAATACTAGGCGTGTAGGATAATATCAATACACTTAAAAAATAAATAAAATAAAATAAAAATAAATAAATACCAATAAAATTCAACATTCCATGATTCAATACCATGGTAAAAAACAAAAACAATATTGTAAATCCCATGTATTTAAACACACACATCTTGATTAAAAACATGAGGTGAGGAAACATATAATAGCCTGTAGTATATTAACATATTTCTCCTCCATTTTTGTTGTTGTTCAGCATTTGTACATGTGTGACAAAAAAAAAAAAAAAACATTCAACGTGTAGCACGAAATAGTGCCAAACAGATGTGTTCAGAATTATGTCATCAACCTGGCACCGAAGTATCATTTCTCATGACATCCCATGTGATGCTGTTTCAGTCATCAAAAACACTGTATCAATTTTTTAATTTCTGAATTTGCAGTACAAGCAAATTTTAATTCCTTATCTCAGATTGCACATAAAGTAGTGTACAGTATGAAGCTGGATATTACAGGGACTGTTTTCTTTATACTATTACAGTTCCCCTAAAATTTGATTTTTTAAAAATATGACACAATATACCACCTTGCTTACAGCAGGAACCGCTGGAAATATACTGAATCATAACCCTGTTTCATGTTAGGTATTGTATCGCCAGTCTTGCCAATACACAGCCCTATGTAATACTGTGTATTAGTGGCATCAAAGTTCCGCTGGTTGTTGTGTGTATGCTGTCAATGGTGACAGCATGATGTCAGAATGAGGCTGTGGCTGAATAACAAATAAGACATCTGGGTCATGTCTCTCACCCTGTATGGAGTTAGGTAGATGCTACCCTTTTTGCTCTTTTTGAAGGCCTCAGGCAGACTGTCCGCATCGCAGAACACCAGCTCCACGTTATCATAGTTCATCAACACACTGGTGACACAAACAGACACAAGAACACAATCAGTGCGTCACAGGAAACAACAATTCAATGATAAAAACATAATTTTCCTGTTATGTTTCTATTACATTATATTTTAATGTACAAAATGAAAGTCTGCATTGTTTATTTGGGTTCGCTTTGATTACCAACATGACTCAAACCCCACCAGCAGCTTAAAAATGAGATCACTGGGTTATTGTGCAACTGTCCAGTTACTAAACATGGCCCATCAGTTGCTTCCAGTAAACAGTACCACAGTAAAAGGATTAGGCTTACTACTGGTTCTGGGTTAGTTGTAATGGGTTTATCACTGCAGCCCAGTATGTTCTAGAAAAATGTGTCACTGAGTTTAATTCATGAAAGCTGACTTGGTCTGTATGTGACAAAACAAAAACGTTTCATAGTAAAGCAGGCCAGGGTGCAGATGGTGGAGACAGTCAGCACTGCAGCAGCACGGTACTGCCATAAATACTACGTTACAGTTACAATATGATTAGCATGTTCCCTCGATAAGTTTGTCTAAATATATAACGTTTAAAACGAGCAAACATTTATGTAATCGCGAGTGAAGCCTGCTATGGGTGACTGCAGTGATGATATAACAGGTTGAAGGCCATGTTTGGGCTGCGAGTCCGAGACCCGGTTCCGTTAAGATGCTACGCGAATGTTCCATTAACAAACATGGCGTTATATAACAATTAATGCAGCTTTATTTGCCGTCTAGCATTGACGGTTACATTTGATGTGGTTTTGCATTGCTTATGAGCCACTCTTCAAATCGGCTTATGTGTGACATACCATAAGGGGCTCTGTGAAAAGAAAATGACATGTATACTGGCTGCTTCACGGTGCTCACTGCCGCTAACATCAGTTTGATAGAATTAACAGGGTTTCATGTAAAAAAAGGCTAACTGATGCTAAAACTTATCATTTGGATGAAGTTAGCTGTTGTGTAACGTTATTAGATATGAGATGTGAGAGATATGAGTGCTTCTTGCATGTTAGGTAACGTTATATTAACCAGTTAGCACAGACACATATTTTTATTTTTATTTTTAAATGACTTTATTGTGACGTTCTCCCCGGAGTTTAACTTGTCCGTGTAGTTACGGTAAGTGTTCACTGTTAGCTAGCCTGTAGCACCTGCTACCGTTACCTTTCACTGTTGTTGATGATGACTCCGCCGGACTCCGAGTGGTTCTGGTTCAGAGCCATGTCGACGGGCCTCCGGACTCTCCGACAGACAAAAAGGTTAAGGATAGTGTTCCTCTGTCAGAAAGCGTATCTGCAGGCCTGTCTGCAGTCTCGGTGAGCCTTCTCCCCTCTGCGCTGATAACGGTTGTTGTGATAACGCTGCTCGGTTTGGTGCCGCACCTGCCCTTCCGCCATCCGTGTGAAACGCCCACCACGTGACGTCACTCAGGCTCGTCCGAGATGAGCCAGGCCTGAGCTGAATCGATCACAGCACAGTGCAGGCCGGAGAGATTTCTGTCACATCTTAGATTAAATAATTACCGACTCTCTATGCTCTTCACCGACTACAAGACCCAGGGCTGTGACCTCATCTAACAGCTGATTGGTTTACATGTTGAGTCAACAAGATAATATTTTATATAAACTCTTAATTCTTGTCGAATGTGAGAGATTATGATTTTATTTGTCTGGTTTGAAGGTTTATTCTTTTAACAGAGTACATGTTGTGTAGCTGATGATGACATTTAATGGTCAGATTCATATCAGAGATCATTAACTGTTTTAACTACTTAAGTATTAGTAACACTAAGAATTGTAGTAAGTGAGATGTGAGGATTTTAAGGGGAGACACCCCAGGTAAATAAGGTAAAAATTTAACCAACAGATACCACCATGGCTCTTAGTTGTGACAACCACGTTTTAAAGAAAATCAGGATAGGCTAATAGTCACATGTGCAATGAAGGTTTAATCTGCCACACATATCTTGTGATAACATTAATAATAGTAATAATAGAGTAATAATATAAAGTAATATAGCCCTAATCAAAATGCTTTACAAGGCAGACATTTAAATAGCAGAAGATAAAATACAATGCCAAATGCACACACATTTCCACATAGGCCTATTTATAATTACAAATAAATATAAATAAATCAATGAAGACCACAAAGAAAGCCTAACTGCAATGTGATAACAGTGTTTGCCCCCCAGAGAAGCAGAGTAGGTTTAGTCCAAGAAAACCATAGTTTGTGAAGCAACCGAAAGACATTGAAAGAATAAGACAGCTGTATTGAACTAAGTATAATTATGTCTGACACTGAAGGAAACGTATGTCTTGCAATCATAATTGTTGCTTTTTCTTCCTGTGTGAAGCCCTTGCATGTAGTTACAAGGATGTTTTGACTGTTTTAGTTGTTCATTTTGTTAAATTTAGGGTCCTATGATTTTAAATGACAGTGTCTTTACATACATTTTCAATGTAACCTATACCTATTTAATAAATATGACTTCCAACGGCTACAATCTGCCTGATCCTACTCTTGTTCTCTCCTTAATCATAGCAGTTGTATCATTAAATAAATGAAAAGTTACGACAAACAAACTTGTGACTACTGTGTAAAGTAGATATGGTGTTTTGGAAAAATGCACACCATGAAGGACCTCAGAATGTTGAACCTAAAAAGTTTCACCAAATAACTGGGACAAAGGTTTTTTTTATATTTGTCAAATCAAATATTTGTGGTGGGGGCTTCGAACCCCTGGGTGGGGGAGCCCCCTGTGTGAAGTCTGCATGTAGGTGGGTTTTCTCTGGGTACTCCGGCTTCCTCCCACAGTCCAAAGACATACAGACTAGGTTAATTTGGCAGTAGGTGTGAATTTGAGTGTGAACGTTGTCAGTCTCTATGTGTCAGCCCTGTGATCTAGCGACCTTTTTACAGTAAGATTATAAACAGTCATGTCATAAATAAATCTAGGTCTAAATCAGATTATCATCACTCTTCATCTTTGTCTCAGTGATGATGCAGGGAGGTGGTGACACACTGTGGATTGATATCAAGCCCATTTGGCACTCCACCACAGTGAAGCGAAGACAGGAAATGATTTTTATTGCTGCAGGGTGAGCTAGCAGGAATGATAATTCTGGCACTGATGCCAGGTTGTCCCACTCGGCTGTAGTGGCAGTGGGGATGAAGATCGTTGTTGCAAACCCAGAGAATCCCAAAAAGCCTCCAGGGACAAAGGGACTTTAAGTGACTGGAAACAGGCACAGGTCAGCCTGGGTTGAAAGGTGCTTTCACACCTGTAGCTTGGTTCATTTGGTCCACAGCAGAGGGAAAAAATGATACATTGTGCTATTTTAGTTTTGGTTTGGTTCTGTTCACACTGACTTTTTGCAAACTAACCAAGAGAAGTAAACAGGTAGCAACAGGTAGACTGGACAGTTTTGGTGTTTGTCATCCCGCCTCATCAGTGTATCATCTGGACTCGTGGGGAAATCAAATTCTGGCTATTGACAGGTGTTTATGCAGCAGCACTTCAATGCTTCTAAAGTGTGTCACACAGAGCTCATAGAGAAGTAAATGACTGTAAGCATTACTAGTAAGGTATTATTAGACTGCAGATGGGGGATGTCATGCAGCAAAGGGCCACAGGCTGGATTCGAACCCGGGCCGCTGCGGCAACAGCCTTATACGTGGGGCGCCTGCTCTACCCATTAAGCCACCGACGCAAACAGATGTTATGATCAGCAGATGGATTTTGGTTCAGCTGTTGAAATCCTGCTAACGAATGTACAAATAGAACTGGATACAGTGCTGGAGGCAGGACCCCATTCATTCATATGAAAGTTGCTCAGTGTCGCATGAAGCCCAAAAAGTTTGACATCCCAGGTGTAAAATGGATCTTCTACATCACTGGGCCTGTAGAGTAAGCGTCAAGACTTCGCCAGCCAAGTGGCTAACTTCTAGTTTAGTCCCCCACTAACAATGATTTAATCATACAGCTCCTCCACTGATTTACAAACGCCTCTCTTCCAATGTAACAGAAAAAAAAATCTTTTTTGGCCCAATGGCATCACTTGATGAAGTCAGAAGTTGTTATCCCACAATTTGGCCACTATGTCAAATTGGCTCCAAAGCTCTGCACTCTTTCTGAGGGCCTTTCAAATACCTGCAGAACTAAAGGCAGTCCCATCTGTCACAGCTGTACACTGTGTTTAGTGCTTAGCAAATGTTAGCATGCTAAACATCAGCATGTTAGCACTGTCATTGTGAGGATGTTGGCATGCTGACATCAGCATGGCTGCAAACACTGTCTTGTTTTAATTAAAAAATTATGAAAAATATTTTCCTTGGCTTTTATTAGAAGCCTTGTCACCTTTCTGTCAGGCTTTAGACATGAACTATTTTATATATATATATATATATATATATGTGTGTGTGTGTGTGTGTGTGTGTGTGTGTGTGTGTGTGAACCATCCATCTATTTTTACTTAGATTTATCTGTTAATACAGAGGACTGTAATTGCCTGGTGACATTTCTACTAGGCAGGATGAATCCCAACTATTCAAGGGGCAGAGCATCTACTTCAGATGAGATACAGGCCAACCTGACAAAATCATATAGGCTATGGAGTAATACTTAAAATGCCCTGCCATACAAATAGGACAGGGTCATAACAGTTATTCTTTGATAGGTGTGTTATGCATTCCCAGTATATGGCATGTGCCTCTTCCAGTAAGTAACAGTGTTTCTCAGAATGAGTCAAAGCAACAAGAGTGGTCAGGTTGCAAAAGTACCCACATGCTTGTGAAAGATGCGAGAAGATGCAAATTCATGGTGTGGGTTGGCAACAATAGTGGAGGGCTTTGTCTGTCTGGCTCTCTCTTTGTCTCTCTCTGACATTCACATTCTCACATAGGCAGTCCCAAACACAAAGTGGGAATGAATCGAACTGATTTTTTGTGCACATGCCATAAAAAAGTAGGTCGTATAACTGTCATATTTAGCTGAAATCGCAGTGTCAAATGTAGTAACTCTTCACATCTATGTAGTAATACACAGGATGTGATGTAACTATCATTAGGCCAAAAAAGGCCATCTGGCAATGACGTCATACGTAGGCCTCTAACTTGCAGCACAGTTGTCAGCTAATATAAATTCAAACACGTAGTGTGACTGCACTGAAGACTGAATATGTTGAGTATGTTAACTTGGGCTTAATGTTTTGACATTTTATAGATCAAAGTGCTTGTAGTTGAGTAGTTCTTGACGTTAAGGGTCCTTTGGGGAGTTCTAGCAATCAACTCACTATAGAACTGATCCAAATCCTCTGATCATAGGTCACCCCCTGTTGTTGACATTCATAGAATTCTGGTCTTAATAATATCTAGCATTCACTATCTTTCAGAAGGACCTCCCTGACGCAGATTCATAGTGACCCAGTTTGTATCAAGTTAGGGATCCTTGGCAACTTCAACAGCTAATCTAACATTCTTGTGCTTGTTAAATCCCAAATTGTGTTTTTCTCTGACAAAAAATGTACAACCAAAACATTCACAAGCTCCTACAGTCATAGACAAGATGTAGACAGTTTATAGTCACAGAAATAGAAATAGAGAGCCTACAGAAGATGCATATGCGTACATGTGTGTAGATGTGTCTAAATATACGCACTGAAGTATTGTCAGATGTGAACTCTCAATGCAGTAATTACAATAGTATAATGGAGTAAATAAACTTTTGAATAGAATACGTCCCAATGGGAAGCAGGTGAAGTTGACAATAGACAAACCACAGATGGACTGCGGTGGACTGTCTCATGTTACATGCTGTTTCATTGCCTCATTCAGCTGCAGTTTATCATGTATCATGTATCATTTAGATTCACTGTGGGATCCATGGTGATCGTTACTGCTAACAGTAAAATAATAACAGTAGAACGTCAAGAACGTCGCATGCAAAACTAGAGCCAATAAAGTCATCAACAGTTTGGGTTTGTGCTTCAACTTTGAGTGACTGAGGTTTGTTTTTTTGCATTTAGACACGCTGCAGGGCACTAGATGGAGGAAAAAGTCATAAGTCACAGTTACTGACGTTACCACCTTCTACAGGAAGTGATGACTTCCGGCAGCTTTGTGATAGTTCATCGAAACACACCGAGCACACAGCTTCCCTATATCACACACGCACACACACAAAGCACAGCAGCTTACCAGGCAGGAGTCAGCTTGTCAAATGTTAGCATCATTATGTCAAGTCAAAGTGAACCCACCAGCGCAGGAGCCAACCTACTGCAAACACCTGAACAGGTATGGACTACAGTGCCCTTGTGTATGTTGAACTAAAGTCTACTAAATTTGTTTCATTTTGGCTCTCTGCCAGTAACTAACTACTCAGTTTATACTGCGCCGTCAAACTGATGCTGTCAGACACATGAACATTGGTTGTATTTGTATCATTTCTGCACAGATTTTCAGGATTTTAGCTGATAAAACATGTTTCTATCTTTCTTGTGAAACCTGACAAAAAAAAAACCAACCCAATCCTAAAATTGTCGGTCGAGTTACAACAGTGTCAAAATAATTACTCCCCAAACACTGAGTCATGTTCTCCAAATGGCTATTTCAAGATGTTGTGACTATGATTCATAGCTGTATTGGATGTATGCTGGGATCAGATGATGCAGAATGAAGCATATTTGTCATGGAAGACAGCCATACAGTGTGTTTCTGTGTGTGTTGCAACTGTCTGCAGTCCACGCATTTAAAGGAAACTCCCCATTACTGTTTGTTATGTTAATCGAGCTATATTTTGAGCATTCAGTGGTTTTGGTACATGCAAACAAAATGACAATGGTTATGCATGTCTGCGTGAGATGCCGTCGGTTTAGTTTTATTTGCATACTTATTTTTAGGATGGTTTACTAGTTGATTTTCCCAGCTTTGATATTGAGTGGGGGTTTTGCTTCTAAGTCTCTTTTATTATCAGCAATAGAGGAAGTCTCTTACTGAGGCAGGCCTTATCAGCAATCAAACACAACTGTTTCTTGAGCCTCGTGATGCTTTTTTTTTTTTTTTTCAAGTGAAGGTATTTCAGTCTCTGCATATTTATTATTAGAGCTAACGCTGAGATGAGGTCACCTACCAATACTTTTATGTTTCAGTTTGATTTCACTGAACTATGTACATTGACAGCATGGTTAGAATCCCTGTATTCAATCATAGGCACATTTATTTACTTTGTTGTTTTTCAGGAACATGGCTTTCCAAGACACAGACAGGTAAAACACATACGCCTTGCATTTCAACGTGTGAATTCTTTTGTATTTATTATAGAAGATGACATTTTTAGGGATGCATATTATGGATAAGTGATAATTCCCCACTTCTCATGGCAGAAACTGATAAGTTGACTAATAATTTAACATTTTTGTATTTTAGGTGAGAATGGCTAAGATGTAGTGAGCAGTGACAGATGGTTTCATATTCCATAGCCCTAACCAAATCTAACCGACACCACAATTGTTAAGACAACATGTTAAAGTCTTCATGCAGCCACTGAGCTGTTTAACTAAACATACACACTGGACTAATGTCATAAGTCTGACAGTAGCCGCTGCTTCTTAATATTCTTTTAATACATTTATGTTGCCATCACAACTTTTTAGGTGCTTTTAAGATTTGTTGTGTTCTAGTTTTCCCCCTCCTCTTAGAATCCTACCTGTACTACCAACTACTCTCGAAGTGTGTATGCTTCACTTCTTAAACTGAGTTTTTGGAGTTTGAAAGGACATGAGCATTTACCGGGCAGTAAAAGACACTACTGACTTATACTATGGGAAATGTGGGATGCATTGGTTTTGGAGCTGGGGATTAAAAATCTTGCCGTCTGGTGCTAGCGTAATTGCTGGTAGACCTGTAATGTTTACTGTAATGGATTACCCAGCTCATTTGGCTGTTATCAAGCCATTAAATGGCTGTCATTAGTGGTGGTAAGTGTAATAGATATGGGTTCGTAGGGGCCTGCCACACCTACTATTAGGATAAGAAGATTATTATCAGGCCATGAAATGAAACTCTCTGCAAGATAGGGCTTTCCCATGAAAGGGCCTGGACTTTCACCCAGGAGTCTGGGGTCCAACATTTACGCCAAATTATGATTTTTTTTCTAAACCTAACCACATCATTTTGGGGCCTAAACCTAAGGAAAGTAAGAGCAAAACCTAATGAACTGGCAACAGCCATTGAATAGGCTGATAAAGCCCCTCTGAACCTACCAGTAGCTCCTTCTGACTCATGAGGCTTATAAGCACAGATAAGGGCCATTTAATGGGGTGGTAACATCCTGATCTGGTGGATTATCTAACTCAATCAAGTTTCAAGAGTCTATGAACTAAATTGTATTCTGAATGGAAATGGAATGGAAACCAACGGCTGTTTCGTAATAGGGAAAAAGCAGCATGATTTGGAAAATAGTCAACTGTAATGTAACATATTTATGATAAATGGGCAACAGCATGTGAAGTCACTGATATGTTTTGCAATGGCTGATTTTGGTCTTTTTTTCTGTCTTTCTCTTGTTAGTCGTCCCCTGTACGTAAACTTGGGTTGACGAGGAAATCACGAGACAGGAGGGTAAACACCACTCTATGACCTTCAAATACCTCAAATTACACCCCAGAATATTTAATTTATATTATGCATTCGACACAATCATGGACAAAATGTGCTGCTCTTCTCCTTTAGGATTTCAAGGAAGACCTAAACCCAGAAGAGAAAGCGCGGAGACACAAGGAGCAGGAGGTATCAGTATTTATGTGCTTTACTTCCCCCCAAAAGATTTTTTTGAACCGTGTTTTCACTGGGTTTGTTTCTATTTAAAGCTGAAGCCTCTGTACAAGGAGCTGTTGTACACCATCGCTCATAAGATGGGTAAACCGTCATCATCTGAGGTCTTCACAGATAGCCAGCTCCACCAGTACATTCAGGAGGTAAACACTTTGGCTTCACACGTAACACATAACCCTGCTGCTGTGTTGGTGTATGACTGATAACAGTTTGTTGTTTTCTCTCGTTCCATCTGTCCTATCTACCAGGCTTTCACTATGACAGAGTCGGAACACAAAGGCCTGACAGAGAAAGTGCAGAGCACAGAGGTGAGAAAAGGAAGTCAGCATGTTTGTTCCAATGAATGCGCCTTTAGAGACCCCTGATATGTATTTATAGTATTCTTACCGAGCATCTTAACTTTCCACCACCTTCCATTTAGTTTACCAGTGGCAGAAATTATGTCATCTGCATGTCTGAGGCTGCTATATTATCTAAATGACTATCTGACCTTTACAGCCCCCAGTATACTGCCTCATGGCCACTGTGAAGGAAGCCAAGGGAATACTCGGAAAAGACGTCACTGGTGAGCATGGATGGATCCTAATGACGTTGGTGATCCTCTGACTTTTCATCCAGGGCCACCAGCAGCTCAAAGTTTTCACTTTGCAAGAATTATCTCAACATCTACTCAGTGGATTGGCACAAAATCTGGTGCAGACATTCATGGTTCCCTGGAAATCTAACCTTAGTAGTTTGATGACCCCTCATTTTTCACCTGTCACCACTAGAATTACATACAGCAACATGTCTCATCAACTAATGGATGGATTGCCATTGAATTTTGGTACATACGTTCATGTTCCCCTCTGAATTAATTGCAGTTGAATAATAGGCTACTGATTTTGCCTCTAGTGTCATCGTAGACCAAAATCCGTATTTGTCCAACTTGTTGGTTTTTAACCAGACAGGCCTACCTGCAGAACTAATCCCCATCAGCTTCGGCTGAACTTTGTGTTCAGTACTTATTAGTAAATGTTAGCATGCTAACATGCTAAACTAAAATTGTGATTGGTTCATGTGGAACACAAGATGTGGGCATTAATGCCATCCTCCTCGTCTGAGCTGTAACGTTACCTAGCTCAGTGGTGCTAAGTGAGCTAGCAGTAGATTCATGCTTCCTTCTGTGCAGTGATTTGGTCCCTGGGTGTAGTTAGGTCCTACATGAAACTGCTCACAACAAATCTGTGGATTATACTGAATAACTGGGTCATGAGTTTTTCAGATGTATTTTTTTGAGCTTTGAGCACCACAAGCTGAGTGCCATCTAATTCCATTAAATTGGAGGGAAGGCAGGCATCTCTACCATTGATATCTTTAACACTCAGTAACTCACACCAAAACAATCTAGATTGATAAACAGCACTACAGGTAAGAGAAAAAATATATAATTGAGGGGCGAACTGTCCCTTTAAGATTACATTTTATGTTGTGTTTCAGGTAACTTTATGTTTTCATGTGGACGTTTTATCCTGGTCTTTCACTTCTTTTCAGTTGTGTGTAGTCTTTGTGGAATAGTCTCTTAGTATCTCCAAATTTTGTTATGTCACCACGCTGTATGATTTAAGTCTACTGCCGATCTCATGTGTGTTGAACAGGTTTCAGTGACCCATACTGCCTGCTGACCATAATGGAGGACGAAGCGGAGAGCCGAACACGCCGGTCCAGAGCCAAACCCTGTAAATCTATTGTAAAGGATGCTGTATCCGATGACAAAATCTACCAGTCAGAAATAAAGAAGCAGACTCTGAACCCTATCTGGAACCAAACCTTTGTACTGTGAGTCTAAATGTGTGTATTTATGCCAGGTGAGCAAGGTTGAAATTTCTTTTTCTTATATATTTTCTGTCCTTTTGGTTTAGAGAGTTTGGAGACATCGTCGGTGCCAGCTTCCACCTCGAGATGTGGTGAGGAAAACATCCAGAGCTCCACTGTTTCTGCTTTGAAATCTCCTTCATTACAATCACCTCACCAGTGCTTTTCCTGTTGCAGGGATAAGGACGAAGAGGTTTCACTCACTCAGAAACTAGAGGAGATCAAAACCAACTTTAATAGTTTACGAAGGTATCACGCTCTGTCTGTGACTCACATGCAAACAGATGACCAAGCATAGCAGGTGAACTTTTCTACTTGTACCTGTTTAGGATGATCAAGGAGGCCAAAAAGGAGAAGGGCACAGATGACTTTTTGGGAAATGTGGTCCTTAAACTACAGGTACTAAATGTTCGTGTTCTTATCTCTGCTTTGTTACTCTTATCTGTCTTCCCAGCTGAATACTCATTTGTATCATCTCTCCTTAGGATCTCCACTGTACTGAAGACAACTGGTACAATCTGGAGCCCAGAACAGAGACATATCCTGACCGGGGCCAGTGCCACCTGAATCTCAAGTTCATCCATAAAGCGGTAAAAAGTGCATTCACATCCCATAACACATTGCGTGCATTATGTATTACATTTATGCATGGAAACATCTGTATATTAAAAGATGTGCACCAATACAGCGCCAAGTGTTGCATCTGGAAGAGGAACTGGGATTTATGGCCTCAAGTGAAATTAATGACACCAGTGTTTAACTATGAAAAACAATCGGGCATAGGATATGACAATAATGTGCTTAACTGTGTGCATATAGTTCAGTTTGGAACAATTTTAGAAACTGGATTTGTGTTTTGTGTCTGACAGAGAGACGGGACACTGAGTGCTGGTCGTAACGCTTACATCAACTACTGTGGGATTCTGCAGCAGTTTGTTCAGGCTTACATCTCCAAGCAACAGGTAAAGGACAAGCAAACGCATCCCATCTTTTTGTAAATCACTTACTTTTCTTTCTTTCCTCTTAACTGTACCGTCTTGTTTGGTCTCTCTCAGAGTTCTGCTCCCTGGAAAGGGGCACTGTGTGGCGAGGCTCAGACTCTGCTGGAGCTTTACGCTACTCAGAATGACCTCTCACCTTTTCTTCAGGACCTGGCGTAAGCACCATATTAACATCTTAACAACATTACACACACTGAAGGGAATTGATGCACTCAAAAAACAGACGCATAGCAATGTTAATAAATGCACAAAAATTTAGCTATATAATACATTTCACCATTAATTATTATAATTTATCAGCCTTCAGTAATATTGTATAAGGTGATAGAAACATATTACTTCAAAGTTCTACTGTCTGAATTAAATATCCCACACAAATTTTAAAGGTGAGTTGCTGAGTGTTGGAGATTTTGGCTGTAGAGATGTCTGCCTTCTCATATAATGGAACGAGGTGGCACTCAGCTTGTGATGCTCCAAGCCCCCAAATATTCGTTTGAAAAGCCCAAAAGCAATGTCTGTTTTCACATATCAAGACCTGGTTACTCAAGATAATCCACAGACCTTGTTGTGAGCATTTACATGTAGGAATTATTTTCTCTCTAGTGAACTATATTCACCAACCATATCACTGCACAGAAAGAAATGTTCATCCACTGCTTGTCACATACCACCCCTGAGCTAGCTAATAGCTCAGCCGAGGAGGACGCCGTTAATGTTTACATCTTGCGCTGCCACGAGCACAAGCCTTTCATCCATGAGTAGATGCACTCTTCCTTCTGTGCAGGGATACGGTTGGCGGGAATTGCTTAGTAGAAAGAAAATACTTCCTACGTAAAAGTGCTCACAACATGCGTGGTTTATCTTGAGTAACCAAGTCATGATTTCTGGAAAGAGACATTGCACTTGAGTTTTTCAAAGGCATTTTTTTGGTACTTCCACTCTCATGGAGAGAAGGCAGACATCTCTACAGGGAAGAGGAAGTATTTTTGATTTTGGTGTGAACTGTCTCTTCAAAGGTTTTTATGTAAAGTTATTGCATTCAAATTCTGACAAAGTTTTATTTTACGGTATATACACACTCACCAATGAATATCCAAAAATATTTGTACTGATATAATGATAGCAGTAACATGTAGTCTAGCTCTCTGTTAACACTGGAATGACGCAGGCCATGTAGTCTTTCAGTTGTATTTCTAAGTAAATGTGTGGATGTTTTGACCTTGACAGGAAGTGGGTGGCCTACAGCAAGCTGTACCAAAGTTTAGAGGTGGACTCGTCTGTGCTGCTCCAGCAACTAACCAGTATAGAGTACCACTGGCATCAGCAGGAGCTGCCATACCAACAGGTAGAAATGCTCACTGCATTGTAGGTGATGGAAAATAACAATATATTCAAGTATTTTTTTTGACTGTTTACTTTACTTCAATTTTAGCTACTTTATACTTTACCTCCACTACAACCCAGAGGCAAATATTGTACTTTTAACTTTACTACATTTATTTGACATCTTATTAGTTTCTTGTAGAAAAGGATTTTACATACAAAACATAATTAAAGTTATGTTTACACGTTTCTGTTTCTCTAACAACTCGATAAGTATAAGCTCTTTTATGCCTCTTTTTCCTGTTTCCTTTAACAAAATGTTAAAAAGAAACCAGAACTTATTATCTAAGCACACGAGGGTTGAGAAAGGTGTTGCACTCTGTTGACAGAAACAGGAACTTGGGGACTCTCTGCATGGTTTCCTGCAGTACGGGCTGTGTCTGGTGGCCAAATACAGAGACATCTTCCCCCCAACTCCCAGTGCTACTCCGAAACTACACACACTGCTCAGGTACACATGGTTGTCTTTATATATTCATAGCTGCTGTAATTAAAAAGAGTAAGCCATATAGGAATGTGCTTTATTTCCAGGATCTTGGTCCAGATCTGTAAGACTCAGGCGTTTCAGAAACTGAACCCAGCTCAGTTTGAGTTACATGATGAGGTCGGCGATGCAATACAGGTCAGTAACCATATAAATGACATTACTGCCAACAGTATGTATATCATAATATGTCTTTAATGACTTACAATTTGACTTGTATATCAGACAGGTACACAGGAGTGGTTTACCATCAAGAGAGGTTTGCATCAGCCAATGACAAAGGTAAGCGACATCATGAAAGCCCTCACACTGTGGAACTGAGGATGATGTGGTTTCTCCATTTTATTTCACAGTACTGAAGTCATATTGTTTTTGCACCACGCTGATACACAGGAACTGTCAGAGATCGTGAACGCCCTCTCCAGGTTGATTGGGGAGGTGCAGGAAGACATAAAACACAACAAGGATGCCTGGAACAGGGTATTTGTCAGGTAAAGTGGGGTGTTTGGATTACTGGAAGGACACGCATTGACTTATCTCCATTAATAGACAGACATTTTGACATCAGCAGATGTGATAAATAAACACTGATCTTGGCTGCATAACATTTAGGTTTGTCAGTTCCAGAGTCCTGGTTTTGTGTTTGCTGGCTGAATGGAATGGCTGACCTCTATTATTTACACCTGTGCTCTTCTTGCTCTGATATGTTAACCAAACCAAACTGGGTTTTAATGCATAATAGGGCTTTAGGCTGGCACAAAAAAAAAGACACAAAAGTCATGTTGGGTTTAATGGTACTCACAAAAACTGTGTCTTTCAACACAGGAACCAAACTACATGAGAATATTTTCAGTTCTTTTCATCATTAAATTATTAATGTGTTGTTGTTTTTTCCCCTCATAATTATAGTGCCGTGCAAGTGGATGTGTTCACTGTCGTCTATAAGAAGTTTGACTCCCTGGTAAGTGGCAAATTGAACTGTTTGTGTGTCCTCAACTTTCAGTTTTCTTGACAAACTTCTGTTGTACGTTTCTGTCTAACATCTTCTCTGCTCTATAGCTTGCAAAGGAAGTGAGGGAAACCTTATCCCTGATTGAGGGTCAGATGGAACAGACTCTAGCCAACAGCCTGTTCCCTGTTTACCTGAGCCTGCAGGCCATCCACAAAGACAAGGCTTTCTTACAGAAAAGGTCAGTGATCATATTCACCCCTTAATTTATTCTACTGCAGTTATTTCCAGTCCCATTACATCCTCCTCCCCATCAGATGAGGTCAACACCTAACGTTATGTATTAACATTACACCACCATCACATCCCGAATATGTTCATTTTAACGGCTTTGAAAGTGGATGTTAAGAAACACTTTATAAAATTGGATGTTGTTTCAATATTTGTATACAGTTGAACTGGTATTTGATATTGATATTATTGCATAACAGTTGAACTGTTTATGTTTCGGTTGGTATTGTTAGCATCCATGCTAACAATGCAGAGTGGCAGGAGCAAAGGCATTTCACTTGTCTACTCATTAGGCTACTTTTAGCTAATTATTCAATTGCGTACTTTTTATTATTTTATTAACTTCAAGCTACGTCAGTAATGTTACCTAATTATCTAATAAAAATTAGTCAATTATCTCACCTGTTGATCCATTACTTTTAGATAACGCTAAATGTTTCACCTGTTTATCCATTACTTTTAGCTGGCCTAATTAAGTTACCTTTTTATTTGTTGCTTTTAGCTAATTGTGTTACCCTTTTATTCATAACTTATAGGCCTTGCCAAATGCTAATTAATTCACCTGTTTACCTAGTACTTTTAGCTGATTATTTTACCTGATTTTAGCTAACACTTATTATTTTAACTAGCATATTTATCCATTGATGTTACTTTTAGCTAATAGTTCACCTATTTTACGTTACTTTAAACTAATATTTCCACTGTTTATCCATTGCTATTATCTCATTATTTCAACTGTTTGTCCAATACTTTTAAATTGCAATTTCACCTGCCTGCCTAAGTGTTCTTAGCTTTTTGTTGTACCAAATCATAATTTATACATTTTTTAAGCTACTTTTATATTAGTTGACATAGTCCACAATCTTCCCACATAACGATACCTTCTGCAAACTACAGATTGTGAATCATTTCAAGATCCAGCTACAAGCAGAAACACTCCACCCTGCCTACTGAATGAACATCAAAATGTTAAAAGTTCTTACTGTTGTTTCAGAGGATTACTTGAGTTGACAAACTTTCAAGAGGGCTTCAGAGAGGCTCTGCCTTACTGGCTGAACCAGGCATTCAGCACAACTCAGGACAGGGTGGAGAGGGCGGTCCAGGTAGACCAGGTAAAAATCATGTCTTTGTGCTTTATTATTATGATAAACATAGGTAATTTCATCTAAAGGAAGTATTGTCATATGTTTTCAACTCTCCTCTTAGCTCCAGCCCCTGCAGTCTGGTGCCGTGCCTATAAAACACAGCTCCTCAGCAGTGGACCTGGTGGCATGTATCCAGCCTATCTGCCAGCTGTGGGAGCAGCTGTCCTGGCCCGACCCAGAGGAGGCCTTCATGCTCATGGTTAAACTCACTGAGGTACAGTATTCTGCTGTTAACATGGTCCTAAACAGACGCTTTACTGGTCAGATAATCTGAGCATGGGACTGCTGTGTCTGATCTACCTTTGCTTTCGGTGTGTTTTCAGGATGTGTGTAAGATTGTGGTGAACTACTGTCACATCCTGAAGGAGAGGGTCAGGGTGCTGTCTGAGAACTCCGACCACGGCAGTGCCATCAACATGGTAAGGACAGGCAAGGAGAAAAGACAAATTTCTAATGCTACATAATACACATGTCAAATATTTCTCCTCTCTCTGTCTCTAGCTGTGTGTGGTGGTGAATGACTTGGAGCACTTACGGTCAGTGCTGACCAAACTACCTACGCAGCTGAACTGGGCTGGGCTTCGAGAACGGACCCAGAATGTGATCGGGGAGAGCCAGTTCCAAAACACTCTGCCCTCGCAGCTACAGCAAGCCCAGAGTGTCCTCGGCCGAGAGATTCGCTCCGCTTTAGACACTCTCGGGAAAAAGGTGTGACATTTAACGTGCAGCATTTGATCAGCAGTAAATCCTTGGAACTAAAACAAAATGATGATGTAGATTAAAGAGAAACCTTCAACATGACCTCTACATCTGCCTTCTCTTTGCCTTTCCAGTTAAACACAGACATTGAGACTCACGTCCGAAGCATGTCAACCAGGCGGAGGATTCCCTCCAAGTCCACAGAGGATGTAGGTGACCGTCACTGCCAGTGTAACACAAACACAGATGCCTTTTAATGTATGCCTGATATAGCCAGCCTCTTCTCTTTTAGGCTGTATCGCCTCTGATGCGCTACCTGGAGCAAGAGCTGCACTATATGAATGAAAACCTGGTTCAAGAGAACTTCAATAGGTACGTGTACAGGTCACAGTTCTTTCATTGTGAGGCTGTAACCATGGAGTCAACACTGGCGGGGACCAAATCTGCCAGGAAGTCTAGGGGTCCTACATTCATTTCTTTTCAATACATTTAAAGCATAGGCATAGATTTTGGGGAGGACAGGAGGACGCAGGGAACAAGTTCCCCCCGATATTTAGAACATGTGCATTTTTGTTAGTCGCATTCACAAGTTTTACTTTGACAAAATTAACTATGCATCAGATTTATATTATAATTATTGCCTTGCTCTGATGGTTGATTTAATCCAGTGTTTCACTTTGCATCACCTCACCTGTTTTTTTCTCTCGTGTCCAGTCTTCTGACTCCATTGTGGAATAACTCAGTGAAGATACTCTACCAGGGGGCTACTAAGCATCCACAGCAAGAAGGGCTCATGGTGTTCTGCCAGAGACTGCTGTATACACTGCAGGTCAGTCCTCCGCTGTGCAACTATCTCTTCTACCAAGGCAGAAGATACTAGTTTTGTCATGTAAAGTCATGCAGTAAATTAGGTTGTGGTTCGGCTCAGAAGAATTCCACTTAAAGAGCCAAGCAGGGCTGGGCCATATAGAGAGAATCAAATATCACAATATTTTTTAATGAATACCTTGATAATGATATTGCAACAGTATTGTAAGGTTGACAATTGGTGCTTTCATAAAATATTTAGACAATGAGATGTTAAATATATAATCATCAGTGATGGGGCGTCGGTAACGTAGTGGATAGTGACGGCGCCCCATGTACAGACGTGATGCCTCACTGCAGCGGTCGCAGGTTCAATTCTGGCTTGTAACCCCCCCCCCCACTCCCCCATTCCACACTGTCCTTTCAAATAAAATAAAATAATATAATCATCAGTGATGTGGTCCAGTGTCTAAAGCCTCTTTCTCAGTGAACAAAAGCAGTAGTCACAGGTATTTACTGGCTCCAGCTCCGACTGCCTCTGATGGGCAGTGATGGAAATATGACACCCGGGTAGACATGATACTTTTCCCAACTTTTCTGGCGCGATAAAGTGACACACTGCCATAAAATACTGTCCATTTCCATCTAAAGCAGCACTGCAACACTGTGCAAAATTAGGTGGCACCGAGTTTGTAACAGAGACTGAATAAGTAACAGATATGAAAAAAGAAGTAACCACCGTAACATTTTTACTCCATGCTATGGGTAAAGGCAAATAATAAAACCATGTAGTCTCTACATGATTTCAGTTCTGCACACAATTTGACCAATAGCCTGGCCCCTTACCGAGGGTCAAATAAATCCACCTATCAGCACCTCTAAAGCTCACTAATTAATATTTTATACCTCAGTGGTTGAATGTGTACATATACAGTATGTTGGGGTTTACTGGGGGGCCTTAGCTTCATTCTACATTTTATTTTGTGTTCTGTGAATTTCAGTGCCTGGAGGAGTGCTTCCACGCTGGGGGCAATGGGCTCCCTCTGGGTACACTCCACTCTGATGAGTACAAAGTGAGTAACTAAAGTAAACATTCCACTGGATCATAAGTGTGTGTCATTTTTTTAGTACATGTTTTTGTTATATGCATTTTATACTTCTTAATCTTAATATATACTCTGTTCTTTTATGTAGTTTTATGTAAAGCCCTTTGAATTGTCGCTATGGATGAAACATGCTAGACAAATCAACTTCCCTTGCATCAATGATATGCTTCATTCACATTTCATCTTTCTCTCCTGTGTCCAGGCTCTCAAATCTCACCTGACTCACAACGCTCTGAGCAGCTGGCAGCTTGTGGAGAAGTTCCTTGAAAAGAAGATAAGGGAGCAGGTGAGAAGGGCGCCTACAACAAGAAACACTTCTCAGGCTACGGCAAAGTCATGCTAGTTGTTCAAACGTTCTCTCTGTTTCTCCTGTGTGCACGACAGAGGGATTACATTGGAGAGAAATATGGTGCAGTCACTCTCCTCACATCCTACAGGAGATCAGATGAAAGACTCAGAGTTGAGGTGTTGAACGCAGTCAACCTCTTACCAATGGACTCTAACGGTAGGAAGATGCAGAACAATTGCAGCTGTATAGGTTTATACAGGAAATGCACATTGATATGCAGCATTTTCCTGACAGCCTAATGCTTTGATGCTTTTGCCAGGTTTAAGCGATCCCTTTGTGCAGCTGTGTCTGGAGCCTAACCACGTTTTTCGGGAGGTAGAGCCTCGCTGCACTCAGATCAAAAGCTGTGATCTCAACCCCCTTTTTGATGAGGTCTTTGAATTGTAAGTTGTTAGTCTTATATTTGTTAATATTCTATGTCACGTTTCAGTTGTTATTCTCCAGAGTGAACAGCCATCCTCTTTCCGTTTGTTTTTGACCCCCTTGATCTCCATCCTCTGATCTCTGTCTCATGTCACAGTCTGGTAACCCTGGATCAGTGCCAGGCTCCAGGGGCTTGCCTGGTGGTGACAGTTCTGGACCACGACACCTTGAGGACAGATGACTTTGAAGGCGAGGCCTTCCTGGCCCTCAAGGACATACCAGGAGTTGGTAAAGAGGATGCCACCCCCGCTCAGATGCGACTGCCTCTGATGCATCCTAAACCTAATGGTACGATCCGTCAGTGGGTATTAAGACCAATGAAGCAGGTTTAATTTTTCTTTTATATTAATTAGCCTTTTAAAACACCAAAGTCACACAATGACACAAACAAACTAACTGATCGAGGCAGTGGTAGACTAGAAGCTTCAGTGTTTAACAGGGTAAAATTACTGGATCTCATTCATGAAATGTTTGTTAATCTGTGAGATTTGCACATAAAATCCTTGATACAAAAAGCATACACCAGATTCACGAACGCTGCGGTAAACTCAGATTTGATCATAGGCACATGTGTATGTTAATGAATGCCAATCAATTGTAAATTGAAAGCTTGCTCCACTAGTCAGCAATCAGCATACATCCCCGCCCATGAACAGCCAGTGACCACCATATATGGAGGTGATCATTACCATGGATAGGTGCATCCTTTCGACCTATGAACATGGAGCAAAGAAAGAAAGAGAGAGAAAGAAAACTTTTATGATGCTGAAACTGAAGTTATTTTAGGGGAAGAGAGGTTGAGGAAAGCGTTTTGTTGTCTTCTGTTAGTAGTGGTGTGACACGGACAGGTAAATCAAAGGCCTGGAAGGAGGTAACGCACGCCCTTAACTCTGTGTCCTCTGCTGTAAGACCTATCCAAGAAGTTAAACGAAAATGGTTTGATATGAAAAAAAAAAAAAAGCGCAAGTACACACACAAAAACACAACAGCTCCAGGAGGAGGCTCTTCCCAGTCACAGCTGCAGATGAGCACATTGCTTAAATCTTCGGAGAGACCTCAGTGACATGCCTCCACTGGAGCAGTCAACGGCAAACTCAGACTGGGTGGGGGTGAAGTATTCCTTTAAACCCTATCTGACCCCACATTTAAGGTAGTAGTTGTGTGGTGAAGTAATATGATTGATGACTGATCTCATCAAACACGGACTTCAATGTATAAAGTGGTCTTTAAGACAAGGACATAACAAGGAACCACCTTAAAGCTGTACTTTAAAAATTAGCAAATTCAAATCTAAGTGCCAGTCTCACTATCCTGCAAATCCTAAACTTGTCTCTCTGTACGCTTTCCAGAGGACAGCATTCTGAAGTTACTGGAGTCCAGGAGAGGGGAGCGAGAGGCTCAGGCCTATGTGAAGAAGCGAAGACAGAGAGAGAAACAGTCCCAGGAGGGGATTCAACCGTAACAGACACACACAGACAATTCCTTCCTCCAAAAATATACAATTTGTTTTAATGATCTGTACCAAAAACAAAGAAAAATCCACTCAGAAAGAAACACTGTTGTTGGATGAGCTGTGTGTGGACAGTATGCCGAGCATGGGTTTACCAAAGACCATCACAGTGATCATGAACACTTTCACACCTGCATTTTAAACCTCATACACCTTACATATCTGTCTGCTTCCTGATGCTTTGTCTAATCAGTGCAAGAGATAAGTATGACATCACTTAACTATGTGTGTATATATATAATATATATATATTAGACTACATTTGACACACTGTGAAATGTCAAAGATTACTACAAATGTAAAAATTTTGGCAGAGAAACCTGTCGTACATTGATTTTAAACATAGAAAATGGGCCGGTTTTAACAAAAAGTCGTTTGTATGTTTGAGTTAACATGAAAAGCGTTTAAATAAAAATTAAAAAACATGTAATTTCAAAGACTACACAAGTTGACTGAGTACATTTTGCCTTGATTGTGTTAACATGCTTACCTCTTCCAGTCGTTATGTAGAAGAATATTAGAGAAAACCTGAGTGCTTTAACAGAGGCCATCTGTTGTAAAATTTAAACAAATATTTCTACATTTTTAAATATTTTCATTTATTATTCAGTAATTGACCATGAAAAAAAAATCTAAATTAAACAAGAAATTCAATATAATTTAGACAAGCACTACCAGCAGACTGGTATATCGGCCCCCTTTTGGCTGAAGCAACGTAGGATCATAGTCTGGATGATGCTTAATATGCCCTTTAAGTGTTTTCAGTCAGACCTGTTGATTATATTGAAGAAAGCTCACAGCCCTGCTAACTGCTAACCTGCCGTGTCATCCATCCGTCTGGAAGGTTCTGAGATCTTTGCTGTCACACAACACAACGAAATGTGCCTCTTTTCAGAAATTACACAGTCAGTCATGATAGCTTGAACTGGATGTGAGCACACAGCAGAGTGGACCAGAGTGACACTACCTGGCCATCAAGCATTACCTATACCCCTTTTCCAAAAAGTTAGCTCTGGTTCTTGAACTGGTTCTATTCTGGATTCTATTCTGGTGCTTTCCACCACTTTTATATGTCACACCCACTGATCATCACAGCTAGCATTTCAGGTTAAGAAAAACCTGCGATTTTTTTGTTTTCAGCTGTGAGCCAACTTTCGGGTTCCGCACCAGTTTGGTTTTGGTCAAAATGCTCAAACAGAACCAGTTCCATGTTGGTGGAAAAGAGGCATTAGTCATACCTCAGGGGAAAAAGACCACTGTAGTTTAACATTCACATATGTGCACATATGCATCTCATCCATGAGTACTGCTCTACTTCGTTCTTTATGACATATACAGTTAGTGGGGCTTATCTTAGTAGAAATACCTGTTAGTTACTGTAGTAACTGTAACTGTCCTGATTTCTGGAAAGAGACCTAATGGTTTAGGTTTTATATGAAATGTTTTGGAGCTTTGAGTGCGATTAACTTCTGTTGTACAAAGGTGACAGTGAACATCTTGAAACTTCTGCAAATCACACTGAGTCTGTCCAGATGGATAGATGACACTCTTTAGGGTGGGCTTATGCTTTAAAAACATATCAAAATATGATTTTCAGCTATAAATGTAAATGTTTCATAGTTACCGTAAGAGAAGAAATAACAGCAGGTCTTTAAAAGGTTATCTTCACAAATCAAGAACAGGGGTATAGAACAGTGTTGCTGGTCAAGAGCATTAACTAGTAAAAAGTACTGGTGTTCCATTGGTAACCACTAGAAAAATTGTTAATCCTAAATTCCACATTTAGAGCTTTCACTTAGTGACCTGTGCTGGTCATTCATCAGTAAACATCATCTTAAAAATACAAAACCAGACCGGCGCTTGTGTTGTTAACATGTTATAAAATGACCTCAATGTATTTCTGGATGGCGGTTGATATCCAAGGCTGGTATCTGTGGAATCAGGACTGACTGGTCTGGAATCTGTGGTGGTCTGTGGTGGTCCAATTGGGTTTGTGGGGTCAAGAGAGCTGCTGCTCTAGGGTCTGTTCGGGGCAGAGCGGGCACTCTGTAGAGGTGGAGCAGCTCTCACACTGTAGTCCATGGCCACAGGGCAGGGACACTGAGCCCTGCTCTCCACACGTCACACAGCACTGTCTCTGTTTCCTGTACACCACCTTGGGAAACGCAGAGGAAAATATTCAAGCCTTTTAAACTGGACATGCTGGATGTTCACCAATATTTTGTGAGCAAAGGAAAACTAAAAATAACATCAGCAAAAGAATGACAATGGAAAACAATAGAAGAAAGAATTAAGTAAAAAGGATTTGGGTTCTAGTGTGCGAATAACCAATTCTGCCAGCAAGGCTGCGCTAATGGACAACTGCATTCCCCACATATCCGACAAATCAACTAACCATTTCAGATATGTGGGCGTTAACATATAATTTAGTATCACAAAGCCAATGGTTGTCTTTTAAATTAGCATGTTAATTTCAGATTTGTATGTACATCATTGAAGATATCGACAATGACAAGTGGAAATTCCTTTTATGTATCTAAAATGAAAGTCTGACTAGTTATAAAAGGAGCTGTAGATATTTCAAAGATAATTGTTACTAGTATGAAGAATAATTTCCACAAGTTTCCATTATATTTCAGGTATCTGACATATCTGAAATTATCTGAAATTCTTACTTACTAATTACAGTTCCAAGCTGACATATCAATAATTTAATTCTGACTGGTCAGAGCTGAATTTTAGATATTTATAATTACACTTCTGATAATCTGTAATGTCAGAACAATTGTGGATACCTACAATGATGAGTAAAAATTGAAATGTTGATATCAAGAATTGACATTTCCACTAGTGAGAAGTGGTTTATTGATATCATTGATTAGAAATGCAAAGTCAAAATTACATTATGGATATGTCAGCTAGGAATTACAACACATCATAAGTGAATTATTGATATCTGTAAATGTCTGAAATAGAGGTCAATGGTAAAAGTTGACTGGTTGTAATTAAGTTACAGATACCTTCAATGAACATTTCCACTCGGAAGAAATTCATTTTTGATATCAAGAATTAACATTTTGAGTAGTGAGAAATTAAGTGTTGATATGTTTAATTTGAATTGCTACGAGTCAAAGTTACATTGTGGATATGTTGGCTTGGAATTCTAACCAGTCAAAAAGCATATCTATGATATATCTATTGATCTCTATAACTGCCATAACTGTTACAAATTAAATGTTAAAAGGGTTTACCACAAAAGTACTTTATAACCAAAATAAAATTTAAAAAAAGGAGTTAAGTCTGATTATGAGAATTATGAGTTGTTGTGTATGACCTCATCAACTATCTAATATTCTTTAAAAATGCCAACAAATACTGATTTGTTACAGTGACACATACAATCATAGATTCTACAAAGAACAACTAAATCCAAAAACATCTTTCCAGAGCCATGTTTAGATCTATCATGCAGGTCAGTACATGTGTGTTATGAGTCTGTGGTATTACCTGTTCCACAGCGTGTAAGCAGCTACAGAGTTGAGCCTGCAAACTGAGGACTGACTCCAAAGGCAGTCTGTGTAGTAACTGGAGTTGATGCAGTGCTAGATGGGGGTTTTCTCCACTCCTTAAGCTCTCTAGCGCCTCCTGCAGGAGAGAAGCCTGTCTCTGTGCCTCCTCCGCTTGCCTGGCTCTCTCTGCTTCCATGGCTAACCGTGCTGCATGGGCACGTGACTCCTCTGCATCTGCCTTCAGCGCAGCCCACGACTAAGAGAGACAGAATACATAATACCCAGTCAAAACTGTGATTAACTCCCTCAGTCACTGCAATATGAATAAATCATGCAGCTCACTGCACTAACTCAAACAGCTGTTTCACAAACATTCGTGCACACATGCCCCACTACCTACCTACCTGAGCTGTGTGTCTCCAGCTGTGACCCCACTGCTTCAGTGCCCTATGAGCTTCCTCCAGCTCCTGTTTGAGCCTGGAAGTCTCTGCACAGGGGCCAGAGGGCAGGAGGGTGGGGGGTGTACCAGGGGAGCCCTGGCCTGATGGAAAATGCTCCCAGATATTAGTGCTCATACCATTCAGACCTACAGAGAAAAGAATAAGTATCAGCAAAATCATATTATCACTGCTCCACTTGATGTCTTAAGATGAAATTCCGCATACCTAAAGAGCTATGAGATGGTCCCAAGAAAGTGCTTTCTGATTGGCCAGGTTGTGACAGGTGAGTAGAAAAAAACGGTGAGGTGTGCGGCCTGATTGGGGGAGATGGTGACGGGGAGCTAAAAGGTGCAGAGCTGCTAAAGGATCCTGGGATATTGACGGGGGCAGAACTCTGAAACTGGCTACCTCCTATGAAAGGGAGACAAATAATTAGAAGTCATGCTCATGTACAAATACATATTGCTAAATGTCGTGCTCATATTCAAATTGTCATTAGATCTATGTGTTTGTTCTTGTGTCTTTGAAATACCCATCATAACTCCCACATTGGGCAGAGCTGAGCTGCTCTCCAAGCTCCTCTCCAACGCCGACACACCAAAATCATTCAGGTCGAGATCATCCAAGGCTGACTCTGAAAAACATAGCGCACCACACCATCGTCAGCTTTACAGTCATTTTAGATTTGAACCTTTGATGCAGAATTGTGTATATTTTTACTTACCGACAACTGACTCCACAGTCTCACTGGTCGGGTAAAAGGGCAGGGCGTTAGCGTTCATGCCTGAGGAGATGCTGGATCCTGGGGGTCCGAGAGGGGCGGGGCTGGGCGGTGTGGCAGCCAGACTGGAGGGGATGCTGGAGGACAGACTCAAAGGGCTTCCCACAGGCAGAAACACTAACAAGTCCTGAAGAGACACAAATAAATAATGTGGTATTTGGAGAAACAGGCGTTTATGCTTGTGTTCCTGCAGCAAGATCTTATTAACAGCTTGAGGTTATAATTGTACCTGTTTGCTTTGTGCTGTTGCCAATTCTCTGTTGCGCTGCTCAAGAGCAAAACTCCTTTGCTTTGCCTGAAACCACACACAATATAAGAATAACGACATGAAAACATGCAGGATGTAATAACTATGACATCATTCGAGAGCTGATTTTCCTTTTGTTTAATTTAATATTATCTCATAGTGCCTATATGTCCCTTTGTTTTATGCCCCTTTTCCAATGGATAAAAAAAAAACCCACAACAGCTGTCTTTTGGCTTTAGGGGGAGCAAGTTTCATCTAAAAAACACTTGGTAAAAAAATGATACTTTTGGTTTTGTTTCACTGCAACAACATTCACTGCTTCACAGAACTGCTGCGATGAATGAAATGCAGAAGAGGAAAGTGAAACCAAGAGCTAAGATTTGTGTTTTAGAGTAACTGAAATGAAACAATCAGAAATTAACATTATTTCTCTCATTCACTGTTTTTCCTCACAGAATTTGTATTGTTATCAAACAAAGAGAAATGTACTGTGCTTGTCCTAAAAGGGTCCTCAATTGATACTTGTATATCCTTGTTTTCTGTATAAAGTGTACGTGTTGAAGCAACCACACTGTGTGTGTTAGACCAATCAGTGACCGTCATCCCTGCCCACAATGACAGTTCTTGTACTTTCAGAATGGATCACCTTTCTGATGAGGGACTCTTCGGGGGGTAAAATAATGTTCCTGGAACTTAATTTTAGACCCTGGTCCCTGTGGTCGAAACGCAGTAAGTCCCTCAAAAGGTTGCTAGTCCAAGGGGTAAGTTCCTGTGGTTCAAAAGGAACATATTGCCTAGTTGCTTCCCACACCACCAACCTACATATATGTGCCTATTGTTATGGAAATAGGCTTTCCGTCTGTCCTTCTCACCTGATCCTCCCTCTCAAATCCCGGTGCTCTGCCGTACCCTCCCTCTCCTGCCCAAGGAGACAGAGGCTCTGCTCTTCCACTCATGTCCTCACACAGAGACAAAACATTACCCAGCAGTCCCTGCTCCGCTACACACGACCCTGCAGGTGGGGAGAAGGGGTCTGAAACAGAACTAGAAGAAGGCCCAGACCCCATGTTGTGTCTGCTGGGACTTGAAGAGGCTTCATGGGCAGGAAGAGGGTCTGGAGGTCTGGGGGGTGGAGGGGAGCTGGGTGTGGGGAACGGCGGTTCGTCTGGAACAAAGGGCCCTGGAGGAGGTTTTTTTTTTTTTAAAAAAAAAAAAAAGAAACAAAACAAAAGACAATGTTATATTGTAAAATGAATCATCAATGAGCTGTTAGGAAGTGCTTACAGTCATGTGGGGACTTACTTTCAACATGAGCAAAGGCACAGAAGGGCCCTCTGGGACAGCTGCCACACTGCTGCATGTCATTACACTTAGTGGATTTATAGATCTGTGATGAAATAACAAATCAACATGTTGATATTAATCTCCTGTCATTTCTGGTGTAGATTTCCACATGGTCTCGGAAACAGACAAACCTCTGGGTGAAACTGCTGTTCTGTCCTTGTGTGGCAATACTGACATCCCTCTGCTCCCTCACATTTACTGGGATCCCCCCATTCCTCGCTCTGTTTCACAGCTGGACATGGCAACGCTCTGCCGCGGCAAGAATGAACAACAACTCTGTTAAGCACATCCACAAACAGGCAAATACGACACCATGATCTTTAAATGTTTTCCCTCTACATGATGTGATGGAGCACCTGTATTTGTGCTTGTGCGGGCTGCGTCTCCTGTCTTTGCTGTTGTGGTAGTATGGACAGGCGTAACCTTGACGGCAGAGACGAGGTGGTTTCTTGCAGAGTTCTGTCTTGTAGTGGGACAGCACATAGTTGTTATCTAAGGAGTTAAAACACAGAGACAGAGAAGGACACAATGAGACGTGAGACTGTGTTTTTACTGCATTTAAAGGGTAACTTCGGTATTTTTCAACCTGGCCCCTTTTTTCCTGTTTTCGTGTTTAAGTGACTAATGGAAACATGCTCTGAAATCAGCCTGGTATTGAACAAGAGTGCTGCAGGCGCCAGCGGCAAAACAGGCTGCAATGTAACCACTCTGGACATGTGCATACTGTAAACGTACAACCACCAAAAGTGTCTGTTTTTGCCACTGACAGGCTCAGATTGATATATTAAGTGACTGGTAACATTATGGAAAGATAGACAGAGATAGACCATTTTGTCAAAGAGTAAGACCCTTTTTGTTTAACCAGAAACAGCCCTGAAATCACTATCACCACATCCACCAGATTTAAATAAACTGTAATTTTATCAGGGAAAACACACTTCATCCAAAGTAGACAGAAACAAAATAAAGCTCACACAAACTTTCCTGGTTCTTCTTTCCACTGTTGGAACAACCACCAACTCAGGTTTTGTTGAAATTAACACTTAATTCACCCAATTAGTTGTGAAAATATACTGGCTCTATACATATTAATATTACCGTTTATCTAAATGGAGTCTGGTGGGTTTGACAATGACAAATTCTAGGCTGTTTCTGATAAGACAAAAAGGATCTCATTTGATTTTTAACATTACCTCCCAATTTAAGATATCGTTGTTGCCACTGTGATAACTCTCGTTGTAAAATCCTGTCTCAGAGTATTGTTGACTCTGAGGTTTTTCTGTCGCCTGATAAGCCCCCAAACTCATGGAGCTGTTACTCAAATTTAACTTCCAAGATCATATTTCATGTTTGGCTGGTGATCAACACATCATCTTCTAATGCAGCACCAGCATTAATTTAACATAAGGCAGCTTTTTACCTGCCTCAGAATGGGCCTTTGGGTGTGATTATGCACGAGTCTAGGTACAAGTATAGTGTAGATTTGATCGATATTACTACTGTTATCGATACTCTCATCGGTTCTTTTTCATTACTAAATAAAGATTATATTACTTTATAAAAGAATACATTCAGAACAGGATTAGACTTTTTTCTTTTTTTAAAAAAATATAACAAAATGTCTCTCGAGCAGCAACAGTAATATTTACAATGGCTAAAGTCACTATGTAATGTTAATAATATCTCACTGGAACCAGATCAAAACTGTCAACAAAATAATAATATTCCTGATGTCACCATGCTGAGTGATATTTGGAATAAGGAGCACTCACATTTGTCTGTATCATAGACTGTTTAAAATCAAAGATGTCATGTTTAAGTTCATGTTCTGCTTATTGTTTGATAAATTGCTATTTAACACAATCAGAGGGGATTTGATATGCTATCTTTTTTCTCAAGTCTCATGATTTTGGCGCTGGCTAAAGCCTCTTTGGACGGGCATCAAAAATTATTCTATGCAGGAAAAACACTGCCAGACTATTGTTGGTCGGAGCATGAAAGTTCTGTAACACAGATTTACCTTGCCAGCGTGGTTCCTCACTCAGGATCTTCTCTATAAGGGCTGTACTAGCTGCCTGACCCGATTGTCCATCTCCTCCACCTCCCTCTGTGGGCCCGGAGCCTCCCTGAGACTCCATTACCTGCACTTCTCTGTGGAATTCACAGTGTAAAGAGACTCTATAAACAACTACAACACTGATACACATACAGAAACTGAAAAAACGTCAAAGTAGATTGGTTACATCTTAAAATTAGGTTATTCTGGCACCTGATATCATAAACAGGGCTGCGCAGGTCATGTGATCCGTGTGCAAAGGCACAGTGGGAGCCGTTTTTGCTGCAGTGGCCTTTTGCATCTGTTTCGTGTATACAAGATCCCGTCTTATAGTAGCGGAGGTGGTATCTCCGCTCTGTGTCACCTGCTGTTCGATGTAGAAAAGGGCATCTAGAGCACAGGAAAAAACATAGATACAAACATGAAGACATACATTTCCTATCAGGTAAATAGTAGGAAGTATACACAAAACACTGGCACTCTTCCCATCTCTGTTATGGTGGGGTTTTTTTTACTTCTGCAAGTAGGGATTTCGTAACATGAGCTAAAACAGGAAATGCTTGAAATGTCCACTTAGCACTCTGCCAAGTGGTTCATTAGCATGTATCAAAGGCGTCTTCTTTGACCCTCCATTCTTTACATTTACATTCCCCTCGTTTGTGGTCTTCACCAAGAGGGTGTCATACAGACCATAACAGCTCAGCACATTTCAGTCTAAAAGAGACTCATCGAGTGCTTTGAGTTGATGCTAATGCTCACTGTGAAGATTATACACAAGGCACCAACCATCTGAGGTATTCAACTTGACCTGCAATTGTGGATAGGGTGTATCCTCAATCCCTGCTTCAATGTCTTTCACTCAAAGGTCCTTTGTCATGCAATGCTTTTGTCATGCAATGCTCCACACATTCTGGTGATTCGTTTGACCGATTCAGAATTTAAATGTAAAAGCTTACACCCAATAGAAATGAAACATGGACAATGCTTTTAGTTACCAGCAAAAATTAACCACTCAGAATCAAAGAGGCTACTGAAAAACAACAGACCTAGGTCTGTGGGGTTTCTAACAGAGGGCCAAGAATTTCATGCACAACAAAAAGTGAGATGATGTGCAGACGTTTCACAATGAGTCACCATGTGGGCTGCAACAATATTCCGCTTTCAAGGTGCAGTTTCAAAATGCAACTGTGTGGAGCTTCTTCCTATAATTATTTTAATTATTTTTTTAAAGTGAAGACATTTTCTGTATGACTCCATTAGTGAAAAGAGTTCAAATTTCAGTTACAGCAATAAATCATTCGTTCAACCAAAGATAACTCTTCTGTTTTCAAGTCGTTTACGGATCATACTGACAGATAATAATATAAATTCTGTAATACCGTGAATTGCGGTATTTTCTGAGGTGGCTATCGTACCATGAAAATCTCATACCTGGTCACCATCATATTCTTCCCAGATACAGTGTAGGTAGGTTATGCAATTCTGTGTTAAAAACAACAATAACACTTTCCCCTCAAAGAAGTCCTGATGTTTCTGCTACATGTAACTCTAAAGAAGGGCTCATGATGTGAAGCAGTCTTGTGAAACACTGAAATCTCAGTTGCACTCACTCATCTCCATCAGGGCAGGTGCCTGTTCCCTCATCATATTTGGTACAGTAAACATCTGGACTGTAGTTGAAGGTCCCGTCCCGTCTGCGGATGGGTCTGCGGCGCCGCTGGTTCAGGAAGTGCCAGTGGAAACAGGAAAAAGGCCTGTGTTGTGTACATTTATGCTGTACGAACAGGGGGCACTGCTCAGTTCTGAATTCCTTCAGATATCTGGGGAGAAGAGAGGCAACAAGATGGAGTGAAATATCTTTCCAGGAAGTTTTACAGATTCTGAAACAAGCAAGACTGTATTCACATTTATTAGCTATGCATTCAATATTTTTATGTTTTGTGATTATTTTTCAAGGGATCCCCATCTGTCTGTACCTATCCCATTCTCTACTACTGTGACAAGCTTCTCCTTACTAAAGCTAAATGTATAATGTGACTAAGTTAACATTAAGCTTATACAGCAGCGAGACTTATTCATGGATACAGAACTTTAATTGTCTGTGCCACAAAGCTTGTGCAGACATGGCTACTGTTAGTAAGCACCGTTAGGCCTCCTTTTCGAAACCTGCTCCGGTTCTCAAGCACACTATCGCTCAACAGACTTAGTTCAGTCATTTTAAAGAATATTAGGTCTATCACTCACTCATTTTTTTCAAACACAATTTAGCTGTAGTCTTGTATATGCAGCTACACGTGAGGTTGTGTGTACACTTACATAGCTAATCCTGCTAACTAGCTACGTACGTGTAATGTTGAGGTTTCTCGGGCTGCACGTTCAACACGGTTGCGGGAGATGTCGAGCCCCCTGCGGGCGAAGACGAAGAGGACGAGGAGGGTCCCCCGGTGGTCGTCGCTGCCGAAGATGGCGGGGGCTGAGAGTGCGTTTTAGACATTTTACCCGTTTGAAGCCTAACAAGAAGAAGCTTGTTTTTAGCTTACTGGCTAGCTATTCTTACTAGCTTCGAAATCCGCATTCTACTACGATGTGAGCTTGCGCAAGACAGGAGGAAGTAGTAGAAAAGGGACAGCACGGAACTATGGGACATGGAGTCCATTTATTACCTCACGAATAACTGTGCAGATGAAATATTTACGAGATTTATCATTCACTGACAATGTCTGACAGACACATACATTTGTTTTTTTTCACTTTCTTTATTGTACACAAATTCATTGACAGAAAAACAGATACACTGAAAACAATAAATTTAAAAAAAAAGACAAAAACCAACAAAAAATAGACGACACAATAATTAAATGTTCATTTTATAATGCCAGAGTTTTGTTGTTTGTTATTTGTCGTAGTAGTTTTTTTGTTCATAACATAACATCACATAAAATAACATGACACTACACGACATGGTGCTATATTTTTGAAACGTATTATCAAAGTGCTGGAAAGTCGGTTTGGTTTCTGACCATTTTTCTTATGAAATTTTCAAAACCAACCAAAAAAAAAAAAACCAAAAACCCACATGCTATCGCCAATCTCATCTTGACTAAAATATAGAAAACATCAACACTTGTCTTATCTTTTTTAAGGAAGTTGGCAGCATATATCTAAAACATTCTGGTGTATGTACAGTGGAACAAATATATTTAAGAAATACTTATTATCCATATTCAGCTTGAATCTTTTCAACACAAGCTTTAAGGTTAAATTCTATATATCATCTTCAAAGATAATTCCTTAAATACCAGAGATATTAAAATAGTTTTATATATCATATATCTTTCATGCTCCTCACACTGTATATCATTAAATAAAGAAGACCAAAAACACATAGAACGGACAGAAACACAAGTTAATGTGTTTTTGTTATATTTGTTTGAGCACGTCTCTTTTAATATAGGCTTATTAGTTTAGTTTTTTTTCCACACAATCTTCAAAATTAACAGGTTACAGACAAATAAAGACACTTTCTGGTATAGCATCGAAAACAATGGCACACACTTTTGGATTTACAGGTCTTTTGGATTCATCCAGAAAGTCTTTGTAGGTCATCAGATAACCATTTTTATTAAGCAATTGGCCAACTGTCAATATTCTATTATTGAACCATGTATGACAGAGGATTGTCTTATTTTTATATCGGATGTCTTTAGGATACTTTGACATTGTTTCTTTTTCTTACGGGCCGCATCTGCCTTGACATCAGCTCTGAAGGTGAACCAATGAGCGTGTCGTATTTCACAAGAATGACGTCACGACAAAGTATATATACTCGACCTCAACCCCCTCCCGACTCACACCGTTCCTCATTTTCTGCGGTCACCAGCGGAAGACTGTCAGTGACGGCTCCTGCCTTGACTCAACCGACGTCCTAAAGGTAAATATCGCCGTCTTGCTGTTTAACGTTAGACAATGTACGTAAAATCGATTCTCACAATTTACTATGTATTCGCGGACCGAGTTTCTGTTTACAGTCATTGTTTGGCAATCAGGCTAACATGGCGGCTTGCTAACGTTAGCATTAGCTAAAAATAGAACAATGGAGTCTCTTACGGTTTCTGGTTCAACGTCACCGGTTAACGTTAAGTCTTTTAAGTGAACTTAGACCCCAGTGATCACATTAGCTTGGATAGAATTAACCACAAATATTAATGTTGGCTAAAAATTGCTGTTAGCTAGGCTAATAATGTGTAAGCTAATGTCGCCTGATCAGGATCGAGGCAATGTCGGCTGGGGGTGAAATGAGAAACTGTGAAAATGGCGAAGTCGAAAAGGAAAGACTGAGTGGCTGGTCTGAGACTGAGTGTTTTTGACGCCGTAGTTGTTGGTCGCTGTGGGACCAGAATTTGCGTTGTTGTTGTTTTTTATTAGCATAGTACTAATTGTATCGACATTAATCAATCGTGACAGATAACTTGTAGTCTGTTTTTTGTTTTGTTTGTTTGGTGGTCGGTGTAGAGTTGATAGAGCGTAACGTTACCGGAGCGAACCAGACGCCTCCCAGTGGCTGGAACCTGGGGGGAGGGGAGCTGCTTTAGCTTATATGCTAGCTGTGTTAGCTTGTATGCTAGGCTGCTTTAGCACGTTAGCTTGGTAAATAAAACCAGATCTGTATGATTTGGCACTAACGTTACTACGTTAAGTAACGAAACTCGTTCTTACGCAACTAATACAACTCGTTGTTTGTAGCAAGATGGCCCGTACCAAGCAGACTGCCCGTAAATCTACTGGAGGAAAGGCGCCAAGGAAGCAGCTCGCTACCAAGGCAGCCAGGAAGAGCGCTCCGTCCACGGGAGGAGTGAAGAAGCCCCATCGTTACAGGTGAAGTATTTGATTTTTACACTATGCCTTACAGTCCTTAATCTAACCTTTCCCTTGATACAACTAGTCAGTCAGTTTTAAATAATGGTGCTAAAATTGTTTTTGTTTAGGCCTGGAACCGTGGCTCTGAGGGAGATCCGTCGTTATCAGAAGTCCACTGAGCTGCTCATCCGCAAGCTGCCCTTCCAGCGTCTGGTCAGAGAAATTGCACAGGATTTCAAGACTGACCTGCGTTTCCAGAGTGCTGCCATTGGCGCTCTTCAGGTAAATGTCACATGGAATTAGTCACCAGTGAGACAAATTAAGGGTTTTTGTTAGTCTGACTCTAATGCCCGTTTTTTGTTGTCCTAACAGGAGGCCAGTGAGGCTTACCTGGTGGGTCTGTTTGAAGACACTAACCTGTGCGCCATCCACGCCAAACGTGTCACCATCATGCCCAAAGACATCCAGCTGGCTCGCAGGATAAGGGGAGAGAGGGCCTAAGCAGCTGGCGGCAGCAATGTCAAGACAAATGATCCTATTTATCGTACTTAACCATTTTTGTGGACTTTTTATTTCTTGGGTATTTTTTTTAAATTCTTTGGAATTTTTGTATTTTAGACTGGGACAATTCCATCAATCATTCCACAAGCCTGAGTACACCTAGGATAGTATGGAATGTTGTGCAGTAGGTTTATCTACTTTTAATTTTTATCATGGGTCATTACATGTGTCAGCCATAATACCACCTTAAGTTGTGGGTATCAGACTCCCTCTGGGGATGGAGTTGTCTTTGAAGCGAGGATGCATTCTTCACATCTTCTGCAGGGGTCCATGGTCTCATCACTCATCTACCACTTCTCACAAATATGCCAGCATGTCTTGCTCAGCTGATCTCACTGCAGTGTCAGGGTATTATCTGCTACAGTTGATGCTCTGCACTCAATGACTGGGAGCATGGCAGACCCCTCCTGTATTTTTCTGGACTGCTTTTTACGTGTTTTTCGACATAAAATCTTGGCAGCTACATTTAATACTATTTATGAAAATGTTGTCACATGTCTTTCTATTAAAGGTCTTTATGAGTAGAATGCTTTGTGTCGTGCAGTTGTATTCAGTCAGTAATACAGTGTTTACTTGATTAAACAGTTGACATTTTATTTACAAATGAACAGTTGGCCACTAGTGAGTTGTCATACAAACCATTCGGTATGCTTGAAACCAGTAGCTGCAAGAAGAACACATGAGTTTTTAATGTCCTTTCAAATGTAAAATTATGAAATGCACAAAACTGCTGTGCCTCACCAATACGGCAGACAACCTCTTCACACTCCTTGATGCTGCTGGCTCTTAGTGCCACACAGCAGAAGCCTGTCGACTCGGGGGTTTCTGGGGAGTCTCTGTGAACAGGGCCAATCACATGCTTAGATGACATATGGGTCCAGCCAATGACAACAGATATAATGGCCTGGGTATTGCATCATGTCTCTATGGAGGGAAGTGTGGAAAACACTTGCATATATAGTGTATGCTTTTCTTCTCTACTCAAATCACTTGTATATTAGGTTTAGAAGGTAAATTTAATACTTACGCCACACAGAATGCAAATACTGTGTAGTCTGGTTGACTATATCTTCCTACACATGAAATCTCTGGATAGTGATGCTCAAACAGCTCCTGGTGAAAACATTTCAAAAGAATATAAATGCTGCCAGAAAAACTCGCTCTGAGGTACATAAACACTAATTTTGACAGATATCATACGGTGCTACTCACCTGTTTACTGTTTCTATCTGTGCATGTCAAATGCGTCTCCTTCATGTCTAAGAACACTTCCTGTGAGACAAAACACACTGACTGAGCGCATGTTGATGTTGACAAAAACCTTGCAGAGATGACAGAGACCAGCGTGTCCTGAGGCAGTAGAGCAGTGTTGCTACCTTGCTAGGCAGGTTTTTCTGCAATACTTCTTTAATGCCCTGCTGTAGCACCTCCTTGCCCCCAAACTAAAAGAGGATAAGACAAGTTATCAGTACTAACAGAGAGTAAAGACTAAGTCCCTGTTTACACATGCTACTTACATGCATCTTGATCTGATCACAGGTGGACAGCTACATGTGTGAATGAACCCAATGTGTCCTCGGTGGATCTTGAGACGCACATCATTATGAATCCCACTATTTTTTTTTTATGTCAATCCTGCTGTGCTGTGATTGGCTAGTACTAGCCCTAACTATGATCTCCGTGCCCTAACCGCTGCAAGTGAGCTGTAAGCCAATCGCAGCACAGTCTCACTACTTTTCACCCACAAAAAATGACAGCAGGAAAAAAACCATGCCAACTTCACTCATCTCCGTAACTCATATCAATTGGCAGTTCTACCTCAGTGATTGTTGTTGTACGTGTCATGTCAGTGTGATTGGTCGATAAAAAGGGACTTATTTATACATTCATGTTGTAAGAAACTGTTTGATTCTGCCTGCATGCCAAGGCCTTTGCAAACTACTCCTTGTTTTTCTTCTTCTAACTCCTGGCTTTGCAGGTGCAGTAAGTGCAGTGCTGCCTCCTGCCAGTTAAAAACAACACATTTGGTCTTTGCAAACATAAATGGTGTAAGTTTTATTTTCATATACAGCAAGAATGTGAGATCCGATCACAAGTGGCCACTTGTGATGCATATGGAGATGCATTGTAATGCTAGGTTTGAACAGATTTAGAGCTGTCCACCCTGATCAATTCACCCGAGACACAGTAATACCAGGTGTAAACATGGCTTAACACATATATACACAAAGACTGAACGCATATTAGATATTAAGCAATAGTAATTATTTACCGTTCCAATGCTTGCTTTTCCCAAGTACTGCACAATGTACACAATCCTGTGGACGAGAGGTGCGTCAGTGTTTTAATGTCCGGGGCACACTTAGCAAAATGTGCCTGAAATCATCATTGAGAATTCGGTAACCAACTTGCCTTCCCTCTTTGAGACACTGTGACGGAGAGTTTCTCTGGTCTTCGTTGGCTGACTGCTGGGAGGGAGCAGGACCAAGCTGCAGGGCAGGGTTCTCGGTCGTCAGGGCCCGCAGGAGCTTGATAATGGGCCGATACACTGTCCCATCCTGAGCCCTCCACCGCAGAACACTGATGGACAGAGGGCAGCCCTTCAGCCGAGACAGAACCACACCTGCCTGGGGAAAAAAAACAGAGAATGTATTGTAACTCTACGTACAACAACCTCTACAATTTGTTCAGTAGTATGCGTGAACACTGTTTTGAGAGCGGCAGGTTTTTCAAAGTGATGAAAGTGCTTACAGGGTTTGTCAAGGGTGTGTCTACACTGTGTCTCATTGGGTCCATCACTGGGATAATACGCACAGTATGTGTACGTACTGAACTCACCTGGTAGAGCAGGCGCACCATGTGCAAAAGTTGTGGCCTTGCTGCGGTGGCAGTGGGCTCAATTCCAACCAACACCCCCCTGCAACATGTCACCCCACTAGAATTATACTGCACGAGCTGTGTGAGAATTTGTAAATGGATTTTTTAAACTATAGTTTTGCTACTGTTAAAAGCAGACCCACATGACTTCTTTTTATAAAAAAAAAGTCTGTTTTTGGATTCTTTGTTCATCGGAGGTGTGCAAGAATGACAAAGTTTTCTTTACAAATTCAGTCTAACACGGGAGTAATTGATATACAAATGGTCATTGGGGGGGTTTCTGTTGAATTCTATATTTTTTTTGCAGAAAACCTAAGAATTTATTTCTTCTTGTTAATGTTTTTTTCAGCATTACACTCCTTCTAGTAAAATACATGGAATCATGTTCACCAGTTTAACAAAAGAGTCCTTCACACCCACACCCAGCTCTGCTCAGGTTGGGAGCAGCTGTGCTTGGAATTACGCAATGTCACAGTGCAAATTACATGTAATAAAAAAAATGATAAAGTGTAAGTTGTCCCACCCTAACTGGTGCCACAAAACCAACAGTAGATTTAGGGAGTGTCTATCAAGTACACACCAATAAAGTTCTGAGAAAAGGTCTTATCACCTCAGTTCATTGCACACAGTCTTGTATGTTCTGTGAGGGATCAAATGTAGGATGCTCAGATACCTGCATTATTCTATTAAAAAAAACAACCTAGGACAAACTTTGTCAAGATACAGTTACATCCATGTCTGTCCAGACTCATTTGTAGCCATTACAGTAGACAATGCTTCAAACATGGATGTTGCCTGCAAAGAAGCTACAAATTCAAAAAGATGGATGCTTCACACACACACATCTTCAACCAAGTAGCAAACATCTATACAATTGGCACAGTTTCAAGTTTCAGACAACGAAGATTAGAGTTACCATTTCACTATCTGATCAAATGTCTCGCCTTATGTTCCTGAGTTATGGCATTTAATAATGGTCAGCAAAGAGATTCTGCAGAACATCGTAAACAGTGAAGCTGACCTTTTGTTGTCACTTAATCATTTTTATTTTATTAGAAATTAGTGTGAAATTTTTCATAATTAGCATGTGAATTCTTCAGTTATGGCACCAAACATGTTTTGGTGGTGACAGTGACCTTTGACCCATGACCTTTAAAATCTAATCAGTTCAACCTTAAGTCCAAGTGGACGTTTGTGCCAAATTTGAAGACATTCCCTCCACACGTTCCTGAGACACTGCATTCATGAGAATGGGACAGATGTGAGGTTACAGTGATCTTGACCTTTAACCACCAAAATCAGTTCATTATTGAGTCCAACTTGACGTCTGTGCCAAATTTTAAGAAATTGCTTCAAGGCATTCTTTAAGGAGATTGCAAATGGGATGGACATGCAGATAGACAGACCGCATCCTCAAGTCCAAGTGGACATTTGTGTCAAATTTGAAGAAATTCCCTCCACGTATTCCTGAATATTGCTTTCACGAGAATGGGACGGATCCGAGGTTACAGTGACCTTTACCTTTAACCACCAAATCAGTTCATCGTTGAGTCCGAGTTGACATTTGTGCCAAATTTTAAGAAATTGGCATTCTTTAAGGAGATTGCAAATGGGATGGACATGCAGACAGATAGAAAGACAGACAGATGGACATTTCAAAAACATAATGCCTCCTGCCACAGCTCTCTATAACTGCATGTTTTAGGATACCTGTCCATTCTTAGAATTCCTCAGTGAGGTCCCATTGATCTCATCAATGATGTCACCAGGACAGATAAACTTGTCGACATGAGCCTGACTACCAGGTGTCAGTTCGAGGACAAAGACACGCCCATGGAGATACCTAAGAGACAGGCAGAGGTGGGAGATGATGCAGTAGGTTGAACAGGTCCATTTATGCTTGATGGAAAAGAGGTACGTTGTAGAATGTAAGATACAAACCTCAACACCAACCCTACCTCCCGACAGGGCACTACTTCATATGTCTCACACACCTGGAAACATATACAGACATTTAACAGAGGGAGTCTCACTGCAATGTGTCCTGCTTGTGAGATATCTTTAATGGTATTTCCAGGGATCTTAAAGTTACCATGACCACCAAAACCATAATAATTGTGATGCTGTGAGTTACCAAACAATAATCACTGTTTTTTACCGGAAGGAGCCAGCTCTCATCCAGAAAACTGCAATTCTGTGAAAGGAGACAAGAGGTGGTTAGTATGGAGCCATTTGAATTCAAGGTGGTTTGAGAGAACAGTTGACAAATTAAAGGTGTAGATAAAGGAGCTGAACTGACCTCCATGTTGAGTTTAAACTCCATGTGAGAGAGGACCAGTAGCAGCGACATGAAAGGCTCTGGAAGAGAGCAGTGTTGTTTATGTTTTACAATGAGTGCCAGTGGTGACAAGAGTTTCCTTGTCTTTGCTCCGTGTTTGGTGGAAACAATCTGATCAAGTAAAAAGCCTCACCCACAAATTCCTCATTCCTGAGGATTGACATTGTCGGACTGTACCACTGGAGGGAGGAGAAACAGTATGAACAAAGGCTGTTTTAGTCTATTAGTGAGACTCAGCAATGGACATATTTGGTGGACACTTTGCCCAGAGCACCTAACAGTGCCAGGAAGACATACACAAGCATAACCAGAAAAAGCATCAATGGCTAAGTATAATGTGTCATAGAGAATGTATTTGGTCCATGTATCTGACCTCAAGGACTCTGGGTGTGTGCAGCAGGTGTGTGATGAACTGTGGTAAAGTCTTGCGACTGAGGGCCAGTCTGAGCAGGTAGCGGCCTCGGCCCTGAGCTGAGAGCAGCTTTTTGCAAACTCTGGTCTGCTCCACCACCAAGGACAGGGCGGACAGCCTACACGCAAGCACATCAACACAGAAAACAGGTATTAACAAACTAACAAAAAAATAATCTTGTAGAGCAGTGATACTCAACTTACGGCCCATGGGCCAGATGCAGGGTGGCCCACTGACCATTTTCTACTTCACAATGAAAAGAAATTAATTCACAATGGAATTTATTGTGCTTTGAATATAAATAAGGTGTCAGAGAGCATGAAAAAGCATCAGAATCGAGCTTTTTTATTGAAAAAGCTGCCTTTGAAACCTGATCAAATTGGTGTGTTTTTTTTTTTTTTTTTTTTTTCTTTCAAAAACATGGCAATAGCAACTTGGTAAGAATTGTCCCACAAATTGCAAAAAACCCCACAAAAAAAACAACAACAATACAAAACAAAAAATATATATCACTACAAATAATAATAATAATAATAGTTACAAAATAATAATAACTATCAAAATGAGTAGATTTGGAAAATATTTAGATTTAAAAAATAGGGAAAAAGAAAAAATTAGGGGGAAACAATATCAATTATAATATATTAATATATTTTAAAATTATTCTAATTTTCTAGCATTATCACTTGGTTATTTCCTTGTTTGTCATTATTCTTTTTGATTTATTTTATTTGTTTATGTTTATTTTATTCTTTAGTCTATTCATGTATATTGTATTTTTTAATTTATTCTTTATCAATATCTTCTTGTTTTCGTTTTTTTTTTGTTTTTTTTCTTACTAATTTCTTGCTTTTTTTCTGTTTTTTTGGTCATTTTGTCTTTCATTGCTCAGTATCTTCTTCCCATGTTTTTTGAAAGAAATAAAGCCAAGCTCAGGTCTTAAAGAGTTAAATATCCATCCAATAATAATCTGGGCTGCTCTAATTGCCAATCAAGGATCCCGACAAAATCCTATAATCTATGCAAGGTGTTGTTACCTGCCGCAGGCATCTTGGTGGATAAGCTGTTCAAAACAGTGCCAGTAGTCTCTTTGTACCAGGCTGAGAACCGGCTCTGGAGAGAGGGCAGAGAAACACTCAGTTCTTGCTGTAAAAACCTATTTCACATGTAGTGCTTCAGATGATTTATTATTAACATATTCACAATACATTAAACTACGCCCCCCAAATATTGTGCTTGTATATCATTACAACCACTTGAAACATAAACTGACATCCTGAAGTATGTATGCCAGGTATACAATTTGCAATATAGCAACTCTCAGCAGTATGTAGTCCAGGTAAAGACCATTACAAATACACAAATGTGGTATTTTGCACATAGAGGGATACTGACGTTGGAGCCCCTTCCTGAGGACCAGCTCAAGAAGCTCACAGCAGGAGGCGAGGTGAGGGTTGGTGTCTGACACGGTCTCTCCATGTGACTGCAGGTTCAGCACACACACTGGGAGGGACAAAAACACGCATTTCACTGTGGATCTGTTGTCGCTCCGCGTGACTGTGGCCAAAAATACACACGTTTTTCATGCAATCTGCGTGCGTGATCATCGACATTTCACACATCAGCACCCTCACAGGAGGAGCTGTGCAGGAGACAAACCGACTGACGTATGTTGATTAAAATATTTTGTGCATCGGAGGTAAAACTCAAATGATCAAGACAGTTATTTGTTTTGGCGCGCGCAAAGCTGGACTAATCGATATTGTAATGAATCCAAAAACAGTACGTTTGCGTCATGTTCGCATGTATCCTTCCTTACCTTTGAGGGTGGCAAGCAGAGGGTCTTTTGGTGCCATGTTTGGGGACCAGCTGTGATCGGAGGCTGTCGTTGCCAACAGACACACAAAACCTCCTGTCATTTACGCACAGCGACACGCGCTGTAATTACACTTCCGTATAGGCTACCTAACATACCGAGGCACCTTCCCATCCCACAGAAGCCAGCACAGACACGAGATACGGAAGGTGGACAGCTGGATTTAACACCGTGTCATATAGTGTGTCTTTGGAACAGACGCATACAATGAAATGATCACCTGTCGGGGATACCGGTTACAAATGAATTATTATCCAGTGATACCTGGACCCAGGAGCTTATAGACGCTCCCTGTGCCTCGAAATGAAATACAGCAAGATATGACGTGTTTATTGGCTGTAGTGACATCTGCTGTTCTGCTTCCAACAATATAAACGGTCGTGCTGCCTTCAATGACACAGTGTGAGGTGAAGACTCAAACCTTACTTTCAAATTCTCGAGCTTTAATTTCCTATATGTTATTTTAGATTTTGAAAACAGGTAAACGAGAGCATTGCTTTGCTGCAGTGTGAGGCTTATTAGGCCTTTGTATTTGAAATAACCCAAGGGTTGTTGAATAGTAGTTAAACACAGCTACATCTTTAGGGGAGACCAGGGTTGGTTGGCACACTGGCGGTTTTCTGTCCATTTAAAGGTCACAGCTATTCTATTTAATGTTCATGTTTTCTGGTTCTTGTTTGAATATATTAATATTAAATACTAATATTATATTATTATAATAATTAATTAATAATATATTATATTTAATATTCAGATCTATTGGTTGCCACAAATACACAGCATTTGAGACACCATTTGTAGACATTAAAATATATTTATTTATACCTGAGACTATAAGCTTTTATTTACTGCTAGTTAAAATATTCTGACAAATTATGTCAGAATAGCAAAGTTTATTTTAGTTTACCACATATAGCTCTACACAGAAAAAATGATAACAACAATAACAATAACAAGTCGTTACTTTTTGAAGCACTGACAATCCAGAGCAATTTATTCTGATCAAAAAGGTGCAGGCTGAAGCTTTAGGTTATTGCACCTACCCTTCATACATTGAGAGTTTTGTGGTGTACCCTTAAGTTCCAGTCAAATACTCATATACACACACTGGCGTTCATAACTCTGTTTTATATTTGTTAATCATGTTATTTAAAAAAAAATTTTTTTTAACCTGTCAAGGATATTACACATTTCTTATTTCCTTTTAAAATTGATTCCACAAATTAACTCCTTTCACCCATCTTTGTTTTGCGTTTGTACTAATCTTAGTTTTTTCACAGACTCAACGTCTTGACACTGTCTGGAAGCATCTTATTATTTACTTTATACATTAATCATGCTGTAATTATGTTCACCAAATCTCTAAATTTGAGAGTGTGTGATTTTATAAATAATTTGTTGGTTGGGTCATGATAATCAGCTCTGTTTATGATTCTTATAGCTCTCTTCTGTAGCATAAAAATTGTATTTGTGATTGTTTTGTATGTATTTACCCAAACCTCCACATTATATGGATTTATAAAAGTGTGATTAAGGATGTCTTTTACTTTGTGCAACAGACTTTGACAGTTTTGTCTTTGTCTGATTTATATGTGGTTTCCAACATGGTTTATGGTTTATTACATCTCTCAAAAACTATTTTCATAAACTCTGTCTTTTTCAACATTATCTGTCATAATATGTATTGGATTCTTGATTTTTCTGTATCAGAATATTATGAATATGGGTTGATTTAAATTTAAAAACATCTCTCTTTATGTCTGCTAGGTAATCTCTCATGAGTTGAGCCAACATGAACAACCCATACTGTTCGCCATAACAATTGCTAAAAAGACTGTTACTGAATTGGAAAGACAGAAACAACCTCTCAGCATCCCAGTGACATCATCTACTTCCTGAGTACATTTCAATAGAAAGACAAATAGCGTTAATAAACAACCAAATGGATACATTTCACAGGTGTTGGGTTTCATTCATTAACACCACCCATGTAACATATGCTTACAGACACAGACATACTCTGACCCTGGAAACTATCTCCCCCCCTACTGCCAGTGACACCACTGCCTCCACCTACACACACCTACACATACCTCGAGTATAGAGTCGCCAGCCCTTAACATCTGCCCAACCCTCCCAACATTATACTACAGCAGCTCTGAATATTTATTAATTTACTTTATTTCTATTCATTTTTTCATCACTCCCATATCATCACATATTCATTTATTATTTTTCAATATATGAATTATTATAATTATTATTATTATTATTGTTGTTATCATATTATTATCATTATTGTTATAAATATTATTATTGATTAATGTATTGATTTATTTCATCAATTTCACATTCAACAGATTTCCCATACAACAACTGATAATTATGTTACTTTCAGCGTGAGTAATTTTTGGTTTGCTTTGTTCTTTACATATTTGTTTGTGTATACATTTTTTTGTCTGTTTTGTATACATAAATTCACCACTGTGGTAATTTTGCTCCAACGAAAACATACAGAATATCAAAGAGTCTGAAGAGTGCAAATAAATTAATGAATAAACTTAACAACAACTTACTAATATCAAACCAATGTTTTCAATTCTGTTGCCACGGTCTCCAGATGCTGCTCTAAATCTTTAAGAGCGAAATAAATTCGTATTGTTTGCAAACAAAACACATTTGATCATTTTAGACACTTTGCAAAGATCATAAATGTATAATGGAAAGGGTGAAAAGTGTGCCAACCAACCCCGGTCTCCCCTACAGATAATGACAACCAATGCATTGCCCCTTGAAGAGATTCATTCAATTTTACATGGCCCACTTACTTATTGTAGCTAATTATTTATGGATTAATATGTTCGAAACAGCACTGCCACAGCACGAGACAACATAAGCATTTTAAAATGGCTAATGGTGCTTTAAATATTTCACTTGTTAAGTGTTTAATTTAGTCAAATAAACCAAAAGAAGACACCAAAGACAGACGGTGAGACTAGTACCTGGTAGAAGATACCCGTGTTCTCGTCAGTTTCAGTGCAGCTATGGCGACCTCTCGCGGTACTTCCCTCAAACTGCAGCTCAGTGGAGGCGGAGGCAGATAAGAGCGCGCGCTCAGTCTCTCTCGTGCCGCAGTTGAAGTGTGCCGCATCTCTGAAGGATCTCCGAGCACTAAATGAATCCGTGTTTGGCGAAAACATCACAGAGGAGCAGCGCAAAGTTATCTGCGGAAAGGAAAATTCTCCCGTAACAAGGTCAGACTTTAACTTTCTTTCAAAAAACCGTCAAAATTCGGCAGCGAAACGCGCCGCAGGGCGTAATTAAATAAAATAATTAGCCTGATAGTAATTGCTGGAGAGCAGCCTCGTGCCCATGATGGCAGCTTATTTGTTCATCTTTATACTGGAGCATAAACATTTGAAAATTATATATTTTTAGACAACCGAGACTAACCCTCAAAGTATGTAAATATTTTCAACATTCATTTAGTTATCATAAAATAATATATAGCCTGTGCTCCTAATATGTGCCCGGTGTTATGTATGTGTATATGTTACAGGCTAATATAGTGTGTTTGTTTTGATGCTGACTTGCAGGCAGAGGTTGGTCTGTCAGTCCTAATATAGAAAGTCACTACCTTGGTTTGCACAGCAATAGCCGCGGAGGTAATCCTGGATTTCCTCTAATCTTCAGCTCCTCTTCACCACACACAGCTCCTCTGCCTCCTACATGCTCTCCTCTCACTGCCAAAAATACACCCCCTATCTAACCAGGAGTGAGTATTGTCTCCACAGCCTGATGGATAGGTCGTGTCATGGAATATTTCCAACATTGTTTACTCTGAAATGTAATTCAAACTGAGGTATAGTGTATCTACTTAATTAGTTAACAGGCTGAGTGGCACAGCTCCATATGTTTGTTCCTTTCCAACACGTGCCATGGCCTCAGTGCACTGTTTGTATTGACACAAGACTATCTCAGGCTTATTCACTTATGTGGAAAGGTTCACCACAGTGTGCCCTTATGTACTTAGTGATGATCATATATGCATCATCTCTCCTCACATATTAGTCTAATTTCACTCACTAAAAGGTAAACTTTCCGCCCTGACTGTTAGTCCTTCAGTTGGATGTATTTTCTGTGCCAAAGTCTCCAAATTCTCAGCACCATAATTTCTCTTAATTCCTTGGAAAAGCCAATAGCAGCATCTTTTGGCTCAGCTGCCACAATACATCACAGAAAGCACAGCAAATCCCCTCAGCGCATCAAACTGGCATACAGGGGTGGACTGCTGAATCAACAGCAAACTGGTCCAACACTCCCCCGCACCCTCCGCAGTGTTTTAAAAGTGCTCTGCGCTGCTGTCTCAGATCTCCTTGGGAATAAATTTCCAATTTCAAGGCCATGATCAAGATGCATCGACCCACACACGGCAGGAAATCCTGTTACTGTGCAGTATTTTCTGCCTGTTTCTACAATGTGCCTCTCACTTTGTGGTTTTGTGTGTGTTCTGAGTGGGTGGGCTGTCTCTTTTCGCTCAGTGCGTGGGTCCTCTTTTCCCTCCTCTTCCTCGCCTAATGATAGCTCAGAGTGCCTAATAATGAGCTCTCTGTGGACTCGTAGTGCAGAGCTGTGATGAAAGTTCTGCAGTGCTTCTCTCTCTCCCTACACGCATATATACCTTTTGCCACCTCTCATAAATTACCGCTTTCTGCTCTCTCATCGTTTTGTGTGGGCGACGCAAGCCCAGTCAGCTGCACTTCAGCTCCAGCTCCTGACAGAGTGTGTGCCAGTGTACTAAAGCCTTTTATTATTGTACCACAGGGCATCTGCCTCTCTCTCCGGCTGCCAGCATGATGAAGGACTGCCTGCAGTTCCTTATCGAGCCGGCCAAAAAGCTCAAGATCCGACTCAAGGTATGGTTATATGACTCTTTTCAGCACAATGTGTTGCAAGCTCAGAATTTGTACACCTTGCTCAATAGTGTACTCCAAAGTTGTATTTTTTCCTAACCTTTTTATCTCTGTTCTTTGCTCCAGGAGTCCCGTAAGAAAGTAAAACTTGAGAAAAAGGAGCCACTGGTAGAGAGTCAGTTATTTATCATGGAACTGGCCCGAGAGCTCAACAAAATTTGCCAGGTGAGCTCTTTTCCTCCTCTGTGCTCTCTGTCTGTCACAGACAAACATGCATTTACAGTACATCTCACCTGTATTATGTACTGTAAATCTTCACCCCAGAGGTCAAACATCCTCGGCCACATCTGGACCAGTGAGGACATCTGGCCAGCCAGTGTGTGTCGTGATTTCATTGTGGAATGGGCTGCTGTGTTGGAGAAGAGAGTACAGGTACGTAGGTGTGCAGTTGGTGCTGTTTATGTCAATAACTTGATCAGCTACATGTTTTTCTAGATGTTTTACTGTTGCTGGAATGTAGGGCTGCAGTCCAAAAGCCAAAGACAGTCAGTTTGATACAATATTAGACAGAAAAGCAAGAAATCTTCAAAATTGAGAGGCTAAAAGTTTTTTTTTTTTATTGACGATTTTGCACAAAAATCATTTAATCATCAAAATAGTTGTCGATTATATTTGTATCAAGCTAGGGCAGTTCACCCCCAAACTGAAACTACATATTTTTCCTCTTCCCTGTAGTGCTGTTTATCTATCTAGATAGTTTTGGTGTGAGTTGCACAGTGTTGGGGATATCAGCCTTGGCGATGTCTGCATTCTCTCTAATATAATGGAACTAGATGGCACTCAGCTAGTGGTGCTCAACACATTTGGAAAAACTCAACAGCAACGTCTCTTTCCAGAAATCATGACCTGGTTAATCAAGATAATCCACAGACCTTGTTGTGAGCAGTTTCATGCAGGAACTATTTTCTTTCCACTGACCTTCAGGAAGCGTGCATTACTGCTGGCTCATTTAGCACATCTGAGCTAGCTTACGATACAGCTCAGCCAAAGGGGGCGCCATTAATGTTGTTATGTCACAAGAATGAGCCTGTGGTCCATGAGTAGATGCACGCTTCCTTCTGCACAGCGATACAGTTGGTGTTGTTGGCACGCATTTACTCATGGATGAAAAGCTGGGGCGGTAACAGCGTGAGATATAAATATTAATAGCGTCCTCTGTTGAGCTGTAACATTAGCTAGCTCAGTGTTGCTAAGAGAGCAAGCAGCAGATGCACACGTACTTCTGCATGGTGATACAGTTGGTAGGTGAACCGTCCCCTCATTGTGTGTGGTTTCTTGTTCAGCCGAGGATCATCCCGTCTGAATACCAGTATGAGAAACCAGAGAAGAAAGACTGGAAGGGACACCTCCTGTGCATGCTGGAGGCAGGCGGGGAGTGCGACATGGGGGCCCACAAAAGAGTCATCATGGACTGGACACGGGAGATTAAGAGCAGACCTCAGGTGACTATAGGATGGCGAGGATGTTGTGTGCCAGCTTGTTCTTCCGGTGCCTGTGTGGCTAGTTGGTGATTAAAGTCTGACCCAGTTCCCTCCTTGAATTTGATAAAGATGATTAAGCTAAGCCCTGTCCTTGACAGTCATCCCATCATACTCAGAGCATGCTAGAGCTATGATCACAAGTTAAAGTAAACACACTGATCACGTTCATTCTTCCATTCTTCTCAGCCCACCGTCTGGCCAGGTGAGCCTGTGCTCATGATGCTAGATGACCTGGAGTTCCAGTGGAAGAGGGGGCGTCTCCCCAACCTGCTCCCAGCCATGGAGCTTGTCATGCTGGCCGTGATGAACGCCGACAGCCCTGCCAAGGTCTGGATGTCTGTCACAATATTTCCCTGATTAGATTGCGCTGAATTTGTCTTGTTCCAGACCAAAGAAACCATTCATTACCTTGAATCTATAAATGATAGGATGAGCAAAGTGCTAATTAAATTGAATTAAAAAGTTGAGAGGATTAGAGGGGTGAAAAATTAGCAAAGTGTAAATAGTGGGAATCATTATGTATATGTGCTGCATGACATCCAATCAGGTTAATCTCTTAATCTCATTGTAAAACTCACCTTGGCCTGCATCATCTTTATGTTTAACTGTCTGTATGTGTGTGTGAATGTTCAGGAGGACGTGACAAAGCAATGGCTGGTGAGAAAGCAGAAGAGCCAGAGGACCGGTGAGAGAATTTGAAGTATCTCTTGTTAATTTAAGACAGTGTTAAAATATAAAGAAGCAGACAAAGAATCAATCAGCAGTCACAATGCTGAAGAGCCATCCATGACGTGTGGACTGCTAGTGATAATAACATCATGTATGCATACAGTAGCACTTAATCAGCCGCTTCAGCAGGAGTGAAACTTGATGAGCCACTTTCATTAGCACTAATCAGGATCGATATGTGATTAAAGGACAGTGGAAGCAAGTAGGGAAAGGAGCGTGAGGGAAGATTTGGGTGATGAATGAAAAGTCTTGATTGTCTCTTTGTAATCACAGTAATCTCTTTCTTCTCTCAGACGCTGTTCGCTACATCCCCCACAGTGGTGAGTAGAAACCTTCACAACTGTTTGAAAGAATTACCCTGAAATTAAATCACCATGTTTGTGGCTGGGCTGCAACTAATGATTAGTTTCATTATTGTTTAATATGTTGACCAGGGCTGCGTGATTTGATCTAAAATCTACTGTCATATTATATTGAGTTTCACCATGATAATGATAACATTTATTGACCAAAGCTGGTTGGTTGAACATCAATTGTTGCAGCTACTGACATTTTAAAGGAATACTTCACCCCCCGAATGACCATTTATAGATCAATTACTCACCCAGTGTTACGTTGAATTCAGAAGGAAAGCTTTGTTTTTCTCGAACACTTCCATGGTGAACGACAAATAAAAATAGAGAAAATTCTTGATGAATTGAAAGCATAGGGGTCCACATTTAACAACATCAAAACTACATCAAACTTTACTACAAACTCTCATCAATTTAATCCAAGTCTCATTTATCCAGTCATATGCTCAGTACAGCTCTCTGATGGGAACACAACTAAAAGTGAAAATGATGTGTGCTCTCCTCAAAGCCAGACTTCATTACCAAAAACAGAAATTTTACCTCGCTGAACACATGAACTGCTGGTCTACCACTGCCTCCATCATTTGTGTGCGTTATTGTGTGACTTTGGTGAATCCGAACTTTTCCGAACAACACAAACTAATTGATCAAGGCAGTGGTCGACCCTCAGCTCCCATGTTCAGTGAGATAAAATTACTGTTTTTGTCAGTGGAGTCTGGCTTTGAAGAGAGCATAGACAAATTTCACTTTTAGTTCAGCTCCATGTCAGAAAGGGCTGTCTGTTTGGGAAGTACTGAATATATGACTGGATGAATGAGACTTGGATTATACTGCACAAGCCGGTGTGAGTTTGTAAACAGATGTTGTGATAAAGTTTTGATGTTGTTAATGCGGAAACTCATGACTTAAATTCATCAAGGATTTTCTCTGCTTTTGGATTCTTTGTTCACTTTGGAGGTGATTTCTTCTCAAATTCAACTTTTCACATTTTCATTTGAGGGAGGAAATATTCCTTTGATCATATTTGATTCTCAAAAATGACATTTGCAGTTGTTGTAGATTTAGGTCTATAAGAGATAAATGTAAGTCCAATATTAACTTTTGGGTTCCGTCAACTGAGAAAAATATCTGGGTATTTAGCTGCTAAATGCTTCTCTATGATCACCAGCTAGCTGCTATCTTTGCATGTCTCCTGTTTGGTGCTGAGTAGGTGGTGTACATAGAGTTTATCAGCAGGTGGGTGATAAACCCTCTGTGGCTCCATCACTATGAGTGACTCCTTACACATTACACACAGTCATTTGATCTATTGATAATATAAAACATGACGAGTACAGCAGCTTTAAAGAGTTTCTCTCCTTCTTTTTACAGTCTGGAACTGGATTTGCGATGCCGCAGGTATGAAAACTATTTACAATCAGATAATCTCTGTTCCTCATTTATAATCTGTCACCAGATTTGTAATCTTCCTGGTGTGTAACTCCACAGAGGACGTCACTCTGGACTCCGACACAGCCAACCCAGACCTCCTCATCTCCGGTGATGAAAAGCGTATGCGATGCGGCCTGGAGCGCCGGGCAGTCCCGCGTTGCCCGAGACGCTTCGACGGCTGGTGGTGTGCAGTGGGCCAGGAGGGCTACTCCTCTGGACGTCACTACTGGGAGGTGGAGGTGGGTGAGCGGGATTGGCGGTTGGGCGTGGCCAAGGCGTCTGCGGTGAGGCAGGGCTTCCGCCCGCTCACCACGGAAACAGGCTACCTGACCCTCCGTCTTGAGAGGGGCACAGATCTGAAAGCCCTGACAGTGCCCGTGACCCCGCTGTCACAGAGCCTGGTGCCCAGGAAGGTAGGGGTGTACCTGGACTATGAGCAGGGCCAGCTGTCTTTCTACGACGTGGAGAAGCGCTCCCACCTGTACACCTACACTGAGAAGTTCACAGAGGAACTGTACCCTGTGTTTGGGACTGTGGAGGTGGTCAAAGACCTGGTGATCAGGCCTGCAGACGTCAGACAGCCGTGCCTCTGCCCCGGACCCTGCCTCTGGACCTGAACTGCTTAACACTCAACAGTCACTCCTCAGTCCTGATCCTCAGCAGCCCACTGAGTCTGTGCTTTTGTTCTGGTCTGTTATTCAGTGAATTTGTGTGCTGGTTCTGGACTAAAAGTCTGACTCTTTCTGCGGGTTGCCTTGTGGGGTCACGCAGGGACATGAACCGCCATCATTCTGCATTACATTTCTTTTACTCTGCCTTCACAGAGACACAATGTTTGACTGTTTGTATTATAAGGATGAATATTTAAGGCTGTTAGGGCAAAACCTCAAAAACAGCCTTGTTTTTAGCTTTTTTTCCACAACGTCTGGTGAGCTTTGAGAGGGTTCACAAGTCCTCGACCTACAGTGAAAAATATGTTTTTTAATTTAAAGGAAAACACAACATCGAAGCTGTAATTGCAAGGTTTTCCTGCCATAATGGAGATACGGAAATGTATTTTTTGATCGCTTTTTTATGACTTAGAGATGAAACTTGCAAACTAACTTAACAAATGCATGAAGGCACTGGGAAGAGATGTGTGATCAGCTACTCTTAGCTCCAGTGCAGTGGAACAGTGCAGCTTGCTAACGTGCACAAGCAGATAATGACAGACTGATTTGGCGCATGTGAAGAGTTAATTCTTACTCTGTTTGCTTCTTCGTCTCTTGCAAACATTTGTCAGGCTTGTTTCCGCAGCTGTGTTTATGTTTATTGTGTGTAATATTAAGATGGCTTTTATTTCTCCCAAACATCAATAAATTATCTGCAAATGTTCCAACTTGTGTTCAGTGGTCACAGATACAGATGTAGAGAAACATTCAAATACTACAAATGTGTTTATTTCAAATCTTTATTAAGTGCAATAGAATTGACATACAAAAAAAGAAACAATGCAAAAACGTAAGCTCAACTGCTTTTAAGTGATACCTCTGATCAAATGCACATGAATACTTAACTGTGAGTGTTTTTGGTGAAAGGTTCGTCCACTCATCAACATCAGGTTTTCCTGACAAAAATATCCTCTCATATTTGTGTCTTACAAAAGCATTTTCAAAAAAACATGGAGCCAAAATACAGTAGGACTTGCATCGCAGCAAATACAATCTTTCTGTCTTTACGTACCGATTTTCTAAAACACCAATATCTCATTGTCCAAATGTTAATCGACTCCAAATGGCCGACAGTGGCCTTGCCGTATAAAGAAGCAAATTAAAAGTATCAACTTGAAGCAGTGTATAGCACAATTCTGAGTATAAAACATCTTGTAGAAATGCAAAAAACATGTTACATCTAATAGGTTTTTGATCTTTTTGCTGTTGTAAAATCATGCATGTCAGTAGGAAATATGCATTTAAATGAGCAACACAAGCACCAACCTGTGTCTGCAGAAACACCTCTATATTTGGCATTAAATTTGATGTCAGTCTGCTTAAAAAAATCTTAGAGTATTAAATATACTTGGGAAAAAACGATCACACTTTAATATAATACAAATCTATGAACAAAAGACCCAAATACACCACTTTTATAATCTTGATCACTCAGGATAAAACATCCACAGCTATTTTGCTCTTGCAAACAAGCATTGTAAAAAGACGATGAAGTTGAAACTTGGTGGGTTTAACCTGAAACAGCTCGCACATGGACAAAACATCTTGTAAAGGCAGTGGGAGGAGGACAGGAGACGAGGGAACAAGGTCACTTTGGATTACTGAGCCGCAGTCAGATTACTGGCCCGTGCTGGCCCTGATTTAAAGCCCCAGTGTGTGTTACCAGATCTGAGCCGACAGAGGGAGTGGAGCTAAACACTAAATCATCTGCTCAGTGGAAAGAAAATGAAATTAAATACATCAGAAGCAACGATAAAAAATGACTGGAAATAATGAAATGAGGAAAGTGGCCACAGTTTGTAACAGACATAAGAGAACGGCCATCTCTCTCCATCTATTCATTCCATGCAATCTTTTTTGGTCGCAGAATCTCACACACACACATATAAAAACATACACTGATCGTGTGTGAGCACTCTGAAGCCGACTCTTTTTAAAAGAGAATCTCAGATATGATTCCTCATCATGTTGGACCTTTGGCTGTTAATTTGGGCGTCATTAAATAAGATCTTAAGATTCATAAAACATCTTCTTTGTGACGGTGGTTCCTCCCATGACGCTCCTCTGAACCACTTCCTTGGTGACTTGACGGGTCACCATGCCACTGGTCTCTGAGAGCTGTGTGGTCATCATCATCCCATCTGTTAGAGAGGAGTCATTAATGTGTGAATGTATGTTATTGATGTTTTCAGGAGCACAGAACAGAAACTAAGCTTAATGTGTACCTGAGTAGTAGGGGTCGTTGAGCATGGTGTGGGAGACATTGGTCAGTGTGCTGACCTCTGTCGGCATTTGGAAAACTTCCCTCCTTGTCATTGATTGGCTGCTGTACCCAGACATAGCACCTACAGGGAACAAGGAAATCTTAAGTACACTGAAATGTCGACAGTATTTTAAGTCATATGACGGTCACAGCTTTTGCTGTTAAAATTCATGATCCCAGAGGATGAATCTTAAAGGTAAGTTTTGTATTTTTCAACCTGAACCCTGAACCTTTTCCCATGTTTTTGTGTCTAAGTGACTAATGGGAACAACAATCTTTAAAACTGGTCCCGTATTCAGTGAGAGGGCTGCACTTGGAAGCTGTGAAACCGGCTGCAATGTCACTACTAAGGGCATAATACACCATCAATGTACGTCCATTAAAGTGCTTGTTTTTGTCACTGACAGGCTCAGATTGTTATTTAAAGTGTCTGACATTGTTATAGAAAGGACCCCTATAGAGAAAGAGCTTTTTGTTGAACAGTAAGATCCTTTTTGTCTAACCAGAAACAGCCCCAAAATCACTGTTGCCAAGCTCACCAGATGCCATTTAAATAAACTGTAATTTTAGCTTGTACAGAGTCAGCATATTTTCACATCTAACTGGGTGAATTAAAAGTTTATTTCAACCAAACCAGAGTTAGTGATTGTTGGAACAGTGGAAAGATGAACCAAGATGTCTTTTGTGAGCTTTATTTTGTTTCTGTCAACTTTGAATGAAGTGTGTTTTACAATGATGAAATTACTGTTTATTAAATGGAGTCTGGTGGGTTTATTGATAGACAATTTGGGATCTTACTCTTTAACAAAAAGGTCTATCTCTGTAGGAATCCTTTCCATCATGTCATCAGACACTAATAATCTGAGCCTGCCAGTGGTAAAAACAAGCACTTTAGGTGGACATACATTATTGGGGCACAGATGCCTCAGAGTGGTTACATTGGCATCTGTATTGTGGCTGCCAACTGCAGTGCTGTCACTCAGTACTGAACCAGTTTCAAAAATTGTCATTCCCATTAATCACTTTGACACAAAAGCATGGGAAAAAAGGTCCAGGTTGCAAAATACTGAACATACCCTTTAAGGTATTTGATGTCGCTCAATTGTTAAGTACCATCCTAAGGTCAACTTGGCAGGTTTTTATTACAAGATATTAAAATCTAAAGTCCTGACTTCCACGAATCTCACTGCAAATATTCATGATCTAGAAGACATGAACCAAAGGTTTTGTCTGGTGCCAAGATCAGACCAAAATTTCCAGTTGCCTTGGAATTTTAAGAGAACGAACACTTCATTTTTAACACTGCAAGCTTTGCTCTAGCGTCTCCTTGGCCTGGTCATGCTCCTATGGGATAAACAGGGATAAACAGGCAATTTTGGAAAAAAAAAAAAAAAAAAGCATATCAGCATGTTTTTTGTTCATCCCCACTGTATCCCCACTATTGGGAGTTTTTAGTTTCATTCATATTCGCCTTATCAGTAGGATTTATCTTACCTCCATCCTGAGACTCGATGGTGATGATGCCCTCCCTCTCAGGACCGAAGCCCTGTGTGGTTTGAGCCTGAACTTTAAACTTGTAGGGAACATTCTCAGTCAGGTTTGGGACGGTCAGACTGGTCTCGGCACTGTCCCCGTTCACCTGGAAGGAACGTACGTCTCCTGGAGGAAAGAGGAAACAGAGGTAGGAAAACAACATACTTTCACAACAAAGACTTATGGGAACCTAGGATAAAAAAAGCATCTTTCCTGAAAGCCTCACCTCCACCATGCAGCTGTTCGCAGGTGACCACGTAGCCCAGGATGTCTCCGTTGGGTTTACGAGGTTTCTCCCAGCTGAGCTGCAGGGAATCAGGGCTCAGAGCGGTGAAGACCAGGGGGCCTGGGGCACTGGGAGTGCTCAGAGTAAAGGGTGAGCCTACAGAGAAAGCCGAGACAGACAACAGAATTAAAAGAGAGACATTTTACTTCTGATAACTTGTGTCTGTGGGTTAATCCCAAGAAGCTGTGACACAAAACTCTACTGAATGAGCACCTGGCATAGGGCTGTGGGGACTCTTGGGGTCGACAGCGGACTCGATAGTGATGACTCCCTCTCTCTCTGGGCCCCAGCCCTCCTGGCTCTGAGCCTTCACCTTGAATAGGTAGGAGTGGTTGGGCAGCAGGTCCTGGATGATTACAGAGTTCTCTGCCGGGTTCGTCACATTAATGCGCTTCACCTCACCTACAGGAGAGGACACAGGTTGTTTAGCAACTGCATTGAAATTAAATATATAAAAAAGTTAAAAAGATTAAAGGAATACTTAACCCCCCAAATGACCATTTTAAATGGTCATTAGATGGTCATTTAGGGGGTGAAGTGTTCCTTTAAAATGAAGCTATTACACCAAAATCGAGACTTAACATATATCACTTAATGTGTAGTGTGCAGAGAACATGTATGTATCATGTTCTTTTCTGATTTCTGGCCTGTAATACCAAGACATAAATATACATTGTATCCAAATGTAAGTTCTTTATTACAGAAAACATGAACACAAAAGGTGCTCGCAGGGTTCATTTACCTCCATTGAGCAGCTGGTAGAGAACAGAGTAGCCCAGGATGTCTTTCTCACAATGAGGCTCCTGCCAGCTGACTTTGAGGGCGGTGGGACCAAGAGCAGAAAACACAAGTCTGCTGGGAGTGTCTGGTACACCTGGAGAAAGTCGAGCATCTGATGGGCGGTGGGGTGAAAGAACAGAAAATCAATTAAAAACATGTGGTACGGTCTGAAAAATGCTTGTCAGCATTGTAAAATAAAGTGGGTTTTGGTACCAAAAACGCATAAAACAGAAGGTGAGATCACAGAAGCGGGGACAAAGATGACTGAGGAGGGGGGCATTATGCGTTACACCCAGCAAACACATCCAGTGCCTTCATGCTTGCACACCACAGACTTACCCTGGAGAACCCTGTCCAGATTATATAGGGCTTCATTGACGTCTGAAGACTGGGTCCTGGCCCTTGGACCCTGAGACAGGCTGTAGCTGAACTGGCTCTGAGAGCTGCTCTGCATCCCAGTGTAACCGAAACCACCTGAAGGCGCATTGAGCAGGGGGGGCAAAGGAGGAGGAAGAAGGAGTAAAAAGAAACGATGGAAGTAGCCCAGTAGGACGGGGAGGTGGACAGGTAGGGAGTGAAGTAAAAAGAGGTCAAATAAAACAAACAGAGCAAAGTTGAGACAAGGGGAGGGAGGGAAAAACAGCGATAGTCAGCATAGCTCCTGCAAAGTCTGTGTGGATAAGCCTGCTGTGCAGCCAACAGCCCCAACCCCGCTAACAGATGTCCAAGCCATCGGCCGCATGCACTTTCACAGTTTACCTGCCGAGGCATCTCAAATACTGCACTCCAAACTAACATCTTTCTTTATCCAGAAAGACAAAGCTAATTCCTTTTAGATTAACTTTAGATAAATTCAAACCCATGCTGAGATCTAAAGCTTACCTAGATCTGGGAACTTGCCCGACACGTTTCCCATGACGATAGAGTCCCGGATGTTTTCATCTGTGTAACCCCTGTTCTCTGAGCGCTTCCTCATGATGACCTCTGATGTGTGTACTCCTCCCATCATGTCAGGTCTACGAACGCCTCCTACAAAAAGAGAGAGCGATCAAGGATACAGACAAATAATAGCTTGTCTAAATTTTTAGATGTAATTACTGCTGTCCATCCAACCTGGTCCGGACAGGTAGGTGGTGGTTGTTTCTGTGGTATAGGAGCCACCTCCCGTTCTGTAGTTTGAGCTCAGAGTGGACATAGGAGATGACGATGCGGACAAGTTGCGTGTCGCTGATCCTCCTGGGAAAAGGAAGTTCTGGTCCCACTTCCCATTCATCATGTAATCTGTGAAACACCAAAAAAGGAGCCAGAACTGTCAGCAGACAGAATATAGGAAATACAGCAGTCAGCATTCAAGCATTCGGACTTTGATTGGAATAACAAAGTACCATTGATGTCAAGCACCCAAAACCAGGCCCGGCCAATTTACAGAGGAAGCCCCAGCAGTTTCAGACCATGGATGTATAAAGAGAACTGGATACCGTGTTGGAGGCAGGGCCCCATTCATTTCTATGGAAGTTGCTCAGTGGTGCATAAGAAAAACCTGCTCTCAGGTTATATAGTTACCCAGATTTTCCACATCATTGGGCACATCGAGCAAGTGTACCAGAGACTTCCAGTTTAGCCCTCCGCTAACTTGAATGTGTAAGAAATGATTTAATCGTGAAGTTCTTCTTGATACTCGCACTGTCCCTTTCACAGTGCAAGTCTAGGAGAAAAAGTCTTCTTGGGCCCCATGGCATCATGTGACGCACCCAGGAGTTATAATTCCACTGGCCACTGTGTCAAATTGACTTCAAAGCTCAGTGCTGTTCTTGGGGGCTTGTCTCAGACATATCACTCCAGTTCTACTTGTGCCACCTACAGGTTACATGAGTTAACATGTTCAAGTTTAGACTGGCAGATGTGCATTATCTACCAACAAGGAGCGTAATGGCTTCTGGATTTCCATCAGTTGTGCCATCTGCAGCAAGTGCAAACCTTTTCTTTTTGTAGCTGCTGAACTGATCAACTCTGTTCTTTTAGTAGAACTGACTATTTATCACTGAAACTTTACACTCACTTCTTCTAGTGCATTTTAGAAAGGAAAAGTAGTTTAAATTAATGACTAAGAATGTATCAACACATTCGAGCAAGTATTCCTGTCCGTCATATGAATTTGGTAGTGAACTAAAAGTGCCTAATTAGCTCTGAACACAGAGCTCAGGCTGATGGGAATGTCATTAGTTCTAAGGCTTTATCACATTTACTGGAAATTCATGCAGTATTTGTAAAGACATTTTACCACAGTCATTTGGATTAATAATCTACAAACTTTGATGTGTTGTGACAATCAATCTGGTGGATGTTGACACATTTCACTGTTTGATCTGGTAGTGGTGCTAGATGAAAAGTTAGGGAGGTGATTTTCCTCTGGGTGCCAGCAATATCTGAATTTTCAAAGACTATTTTTTTGGCACTCTGCCTTTATTAGACAGGTAGATCCAGAGTGAAGGGGAAGAGAGAGGGGGGACGACATGCAGCAAAGGGCAGCAGGTTGGAATCAAGCCCGCAGCCATTGTGGCAAGGACAAGGCCTTTGTGCATGGGGCGTCTGCTCTACTAGGTAAACTAGAAGGCGCCCCATCTGTTCTGAATTTAATAACAATCCATCTATTAGCTGTTGAGACATTAAACGTATTAACATAATGATGGCACTATAGGAAAAGTTAGTAGATCACCAGAGGATTAGGATTCATCCCCTGGAGACCACAAGCTCTAAAATGTTTTACTTTTACAACTGTTATTTATTATTTGGTGTAACTATGTATTTTCCAGTATATTTAGGTTACTGAAATAATCGGCTAATAGTTAAGAACCTGTCAATGTGCATGTTTATTCGCACATTACAATTTCCAATAATATGTGTCTGATAAAAGCAATGCTGTCTATCCCTGCTGTGGCCATCAGGGGGGTACGGGTGAGCATTCAGTGCATATAGGTATGCTCATGATGGCGGGCACATTCATGTATGCATGTGCATGTATAGAGCACCCTGCCACCCCTAAAAAACAGGGCTTCTCTGAAAGCCACAGTGCATTTTGAACACATTTTTCAGTCAGCACAAAAGTGGTTTATCAACTGACAGACAGTGGCAGTCGTTCCTTGATCCATGCACCCAGTGTTGCTAGAAATATGCCTGTTAAAACTCAATTCCTTGTTTGCCTGTGGGTGGCGACTTCGACATGTCTTCATCTACAGATCTTAATAATTGCTGCTACTGCTTTGTCATGTGGAAAACTGGTCCAAGACTGTCTGAACCAGTCTGAAGCTTTCTAAATGTGTATAAAAATGTTTTTACAAACCCATTTCATAGGGTGCTTTGCATCTAAAAGGGCACATCAGAAGGTAAAATCAAATATAGCTCCAAGGAAAAACAATTAACAGTTGCAAGGAAAGGTATCATTATGGAAACTGTCCTGCAGAGATGAGACTGTACTTAATTAAGAAGCCATTATTTCCATACAGCCGCACAGTAACTAAGCCTTTACACACAGCCGACAAGCTGCCTCCAGATCACTACCTCCCCTGTGGGATGGAGAGAGGACAGACAGAGACAGGCACCTGGAAAAGCCTGCCCCCGATCATCAACTGGAGGCGGAGCAGTTGATGCCAGTGCTCCTCTCTGGGCAGGTGGCGGGAGGATAGATGGGATAGGTGCCAACTAGGCGCAAGGGGACAAGGACTGAAGCCCGAAACTGAATGATTAGACAAATGTTGATATTTCTGGCAGGATCAAATCACGGAGGCAGAGAGAAATGATGGTTGCCTTGCCGGGCACCTGACTGGCCGTGCATGATAGCTGGCATGCTGGCTGCCTGACTGTTTATCTGTGGCTCTGATGGATTGGTCTTCACCTGGCAGGAGCGTTTGGGCGTAGCTGGGGTGGGGGGTATCATCTGAGCTCGTCTCTGTGTCTGTGCTGAGCCGACATGGAATGACGTCCACTCGCTTTTTCCATGACACCTTACGGAGATCCAGGTTGGACCCCACCAACTTGACATATTGCCAGCCTTGTATTTAGGGTCATAGGGGAGAAGCAAGAGGGCGAAGGATAGATTTGTAGCGAAGAAGTATCAACGGTTGGTTTTACGATACATTACTGTACAAAAAAGCTATCAAACACATATATGGGATTACATTATACAGTACATTTAGGTTGGTTTATGTCACAGAAGTCAGTTCGGAGCCAAGGAGCAACATCAGCATTCACTTTCAAAGAAAACTGACTAAGAGCAAAAAAATGGCTGCAGAAAGCAGAAGAGTGACAGCAGATTTATTTCGAGAGAAGGCCTTGTGGTTTGCGATCGTAAAGCACTACTATTGCAGATATCTGGGGATGTATTGGAAGCACATTTTGTTGCTGCCTGGCTGGGGCATAGCCTGCAGGAAAAATGAGATTGATGCCATCCCTGAGCTTCACAACTCTTCCAGCTCCCTCTCAATGCAACTCTTGTAAAATGAGGAAGAATTTTAATGTCATGAAGGAAGACCAGAAAAGGAGAAAGAGCCAGAAAGGAGGAGTCTCATAAGTTGGGTGATTTCCTTAAGCACAGGTATGACTGACATTTTGCAGCGTTGTTCATTCCCTGGACTTCTGACAGGGCAAGGACGGCAAATATTGCATAAACACTCAGGCTAAACACTTGGCTACACGAACAAAGCAAGATGCCTGGGAGCACTGAGACTGTGGACTGAAATAATTGGATCCATACAACAGTGATAGCTCACGCTCTTGAAGTCTGGGAGTCACATCCATCTTTCGGGAGCCAAAAATACATCACAATAGAGCACTAGCACAATGTGTTTACACTGTCAGCTGTTATCAGAAGCCTGTGGTTTTGGCTCTGAGTACCCACCATCACCAGAGACGCTGGGTGTCTTGGAGCCTGCAGGGGACTTCAGCACCTCATTGCTGTACATCAGGTAGCTGTCATACTCATCTCCGGCCTCTGCATCCACAATAGGGATATCTGGAATGATGGGAACTAGGGACAGATGGAAAGAGAGGGAAATAAATCCCCTTTCAGGGAAATACAGATTGACTTGAAGTGTTCTAGAGGTAGGTTTGCCCCTGACTTACTGGACAGAGGTCTGGCAGGCTGTGATGCCAGATTGATGGTAGCATCTCTGAATGGGCCCCAGCCTACGCTGTTCATGGCACGGACCTTATACTGGTAGGTCTGGGCGTCCTGGAGATTCTCAATCAACAGCATTCGCTTCTTGGGGTTGTCAATCTTTACTTTCTTAGCGGCGCCCACTGGCTCTGTGAGAAGAGTTAGAAAATGAAAATCACATGATGCAAATGTTTGTAAAGTATTTTCATTATTAGGCTGGACTCAGTCTCTTACTCATATCATCATCGATGGGTGTGTAGATGACCTCATAAGCGGTAATGTTGCCATTGGTCTCTGCAGGCTCCGCCCAGCTGAGCTGAGTGACAGTTGGACTGATGACGTTGAAGGCCAGACGTCCAGGTTCACCAGGCACTGGAGAAAAAACGAGCAGAAGTAGTGTGTAAGTTAAAACTTAGCCTAGTTACAACAAAAGTGTTTACAAATAGGATATTTATACATCACTAAGTTTAAACAGATTGCACCACACAATCTAATTCTTATGTAGAGATGAGTTTTTAAACCAGTAGTGGTTGGTAAGGTGGAGGGGGTTGGATATTTCCTAGCAACTGATTTAGACATTGTAAATGTCTTTCCTACTGTAGCTAAGACACTCTTTAAGTGTTAATGGTGCAACCCAGTTAAAACCAGTTATATCTACTGATATCTCCTGCGGATTTCATGAACAGCAAATAACTGAGGTCTCAGTAATTACCATCCTCCAGTGTTTGACAGCTAACAATGTCTGTATCATGGCCATCTCCCATTGCATTGTAGCCGCACACTCGCATCTCATAGTCACAATAGGGATACAGATCGGTCAATTCGGCTTGAGGAGTCTTCACATCTATGACCTGGGCATCTTTCTCTGGGTCGCCATAGATCCAATATTTTACCTAAAACAAACAAGGAAACAAAAGATACAGCACTTGAGTAACATGGTGCCTTTTGTAAACAAAGGTTATTAACCCAAGTTGAAGCTTCTCAGGATGTAGATTTGATGTACCTTGTACCCCAAGGGGTTACCAGACACTGGGTCCCAGTTGAGGCGGATGTTTCTGGGTCCAGTTGCTTTGGCCTTAAGGTTTGTTGGGGAGAGAAGGTAACCACCGGGGGAAGTGGCTTTCGGGCTTACAAAACCCTTCTGCTGCAACTGGGCCATCTCTGGAGATCTGGGAACTGCAGGAAGTGGAGGAAGTAAGAGGATAAAACAATCATTTATCAGATACAATACCTCTGGAGAAAACATCACAACTTCAAAAACTCTACATATGCTATTATATGCTATCTTTAATTCCATGTTTCTGCACTGTGCCTTACCTCCATCAGTGACATTGACAAGGGTGGTCTTCCTCTCTCCAATAGAAGTGTTGCTACTTGGGTCAAACAGCTCTAAGTGGAAGGTCTCTGGCTGAACTGGGCCAGGGTGGGCTTTGGGTCGATTGTTATGTTCTTCTCTGTCTCTCCTGGACTGAACTTTAGAGGGCCAGACAACTCAAAGCGCTGGGCCTTCTTGGTGCGCCATTTCACTGTTGCAGGGCTGTCCGGGTTGCGAGTGCGGACCACAGGGATGGTGTAGGTTGGGTCAGATGTTGTGTAGTTCTGAGTGCCCTTTTTGAACATAATCACACTGGGCTCTGGATGAAATAAGATCATGGGAAGAACAAACATTAGTGATCAGTGATGTGGTGGGAGCAAGGGTAAGACACACTGATGCAAAGCCTCTTGCGTCATTTCACCTGGTTGGTCTGCGATGGTGACAACAGTTCTCGGGTAGCGTCCCAGTTTGGCACCCTGCCGTGGGTTACTGAGATCCATGACAAACTGCTTGACCTGTTTGTCCTCTAGGAGGCCATCTTTCTCAGACAGCTCTAGCAGACGAACAGGCACTATTTTCTGGGTTTCACCAGGACCATAAGTCAAGTCTCCTTCCGTAGCCACGTAGTCCTAAATACAGAAGAAGAACAGGCTAGGAATACAGCCTACTGCAGATGTATATCCTATGAGCTTTAACAAAGTGGCTACAACCTCTGAAAGCCTGTCAATTCACAAATGCCAAAGCCATTTTAGTCAGGGTGGAAGTAACAGGCCAACATGTTTTAAAGCTCAAGTCTTCTTCATTCTTAAACAAGTGAGAACATAATCCACATCAACTATAGGTAACAACCCCCAAATGTTTTTGTAGGTATAGGGGTACCAGGCTAAATGTGGGGCAGTGCATAAGTCATCAGCTCACCTTCTTATCCTTGGCAGTTTGGTCCCGTGTGCGGTACGTGACCTGTGTACGTCCATCGTCTATGATCTCTCTGCTAATTGGGATGTTAGCCACTCCATCTTGCCTACTGTAGGTGTAGGCTGGCTGGAGGAAGGTGAAGATACTGGAGGCTGGGGAAGAGGAAGGAAAATCCATTCCAGCTCTCCATTAGTTAAGATTATAAACTTTCTCAGGTAATGGGATCTCCAATCAGCTATCTTCTAGTTTTCTTTGTGTGAATAGGTTTACATACAAAGCTCAAATTGGATTTTCAGGTGTAAACCTATAGTCTAAGGTTTCTCACCATGCTCTTTGATGATGGTGATGTTGACCAAACGTTTTCCAATCTCAGCAATGCCCAGTGGCACATCTATGGCCTCCACCTGTAGCTGCTTCTTGTCATCATCTTCATCCTTGACAAAGAGAGGCACGTGAACGTCTACTGACTCTACGCCCTCTTGGAACTCTATGGCTCCAGTGGCCTCTGCAGAGAAAGATAAGACAACAAGATTTATAGCATGATTGATAATCAGCCCAGGTGGCAGAAGAAAATGTTGATATTGTATGTTTCTGCAAACAGATATGTAACATTTGTACATTTCATATGTAGCATATCAACATTTCTACAGTGACATAGTTCTGATTACATGTATATGAGCTGGCTTTGTCATTGGGAGGGGAAAGGGATTGCGGATAGTGTAAAGGCAAATAGTATGAAACCCAGGCAAGACGGCTACCAAGCTGCAGACCACTGCAGGTCAATGTTTGAGACCAACAGCAAAACTGTGCTGCAACTGTGGCACCAAAACTGGGTGTTTTTCAGCAAGACACTGCAGCATTTCCAGTGGTTGTCGTGACAAAAGCAGGTACTTTACGCCAAAACATTATTTTTCACATCCCTATCCAAGTGTGTTTTGTGCCTAAAACTAACCACACATTAACCACAGTGTTGCTGAAACATAAATACATGTAGAGTTACAAATTGGCTATATATGAAATTTAGAAATATAACATATCCATGGTTTGTGGAAGTGTACAATGCCAATATTTAACCTGGTGATTGGATGTGAGATAATACAAGCTTTAGTAAAGATGAGAAAGTGATTATATTAACATTGCTACAAACTGTACAGAATTTTACTTTCATCCACACACAAAAATAGTTAACAATCACCTCTGTCTGTGGCCACAGTGTAATAGCCGGGCACCACTTTGAGATCACGAACGTTTCCAGACTGGACGTTTTTCTCAGTGAGTTTGACAATATCAGGGTAGCTACTGCGGGGAGCAGCTAAGACAGTGTCCATGATGGTGTAGTCCTGCCTGAAGAGCGCAGGAGGGACACATAAGTTAGACATGCATGACTTAGGGTTCTTCAAAAGACAATAAACTCTAGTGTAGTCTCGTATTGTATTGTTGTATTAATCCAAATGTTACCTTTTTCCGGCATTTCTCTGCATTCTGCAAGAACCAAAACAAGTAAGTGAGAGAACAGACACATTATTTCCTTATTAGTTTTAATTCAGAGAATATTAAGAATACTGTATCTTAAAATAACCACTGCATGCAGTGCAAAAACAATTAAGGAACATAAATGTACATAATATAGTTTAACACATCTTACCTGAATGCAGTTTTTTGCACCTTCTGGGCACCAGGAATCTGCTTGTACAGCTCATTTAGCTGGATGACAGAACATATACAGTACTCAGTGACAGAGTCATCATTGATATAAAGATGTGTTAATGTGCCCGCTGTTCAACAAAAACACACTCACGTTATCAGACACGTCCTTGCGGAGCTGTTCAGCGTCTCTGGATTCGGGGCGAGACAGGTTCTCGGAGAACAACCTGTTGAGTCGGAGGGAGATCGGGAACTGGACTACAAAGAGTAAGAGCAACAATGAAAAGAAAGCAAACAGAGGTTAGAGTTTTAACTTTCATCACTTAAAGGGAAATGTCTATTTTTCAACCTGAACCTATTTCCCCACATTTTATGTCTCAGTGACTAATGTAAATGACATTGGTCCTGTATTGAGTTAGACTGCTGCGGCTGGCAGCAGCGAAACAGGCTGCAATGTTACCACTCGAGGCATGTACACACCGTTTATTTACATCCACTAAAAGTGTTTGTTTTTGCCACTGACAGGCTCAGATTGTTATTCTAAGTGTCGGACAATGGTATGGAAAAGACCCCTACAGAGATAGACTCCATTGCAGTGCTGTTTATGATTGAACAAAAAGCATGTGATCCTAACCCTATGAGATCTATCTCTTTGGGCATCCTTTCCATGATGTTATCAGACACTTAGAATAAAAATCAGAGCCTGTTAGTGACAAAATCGAGCCTGTTAGTGACAAAATCAAGCACTTTCAGCAGACATAAACTGATGGTACCAACATGCCCAGTATGGTTGCATTACAGCCTGTTTTGCTGCCGCTGGCTTCTGCGCTCTCACTGACAGCCTTACCCCTAACTTCTTTAGCTTAACATGCAGTAGGTCACTATATTGCAGTTGCTTAAATGTTGATCACTTACTTGTCTCTTTAGGGTTAGGTTTAATCAGAGCCTGAGGGTGATTTGGTGGTCGGTGTACATTATCCGTGACCTTCCAGCGAACCACATCGGTTCCTTTGGGCGGGCCGGTCCTTACCATTGGTGTGTCCAGGTGGTCTGAGGTGAGCAGAGACTGGCGGAGCAAATACTCATCTTCCTTGAAGCCAACCTTGCGACCTGGAGAGAATGCAACACAAGGCGACTCAAATTCAACATGTTCCCAGGTGGTAGGATGAATCATTTAAAGCATTAACTATTACATGTAATATGACAAAAGCCTCACCTCTCTTACAGCAAGGCAGCAGGGCAAGACAGCTCTGTGTCAAGAGAAGACAGAGGGCATTACTTCCACTGAGCCTTAAACATATTCATTATTTATGAGGTGTAAATGTAAGTGTTTATACCTGACAGCAGGTTTTGCAGCAGGGGCAGAATTTCCAGCAGCAGAGCAGCAGGAGTGCCAGCAGTAATAAGAGGAACAAGAGGAGTGGGAGCAACCACAGAAGGCTAGCAGCAGGACAATCTAAAGATTCGCCACAAAAATTAGAAAAAGTTAGAAACTCAACGAACACATAGAACAGTGCTGCCAGAGGTTTTACTGGCTCACATCATTACTCCTGTTCTTAGTCACAGCGCTATTTCCAGTTAGCTACTTTCAGACAGTTCCAGTCTTTGCAGACAGCGAGCAGTTGCCAGTGTCTGGCCATGCGTATAGTTTTAATTTTAATTTAGAGAAAATAGTTCCTACATGAAACTGCTCACAACAAGTTTTGTGGATTATCTTAAGTAACCAGTTCATGATTTCTGGAAAGACATACTGGGCCTCATTCACAAACAGTGCATACGCACAAATCTGTGCATAAACGATCATTTGACGCACAAATCTGGGATTCATCAATATTTTCTTACCAGAATTTGTTCTTACTCTGCAAACAAATTTAGAACTGCCTCAGACCATGCGTATGCACAAATGAGGAAGGCCGAACTGACTTAGAAAATGCAAACACATCTTTTAAGTACATGCAGAGCCTATAAAGCCCACATTCATTAAAAAGATAGTTAATAATCATTTTTTAAAATCATTAATTTACTAATATACTGGCCAAATGTATTAAATAGCCATGAAATTGACACACTTTCACCCTCATCGTGACAATTAAAATATTCAATGATAACAACAGTCCTAGTTTACAAAGGAATATATGAGAATGTACATTTCAAAATGTAGGCCTAAAAGTTTTTGCTTTCATTTAATTGTTTTGGCCTATAATGATCACCCACTCCCAACAATTTCTTGTGCCATGAAATTACACATCTGTGGCCAAAGGCAATTGGTTAATTGGTAGCATGTTAAAGGTCATGCAGGGTATATAAACGACTCTGATTCACCTGAGCAAGTGTTAAGATGGCAAGGTGGTGAGAACAAAATTTGCCGGTGCGCACGTGTCATGACTCCCACAGTGATTCTGCGTACGCACTTATTTTGTGCGCAATGTAAGAACATCTCCACACTCATTCACATATTAGTGAATGAGTTTTTCAAATGTATTTTTTTGGTGCTTTGAGCACCACAAGTTGAGTGCCATCTTGTTTCATTATGTTGGAGAGAAGGCAGGCCTCTACAGCTGATTTTTTCAACACTCAGCAACTCACACCAAAACCATCTAGATTTATAAATAGCACTACTGGAAAGGAAGAATATGTATCTTTGATTTTGGCATGAACTATCCCTCTAAGATATCTATCCTCCACCACGAATACAATGGAAATAAATGGGTTAAGAGAAAGCACCTTTCAAAACACAAAATTACAACAGGAATGTGTTTTCATAAGTGATACATGAGTTGCTGAAATGACAGCACAGAGCATATGTGATGCATATCTAACATGCAGCTCACCTTTCTTTTCGAGCACCTGGACCTCCAAGTCTTTGACGTTGCGATCTGCAGAGTTTTCGACAGTGTATTGGTACGTACAGTCATCATCCTCGTCACGGAAACTGCACGAATCAAGCACCTTGCTCTCTGAAAACAGACATACACAGACACACATATAAACAGTCATCAAGTATTTTAGGCATTGCTGCTATAGTGTCAAAGAGGCATCATCGCCATAATCATCATCATCATTATAACCTAAAGGAAGATGATGGATGTGGATGTGCAGAGAATATCTGAATAATTGAATATTCAGCAGTGACAGTCATTTTGCTCCTCTTAGATGTGTTTACCTTCTTTGAGTTCATCCACAAATACAAATTTGAAGGGACACTTTTTACACTCCTCTGGATCTTTCTTCTCTCCTGTCTTCCAGGCCCAACACTGGACGCAACTCCTCGTAGCCTCGCACACGCCCAACTGGGCCTAGGTAGGACACACACATGCCCACATACACATCAAAAGGGGGTCGGGCAAGACGGTATTATAAACATTATCAGGTATGATATAAGGCACTCGGTGCAGTTGAAAAAGCAAAAACATGAATAGAAATTATGTTGCAGTTTACATATACATCTGGTGGTGAGTCATTAATACATAGATTTAAACATTACATCTACACACCTGGAAATTTGACTCACAGGTTGCAGTCATTTCGATACCAGAGTCGGGGACACTGACAGCGGCCACACAAGCATTTACCTCGTCCGTTGCAGAGACCCTGGTACAGATACAGACACAGTCAGGCACCTACTGATATGATAACGTAAAGTACAAACAAACACTGTTGGGTCTACTCACGCCATTATTATCCAGACAGGTCAGGTTGCTCTTGGGACACTCGCAGGCATCTCCCTCCCAGCCCGAAGTGCACGCACACTGACCCATAACGCAAGAGCCACGGTCTGATCAGAGAAGAAAGATTTGCCTGTGTTATCACCATGCTAAGTTGTGTGTGTGCGTGTGTGTGTGTGTGTGTTTGTCACATTGGAGCTGACCTCGAGAACATCTTCAATGTGACATTAAAGTTGACCTTTGATCTTTTTGATATAAAATGTCATTCCTGTAACTTTTTATCCTATTAGATATATATGTAAAAATATGTAATAATTAGCACATGCTGTCTTACATCATCACAAATTTTTTTTTGAGGCCACAGTGACCGTGACATTTGACTCCAAAGGTCATCATTGAGTCCAAATGGATGTTTGTGCCAAATTTTGAAGGAATTCTCTCAAGGCGTTTTTGAGATATCGCGTCAGAATGGGATAGAAGGGCATACAGATGTACAGACAAAAGGACAGAGGGAAAACATAAAAACATAAAGTCTCTGGCTACGGCTATTGCCAGCATGGAGGTATAATATATAAAAAACAAAGCTGCATGATTCGAGCTTTATTTGAACAGTTTTTAAACTTGACACTGATTGGTAAAGTTATATTGCTTATCAGATTACTAATGTGTCACTTGGTGATTAGTTTAAAGATATTTAGAAAAAAATGAATGAGAGGACACATTACAAATTAGTATTTCCCCAAAGCTGTTTGACATGGGCTGGAGATGGGCTGCTAACCCAGCACCTGCTATTGTGCGCTCACATTTTTTTGTGGCTAACTTAAGATCCAGATGTTAAGGAGGTTTTTACCGTGAGACAAATTATTTGCAGAAGTCTCTTCCTCTCCACAACAATAAGCTCCCAATAAGCTCTAAGTAGCTTCTATGGGGTGCCCCTTTTCACATGTCGTGGGGCATACTTTGGTACACCCTGATGCTGATGTGTGTGCAACTGTACTTTTTGTTGATGTGTGAATAAACTTGAAACTAAACTAACTAAAACTAAACTAAATGCAGCCGGTGATTTAAACCAGTATAAACGCTGAATAAAGTTGTTTCACTTTAAAAAAAAATCAGTGTTTTTTTGACGCTCTTGTGCAGTGGGGCTTCTAACTACAGTGGTCAACAGGCACGACAGGTTATGGCCCTATCTAGAGCCAGTGTTTGGTTTGTCTGTTCTGGGCTACTGTAGGAACATGGAGGGGCAACATGGCTATGTCTGTGGATGAGGACCCGCTCCCTATGCAGATATAAACAAATTATGCACAAAGAAAACACACTTATGTTATATTCCATGTCTGCCAATATATCCCCCTAAATCCTACACACTGGAGCTTTAAACAAAACACTAGCAGGTCTGTTTAGTAGGGTGATTTTTTTTTCTTACCATTGCAGAGGAAGCCTCCAAATCTTGGACACTGAGTCTTGTCGTACTGACAGTAAGGTCCTTCAAACTGTTCTGGGTTATGGCACACACAGGTTCCACACACCAGGCAGTCCCCACGGCCTGAGCAAGGCTCCTTCATGTCCGGACCTATACACTGGCTGTTGTCATTAGACGAAGTACTCCTTGAGCAGTTACAGAATGTACCCACCCTGAAGAAGACACATGGAAAAAACAAAGAGAAAAACAAACATATTGAATCTGGAGCAGTCCAGCAGTTGGTTGAGTTGCCATAATCCAGGTGACAATATATTGTGTTATTATTCTTTATAAGAATTAATAATGAAAGTCTCACCAGTCATCATAGCACTCACACCTCCCACACACCAGGTCTCCATTGCCATAACACCTGGGTGCCTTTGGGGTGACAAACTGGAGAAAAAGATAAAAGAGACATTAGGATGAATATACCATAACAACGTGTGAGGAAGTGACTTCATCTCAGCTTTTTGTGTACTTTGATGTTAAACCATGCGTCTACCTTCTCGCAATCACAGGTTGGACACAGAACTGAGGCCTTAATGTTGAGGGCGGCGTTAAAGGTTGTAGGTTTTACTCTCACTGTCCCCTCTTTTTCATCCTTAGTCATCTCACAGACAGGCTGCTCATTGATCATTCGCTGGGCTTTGACCTTCATCTTGAAAGTCCCCTGGAGACCACACACACACACACACACACACACACACACACACACACACACACACACACACAAACAGTGTTAGGGCATGTGTGCACACTTAGCATTTAGTTGCATGAGTCCTAACATTAACAGGGCTAGACCAACAAATTACGACAATATTGGACTTCATGACAAAAAACAAATAGCGTGTAAAAGCTGACATAAAAAACAAAACAATTTCAGTCATAATTGCCCAGCAATTTGTGTAAACTAATAACTCATTTGATGGTGGCAATGTAACAACCAGAAATAAACCAGAATTACTGCATTGCGGTTGTATGCTTCTGCGGACCAGTCAAGTTACAGTTTACATCCATGTCTGTTCAGACTCATATGTAGCCATGACAGTTAACAATGCTTCAAATATGGATGTTGCTGCAAAGAAGCTATTCTAAATTCTAAAACATGGACGCTTCACACACATCAACACAGAACATCTACACAATAAGCACAGTTTCAAGGTGGAAACCCAAGATTAAAGTCACCAATTCAGTATCACTGAATAATGACCACAAAAGTGTTTCTGCAGAACAGTATGATATTACAGTGAATTTAACCTGTGACTTTTTGGATATAAAATGTCTTCACTACATCATTTTAACCTATTAGAAATCTGTGTGAAAATTCGGTCAAGTTATTGCCTTAAACATGTATTTTGAAGTTGCAACTACCTTTGACATTTGACCATCGAAATCTTGTCAGTTTATTATTTGAGTAGAAATGGAGGTTTGTGCCAAATTTGAAAATAAATTTCCTCTACGTGTTCTTAGGATAAGGCATTTACAAGAATGGGACAGACAGACTGACATACTGACAGACAGACTGACAGATGGATAGATGGACAGACAACCTGAAAACATAATGCCTCTGACTGTGCTATCACTGATGCAGAGGTATAAAAAAACCTAAATATGACCCCAAATTACAGAGATGTCACACTGGACTAATATTATCCCTTGAGTTCTGAGTTTGGCGAAATGTGGTGGGTAATTTGTGCTGGAATTTCTACCTAACAAATTATGGACATCTTAAATTTGCAAGCCACAGATGACCTCCTCAGTAATTATAAATAACCAGAGTTCTCCATGAAATACAGCACTGTGCAAAAAGGGTGATAGACAAGTATTCAAATTTTGGTTGATAGACCGAAATCCCTGGAAACAAAATGACTAAATTAGAGGAAACATTAAATTTGCATTCTACATTTCTTCGAATTCAACACTATTTTAGAGCAGTTGTAACTGGTAATGTTTACATATTTAGCAGAGTGAGAAGGAGAAATAGTACAAATCTATAAATGCTTACAAAGCCAGGATGTACTTGAGGTATTTCCTTTTTGTTTTTGTTAGATTTCCATTTGATTGGTTTGGTGAGCCTCTTTTTTGGTTAATGATTAGAATAACTTTTATTTTTCCTGTGTAACTGATTAAAGCGTGCCTTAGATAAATGTTGCAGTACTGTAAGAGGATATTTTTTATAATGGATATGTTGTGACAACAGAGATGGTTGTTGTGTAATAGTTGTGGATGAATAAGAGGATGAAGAGAGGAAATGGAAACTGTGCTGTGATGTTGGATTTGCCTCATTTTTTAACTTAATTCGTTATTTATTACCTTTCCTTTTCCGATATGAATGCCTAATGGCCAGAAATAGGGAATAAAATGCACAGAGTTGTAATTCTCATCCTCGTACTGCAAATAAAATATGTAATAATAAAAGGAATTACAAGAATTAATATATTGGTTGTCAGCACAAATGATCTACCTAAGTAAGGACTATCAGCTTAAAAAATGTGATCTTCTAAATCCATGTATGTTTGTGTGTTTTACAAGTTGTTTCCATCTTGTTTTTCTTCTTACTATTGTTCCAGGGTCGAGATCAAAGTCCTTGACATGTGAATAGACTCCACTGGACAAGTACTGTGCCTCGAAAGCCTTGGGCCTTTCATCTGTACGGATGCTCATCTTAGAACGGATACTCTGTAAAGACATATTAGACGTTCAGCAAAAAGAAGTCTGCACAGCTGGTTGACTGAATTGTCTACAGAGTGCCAGCAATTGCAAAAAGACAAAAAACATCCTCTAGCACCTAGCAACTTTCAGAGAAGGTGAAGTTTTACCTTGAAAGCAGTCTCCATGACCTGCAGGATATTGGATGAGTCTTCTTGCAGCAGACCGACCTCAGCAATGGGGAAATACTGTTGCAGTTTCTATACAGAGGAGGACACACAATACAAACAGTAGATCCATCACCTAAACTCTGACCCTACACTTGACACCATGTTTTCAGAAGATAACATCGATGAAAGCTGAATGACTGAAGCCCACAAACCTTGTAGTAGGTGTAGGAGTGGTTGGTGACAGCAAAGATGGGAATGATATTGTGTTTGCCCAGCACACGGACCAATGCAGGTATTGAAGGGTAATCCTGATTTGTAGCGTTTTTAGATTTGCCGTCCTTGATGTGGCAGAGCTCGTCGTTGCGCTTCAGGATGCCTGACAGCACGTTAGCACCGTCAGATTCGTAGTGGAAGGCTGACTCAGTGGAGAACACAGGGAGATGCGTTGCGAGGTCACGCCAGCCAATCTCATCCTAGAATAAGAATAACAATAAAATGGGGAAGTATTGCATTAAGCAAAAGTGCAAAATATTGCTTACGAATTCAACATTTCATTTCAAACTCATACGTGCTGATGTTTAACAGAGAATTAGAGGGTCTTTATTCTGAGAAAGATATGGGGGTCATTTTTGGTGCCTGGGATTTAAACTCACAGGTGACTGGTCACAAGTCTATTTCTGCCACCTAAATTTAGTTTTTAGTTTTGTACTTAGAATTCTGACTAACCCCACAAACTGCAGCTTGTAATATGGCATCAAAACCTCCCTCAGGAGCATCCAGGTTGCCAGATATTATTTCACTTTGGAGCTCAGAGTTGAAGAACGTCACGTTGGGGGTCAGTTTGATGACATTTTGGAAAGAGAATGGAGGGTCGCTGTTGGGCCAAGGCTTTTTAAGTCTGACGAGGTGGAGGGAGGATGGACAACATAGAAGAGAGAAAGAGAAAATTGAATATTTAGATTAAACTACTGTATGCATGTGCTAAACTCTCTTCAGTGCATTCATGCCTCACTTACTTTTCAGGTCTCATGTCGGTCTGGGGCTCGATCACTTTGTCCACAAACTTTCCAAACCCAATGGTGGGGTCGTCTGACAATTTTTTAACCAGTTCACCTACAGGAAATACATTCACCATCAGTATCACCACATCAACTTACTCGACAATCATCACAACACTGGCTTTGCCAAAAAAATAAGAAAAAATGCTCACTCAGCTTTGTGCCCATTCTCTTCAAGTTGTCCAAATCGTCAGCCATGGAGTTGGAGAAGTCCATAAGAATATAAAGGTCCAGAGGGCCTCTGGTTGGCGCAAACACTTTCACGTCCAGCAGCTTCTCCTCTCCTGGCAAAAGCACCATGCTCATCTGCTGTGGAGACACTTGAGACTGTGCAAGTGCTGTGTTGATTGATTGACTCTGAGCAGTGAGCAGGGCAATAAAGAAAGGAGCAAAAAAAACAGGGGGGAAAGTTATAATTTCATTGTTTTTGGATTAAAACAACAAATATTTAAGACTTAAAATGGTGGAATGATTGGAAGAGAAATGAGAGTGATGAAAACTTACTTTTTCTGTCTTAACATAACCTGAAGCTGTGATAATACCCGCAGCACCGCAGCCATGAGCAATTATATTCTGGTGCAGGTCACAGCGAGGGCCACTAAAGGTCTAAGCAAACAGGAAGTTTGATTAGGGAGTTCTGCTTTTTTGACAATAACTTGCAGAAAATGTTAAAACACAAAACCTCTAGAATTTTAGGACATCAGCACCAGGGCAAAGTACATAGCTGCCATGAAACAATGCCACAGCCCTCATGTTTTATCTCTGGATTGACAGATTTGAATCCAGTATGCCTGCTCTCACCTCCTCAAGGCAGTAGGCACAGTCTTTCCCAGACTGCAGGCATACTGAACAGTTCCTGTCCCTGGCATCGAAGCAGTAGTTGGCTGTAGGGGAGGGGGAGAGCAGAGGGAGATCGGGAGGAGAGAGTGTCAAGAAGAGTCAGAGTCACAGAGAGGCAACAAAGTGAGACTCAAACCCATGAAGCATAGCTGGAATACCTGTGGTAATACTAAACAGACTTTGGCACATCTTATTTCTACCAGTAGTGTTCTGAATGAAACCAGTGCTGAAAGCAACGGCTCATAATGGCAATAGAGATGTAAACGAAAGGTAGATAAATTAAAAGATGAAAAGGCCCTGATCTTTGTGAGAAGGATCTTCACAGATACAAAAAATATACTGTATATCCTGTAGCCATTGATAAAACTATACTGTATGCCTTATACACATCAGTCTAAAACAGTGGGCTAAATGAGCTGTATTAAGTGTAGGGCGGCATCTATTATTATCATTTGTTTTTATCATTTTTAATAAATATGTATTATATTATATTTTTGATTTAACAATCAAAGACTTAATTGATATAATGACAGAAATTTGTAAAAAAAAAAACAACAACAAAAAATAACCAACTCAATTAACAATATACCCAGGGCCAAGGTGAAGTCTTCAAATTGCTTGTTTCTTCTGATAAAAAGTGAGAAACCCCCCCAGAAATATTCAATTCTTAATAAAATCCCTACATCTCAGAGGCTTGAAACTGTCAAGAAATTTCCCTGACAAATGATTTAAACAAATAATTGTTGATTCACATACTCACACTACACTCAGTCGGCTTCAGTGTTTCATTACTGATGAAGTTCATTGTTATCTGTCTCATGATTACAGCGGTACTTACCTAAAAAGTCAAACTACCCTATTAACTTGGATGTGAAAACTGAAAATATGGCAAGTGATTCATAGCCAACTGTCCTATTTAGGTTACTACTTGCATACACAATTAAATGGTCAATAAATTCCTTATAGTGAATTAAAATGATGAGTTATGACTTATACTTTCCTCACCTTCAGCACAAAAGCAGTTCAACAGGACGACTAGTAGCCCGAGTCCCACTGAGAGATGTAACGTCCATCTCCCCATCTCCTTCCTGCAACAGAAACACAAACAAATACATTCATATATGCACATGTACGGTACAGCTAAAATCCACTGTTACAGAGAGAGAGAGAGGGAAAAAAAGGCAAGGAGCAAGACTTTTCTTTCTGGTGATTGATGTCTCTGCAGACTAAGGTGTAACTTGAACCACCTGTACTTTCCCTCAGCCAAGCCCTGGAGAAAGGGAACAGGCCCAAACACCCCTCTTACCTTCGCCTCAGTTTGTGAAAAGAGTTGCCTACTGAGAGCGATGATGCCTGAGAGACATACTGTATTTTCAGAAAATAACACAACAATCAGCCTTTTTCAACAATAACTGAATCATTCTCCTTCTTTACCTCAGTGTGGACATAGTTAGTGACCAGCATAACATTTTGAAGGGTCTGTTTACCCATATTGTATACAGCATGTAATTCTCAGTCACTTCTCGTGGTATCTAGCCATGTGGATAGTTTTAGTGCTCAAGTTAGGGTTGAGGCGGTGAACTGATTTTATGGTAAACTGTGGTATGAAAATTGACAGTTATTGCACTGTGTACATTTGCTTATCTGCAGTATTGAAAAATCAATGACAAACAGAAAATCTCACCTAAATGTTGTTTTCCTTCAAAAGGAACATTGTTCCATTAAAAAAATATTTAAAGTTTCAATGATAAAGCATTTGTTAAGCCAAAAAAACGTGTATTTTCATTTCTTTATGTGTCTCTGTAACTGATAATAAATAATACCCTATACTACCTTAGCTGAACTTTGGAGATATTTTTGAGATTTCTGCCTATGCCCCAAAACAATGGAGGTAAATAGAAATTCATTTGTTTGTTGAAAACGCTGTCAACAGATTTCTTTAAGCTACTTTCAGCAAAAGAAAGAGTCAATTTGAAAACTGTTGTCATTAAAGTTCATTAACGCAGCAATGGGGTCTCTGAAAATCCATTTACTTCCATCATATTTGGATGGAAGCATACATTTTAAAGATAAACATTTCAAATCCTGGGAAAATAAAATGTCTAGATATTTGTTGTGTTTTTCGGGTGTGGAGGGGGGTCCTATTTTCAAATTATAATATGACCATGCCCTTTATATCTGGATACAGGTGGCCAGTGCATTTCATCCTGTTTTATATTGGTGTACCATCTGCTTTTCTCATATAGCTAATTTCAGATAGAGACCAAAGAGCCTGTTGAGGCATGATAAAATATGATAGAGGATCACAACAGGAAGGGACCAATGCAGGGTGGGACCTGGAAATATTCCAGGCAGCATGCTGTGCAGACTCTCCACGATAAACCACTTCATAATTTCATGCTGGAATCTCAGAGAGAGAACAATCTGATAGACAGGAAGCTGCAGAAATTATCTCCACCAAAGATGGGAGGTTGCAAGTGAACAAAGGGCACTATGTGGCCCGAAATGTCTCAGTAATTGTCTCAGTGGGCAGATAACAGAATATGTGCCGCCACAGTGCACAAAAAATGAGGATTTGTGCTCTGAAGACTCACAACTCCAAGAAGGAATTTCTCCTTGAGGCGAGAGAATGGCCTGCCTGAGTTAAAAACACAGCCTGAAAACACATGGGAAAGGCACCTTAGCACCTTGCTGTGAACTTGAGCTGACTACAGGTGTGCGTGCATGTGTGTGTGAGTTCATGCAATGCGGTGTCACATAAATCAGTGGCTGAGATGTGTCAGGGAAAAAAACAGAACAGACCAGCTCCTATCCTCCAAACCTGACCATCAGTCACGGAGCATGAGCTGTGAAGAGAAAAAGCACTTTGTGTTTTCCCTCCTTCTCAGACAAAACCATAGGCACGCAGGCGTTTATGACACTGACAATAAGCTGGGAGACACAAATTACAGTTTCAAAGAGACAGAAAATAGAACTGAGTCATTCATGCTGCTTTTCTTTGGGGCTGAATGACTCCGTGGCACAAAAAGAGGGGACATTTTTGCTGAGTTCAAAGCCATAGTCGTTGTCCATACAGACAACAACATGCCTGTCAGGTGAACATATAACCACTGGGTGTGGAGCTGACCCCTGCCATGACATCATCCATTAGGGGTGTGGGTGTAGGGGTCATGCTCAGGGACCTGGCTTTGAAGTAAGCTAAATCACAACAACACACACCTGGAAATTCCAAGCCTTAAAAGCTAACATAAATAACACAAAGCAAACTAACGACTGACATTACATCAAAGTCAGTACACGGCTGCAAACTTGCTTATATAAACACCGTTTCTCTACTGTTTGCTCTGGTCTAGGTTTTTTCACCTGTGTTGCGTTGTAGTCTGTGCTTTGATGTGGGCAACAATGCAGAAAAGAATTAAAAAAAAGATTTGAGAGAAAATAAGCTAAATCTGTCCAGAGCTCAGTCTTGCAATTCTAAAGCCACATGGTGAGATATACAGTTACACAACACACACTTTACAGCCACTTTGCTTAAATATAAACCAGCAGAATAATGAGTAAATTCTGAGAGGCTGAGACTGACACATTTAAGGTGAAGGGCATTGGAAACAATGGAGCACTTAGGAAACGTTGGATACAAAGAGATTACTGATCAAACAAACCTCTTATTGCACTCTCGCCCAGTCCAAGTCCAAAAGTCCAACAATAAATAAGAAAAAAAAGCTAATTCCTTGTTGCTGTTTTTGACCCAAAGAGTTTAAGAAAAGTTTGTATCCACCTGTGAAAAGAAAAATCAACTTCTTCTCCAAGTCCGCGTGTCCAAGTTCAAAGTTCCAAAAAGAAAAGACGGACAGACCTTAAGTTTTTCTTGCCTGTCTTCTTGTTTCTGCCTTCCTGTACAGTCTGGTCTAGTAAAATATTGACTGATTTGCCCTTAAACTCAGCTGAATCGAGTGTGTGTCTCCGCGTGTGTGCAAGAGTTGTTGAGTGTGCACGGGAGAGAGATAGGACAGTGAGACTGAGAGCGACTGAGTGAATATGACTGTGTGTGCTGTGACTTGATCCCTCCTTTAGCTTCTGCGCACACGCACGCACACCCACCCACACACACACACACACACACACACACACACTCTCCCTTCCTTCTCCAGGTGAGCAGCTGTGACGGAGGGGGTTAACTCCCTTCCTGTGGCTCTATCTCTTCCCCACCCTGTTAGAAGTTAAAAGCTCCACACCTCTGTGTGTCAAGGCCCCCTCCCTGCTGCATTCCACCCCAACAGGAGTTCACCTGTGTGGGCATGAGAGTGGGGAGGCAGGCCCCTCCTTCCATGGCCTCCTCCCAGGCTCTTGGGAGTGGCGCACAGAGCAGAACAGTGCCTGCAGGCTATGGGAAACGGCTTTGTGACTCCTGTGTTTACACAATCGTGTGCTCATACTAACAGGCACATTTTTTCCTTGACAAATATTTAATATGAACATTATGATTGCCACATAAATTTTATCCTTTTTCCGGAGGTAAAGCCACTTCCTTCACTCTGTAGAAGATATGGAGTGACAGTTTGGGAATCAGCATTCCTGAACAGACAGACCAGCATGGCACAGTGACCCTGACACTCAATCCTAGTGCTCACTGTGTTTAATTGTTTCTACAGCCTTTTACAAAGGAGCTTACAAAGCTAGAATGGACCAGATTGTTGAGACCTTTCTACAAATAAAGGGCCATGGATTTAAATATCCTCTTACTATTTAAAGTGTAACAAGTTCTCCATCCTTTACAACGAAACAGGTAATTTGTCAATGCCTTACAAACCAACTCATTAAAAAAGCCTTCCAAAAAGACTATTATGTTATAAATGAAATGAGTGTTTTGTCACCACTGAAGTTAAAGGAACAGTTTGTCAACAACCAGCGCACTCAAGGCACCTTAGTCCATGACCAAGCACGTCAATATGTGACAACGTTGGAGTGAGAATGTGTTGTTTCAATCCATATGTACTGCAAATTTTACCGAAATTTACAAAATTGGCAAAAGAAAATGCACATTTATGCCCTTTTCCATCCACTATTGTCATGCAATTATTAGGGGTAAGCTCATCGAGATAAGTCGCAGGTGGCGCTAATTCTTCAAGGAGGGGTCACTGCAGAAGAGGGTGCAACAAGATGACGTGATCAAAAGCGCACCAGTCAAACCCATGACACAAGGAATTTTTGATGTTACCAGTCAGGGGTTTTTTTAACGCATAAATTGAAAATGTGCATTAAAACATGTAGCTGGAAACACACGTGGTGTAAAAATTCGCTTGGTGTGATACACACATTAAATGTTTAGCATGTATAGCATGAGAAATGTTACAAAATAAGCCTAAAACCAACATTCTTTCTTCTCAATCACATTTGTCTCAACAGAGTTTTGTTGGTGAATCATTTGCGGTTTCCCCCTGGCATTGATAACTGCTCTTGTGAAACCTCATGGATACATCCACAGTATGAGTGTACTGCAAAGATATTCTGGCCTTCTTGACACTCAGTTACGTTTTCTCGGCTTGTTAGGGATGATACTCATAGTTATGCAGATGATACACAGATGTACATTTCCTCATCATTCACCAGAAGTATCAGACCAGTAATAAATTGGTTCAGTGCATTGATTATATATACCAGTGGATGATATACAATGTTCTAAAAAATTTTTTACAAGACACAGGTTATAATTAACCATTAAATTATTAAATGAACAGACTGATTTGAATTTTGTTTCACACTGCTTCCTGTAGGTAATCATCCTTTTTAATCTCGCCTTTTCCTGTAACTGTAACTCTGTCAGTGGTTGCGATATTGCTGAATTTCTCTGGAAAGTTCTCTCCTCTTTACTCCAGCAGACCACACATCAGGTGTTAAAGGTTATTCTCAATCACTCTGGCTGCACTACGCCCTATCACATACCTTATGACTGGACTCAAACAGACTCAGATCTTGGTGAACCTGTGACACAGATCTGGGATTCAAGGAGTTAACATGACTCAGAGGAGAAAACAGCCCTTTTCTCTTCACTGTACATACCACACTGGGCAATCTGAACAGGGACATACGCAGTCACGCTCCTAGCAACCAGATCTGGTTTGATACAATGGCTAACTTCTTTCGAGAGGAACAAAAACTCTGCAGAAACAACTCTTCCCCCCCTGCCTGACTTTCTTGGCTGACACTTCGGCAGTGATGCCAGTCTAAACAGCCCTTTCACATGTTGGAGGAGGAGTTGGAAGGGAGTGGCCCACCTTCTTTATCATTTCTCTAATTTGTGCAAGGGTTCCCTGAATGCCAGAAATAACTTTTCAGGCTTGATTTTTGAGCGTTCAGTAAACATGGGTAATGACACACAGCAGTTAATGAGGGGTTCCTCCCCAGATAGTCAAATATGACTGAATCCACAGTTAATCACATAAAATACAAAATATATGACAACATAGACAATGATGCCTGACACTGAAACCAAATTAAAAGCTCTCATTCAATCATGACTGACAGAGAATCAATAGTGATTTAAGCACACACCCTTAAAATAGCTGTTGCCAGTCCTCATTTAATTTAAAATTTTGGAAAGCTGGCAGTATTGTTGGAGACAACATTGATTAAATGTTATTATTTTAATGATGAAAACATGACAATGTGGATTCCAGGGCACTTTTTCAACATTTAAACTGTGCTGCTATAAAAAAAATGTTGATTTTTAAACTCAATAACCATATAGCAACCTTTCTGAACACTGTGTTGAATGAACTACTTTTGCAATCTCGGACATCAGTGCATGTCAAAAATCCCTTGAGAGCATACATGAGACTACAGTGATCTCTTTCATTTAACTCCTTTTTGTACCAAACAGGGGCGGAGCCAGCTGTTGTAAACATTCAGTGCTCAGCCCAAACCGAGGGGGCTACAGGGGCACGTTCCCTTAAGGGAGCTTTTTTTATCCATTTACAGGAGCTATACACACAATTTCTCAAGTCATCTGAGATAATGGAATGTCTTAAAATCTGTACATCATTTGGGAAAAGCATTATTGTTGCCAAAAAATAATCCTGTAGAGCCTACATCCTATTTGATAAATGGACTATGAGTGATAGTTAAACACACATTCATACACTGGTGCCTGAGGCTACTGTACAAGGTGCCACCAGCTACTCAGTTTTTAACACACTCACACACCGATGGAACAGCAATCAGGAGTAATTTGGGGTTCAGTATCTTGTTCAAGGATGCTTTGACATGCGGAATAGAGGAGGAGGAGCTGAACCACTGATCTTCCAATTAGTAAACAACCCGCTCTACCTCCTGAGCCACCCACCATTTGTGTCTAATTGTTCTCCAACTGTCATCGTCACTCTGAAATCATAACACAACTAATGCTGAGAAAAACTAGTTTTCACTCCTGTCACTTAAAAAGAAGCAAAAATTGTTCACTGTTACTATTTTTAACTTACATAATAACAAAGGCAAGGATGGGAATTTGGCATTAACAGCAATACTACTCTTGAAACTATTATTTTAATATACTATGTTGGAGCAGAGTTCACAAAAAATGTTAAGATGCCAAATCCGCTACATTTGAATCCATCCCATTATAATCTGACCACAACAATGCCAGGTAAAGTTTGTTCTTCAGTACTACTAACAGAAGAACATTTACTCAATTGTATTAGATTTCTTTAAGGAATAACATAGTAAGAAACACAACATGAGCATATATTATTATCTGAATGGCACAAAATTGAGAGTATTTTAAAAGCCTATAAGTTTCGGGGCTTTTACCTCTTTTTTTAATCTTTTATCATTATATTTTTAAACTTGTAGGTGTCTGATGGCACCTTGGGGGTTGTGGAAAAGCGCAGTTTTGTTTCCATGAACTCTGTATGTGGAAATGACAATAAAGTTGAACTTGACTTGAGTTAGGACTGTTTATATTTTTTTATTCAACTAAACAGCTATTGTCTCCACTACTCTACTTTATGTATAAGGTGCAATTGTATTGCCATTGACCACCTGAAAGTCCTCAGTGGACCATAAAAACCTACACACACACACACACACACACAACAGTACAGTAAGGACTAGCAGGTGTTACATATTTTGCATTTATCTCATTAATTATATGATTACCGTAAGACGTCACTTACTGTAAACAAGATGTCGTCGTGATGACCTGGATTCATTAGCAGAAGAGACGGTCGACACACAGGCTGCTGGGAACTAACACAATCCAAAAAAGAGGATCTGGATAAGTTTTAGGATACAGTGTGAAAGCCTGGGAAGAATGTCTCCACTGTCAGCTCCCATTCGCTCACTTCAAACTGAGCTCAGTCTGTGCCCAGCTCCTCGCCAATTTACATGACAAAAACTGCACTTTTTGGATCAGTGAGTTCATTCAGCGCCTATAGTGGCGTCTCACATTCCCCCCCCCAACAATAAATCTGCCACAGTGAGACCGCAGGCTACAGCACACAGGACACCGGCGGCATTTCAGCGTCAAGTGAATCGTTTTTCAAGTGTCACACGAGAATTATGTTGAAAACACGACGGTAACACGGTATTTACACGGAAACAGGACGGCATGCTAACATTTTATAGCTTTAATTAGATAAATATATCAACAATTGTGCCATGAAGGGTGATAAGGACAATGCAAAGTGTTTAGAGGGGGTTGCGTATGAGTAATTAATCCTGCGACATATTTCAAGGCAGCAACATGCTATGCTAAATATCTAAAGGTAGGCTTTACACTAAAAAATGTAATAAATAGTGATAAAGACAATGTAAGGTGTATATTAAGCTGACCTACCCTTACTGTAAGAGGTAATACTGTCTTAACCTTAACAGACACACACGCGCCTGAAGGAATAATTATATCTTAGTATTTTGTTCATATTTCTAATAAGTCTTGCGTAAACACCTACTGAGTCCAATGTGCGTGACGACGGCGGATGGATTGATGGAGAGAAAGTTGTGACTTGTTCAGTACAAGTTGTTCCTTGGGTGTGTCTCACCTGCACAGTCAGTGTGCGCGCGCTCACAGGAGCGACAACACTTGCTAACAGTGAATCATCCCGGTAACATTCCTGCAGCAGGGGCATCCTGTGTGTCACTGAGTTCTACACCCCTTATTTTATCTCATGGGGAATACTAATCATACCTCTACTCATTCCAGTACAACTTGTGGAGAATGGGAATTTATTTACATTAAATTGTAAAGGTCTTAAAATATTCATCACAGCTAAGTGAAAGCAGGAATTCAGTATATTTGGGGTCCAACAGCTTTGCAGGGTACATGCATCAACAATCCAGCTAAACATTAAAGGGATGGTTCACCACAAAATCAAACATACATATTTCTCCTCTTACCCATAGTGCTTTGTATCAGTCTAGATAGTTTTAGTGTGAGCTGCTGAGTGTCGGAGATATCGGCCATAGAGGTGTCTGCCCACTCTCTAATATAATGGAACTGGATGGCACTCAGCTTGCGGTGCTCGAAGCGCCAAAATAAATACATTCGAAAAACTCAACATCGATGCCTCTGACCTGGTTACTCAAGATAATCCACACACATTGTTGTGAGCAGTTTCATGCAGGAACTATTTTCTTTCAACCAAACTACACCAACACTGCGCAGAAGGAAGCGTGCATCTCCTGCTAGCTCACCTAGCACCTCTTTGCTACCTAATGTTACAGCTCAACTGAGGAGGATGCCATTAACGTTTACACTGTACACTGTTACGAGCGTGAGCCTCTTGTACATGAGTAGATGCACGCTTCCTTTGGCGTAGTGATACAGTTGACAGGTGTAGTTTGGTAGAAAGAAAATAGTTCTTACATGAACTGCTCACAACATGGTCTGTGGATTGTCTTGAGTAACTGCGTCATGATTTCTAGAAAGAGACATTGCTGTTTATTTATTTTATTTATTTTGGCACTTTGGGCACCACAAGCCGAGTCGCATCTCTACGGTCAATATTGCCAACACTCTACATCTCACACCAAAACAATCTGGACTGACTACAGGTAGGAGAAAAATGTGCCTCTGATTTTTGAGAGCATAAATCTATTTTCTTTAGACCAGTTCTTTATGTATTACTTTTTGAAGTCTGTGGTTCATGACAAAGTCAAACTCTAAGCATGTGCATTGTGATTACTTTTCAACAATCAATCACTAATGAACCACCCGATGACCTGCAAGCTCCAGCTCACATTGTATTTTCTCCATCTTCAATCATCCCAGCTGGGAAAGTATTTATTTTCTCTAATTCTGTGGAACTGAAGCAGAACCGAATGTGGATGCCACCTAAGCATAACAGTCTGTCTTCAAGACAGTGTCTTGAAGACAGACTGTATTTTTTTTTTTTTTTTTACTGTATTCGAATTCCAGGCTCTGCAGAAACATGTTGAGAAACACGAACATGAACATTTGTTCATCTACTGTACCACATGCATGACTACTGTAATGGCTCAGTGGCAAATGTTGGTATGATTCAAGTGAAAGTCATACATTACTCAGGACTGTACCACAATCTGTTCTCTAACCTCTGTTAACCCTGTGGGGTCCAGTGTCACACCCAGATTTGGATCTTTTTTATTCAACTTTCTTCATCCTCTAAGTCAAAGAGTATTATTGGTTTGGTTAAACTTTGAGACGTCACAGCTTTATAGCAGCTGTCATGCATCTTTATATGACAGTAATATCACTGGGAATACAGGGTTAGGTTTAGATAAATACAATTAGAACACAAGGAAAACATTTTTGCATATTTTTGGTGTTTAGTTAAAAGACTGCACCCACATCCAATAAATCAAGGTGTGAAAGTTTATGAAAAAATATTCAAAGCTTGTAACAGTGAACAAGTGGGAAGGGCTTTAATTTTTAAATAACTCTTTTCACTTGGTCACAGGTCAGTGGGGAACTTTGGCTTTATTACACTGTCAACTTTAACCCCGAGTGGTGCTTCAGAAGTACAGAGACCTCATTACGCACCCCCCGATGGAAGTCAGATGTGGAGACTGAGGTGAAATAACAGCACAAGTCAAAACTCCACCTGGAGCACACATGCATTCCCTCAGAGAAAAGATAGATACACTGTGTGCGTTTGTGGGTGTCAGCAAGAGAGAGCCAAAGATTCTTCAGTCCAGATTCAGGCCAGTGCCTGCAGTCAACAGTGTTTGTTCTCAGCATTCTTTCATTTTCATAGTCAAACACAAAGATGTAAACAGTTTGTGGAAATGACAAAAACAGACATTAACCCATCTGAAAAGGCAACATTTGATCCATTTATTCACCATATGTACAAGTGTATAAAATCATACCTTAGAGCCAGTCAATATGCCAATGACAAAAAAAATAGCTGAGGAAAAAAAAAGATGCACATGTCGAGCCATAACACATTATTGCCACAGAAGACATGAAAACTATGGATAGAAAAATAAACACTTTCAGATATTCTACCAGGTCTGTTCTCAACACTTATTCGACCATTGTTGCACCCTTGTTCTCTTTAACTGTCTTAAACTAACAACTGTTGCCAACATATTAAAAAAATTAACGACAGACATTTTTTAATCAGCATGAGATCTGCATGCATCACACGTTCAGATTTTCAGAGGACTTGTGAGCATTTTTACCAAACTGTAAATTTGGCTTCCTGATGCAGTAGTGCAGGTAGAATCCCAGAGATAGAAGGCAGTTAAGTCTTTAGATAAGTCTTTGTGTCGCAGAGCATATCTGTAGGTTGATTTGAAAAATGCACACTGAACGCCCATCAGTTCATTTGTCCTCCCTCTGCATCTTTTCACATAAATAATGAGCACAGGACAACGCAGGTCTTCCAGCGTCACTCACTCTTATAGACAAGCATGTTTCTGCACATTCTGTGTGCTCACTGCTTCGCCTTCTTTAGGATGGTGCCCACTGCAGATATGACGGTGGTCTTGGTGCCGCTGGCAGTGGTTGTCACGGAAACGACGGCAGGCAGGGTCGCGGTGGTAGTGATGAGGGTGGGCTGGGCCAGGGTCACGGGGATCGCAGAGTCCCATTTGCTTTTCCTCTTCTGGGCTTCGGCTGATGAGAGGAAACACAGGGGAGGAGTGAGTCATGTGAGCTGCACAGGAATGGGTTGCCTGATACTACACTGAAGAAAAATCTGACATTTCTAAAGTTAAAATTATCAAGTAGATGGCGGTGAAGCAAAGCTTTTCGTTTAGGTTCTACTGTGTACACGCATTAGTACACATATGTGCGAGTGAGTGCTGTCGTCGTATTTTGCACTTTTTTACTGATGTGGCGGAACTGCAGCAAGAAACGCATCGATGCACCAACCAAGGCAGTGAAAAAAAACATAGCTAGCTTGCAAGCATACATTGAAACGATGTTCAATTTCAGCCCCTCTAGCATCAGTTTCAGGGACAGCATATCAATTTCCACTTGTTACATGTGTAGCGTATTTTCGAAATAAACCTCTATTGTGACGTAAACGTCTACGGTTTACTTCAGTTTTAGGTATGAAAGTACTTGGTTTAGAAAAAAGATCATGCTTAGGGTTAAAATAAGTACATTTATTACTAATGTTATGTCATGTGACCTATGTTACAAAGTTAAAATTAAATGTTAATGGCTTCCTGAGTGAAACTCCTATGTTTGTTTGACCCATACACCATTCCTTTCTTCTATCCTAGAGACACTTTCTCAATCTTTGTACGTCTGTTGCTTGAAGTGTCTAATAATGACGAGACCCCCTGTGTCTCTAAGGGGTGCCCTGGTGCTGTGGTTTCAGACACAGAGGGCCATTGACCAAGCGTCTGTATTTGATAAACTGGGAGAATACCCTGTTGTTTCCTAAATGTTCCATTAGGGACTCCGCCTAAATCTGACAGGATAATTACAAATAGAGCTGAAATGCTCAAGAAATATGCATATAAAAATCTGAAAAACCTAAATCTGATATTGGGAAAATAATGACAAAAAAAAATAATTTTAAAACTTATATTGCAGTTGAATGGCCTCTGTAGCTTAAAAGGAATTGAAGAAGCTATTTCCTTACCCAGCGTCTTACAAGAAGCCAAGGGGTCCTATATAAACTCATAATGTTCTGCCCAAGTGTTTTCACATGAGATTTCTGTAACTGTTTTTGTCCTCACTTTTATTTTCTCTAGTTTGAAGAGGGCAGGGCACAGTTGGGTAAGAGCGACGTCATGTATGTCTGTGTAACAATCACAGTTTAGCTACCTCTGAATCAAAATGTGACAGTTGTGTTGATGTTTGCTTGTGCTGCTGTCAATCAACTCTCATCAAAGACACCAACACAGATGAAGCAGAATATTTACCGTTTATGCAGAAAGATTTAAAACCAAGTTTTCAGAAGCTTTAATTAATGACCATGAGGAAAGGAAACTTGCCTTGCTTCTCACTAGCATAGGTGGAGATTTAGAGAGTGATGGTTTGATGGTTCTTCATGAGTTTGTTTTTTAAATTCTTTTGAACTGCAGCATGAGAGTGAAAGAAAGAAGAATGAAAGCACACTTCTACAGGCTGATCTAACCTAAGAAAAATCTCTCTTACAACCTAAAATCGGCTCATTCACAGTGTTTCACAGGTTATTAGACTGATTCTCATAACTGATTTTCTTTGTGGATAAGAGATAATTAGATTATTCTCAATAAGGATGAACACAGCTGCTGTGGCCTTAGCAATAATGTGACAACACTTAAATCAGACTTGTGTAGGACATGTCATGTAAAGGACATTTATATATTTGTGAGGTGCAGCGTTGTGGTTGTTTACCTGTGGCTGTGGTGGTGGTGCTGCTGCTGGTGGTGGAGGCTGCTGTGCTGGAGGGGTTGGTGCCCTTCTTAGTCCCTGTGACAAACTCAATCTGTGAAACAGACGAATCATTAGAACATTGATTTGATTCCTGGTGCTTTTTGATGTGTAACCATTTTAAACCAACAACCACGGTCTACTGCCGCTGATAACAGAAGATGTCAAGTGCTTTACTCAAGGGGCATCGGTAGTAACCGTGTTTTGTGAGAAGAAGAAAGTTACTCTCTCCCTCTGTCTCATTCTCACATCAAAATCTCACTCCTCTTATCTGTAGCCTGCATACCACGGACATTTCACAGAAGAGAATCATAAGCAGCTCCTGTAAGGTACATGTTCATTCAAGTCCACTTTCTAACCGAGGTGCAGCTGCTGGAATGATGCTGCTGCTGATCATAGCAGCACGTATCGCCTCTGAATGAGTAATCAGCGTATCTAGCAAAAGCAGAAATAGCTGGCAAAGAAAGACACACTCAGGTGTTTTTAAAGTGCACATCTACTGGAGATGTGAAAAACACTGAACAACACGTATGGGCATGGCTCAGCTGTTAAAGCTGCACTGGGCTGGGCCTGAGCTGCAGTTACGAGAGCTGAACTTGGCAATGCCGATTTCTGCGTGTGTCTGATGAAGGACGTAAAGTAGAAATTAACTGCAGCTGGTGGAGACTTGCCCCTGACGCAGACAGAGGAGAGAACTGGCAACTGACAAATCCTCTTTTTTGTTGTTGTTTGACTCACCTTGGTCCGTTCTTTCTTGGCTTTCTCCAGTTTGTCCATCTCGACTTTCTGGGCTTTGGCTGAAACGACAAGAGGCATATATTAGTGTTGAGTTCTAAATACAGAGATGTGAATAAGTTAATGAACTCACCTAAAGCTTCATAGTAAGAGTCCTCTGACCAGCCATGAGGATCAAACATATCTTTTGGGTAGTTGGTTCCTAGTTCATCTATGCTGCAGAACTGAATGAGCTTCTCGTAAATGCTAAAAAACAAACAAAGAAAAAGCTAATAAGACACTTTGTTGTTCATTGTTGTTTAACAGATAGAGAAAATGAATGAGCATGTTAAGTGTTTACACCAAAGTGTATCATGCGTTAATAGCGCTCCGTGTGTGTGTGTGTGTTGGTTTGGGTGCGTTCCTTAGCGGAGCTGCATACCTTGGGTTTCTAAATTCTTTCTTTTTCTGGATGTGGCTGTTTGTGTCAAAATCTCCATGGAGCTTCCTCTCGTACAGCTTGTGGATCTTGTCCTGTTACAAAAAAAACAAATCAATGAAGGACGTGAACAGATGCCAGGTAATCTCTCAGTGTAACACAATCAACACCTCTGCTTTGACTCAGCTTACTCCACACTCTACATTTGGCAGGACACACTGTCAATGTCATCAAATAAACAAAACCTTTTAACGACCAGCTCTGCTGGAGCAAGGGTCAGCCTGAATGGAGCTATTGTGTATAATGCTTCTGAAACCTCTGGGAAATATTTGACAACCAGGTTCAACTGAGCCACAAGGAGCTGGCAGATGTAGCCAAGGCATCCACAGTGATAAATGAAGGCTAACATGGAAAAAAATGGAAGAAGGGAATGCTGCTAAAAATGAGACCTTATTATCCCTTTGTCATTATCTCCCATAATGACTCATTTTGTTAAATTGTTAAAAATAACTGAGTATTAAAAATAATTTAGGGATTTCTGATCTGCCATCACTGTGATTAATATTTGGTGAAGCTCAGGCAAAAATTCTACTGGTGTATTGGTGCTTGGTGGAGGTCTTGAAAACAAACACATTTTTTTGTGGTGTTTCTTAGTGAACGGCAATGGCGTGTAGTAGCCACACCTTCCAACGTTTTGGTGACATCTTAGCACGCCAACACACATGAGTTGTAGCTGTTGTGGGAGTGTGAGCTCAGCGCTGGGACAGTTGTTAGAATCTGCCTGGGTGCGCACATACAGTGACAGGGCTAACTATTAGCGCCACAGCTAATGTTACCTAATGATTATTAATAAGTTTAATGACTGAATCAAGCCTTTTCGGCGTTGATGTGAGTTAATCGGGACCTAACGGCTTTTTGTGGGACATTGGTCACTGCTGTGTTAAAGCGTGCTAAATGGGCAGATATTGAACGGACTGTCAACTAGGATGAGTGGCTCCGGAGACTGCAGCAACAGAAAGTTTACTGTATCTGAATGACAGAGAATTGGATCTCCAATGCAAAAAGGATTGAGTGCAGCTATTGTTTGAACGTAGATGTTTCAATAATACTTGGTAATGGCTTATTTTGGTCCATATGTTAAAACACATCAAGTATCAAGACAGACAAGAGTGATAACATGGCATCTGTAGCTCCTTGTCAGGTATATGTAAAGGGTGTTTTAGGCATTTGTTGATTTTCGAAGGACAAATCTAAGGCTCACTGAAAACCTGAGCTCTCAGACTCTGGCAGTCAGTGGAATGTTCAAACCTCAAGGTCGGAGCATGATTGCAAAATGCAAACTGTTCATAAAATGGATACATTCCAGCGAATGGTGAAACGAACCGCAAGAAACATATTCTGAGAATTCATGTGTCGCTGTTTCTCCATGACCTAAGGGCAGGGATATCCAGACTGTTCTGGTGAAGGTGAATCATTAGTTGTTCATCTGATAGCAGGGGGAGTGCCAGCCCAGCGGGGATACTGCTGAGCTGTATGCTTACTAAGTCAGCTGTGTGTCCTGACGTGCCTCGGTTCCTCGCAGAACGAACCTTATTGCAGCTAGACGCACCAAATGCACAGCAGCGAGGCAGGAAGAGAGCAGTGCTGGTGATACTAAATTGATAGAAGATGACACTGTGTGTTGGTTTAATTACAAGGGTGAGTCTCAGGATTTATGTAGCCACCAGAATTTTTTTCTAACCCCAGAGGGAACGAGGGAAACTTCTAAATTATTCACTTGGCGTGGAGAACAGGTTATTTTGACTGCATCAACATCAAGATGGCTAGTCTCTGGATGAGATAGCTTTTATCCCAAAACACCTTTATGTTAAAACAACTTTAACTCTTGACTCTCACGTATGCCAAGGGGGAGAGTGCAGACTGTGTTAGGAGCTGTGGCAAGTCTTTTCGTAGGATGAATTTAATAGTACATAAAACAAGTCTACAGACATGTTAAAACACACAACACATGGCACCAGGACTATTCTATTCTATCAAGCTTTTAAAAACACCCACAACCCCAGTTAAACCCACACGCCCTCTCCTCTGGTCTGATTAGCAGAAATAACTGTGGCCTTCGTGGTGATATAAAAACTGCTTGCACGAGATGATAGCAGCAATATACTGGGTTTAAGTGAATAGTTTGCTACAAGCTCTGCAGTGAAAGTTATGTGGTTAAGAAACATATCTCAATAACAGTGGAGGTGTGTCTACCTGTAATTGGCTCGAGCAGCGTCCAGGGGGCTCGGGGGGGATCCTGATCTCATCAGGTGACATGTTCCTCACTTTCTCTGAGAACAGGGCTGGCAAGAAGACACAAAAGCAACATAAACATGAGCGCTTATGTGATTTCACTTCAGTGGCTTTTCCCTCTCTTGCCTGTCTTTACATGCCGAATAAGGATTAACTGAGAAACCATTGTTACACAAACACAGTAAGATCGAAGCAAATCTGTTTTGGTGTTGAATTAAGAAATGACAAATGAGAAGGAAGGTGGAATATGGATATGCACTGGAGAATAAACTCAGTTAATCAAACAAAAGTTCACTGTGCGATAAGCAAACATTGCTGGTGAATTCCTGAGCATCCCGTTGTTCATCATAGCCCTTAAGTGTACGCCAGTGGTTTTTATAGGGCAGGGTGGTATGAGGAGTGCACGTCCCGGGCAGGGAGTGGCTGTTGTTGGGGCTTGTACGGAGAAGGGCGGCTCCTCTCCCCTCCCTCCCTTTGGACCCGTCCCTTGTTTTGCTCTGCTTGCTCGACTTGGCTCCCTCTGCTTTCTCTGACTGCAGGCCAGGCATTCTTCAGTGTCACTCTACATCCCAGTCAGACAGATAGTCTTTACAGTCATTCAATGCTGTCAATCATGCTGCAAATAAGTGCTGCAAGCTGTGCACTGTGTGTGATTGTGTGTGTGTGTGTGTGTGTGTGTGAGTGTGTGTGTGTGTCTGTGTGTGAGCGTGTGCACATGTATAAATGCAGGGGCTCGTTCGTGGTGATATTCTACACGGATCGCTGACATGTAGAAACTTGACGGGACACGAGAAGATAATTTTCTGAAGTGCTGCCTTTTAGCTTAGCCTTAGCGAACACTTCATCCATCAAAACACAAGAGGAAAATTCCACAGTCACAAACTCTTACGCTTCCAGCAAACAGTGATGTGATTTGCGCAGGACTTTTTTTTTTGAGAATTGTATAATATTAGCAAAGTTTTTTTTACACTTTACATAAACAAATCTGAACTTTTTAACAATCAAAATCCATTAAATTTGCCTAAAAGAACTGTGACCACAATATGTACTAGGTGGAACAGTTTACAGTTGAAAACTGCTGTGCTTTGACCTACATGCTAATGTTAGCATGTTCACAATAACAATGCTAAGATGATGATGTTTAGAAGGTAATGTTAACCAAACGCAGTGTCTGAGGGTAGCATTTTAGCAGTTGCCCCTAAACACAAAGTGCAGCTGAGGCTGATGGGAATGTCATTAGTTCTGCAGGCATTTGGTCATGAATAGCTGTACAAAATTTTATTCCAATCAAAAAGTTGCTGAGAAACCATAGCTTAAAAATTAACTTGGCAATTTGCAAAACCATGTGGTGGAGACAATTTCTAAATTACCTCAAACATATCTTTGGCATTTCTAGACTGTAATTTCTTGTTACTCATCTGCAGACAGATTTGTTTTTTACAGATATATCATATCTGATTATTATCCATCATATGGTGCTGCAGACATAAAATATATACTGGGGATGCAAGATATTGCATTTTTTGCCAATATCCAAAATATTTTATAATTCATTTTGGTCAGTGCCAATACATGCACATATTTCTTTACACCTAATTGCAGAGGACATCAAGTCTCTCCTGCGGTATGATTAACATGGTATTATGCCTACTCTTACTGTGATGGCCCAGTGTGACAGCACATTACGACTGTACTGTACATCATTATTCATTTGCTGAATCTGTTTTCATTGCACTTAGTTGCATTTACCTTTTAGTAATACACTAACTTTACAGCTTTCTTAAGAGTAAAAAATTTTACATGATATTTAGAGAATTTTCCAAAATTTTGTTATTTGCACATTTAAAATGTGCATATAAACAGCTGGATAGAAACTCACCTAATGTCTTGGCCTGAATGATCTCTTAGGTTACGGCTGACTGACAAGAATATATGATTTGCTTCTGCATGCTGAAAATGTTAATGTTGTTGTCACTGTTTAGCCCAACACTTGTGTCCAAGAACAGGTTCAGTAGCTCTGCACGCTGTCTCTCTATACTGGCTACTATACGTCTGTTGACATAAATATTGCTAGTCCACAGTGAAGCAATCCTTCCCCGTGGGACTGTGCCAGAGCTGAACCTATGAGTGTTTGTCTGCAGACAGGATGCTGTTGCGCACTGACACACTCTTTCCACCAGTCCCTCCCTTCTGTAGCTTCCTTGGTCTGCTAGTCATGTGGGACCACAAATCTACATGTGGAGATACTGACTTGTCACCCTGAGCTCTCATGTCTGGAAAGTTCAAAGGAGGAGCAGGACCCCACCCTGCTCCATTTGCTTCACTGCTGATATAGTTCTACCACCGAGGCAAACAGGGCAGGGCGTCGCCTTAGACACACAAGTAATGCCGAGTTGTTATGTTCACACACATATTTGACAGCAAAAAGTGAACATGTATACAGTTGCATGAAGATAAATGGTTCCATGTATGTAACTAGTCTGTACACCCTGTGTCTTAAAACACAGAACAAACTGTAGCCTCCAACAATACAAAAACCTGACAAGGCAAGTCTGATGAGTCACAGGCATTAGGTGGTAGCTTGGTATTTCACTTAACTCTCTCACAGACGCACACATGCACACACTGTCACAGACAATTACACACTGTAGCTGCAACACGGGCTTCACATTGTGGAAGCCTGCTAATCTACTCGAGACAACAGAAGATTAGTTGATCATTTCAAAGCCTTGTTGGACAAACTCTAATTTAAACACTAAAATAAACTCCGTAGCGTCCACAGTAGCAAGGGAATAAATCACAGTAATAAATATCCCTGTTTAATTCAGCTCAGAATAAGAGGAATATTCTCATATAACAGCAGTACTGGCAGGACAGACATGGAGACACAGAGTAACACAGAGACAGAGAACAGATTATACTCTGCAACAAAATTGCCATCTGTCCTCCGACAAAACAGACCGAAGTCAAACTCTGTGCCCTGAGGGTCTTTTTGGATGGACAGACAATGTCTGTCTCTTCAGTGAACAGACAAAGAGCTGTCTTCAGCCTGCTGACGGGAGGCCTTTTGCCAGACCCACTGTGACATTTACTGACAGACGAGTCAGAGGAGCCAAGATCTGCTGCAGTAATGTCAAGTGTCCAGGCCCAGGCTATGAGTCACACCCCGCCACTACAGTGCACTGATAGTGCTGGTGGCTGTTTTGTAAACTAAAAATTGCTCTGGTGCATTTCCCTTTCCAATGCGACTTCTTTTTATGGCTGCAGCAAACCAGATGAGTGGAAGTGATGATGATAGAGGGAGTAAATCTGTGGGCTGAAGCCACCAAGTTAATTCAGCTACTGCTGCTGTCTGTCCCATGTGTGTGCTGGAGGAGGTCCAGAGGGAGGCTTCTTTCTTTAGGACACATTTAGAATACAATATGAGCATGCAAAGATGAAAGATGATGTGAGAAATTAATTTTCATTAACCTATTTATTATCAAATGCTGCTCAAAATGTTCCTATGACCATATAAAATCTCAAGTCCTTTCACTGTACATTACTGCAATTTCAGTTGGATCCAGCCATGGAGAAATTGCGGATAATCATGATGCAGTAAGAAAAGAGGTGCTGGTAAAATCTTTTGGTGCATGTAATTTAAAAAGTTACATGTACTGATAAAAAAATATTTTGAGCCCTGTACTTGGAGCCATTTAGATGTTCCTTTCAAAATTAAATAATTTCTCTCCGAGGATCATTCAGCAACACATTATTTTAATTAATGTAATCACTTCTACACCCTCATTGCAACACATTATTATATGTGTAGTTTCTGAGATTATTTTGCAGTCACATGATAGATGAGGAATCGCATGCATTGCATAATCTGTAATAATCATCAACAGCAGAGTGTGAAGCGTTAGTGCCAAAACATTATGGTGTTTATCAGATTGCTGTGTGAAAAGCCGCTCCCTGTATCACTCATATCCTGTCTGATGCTCACTCACACACCTGTACAGTTCAGTTATTACTCACTAAACGCTGCCAGCTGCCTGGGTCATAACCCATCTGTCAGTCGGTGGACAAAGAAGCTTTTATAACTCACCTTGGTCTAGTTAGTGATTCATAGATTTACTGCACCAACACCCACAATAAAACCTAAAAGTCTTATTCTTACACCGTATCCAGTTTTATATTTTTATTATACATGCAAACACATCCAGAAGTGGGTGTTATTCTGTATGGTTGTTATTTTCATCAATGACGAAAGGCTCAGTCATTTCCCTAAATAGCTGGTTAAGTTCACTAAATTTAAGACTTTTAAAACCTTTTTAATACCATATAGAGTAGGGCTGGGCGGTATGTCCTACAATCAGTATCACGGTATTATTTTGGGGGGATGCGGTGACAGTATGATATCGCGGTATCGTCTTCTCTTTTTTTTTTTTTTTACACCTCAAGTAAAACAATTTAAAAAGCCATACAAGTCTAGGATGGAAACTATTTATCGTCCAGCCGGCGGCTCCCGGGCCCCCTTCTCCTGTCAGTCTGTAGAACTTCATGTTAACTGCTGTTGGTTTCCAGAACTAAAATTTTCCCCCTTGGTACCTAATCTGAAATAGAAGCTTAAAAAGCTCCTCAAAACTACATTCTAAGAACCATCATTGTTCCTGGTTCTTGCGGTGAAAACACAAAAATTGGGGGTTCTTAGAACTATGAAAAAGTTCCTCCAGTCCGAAAACGCCTTTTGTCTCAGAATAAACTGCAGTGCCTATGCTCACTTTAATGAAAGACCATGTCAGGGAGTGCAAAAGTGTGGCACGCTGATGTGTTTTTAAAAAGTTTTTGGACAACGATGGAGCTCTGAGAGGAAGAAGATCTATCAGGCTTTTGTAACACTCACATTGCTCGTCAGTAGGATCGATTTGTTGTTGCCTTTTTTAATGGGATTTATTGACAACAAGCAGCAGTTTTATGTGTATATGTGAACTCTATATTTGTTTATGTGTACTCACCAACAAGCTCATTGGGGTCCTTTTTTTCTGCTTCTGAGATCTGTTAAAAAAATAAGAGGGAAGAGAGGGGAAGAAGAGAGAAACAGAGAGAGACACACAGGATATTAAGGTCTCCTCTGATCAGGAGAATGTGAACATCAACCCTCGGTGAGGGGAAACATTAACAACACCAGTGACAGATATTATAAAACCATGTTCCCAGCTTGGATTTAGCTAATGACAGTGGATTACAAGTGGGTTGGTGTGGTGAACAGGCAGTTATTGTGAAAGATGTGGAGCTGGAAGCAAAGGCTCATTCCATTTATACCTGAAACCTACAAATCACAGATGCTAATGCATCAGGTTGAACAGAATAGAAGCTGACAGGAGAATGGTTTCTCAGAAGAAACAGAAACCAGAACAGTAAAACTGGGTAGTTTCCAGCGAATGCCCGAGCTCGGCAGGAGGAGGAGGAGTCTTGTAAGGCTTCTAAAATATGCTGCCTGTTGTGCCAGCTCTGTGGGCATAACACAGGTTCGGCACAAAGGAACAGTGCTGTTATTCACGGGCATCATGTCGTCACCTAGCAACTGCACGGGCACATCAGAGAATTGTCCTGAAGCTGGCCAAATCACGAGGAGGAGGACAGAGAGACGTGGAAGCGCAGCAAAGCCCCCTGGCAGATATCCAAACCAAAAAGAAAATAATAAATGGCACCTGCTGCTTGAGACAGAGCCAATCAAATATTCCTCAGTTCACTAATCCACATCTGAAGGTTCTTTCCCATTTGGCCGTACTTCACAGGGAGGTCAGAGGTCACACTAAGCTATAAAACTGCAGACACATCTGTGTCTCCAAGGTTTTTCTGGATAAAGAATTGAAATCTAGCTGCCTAGTACAAATCCAAGCCATGAGGAGAATTCATGTTAAATGCACAGACAACACCCGTGTAAGAACAGTGTCATGGGATCAATTTTCAAAAGCTTTCCAAAAAATGTTTTGACTTTTTTTTTTTGGAGGCTTTTAAAGGCTCAATTACATTTCTTACATTTAGCCCTACCCCTTGTTTCTGAGTGCCTTCGGGCCCCTCAGAACAGAGATACAAAGGGTGGTGGTTGAAACCTTGATATGTCATCAGTATCATCATCTCCATTCATGGCTATTATGTAAACTGACGCTACTATGGCTGTCTAGGTATTATCAAGATGACAACTGCCATTTATCTGATGGACACAGAAGAGCATGGATGCTTGCGATTTGTTCACAATTTAAGTTTTGTGCCATCAGTCAATCAAACAAGTCCTCAAATAAAAAGAACTCTGCTTCATTATCAGGCTACTAGCGGTGCTTTGTAGGCTAACATTAGCTATCTGTGCTCCTACCCTGCCAGTCTGCATTGGTGTTAGAGGAGTGGTAACAAGAACAGCAACCTCATTGGTGGATGTATGTTATGATTGTTACAGAGAAAAGGTATTTCCATAATGCAATATCAAATACAACAACAGCAACACAATCTACAGCCTCCAAAATCACCATACAGTGAAATCAATACTCCAAACACATTAACACACCAAGTTCAGTTTACTATATTGAGCAGTGCGATTCAGCCTGTGAAAACAGCTGTATACTGTCCTGCTGTGACTCTGGGGGGGAGCTTTCTTAGGTCTGACAACATAACCCTGATGATGTCACAACATAGACCCTGCATCACAAACTGGAAGTGTGGGGTTCTAAAGATGTGAGAACTTTGTAAGCGGCAAATTGAATGAAATATGCTGTCAGGTTGCATTATGGGAAATGTAGCATTTGCTATTTTAGAGCTCCCACTAAAGACTAACAGTCAGGATATGTAGGCATCTGCTGCTTCCTCCCCATCTGTCATCTGTTTTGTCCATCTTTTTCTATCTGTCTCTCTTCCCCACCTTAATGAAAATCCAGTAGAAATTTGTTTTAGTAGCCCTTTAAACATGTTTTAACACTAAATTACTGTTTATTTTCCAATTACGGAACTATGAGAACATTAAGTCTAAAGGGCCGTCCACACCAAGAACTATAACTATAAATATAACTATAAATATACAGTTTTAAAAATCGTTCTAAACTCAAGTGTTTGGCAGCGTCCACACTACAACTATAACGACAACGATAGTGGTGGACGATATCGTTTGGATCACTTTCAGAGCGATTTGATGAACGATAGAAACACTGACAGCCAATCAAAATCCATTCAAAATGACAGGTCGAGACATTCATCACGTCATGTATACCCACCAAGAAAGCTCCAGGATTTCCATACACCCACTTAAACATGTGCAAAGATCCGTAACAATGTAGTTTTGTGACAGAACCTTAACTTAAGTGATTTTGTTTTGCAAATACCGGGTAAATAACTGCAATAAAATACATTTTGCAGGGGAATGCGTCTCCTCTTTTCCCCTCCATTCATAAAATTCAGGCGCCAGGATGAAGTTACTGAGGGGGGCAAATCTTTATTATGCAACATAGGTTCACACAGTGAGTTATAAAGAGCGCGCAGCCGTGCGTAATTGTCGCGCGTAATGACAGCTCGTCGCTGGTGAAACACAATAAACTGCACGTCTTCATTCATGTTTGTCTCATGACAGATGGAGCTTACAGACAGACAGACAAGTGGAGCAAGCGGCAAATTGGTTTTCTTTTTCTGTCTCGCAACATACAGCAATAACAGGTCATCAATATCCATTTTATCCATCACTCTGCTCCCCTGCCGACCGCACCGAGCAGTGTGTGTTTGGCGTAACCTAGCGACACGACGATATCGTTCATTGGTATGGATGCTGCCATTGTTATCGTTATAGTTAACGTTACAGTTATCTTTCTTGGTGTGGACGGCCCTTTAGTCTGTGGCTTCTATATGACAGAGGTGGAACTAAGTCATTTTTTTGCAATTCACAGGTAGGTCTCAAGTCTTTGCACTCAAGTCCAAAATCAAGACTGACAAGTCCAATATCAAGTCCCAAGTTCCAAATTTTGAGCCCTAAACAAGTCATAATGAGCTCTTTTTTGTTTGGTAGAAGTTGATGTGTTGCGTTGAATTGAGTGTTTTAAATCAAAAGGTTCAAGTCCAAGTGAAGTCATGAGTCACTGGCGTTAAATTCCAAGTCACGTTGCAAGTCTTTTTTTGATTTTGTCAAAAGTCTAAAGTTATCAAATTTGTGACTCAAGACCAAGTCATGAGCCTCAAATCCACACCTCTGCTATTTGAAAAATAGACAGATGGGGTTCGTGCATCTACTTAACAGTTAGAACTCACAATGCTTACATTTTTTTAAATGATAAAATTAAATAAATGGTAGATCAGTAGGTCATGATTTTTATCCCAGAAAAAGACCTGTCTTGCTCAAACAGTACTGTACTAAGACACAGTGGTACTTTGAGTTAAATGCTAACATCACCATGTTAACATGTTCATAGACACAATGCCATCATGCTGATGTTTAGCAGGTGTAATATTTACCAGGTTCACCATCATAGTTTAACACTAAACATTAAGTAAAGAATAGGCTGATGTCAGTTTTGCATCCACTTGATCAGAAATCAAAGTATCTTGGCATTTTAACCTGATGATGGCCTTTTAGGAAAAGGCATCACCAAAGTTATCCTCTATTAATCTTTATTGTCTGTCAATGATTTCACAGCAATCCATCCAATAGCTGTTAAAATATTTCAGGGGAAGGGAGACCTTGCTACTCACTATGATGCCCTTCTGCCCAACTACTGCCGCATTTCCACTGCATAGTATGGCAAGGCTCTAATCATCTCGACTCGCTCTTTATGGTTTTCCTTTGACAAAAGTTGTGGATAATACCTGGTACATTTTTCGGTTCCAATAAAATGGAGCTGAAACTATAAAGTAGAGTAAAATACTGCAGACCACCAATTGGTCAGAGAAAATCCTTACAGGACACAGGACAGCCTGCACCAATCCACCATTATTGAAAAGGTAAGCTACCACAATTGACAGACTCAGGTTTTAAACTAGAATTACTGCATTGCGGTTGTATGCCAACAAGTCCAGTTACAGTTTAAATCCGTGTCTGTCCATACTCATATGTAACCATGACAGAAGACAAAGCATTCAAATAAGGATGTTGCTGCAAAAACGCTAGATATTCTAAAACAAAGATACTACACACACACATCACAAACCAGGCAGCACAGAGGGTCTATGCAATCACCACAGTTTTAAGATGGGCACCCAAGATTAGTGTTACCAATTCAGTATCTGACCAAAAGTCTCCCCTTCTGTTCCCGAGTTACGGTGTTGAATTATGGCCATAAAAGAGTTTCTGCAGAACATTATGATGTCGCAGTGAAGTTGACCTTTGAACTTTTGGATATAAAATGTCGTCACTTCATCATTTTACTGTGTTAGACTTTTGTCTGAAATTTTGTCCTAATTAGTATATAACTAATGTACACGTGTTTTGGGAGGTCACAGTGACTTTTAACCACCAAATCAAATCAGTTCATCCTTGGGTCCAAGTCAACGTTTGTGCAAAATTTCAGGAAATTCCCTTAAGGTGCTGCCACACCAAACTGACATCAAAGAGCTAGCGGCGACAAAAGCCAACTGTTGCGTCGTCTACATCGCCTCAGTTCGCCCTGTGTCAGTTGCATTTGAACACACTACAAAGACTACATCCGACGGCCAAGTAGCATGGACGTTCTGCAAAGCAAAAAGGGAAACCAGAAGTCTGAGGAATGTATGAGATAAACAAAGTAGCGGAGTGAGAGAGTGGTACATCCTGTCCTGTTTCCTATCTGTGCAGCCGAGCACTGCAGCACCTCCATGGACTATTATATCCAGACAGTCCCAATGTTTCCTCCACTTCATTCAGCTGCCCGACAAACCCGCTGCTTCATCCCACTTTAACCTGAATAACAAACCAGGGCTGTGCTCCGGCTGGATCCAAACGGAGAGCCGGGGCTAGCTCGGAGGTTAGCGGAGGCTAACTGGCTGTGTTTCCCTCCGATCATGCTGTGGCTATTCAGGTTAAAGTGGGAAGAAGCAGTGGATCTGTCTGGCAGCTGAGTGAAGTTGATACCTGAGGAGGAAGCACCGGTTAGCCCCGGTTTCACTACAGGCAGACTCACTTGCTACAGGGGTGAGGAAATAAAACCTGAACAGCCAATCAGAATGATCTCTCTCTCTCACCGAAAAGCTCCGCCGCGGATTTCAACATGCTCAATCAGCCGAAAAGCTGCCGACGCCAAAGTGCCGATGGTGCGGGACACACTGCAAAAACTAGGGCGACAGACGCTCACCGACAGCCTGACACTGAGCGACGGCCAACTTTCGGCTTGGTGTGTCAGGGCCTTTAAGGCATTCTTGAGATACCAAGTTCACAAAGCCAGGACAGACAACCCAAAAACACAACGCTGTCAGCCATTGCTGTTGCTAACCTGGAGGCATAACAATGGCTAGGGATATCAAGCTTTACGTAGCTCAGTTTAGTCAATCCCAATCAGTTAAAAAAAGGCCTTAACTGGCCCAAATACCGATCATTAAGATCGGATGAGGACGTCACTAAAAATGGCAGCCCACAAAACTACACAATACACTTTGCCGTACAGTTGACAAAGTGCAGATGTTCATCTGGTTGTCAATTAAAAGTTTCAGTGAGTGCTGCATTGAAGATGATGTTATAATAGTTTCAAGTAGTGTCGCTACAGTGATCAGAATCCCACCTACACTGAGGGGTTACTATCTGCAGTGGAAAACTAAACAGAGGAAAGGACCTGCTACAAAAAGCGAGCTGAGTTAAGTCGAGCCAAACCATGCAGTGAGAACGTGGCATATAAAGCATACACAACAAAGACGTCAACTTTATCAAAAAGACAAACACTTCACAAAGACCTGCTGGCTCGAGCCCTGAGATCACACCACTATCTGCAATCCAGCAGACAATTCCCCCGACATAAATGTTTAAACTGAATTAGCCAATCAAAGTCTTGCAACACCGTATAAATAATAAATGTGAAACAAAGCTCTTTCCCAAAGTTACCGGGCAAAGGGCCACAGCCGTATTTCAAAGATGTCCTGAGTATTACATTGCCCTGGTTAAATAAGGCCCAAGTACTGTGTTGGTGACCTTCTTATCTACAGTTAGCCAGCACTGTATCAAAACACCAACTGCCATTCACAGCCAACAGATAAGATTCTGTCAACTAATAAAGCTGAAACAAAAACATCAACACAACACCTAACATCATCATGGTCTTCTGCTGCTACAGGCTACAATACACATCATGTGTCAAACTGTGGGCTTCATAAAGGGCCTAGTCAACATAATAATTATCATTTTTACAAAGAAAACAACATGGTTTCCATGACTTCCCTGGAAGTGTTGTTTCTCTTTCATTAGAATATTGCTCCACATGTTGATTCTTGTATTATTGGGAAATCACAAGATGACGCACAGTCTTATAATTACCATATCAGAAAATCCTTACATTGCCAGCGCTGTTACCTCTGCTTCATGGCATATTAAAGAGACAAAAAACCAACAAAACAACAGTTTATCAGATGCTTATCAATCAAAGACAGGTTGTAAAACAAAGCCTCAGACAGAGCAGAATCTATCTCCTATTGTTCCTGCTTATTAGGTTTGTGACTCACTCTCACCTCACTGACCTGTACCAAATAGCGCAGCAGGAAGCTGGCATGCTGTCCAGCTCACGTGGCTCTCTCTCTCTCTCTCTCACTCTCACTCTCACTCTCTCTCTCTCTCTCTCTCTCTCTCTCTCTCTCTCTCTCACTCTCACTCTCACTCTCACTCTCACTCTCTCTCTCTCTCTCTCTCTCTCTCTCTCTCTCTCTCTCTCTCACACACACACACACACACACACACACAAAGCAGGGTGGGGTTAGTACGGTGCGCAGGTCCAAGCAGTGCGCTCTGAAAAACAACACTGTTGGTTAAGCTCTTTACTCCTGAAGCAACTCGCACACACTCACGCTTGACCTGGTTTTACCTACATTAAATTCCTCATTTGATATTTGAGCTTTCAGCCGACATACATAAACCCACAGCACCATCTAGTGAACATGCTCCTTCATAGCATGTGATGGCGGCTTTAAAAGTGTCATCCCATTGGGTTAGTCACATAACACATGAGAGCCTTTTCTAAATCCAGTCCATCCCACACCATGTGGGTGTTCAAATACCTCAACATCATCTGCGTCCCTCCCCTCGTCAGATTCGTCCATTTCCTATAAAAACAAAAATGCAGAGGGTTAACACCGTAAGGATCAAAAGGAGATTATAGAGCAGGAGGGGAACCAGGTAGCAGTACAGACCGGATGACAACCAGCACCCAGCGATGGACTGCAAAACTGTTCAAACCTTTTGTTATTTAACACTAGTTCTAATTCTCCTGTCTTTGTTAAAGGAACATTTCAAACATTTTCTGGAACCTATGTGACACAATAAAGAACACATCACCCCCCAAAATAACGTTGTATATCAATTACTCACCCCCTGTTATATTGAATTCATGTAGAATTTTTGTCATGCCTCCATGGTGAACTGAAAATCCAAAAACTGAGAAAATCCTTGGAGTTGAACTCATAGGGGTCTAAAAATCAGCAAAACTATATCAAAACACCCGTTTACAAACTCTCACACAACTTGTGTGGAAGTCTCATTTATCCAGTCGTATGCTCAATTTTCCCAAACACATGCATTTTCACTTTATATTTAAAACAGAACTGAAAGTTAAACTTATCTATGCTCTCTTCAAAGCCAGACTCCTTTGACAAAAACAGCAATTTTACCTTGCTGAACACAGGAGCTACTGGTTTACCACTGCCTTGATCTGTAGATTGTTTGTGTTATTGTGTGACTTTGCTGAATCTGAATGAACCCTCTTATACACTAAAGTCACACAATATCACTAACAAACTAACTGATCGAGGCAAAAGTAGACAAGCAGCATCTGTGTTCAGTGAGGTAAAATTACTGTTTTTGTCAAAGGAGTTTGGCTGTGAAGACAGCATTGATATGTTTTACCTGCAGTTCAGTTTTAAAACATACAACTGGATAAATAAGATGGATTATTCTGCACAAGTTTTGGGAGAGTTTGTAAACAGCTGTTTTGATATAGTTATGCTGTTGTTGAATATGTAACCCTATGACTTCAATTTATCAGGAATTTTATCTGTTTTTGGATCCTTCGTTCACCACGTTCACAAATTCAACATAACACAAGGTGAAAAACTGAAAAACAGATTTGCAGGGTTATTCCTTTAAAGCCTTTACACAGAAGGCACAAGTATCTAGGGACTGTTCAAAAGTAACTTAAAAGAGCCCCTCCTCTAATTTCACATAAGGTCAGTTTTACAATATTTGCTGTGGCTCTGGAGGGAGGTTTCTTTAGTTTTAAATTAACACTGATGATGTCATCAGGGTCATCTTGGCTGCATTATGGGAAATGCAGGATTCAGTGTTGTTGAAGCTTTACCCATACTAGTGATTAAAGGCTGGGATATCTTGGCCTCTGCTGCTTTGATCTGTCTCTTGTGGGTCACTTTATGAAACTGCACTCCTAAAACACTGGAGTACTCCTTTACTTAAAGCTTTTGGACACCATTACTGTTTGACACTGTAACAAGATTGCTTTTACAGTGTTTGAAAGTGCTTTGTACATCGTGGTAAAAGCTGACAGGCTAAAATAAGTAGGGATGCACCGAAATGAAAGTTTGTGGCCGAAGCCAAATAAAATTAAACGCTTGGCCAAATACCGAATACCAGTGTTTAGTTTTTCATCCATTTTTGCAGATGAACCCCCTCCAGATTAGTGTTGTCACGGTACCAAAATTGGGACCCACGGTATGATACCAGTGAAAGTATCACGGTTCTGAGTAGTATCACAATACCGCAGCAAAAATGAGGCAGATGTGCCTTTTGTCATTTATAAAAAGATAAATCACTTTTCTGTAATACATCAATGATATTTCAATGGAATAAATAACTTATTGACTTATTCATACTTCAAAAACAGCATCTATAAGTGATTAACATAGGGGGGATCAAAATAAATAAATAAATGAAATAAAAATCAACCAGCCACCCTCCTCCCCTGACAAGTCCCTTCATAAGTAAAGAACAGTCCCAGAAGTGCATGAGGTTTGTGGACCTGACACAAAGAGAGAAATATGAACGGCTCGTTTCTCCTCTGACACGCCAAGAAGAGGACATTATTGGAGCCGGACTTCTCCGTCGCCGGTAAGCCTTATCTTGCGTTGCGGAGCACTATGGCTGCCGTATTGCTGCTGCTGGTTGAAATCTGTACTCACACAGTGTGCTGAATGATTTATTTTGCCCGCACAAAACTATTTTTAGTCGCAATTGCGAGTGCGGTGACGTACGGAGTAAAATATCACCACACTGCAGACATTTTACTCCATCCGACGCTGTACGCCGTTTGATTGCGTTATCAAAATACGCCGCTGTTATTCTGTCTTGCTTTTCACTCATTCCACCGAATACCGAATGTGTGGTTTCGTGCAATATTCGGCCAAATATATTTGGTTACCGAGTATTCGGTGCATCCCTAAAAATAAGTAACCAGAAAAATTCAAACCTAAGTACAATGTCATATAAACCAATAAATATTTTGTATAACTATGTGAGAGTAGTATTGATTACACTGTATGACTTTGAGGGAGTAATTATGTTGTTGTACTGATATGGTGTTTTTAATTATTTTTGCTGCTTCATTTACTCAAACGACAGGAACAAAACATTAATTCATCTATCCATATAATGCAATCAAATAAAACAAGTGACGCATGATAGACTCAGACATTACCAGTAAACACACAAACAACAACGACCAAACTCTCTGTACAAGCCTTTAGTTCAGCAGGCAATAAGCAAGAAGGCATACAGCACTTAGCCCCAGTCGACCATGTTACAGTTAACTATGTATTCAAAAGCAGTAACAAGCAGTAACGCACATACAGATATGATATGAAATGCAGGTTCTCTTTCAAAATAGAAGTTTATTATTGTAGCATTTCGTGTTTGGGTCCATAAATTGTAGTAAACAAAGTGCCTATCACAATCTCCTGAAGCCAAAGGTGATATCCTCAAATGTGTTGTTCTTTCTAACTCACGGTCCAAGCCCAAAATCTATTCACTTTAAAACGTTATAGAACACAGAAAAGCAGAATATCATCACATTTAAGAATGAATTTTTGGTGTTTTTACTGATCAATTAATTGTCAAAACACTTGCAGGATTATTTTCTGTAGATTAACTAACTGATTAACAGCACTATCAAATAGAAAATAATAATAAATAAATAGAACTCTAGTTAGGTAAGCATTTTCTTTACATTCGGATAATGGACTATATCTTTAATATCTGAAATTTTAGTTTCACTTCAATGTAAGGCTGAATATTTAAAAACCTTGATCAAGATCTGGCTTTCAAGATCCCTGTCACCCTACACTAGTACAATCATGTATTTATTCAGTTTGATCACACACTCACTACAAAAACACATCTGATTTCGCATACGATGCAGCTACTGCCACAGCAAGTATCAGTGTGATCCTGTCAGCCTCCTCATCCCCCCAGAGTTCAATAACCACTCAGACTCACTGAAGACATTAGATCCCACCATGAGCATGTCAGAGAGTACCATATTCTCCCACACCACCCAGCGCTACACCTTTTCTCTCACTTCAAACAAACATTCAACCGAACATCAGTGGAATCCAACTGAATGGTCAATATAAATTTAATTGAGGGTACATCATGTTCCTCTCAGCAAGAAACACATTTTCAAACATCTTATAACTCAAATACTGACCGAGTTGCTCTCTCTGCTGTCTTCATCTCCAGACACCTTATCATCAGCATCCTCAGTCCGGTTCAGGTCATCATCCCCATAGCCGTATACCAGACCACTTCCACGCCCCCCTTGAGACAGACAGAGGAGAGAGGCACAGTCACTCACCACACAGATAAATGTAGCACAAGAGGCGAACAGCATCACTGGCAGCAGGCACTGGAATATGACGGACTGAAGTCAAACTGGAAGGGCATCAGGGCATCTCCATTGCATCTCCATTCAAGAACTGTACCAGTTAATTTTATCTCACACTCACTCACTCTCTCTTTCTCTCTCTCTCTCTCTCTCTCTCTCTCTCTCACACACACACACACACACACACACACACACACACCTTTAAAAGCACTCAGGATTTAACATTAAATCCTAACATTGCACTGATTTGTAAAACTGGAGCTAAGAAGTGTCGCCACTAATTTTACAGCAAAACGACAAACACCTCTGAAGACCTTGACGTTTCTTTAATCTAACGTTGTGTGTGCCAGGGGAGACTCAAAAAGGCTAAAACAAAACTCCTCTGAATTATCTTTACGTTATTTAACTGCAGCTTTATTTATTCATAACCGCAGTTTTATTTATTCATGACAAACACGTCTTCAATATATCGGATGTTGTCTGTAAAGTAGCTAAACTAGCTACAAGCTAACGTTAGCTACCACATGAAAAGCCGGGGTAAGATTCGCACAGCATCAAACAGCTACTTTTCGCCACTAATTAAAGACACAGCTATAAAATATATTATGATATACCTGTCTCTTCTGGCTCGGGGTCAGAGTCAGGCTCTGAATCGTCTCCATAGTCCGCCAAAGAGGAAAGCAGGGCACTCTTTTTACCGCTCGCCATTGCTGCTCTATGCGTCGCATAAACGCCGGTCGCAGAGTATTAACGTTAGTGAAATTGTATGACGTATACTCAGTGCTGCACCGGGAGATGTAGTCCTTATGCTTATGTGGCGCCATGGAAAACCCATGGAAAACCCAAAGTCTGTGGCTGAACAAAGGCAAGTGTTCAGCTTCTCATCACACCTTAATTCTTTAAATGTGAGCATTATTAATTTATAACACAATTTAAGTTTTTCATTTAAGACCATGTAGTGCTAATACAGAGACAAAACGCAACAATTAGACAAACAAAAAGCAAAATGCTTTGTTGACCGATACTAGAAAGGATAAAAAAAGAAGAGGACATGTCACCTAACATGTAGACGTGCCCTCTCAGCTACACTATCTTGTGGAAATTAGCATTTTTTTCTGTGCCTTTGTATATCCAGCTGTTGCAGTTGCATTTTTTTACCCTGATAAATCAATGATAAATCCATTCACCAACCCAGCCTCCTCTTCTGCAAGTGTTTGAAAGACCCCTGTGATCTGCAAATGTGTGTGCTATTTTTTCTTTTCAACTGCAGCAATTTACTGTATTTCAATGTGAAGTAGGCAGTAGCTGCTCATAGAAACATAGCTTTTATGTATGCACCTGGGCTGCCTGCAACATCCGTGATTTGTATGCTTTTCCAAAAGATTTTAAGGTTCTTTTAAGTTAATAAAGTTCCTTTATTATGTTGTCAATTTAAAAAAAGAAAGAAATAATCACTGTTTTTTTGAGAATAGCTCAAGTGTTATCAGTCAAACAGTAAATCATGTTTAAAAATAAATTTGACAAGAAGTTGTTTTACTGTGGGTCTATAAGCAAATATGTCCCACAAATATTATTTAGTAAAATCTGCACCATTTCTAAACATCACTTTCTATCATCATTTGGTTTGCAGTGACACACAGCTACTACATTATACTGCAGCCTGATGGCTCTAGAGTCCATGGAGATGACTGACTACAAAGCCAAGTCAATGATGGTAGATTTCAACAATGATGTGGTCCCAGCCTCTTCGTGGTGCCACCCAGTACATATACAGAAATTTAAAGTAGCAAAATAGTCAACAAGACAAAAGTTGCAATATACAATAGTGGGAAAACCCAGTCCACCACCACATCTGAAAAAATGACCTAAAGGTGGACATATAAATTTCAACAAATTCTCCATCATGTCAACATTCATTTTATGGTCCTCTTCATGTGTGTCTAGATCACCCCATTCTTTGACTTCTTCTGCTTCTTCTGCTGGTTCCCCTTTCCTGGGCCGCAGCAGCATCCATACAGCAGAGCGAATGTGACCAGAGACAGAATTCCCAGCACAAACATTCCTATGACCACAACACCGCCCAGTGCCCATGGCTCCTGTTGCACCCGATGCAGGAACCATTCCACCCAGTCCTCAGGTGACCCTGCGGCTTCCTGCTGCTTGGAGACACTGCTCAGGGAGATATGAAAACAGATAAAAGCTCAAATGGAAGAATCTGAACATAAACACGATGAGAAAATGCTGTTGGATACCATTAGTTGCCAGTAGTAATGCTTTATAGTCCACATGGAGCCACATTGTCTACTGATAATATATTATCTGAAACAGCTATCAAACATTTGAAACGCTAACATATTTGCCAGTATGTTCCACAGAAATCTGCTGATGTTAAACCAGTATTGTAACCCAACACATTCCAGCTCTGAAACTCACCTCTCCATGGCCATGTCCTGCTAAATGATCCGCTCACGGCTCAGTGACTCCTAACACTGCGTGAATATACCGTGTGAGAACAGATGGTTTGAGCTACTGTGCTGATCCACTCGCAGCTCTACAACTATGTGAACATAGCCAAAACATTACAGTTTACTTTCAGTTCGTTCACAGAGAAGGGACTCTGTTAAACTGCGATGGGTGATTCCAGTTGATACTTTCAGTTGCTCCGTGTGGGCAGGGCAAAGTAAAAGCAACAGCTCCTGGTTAATGTTTACTCAAAATATTGACTGTTGAAGGCAAAGGGGAGACGTGATGATAAGGTATGCATACAATAGTGCAGTGTTTTACTGGTGGGGATTCATACCATACTTAAAATACTTATACCATACTTAAATCTTTAAATTTCTTCCTGTTAAAGGAAACAAGTCAGTATTAATTTTCGTTTTTTAATATAATAAACATTTATGACATTTTAGTTACAGCCACAAATGCAATATTTCAATGCCTCAGTAAAAAAAGAAAAACATCTCTTGTACAATGTCACAAGAATGCATTTGTAACTATTGTATGTATGACAAACAATATATAGCTCAAAAGTGAAGCTCTTCACTCAGCCAGCAGAGGGCGCTCTGTGCTTTTACACTGACAAGGCTCTCTACACACACAAATTGGAATGTCTTTACATTTTCAATGTTGTTTTTCACATTCCTGATAAATATTAACAGGAAATCAAAACAGTTAATTTGTAATAACGGAGTCACTGTAGCTCTCTTATTGTATCTTTTCATCCACTGCTCCACTGAAGGTTTTTGTATTTGGAGAAGGCTGCCACACAGTGTTTCATTGTCTTGATCTGAAGTGACTCTTAATGGGTCGTGCCACTCTCCTATTTATATGGATTCCAGTGGAATGGATTCAGTCTTTATCCCAGAGCTGGAAATGTCATGGAGATATGTCCCCATCCTTCTCTTGATGATGACCACTTTGAAAAGGAGCATTTCCTGTTTATTGTTCCGTCTGTGTGGGCGATTGCATGAAGGACAGAAGAAAGGATGGAGGCTGGTTTTATTCATTTGTGGAGTCTGCTCTCTTGTCTCACGCTCAGACGGGCTGTACTCTGGCGGCCTGGTATTTTGGCTTTCCGCAGGAGCAGCAGCAGTGGACGCAGGACAGCACGATCAAGAAGAGAAATGTGGCTGAAAGGACACAAAGGGTGCAGGGATGAGAGTTGATTTAGTACATGCGTGGGGGACAATTTGGTGTCATATTTAAAGATAAGGTTCTAGATGCAGAGCTCCATGTTTGGGCCGATTTCCTACATCAGACCCTTTCTGGTCCTGAGTTTGGAGAACAAAGTCTGAAATTGTGTACGGTTGCCATAAACGGTCATCAGGATACAACAGCATTAGTTCATTAGTTTGAACAAGCCACACGCCCTCCACCAATAACTCCAAGATAAACAATTCAATTCAACATTTCAATATAACTGTAGCTTATAAAGTTAGGTAACGTAGTTTGCCAATGGCATTCGCATAGCTAGCTAACATTAGCAAATTCATAAGGTTAGTACAAGTTATTTGCTGCTTAACGTTATGTTACATAACTGCTGATGATCGTCTTCTGAACAAATAATATAAACAATATACACACACACACACACACACACACACATATACATATATATATATATATATATATATATATATATAGCCTAAATGTGAAACTATATGTTATAAACTTAAGCCTACATATACAGAGGCATGGATGTGATTCAATGTATTAAATATGTGTGAGATACAGTAAAACATGTAAATAGACATGTTATTTATTTATAAGGAAGCAAGCTGAACACATGATTTTTCACCTTAACATTTAGGTAAGATTTTGTTTTTAGCCATTGAGCTCTTTACCAAGAACAGTTCACAACTGTTTGTGTTATCGTTTGCAAGCACACAGTAAATATCCTTATGATTTTTCAACATCAGGTTGTGTTGTTAATGGGCTGACTGGCTAACTAGCGTGAACTTGAATCCATCCTGTCAGCCCTCTGCTTTCCCTTTTTGAATGATGAACACAGACAGCTCATTCTGCAGGTGCGGAAGTTGTTGTAGTTGTTTTTTTTTTTTCCTGGCAATGGAGACGGGTCTCAGGGCCACAGGTGGGACCAAGCCTGGAGCTCTGCAGTGGGATTCTATTGTATTTAAAACTGCGTTTAGTTATAATCTTATATGAACTATGGGTCAACTGACTGTGTAATTTTAAAGGGGTCACCCATGCTGACAAACCCACAGAGAATGAATGGATGAAACATTCATTTGAGTCACGTACTGAGGGTAATGGATAAAAACTCACCAACAAAGAGAATGAGCACAAAGAAGGCTCCCAGCTCCAGAGCACTGGCTTGTGGGAGACCCTGCAGTTTGGTCCACACCTTCTGAAGAATATCCATCACCTCCTCTTTCACCTCCATGCTGACTCTCAGATGCAGGTTCCACACAGAGATATGAAGAAAATGCCTCAGGTTTTGCTTGCAGGGAGGCAAATAAGCCTTTATTGAGCTTGCAGAGCTACTCCTGAAAGAAACAAGATGATATAGTGAACAAGTCTGTGTCTTGCTGCCTTGTGAAACGATGTACTGAATGTAGAAATAAAGTTATTTTCATCCTCAGCTCCACCCTTCACGACTGCAATTTTATACGTCCACCCTACAATTACCCCTCAAGCCTTGTAGGCATATATGTCTTTTATCCCTAAATACTCTGTGTGCTCTCTGAGTACTCACTCATTATACATCAGCACCCCTACTTAGTCCACTGATTAACCTCCTGTATACCTGTAGGTGTGTGTGGATACACTGTGTGGCTACATTATGTGTGATTCCCTGCTCCACTCTGGATACATTTGTATCCACACACAGAAGGCTCCGTCCTCGCATGTTAAGTATAATTATAAACAAGGCAGACTATTTCAGGCCTGGCATTTCAAGACTACAGCCTGTCATCATCCCTGGAGCAGCTGTGTGTGGGTGAGATCCCACAGGCCGATACTAGAGTGGCTGCACAGGAGATATGGACACAGGACTGTGAAATGGCAACAGAACAGGACACTGAAGACAGCCAGTCATCAGAGACTGACTCTGAATGGACATGAGTGCTAAGGGACTCTTTGGATCAATGAGTGTTTGACATATTGTGACTATGTTTTTAATATCTTGTATTTCTTATTTACATATCACTTTACAACTTGAAATAAAATGGAACAAGGATCAGTAGTTTGGCGATACCCTGTGTACTATACAGGACACACTACACTTTACAAAAATAAAGAGAGCACTAATTACAGGAGCAGTTAAGTTGAGAAAAAAACTGCACAGTGCATAACAACAACAAAAAGATAACTTAATGCCTTTTTCCCCTTTGCTTTAATTTCATGCCAAAGAAAACCCCAAACTATTACTATTATATAGTAAAATATAACTAATTACACAGCCTAATACCTAAGAAATTCTCTGCCTTTTGATAATCTTTAGGGAATTTGTCTGTTTGAGAATATAGCCTTTATTTTGTCATATATTTTTTACAGTTCAAAGCTCATATGGAGTATCTCTGTTGTCCATCCTCTATTATAATGCATATCAAAATCAACAGGTCAATAATATTTAAACAATTTGCCATGAAATAGATTTTAAAAAGTGATCAAAGGCAGCATTAACAAACAATGTGAACCCTGCCTTAATTAAGGGCAGAGATGGCAGTAAAGTTACTTTAACTATGCCTAACTAACTTGGTTAGTTAGCTTAGCGGGAGTTTGTTAACTTCCGTCATAATTGGATTTATGCTAGCAACTAAGCCTACAGTACCCCATTTAACTTAGCTATGTGGAATAACAAACTGACGTACCAAGATTTTGGTTCATGAAAATAACAGACAGTTTTCAGTTAAAAAATAACGTCCGGAGAAAATTATATAACGCTAAGTAAATTTAGTTTTTAGTTAAGGACTTGTCTTACCTACTAGCCAGCTTTCACTTGATATCTTCTTAGCTAGTTCAGGTATAATAGCACTGGTAGGGTGACCATATTTTGATTTCCAAAAAAGAGGACACTCGGCCGGCCACACATAGCCTACTTAAATGATACTCGCAGTTTACTCAAAGATGCCTTATCATTTTAATATATTTGAAGTTTATATGTATGGATAGAACATTCAGTTATAGTACAAAATAATATCTCTCAAAGACAGAAATTCAGACAGGCCCCAGTAGGGACACATACACACACTAGAGTGTGGCGATCGGTTTGGTCAAAAATGTAGCTATAAATTGTATTCGGGCTGGGGTCGGATTCAGTCAGCTTTCAGTGAAAATGTAGTGTAAAAATAAATAAAATCCTATTGTCTGTCCTGTTTATTGCTTGGGGACTGTTATTTACGTGACAACACATGAACATAACACACACAGACACACACTGGCTACCTCTCCCCTCGCTGGAAGTCTTGGACCAGCCTCCACCTTGATTAAACGCTTAAAATTATATAAAAGAGGAAGACAGGTTTTTCCTATTTTATCTTATTTTGTTTTATGTCTCCCTCTCCTCTCGCTGGAAGCGTCGGACCTCCCGCCTCCCGTCTCAAACACGGAGGACGTGAAAAGTGGACATGTCAGCGCAAAAGAGGACGTTTGGTCAGCCTAAGCACTGGACACTTGTCAACAAAATCCCACATGTAATTAAATTATCAAAATCAATTGTTCGTTTAGTTAAATAGCTGGTTTTAATGTCACTTTTTCAAATATAAGAACAGTTAACTATCGTTAGCTACTGTACCTCAGAATTCTTGGCACTCGCGTTGCTATGCAACGTATGGGGATACGTTTCACAAGGCTTGGAGGAAGAAGAAGAAGAAGAAGAAGAAGAAGAAGAAGAAAATGTATGTTGTAGATGCCCTTGTAAGCACTTTGTGACCTATGTCTGTGGAAAATGCAATGCAAATATATATTTTTTAGTTTCCAGTTGCTAGTTTAGCTTACAATATTATACTACACTATAAGATACTATACTATACTATGCTATTCTGTAGGCTACTATACTATACTATAGCCTACTATGCTATACTATACTATACTATACTATACTATACTATACTATACTATACTTTAGGCTACTATACTATACTATGTTTTAGGCTACTATACTATAGGTTACTATACTAGACTATACTATACTTTAGGCTACTATACTATACTATGCTATGCTATGCTATGCTATACTATACTATACTATACTATACTACACTACACTATACTATACTATACTATACTATACTATGCTACTATATGCTACTATACAATACTATACTTTAGGCTACTATACTATACTATACTATACTATACTATACTATACTATACTATACTATGTTTTAGGCTACTATACTATAGGTTATACTAGACTATACTAGGTTACTACTATACAATACTATACCATACTATACTTTAGGCTACTATACTATACTATTCTATATGCTACTGTACAATACTATACCATACTATACTTTAGGCTACTATACTACTATACTACTATACTATACTATATGCTACTGTACAATACTATACCATACTATACTTTAGGCTACTATACTATACTATACTATACTATACTATACTATACTATGCTACTGTACAATACTATACCATACTATACTTTAGGCTACTATACTATACTATTCTATATGCTACTGTACAATACTATACCATACTATACTTTAGGCTACTATACTATACTATACTATACTATACTATACTATACTATATGCTACTATACAATACTATACCATACTATACTTTAGGCTACTATACTATACTATACTATACTATACTATACTATACTATACTATACTATACTATACTATACTATACTTTAGGCTACTGCTATACTATATTATACTATACTACACTATACTATACTACTATACTATACTATACGCTACTATACAATACTATACTATACTTTAGGCTACTATACTGTACTACAGGCTACTATATTATACTATACTACACTATACTATACGCTACTATACAATACTATACTATACTTTAGGCTACTATGCTATACATTACTATACGCTACTATAGAATAGCACTACAACAATACTATACTATAGGCTACTATACATACTATAACTCCAGCAGTAACAACATTAATAGATGCAGACACATAATTATAGGCTACACATACAATAAAAGTGAACTCATACACTTTAGTAAATACGCATGTTCATAAGAGAACTATTATTTCAACAAAAAAGAATTACTATAGATCTTGCATGTCTTAATATTATCTATTTGTACAGGAAGTAAATGTGTGACAGCAGACACAAGACTGCTGCCTTCCATTGACTGAGGAGCTTTCTTGTGGTTGGCATACTTTTGTAATGTTTTGATTCAGAGATGAAACCTCAATCTGCACCTCTTACAGGAAGAACCACATTTCCTAACATCATTTTGTAGTGCAAAAACACTGTGTCCACTGCATATACTGTTTCTCAATTTGATTCCAGAAATCAAATCTCAATATTTCCTCAATAGTCAGTTAATGTTGCTATATATGCATACACATACAGTATGTGTGCATTTGTTGATAGGTGTATATATTCTTATTTGGATCACTGGAAGTCTCTTAAGCTGATTGTGAAGATCTCAGTTGCCTGTGCAAAGAATGTCTGACCTCTGCTGCTGACCCTCTCTGCTCTGCACTCTCCTCTTGTCTTTGTCCTTCCACTGCACTCCCACACTGAGTTTCATAGTTTCATTAGCACAACACGGTCAGAGACCAAAACAAGCTGCAGAAATCCATCTGCAGTGAAGAAGACAGTGACTTCTTTGCGCGGAATCTCTTATGGTGTAAATATTGTTTGAGTCACTGAAACAAGCTTCTCCAGATTTTAATACACTTACTTAGATCTTTTCTTTACTTGCTGAAAAATATGACCGTCTTGCAAAAAGTATGACTCTTTATTGACAAGTAATGTATGAAAAGTAAAAACAGGCTCTTACCTTTGCAATGAATGTGTGCTTCACTTCAAAAGCGTCACTCTTTCCACTTGTTAACTCCTCTGGCCAAGGAGAACTAAACTCAGCTGTACATAAAACAGTCCCCACGATGTTTCACAGACCTCTACTCCTTCTTCTTGTTTTGACCCTCCCCCTCTTCTCACTCCTGTCATTCGTTCTCCCTAAGTTTGTTTTCCTGCTGGTCTCAGGCTCTTCATCTAATTAGCCTGCTGCAGTTCAGACTGAGAGAGCAGCACTGGGTGTTCAGAGGTAACCTGACTCTTTCAGCAGATCAGCAGCCGTTCTGTACGACTGCAACTGTTCCTCCTGCCGTGTGGGTTCACTTTCTCCCCTACTAACTCCTGTTCACAGAGTTTGTGTACCTCCTCCCTCTCCTCCTCCTCTTTCACCCTCCCTCTCTCTCCTCCCAGCCTCTCCCCCCTCCACCACCTCCAACCACTTCGTTCACTGCTGCTTACGCTGTCTCCCACTCCCCCTCACCCTCTGTCCTGTCTGTACATCTGAACACTCATTCACTGTTTTTTTTCCTCCCCTCTCTCTCGGTTGCTAAAGACCAGCTGTGCCAGGGCCTCCTTTTTGTCTTCAGTCACCGTGGAGACGAGGCTCCTTCTAAAAGGCGCAGGGGGTGGTGTGTGTGTGGTGTGTGTGTGTGTGTGTGTGTGTGTGTGTGTGTGTGCATCCATCTGGTGTCCCGCCAGCTGACTCCCATATTTCTCAAGAACATGTATGATTGCATTTGCTCCTGATTCATTCTTGTTTCCTCCATGTGCACATGGGGGAAGTTGTACAAGAGACATTTTAAGTAATGGAATGATAAATCCACTGGAGACTGATTTTCCCTGCAAGTTCCTCCTCCATCTGTATCAGAGGTGGGATCTCCTTTGCTGAGGAAAGGGTGTCACAAAGAACATGAACAATGAGGCTGTTTCTTTCTCTTAGTTGTTGTTTGTTTTCTGACAAAGCGGCATGGCTGCTGTGTGCTTTGATGAAAATGGGTGTGTGGGCGTCTACATGTATTAGAGGATATCTGGACTTTCCAAGTGAAGCGTATTCATTGGCAAATAGCCATTACTCATTTCATTGAAATTTACCAGAACAATATGCAGAGTTCCTGTAATGGAAGTGTGTTAAAGTCGAAGCTCTTGAAAGGTGACTTTAAAGGGACAGTTCACCCTAAAATCAACATTACAAATTTTTCCTCAAACCTGTGGTGCTATTTATTTGACTAGATTGTTTTGGTGTGCGTTGCAAAATGTTGGAGATATCTCCTGTAGAGATGTCTGCCTTCTCTCCAGGATAATGGAACTAGATGGCACTTATTTGGACACATTATCTGGAGCCATGTTTCTCGTGACAAGGCCACTGTTCTGTCTGCCATATTGTCGTTTCCTGTAGCTGTGTTTTGGTCTACACCAATCACTGCAGGAAATATCTAGCTTTTTGGCTGCTTAATGCTTCACTGTCTTCACCAGTTAGTCACAGAGTGAAACTGCAGAGTTGGGCAATAATCCTCTGTGGCTTTGTGACTACTGGCAACAACATATCACATTGCAAGTGATTAAATCAGTTATTAATCGTTGATCATTCTGAATTTCATTTGGATGAATTTGTTGTGAATGTGGGCTATTCACACTTGTTGCTCACTGACTCATCAGCACATTCATCACAGGACGTTAGATCCATCCTGTCTCAGTCAGACGCTGAAAAACTGGTTCATGGTCTCATTTCCACCAGACTATATTACTGTATTGTCTTTCTTGCCGGACTCAGTACATTTCTGACCTGCTCACAGCCTACATAACTCCCAGAACCCTCAGATCATCAGACACTGGTCTCCTAACTGTGCCCATGATCCCAAATAAATTTGCTGAAGGTGCATTCAGTCATTAGGACCCCACTCTCTGGAACAAACTGCCTGATGATCTGAGAAAGTCAAGCTTAAGACCTTCCTGTTCTCCCAGGCCTGTGTCTGTCTATTTGTCTCTGTCTGTCTATTTGTCTCTGTCTTCTTCTCCTCTCTAGTGCTCTCTTTTGGGGATGTGTGATTGGGTATGTCTGTGCGGGTGGGTGGGCTGGGGATGGATTAGTCTAAGGACTTAATTTGTTTTTATTCACACATGTTGTATGTAAAAGCACACTGAGGATACTTTGTATGATATGTGCTATAATCATAAGTGCTATATCGTTGACAACTGGACTTGCTTGCATTTCTTGAAGACGTTTCGGCTCTCATCCAAGAAGCTTCTTCAGTTCTCAATGACTGGTACAGAGTTGCTGTTTGGGTGTGAACCTTGCAGAGTCTCTTGGTTTCAGAGTCGTTAAGGTCACCTTAACGACTCTGAAACCAAGAGCTCACAAGTCCAGTTGCCTACGATATAACACTTTTGATTACCATGACCTGGATGACTGAGAATCGTCACCAAAATATGTGCTATAGCAATAAAATTTGATTTGGATGGAACAAAATATCTCACAGCTAAAAATGTGCTCAGAGCAAAAATGTCTGACAATCTTATTTGCAAAGACAGTTTGGAAGTATAAACTTCAACCATAAGTCTCATTAGATTATCCTCCTTGTGAATGCACATCTCATCTCCATTCCAAATACTGTAGAAGAAAAGATTGATTTATTGTGGGGACGTCATCCACACTGATGGAAAGGGTCAGTGGTTTATGAGTTAGTAGGGAGCACAATGTGCAACAATAGGCTGATTTGCATCGACCCCTGTGTGATAGGATGTGGGGAGGCCTTGTGAATGGAGGCCTGTCTCCATTCAGGCTTTGTTTTAGGCAGACTCAGTTACTGTGTGTAACATGACAGCACTTTAACCCTGTGACCTCTGATGTTGTCAGACACAGAGCGCACTCTACACCCTTTAAACCCTTATCTGTAGCTTTATTGAGCCTTAAAAACATCATTTTGTTTTTGTCTTTATTTTCATCCCACTTATACAACTGTGAAACTGCACAACCATATAACAACAATACATATATATATATATATATATATATATATATATATATATATATATATATATATATTATATATTAGAATTTATGAATTTCATTTTTTATTCAAACCTTAAGATGTCGAATCCTCACATTTAAGAGACAAGAACCAGCAAATATATACAGTTTTATATAGACTGATGCTACTACTACTTCTATTACTACTACTAATGATAATAATAATATATATAATAATATACTGTTGTTGTTTTATAAGCTAGAGGCGTATGTGTCTAGGGCTATGTGTATGAAATTAAGACAGAAAGTAGATAGCTCAAAGAAAAGATGCAATAATGATAAAAAGTAGGAAAAAGGAAAAAACAAAACAAAAAAACGCAGTATGTGGTTTGCCATTAAGACCATGGATGGATTACTGAACAGGTCTACCGGATATAGGACCCAGGGCCCAAAGTGTCAAGGGCCCTCCTGGATTTCAAAAGCAAAATGTCACATGAAGAGACACATATCTGATCTTAAAGAGACTCATAATGACCACAAAGAGATATAAAACATCTACAAAGAGGTGCAAAACAGCTTCAGAGAGACATGGAGAGACTCACCAAGACCACGGAAGTTGGGTAAACAATCACAAAGTGGCACATATTAACCATAACGGCAACCCTGGACAACGACTGCCATAGCTAAAAGGGGATGGACACCATGAGATTGATATTTTGGTTCAAAATGAAATGCCTCAACAACTATTGGATGGAGAGTAGTGAGAGCTGGCATAGACATTGATTTCTGTGGAACATTATAGTGACAGCATGCATGGAGTCCCCCAGGGCTCAATTCTTTATCCACTGTAGTTTTGCTTGTTTCCGCAAAACACCCAGACACTATTTGTATTACTAAGCTGATGACACAAAGCTTCAGCCCTTTTAGCTCACTACTTCAGTGTATTCAAGTCATGACTGGATGAACCACAACTTCCTGAAACGTAACATTGACAAAATCACTGACAATGATCATACTTTCCAGAGAAAAAGGACCTTTTGCTATTAAAAGAAACAAATGCATTGTATTTTCAGCATCTCAGTAAAGACTGTGTCCTTCAGTGTTGCAGGACTGAATAACATCATGAAACCCTGATGAATGTCTGCACCATTCTGTTCTGATTTTCTGAGTAAAATAAGCTGATACGTAGTAGTAATTTACCAGTGAAGTAAATAAGTTGACTGTATTGGCCACATACCAGCTTCATAACACCATACCATTAAGTGCTTCCCGCTTTACCTTTTTTTGAATTTGTTTATTTCTCTTTAAGTTTTTTTCTTTATGTGCAATATGTTAAGTGGGGTGATGAGAAAATAAAGGCATGGCTATTTTTACCTCAGTGTGTTTTCTGTTGTCCTTAATGTGAACTGGAACGATGTCATCATAACCTAACTGCTGTTTTATGGGTGTGGAGGGCTTGATGATCTTATAACTGTCAAAACAGTGCAAGTAAGAGAAGTGAGAACTGTGTGAAGCACTGAGAATTGTCTGGGAGTGCAAGTGTGTGTGTGTGTGTGTGAAAGGGAAGGAGGGAGGGAGGGAGATTGATCTCAGTATTACCAGCATGATTATGCTATAATAATCCCATATGGTGGTCGAAAATGGCCCATATTCCTCACACAATAGTTCTTTTCCCTGTGTTTCACCACAGTCTTGCCATTAGCTGCAAATAGCCCACCCATTATCTCACATTAACTCACGCTGACGCTATGTTTATGGAGGGTACATAACCCACATTGCTTTCATCATTCAAAACAACTCCTTGGATTGCTAAAGTGGACATTTTTCCTCTGCTTTCAGCTCAGACAAAGCTGCTCTGAATTCTGAGAAGATGTCTGCTTTCAATCAGTTCTGTCTTTATAAACATTTTGTCTAACTGTTTTTCTTCAGTGCAGTGTAACCACAGTTAGGCAATGTTACTGTGCATGTGTGTGTGTGAGTGCTAGTTTAACTACATGATTTAACTGTGGAAGGAGGTATAATGACAAATTCATTTCTATAACGTTTGTCACAGATGGTGTATCACATATCTTGTTGCATTCTCCCATATGTCACAATAATCACTGAAATCACCACAGGTCAGACCCACCCCCGCTGCACCCTAAAACCGTCCCATTCCACTCATAACAACAACAGCTGGTATTGATAAGCAACTATTTCAGTATGTGTGTATTAAATTATTCAACCACAATCCTCAGAGAGCATGCAACAGATTGTTATGTCGCAAAAAGTGTAGAAATGGTTCCTCTGACTGGAGCTCCAGTCTGAGTCTGGGCTGCCATCTGCGGCTTCAGTGTCTAATCCGGGCTATAGATATCTACATGGACGTGTGAGTGAGTGATGTCAGTGGATTGAAAATATATTCATATATTAATCATGTTACCACAAAAGATAGATAAATAACTATGTAAAGTCATGACACACACTTTATACTTTTCCATCATTTAGGACAACAAAATTGTTTTCCCACTCCAGGGCCATGATCATGTCTTTAATACTGGAGGGGTTTGCTCTTTAGAAATGTAACAGCTAAAAGCAGTTTGAATTATTGATTTAAATGGACTACACACCAGGCACTGCAAGAATAACACAAGGAGAATTATTGAGGACCCCAGTCACCTGGATAATGGCCCTTTCTTCCTGTTGAGGTTGGGAAAAAGGTAGAGGATACCAATACTGAATGACGTATTTCTCTGAATAACTCAGTGTCATTTCACAAAATAAGTCAAATTTATCAATATATAATTGTTTTGTTAAAGTAAAATCTTCTAAAATGGCATTTTAGAAGATTTTAGAATAAAAGTGCTGCCATGCTCTTTTTTTCCGCTTGGACAAGCTGATCTTCCTGTATTAATAGCCTTGAAAACATGTCTCCCTGCCAACCCTCTTTAATTAATTGCTGAAGACAATTTCATGAACCCCCTCCCATAGAATTATGGCACAAAAATGGCTCTCATCGGAGGAAACTTATTGATTCAGCACTTTCTCACTGAGTGTGCTGAGGACACATAGCAGTACAGCTAGTCACGTTGTAATATGTGTCAATAACATTTATTTGAATTTTGTGTATTCAAACCCAGAGAGAGATTTGATTTGATCACTTCACTTCATTATCAGAAAAAAATCTGATATTTGCCATGCATCCCAGGATGTACACAATTTCACATAAATACATGTAAATACTAAAATCCAGACATTTAACACCATACTACAAATGTTACATATCCCATCAGACATCACAAAAGGTGGATGCAATGCAAAAAAAAAAGATAATCTCCCACATTCAGTGTTTAACCCAAGTAACATCGAGTCTACTTAGAAGGCAGACAAACCCAAACTTTGAATATATGACTATTCCAATGAGCACTTAAATGTTCCCTATTATAATAACTATGTATTAAATCATAATTAACATTGGATGCAGCTGTGAGGCAACAAAGGGAATTCCTGTGGAATCTAAAGGGAGTGATGCATGATTAAGAATTACTGTATTAATTCAGTCCTTAGAGCTGAGAGAGATCTCTGCTGTTACTGTGGCATGTATAAGACTCGACCATGTCCTCTAGTGGTGAAAATAACATACAACACTGCATGGAGCAGAAGTGAACTGAACCATTTTTCAGCAGTTACCCCAAACAATCAGTAACCAAACATCACCATCATAAGTCTCATATTTCCGAGGCAGGGTAAAGAAACTTCCAGCCTAACTGGACAGCATGACATCTGTAAACTGTTCACACTGCATTTCATTCATTAAACATTCACCTGGAGTTGGGTATCAGACTGCTATGCTTTTTTGGTACTGACTGAATTAAATATGAAAAACTTTGAGGTGCTGAAAGATGGCTTCAAATCATCAGATTTGCAATGCTGTCTTAGATTTTACTGTGTGTTATGGTACACACATCAGTGTAACTCTACAGAGCCCCATCTACATGATTCCTTGTTGTTTTTCTGATTTATATTATAAAAAATATCAAACATCCTTTCATCATTAGCCTCACTTGATTGCTAATGATTCTACTCAGACAAACCACTTAGTGATGGAGTGGTGATATTACAAATGCACCCTCCCTTCAGATTCACTCATGTAGACAGCAGGAATAATTCATATCCAGACGAACCGTACGATGAACTGCATGTTGTGATTTTAAGAATTGTTCCAGCAGTAGTACATCCACTTATGTACGCATATACAAACCATCACTCCAATCCAGCATCACTGCAACACATACACGTGCTTTATTATGAGGACATGTCTTGTACTGATTACACGGCCTATGTTTCGATTATGTTATACACTTTTTGACAGCAGAGGAAAAGGTACTCCGATCTTCCACTTAGTCCTAAGTAAGAATAGAAAAATCACAGACAGTACGAGTAAAAGTAATGAAGTTAACTTAAGCGTTAAGGTACCAAAAGTAAAAGCAGTCATGACTAATTTCAGAATAATATATACTTTATCATTGGATTACATGATACATTAATGTATGCAGCACTTTAATGTTTAAGCTGGTAAAAGTTGGGCTGATTTGAATTCAGTTCCATTCAAAAAAAAGTAACTAACTACTAAAGCTTTAAAACATTGCAGTAAATAGCACAGTATTTCCCCTCTCAAATGGTGTAGAGTTGGGCTATAAAGTAGCTTACTCAAGTAACCTAAAAGTACATGAAAATTGTATGTAAGTTACTTTACTTGAGCTACTTTGTTACTTTCGACCACTGTATTTTGATGTACAGACACAAGTAAAAGTAACTTGTGCTGCAACAAGTGTGCAATCCCTCACTGGCTTCCCACTTGAGAACACTGCCAGTTGTGTTCAGTGGGGTGAACTGCCAGGAGCTTTATTTACACGAACAACAATATGTGAATGTGACATTTATTTTGTTAAATGAATCTGTCTAATGTATTGACAATTCTGCAGGCTTCTGGAGTCTGAGCTCCAAATCCGATGAGGTAATGGAGCGTTTAGATGTTGTCTGAAATTTTAGCTTCATGATATTATGGTTAGCTTTGATCAGATGTGCCTTTGTAATGAATGGGTGTAAATTCATGGTGTCATGCTGTTTTACATGTAGAAATCTAGAGGGCGCACTTGCCGAAAGCTCGTTAGATGGCAACAAAACTGCACGGTCGCTGTTTACGAGCAGCACTTGAAGGCACCGCGAGTGTGCTGCTGATAACAGGCAGAGAGGAAGTGCTGTTATTGCAACATCGCTGCCACGTCTGTAGGATCCTTTGCAGCAGCAGCAGCAGCAGCAGCAACGGGACTGAGGACCGGGATGGGCCGGTGCCGGGCGGTGGGGGGGTGAGAGGGAGAAGAGGTGGGAGTGACCGAGGAAACACAGAGCAGAGAAAGGAGAGAGGAAACACGTAGAGAGCCTGGCTGGGAGAAGGCTGCCCGCAGCTGCAGCTCGAAGGAGCGAGCGCTGCCTTCTGGAGGAGCCGGAGCTCCATTGTTCCAACAGAGCGGCTTGTTTCTGCGCTTTCCCTTGGCTCAGGAGGAGGGCGTCCCCCATGCTCAACTCAGGGACAATGGAGGAATTCGTCACCGAGGAGGAAGAGCCGTGGTACGACCAGCAGGACCTGGAGCAGGGTAAGACAAGGAGACAACCATCCTCCCAGCCCGCAGCATCCCCACCGTCAACTGCTGGCGCCTGTGCCGGCCGGTCAGCTGGCCTCCACTTAACAAAGGCTCTGTGTCATGTAAAGAGACGGCAGAGATGTCTTTTAGGTGCACTTCCTCTATTTAATGCAATCAAACCAAACATTGAAGTAGTTCTTATGAGCGGGCTGTGCTTCTTTGACAACAATACATTGACAGCATGCCAAGCAGGGCCTGTTATTGCTGGAGACTGTCAGCATCAGACTGTGTTATAGAGCCCTGGTGACAATGGTAACAGGCTGTAACCAGGGCTGTCATTTATTGGAAATTTAACATTATAAAATGTATTATATCACAGAGCAAAGAACATCATTTCAGAGTCATTAACCCATCATTTAGTCTGAATACCCTATACAAGATAAGCAATAGTATTATTATGATGACATTGGGTCTATGGTTGCCTTTGTTGCTTGGAAAACTAGAGTCAAGCTTTATCCATCTTATATATAATCATCCGTTACATACAAAAATGCTTAATATGCTCACCAAAACTGTATATTGTTGTTTAAAGGGTCTAAATATTAATGTAATATAAGCTTTTAATAACCAGGAGGATGTAAAGCGACAGCCTCAGTCTGCATTTTCCTCTAAGTTGACATTGTGCTGGTTAGAACTGCCACTAACTATTGTTTTTAGTATTGATTAATCTGTCAAAGCCTTTCTCTAATAATAGATTACTCTTTAGGTCTATAAAATATAAGAAAAATGTGTGAAATGCTCATCACAATATCCTAGATCCCTAGATGATGTTATACTGTCTTGCATTGTTTGACCAAGACTCCAAAACCCAAGAATGTACAATATACTGTAATGTTAAAATGAAGATTAACAGTAAATTCTTACACATAAGAAGGAGGAACCATTAACAAGGAAAAAACAAACCAACCAATTAATTAATCCACCGCACACTGTGCAGGTAGTGATGACTGGGCAAAAACAAACCAGCAGGAGGGTTCGCTCTTCAGTCTCTGTCTAATTAACCCAATTCAGAGTCAGTTAAGTAACCTCTGTTTTTCCTGTTATAATGTCACCTGCGTTATCTTGGTCCTGGTATCTGAATATATGTAAATAGTCTGAGTAGGCATTGGACGTTGTGAAAATTGTATGTCATAATTATCCTTGCCAAAGTAATTGTTATTCATGGTATCATCCAGCTTATCATCAAAATATGCTTAAAACTATAGTGGAGTCACTTTACCTTACATCATGTTAAGAAATAAGTATGGCATCAGACAGGACGCATCTTTTTTTAGGGAACGGTTGCTTCAGTGAGTGGCCAGGCTTTTAAGCTTTTTGAAATGGCATCGTATCTTTCAGTATGAAATATGCAGGTGCTTGATTTTAGGTTGGTGGGTATGCAGTCTACATTAGCACAGTCTCTTTTATTGTTGGTTGTCCAGCCGTCTTTTTGGGTGCTGCTGGACATGATATTCATGATTTTCCCGATAAAGAGAACCATGAACGTACTGTGTTTATATCGGGATCTACCATATAATCCTCATCATAACTTTGTAAAGAAAAAATCTTGCAAAAACACACCAGCAGGAGGGTTCACTGTTCAGACTCCGTGTAATTAACCTAGTTCAGAGTCAGCTAATTAACCGCTATTTTTCCATCACAAGGTCACCTGCTCTATATGGAAACAGCATGAGTGAATCTATCACAGCTATCACACCTTCAAGAGGTTTCCAAATGTATTTCAGTATTGATAAAAAATGTATTTAATCACTATTATGTTATGCCAGCTGGAATTAAAGTATCAGCTAATTTCCATATAGATTAGGACTGGCTTTTTGTATTTCACTTCGGTTATCAGCAAAGTACATTTTAGATGAGGTCACACTGTATATTGCTACTAACTGAACATCTGCAAAGACATTTATTAGCCAATTTACCACCAATTTCAATATGATGTATGAGTAAATTTGGCGATCCCTCCTGCTGATTGCGGTTTTAACATTTCTATAATATGACTCATCATAGACAAAGACTCCTCGCTGTTCTCTGCAGCACTTACTTCATTTCCGGTCTCTCTTCATCTCTCATTCACTTGTCCTCGTGGCAAGTAATTATAACTGTATGCTCCCAGAGATGACGTAGTGCTGATTCTGTTATTTTTACTTGACTACAAACATACAGTGTGTGCACACACAGGCACACAGGTACCTGCGATCATGAAGTCATGGGTTTGTTACATCCTGCTGCACACAATTTGTCACAGCAGTATAAAAACACTGTAGATCTTCACCGGTCTTTATTTGGGGAATTACGATTTGGACAGAGTAAAAGATCAGTCAAAATGGCTGGTGTAAAACAGACCATGCAGAGAGCTGTGCGTCTGAGGATGTTAGACCTCTCAGAGCAGCACTGTGCTTCAAAGTGCTGACGGCCTGAGCTCATGTTTTGTTGTGCGACATTTCAGGATGCCACGAATCCTTCAGAGAGAGACGCCACTGTCACTGTGTTACAGTACTGTAGTTGTTGTTGTGCAGGAAGCAGTGAAAGGCTCATCAGTCTGACCTAAGTGCTGTAGGGGAAAATGGCTCTTTTGCAAGGTTTATGGAGGAGAAACATGGAGGAACTGGAAGTGATTAGTAGATATACAGAAAAACTAATTTGCAAGTATTTTTCTGATTGTTTCAAGCAAAAATAGTCCAACTATGCCAAATATTCTCTGGTTCCTGCTGCCCAGATGAGAGGACCTGGCTGCTTTTCTCTGTCACATTTGAACATCTTTGGGCTGCTGCCTTTTGGTAGAACAAAACAAACACATTTTAAGATGTGGGCATTTATTCCCAAGGTTTAGACATGAGGTAAAACAAGAAAACAACTAGCAGATTAATCATTAATGGAATGATCCAAAACTGGTTGTCACATCCTTGGAGGCATGGTCTGTTTACTTAAGCCCTCTATAAAAGCTGCCTCGTAGGAGTTTATGTCCTTCTAAAACCTTTTTGGGTGTTTTTTTAAACAGATTCCAGTATATTTATACTCAGCTTGTTGTAATTAGATTACCAAAAAATAATGAAGAATTTTAATGCATGATTTCCAGAAGATTGTTGAGAATAACAAAATAAAGTGACAAGAATTTACTGCACAGGTTCGTAATTTTCCTAATAGTTTATCAAGGATTTTACTTGAAAGAACCACTCCATGCTATTAGTTACTTATTATAAATGAAACAAGGATGAAGCTCTAAAATCTGAAAAATCCCTGGAAGAGATTGACTCTGACTGTAACCTAATGTAGAAGAATTCATCAACTGTAAGTGGAGTGATCCTGTAAAATTTGATGTCAAGTTGTTTATTAATGGCATCACACCTGGTAATATGAAGATACTGGCAAGCAAATTTCCCAGGATAGCAACAGCATAACTCACCCTACGCTGCCTTACCCTGCCTCTGATTGGCCTACCCTGATATTCTACAACTAACCAATCCCACTCCACTTACCTAAAGCTAACCAAACCAAAAGATGCAACAAGTACCAGCCAATCCTATGGAGAGTAGGGCATTGCTACTGGCAACAGTCAGTTAGCTTAGCTTAGCATAAAGGCTGGGAGCAGGGGGAAACCAGGCCCCTAGAAATGCGCCAGGCTTTGAAGCCAATTTTTGTAGTGGCCAATCAGTGGTACTGCAATTTCCGTAATCCATCACGTGATGCCATTGGGCCCAAAAAGACTTTATCCCATAGACTTACATTTAGAAAGAGATGTCTATAAATCTGTGGATACATTTTTTTGAACGTCACAATGCAAAAGAACTTTGAGATAAAGTTATTTTATCCACACTCAAGTTAGCGAAGAACTAAACTGTAAGTCAGCCACTCAGCCGCACTCAGCCATGCTTGGCAGCCATATGTCTCTAGTGTGCCTGCTCTATGGACCTAATGGTGTGGAAGCAGCGCTGATCATCCGGGTAATTTCATACCCCGAAAACAGAGCTTTTTCAGCTTCATGCGCCACTGAGCAACTTTCATAGGAATGAGCAGGGGCTTGCTGTCAATGCTGTATCCAGGTCTCTTAATACAGTGGTTCCCAACTGATGGGATGCAGTCCTGAAGTGGGTTTCGGGTCCACTCTGAATGCACTGCACTTGAATCACAAACATTACAGCTCATTAACATGTTACATCTTTTTTGTTCAATCAAGGGTAAAAAGGACATGTTGTGTTACAGAGCATTATGTTCTGGATTATTTCTTGCCCAGTTGCAGTTACCTCCTGGAGTACTGTCATATCCGTAAGGTAGAAGTACTGGTAGGTGGTCTTTGCACGAAGCTAACTGGCTGGTATCAGGACAGTGTCTGATCCTCTTTAAAAGAGTTATATATAACATTCAGAGCATATCTATGATTCAGAATCTGAGTCGGGATTGTCTTCTCAACATGGAGGTGGCTAAGCTGGCAACTAGCTGTTACTGTACTAACAGTGCAAACAGTGCTGAAAGAGCTATGGTTTACTAACGCGGGGGGGCATTACACTTATGCAACAATGCCGTGATCAGCAGTAAGTGCCCATAACCACCATATGAGTGCAGTGCAGAGCGGGATCATCTACCACAACAACAAACATAAAATCTCGGATTAAAATACACACAGAATTACCATGACTTCCTTCTCTGCTCAGGACATCATTACTCTGAATGTCGTATATGGATCCTTTAACTAGTAATAGAGTTAAGAAGCTCATGTCCCAAAATGTCATACTCTTCCTTTAAGTCATTTGAAAATGAAGCTCTACATTTGTGTGGAAGTTTAGCAGATGTCAAGGTTGGAAAGCAGAGTCCCCCTGTGGAATGTAAAAGATTTTATGCTGTACTTAAAGTTCACATTTCAACTCTTAAAGCAGAAAAACAGGAGGGATGCAGACATGTAATTTGGATGCGTCTTTGTTTGGGCTATTGTGCGTTAGCCAAAGCCTCTACTGGCCCCAGTCCAAGAGGAAAATACGTGGCTCTACCAGCTGGGACTGAAGGCTTGTTGGCTTGACTTACATCTGATGAGAGGCTTCCTCAGCCGTTAAATGCTCTTGTTACAGCTTAATAAGTGTTTATGCCACCCAAATACAGAGTATTAAAGAGCAAAGGTCCCAGTGTGGGCCATAAAAATGTTGCTACATACTGCTGCTTTGGCATTTTCATGCATTAGTGCAGTTTATGAGCAGAAAAGCAGTCGGCCATAGCACTAAATAATTCATTTCTGGCCACTGAATGTTTCTAGAACCTTTTCTGTTAGAAAGTCCCATCTGTAACACAGGACAAGAGGAGGAGAAATCTTGGTTTCCAGTCCACATTCCAATAAATCTCATGGGAGATATACACCTACCTAAACAACACCGTCTGGAGAAGAGATCACGAGTATTTTATCGAAAATATCTACAGTACATGTGCACACACGTCTAAGTTTTTAGTAGCTGGTGTTTACAGTGAGAAAAGTGCAATCAAATGTTTTGAACCCACAAACACACTCCTTATGCTTGCAACTGGTTTGCTGAAGCATGCAGGAAATGTATTTGTCATACATGATGTGATTATGCTGGGCGTCAGTGGTTTCATCCTGTGTGGGTCGGGCCTCAGGTCTGTGTGGAACAGACAGACAGTTGTCTGTGGCGAGTATCGACTTGCTAAGTTGTTTGCTAGCGCAGAGAGTTGTATTGATTGGGTCTTTCTCTCTCTCCCTTCGGCTATTCTCCTGTCACTGAGCTCCCTCGCCCTCTCTGGCAGCCGGAACACAGTGTTTGAGTTGTCTTGTCTTCTTGGTGGAATTTGGTTTTAGATTTGTCAGACTGGCCCAAGGCTGGAGGAGCTCGTCAGAGCTTATATAACTCTTTGATTTTATTATGAGAGGAATGCGTACTAGACTGACATTATACTGACCATGACGTTGCATGGTCTACCCAGTTATTTTCAGAATAGGATACTGCCAAGGGATTTTCCTTGGTATTTTGGTGCATGATGATCACAATAAACAAAACAAAATAAAAAGAAAAACCAAGTACTGCAAGTACTGTTGAAGAAATGATTTTGTAAGTTGTACTATTTTTTTTTTTTTATCATAGCTAGCACTGTCACTGCTAACTACATAATGCCTCCTCAGTGTATTTCAGACATCATCACTTACTGTGTTTTAGGAGAGTTTTGACTTTTTTTTACTAAAAAACTAACTTTAAACTTGCATGAATTCATGTTTCAGCCGTTAGTGGGGAGTGAGGAGGGTAAACCAAAGCAGTAAATATGCTGGCCGTGAAAACAAAACAACGAACTAAAAGATGCTTAAACCCTTTGTAGAGCTAATAGGAACTGTAAGTTGGGTGATAATCCTCTGTGATCCTCACTGCAAGTGACACTTTGTCATATTTATCATGAAAGAATTTAATTCCACGCTTTGAGTTGTAGACTGTTTCTATCGAGCTTCTCTAGTTGACTCGTCCCAGCAGAAAGAGGGCTGGTTGGACTCCTCAATCACAACAGTATCCAGGACAAATCTATTCATTGGTACCAGAGCTGCTGACGCCAGGGCCCCGCAGGAATTCATTAAGCTATCAGCACAGAGGGGAGTGTATGAATTAGTCCATATGGAGCTGTTGGCAACTGCATGCTTAGCTTGCTGCTCATTAGTCTAATTGAAGGAGGTGAGGACAGAACCGCCAGGTAGAAGAGGAGCAAAACATGCAGGGACTGAAAAATAGAACCTGTTTGATACTGGAATTTTAAGGCTAAAACCAGTTTTGAAATCTACAATAATAATACAATATATTAGTCTACCACAGGTTTCTGCACTGCGATTTTTGTTACTTTTCAGCCGTCATATCCTGATAACAATATATCTGTAAACTAAAATCTTCCTGAAGATTTAAGGGCCACACTCATGCTGCTGCTTTAACTGCTTGGAAAACGAGAGGTCAGACGCTGGATGCTACTCGTTGTGCTTACTCTGTGCCAGCTTTCAAGTGCATGAAGGCAGGTTGCGCCTCAGGTTGCTAAGCTAACGCTTGGGAACGCCTCTGTGCCGCGATGCCGTCGCTCTGGCACCTGCCACGCGTCTTCATTGAAAACAATGAAATTGAGGCTACAAAAAACACAGCATGTGTATGGCCCCTTATTGGTTGAGCCACACCAGACCAGTATACCATATTTTAGCAGTAGGTGTTGTACTTGACTCAGCAGCTGCTCCCAAGTGCGAAACATAATGAGACTAATGCACCTAATACACCAGAACATGTCAAATAAACACATTGTGTATTGTTTTTGGCTCGTGTCTTTGTTATTCAGATCCAAAATGTTGCCATATCAGCGCTGTATTCCACCCAAAAAACACATTCTTTTTCATAGACAAACCTTGTACCTTGTAAAGCCTTGTACATCTCCCCCCCTCCCATTTTTACTGAGATTTGGATTGGTGTTGTAGGCAACCTGGTGAATGTAAGTCCAAGTTTCACTTTGCTTTTTGCTCCATTTTTGGTCTCCACCAACTCCTGATCCCTCTTTTTAGCTGCTAAATGCACCCTTTGTTCACCAACTAGTTGCTACTTGTATCTGTCTGCTGTTTGATGTTGAGCAGGTCATATACAGTGGATTTATCAGCTTTTTCACTGAAAACAGCTGCCTGCTGCAACAGGAACCAAAGCTATAATAGCGGTAAGACTGAACCAAAAGAGTAAAGTTGTAAAATGCAAACACTGAGCTGGAAGGTGCTAAAAACCTTCCATAAAGCTGAGAGGAATTTCAGAGTTGGATGATAATTCTCCGGATTTTTCACTATGTGTATAAGCGACCCTGTTTACATTACACTGGTTGAGTACACAGTTTATCTTCTCCATTTGAGGTAAGTGTTGCAGTGATATACAGTACGTCAGGAGTTGCTGTGAGAGGCTTGTGACTTGGCATCCATCCTGATGATCACTATTCAATACTGCAGACAGTCCCAGGACTGAATGAGAGATGACTTCAATGGCTGTTTAGCTTAGTCCTCTGCTGTCTTTCTGAGAGGTCGCAAACTACATCTTGCTGACTCAGACCTATAATGTAGGCCATCTGTACCGCTGAGTCAGGGCACAGTTAGAATAAAGAACGATGACAGTGACTCAGCTAAATTTGGAGGTGCTATAACAGTAAAAATCACAAATAAAAACAGTGCATTGTTATGAAATAATGGTAGAGCAGTGGATTTTAGAGCAAGAGTTGTTAGACCGAGATCAACAACATATGATTTCCTGCCTCAGCCAAAGTCTCCTGCGTTATTTCAGCCTAGTTCTGTCCTAATCGCAGCGGAGAGGTGCCTCTTCAAATAATCTTGGCACCAATCTCTGACCTTCATATTCAGTCAGCGGAGAGAAAAAGACCTGCCGGGGTGCATGCTGCAGGAAGAAGATTGTCTTTCTGTCTCGCTGCTCTCCTCTCTGTATAATTGAACTGGTCCAGCGCAGGCTGAGAATATGTGATGGAGCCTTTGATCATTCTGTTCCAGACCCTGTTATAACCTCGCCTAAAATAGAACAGTGCGCCCCATTAATCGTGGCAGTGGGTAATCCAAATTGTATGGCTGAAGTCTGATTAAATGCCCCCTTTTTGTCCTCTCAATCCTTCTTAGCCTATCTTTGCTCTACCACCAAATCATTTTCACACACTCTTACTAATATTCCTTATGTCTTTATCGATCCCACCTTTCCCACCTCACCCTGGCCTTCTTTTTCCCTATCCGCAACTTTTGCATTTTGTATCCATCTAGCTCCAGCTAAACCTCTCTGTCTGCACTCCTGTCTTACTTGTTCATTTGTTTCTCAATTTCACTCTAATTTCTAGACCTCCACTTGGCGGCAGAGCTGGGGAAGACACTGCTGGAGAGGAACAAAGAGCTGGAGGATTCCCTGCAGCAGATGTACATCACTAATGAAGAGCAAGTGCAAGAGATCGAGGTATAATTGATGGATTGCTGTCAAGAGACTGACCTGATTCAGGCAGGATGGGAGGCACAGAGAAGGGCCTTAATATTATTCAGAATGATTGGTTTTGACATTGTTTTGTCAAATCTAAAAACAAATTTCTCCCTCATTAGTCTAATCTATTAATTAAATTAATAAATTCAAATAAGTACAGGTAATAGAAAAGATATTTAGGAACGTGCCTTTAATAGTAAGGCTGTGAATGAGTTGCCTTACTTTAATCCATGTTGTTGTGATACAATTTGTAATATTTTTTTAGAATTTAATAGAGCTGTATGTGAAGGAATAAGACAACAATGCAAACTGTTTTTAATAAAATGGGTCACTAATATAATTTATATATTGCTTTGATTATAACCAGACAAAGTACAATTTTGGAAATTTTAAAGTCTAAAGTTACCTTTGACCTTAGAGACAGCTGAAAAAGAGAAAAAGATAAGTGGTAAGTGATAAGTGGTAAATTCCATCTGCAGATGAAGATCATGTGATATGATCAGTGGCTCTGCAAACAGCTACGTAGATCTTAATTTGAGATCGTTCTGTCAAATTGAGAAGAGGGTCTGGAAATAAATAAAAAATTAAAGACCATTTTGTGATGGCATCACTCCAGCCTCAATACATTGAACTAAGATTTAAAACAGATGTGGACTGGGGCGTAAAGTCGGGGGCCAATGGCCTCTTCTCTTCTTCCTAGCCCTCTACTTTCAGCCCCCTTGCTTGGACCACACCCACCTTTAAATTTGACCTCCATTTTGGTCTCAACTACACACCTGTCAAGTTTTGTGACTGCATCTTGCATGGTTGCGATGTTATCACGCTGACAAAATCTGTCCAGACAGACAGACAGACATATGAACTGTGGTATCTGTGGTGGTTCCCACTACAATTGGTGCCACCAGGACTAGGCTTTGGCGGTATCACAGTATTCCGGTAAACCAAGGTATTTAGACTTACTTGGCTCCCGCGGCAAAAACAGTATCAGCCATCAATAAATAGAATAGTTCATCACCACGACGTGCAGGTGCGCAGGATAGCAACGGCTAACGAAAACTTTATCGGCTGTTTTCAACAGAGAACCAGTAGGCTATTATTAGTGAGGAAGAAGATGTACTAGCCATTTATATACTGGCGTGCTGTCAGTCCCAATTGATAGCAAGGTCTGACGTAATGCGGGGATGTTTTAAAATGATTGAAATAGTCTAACAAAACACATGCATACATTTTTGTAGCTTAAAACCTTTTGGTTATGTGTCCCCCTTATATCTTCAGAACTACTTTTTCTCCGGTAAGCTACGGGCTCGTTGACAGTAGTGACACCGTCACATCAGAAGTACAGATGGTCAGCGTTTCACACAACTTCATGTCCAAAAACCCGAACTATCCCTTTAAGATTGTTGCTCCTGTCTGTGGAGATGGCGTAAAAGTGTTTGTACAAACAAGCAGGTATGTTTTCATCTCACAGTACCTGACAAAGCAGCTGGAGGTCCTTCGGGACATGAACGAGCAGCATGCCAAAGTGTACGAGCAGCTGGACGGTACTGCCAGAGAGCTGGAACGCACCAACCACAAACTAGTGACGGACAGTAAGAGCTCACAACAAAAGATAGAGAGGTAAGTGGGGCTAGACATTTTCTTTTCTCTATCCCTTCATCCCCCTCCTCTTTATTTCTCAAACATTTTGTCTTCCTTGTGGACCAGTTTAACAGGGACCATTGAGGCTTTGCAGAACCAGGTGGAATCTCTCTCAGGGCAGGTGGAGCAGCTCCGCTCCATGGAGCAGCTGCGAGTCAGGAGGGAAAAGAGGGAACGACGCAAGACCATTCACTCCTTCCCTTGCCTGAGGGAGCTTTGCACAGCACCCAGGTACTTGTTATTTTTTCCACAGTCTGTAAAGGATGAGAGCAGGTTGCCAGTCGTTTTTACAACAATGAAAAACACTGCCTGCAAGGAACTAGCTCTGTACTTGTCTGTCATTTTGTCAGGTATGAGGATGAGTTTGTAGTGGGCAGGGCTGAGAGCTTTACAGTGGATACAAAGCGCCCACCATTTGAGGAAGAGAACCAGCATCTGAGGGAGGCGGTATCGGCTCTACGAGCGGCTGCCCGGACTGAGAGAGGTCGTAGGGAGGGGGTGGAGAGAGAGTGCAACCTCCTTCTTGCAGAGTTCTCCCGCCTGCAGACACGAGTGCAGGTAGGTAGATTTTTAACAATTTTGTTTCACCTGCTTTAAGTGTATTATGTATGTAATAGAAATGTCAAGGGTTAACCGGCAATTGATTAACTACTGAGAATATTTTTGATTGGTTACACATGCTGGTCTGTAGGTTAGTTTTGCTACTCGTGTTTACTGCATAGTGTGCTGCGCCTGTGTGTATACTTGCTGCAGCACGGTCGTTCGTCAACGCAGCCAAAACGCCTGATACTGGTGGTCTCCGCTAGGGGCAGACCATAGCACTCAGACACAGAGGTCGCGACAAGTGAAGAAGGCGGTGACACTGTATTTACGGGTGTAGTAGGCTATACACAAACATGGATACTTTCAATGAAGAGGAGATTATAATTTTATGTCTTTTAAGATCTCGGCAGAGGAAAAGGCGTCGTCTCCGCCGCCATCGGAGATGGTATGTGCGGCCCGACCTCACATTCACAGTCTCTAGAGGTCTACTTGTGTTCATGTCAATATTGCATCTCGTGCAGGCGTCACGTTACCTCACGTCAAAGTGAGCAGCCTACGTGCCAAACAACCGCAAAATACGCATGGCAGCCATGATGCCATGACTTGGCTGGTGTGCAGTGTAGAATGCAAGGCTTACATTAGCTAACCAATAGAGACTGAAGGGTGGGCAGTGGGTATAATGTTTCCACATGCAAACGTGGCTGCTAGCTGGCTGTCTGTAAACAAAGCCATCATAAAATAAAGAAAAAGCAAGACATACAAAACATTAAAATTTCACCACCTCTGAATGGACGGTGCTTTGAAATGAAGCACTGTGTCATTTTCCTTTTTTTTTGTCCCTTAAAATTAGCTGGTTAGTTTTCAGTTAATGGGTGTCAGACTATCAAAAGCAAAATGGACCGAAAGTCATGTCAGTAGTATACAAATACATCTGTCGAGAATATCTTTCCAATCATATTTAGGAACAATATTGACTGTCTTTGCTTTTAGGATGCTGAGAGCTGCCAGGCGAGGGTACGGGAGTTGGAGGTGGAGCTACAGGAGCTGCAGCAGCTACGTCGTGCTCGGACTTTCCTGCTGAGCAGCGAGGATGACGGTGTGACTATTACCCAGACTGTCCTCAACAGCACCCCAGAGACTGACACCTTCCTGGAAGTTGAGGTTGGGGAGACAGGTGGCGGCGTGAGGGAGGAGACTGAAGGCGGAGGAGGTGTGGGAGGGGAGGCTCTTCCTGAGTCCAGCCCTGTGAGGAAAAGCTGCAGTGACACGGCGCTCAATGCCATCGTGGCCCGCGACGCGTCCGGCCGCAGGAGGGGAAGCTACGCCCTCCACGCCAACAGCGTGAGGAAAAGAGGGATGTCCATCCTCAGGGAGGTGGATGAGCAGTACCACGCCTTACTGGAGAAATATGAGGAGTTGTTAGGGAAGTGTAGGCGCCACGAGGAGAGTCTGTGTCACGCCGGGGTCCAGACTTCCAGACCCGTATCCAGAGACCCGTCCATGAAAGACTGTGCCATGGGCCCCACCCCGGCACCTCCTCCTACCCCTACCCAGTCGCCCTCCACCCCTGAGGCCATTGAGAGCATCAGTAAGCAGGTGGAGCAAGTGGATAAGAGGCTGGGACAGAACACTCCAGAGTACAAGGCCCTTTTTAAGGAGATCTTCTCTCGTATCCAGAAGACCAAGATGGACATCAAAGCTACCAAAGCGGCTAAGGCTAGCAAATCTGGCAAATCTGGCAAGTCTAGTAAACACTAGTGGTACTGATTGGGTTTAGAGAGGACAATAGTATGTTATTTCAGTGTTAGGTGCTAGAGTTTGTTAACAGAGGCTTAAACATTCTTATAGAAGGTGCTAGTTTGAAAATCACTAAATTCAAGTACAGTTCAGTTTAGGTCAAATTAGGGCGCACGGTTTCATCCAGAACCGAAACCTTGCAGTGTATACAAGAATCTGATGTGCATGTGATCAGTTTTAAAACTTTGCAGAATTCAGTCATATATATAAAACATGAATGGATTTGTTAAGATTGAGACTACCCTTATTTTATTTAGTGTTCCTACTAAATATATACTGGCTTCACTGCCTGACTAATTTAGGCATATACCACAATAACACAATAACAGCAATATGCCTCACATGAGCCTCACAGGTGCACTAAATGTTAAAGCTTCACAAAATAACACTTGGAAATTTGCATCTCTGATGAAAACATGAGTGGAAATCTAAACCTAATATTAACATGAGCTGTACCTGTTATTATAATGGACTCTACTAACATTTGTAGGCTATAAGCTAATTACACTAAGAAAGACAAAGATTGCTCCTCTCAGGCCACAGTGCTGTCTCGGATGAATTCGAGGTGCTAATAGTTCTTCCCCCATCCTATATCACTATACAAATGAACACTATTCAAAATTTAAATAAGCCTTTAGTGTGGATGGCATTGCTGTCCTCTTGCACCGTCCTCAGTGTGTGACCTCACCACTGCGTTTTAAAGTTTGTGGTGCCTCGCAGGTTTTGTCTAGAGGTTTGAGGAATATCTTTCTTCCTGGCAGTTTGATAAAAAAGATTGTTACCACTTTGATGTCCGTACGTTAAATATAAAGTTACAGAGGCTGGTTAGCCTAGCTTAGACAGGGAAACAGCTAGCCTGGCTCTATCAACATTGACACGTTACAGTTTTATGATAAACCACAAACTGTTTTTACTTAGTTTTCTAGCAGATTAACTAAACAAAATATAACATGTTAATTAGAAAGCTTTAAAAGGTGGATACCGTTAGCTTTGGACAGAATAATGTTAGCTGTTTACTCCTGTTTTAAGTCATTAGCTATGTAGGTAATCATGCTGTAGCTTCATGTTTAGCAAAGAGACTATAGACTGTATAACTCATCCATTAATATCTTATCAGAGCTCATATTACGCATTATCCTGCTTAATAAAGTAAAATTAAATTTTGGGTCGTAGCTTGATGGTAACCCCAGATTTGCAAACCAATGGCAAGCTGCTTCAAAATATTCTTGTCTCCCTGTTTCATGGTCTGACAACACTGTGGTTGAGTTCTGGTTCTGCTTAGGCACAAAAGCACCTGGTTGGGGTTAGGAAAAGATAATGGTTTAGGCTAAATTTATCACTTGAACTTGCGAATCTGGGGTCAGGCAAGACCAGCATTGTGGCTGTTGCCATCTTGTAATAATGCATGGGTTAGGAATTTTTTAAAAATCTGCCCTAACCCAGCCTGGTAAGAAAGGCAAGCCTGCAAACCCACAACACAGAGCTTCATGGGAGGTTTCATTGAATGACCATCACTAAAAACAACCTTCCTGCTGTTGGCTATATTGTAGTCATTTCAAGTATCACAATATAAAACGGGTTTTCTGTTTAAAAAGTACAAAGTAGGAGGACAGCAAGTATTCACCCATCTTTTAAATGGTTATATCTTCAGTATGATCTCAAGCGAACAGTTGATATCCTTTGTAGTTTGTTTACATAAGCACACAGCTGATGGGTACTGTACAGTGGTTACATGATGTAATAGCAGTGCATGTTTAAAGAATTCAGTGTGAATAGAGAGAGACGCTTGCTGTTAGGACATAGTGTTAGGCCTACATTTTCTCAGAGGACATATTCTTACAAGACATTATGACCAGAGAGATTTAACTATAAGATTTAACTTCCAGCAGATTTTTACTGGTCAAAAATCTGATAACAAAAACCCTCAACATGTGTTTGCGAGATTCAGAGACGATGGAGAGAGAGACAGAAAAAGGTAAAGAGAAGGTGGAAGGTGGACTGTTGCACAATGCTTATGTAAGTTATCAATAATTTGCTCAGAACACTGATTTGTCACTTGGTTTGCTGCTAGGAGAGACCATATTTGTAGGAGCGAGGGATGGATCTGACACAGACTGTAGAGACACCTTGCAGCCAGCCTGTCAATTCAAAGTGACCACACCCTTGATTATGCATAACTTTAAGCCTTAATGAAATTTAAACAGGTTATATAAAAATTCAGCCCCTGTGCAGTTAACATGAAGAGGGAAGTTAGCCATTGACCGGAAGACTGTTTTTTTTTTTTTAACCAGGCTGTAAACATGTTTACTTCTGTTGCAAAGTCTATGGGGATTGACTGGCTTTTGAGCCAGCTTCAAGTAGTGGCACTACAATTTTTGGTAATTCCAATTTACCTTCATTTTGCAGCCGCAGAGGTTACCATTTGGACAGTGGCAAGACAGTGGTATGGTATCGATATTCTTATCAAACTGCCAGCAAGAGAGCAAGTAAGTGCATTTCCCAAATATGAAACAATTTTGAGCCACTTGTGCTTACATTTATAGTGCCAAGATGCCGTTGGATTTCAATTACAAAATCTTACCCAAAACTTTAGGAAAGGAATCCAGACTGGGTTCCACTGTGTTCATGTCACTTCAGCTCTCTTATGAGCACGTTAGTATGTCTTCAACTGGACTACATCAGCCCATTGGGGCAACAATAAAACAGGTCGATGAGATACAGGAAGTGTTTATTTATAGTAGTGAGTGATCTACAGTATAGGCTATAGTTTGGATAGTTAAACATGTTGTGTTTTGAATGTGTAGGACTGATGATCCCACTAAATGCTAAAAAGCTGCTGTCTTGCAAAAGACAATCTGCAGATTGTTATTTTCACTATTTCCTGGGCATTATGGACACTCAGCATATAAACTATAAAAACATTGAGATGTCTAATAATGGTTTTGCACCACATACAGTATAAGCATTTTTAGTTTTGGGGGAAACAGTTTTATTTCTATATCTAACAGACCAGGCAGTGAACAACAGCAGAAAGATGAGGCATAACTTTTGATTGTCATTGAATGAAGACAGCATGAAGATTAAAAACACATAGGGATGTGGATCCTTTTTAAAGAAAATGGTCTAGTGGTGAAAACTGGTATTAGAATTCTTAGGAGCTTTTTATATGAGTGTTGAGACTATTTTCCTTTAATTATAGCTGACACACTCTATAGTGGAACTGTAACCAGTATAAAGCTTCAAAACAGGGCTTTGTCTCGCACCTAGCAGTCTTACCAAACTATAAAACTAACCTGCAAACATATTGCACCTTTTTCACAGTATACAGTACATATGCCTTTTTCTGGGTAACCTCCTATGTATAAACCTTTGTTATAATGAATGTTATTACAGCTAATTTTATATCCGATTCTTAAGCAAAGTTGGAGACATTGCCAAGCTTGAAACCTTTCACATGTGGCACAGCTGACACCCGAGGGACCCTGCACTCATGTTTGTGGTTAATGTGTGTAAAAAGAGGGAAGGATGAATGGTTGCCTGCAAACCGGTACTGAAATCAGTGAGGAATCTTGTAACCCCCTGATGAAATAGGGGTTAATTGATTTTTGCTGCAGTTACGTTGGTAGTGTATGAGGTGCTTTTGAGGTCAATGCTTGTCTTTTAGAGCGTATAGAGGGAGGATCATGTGTTAGCATAGACAAAACAATGCCAAACCAGAGCCTGTTATTATTTTAAAAGGCTCATGAGGTTTCTGTACTGTAATGTCTTACCTATTGCACTTGAAAATGTTTTGACGCCTCATCTTTTGCATATTTAGGATAGCTAATATGAAATTGTACCTGTGTATTTATTTGTGTGTGAATGTTTAATTTTTTTTTTTACTTTTTCAGTGCCTATATGTGAATGTCACTAACAAATTGTCAGAATTTACTTTGCTTTTGTTATCCAGTTTAAATATGTGAATTATTGGTTAAGATATTGGCATTAAAGTCTGCTCTGGTATTAGTTCATATCATTACTGAACTAAAACCTACTTTACCCTGTTAATAAAGCATAAAGCATATCCCGTGTTGTTGTATTTACTGTGTAAAATGGAAACGAGTTAGCATTTTCCCACAACGGTTTACTCCTCACAAAGTCAGTGTTTTTTTAAATGGGCTTTTGGTTAAATTTCTGAAATAAAATTAACAGTATTTTTCTACTATTTGAAGATGTTATTGAGGTGAGGCTATGAGTGTGGCTATCGTGCTGTAAATGAGTATACAGTCGATGATGTGTAAACCTAGCAGGACGGAGCTTTAGCTTTTTTGTTAACTGTTAAGTTTATTTGAGAATGTATGTTTTACTCGCAAAAAATGTCAAGATATATTTAAGTTATTGTGCATTTACCAAATAATGTACATTTGTAGGTTAAATGAAAAGGCTAATGCTGTAATTTAAGATACTGCTCATTGCTTGCTAGCTAGCTAGGTAACTATCAGCCGAGAAAGAACGGCAAGACCTGCTGCTCCTGTGAGTAAATCCCCCATACGAAACACACAGGAATCAAAGCTTCAGTGACAGTTAAAGTTATATAGCCGCGTATGGGACTTTTTAGTGTGGAGTTAAAGACTATAAACTATATGTATAATAATAAATAAATAATAGGAGAAAATATTAAAATTGATTAAGTCTTTGTTTCCCTATCACAAGTGGTCATATCTACATCATCACCACCACCACCTATACTGATGCTGATGACATGTCAAGTTTAACTGTAGCCTATCCTAAGCCAGGTTGTGGACTGGCTGTATACTGGGCCTATGGATTTCTGGGACATTGGGAAGCCCCTACACTCGTGTTGTGTCTTTGTTTTCAAACATAATGATGCGCTTTTTTTTTTTTTTTACTCGGAGGTCATTAGTCAGAAGTGGGAATGACGTCACCTCTGAGTTGACAACAGTTTTGCATTCTAGCTGACAACGGTGGACAAGTTGGAAAAAACACATGGACGCCCACAAAAAAGCCTTTGTTTCCCTTGCACTTTCGGAGTATAGACAGCTTCAGAACCATCATGCACTCCAACTGATGAACGTCGCAGGCTGACCTAATGTAAACAAATAAGATAAAACAAACAACAAATAAGATAAAATTGCTATAAACATTACTTTAGCAGAGTGTTTTCTCACTATGTATGTGACCGGGTCGGTCGGGGTTGATGCGGTTGTTCTGAGTTTCCGAGTTGGAAATCTGATTCGAGTTTAAACTTCCAACTGGGAACTGGGAATTTCCGACCTTCGAGTACAAAACAAACGCACCATAATTTCAACTAGCATACATGAAGGGAGAAAATGGAAAATGTAAGTGATGGTGACTGAAATGTCACACATCAGCGTGAGCTATGTTACATTGAGAGCCACATAAAATAATGTACCTTTATAGCCCCTTTTCCACTACACAAAAAAAACTGCTAATACCCACTAACATGTGGCCTTTTAATTTTATTCAAAAGGTTTAAACTGGTATTCACACCCAGGTCAATGACTCCGCAGTAGACGTGGGTATTTATCGCCTCTGGCTCTGATCTGCACACAACACCAGGGTGAACGTGCTAATTTAGCCCTTTTAGCGGCAAGATGCAATAACAAGCCGTCTTAAAATACTGGACCACCTGGTAGAACCCTGGAATATGTCCAGTATTGTCCACTTTTCTGTGGAGTTGTTTTCAAATCAAGTGATTCCATTGACATTAGAAAACCAGTTTGAGCGCACCCAACTTCCTTTTTACCTCTTTCAGTCCTTCCTCTGTGTCACTGCCTGTCTTGTGGGACAATGATAATCAAAGTAGATATCTACAGGGAAAAGTTATCTGGGTGTCTAAGTTCTTTAATGATTCTCCTGGCCGTATTTTTGCAGCGTCTGGTGTGAAGTCCTTAGTCCTAGTCCTTCATTTTCATCTGAAAAATGTCCTTTTCTTGTTGATGGATGTCTTGTAGCAGCTGTGCCATGTCACCTCTGCACGTCAGAGGAGTGTGGTTGGTGTGAGCCTGTACTTACTTCTACAATGGTGTCGCATCACCACTTTTGATGGCTCCATCTACAGTAAGTCCTTCTGTTTAGCAGCAGCAATGGTGAAGTCAGTGTAATACCCTACTTTGACTCCAACCTGTAGAGCAGGGCTATTCAATTACAAATTCAACTGGGCCAGAAAACCAAGAAATTTAGCTTGGCCAGACATTTTCAGTATGCAAACTAACACAAATTAAGGTAATGAAAAACAATGTTTAACAATGTTGTCCGAAATGCTTGATTTACATGTGCATGTTGATCAAAACATACTTTGCAGGCCTGTTAGTGTGAAGCTCCTGTGCCATGGTTATGGACGACTGCATGCTGACAACTTTGAGTAGGAATTTCCTCTCGTCAATGGAATGGACCACTTCCTTTGCTCTGGCAGATAAGTCCCCTTTTGTTGCAACAGTGAATGGGTCTCTGACTAAGCCAATCACCTCTGTGGGAAGAGAAAGTCCATCCAATTGACCAGCCAAGTTCTCTTTCAACCTTGCAATGAAGTCTGTCATCACAACCATGATTTGTGCCGGGGATGAGATGCGATGTGTCAGAAAATGCAGCCTTCTGCCTGTGCTCAAGTCAGTTGCGAAAAATCTGTTACAGAATTTCAACTACAGTTTTGTCTCTGCCTTATAGTCCTACATTTAAGTCATTCAGGTGTTTGAGTATGTCGCTCTGAAAGCAGACATTGGCCATTAGCTTGCTAAGGAAAGTTGTATCTCCCAACCTAGATCACAGAAACACTCCAGTGCTTTGCCTTTGGACAGCCACCTGACATTGTGCAAAAGCAGGTTGTGATGCTCCGCAGACATGTCTGACAGTAGCTTGTAGAATTATCGATGCTGGAGGCTTGATGTTGAGTAAATTAAATTAATCGTAGCCATCACGCTGTCCATTGTCGTCTTAAGCTCCCAGCTTAGTTTTGCACAGCACCATTTGATACACAATGCAGCGCGAGGACATCATATGAGGCGCCACAGTGGACCAATGTGCTACTAGACCATTCACTTCTTCAGCCATGGATTGAGCCCTATCTGTAATAAGCATGCACACACAGCGGCTGCCAGAACAGGAGTGAAGTCTGCTGGGACTCCCGAGATGGAACAGGAATGATGTCTGCCAGCCCCCAACACTGTGCACTGATGTGCGGACCCCCAATGGAACAGGAGTGGTGCCTGCCAGGACCCCCGATGCTGGAACAGGAGTGGTGTCTGATGAGACCCTCGATGCCAGAGAATCTGGATTGCTGCTGATCTGGGACTGGAACTTGGGCTGGTTTATAGTGACCAGGGACTTGAGCTGGTTGCTGGTGACTTGGTACTGTAGCTTGTGGGAAGTGGGAAGACGGAACCAAGACTTCTTTTTTTGTGTGATCTGGGAGTCTGATAGAGGCTCTGTGGACCCCCCAGGTTCCAAAGAATGGGTTTGCTGCAGGAGTTAGATCTGCTGGGTCCATGTTTGGTTAGTTCATACTGTCGTGTGAGCAGTTCAGAGGAGGACCCAAATGCAGACTAACAGACAGTTTAAAAACAGAGAGCAAGTTTTAATGTAGCCGTTTGAAATCATCTAGTCAAGGCAGGTAATCAAAAGTCCAAATGAAAACAGAACAAAAAAAACAACTGAAAACCAACCGGCAAAACACGATGAACAGGAATAACACAGGGATGAATGCAGGATGAACAACAGGATGAACCCAAGAGGGGCACAGGCAAGAATGCAGGAACAACCACAGAATGCACCCAGGAGGAACACAGACGAACTGACCAGGACAAAGGGAAACGCACAGGTACATATACACAGAAAACTAATCACAACGAGACACAGCTGGAGAAGAAAGACACGGGCAAAAGGAGGGAAAACAGAGATTGGCTGACAACAAGGGTGCAGCAAACAAGACTAATACAGAACAGGTGTGAAGGGAAGACTGTGGGAACAGGGAAGGACTAATGAGACAGGTGTGACAGAAAACAGGTGGGGAAACACACAAAGACAGGAAGTAAAGCCAGACATGACACGAGAGACTCTACAAAAAAAAAAACAGGGAACAGATTAAACATGAACGAATAACATGAAAAAGGGAAGACAAGCAGAAAACTCCAAAACAAAGTCCATAGAGTAACAGAATATAAATAAACCCAGGATCATGACAGCACAGCCCATTAGCCCAGAAACAAATGCTCCGAAGTCCCTCTCTACGAAGTTAGAGCCACCAAACTTAAAACTTGAAATAGCTGAGAAAGTAGAAATAAATAAATAATAAATAAAAATATATTAAATAAAGATTTACATATTTACATTTGACATTTTTTAATCCGTTCCAACCACAGCTCTTCAGGCATTGCTTCTGTATTGGGGCAGTAGGTTAGATAATGCCTTGATGCTGGCTGTGCCCAGTCTCTGCAGTCCTGAATTGTCCACACTTCCTGCAAGTGTTGATCACCACTTTCCTGTTGGAGCAGTGTCACATCCTGCTTCATAGAAATAAACTACAGCAGGACAAAGATGTGTGGCGATGGTTTAGGAGAGCAGAGCCAGGTGAGTTGATTAGAACAGCTGGTGCTTGTTGGCTAGTCATACTCTCAGTTGCGCGCTGGACCCTCAGATAACTGCCACACACAGGAAACAGACAGCCCCACTGCTGTTGCGCTGTTTGCTGTGTGACTGAGAATATTGTTTGTTGAACTGTGTTTTTGAGCAACTGGACGAAGAAAGAAAGAAGTGTCTCTCAGAAGTGAATGAGAAATCCCATCGCTACTCTGTGTTTGGGGCAGAACAATATAAACTTTAATAGGTGGTAGGGCATTCACACCAGAAGCTACCTACTGGCCTGTTTAGTTCCACCTGTCCCTCATTACCCTGCCTTCCTCGTGCATTTAGTCTGTGTGATTCCTTTTGTCTGTGCCAGTTCATCTTCCATGCTACTAGTAAGCAAACCAGCATTATTTATCATCATAAAATGTCACAGTGGATAGAAAAGAATATCCTTTAAAGGGATAATAAAGTTAAGTTGAACCTGAGACTATGAGATTCATAAAAACTGTAACAGATCCTAGTTTATCTTTAAGGATTGTTAACAGTATTAGAAAAAGGCTGCCACATTCAACAACCAGTATTTAAAATCATACCTGAGCAGGTTTCCTATTGAGGCTTCAGTGCTGTGCTGAGTAAAACACCAAACTGCGGTTTTGGCAAACTGAAAAGATAGTACTGCTTAGTGCCATTTCAAAGGTTAGTTTAGATGACACTTGTCTAGCAGAGGCTGCAGCATCACTGGTAGGAACTGCGCCAGAGCCAGCAGCTGTTGTCAAAGCTGGGCCAGCTGCAGCACCAGATGTGGCCGTCTGCTCATTAGGTGTCTGATAAAACCCACACCCCTGAATATATATTAGTCTTGTCAACATATACGAATTATGATTGCATCTTTAGTGTACTTCTATTTAAGTATGCCAAAGCTGCAGCTCGGGAATGTGAATAATGGCCTGCTGGGGGGAAGCCCCCACCCATCACAGGCCTGAAACTGCATTTCCTGAAACTGCTCCACCACAGCTGTTACAGCCTGATTCTCCCTCTTGAGCGTGGTGGTCTGTTTTGTGTCTCTGCCACTGAGCTGCTGCAGCCTGAGTCATGGACGTGTATTTTAACAGGTGCATGCTGAGGGCTGTCGTAGTAGGCCGCTGTCCAAAGCTTTTTCTGCTAGATAGGTCCCCTTTGAAAGTTAGTGACCCTGTCTCACCTGAAAGTGCTTCCAACAGTGACTGAGGTGTGCAAAGCTTTTTTCCTCTGGAAAGGGCCCATTGTCATTGAAGTGGCCTCACAGTAACCTGCTGTGTAGCACCTGAAGGCATACACGCTTGTTGTCATACAAGCTTAGATGTAGCAGTCTGCTGTAGAGCATGCTCAGACTGCTTGCAGTTTAGGTTCCCTTTCTCTGCCTGGAAATGCAATGGGAAAAAAGAAATCAATAGGTAGCATGCATCTGCATGGAAGGCACAGCAGGGAAATGCAGACCTGTACTGATCATGTCCATGCACGTGGGACAAGTTTTCCTTGTAGGCTTTCTCCACAAGCACCCTTTCGGACACAAATCTATTCATTTAACTCAAACCAAAATATTTTTCCTTACCTTTACCAAAAGCTCCCTTTCTGATAGAAACCCCTCGATGCAAATGTCCCCAAACTGCAATCTCCATTATGACTGAGAGCTGCAGTCCAGTATGGGTGGTAAATAATGGCAAAGCTTTCCCTAGTCCCGTTTCGGAGCAGAAAATAGATATTAAGAAAGAAAATGTTTTTGAGGTTACAAAAAAGAATGACGGCTGGTCAACCAGTATTCACGAAACTGATTTTATTGTAGACTACCTTGGCTAATGAAACATATAATGAAGACATGGATTTGTACAGAAGGTGGCTCCTGTTTCGTCAATCTGACCGCGTGGCCTAATGGATAAGGCGTCTGACTTCGGATCAGAAGATTGAGGGTTCGAGTCCCTTCGTGGTCGTCTTTTGCTCACATTAGTTCTTTGTTTTACAATGAGGTTGTATCCGCAATAGGTTAAACGACGCTCAGCGGTTAGTCCATATAAAGCATGTAAGTGATATCTTGTTTGTCACTCACACATTAATTATTGATTAGCATGAATGGAGATAACTCATGATAGCTAACATTAATGCTAATGGTGGTTATGACAATTTAAGCGAACTAACTAAACTCTGCCGTGAAACTCAAAAGAACAAGCTAGTTAGCTAACGTTAGCAATAGATGAAAGTGCGCTTAGCCAGGCTAGCTAACATTTCATTTGACGTAAAGTCACAGTAATGGCAAAAATCATATCAGTCACTTAATAATAGTACACACATAATAGTCACTTAGTTACAGAAACAACAATAGATACTTTGGCGCAGTTAGCATACATCACATTAGAACACAATATGCGTAACCAAAAAATGTACCAAGAATAATTACGTACCTCATCATATACTATGTATGGAGCAGAGTGGCGCAGCGGAAGCGTGCTGGGCCCATAACCCAGAGGTCGATGGATCGAAACCATCCTCTGCTAATCGTTTTCTTCTGTTCATATTGGCAACTTTATATGTGAAGGTGATCACATCATTGACATTTCTGTTTTAATTTATTATTGCAATTTATTTCTGTATTAATTTATAAATATATTTACTTGTTAATGTTAAATACAGAGATTTATTTTAAAAAGTACAGAAATGTAAAACGAATACATAAACAAATGCTGAAATAAAAAATAATCATTAAACAACAACATACAAATTATTTTAACAACAAAATAATAAATAAATAAATGTCCTAACTCAATTATGTGTAAAAATTGTATTAATAAAATTAAGCCATTTATTTATTCTTTTATCAGCTTTTATGTATTTATTTACTATTGATATCATTATTTACTGTATATATTTAATTAATTAATTAATTAATTAATTTATTCAATGATGCCCGGCCCAAGTCATATTTCTTCCTCTAGAAGAGGATCAGCTACATGAAAATGACCAAAGCTTCAGCCAATTATTGTGATAATGTAACCTGTTGTGACAGTGTGATAAATATATTTGGAGTGGAAATACAGCAGAAAATCCTATGCAGATCACAGAATCTGATGCGTCACAGAATGCTGTTTATTACCCGTATACAGTCGGAGTAGTTTACTTTAAATCATTTCACACTGATTCTTTATGATTTTCTGGTATTCAGTATGAAAAATATTGCTACTCATTTTTATTGTGCAGAAATATAAAGACCAAATAATTTACAGTGGACATTTAAATAGTATGGAATTATTGACAATGCAGTCATGGGAGGTAGAAACGTGACAGTCTATCAGTTAGTCAAAATCCACTCGTCTGCTCTTCTTAGTAACTGAATGGATCTTCTTCTGTTTGAGTCGCTCCTTGTTCCCCTTCTCTAACCTGCACAACATATTTCACATAAAACACACACATATAAGACACATTCATAATCAATGCGGATTTGAACCAATGTGCCCTGCTTACTGGGAAGTACCTGGCTGCTCTAAGAGCTATGTCTTCTGCTGTTGGTTCATATGGCTTCTCGCTGGCCTCAGCTATGATGGCAGAAATCTTCTGTATGCAATCAGAGAGGTTTCTTTGCTGACTCCTGCTCAGCTCTGAGGTCACCAGCAGCTCCCCGGCCTTATTGATGCGGTTTTTGTTCTGTGCCACAAAGCAGATAATGTGTACAGTTGGTCTAAATACAGATTCAAAATTCAGAAGACATTCAAACACTAATTGTATGGCTTTTCTGTTGACAACACAATGATCCCTTGGAGAAAAATAATAAGAGAAAATTCACTGGAAATCTAATATACATATCTTTTTGTTGACAACTACAATAACACAGCTGCATACAAAAGTATTTGACTGCAATCAACAATTTTATTCTGATTGCACAGCAATTGAAAACAAACCTTTTCAAAGATTTTCTTCCGAACATCTTCTGGGATCCAGTCTGCTGTTTTCACATGGAATCGGACCTCTGTTTTTGTGCTGACTGTGGATTGAGAAGACATTACAAAAAGGAATAGTGAGCAGATTTAAGAGTCAAGGCCTAGTACAAGTTGTCAGGAGTCACCTGTCACTTTGCCACATATAAGCAGTCTTTTCTACTAAGGAGAATTATTTGTAGGTCCAGTGTGTAGGATTTAGGGTGATATATTGACAGAAATGGAATATAATGTAATCAGAATGTTTTCTTTAGTGTATAATCACCTGAAAAAAAGAACGGTTGTGTTTTTGTTACCTTAGCATGAACCATATTTATCTATGGGCACTCTTCCAAGGAGATTGCCATGTGTTTCTGCAGTAGCCCACAACAGACAAACCAAACACTGGCTCTAGACAGGGCCATTCACATTTTTTGTTGGCCACCATAGTTAGTTGCCCCTCCATGGCGGAAGTGTCTGATTGTCTGCTTTATTCAGTGTTTTTACTACTTTAGGTCACCTGGTTTGTTTGTTTTGGAGAGGAGGATACCTCTAAATATAATCTGACTCTTAAAAACTTGAACAAAGAACACTGGAGGAATTCTAACCTGGAGAAGTTCAGCTGGTTGCAATGTGCAACCCTCACCACTAGATGTCACTAAATCCCCCTCAATATTACACAAAGGACCTTTAAAATAAAGAAATTAAATTCTGAGAACCTTTATTTACATGCTGACCACCAGGACCACTGCTTCTGCTGTAAGATACTCTCAGACGATCTAAGAGCCAGGAGGAGAAGAAACATATTGCTGAAAAATACAAATCTGTAATGAAAATACTTTGTTATTCTGCTTAAGTGAATATATATTTGTATATTTACCCACTGGGATGTGGACTTGTTCGTCCTGAAAAAATAATAAAATAATTATACTGATTATCTGTGCACAAAGGATATGATCAGCATTATGATTTTGTTTTTTTAATTATTACTTGTTCTCATCTCAGTTATCTCTCATCTGCTAGATGTCACAGCAAGCTCCATTCACAAGTCTGACCACAATGCAACAGTGACATCTGGAGGTTTGTCAAGGGAAAAGCTCAGTGCTACATGCTATCTTTGCATCCCCTCATTATCCGTTGCTCCTGCTCCCTTCTGTCTCAAGACTCAACCTAGCTCTTTGCCTCTGAAATCTGCGGTGTCGCTGGGACGTAAAATGTGGCAGGGAGCTCGTTTGGACCGCACAATAATGTGATACCTGAATGAGACTAAATATAATTAACGTTACACACTCATATCTACGGCAGCCGACTCATCAGATGGCTTCACAAAGTCATTTATGTTTAAACAAATAATAACAATAGTCATGTTTTTACTGGGGGTGTGTTTAATCCCGCTATAAGAGAGTTTGACGTGACATTCAACGATGGCTGCATTTGTTAGTGTTCTAACTCACCTGTGTGATGTCTGTCCCTCGGGTCCCGTATCCAACACTCAGCTGTGACGCTTTGCTAATGTCTCTTACCTCGACACCCCTTAGTTTGACATGCTGCGGTAACAGTTTTACTCCTACACTACTACAAAGTAAATAAGAACGTCGTGCTATGTGCGCCGCCATCTTGGACTGACGTCGTTACAATGGGAGTGAACTGCTGCTGTCGCCGAGATACATTTGGAATCGTATGCGTGTGTACGGGAGCAGTGATCACCTCGCATGCTACTGAAACACACTGTATCTACTCCACTTTCCCACTGTGGCGGATGTTAGCCGAAAAATGAAGAAAAGTCAGGTTCCACCGAGATTTGAACTCGGATCGCTGGATTCAGAGTCCAGAGTGCTAACCATTACACCATGGAACCACATATACTGCCTCACCAACAGACATGAAAATGAATATTGATATATGGGATATGACCTGAAACATGTAAAGGCGTTCGGAGCAATGACATAAAACCATTTGTTGTGTAGCAGACTATGACAGCTAATAGCAATGACAGCTATGACCAGAATAAAAATGGCCATATACTGTAGGTTGTTAGCTAACATGCAAAGACAAAGACTGCAACCAGTACAAGAATTATAACACACATTGCAATATTTCCAGTTATCAATTAGTTTGGTTAGAGCTATCAGGAAAATCATTTCAAATACATTTGTTATAGCTCATATACACATAGCTATATCCTTACTTCAGGGATTTATACCAAGAAGCACCAGAAAATTGGATGTTTTATTCCATTTTAGTTGGCACTTTATACAACTATGGGTGGCAGAGCCCATCTGTTCAGATTTATCCGGTTTAATTTTCTGTCATGCATTTTATTTATTTCTAATGTTGTATTATTGGTATTTTTTTATGTTTTTTTGTAAGGTGTCCTTGGGTGCTCAGAAAGGCGCCAACAAATAAAATGTATCATTATTTATTATTATTATTATTATTATTATAAACTGAACCTGAATAAAAGAAAATTAAAAACTAAGGAAATATAAAAGTCAAAAGAAAAAAGTAGAAAAAAGGAGTGGCAGTTAAAAATCCAGACACTCCTGACCCCAAGTGCTCTTTTAGACACGTTACTGGCACCACAAACTATTATAAATGTACATAAATGATTTGCAAATGGCTTCTTAATTGTCTTAAGGGAGAAACAGTCTGTTATCATTTCAAGTTTTCTAGAAGAGGTTTTTTTTTGGACAGTAACTTCCAAAATAGACATTTCTGTCTGTGTTGACTTGTTTTTCCACTCACAATCACACATTCAATACATTGTTTTAGCCACTTTTTCTCAAGTGCCTGGACAATACTTTGGAAAAAACATGTGTATAAGGTTTTTTCTCTGTGATATTGTTCTCTACTTTAAAATTGGACTATGTGAGGCTTCAAGCTATGGTCCCCTCTTGTTTCCAAGCTAATAAGTCCCAGTTCCATTAATCTGCAGCTTCATCTTTATTTTTCAATAAAATAAAATAAAGAACAAATACAATAAATAAATAAAATAAACAAAAATAAAAAAAATAGAATAAAACAATAGTGTGTTGAAACTTATATATAACTCAGTGAAAGAAGCGCTTACAGTGATTCTGACTGTTGGAGAAGACACTTCAGTGTTACCTTCAAACAAGGCCATGCATGCAAATGTACTAAAAATGAAACAGGAACAGCTTTGGGCTTACTTGAGGTATACCTTGCATAGGTGTTATACGTATTATTGGGTATTTTACAGGACTGTTGACTATGCACTGAATACATTGTTTGCCGCGGGAACAGACTGTCTCAAGTAAAAGCACTCGACAGCGATAGGAGAAATGATTAAGTGGCATTTAGTGAAATTTAGAAAATTGTGTACAGTACACAAAAGTCGTGTGTAAATCTTATTATGCCAAGAGGGGCCTCTGTATTACGACGAAGAAGATACCGGAACTATTTAACGGAAATAGATGTTGCAATAGGGTCAGTTACCACCAGCGGACGGACACTGCTTGTTGTCGTTTTCAAAACAAACCAGCCTTCTACGTTTAGCTATGTGCTACGTGACTTAAACCTCTGAGCTTTGTTGAGATGGATTGGTAACGTAAAACAATATGTTGATATATTAACTAGTGAAACAATGGTAGTGTTCGTCGTAGAGGATTAGCTATCACTCTCGGAATAGCGTCAGAGTATTTTTTTTAGCTAACGGTAGATAGCTAATAGTAGAAGCTAGTCACGCAAGCTGTTGTAAACCGCACTAGCAGTATTAACTTATGTAATGCCTCAAGCTATGCGTTGACAGGTCGCAACACATAAAACTGCACATGACGTCAAAATCATAGTTTGGGGGTTAGTCAATATTAAATTGGGCAACTTTAGCGGATTCACACAGACATCCGCTCTGATACTTATCGCGACGTTAGCACGTAGCTAACGTTATCTTAATTTACATCATAAGAAAACATCCCGACTATTGAGCAACAAAGGAAAGTTACGTTAGGGCGTGAGAACGGTGGGCAGAGCTCGGTGCCAGCCTGTGTAGCTTCAAGTCATGCATGACTTGAGGAGGTGGTCACTGTTCAAGAGAATCCTGTCCACGGTATAGTGGTGAAGAGGCTGATAACCATCAGTGAGATCTTGGAGCTTGTGTACCTGCAAAATGCCTGGCATCGTGGTGTTTGGACGGCGGTGGGGGATCGCCAGTGACGACCTTGTCTTCCCCGGCTGCATTGAACTGTTCCTCCGTATACTTTGGTATGCTGTTAACGTTCATGATGTGTGTGGTTCACTGAGGACTCTTGCTACCTGACATCCAACCTGTTAGGCATAATGATAACATTGCGTTGTCACTATCTGCTTCTGTTTTCTCTTAAGGTGGATTGGTACCATGATCCTGTTCACTTATCACAAGGGTAATTTCGATTGTAATGGGAAAGGAGTTCTTCACAGCTACCTGGTTGGACTTTTGGTTGTGCTGGCGCTCATCATCCTGTCACTGTGTGCTATTGTCTACGTCAGTGCCCAAGGTAAAGTTGTGGTTTATCTGGGCTCCAACCATAAAGGGATAGTTCAGATTTTTTTTTTTTTAAGTGGGGTTAAATGGGGTACTTATCCATAGACAGTGTATTATGTATAATACATATCAATCTACACAACCCAGAAAAGTCCCACTTAACTTACTCTCAATAAAGCATACACTAAAACAAATATTGATTTTTCTCTAGTTGGCTAAAATACATTTTATTGCTGCCACCCTCCACAGCTGTGCATAGGTTAGCTTCTGTGTCCTCTCCGAACTGGGGGCATGCTCACTGTCATTTACTGTATGTAATACACTGACTATGGATAAGTACCCCGTTCAGCCCCACTTCAAATAAAATCCAAACTGTCCCTTTACATTCAAGTGCACTTACCAGACATGAATAGACATGTACAATGTTTTATACTGTGGAAATCACAGGATTACTTCATTTTGCTTCATGGCAACAATGTCAAAATACACTTGTGCAATATGCAGTGTAGGGAATTTGCACAACACAATGTTGAAGAAACTTGTAGGTAAATGTGTTAAACAGAATTCAAACTTTTTAGTGCACACACAACATCATGTACACAAGTAACATTCTTTATAGAAAATAGCTATGAACATGCAAAAAGCTTGAAGGTAACTTTTGTATTTTACAGCCTGGTCCCTTTTTTTATTATGTTTTTGTGTCTAAGTGACAAACGGGAACAGGTTTTTTTTAAATTGGTCAAGCTAAATTGGCTACAATGTAATCCTTGCTTGTAACTGAGCAAAAGTCAATTTATGTCCTCTGGAGGTGTTTCGGGCACGTCCCACTGGTAGGAGGCCCCGGGGCAGACCCAGAACACACTGGAGGGATTACATATCTCATCTGGCCTGGGAACGCCTTGGGGTCTCCCTGGGGAGAGAGCTGTCTGGGGTGCTTTGCTCGGCCTACTGCCCCTGCGACCTGGCTCTGAGTAAGGGGATGAAAATGGATGGATGGATAAAGCCAGCATATTTCACATTATACTGGGTGAATTTAGGGTTTATTTCAATCATATAAGAGTTGGTGATTGTTAAAATAGTGGAGCGACAAAGTCACCCTTTGCTACATCAGGGTCGTCCTCTGTATTGCAGCTCATTTAACATCCACTTGAAACTGGTGGAAAGCACTGGTACATTTTCTTGTGTTGATTACACAGATATCTATGATTGTTTCTCAGGTACCATTACAAACTCTGGCCCACGACGCTCTATCCCTGCACTGGTGTACCTGCGAGCTCTCCTGTACATCCCTGAGCTGGTGTGGGCTTGTCTGGGAGCAGTCTGGGTGTCTGATGACAGCAAAGGCTGCGATCCTGCCACAGTGGGTCTTGTCATCGCAGCAGTGATTACCAGGTACGTTTGTGTTATGAGTTCATAGTATCATCATTTTATGATTTGTCGAAAAGGTGTTTTGATTCAGCATCTTTGTTTCTGTGTCACCACAGCTGGATCATCCTGCTGTTCACCGCACTGGGCGTGATATTTGTGTTTGACCCTCTTGGCAACCCCCGTCCACCACCTGAAGCCAGTGAGCCACTGGGAGTGAGAGACATGCAGAGCAACGAGAGCACCCAGTTCCTCTCCACAGCTCGCTCCCTGGCCGTCAAGGTGTGGGAAAACAGGCTGCGGCTCCTCTGCTGTTGTCTGCCGCAGGACGAAAGCCACCGAGCAGCGTTCTCCAGCATTGCGCAGCTCTTCAGTAAATTCTTCTCTGTAAGGGACACCTTCTCTCTTCTGTCTGTGCTATCCTTTACATCTGGCAGCTAGTGTGCAAACTGTATTAAGTCAGATACAGAAAACATCACTAGTAGTGTGCGGCAAGACCAATTGTTGGATGCCTTCTAGTATGGTGTGTATGTGTTGCAGGACACAGATCTGGTCCCTAGTGACATAGCAGCTGGTTTGGCTCTGCTGCACCAGGAGCACGATAAGATGGAGCTAAGTAGAGACCCAGACGTTGTAGTCGACCACAGCCCGTCGTCTCCCATCGTAAGTACTGGACTCTGTCACTCCTGTAGGCTGTAGGTACAGCAGACATCAGAGGAGGCAGGAATATTTGTTGAACAATCTACATTATGCAAGTCTGTAAAATACAATGCTGATCTTAAAAATGTTCTTCATGTTTATCTTTTACTGTTTAAAGGGAGAAGATTTGGAGACAGAGTTGGAGAAAGCAACTCATTGTATGCAGTTTGCTGCAGCAGCTTATGGCTGGCCGTTGTACATTTACTCCAACCTCCTTACTGGGCCCTGCAAACTCAGTGGAGACTGGTAAGATGTACTCTTTACTTATATGTGTCTATAGGTCCTGTCAGACAAGTGACAAGACCAGCCAGGTTAGGTAACAGCTGCTGACTAAAGGTAGAAATATGCTGCCCCCAAAAGTAGGGATGCATCAATTTATCCGCTGTATGATGTTATCGGCTTATATTCGCCTTGTTAACTGCCCTCAGCATATCGGTGAATAAGATGACATTCATTGATGGCAATAGCCAATGTGTTTTTGTTGTGTCACATTAATTTTGCACAGGCTAAAAAGCAGCTCCAGACAAATACTGTCCCATTGTTTTTGGGACAAACATAGATTGTCCCTGGGATGCTGTCGGGTCAAAAGGACTCAGTAAACTCACTATCAATGCATCAGGAGACACACCCTTTGGTTTCTTTAATAATGCTACATTGTGAACAACAAATCTGTACTGACGGCAGCTGGAGGAGAGCTAGTTAACATTTGCTGTTAGCTGCTAGCAGCCTGTAGCTTCAGCTAACAGCAGTTGCGTTGAGTTTCATTATGATGCATTCAAGTTCTGTTCAGTAAAAATGACTATTGAGTGAAGGTAAATTCTAACATTATTATGATGTATTCAATGTAATCTTGTGAAATGTAATTTTTGTAGAAAAAATGAATAAATACAGCTATGTGAAGGAGACATTTGTATTTTTTTTTACAGAAATATAAAATAGATATTAGAGAGGGAATTATGATATATTATAGTAAAAACTGTCCGTGACCCCAGTGTTAAAGTCTGTTCCCGTCAATGTGCGTTTCTCACATTAGACAGCAGTTGGTTTTTGTATTAGTGATATAACCTAATCGAGCTTGCCAGGGTATGTTTGAATCGCCGATTTTAGGGGAGTGCACAGACATCGCCCCCTTCAGTAGAGGAATGTGAAAACACCTCTCCTGTCACAAACTTTGCACAGATACAAGTCAGTATTGTCAGGGTCAGACATTTTAGGGGTCATAAATATAAGAGAACACATTTTTGATTGGAGGGGGATTTAAGTATATGCTCAAAGAGAAAACTGTTTCAGAGACATCCAAAGCCAGATATTCTTGTGACAGCAGATTGTCTCGCCTACAAGTTAATTTTAGAGTCAGAGAAAAACAACTTGATCACATTTCATTCAAATCAAAATGTGTCTGTGTGCATCAGCTGCAGAAGTCGCGCAGCCGAGTATGACATTGTCGGAGGAGACCACCTCGGCTGTCACTTTTCATCCATCCTGCAGAGCACTGGGTTGCAGTACAGAGACTTCATCCATGTCAGCTTCCACAACCAGGTAGGAATTTCACCACAGGCTCCTGTCAGGGATTCCCCTCTGTGTTCAAAGTTTTCCTCAGTTTGATTCTTTAGAGGCCAGCACCTGTCTTACTGTCTCTGTGAGTTAAAGTGGTCATCCATATTCTCTTTGTTGCAGATCTATGAGATTCCCTTTTATGTGGCTCTGGATCATAAGAGAGAGGCTGTTCTGGTGGCTGTCAGAGGAACACTGTCACTGAAGGTGAGTTGGAACGCCAACTAATCACTCTTTTGTAAATAGTAGATAATAGAAAATACATTACTGTTTTATTAGTTTGCCTATCTGTTCGTATGAACATTTAAAGAAAGCTTCATCCATCCACCTTAGTACTATACAGTGAATATAAAAAGTCTACCTTACCTTTAATGTGACTTATAACCTGATCAATTCAGTTGAAAAACAAATCCTTTAAGGGGAAAATGTGAAAAAAGAAAAAACATACAGTACCCTGGTTGCACAAGTGTACACACCCTTAAACTGATAAATTCAAACCCATGTTTAATAGTAGTCAGTACATGCATGCCATCAATTAAAGTGACTTGGATTAACTCCAAATAAAGTTCAGCTGTTTTCGTGGGATTTTCCTGACATTTACATAGTTGCATTTTACAGCAGAAGCCGTGGTTTGCAAAGAGCTTACAAAGCATTAGTGGGATCTCATTGTTGAAAGGTATCAGTCAGGAGAGGGGTACAAACAATTTCCACGGCATTAGATATACCATGGAGCACAGTGAAGACAGTCATTAACAAATGGAGGCTGAAGTAGCTGCAGGAGTTTCTGGCAAGTACTGGCTGTGTACTACATGTGATAGCAATCTCCAGTGTTTTTTCATTTGTCTGGACTATGTGGTAGGGTGGGAAGACAGAGGCCTTTTTGCAAAACAATAGATAAAATCTCCCAAAAGAATTTCTGAAAATATGTTTTGGTCTGATGAAACCAAGGCTGAACATTTTTGGCCATAAATCCAAAAGGTATGTCTGCTGCAAAAACAACGCTGCGCATCAACAAAAGAATACCATACCCATGGTAAAGCATGGCAGTGGCAGCATCATGCTTTCGGGTTGTTTTTCTTCAGTTGGAACTGGGGTTTAGTCAAGGTGGAGGGAACCATAAACAGTTCCAAATACCAGTCAGTTTTGGCCCAAAACGTTCAGGTGTCTGCCAGAAAGCTGAAGATGAAGAGGAATTTCACCTTTCAGCACGACGATGACCCAAAACATACATCCAAATCAACACAAGAATAGCTTCACCAGAAGAAAATGAAAGTTTTGCAATGGCCCAGCCCAAGCCCAGACCTAATCCAATTGAAAATCTGTGGGGTGACCTGAAGATGGGTGACGTCCTCACCATCTGACAGAGTTGGAGCGCTTGTGCCAGGAAGAGTGGGCAAACATTGCAAGATGTGGCATGCTGATAGACTCCTACGCAAAAAGACTGAATGCTGTAACACGATCTAAAAGTGCTTCAACCATATATTAGTTTAAGGGTGTGTGCACAATTGCAACCAGGTTATTATAAGTTTTCCCACACTAAAAGATTGATTTGTTTTTTGACTGGACTGTACAGGTTATAAGTCACATTAAAGGTGAAAAAAGTTTTGAAACGATTTATCTTGATCTCATTTTTTTACGTCACAAAACCTGGAATTTTAACAGGGGTGTGTGGACTTTTCATATCCGCTGTACATAAAATCTGAGCAACGGCGATATGGCGATATAGAGAAAATCAAATCTCACAATATTTTGACCTAATATCTCAATGTTGATATTGTGACACAAGTCAATCAATCCATTTATCAGACTTTATTTATATAGCACTTTTCAAACAAAAATGATGCGACACAAAGTGCTTCACACAATTAAAAACAAAAAATGGCTAAAAAGAGAAATTAATAAAAATAAATAAATGAGTACACAATAATCATGAATTAAAAACAATAAAAAATAGTGTTAATAAATTAAACAATTAATAAAATAAAATGAATCATTATTATTATTATTATTATTATTATTATTATTAACAGTAATAATAATAATACATATTTTTGATAAATAATCCCCAATAATGTTAATATAATGACTAAGTGGATACAGGCAACTAATAGAACAGTGTGTGCAGTCTGGTAATTTTGGTGATTTTTACTGTATTTAAGTCTTTAAAACCAGGAAAAGACAACACATATCAAGTTATACTGACTTGCTTGTATGTTTTTATTATTTTTATTGTTGTATTGTGTATTGTTGTATTTTATTTTTATTTTATTGCTGTTATTGTATTTATTTTATTCTTTTTTTTCCATAGGTGTCCTTCATTATCATCTGTTTATGTCTTTTATGTTTTTGTGTTTTCTGTCTTCTTGTGTTAATTTTACCTCCGTTTTGGCCCTACTACTTAGAACTATAAGCTAGGTTCTGTGTGTACATGGAACAGAACTGTGTTTCTTTTCAGTAATGTTGTCAGTCTTTCTGTACAACTGCTGTGCATTTGTAACGCTCGCTGTTATCCCCCCACTTCCTCTTAGTGTCCAGATTCACTTCTCTTTTTGTACAGATGGCTTTCTAACTGTTAAATTTAGGTTCATGTAACCATTTCTCTAATGACGTTAAAATAGCACTCAGATAGAAAAAAGAAAGACTTGAGTGTGCTAAGTTCAGTGGGGCGTGTCTGTAAGAGCAACAACATGTGTCCACACACATATACAAAGTGAAAGAAAGATTTATTGTGGTGAGATTTGGTTGAAAAATATTAGAATCTTTTAGCTTGTGTTCGTACACAAGTCTGAAGCATTTGTGTACGATATTAATATTGATTCCGATTAAAACAGTTCATTCAGCTCCTAAAGAATACTCTACATGCAGCCTTTTGCCTTTGACATGTGGTCTGATAAAGGTCGGTCAGTTACCAGTTAATTTCACCCAGTGTCTGTCCTGCAGGACGTCGTGACAGACCTGTCTGCTGCATGTGAGAACCTGCCTATCGATGGAGTGTCTGGAGCCTGCTACGCCCACAAGGTGAATGGACATTTAAACACAGTATACTCCACCTGTTTGAAGTCGAGGCTTTTAATGTGTAACACTTGTGCTTTGTCCCTGACTCCTGCAGGGCATATGCCAGGCGGCGAATTACATCTACAGGAAGCTGGTCAATGACGGCATCCTAAACCAGGCTTTCTCCATTGCACCGGTAGGAAGTGGGAGTGAGGTTGGAAACTACATTTCAGTCACAGAGAGCATTATCACATTTCCTATCAGTTACATACCAGCTGGCAAATCATGTTCAGAAGGAATGAGATTGTGTATATTGGACAGGTTTATAGCCAGGCTTCTCACTGGTTTAAACAGCTGGTTTCACATCACCCCAATCCTGGCATCTTTCTGTTTGCTCCCTGTTCATTTTTAGAATGAATGTTTAGATTTTACTGATCACTTTTAAAGCACCTCTGGGTCTGGCCCTGAGCTACATAGCAGAAATGTTGACCTAATATAAGCTAGGAGCGGGGGGAAAAAATCAATACAGCATAGTATTGCGTTATTTTTGTGCGTCGAATGGATACCGTATCGTCCCACAGAGCCAAGTATCGATTTGTTAAATTCTGCTTTTATTCTGTTTATTTTATTGCTTTTTCAGTCCACTACATACATTTTGCTGCAAACTTTTCCTTTGGGGAAATTATTCGCAGTTGAAAAAAGGTAACAAATCGCAATATATCGCAGTATATTTTATTGTGATATTTTATAGCATATCGCAACACGTTTAAAATTCCAATGATATTGTATTGTGACTAAAAAATCGTGATAACATTGTATTGTGGAGCCTCTGGTGATTCCCACCCCTAATATGAGCAGTTCGCAGCCTTAGATCCTCAGATAGAACCCTTCTGTCCTTTCCAAAGTGGCGGCTTTAATCCAAAGGTGACTGTGCTTTTGCCATCAGGGCCCCTCGGCTTTGGAACGATAAGCCAAAAGACATAAGGCTTGCAGAATCAGTGACCTCTTTTAAAATCGCTTCTTAAAACCCATCCAACTTTATAGATTCGCTTTTATGTGACGTCTTCTTGCTCTTATCTTTCTGTATGGCTTTATTCTTTTTATTAGTGTTTAATAATAATAACATTTTGCATCTTGCAGTTTTGCATCCTTTGTCTTCTTGTTTTAACATACCTTAACTTTACCTTAAATATTGTCGTGCTTTGGTTGGCCTTACTATTTGGCTTTCTGCTGTTATATTGCCTTCTGAGTATCTTGTTAAAGGTTAAATCTAAATGAAGTTCTTAATATTATTATAACTACATGGATGATATGGTTGAAAAACATGATGCTGGTTTGCAGTGTTCCTCTGATTAAAAACACTGATTTCTACTCAGTACCCTTCCACTAAGAATATCCATTCTGTCTGCTGTTTGTGGTCACTGTTTATTTTCAGGAAATAACATCAACTTTGCAGAAGTTAAAGATCATGAATAATCCTCTAAGTACACCGTGTGTTTCTGTGTTTTCTAGGAGTATAAACTAGTCATCACTGGTCACAGTCTGGGTGCTGGCACGGCGTCAGTGCTGGCTATCCTCTTGCGCAACTCCTACCCCACCCTGCAGTGCTACTCATTCTCTCCACCAGGGGGACTCCTGAGGTAAGGAACATGCGACCGTAATGTGCAAACAGCAGACAGTGGATTGACCTGGGCTGCTCCCCTGGCTGTGAAGTTGAATCGTTACTTTAGATGCAAAATGCTACTAAGACGCACAAACATGATACATAGTAAAGAAATACATTTGTTGGAAATGGCTACAGGAGTTTAACATCTCCTCTGTTCCTAGACATGCATTATTAAGATGAATAAAAAGTATGATATTACAGGTCTGACTGAAAAGATGTAATGTTCACATAGAGTTTAATGTATTTTAATACTTACAGGACTAATCTATTTTTTCCGTTCTGTATTTTCTCCATATACAGTAAAGCCTTAGCTGATTACTCCAAAGACTTTGTGATCTCTGTTGTGCTGGGAAAGGATCTGGTTCCCAGGTAAGACTCCTAGCTTTTTTTTTTTTTTTTAACACCATATACTTCTTTGCCTTCAGAACATACTATTTAACAAAGTTACAATTCTTGAAATATGAATAGTGTACGTTGTTACTGGTTAGATCTTTGTAGCAGTTTGATTGATTGAGACATAATTAACCGCGAAACACTGAAGGTAAATATATGTTTGTGTGATAGCAGCGCTGCCGACTCTTGTCTTCAGAAGGCCAATATGAATGTGCTGTGGTGCACAGACTATTATAGACTCCTGCGTGATGGAGACTCTATATTTGGCTCTGCCCTGTTATTACAGTCACAGAGAAGCAGAAAATGAGAGCAACTCACATGCTCCTTTTCCCCTGTGTTCTTTTTAAGTTGTGTTTTTCCTTCGCAGTATTCCCTCTTTCTTTTCATCATTTGTTTTTCTTTACAGATTGAGCATTCCCAATATGGAGGATCTCAAGAGAAGGATTCTTAAAATAGTTTCAAATTGCAATAAGCCAAAGGTAGGAACCATTTACAGCACTTACATGTCAGTCACCTAAGTCTCTTTCAGTCTTTTAAAATACTCTCTGTCTGTGTTTCAGTACCGCATCCTGCTGCAGGGATGTTGGTACGAGTTGTTCGGAGGAGACCCGGATGACTTTCCGACTGAAATGGAAAACAGGAGGGAGGAGGAGCTCAACCAACCGCTGTTAGGGGAGGAGTCACTGATCATTCGCCATTCATCATCCTATCAGAGCCTGGCATCAGACGACTCACCTGCCCACACTGCTGCCCACTTACCTCTCTTCCTACCCGGGCGCATTCTGCATATCACAGAAGATGGGCCGTCACGGAGGTTTGCCTATTTTCTGAATTCCCTTCATTGCTGTGGAAGCCCATTTCTGCCAGTATGATGGAAAAATAAAAAAATAAGTCGTTATAATGAGAAACTTTCTCACAATAATGAGTTAGTATCCCAAAATAGTGACATAGAATCTCACAATAATAAGAAACTTAACAAAATATGAGAAACTTTTTCAAAAATATTGAGAAACTTGCTCAAAATAAGGAGTAAGAATCTCAAAATAATGAGCTAGTATCTCCAAATAAAGACAAACTTTTTCAAACTTTTTTCAAAATAATGGGTTCGTATCTAGAAATAAACTTTTTCAAAATATTGAGAAACTTTATCAAAATGATGAGTTAGTATCTTAAAATAAGGAGTTAGTATCTCAAAATAAAGAGAAACTTTTTCAAAATGACGAGTTAATATCTAGAAATAATGAGAAACTTTCTTAAAATAATGACAAACTCTCAAAATAAGGAGTTAGTATCCTAAAATAATGAGAAACCTTTTCAAAATAATTAGAAACCTTTTTTTTTGTTTTCTTTTTTTTTAAAGATTTTTTTGGGCTTTTTAGCCTTTAATGGACAGGACAGACAAGCATGAAAGGGGGAGAGAGAGAGGGAGTGACATGCAGCAAAGGGCCACAAAATATTGAGAAACTTGCTCAAAATAAGGAGTTAGTATCTCAAAATAAGTTATTTTCTCAAAATGATGAGAAAGTTTCTCATTATATTGAGATACTAACTTATTATTTTGACATACTAAATAATTTCAAGATACTAATTTCTCATTCTGATGATATATGATAATAACATTATATGACTCACAGGATTTTTTATTTTATTTTATCACACTGGAGGATATGGGCTTCCATATCTTACAGATTTACCCCAGTTACAGGCTGATAAATAAATGTGTTTATGTGCTGCATGGCGATGATTAGAAACAGAATGTAAGGAAAGCTTCACTATTTATAATACACCTGACTTAATAAAATATATAACTATGTCAACACAAGCAGCAATCAGTACAGTAAATGACGATTAATCTGCTTCCAGTACTCACATATCAACATACACTTTAACTGCATTCATTTCTTTCTCATCAGCTGATGGGTCAGCTGCTTATAATGCTGCCACTTAAGCTGCCACTTCAAACCCCCTCAGGTCTCACCCTTTGAACAAACAAATAACTTCTTCAGCTCTTCAAATTCCACAACTTCCATCCATCCTGTTAATATAGAATTTATTCTGACTGCTCTCAGTACTTATTGAATACACGTATACACTTGAACTATCACTAATTTCTTCAGGACTTCCACTTCACTTGAAAATTCCAGCTCAATTTATCACCTGTGACTCACTCTTCTCCTTTCACTGCTTGAACTTTCAACTTCAGTTTTCAAGCTCCTTTGATCACTTCACGCTTCATTTGCTGACACTTCTTTTAGCGCTTTCATTTCTATTTTGACTTTTTTCAGTTGTAGTATGTTGACCGCCACTTCAATTACAGCTTTCAGTATGTGAGATATTTTAAATGTTTCATCTGCATACACTTTTTGTTGATGTTTTTGGATGCTGAGTCACATGGACAATGCTAGCACACCTATATCAACAGATGTGTGTCAGTGTTGGGTATAAAGAGGCCTCAAACTCTTTGACATAGGAATTTTGAGCTGCACTTGCCACCAAATTTCTTCTTTCTCTCTTTTTTTCCTCAGATCCTGTTTCTCCCAGGTTCGCTACCGTGCAGACTGGTCCAACGAAATGGCGTTCAGGAGTATTTTGATCAGTCCCAGGATGCTTGCAGATCACATGCCTGACATTTTGCTCGGAGCCCTCAAAAGTCTGACCAGCGACAAGCCCTACTCCCTCTGCCCGTCGTCGTTAAACAACAGCCAGCACAACACCATCTGAAATGTGTCATAAAGACTCCTTCTGTCTGTGCTCCCAGACTCTCCAGTATTTTAAGCCCACTTCTGTTTGTGTGTTTGATTTTCTCCACACCTGATCCAGGATCAGATGCATCACGCTCCTCAATTGCATTTTGTTTGCAGGCCTCATCCGAAGCCCCTTTTTTTAATGGAAACATTTGGAAACTGGATTGTAATGGTGATGGAATACGTGAAACCATAGAGATTTACCTGCTGAGAGCTCCATGAATGATCAGTTACCAAGTAGGAGGAGGAGTAGTACTTTATTAAATTGCACTTTTATCTATTTAATTCAAATCATTTGTTTTATTTCAACTCTCTTCAGTTACTCTATGAGCCACTTTATGCCATGATCTATGAATGTGCATTGTGTACAATATTTGACAGTGCTGCTGTTTTACCGTGTTCTACATTTAATGTTTGTGTGAGTGCTGTGTGCCTGGTAGAGTCTGCCCTCGCCCTCTGCGCACTGAAAGCGCCAGACGCTGTCTTCCTTATCTGTGGAGACGACTGGAGAGCAGTCCGATCCGGGATGTGAGGATATAAGGGTAACTTTTACCTCCAAAAGTGCACTGAAGCATTTGGTCTTTATTGTAGTAACTGTAGTTAGTCCGTCTTGTGTTTAATGTCTTGAAACATCAGGGTGAACAGTGCCTATGCATTACAGAAAAATACGTCAGCAGGATTGCTTTAAAGGAAAAGAGTGATGAGTGCAGTGTTTTTACATAAGCATTTTCTACAGTGCAGTTTGAATAGTGCATGATATTCTGCAAAACAAAAGAAGATAGATGTAAGAGGTAAAAAGATTGTACTTATCCAATGTGTGGGAACCTGTTTACTTGCCATGAATATCACATCTTTTTTTTTTTCAAGGTAATATATAATATTAAAGTTTGACTCAATTGATGCCTGCATTACTGTTTCACATCTCCTTGATGCAAATAAAAAATCTTGTGAAGCACACTCATCATCCTTTTATTTTTTTATGACAGAAGGAATACAAGCACTTCCTAAAGTTAGCAACCTGTTGAACTCAGTGCAAGTGGACTAAATTTGAGGGGAAAATGTATAAAGCTAACAAAAAAAAAGGGATTCAATTCTTGCCTCAGGCCATATGAGTCAGTGGGAGGGGGTGTAAATAAATATGAAATGCCTCCAATGAATAGATCACTAAGGATTAGCTACAGTTTTCACTCCCTGTCCTTTATCAGCCCTGTTTAGCATGTGACGTAAGCGTCACGTCCCGTCGCAACACATGACATCTTCGAGTGATCCTCGTAAGCTCCTATTTCAAACTGGGAGATGGTAAAATTTGAGTAAGCGTAGTCCGTACAATATCATATTTGGCTCAGTCAAACAGTGTATCTCTGCTTTTGACTTGAAACCACATGGCAGGCTCGCAAAATTACTTTGTGCCTCAGCTGTAAAATCAAAGGGAGGAAAGCATAACCTGCAGTAAACCAGACACAGAAATGAATTTACAAGGTACCTAAATGTGACAAAGCTGGAACATTAAATTATGAGAAACGCACATGAAAAATAAAGCTATAAGTAATTTGGATTTCTTTTAATCAGTTGTTATGGTTTGTTCTCCGCCCCTTAAACGTCACATAGCAGCCACTATAAATGAGCAACAGGACATATTACATTATTCTTTTAGCTTTAACAATATGAACTAATGAGCTGATAGTGTTCATTTTTACGTTTGTGGCCACTCATTCGCTTTATTGTAGCATTCTAATATTTTTCACAACATAGTATTGCTTTTTATGTTTTTGTGTGCACTTTTGGCTTTGGTGGTTTGCAGAATTATACATATCCAGCATATTCGGTTTCTACTGAGATAGGTTAAACTAAAACATATATATTATATATATATTCCTCGCTTTGCACCACAATCCGACGTCTTTTTCTGTGTTTACTACTTTGCTATGTCGTTTAACTGCGTGAATTCCCATAATTCCGACAGCACGTGAAGGCGGCAGCAGGAGCTCATCTGTTGGACAGGGAAACTAATCAGGAGCCAAGTAAAGACTTTTCAGTAGTGCTAGCTGCTGAGCTAGCAAGATTTTAAAGTCAGCCGTCCAGACCGACTAAGGACAACAGACGTTGTTTATGAAGTACAGTGTCTCTTCTGTACAGTACACAACAGTCGAGCTATGTTTTAGAAACACCGTTTTGTTGCGCTGAAAGTAGCAAGGCGGACAGCCGCTGGCCAGCTGAAGCTTGCGGCTAGCTCATTAACGTTAGCTGGGAAAGAAGTGCAAGTGGAGGCAAGAAAATGGAGCTGGACGACGTAGTCCTGTATCAGGACGACTCCGGCAACTCTGCCATGATGTCCGAGCGGGTCTCAGGTCTGGCCAGTTCCATATACCGCGAGTTTGAGCGGCTCATCGAAAGATACGACGAGGACGTAGTGAAAGAGCTGATGCCGCTGGTCGTCGCCGTGCTGGAGAACTTGGACTCGGTGTTCGCTGTCAACCAGGAGCACGAAGTGGAGCTGGAGCTGCTGAAGGAGGACAACGAGCAACTCGTCACCCAGTATGAACGAGAGAAGTCACTGAGGAAAAACACAGAGGAGGTGGGTACTGCCAAACTAATTCACAAACCAGATTATAGATTAGAGCCTCGTATTATGTACTTTGGCATGGAAAGATTAAATGCCAAACCCAATTCGGAAATCTGGCAATTCACTTATGGGGTGCTTATCAGCTTCTCATTAATCGCGAATTATTACTTTACATAATATAAATAACCCTTTCTTTAATTCGGCACTCTTGCAGACCCCAACAAAGTACTTTTTTTTATGGAGAATCACTTTATAAAGTGGTTGTTGATACTTGCCACGGCCCATAATACGGCATTTTGGCGGAGGAAAATTGAGGGAATAGCTGCTGGAAATCTTGTTTAAAAAATAAAGCTTCATGAGCTGAATTCCGATTTTGAATAACGAGTTTTGTGTTTCAAAAAGATGCAAAAAAGACAGCCCTATCAGGTCTGACAATTTACCGGAGCGCAAGTATTACATCTGAAGCACACACTGTACTTTGGCTGCAAGTTCATGCCACCATGGATACCAGCCACTTTTGGGTCCACCACTGTAGTTGATCTTGCAGTACCTCAACATTCATCTCCAATCCAAACAATGATTTGTTTCTAAGGTGGTTGCTTTTTGCTGCCTCCAGTAAATACAACTTCAAACCTCAGTGATCACATTCAGCTTCATGACTAATGTCAGGCTGACTGTCCTGTCATTCGATTCATGCTCCTCATTGCTTCACCACCACAGTGCAGTCTGTGTTTGGACAGTGACACATTTACACAAGCCCACTGGGTCACCATCCAAACTTAAGTGTGTGTTTACATCGTTATTAGGTCAGTGGCAGTCCTAGTTTTGTTCTGCTGCACTTAATGAAAATGTGGGTGATGCTTATAAGAGCAGCTACTACTCTACAGCGTTCATCCATGTCTTGAATCTTGAATGCAAGGAGATTACGCTTGTGTTAAATCCATGGTAACAACAGGCACGCTGATGAGATGAAAGGTGTAGGATCCATAGTATTAGGCCTGTTTGTTTAGTTTAAGTAGCCTGTTAGCACAAACTCCTAAAGCTCAGATTTGCTCCTGTACACACGTGTGTGTTTTTCCCTCCCACTGTCATTACCTATTGTTAGGTGTGAGTGAGTATACAATGAGTTGCCTTCTCAACCAAAGCTTCAAGTCAGTAATCACAACAAGTTGTCCACAGTAACAATGTTGTGGTGAGTCTGGATCATACAGGTGATAATGAGATAAGTTGCAAAACATCTGTGACACACAGCAATATGAGGACAGGTAGAGCACAGCATTTCCAAAACTATAATGTGTTTATTGGAATCATAAAATCAAAAGCTATGTAATAAAATAAATAAGAACAGAAATAAAAGTTTTGAAGAGATGATAAATCTAAACCAGAGTGACACCATACTGTATGAAAAAAGCTACATAGAAATAGCCTTTTTGCCCTTTGACCAGGTATACCAAACAAATTGGCCACAGCATTTAAAAAAAGCTGTCAAGACATCCTCAAAGATGCCTTGAAAGAAGTTTAGTGACTAGAATAATGTGTTCGACTACTGGCAGTTGTATATATTCACCTTGCCGAAACATTTGCATTCGGATGGAGCCATACTCTAGTCCTTGCCGTCCAGGTGGTGATGGAATCTGTAGTTCCTGTACTTTGCCATGACTGCCCATAACTATAACAATTTGTTTAATCAGCTAATTACGTTTGGTTTATTAAATATTTGTATGCTTGAGATTTACTCTGTTGAGTGACTGCTGCAGTCAGATGAAAATCTTTCTGCTAAGTCACAGTTACAAAAATCATGTGGTTACAGCTGAAACAAGTCGCCAAGCTGCTGTTTGAATGTGACATGTATTATGTCATGCTCATGCAGTAGGACCCTTGAATGCATGGTTTGTTCTTAACAGCTCATGATCAATATTGTGTGCCAGACTTAAAGTTCAAGGACTACTTAATAGGCTTTATAAGAAAACACCCAACATAAATCTAAATTATTATTTTTCCAGAAAATAATGACTAAAACTTAAACTGCAGCTTAAGCCATTAACTGCTTCAGTTCCCCATCTATGCTGTCATCAAAGCCACCAGACTCCTTTGACAAAAACATTAATTGTAGCTTTCTGACCACGGGAGCTGCTGATCTACCAGTGCTGCAATCAGGTAGTTTGTTTGTGGTTTTGTGTGACTTAGGTGAATCTGAACTAACCTTTTTAAACGCCAAAGGCACACAATAACACAAACAAACTAACTGATTGAGAGAGCAGTAGACCAGCAACTCCTGTGTTCAGCAATGTTAAGTCACTGTTTTTCTCAATGGAGTCTGGCTTTGAAGAAAGCAATTAATTGGCTTCAGTTCCCCATAGGAAATTGCTGTCTAACCACAAGGTAAAGCAATGAAAATATTCTAAATATAGCGTACAAAGTTCTCTGAGTTTCTGATTAGGAAATCACACTGCTATGTACATGTGCAGTTTTTGCCACTCCCTAGTATTCTCAGAGTTGTTGACATTTCACTTTACAGTTAAATGTTGAATGACAAGCGCAACAGGTCACAAAGCAGTGCGTTAATAATTTATGTCATGTCGTAACATGTTGCTAAAGCTTTTAGAAAGCCCAGCACACATGGGATTTTCCATTGGTATGCTATGGGCTTTTACATTTGTTTTGTTCCCTCTCGCTACTACGTGTAAAATACCTCGTCCCCAGTAGAAGTAGCTGTTCCCTCAGCCAGACGATCAGTTAGCTTGCATGTTGGTGTGATGATCTGTAATGTTCTCATGCTGAGATGATGTCACAGGTCTTGTCCTTTGGCTCTACATCCTCTCGATAGGAGGGGTTAGCTCTATGCATGTCAGTGTGGGAAGTTGAATGAACAGTTACAATTCAGGATGTGGCATTTATGGCTATAGGAGGTCATGACTGTGCTGTGAAGAGGTTAATGAGCAGAGCTGTTCGCTACACCAGCCATCATATCCAGATTTGTTACTATCAGTGTTACTGCCAACAAAAGCCATTCTTTTTTGATACCCAAGTATATTGACTTAGATTAGAAAATATCTGCTTCAATAAATCTATATTTAAAAATCTGACCAAAAAGCGTTGCTAGAATTAAGAGTTTTTTTGCATTTAATTGTTTAAATCATAAAAGTCAGACCTTGAAAATAAACTTTATTGAAGTAAATGTAATAAATACACAGCAAGTAACCAAAAATTGCTAATCTTGTGTATGTGCTGGGTTGCAAATTGAAATATCGCATCAAAAAGCAGTATGAAAATGGCAAAATTTGATAAAACTTTCTCAATTGGGCTTTGTTGAGGTGGGTTTTTGCCTTTGTCGAGATGAGTGATATGGAAACACCTCTGCTGAAGAAATTCAGATGTAGCAAACTTTTAACTCACTTGACTGATGAGTTGTTTCCACTGTCAGCATCTTCCAAATACTCCCATAATCACAGAATTTGTCTTCATCTCTGGACAGCATGAAACATACTAATACTAGCCGACACAAAAGAATAATTGAGATTTGCCAAATAAAACAAATTCCTGAAGACCTCTCTATTTTTCTCTCATAGACGGGTTACATGCTTACTTGTTTTGTGTCTGGTTTGCAACCAGTAGAAAAAGTGGTTCTTCTACTCTTAGTGGTAGATTGCTGCCATGCGTAAAGTGTAGCCTATACTGCCAACTTTTGACGAATTTTTGCTTTGTGTAGCCTGGTTTATTTGTTCTAAACCAGTTGATTGAAACCTGCCTAATTCGAATTTCTTCTTTGCAGCATTTAAAAAGTTCACCTAAAATTTGCTTGACAATTGAATGGAAAGACGACTGATGATCAAATGCCGTCTGCTGGTGTGGGGAGTTACTTCCTCACACGTAACCGCACAATGTACGTGCTGATTGACAATTGGTTGCAGTCTTTGTAGAGTATCTGCAACTTTTCAGACGTGACACTGCAACGTGAGGTGATGCTGCAGGGGGCTTTTGTCACAGCTACTTTTCTGAAGTTGGTTTGGCGTGTCTGGGCTTTTCTATTGAGAATTGCTATCACATTCAGTGAATCCTCACAGTACATCTTTTCAAATAATGTAAATCGAGTGTAGGTATTATCAGCAATAAATCACAACAGTTTAAGCTACAGTTTTGGCAAAAACAAAACAAATGCAGCAGCATTTCTCTGAGCTCTTCACAAAGTGCACCGTTCATAATAATGCCTTTTAAGTCTCTGTAAATAATGATTTGGATTTGTATACATTGGGAAGATCTTTGGTGCGAACATTCCTTACTGTGGTATTTTTAGTGAACTCCTGAGAGGTCATTATCATTGATCGACCAGTGGTTCTTCTGGTTATCTGCAAGAAGTCACTCTAGCTCCAGCCAGAAACTTGACATTGTTCACTGGAGGATATTTGTTGGAAAAGAACTCGCACATTTTGGGGCATTTATTAAAAATAAAATAAAAGGTAATTTGGCAAAATTTAAAATGGCAGTACTAGAAATGAGCAAAATGGCATTGTATTTGAAAGTATGGTGGATAATACTGATGGTAGAGAACAACACAGATGGTGGTCAGTTGTTTTTGTGGAAGTACGACCTTTATAGTCCATTGCAGTCCAGTTTTATAGCAGTTGACATGCAGAAATCAGTCACTCGCACAGCAGTGACTTAGTTTATAGCAGTTGTATTTCATGTGGTTAAAATGAAAGAAAATTCATAACACACCCAGACTGTTTCAATGCAACAAAGCAACTACTTACTCAATGGAGGCAAATGAGTTGCATGGCACAGACTCAGTTACTAAGCTGCTTAATTGGGCAACAAGTCACTCTGGAACCAAAGTAGTGGATTAATCTCACCAAACAAACACATTGTATGAGCCAAGTCCTGCTTTTTGCAGCTCCATGCCCTGAGGAATACCTCCTCTTAGTAGTTTGTCTCACCAGAGGGGAGGAAAAGGCAAGGCAGGAAATTCTTGGGGAAAAACAGCACTTCCCTCAGTTCTTTGGTCCACTCAGGGTCGTCTGCTGACCTGTAAAAGACCACAGCCTACTTATATATAATGCCAGCTGATTGATCATCATGGATCGTTAAGATGGAGCCTATTGAGAGCAACAGTATCGGTATATGGTAACATGTTGCCTCATATGACTTGAGCAAAATGGTGACCTAAGGATTAGAAAGACAGAGGCATGAGTGCAGCTGACTGCACTTCTGTCATATTTGTGTGTGTTGTTTATAAAATGTGTGGATGCTTGATGTACTGCGGGCACATCTACTCATGGATACAAATAAAGTAATCTGACCTGACCTGTTTTTAGCCGTGCTAGCAGCGTCGCTCTAGGGATGGCAGAGTCAGGTCACTCTGTGACTCAGTTCCAGCATGAAATATCTCAGTAACTATCGGATGGATTGCCAGGAAAATTTGTAGACAGAAGTACATACATGGTCCCCAGAGGATGAATCATACTGACTTTGGTAATCCCCCTGAGTTGTACTCTTGTCAAGTGTGGTGTTGTCACAATACTGGAATTTCTAACTATGATACAATACCACAAAAATATATCAATATACAATACCATTTTTGATATCGGGGCCATACAATTTAATTTTTTTTCCCTACCCACAATTTAATTTCGGGTTTTCATTTCAGACCTTATTTTTACGTTTACTAAAATAGTTTATTGTGAGTACTCGAAGAGGGAAGTTGTTTTAAACGCCCATCCTTACTTGAAAGCTTATGATGGCATGCTAACTCTCTTAAAAAGGGATGAAAACAGGGTACTTATTATACCTTCTAAACATCAGCATGTTGCATTGTCATTGTGAGCATGTCTCAAAGCAACACTGTGCTTAAGTACCTTCTCACAAAGCTTCCAGCATGGCTCTAGACACAGCCAGTAGGTTTATCAGCAGCTATGAATGTGGTGTTAAGATGCACAGCCTCTGGCTAATCACTCATTAGAAGTCACTTGATAGCAGAAACTGTGATTTGCAGTAGGCTCTGTTATTCTAACCAAAAATGGTTGCATGGTTGGTAACATCCTTATTGATAACCATGTAATTATAATGGAGTTATCCAACTAAATACGCTGCAGCAGTTCTTCTGTCACTTCATTGCGTCTGATATCCAAGGCCTTACACAACCCTGTTTTCTCAAATGTCCCATTAGCAACCCACAGCCAAAAACACTAAAAGGAGTTGATTGCACTCTCTGTCAATTGAGTGCCAATACAGTGGAGCCCTGTCTGTGTGGCTGTGCACGCACTTGTGCTGGAGCCACATGTGTTTGTGTGTGTGTTGGCAGTCATCGACAAAGGGCGCATTATACATGCAGCGTAGGGGGAAGAGTGCACGTTAAAATGCTGGAACACTCATTCTCTGGAGCGTTGTCATATGCAGCAGCCTCCTTCCTGGGTCATATGATGAGCAGCAGTGTGAGAGGGGAAGATGTTTGGAGTTGCTCTGACAAATGTGTTGGTACCATAGAGGGGTATTGTCAGCGTGTGTCATGGCTAATTGGCGTGAATCTGAGGAGAACCCAGCATTTTCTTCAAATTATTTTCCCATCAGCAATTTGAAATGATCACAAACTGAAGACTGTAAGTGTTTAGCTTGTCTCTGTGTTGTAGTTATGTGCCACTGCAGATTAGGGGGCACCCCCCACTATGAAACCCCCCGTCTGTAGTCTAGCCCAATGCTATGTTAATGCTCTTAGTAGATTTACATAGGAAATGCTGTGTTACTACCAATAGCTCAGTTCTTAAGATGCTCCCTGGGCTTTCCAGACCCAACTGGGCCCTCCATAAGCCTCTCAACCTCAAGGCCCCAATAACTTCCTCACCTCCATGTGGGTGAGGGAAAAAGTGCACATTCATACAAACTAACTCAAATTTGACAGTAAGGCAAAATCTGTTTACTGCTTTGTATTTGCCAGACACCACATTCAAAGGTAAAAAGTGGCGAATCAAGTGCTTTTCACTGAAATAGCTTAGAGACCCCAAAGGCAGAAAAAAACATCTCAACCCATCAATGACTGAATTGTGTTTGGAGAGAGTTCATAAAAGCATCTTGAAGAAACACCTTTGTTAGACACCTCCAGTGTTAATGTGATGTGCATATAAAGAGGCTGTTTGTAACAGAGAGCTCAGGTGATCCTTATCTCCTTGCATATGACACTCACCCTCTGCCCAGGGCCCAACTTTAGGGCCTCTGATCCACAGCGAGCACCCACATCACAAGACTGCATGTTTACAGGCATGGGAGTCTTAGCCTGTCATCAGACACCTGACTCAGTAATCAGCTGCGGTATCAATAAATGGGCCTCCAATAACAAAACCAGCCAAGCAAGAGCGCAACAAAGACATGTGTTATTCTTATTTTTAGAATTCCAGGCCGTAGCCATCAACCCATAAGCTGCACAATTTATCTATATTTTATTAAAATCGCAATATGGCCAAGAGCAGTATTCAGATTGCAGGAGCTGTAATTATTTGATACGGGTATAATGTGTCCCAACATACCGTTGTAAATGAAACATAGTGGTGCTGCAGAGTAGCCAGAATTTTCCAGACGTAAGGTGACATGCTTGTTTCGTACAGCAAAAATCCCATTGTAATTTTTATAGTTTTTCAGTGAAAATGAAATGCAAAATTTACCATTCCCTCTAAAATCACAACTCATATCGCAATCACTGTGTCTGTCAGATTTATCACAGTATGATTTTTTATTTTTTTTTTGTATATTGTGCAGCCCTAATAGCCGATTATATTATGGCTGCAGATAATGATTATGTTTGTTACCAATTAATCAGTAGATTATTTTCATCTTAATTGTTTGGTCTACAAAACATTAAAAAAACACTGAGGAAAACCTGTTCCGATATCCTAGAGACTAAAGTGACTCAATCAAATGTCTTGTTTTGTCCAACCAGCATTTCAAAATCCAAAAATATTAAATCTACTATTATGTAAGACCAAGGGAGGCAGTAAGTCCTCACATTTGAGAATCATATTTTTGGCATTTTTTTCTTAAGAAAAAAAAAAAAAAAGGACCAATGATTTAATAGTTCCTGATTAATATTCTGTCGATCGAGTAATTGATTGACTAGTTGTGCAGCCCTCCTTCACATGTACTTGTCCAGACAGTTTGAATGTTCACACTAATGTCAGACTTATGCTGCCGAGAAAGCCAGCTGTTAGGTATGTCAGTGCACTCATATATTGGAAATAGGGCAAATATCGTAAGGTTTAATTCTACGTCTTACGTCCAGGCTACACCTTTTAAGTGTACGTCACCAGCATTGTAAGGTTGTGTTGATATCTGCGTTTACTTTGCTCTAGTTTCTCTTCTTTCTTTTTTTTTATTTGTCCCTTCAGAGGCCCACTTTTGTGTCAGAGGCCATTAAAAGTTTCATCGAATCCAGTCTATCAACAAACAGTGTAAATTGCCATCAGGGAGCAGTGGTCGACCCACCATTAAATGGATTACATTTGGGTTTAATAGTTGGTTTGTGGCTGGAGACAGTTTCAGAAGCAGCCTGGAAGCCCCAGGTGTCTGTTCTGTCTCTGACCCTGACCACTTTGCCTTTATGGGATTGGTAAAGTAACATCATTATAATCATCATTATAATTTATTGAGCATGTTGGTCTTTAGAGTGAGCCCACTGTGCTGTGTGCTAGTTTATCCAATCTCTCCTGATATAAAAACAGTCACAGTTTTGATTCCTAGATCCCCTGAGAGGAATGAGGTTAGTGACAACGGCTGCTGTGAAGATTGAAAAAACAACCTTGGCCTTGATATCAACTGTTACACACACGCACACACACACACACACACACACACACACACACACACACACACACACACACACACACAAACACAAAGGCTGTAGCTGTTTTTGTTTTTTTTTTTGCTTTGGAGCAGAAGCTGGCGCTGTGCACCTGTTGTGCAGAGAGGTTAGATGACTTTCACAATGGACAGAAGACAGATGCTATATACTCCGTTTTCCACTGGTATCAACACTGTTAGCACAAGCAGCTCTTTATCACACACACACAGGATTTAGACCTCAACATTTCCATTTCACCCTCGACTCTATTTCATGCACATTCAAAGGGTTGGATGTCATAGCTGGTGATGAGGTAATTCAGAGCTCAGCAGATGCCAGACTGGCTGAGAGGAGCGGACTGCCACATGCACGCGTGACATTTCTGTCTCCCATTGCTGCCATAAACAAATCATCTCATCAGGCCCTCACAGGGAGTTTCAGAAGTTTATAGTACTCATGTTGATTTCAAGTGCTTTGATAATAAAGGCTCTGTTCTTTCGCTCTATTTTCTCTCTTTATCTGCAGAAATACATCGCCTTAGAAGACTCCCAGGAGGGCGAGAAGAAGGAACTCCAGTGTCGGGTAGTGATGCTGGAGTCAAACACGCGTCAGCTAGAGCTAAAAACAAAAAACTATGCAGATCACAGTAAGTACACAGACGCAAGTTTTACTGTACTGGCTCGATTATTGGAGTCTGAAACACACACACACACACACACACACACACACACACAGAGGCCAGATACCCTGTGAGCAGCATCGACAGTTTGCAGGTCTTGTGACTGTTTGTTAGCGCTGATGAGCCGCAGGGCAGATTGACTCCCATGTGTGTACTGAATAAAGGCTATTTGTAACACTCTGTATGTGTTTGCCCACCACGTCTGCTAAATGAGCTGTAATAGAATTGTCCACACGTATTCCAAACCATGAAAGGTTCACTTTGGAGGACGGGAGGATTTTAGGGGGCTAAGGCTCTGACCTGCCTGTAATTTCTATCTGGAAAACTTTTAGTAGCATTCTGTGGTGCTAGATAAAAAAGAACAGCTAAATACTGTAAAAAGTAACTGAGAATTTTCTTAGGTAGTAAAGACCTTTACATGTTAATGACAGCATAGTAGTCCTGAAGTCTAATGAGTGCGGTCATCTTTCCAGGTCATCAAAAGAAAACCCTCATGATGTGTGCATGACTGTACTGTTGACAGGGTATGTGACTTGCTCATTTGTTCCACCGCAGACGCGTAACATACGCCTCGTTCAAGCTCAGGGAAAATTTGAGAGCTCTCAGCAAATTTCTTTTATTTCTTTCGATGTGACACTTCCCTTTTTCTGTTTGGGAGTTTCACTTGTCTGTAATTATGTTTGTGGACGGAATCGGCAGCAGTGTGAGTTAGATCACTAATCTGGGTTTGGTCATGTCAGTGCACACACACAGTCTAACTCTTTTAACCCAAATTGTGATGACTGCAAACACAGTGTTAACTTCATTTTCTGTTTATTGATGTTCCTATTTGATTACTTTTTAAAATATATTGGAAACCGCTTACACTGTAGTGATTACAATTACACAAATACTCAATAATATGGATCATAAAGCTTTGGACAGAATCATTCTTGTACAAATGCCATTTAAACAATTTGCATATTGTAATCAACATATGGACAGTATATACAGTATTTCAATGATGAGGGTACAATAAAAACTCAACTCCCATCATGTTGCATGACGGGAACAAGAAAATAATTTTCTCACAGTGAAAAATACAGTGGTCTTGAAGTCTATGGCTGCTTGTTATGGAGACAAAAAACTGACATGGGGAAATCACCTTTGGCTGACTCCACCCTTGTCATGTAAAGCCTCTGTTACTAAACAGCTGTAGTGTATTTTAAAACAGTCAGTGAAATTCAGTAAATAGCAAAGCTGTCTGTTTTATCACTTAACATTCATGTAATTAATATAGTAATGTCAATTAGATGGTAATCTGCATGAGAAGTAAAGAAAAATAAAACTATAGAAAAGAATAATCATCTGCTTATATTTATCAGTTTGAACCAGACACACATGATCACTATAAGTGGTTTTCACTGTAATTTTTATTGTTAATCTCATTTTTTTTTTTTTTTTTTTTTTTTTACAATATAGAATTATACAACTCAAAAAAGATGGGCGGTGATGAAAAGGGACTCAAATTTTTGAATAGTTGAAATGATTAGTCAATTAACAGAACAATGAGACAAAATAAATATTTTAATAACTTAGTCATTGTTTCAGTCATTTATGAAGTGAAAATGGTGAAAAATGTAACGATTTCTCAGGTTTCAGCCTCTCATATAGGAAAATGTGATAACATATATTACAGGAAACTGTCTTGTGGGCTGTTGGTCAGACAAAATAAGTCATTTAAGCATGTCACCTTGGGCTCTGGGAAGTTAAGATTTTTTCACTGATTTCTGACATGTTAAAGACCAAATGATTTTTTGATTAATTTACAAAAAGGCAGATTAATCAGTAGCGTAAATAGCCATTAGTTCCAGACCTATTTAGGTCTTAAATGTATACATGAGTCTTAGACTAAGGGACAGCAGGACTGTTGGTTCAGTGTTGAATCGGTGTGGCCACTCCCTGACTATTTGTTTAACTTCAAATGATTAAATTTAAGCATTTCATTTATTTATTTTTTAATTGGACAATTATGAAAAGATAAGTTCTTCCAACAGGACATATTCAAGCTTTTCATGTGGGGCTTTCCTTCAGGATCACTTCCATTTACTCTCCACACCTCTGTATCTGACCTGGGTTATTTCTGCTCCACTCTGTAACCACTAGTTCCTCTATCAGCCCTCTCATACCCACACTGAATCACAGTTTACATCATTCTATGCAGCAGCTGTCTCAACTGTCTCAACTGCTCTTCATTGGTCACGTTGGTGTTTTTTTGTACTTGAGTTTTGTTAACACCTGACAAAAGACTATTTCCGACTTGTGCTACAAGTCTGATGTTATGGATATGCAAAGGACGTTTTAGTGCCACTCTCCACCTTTTGTATGGCTGGCATCTGAAAACACATTAAGACAGTCGGGCTGTTTTGACTACAAACTGATGTCACCTTAGAGCAACAGACAGTGGATCACAACTGAGGCTGATGGTTGCTCTGTAGATAAGTGTGTGCGTTGTTTATCATGATTTTTTTCCTTTGGTTATATGGTAAACATAAAATGTGTACTTTATCACTTGTAACTTTTTTTTTCCAATGTTGTTTCCATTCTTCATGTTTAGGTTACTTGGACCTTTATTATTACAATTCACATAATGATTCAAATGAAAATTTTTAGACCTCTGTAATCAGAAACCAAAGGAGCTGCTGTCATTCTGCGTTGACTAATAAGTTTATATTATTATTGTAGTCAAAATCACATCAGCTGTTTAAGTGTGTGATATTTCAATATGGGTTTAAACATTTATGATGATGATAATAATGATGGTTCATTGAATTTGATTTCAGAGCTGAGTCTGTGATTCAGTGGTCAGTGCTCTCTGCTTATTGTATTTTCAGAGTGGTTTGTTGATGCATGGTGGCCCTCTTCTGGCTCTAAATTGTTATTACAGCAACTGCTGTACTACCACTTTCAGTACCTCATAATTAAGTGATACAAAATTTGAGGTAAAAACACGATTTCTGATAAGACAAATGATTTGTCAATGGAACAGTTAGAGCCATGATATCAACAAATTTTTTAGTTAGTAATTCATGTTGAACAATGCTGTTTTGAGACAAAGTTCCTTGTTGTCATGAGTACATTTGGCTGTAATCCTATGGCTTGTTTAATCATATGTCTTTGAGTAATTATTTCTCTTTTTTATCCAGTTAGCAGATTGGAGGAGAGAGAAGCAGAGCTCAAGAAGGAGTATAACACCCTTCATCAGAGACACACAGAGGTACGCTGCTCTTGGATAAATATATGTGGATTGGTGAAAGGATAACTTTGGTATTTTTTAACCTGGACTCTTTTTTCCCATATTTTTGTGTCCAAATGACTAACAGGAACAACGGTTTTTGAAAGTGGTCCAGTATTGTGCGAGATGGCTTCAGCCAGCAGCAGCGAAACAGGCTGCAATATAACCACTCGGGGCATGTTTGCCTCATCAATTTATGTTCTCTAAAAGTTTGCGCTTTTGCAACTGACTGATTATTACTCTGTGTCTGACAACATTATGGAAAGGATCCCTACAGAGATGGGGTTGGGTTTGAGGTTGGGACAGGAAAGGTAGTAAATGAATGTCTGTCAATGTGACAGTCGTACCTGAAAATCAGGTATGGACATTTTTCAGAGTTATGCTTTCACACATGCACCACAGCACACAACAGGGGACTGTCATGTCAGATACTTTCTCACCCACTGAAAATGCTTTGGTTTAGGTGAGGGTTGTAGGAAACAGGACATGATCAAATAAAGTACACTGCCGTTGTAATTCAGTGTTTTAAGATCCTCACCAGAAAAGAATCAGCTTTTGTTTCACTAGAAATTATATTACATTAGCACTAGCTTCACAGAGGAATGTTAAGGCCCAGTTAAAACAATGCAGCTTAACTTGCTTTTTAAGACCCAGCTACATGTGTAAAATATAGCTGCTGAGAAGGGAGTTGGCTGCTTGAAGTCAAACATGTTGCATTAAAGCTTATAATAGGTTTGTTCCAACTGTTATTTTTTGAATTGCTATGAAACACATTCATAGAGGATTTGAATTCCTATTTTTAGTATCAGTTATTGCCATTTTTGAGGTGCCAAAAATTCCTCTTTGCATAACCCCCCCCCCTTAAATACAGTACAGGTTAAGTTGAACAGAGAGAATTTTATAGCTGACCTGTTTGTTATAGAAAAACAAAGGTTCTACAACGTGGAATGGAGTAGGATACTTTAAGATGATTAAAACGTTAAGTATCCACACATGAATTCTGTTTCTGCTGAGCCACTGGTCCGCCTTGGTCTGTTATACATTATGCATCACTAACAGATGCTCCAAAACCTCTCAGGCTTCAGCAGCCAACTGCTAATCTGAATAATGTTGAATAGATAAGATGGAATTCTAATGAAAGCTGTCACCTACACACTGCTGCTTCATTTATTGTGAGTCTGACTGTCACAGCTGTGTCTGGACACAATGTACTTCATATGTGAGGAACCATAGAAAACATTTTTAAAGATGTAGAAGTTCTTGTGACCATTTAGAATCAGATCTTCTGTAGTTTGAATCAGCTTAGAAATACAGGCAACTTAAAGAGCCTAATATAATTCAAGTAAGGATTTTAATACAGCATATAAAACCTGTAAAAACCAACATGATTAAGACAACCCAATCTGTGCCATGTAGATTGCAAAATAATTGTACATCAAGAAAATATATTGTAAGCTAATTCTAAGACTCTCTGTGATTATGTACCTTTCAGATGATCCACAGCTACATGGAGCACCTGGAGCGAACTAAACACCAACATGCAGTCGCAACAGCAGAGCCCTCAGATGCAGGCACAGCACCCAGAACACGGTGAGACAGGCCAACCATTTGTCACTCCATACTGTGCTTGCTGTTCTAAACACAGTCACTGTGTTTACCTGAGCCTATATCATTTGTCAGTTCTATAAACACTTGGACCTAAAATGTAAGATTGACACCCACATAGCAGAAGCTCTGGTCTTAAAGCTTTGCTGTCTTTGAAGATTATATCCTGTCAGATTTTCTCATTAGGAAACACTTTCTTTCAGAGACACTAAACACTTTAGTACTGGAGCCTATCCCAGCTGACATTGGATGAGAGGCAGGGTGCACCCTGGACAGGTCACCAGACTATCACAGGGCAAACACATAGAGACAGACAACCATTCACACTCACATTCACACATATGGCCAATTTAGAGTCACCAGTTAACCCAACCTGCATGTCTTTGGACTGTTGGAGGAAGCCGGAGTAAACCCATGCTGATACGGGAAGAACATGCAAACTCTGCACAGAAGGGATTGAATCAGGAACCCAGTTATTGATGGAGGTTTAGGAATTTTCTAGATTTGAAGTGTAGAGTGATATTCTGCTTTACAATATTGACATTTACTGCAGGTAAACTTTATTAAATAAATACCACTCTTTATTTCAAGTGCAAAAATCTTCCCTGCCATTAAACTCACCCTGTTATTAGTAGACTTTATAGCTCAGTAGAAAATGTATTCCAAGACTTGACAAGGTGTGTTTTTATGTGCTTCTCTGCTGTGTACAAGTGATTCTCCATGTCCTCAACCCTGTATTGGAGCAGTTTGAACCACTGTACTCCCACACATGTACATCTTCCCTGCAGGCAAGAGGTAGAAATGGGTCAGGGAACGTGTCTGAGCAGAGAAATTGAGCAAAGAATGAATGCAGGCAAAGGAGAACTTGAATGCAACTGTGAAGCTGTTCAAAATATAGGTGGGTGTTTGTAGGTAAAGATGAGTGTTAAGAGAGGATTTTGACATGAAATAGGAAGACAAAGTATGGTAGAGAGACACTTAAAATAAACTGCAGGAAGATATTCAACTAGAATTCAGTGGGACGGATAAAGGATGATGCGGATGAGTGTCAGAGCTGTAGGCTGGCTTTTGTCAGATTCATCTCCTTCGATGGAATGATGAGCTGCATGATTGATTGCGCACTTGCAGAGCAGATTACGCCTTCTGCAGGGGGCCAAGAAGTCAGTACACCACCTCAGTTAATATGGACATTTCAACTGTCAATAGGTTAATGTTACAGGTATTAGCTGATGTGTGGTTTATGCAAAGAAGTGTTCGCCCTGCCTGTTAATTTTGCCGTCTACCTTCTCAAACCTTCCAAAGCCACAGAGATGCACCTCCATGATGCTGCTCTCACCAGGCATCCCATTGGTGAAGGTTTGTTTCTGCCAAGGTGTTAGGTTAGTGGCAAATAAAGTGTGAGTTGTAATGGTCAACAGGCTCCATGTTCTTATCAGATTATAAAACCTAATTTTCCTTTGTCTCAAAGTCTTCAACTTTCCTTATGGTAGACACTAATCCAGATGTTGCATGTTTTTATTCGTCATTGCCTTTTTCTTTTACACTGTGGTAAACACTAGGCCAACAGTTGTATGCACGGGGTCTCCCATGTCAGCCAGTCGACCCTGTAGATTGTGCATTGGTTACGGCTAGCTGTAGGCTAGTGTCGCATAGCCAGACTTATCTTGCTCTGTGCCAGTGCTGGAGAAAGTTCTGGCTTAACCCAACATAATTCTGCATGAAGGGATAAAACACTGGGTGTTTTGTATTTCTTTGAACCAATCACAATTGTTTTGGGCAGTGCTAAGCCCAGGATGCAGCGACAGTGCTCTTGCAAAATACTTTAGGGACAGAACTTGTGTTAGAGGAACATTTGCTCATGGGGAGGTGAGCTCCGGCATTAAAATGGCTAAATCCCTGTAAAAGAAAACGGCATATAAAAGTTGTTGTTGTTATTGTTTCACAAGAAGCACTAAAACTAGGATTTAGAAAAGAGAAACATTTGAGATAAGGGGCCAATGACAGCTTTACACCCACATGTGTACCAGACGTGCTTGGGGCAGATTTACAGCTGCGATATTTTTGTGATGGGTTTTTAGTATTGTGGGCATTTCATTGTCTCCTTCCTCTGATTGATTCTCTTCAACAGTGTATATATTTTTATACATTTGTCCTCATGATGTGTTTTTGAGCCACCCTAGGAGCATGGCTCTAGAGATGGCCATGTTGTCATTTGATCAGTCAGCCACGTCAGTCCAGACTGAAGTACCTTGACAACTGTTGAATGTATGGCATGTTTTTTTATAGATGTTCATTGTGCATAGAGATTGTACTTTAATGACAGTCATGAACCTCTGACTTTTCATCTAGCACCAGCTTGAGGCTGAATTTTATGATTCAGACTGAAATATCTTTGGATTGCTATCAAATGGAACTAATATTCACATTCCCCCAGAATAACTTGTAATAACTTGAGTCATTGTTTGACTTTTCCTCTGGCACCATCATCAGGTCAAAATTTCAATTTGTGTTACACCATGGTTAATGACAAAAACCAGCAAAACTAATGACATTTCCAATCACTCCCAGCAGTTTTTTTTGTGTTAAATGCTTATCTGCTAATACTAGCATGCTAACATGTTAAACAAAGCCTGTTTGCATGTTAGCAATTTCACTGTGAGCATGCCAGCGTACTTATGTAAGTATTTAGCTCAATCATAGCCACTAGAGACATGAACTGATTCATGTTGCCAAAAATGTGAACATCAGCAGCTGTTGGTTGATCTTCATTCATCTCACTATGCGGCTTGTAGAACCAGTTGGCTGCACCTGTGAGGAAACTTTTGTGCCCTTATTGATATGACAATATGTGTTTGCTTGAGTTTATTTTGTAGAAACTTGTTTTCAGTTTGACATTTGTGCATACTACTAACTACATTAAGTGATTCACTGTTGTAAAACTATAAAACATGAAACCTTATCTGTGCATTCAGGCAGCCCCCTGTGTTTCCTAGCCCTTCACAATCCCTCCAGTTAATGCAGACACACTGCCAACCTCCCTCCCTCACAGACACACCAAACGCACACACTTTTTGTCAGTCTCCCTGTTTTGTAGCCAATAAGCTGCAGCCTGAGAAGAGGCATATGAAACGAGCTGCCTCAGCACCCAAAAGAGAGAGGGAGATGGAGAGGGAGGGGTGGTGGGTGCCATCAGAGTGAGAGAGGGAGAGCGTCAGAGTGTTCTAGACTGCACAGCGGCAGCCGCGTCGCATCTCGGCTGAGGATAGGAGGGGTGAAGGAGGGTGGAAAACCAAATCACCTGCTCGAGAAAGACGCTGGAGGAGAGGAGCTGCCGCTGCCAGCCTCCCTCTGCTCTCTGGGGATGATCTACTGCTCTGCTCTGCTCTGTCTGCTGCTGCTCTGCTTTAATCAATCGCTGCTGCTGAAGCCACCAGGATTACTGTTGTTGTGACTGCTGCTGGCACATTGTTCTGCCTTTTGAGCTGCGGTATAAAAAGCTCACTGCTCTGCTGCTGTTTCCTAGCTGGAAGGATACAGCATCTTTGACCTCAGCGGTAGATTTTCAGTCAGAGGTGTGCCAAGGTGAATTTGGTGTTTCAGTGACCCCCACCTCATCTGCCGTCATCGTCTGAGCCCCCCAACCTTCTGGTCCCTGTCGAGGCACTGGGCCATGATCTGGGGGGGCCATGAGCCCCGGGTGTATGCTGCTGTTTGTTTTTGGCTTTGTAGGGGGAGCGGTGGTCATCAACTCTGCTGTACTGGTCTCTCTGTCTGTGCTGCTGCTGGTTCACTACTCTGTCTCTACCGGCGGCTTACCTGCCCTGCCTTCCTTACCCTCCTTACCCAGAGCCAGCAGGTATATATGTGTCTGTATGTTATCTCAATGTGTGTTATCTTAATTTATCTTATTTTAATGTATCTCTTCTTATCTGCATCTCTGTAACAAGCTTGTAGCCATGCAGTCGCAATGTTGCTGCCATGTGGGTGTGTTATAGTTTGACAATGTGAGACTGCACTGTAAAAGAAGGTCAAGAGAGAGAGAGATGGGGAGAAATAGCAGAGTCATATCTGGGAGACTACACCACCTTGAGATGTTTTCATTTCACCTGATTTTATTTCTGTTTATGATTATTCTCACAAGTTAATTCACATCTTTTCCAAGATGAGGCAGCAGTGGAGGACTCATGGACCAGCATGTGATTTGCCCTCACCCATCAGTTCAAATAACAAAAGGCAGCATTGGTCACCATCAGTGGCCGGCATGTGACCTCATCCTCTCAATATGGTGGTGTGTCCATTGTTTTTGGGGCTGCTGCTGCTTTTCATCGCTGCCTGCCGGCTGCTCTTTTCAGTGGCAGCCATTGTTCTGCTTGACTGTACAGTATTTTTTTCATACCTAGCCACTGGAGAGGGAATAGCTGCTGGAGTGTACCTGGTCTGATGCAGTGGAGGTGGCAGTGTGTTTATCTCAGTGTGTTCCTGTGGAGCTGTTGTGAAATGGGTGTTTGGACATGAACACCTCCATGCAAGAATGAGGTGGTTAGTGTGAGCTGGAGATGGTAACAGAGATTTGTTCATACCCACGTGTTGTTGCCTCTGTGTGTCTCTAAGCTCAGCTTATAATAACAGACATGGCAAAATACCTCTCCAGCCATAAAGATGGATACAAATGGCTCTGTGTTATTGCCTGAGCTAATAGGTGGGAGGTAATGGAGTTAATGAGGCAATCAGCTCTATTTGTCTTCCCACCACTCCAGTGACAAACTGTCCTAAGGGAGCCTTGGCTACCGCACCTCTCTGTGAAGTCTTGACTCAGACTTGTCACACAGTTTGTTTCAGTTTGTCTAACTGATTACATTTTGCCGAGCTGCTTCCACTGTGCTGAAAAATAGACAAATTAAATTGCAAAATGAAAAAAATGAAATAGTAATGTATCATGTAAGTGACTTCAGGCTTAGTGAAGTACAGTAGCTGTTGCACCAAACTTTGTTCATCACTTCTTCACACTGTAATTTTCTACCAAGTGTCACTTTCAGCATGGAGAGAGAGAGAGAGTCAGAACATTTAAACTAATGAGAACTTTTCCCGCCTGGTTTATATAGTACAGAATATATCCCATACTGTGCACTTTTTATTGCACAGTATAAATCACATGTTCTTGCACCTGTTGTGAGAAAGTCTTTCCTTGCTGAAGGTCTTCTTTACCACCAAATTAATTCTTTATGTTTTTAGGCACACTGGCAGCTGAGGCAATGGCAATTGTTTATTGTTTATTGTTTAATGGATCCCCATTAGTTGTCACCATGGTGACGACTATTCTTGTATTCAGTGTTGGTCTGTCTGCAGGTTGGACAGTCCAGCACTTCGGTCCAGACAGAACTATCTTCACATTTATTGGATGGATTGCCACAGAGTTCAGTACAAATATCCGTTGTACCCAGAGGAAGAATCTTTTGTTCATACATCACCAGTGACCTATCTCAGTATCTCCTGGATGGAGTGGCAACAAATTTGTGCTGACATTCATGGTTCCCAGATGATGTATCCCACTGACATTGTTGATCACTTGATTTTCCTCTAGCGCCTTTATGAAGTTGACATTTGTGGTTTTAAGTCAGATGTCTTCACCACTATTGGATGGATTGCTAGGACATTTAGTACACACATCCATGTCCCCCTCATGCTAGTGTGCTAACATGCTTAAGTAAGATTGTGACCGTAGTTAACATTACCTGAGAAACACACGTTGCAAACTTTGGGGCTGAAAACTAAAGCCAACATGAAGTGCCAAAAACTGCAGTTCCTTGAATGACCACTTGAGGCTGGCTCAAAAGTGAGACAATCCCCTTAGACCCCCACATTAAATGCCCAACTTTACAGCAGAAACAAACATGTTTTCAGTCTGATACAAAGAAACGTTTTTTTGTCTCTATAGCTTAGCTTAGCATGACTGCTTTGAGTAAAAATCTGTGTGCGAAACGTCAGATCAGATCCACCCCTCACTCCTGCACAGCTCCACCCTCTCATCCAAATATGAAGATTTCCAACTTCAAAAATGCAAAATGGCAATGGCCAAAATGTTGAATGGGCGATGCCACGGTGACTACTTTCAGTTATTTTTAGACAGTCTGTGGCTAAACATCAGCATGCTAGCCTGTCTATATTAGCATGTACCTCAAAGCACTGCTGTGCCTGAATGCAGCCTCATAGAGCCGCTAGTAGGATGGCTTTAGACTCTTAAAGACTTTGAAAAGACTTAAGTCTGACACCTTCTTGCAGCTAAAGACAATGTGAGTTTTATGTCGTATGTAGGATTTTGTAGGGTCACTATTTTCAAGACAACTAGATTCTTTTGAGATTATTTCCCATCATGCTCTTGGTGGTAAATATTTCGCCAAACTCCCTTTCAGAAGTATGACTAACAGTTCCTTACGTGTTCTCAAAAACCGATAACTCTAGAAAACACAAGATAAAAAGGTTCCTATGTTGAAAGTATTCATGTCAATTTGGTATCGGTATAATCATGATGATAAACTATTTGTGTCCAACTTTATATTTTGGATTTTGGTGCCTCAACTCACTACCAGCCTCCGTTGGTTAGCTGCGCCATTTTAGTGGGATGAGACTGTGGGAATGAGAGGGGAACAATTTCGACAAATTAAGGTTGCTCACTAAAATAAGTGGATCAGATTCACGCTGAATCAAACACTGACTCTTGCTCACTCCACCAGTTTATCCTGCTTTTCCACAGTCCAAGAGAACCAAGACTTCTTGTTTGGTGCTGGAAAGAGCACACCTGTTAGTTGTTGGCAATGTTCACCTCATTGAATTTCAGTATTTGCTAAGCCAAGACTAAAAACTTACAATGATATTCAACATGTTTCATTGTAGTGGAACCTCAAGTCGAGAAAAAGGCTGACTTAAGACAGCCTGCATTAATCTTGTTTTCTCTGTGTTCTGATTACGTAAGAATGACTTCATCAGCAGGCCAACTCCTTTCTTTTCAGAATTGCTCTTTTTCCTTTTGAATCATCCTTCCTTCCTTTTGTCTCTGTATCCAGAAAGGAGCGTCCCATCTCCATGGGCATATTCCAGCTTCCTGGGACTGATGGTATGACCCCTGAACTCCAGAGGGAACCCGTGGACACCCCCTCTGAGCCATGGAGATTCAACAACCTTAGCCATCCACGATCCAACACCAGCCTCAAGGTATGACACACACTTAAACACACACATATAAATCAGTCCTGCTTTGAGAACTTGATGAATATAAAAGAAGGGCGTCCTTAGTTGTAAAGTGTAAAGTTACCGTCTGAGGTTGGCTCATAGCGCTTCCCACGGATTGGAGTAGTGACATCATCCCCTGCTCATTTAAAAGAGGTTGTGGAAACAAAATGCAAACACTCAATGGCAGCACACACCAACGAAAGAGTACATTTCTATTCAGAGAGAAAGGATTGTTCAGTGTGTCCAGAATTTTTAGCAGCAGCCTGTGTGTGTAACAGGGTGGCTGGGAGCCCAGCAAGCAGAGGAAGTGGTACCATTCGGGGGCCTGCCTTTAACCTCAAGGGAGGGTGGAAAGGACAGAGTGTCTTCACATTGTTGCTGTTGGAAACCATGCTGCAAGCAAGGCTCCATCATGAATATTAATGAGCCCCTAATAAGTATTCATTTGCTGTTATTACACTAGTACAGGGTCAGATAGAAAGTGTAAGGGGGGAAGTGTTTTGGGTTTTGGCAGCTTTTATTTTGACCCATGTTCTTGTGTTGGATTGTTTCATAACTGCCAGCCAAGGTGGTTGATAATTCATTAAGTCCCTCTGAGCACCTCACCCTGAGTCCTGGAGTACAATATAGGTGTCGCAGTACATCTTTCTCACTCAACTTTTACGCACACAGTTTTCCCAGGCACCCCCAGTGCAGATACACAGCAGTGCCTTTGTATTTTGTCCGCTGACTTGACATTTTCCAAAGATTTACAGTCAGTGATCCCATCCCCTCCCACCATATGTGTGTGTGTGTGTGTGTGTGTGTGTGTGTGTGTGTGTGTGTGGTTTAGGGGAAGAGCCATTATTAGCAGAGTAGCAGTGGAGGGAAACTTTCCTCCTATTGGCTCCTCAGTGCTACTGTAGCAACAATAGAGTGATGGCAGCATGCACACCAGGGATGTGAAAGAAAACACTCCCATCAGTGTTCAGAGAGACGAACCAGACACAAGAAAAGGGAATACTTTTGGGAAAGAAACAATTCTCCAATAGTATCATATTCAATGTCTGTGAAACCTTTAAATACTCCCGTGTTATTAAAGTCTTGCCCCTCTTCTGTTTTCAAGGTGACCCCGTATGGATGCTTTGTTGTTGTCCCAATTGATTCGTTTCGAACAGGCACTGTGCTATTTATAGAGCCAAAGCCGCTGGCATTAACAGATCAAAACAATACAGGGTTAGAAATTCTGCATAGCGCAAAGGGCTGCCGAGAGCTGATGGAACCTTAGAGTGATTAATTGGTACTGTAAATCCAGTTCATTTTCATTCATGTAAGAAAGCCTTTGCCAACCAGGTCACCTTGTGTACCAACAGCAGCCATAAATACTGCTCACTACACAAATCACTCATGGAGTTCAGGCTTTCCCCACAGCTTTGATTTGCTTTCTTGGACACATTTAGATCAGTGCTAATGAAAATGAGCTCTTGCAACATCCTTACAATCTGTATACAACACATGGCCTTGGTTTGGTTTATTTTTTATTTGTTTTAAGGAATGGATATTCAGAAATATTAATGAGCAAGGTCTTTAATATCCCTCAGTTTGAGGAACAATTCTCCCCAGTCAAAGTGGAAGGTGAAAGTTCGCAGGAGAATTTGCCCAATCAGGAGGCTGATGAGGACCAGGTAGACCTGTCTATCACTGTAACCATGGCATCCACCTTATCTATCTTAATCAAGTTTAGTAGCCGTCTTGCAGAGTTTGCTGCAGTGTGATTAAATAATATGATGCTAACATACTGGCATTACTTCATATCTAAATGAAACTGCATGATGCCAACCTGTTTCCTTTTTGCATCCTCAGCTGGTTTCAGATTGTATGTTTTTAAAGGTGCAGAACACATTTTGTTTTTATAATAGACCCTCACAGCATAGTTTGGCTTGTTATAGTGTATGAGTGTCCTGGTTGGTTGCAGTTTGTGTTGGTTTGAGTTGCATGGCAATGTTCACAGTGTTTGACACATTTGGTGTTATTTTGGTATGAAGACTAACAACATGTAACAATTACAGACCATTAAAAAATCAGAACCACAGTATACAAAGAAATCCAGTCAACATGTCCTGGATCACATAGATGCAGATATTTAGTCAAAGTTTCTATAACCTAATGCACTTTTCTGTAACTCATTCAATCTACTTCGGAAAACACATAAAGAGACGCAACTCAGTCGCAGCTGATTCCAAGCTGGCAGCATACCTCAAGTACCTCAGTATGGAACTTCATTCATGGTGTAAGTGGACTTTGACTGAGGAGTATTTTTTCAAACTACAGTCAAGATCAGTGTTGTCTTCACTTTGGGAATGGAGTGATTTTGATAATTTGGCTTGATCACAGTTTGGTTTTATTGTGTTTGGTTTGCATACATGAATGTGCTGCACATTACCTGCATTTATAGCTTAAATGTGGGAGCTTCACAATGTTAACCAAATAAGAAGATTTTAGTTTTGTCTTGTGTCTTTTGTTATCCCCTGACTCTGTTTCTCTCCTCCATCTCATCTTCCTTCATCTCAAGGATGAATTGGCTGGTTCGAACCGCGGAGGCTCCAAGTCCAGTGCTCAAACCAATCAGGGAAGTGTCTCCAAAAGTGGAACTTCTTCGTCCTTACAAAGCGGAGGTTCCAAATCCAACACCCCCATGTCCTCTCAGGGTGGCACCTCTAAATCAAACACCCCCACATCTACATACAGCGCTAACTCTCAGTCCACCACACCATTATCTCCTCATGATGGAGCATCCACTGGAATGAGTCCTGTGTCCAGTCTAGGTGGAGGGTCTGCAACACCCGTGTCTACTGCTGCTTCTGATGTTGCCATGGAGTCTGTGGACACGCCCCTGCAGGAAGTTTCAGACGGGCTCAACAAGAACCTGGACAGCAACAGCGGAAAACCAGAGAGCAGTAAGAACATTGCAGCGGTACAAGGAGGGCAGCAGGGTCAGCTGGGACATGATGGTGAAGTCTCTACACCCCTCAAAGGTGATGGTCTGCACTGCAGTTAAAAAAAACACAGAACTAGTAGCTAACATCTGCTACCTGCTGTGAGTGTACTAACTCGCTCATTCTTCTGTTTTCTGTTTCTGCTGCTTGTATTAGATGGAGCAGATGACCTGGAGAAGTCTGAGGTGCAGGCCATCATAGAGTCCACTCCTGAGCTGGACATGGACCTTGATGGCTGCAAAGGAACAAGGTACAGGACTGATGCCTAGATTTTTAATAATCATTACCTGAAACTTCAGGAAATGTTAAAGGATAAGGCGGGCATCGATCTATATGTTTTTTCTTCTCTACAAATCCCGTAAAAAGACCAAAACCAACAATGCGTTACATCATCAGTTTGTTTCAAACATGTCTGATGATCGAACTGCGTCAGAGACACGCATCCCACCAACTTGTGGGAAGGTGGGAAGGCCTTGCAGCTTTAATTTCTACATGAAACTGCTCACAACAAGGTCTGTGGATTATCTTGAGTAACCAGGTCATGATTTCTGGAGAGAGACACTGCTCTTGAGTTATTCAGATGTATTTTTTTGGCACCACAAGCCGAGTGCCATCTAGTTCACTTATATTGGAAAGAAGGCAGACATCTCTACGGCCGATATCACCAACAAGACCATGTCTTTTTTAAATTGTTTTGGGCAGCAGTGGAGCTCTGTGTCACACAGCAATAAGTTACAGTATATTAGACAGTACTCATTGTTTGTTTTGGTGTTTTCATTGGGTTTGCTGAAAATAAAAAAAACATGTAGATTCAGATTGACTGCCCAACAACTGTTACTCAGTATAATTCCACTTTGCATCCATTTGTACCAAAGTGTTAATAATCATACTGCAACATCATGCCCCTTTCATCATGCTAATCATCATTTTCTCCCATTCTTGTTTCATATTATCTTCTTCTACCTCATCTGTCTATCCAGCACACCAACTAAAGGTGGCATCGAGAATCTAGCGTTCGACCGCAACACTGACTCTTTGTTTGAGGAGCTGTCATCTGCAGGAAACGACCTGATAGGAGATATGGATGAAGGAGCTGACCTGCTGGGTAAGAAGCCTCTTGAATCGATGTTATTTTTTCATCGTCATCTCTACTTTTACAAAGTATTTACTTTCCTGTCACGTTCTCTGAATTGTCTTTTCTTTGGCTGTTCGGCTCTCTCGTTCTCACAGATGAGTTTTCTGGTGTGTATTAATGAATTCTCTGCAGATCTCGCAACCAGCTCTTTACTCCCTTCATTTGTGTCCTTGATTCTGTGTAGTTTTCCGGTCCCCTTTGTGACCCTCTTATGGATGTGCAGAGTAGTGAGAAGTGCTGCTGTGTTGGGAAGAGCAGTACTATAGTACTATAGACTAGAGATGTTTAAATGATACCTACATAAATACCTACAGTCTTATAAACTTCTTCCTGACTCTCTTGCATGACTCTCAGACTACAGCTTTCTAGGTAAGACTGAGAGAACAATATGTTTGTGTGTAGGATGTACATAAACACTTCTTTATTGATGCGATTTTGCAATAATACTTTTATTATTCCTTTTATGATGGAGCACATGATGAGTTGAAACATTCTGTATTTACATTATGAGTTGTCATTTTCAGGTATGGGTCGTGAAGTTGAACATCTTATCCATGAGAATGCTCAGCTGCTGGAGACCAAGTTAGTACTCTCTTACTTTTTTAAAGCCATCTCTGCTCTTTGTATGTATAAGCATCCACAAAAATGAAAAAGGACTTTTGGCTACATAGCTAACAACAACCTTATGGTACATAGCTAACAACAATGATAAGCACAAAATCACAGCATTTGGTGTGGTGTTGTTGTTTCTGTATGACATATCGTACAACTTGTACAAAGTAGCTAAAGGAGCAGCAGTGACATCACCAGTGCCTTTCTGAAAATTTCAGCTAAAGGCAGCTGCATAAAAAAAGCTGGAACACTCTGAAAAAAAGATGCTGGGTGCAGCACTTTACTTCTAGGCAGCCCTATGGGGATGCAAATGCTCTCTCTTCATTGGGAACAATTGAAAAAAAAAAAAAAAAAAGACACTGGCATGCAGAAAGTAACGCCATGTGGACATAGACTGTACAGAGGCTACTACAAGTCAGTTTTTCCCCTCAGTGAGTTGTCAGTCATTGGTTAGCTGTGCCTTGTTCTGTGTAAAAGTAGGGGTGTGAGGAAAACACCAATACACTTGAGTATCATCATATTTTGTGATAGTGTATGTGTTCAGCCCCTGACCTCTAGATAGCTGTGTATTTATCTTTAGCCATTTGACTCTTTCACCCCAACGTAACAGCACATTGCTAGTGTGCTAACAAAGACTGTGATAAATACAAATGCCCATCCTAGTGTTCTGATTGCATAAAAAAGTCACCTTTTTCTGACTCAGATTTCATACATACAGTGGTGTGTCCTTTATACTGTGACCTAAAATTAGATTTTAAAAACTTGGAATCATTACCTTGCTTACAGTATTGCAGTATATTGAATCATAATCCCTGTATTGTGATGTATATCATATGGCCAGATTCTTGCCTATACACAGCCCTATACAGAACACATGAAAACAAGATGATGTGAACCATCCCTTAGTCACCTGTGCTTTCAGAATACTTCAGATGAAGCAAGATGGCAACAAAGGTTAAAAAAAGGTGGCAGATAACTGTTGGGTTACAGCTAAGGACCTGTGTAAATATAGTATGTCAAAGTCACTGAGATTGCATGTCTCAAGGTTAAAAACACATACAGGACCACAACGGTGCTTAGCCAAGGGCACAGACATTCCTTCAAATATACTGATGACATTGTACATCTCAGATTGGTAATCTGCGTGTTCTGTTATGTTACTGGGATAATGTTATGTGAAAGACAATATTTTGTTGCAGAAACCCCTCACATTTTTTAAATAAAGCAAAACAAACTAATAGCCTACCATGACATTATCCTCAGAGTGAAGCTTGGAGTAAGGATCACCATGATTCAGTCATTTTGCTGCCTCGGGGCCCAAACAAGCATTACTCATTGACAACACAATGCACTTGACCATAAAAAAGATATATTTTTACAAGTTTATGTTTCCGGGTAGCTGTCAGTCATCTGCTACTTTATAGAAGTTGAGAGATTCATCACGAAAATGCCCCTAAAACACAATGAAAAATGAACTGTAATGTTTTAGACTTAAGAAAAGAACAGTTTAGTATGGGGAAATAATATGAAGTTCCTCTGTAGCACTTAATTCTAAAGATTGATATAAATACTGAGATAAAATGAGTTGACTCATAAATACATGAAAACAGAATGATCCTTTCTGTTACATTTTTTAGAAACAGGACAGTGCTGCCACCTTGTGTTTAATGTAGATATCACATTAGAGTGAGCATAAACACGGCTGTGTATTTGTTTCAGAAATGCTTTGAATGTGGTGAAAAACGACCTGATATCACAAATGGATGAGCTGTCCTGTGAGCGGGAGGCTCTGCGCGGCGAGCTGAATGCCGTCACTCAGGCCAAGACCAAACTGGAGGACAAGAACAAAGAATTAGAGGAAGAAATCAAGAAGTGAGTTGGATGGACTTAAGCTTCACAACACATAAATGCAAACCCAACTGCTCACCAGTCTGCATCATTCACTTGAGTGTATACTGTGTAAACATGGTTGCTAAAGAAATTGTGTGCTCGCTTGCAGGCTTCGAACAGAGCTTGAGGACGCGAAACAGAAGGTCAAGAATGACAATGAGGATGATGTGAGTCCTTGATATTTGTTGTGGTCTGAGTGTGTGATACACCTGTGTGGATTAGAGCAGTACAAGCTCTTGAGGAACGGTGCCTGCCCTGTTTAAGTATATTTCAAGATGACCATATCAGTGCCAATTAATCCACAGCATGAAACCTTAAGTGTTCCATTAAAAAAGCTTTGTAGCCATGATAATGAAGATTTGATTTTTAGGTGTAAATATAAGTTTTTGTGCTTCATTATTTTGAAGTAAATGTAAAGGAAGTGTGTCAACCATTAAGCAACCAAAACAAGAAGAGGATAGCGCTTTGGTTTTCCCTGGTAGCTATCCCCAAATACCAAAGAGTATCAATGTTAGAAGTTACTCTCCCCAGTAATGGAAATGACAGATGGTGGAGCAACCAAAGTAGTTGGTAGCTTCTAGACTCAAAAGAAAACCAAAAGTGATGTGGTTAACTTTGCAACAGTAACGCCAACAATAACACTTGGAAACGTTGATGTTGGCTTACCAGCAGAGTGACGTGCCCACAGCACAGAGGAAACGCTTCACCAGGGTGGAGATGGCCAGAGTCCTGATGGAGAGGAACCAGTATAAGGAGAGGCTGATGGAGCTGCAAGAGGCTGTCAGATGGACAGAGATGATCAGGTGAGACAGAAGGAACAGAGGCAAGCAGTGGACCATATGAAGTAGAGGAATCTGTAACACACATGCACACACACCAGCCAAAAAGGGAAAAAACAAAGCTATAATATAGAAACAAAACTGGCTGAGGGTGGTTTGAAGTCTCAAGTAGAAATGAAGGAACTGACTGTAAAACCCTGTCTAAGGATTCAGTTTGATTCAAAGTGAATTGTTTCACACACAGGGCTTCAAAGGAGAACCCGGCTCTTCCAGAGAAGAAGAAATCCAGCCTCTGGCAGTTGTAAGCTCCTCTTTTCTTTTCACCTCAGCTCTCAAATACCAACCTCAGTGTGACTACTGTGTTATTTATGTTCCATTTTGCTTTTCTTTTATATTCCATGTTGTGTGGTTGTTTTCTCCAGGATGTAGGTAAATCTTTGACATGTTAACGGTGTCTACTTTGACTGGCTTCTGATGTTTTAATCTTGACAATAACTCTTAACAGAGGAGAGCCAGCTAGGAAACAGTGGCTCTGATCCCAGATCTGAGCTGCCTTTAATTCTTTATTCAACGTTAAAGAAAGTTATAAACATGAAGCATGATGTAAGCTTTCTAGAGGTTAAGAAAATTCACTTGTCTGAAAGACTGGATTTGGGTTATCTGACCCCGGCTCTCCTTTTGTTGAGTTTCATAAGGAATGTGTTTGGTTTGGTGTGAATGAAGACATTATTTTGGGCAGGTTTTTGGCAATGGGATTGGGACAGAGTCTGTAAAGGAAACAAAATCTGATAAATCCACCATCTTTCCCGCCCTGTTTCTGTTTGTCCCTCTATATTGTGCCTGGTGTTGTGATGTCTGTGTGCAGGAGGTGTGTTGTTAGAGTTGCTGTGGGGAAGGGAGGGAATGCAGGTTTATGGGTGGTGTTGGTCAAAACAAAGCAAATAATCTCATAAAGATAGATTTAGCAGAGCCTCTAAATTTACAGGCCTATAAATAATCCAGTGGAACATGCTTAACATCAGTTGGGTGCAATGTGATAAATAGCGTGTACTCTCACTGTAGAGTTAGGGGGAAATTGAAGTGTTACTGTCCAGTGTTGCTCTGTGTTGTTGACTAACATCCTAGTCGGTGCACAATAATAACCCTGCACTCCAGCATTCTGTGAGGACAGCTGCTCTGGTGCTTTGCTGTTTAGGAGACAGATCAATAGGAACATACATAATGCCTGATTGCTACCTGTATGAAAGCTGGCATGGTGTGTTGGCATGGGGAAAGGAACCTGTTTACCCTTAAATGTTGAACCTTACTCCTGCCGCTGGAGCTGCCGCTTGTGTCCACCCCTCTATACGTTTGTCTGTGTGCTTTTCTTTTTTCTCGTTCCTCCCCACTTCCCCACCCTTACACCTCCAGTTTCAGCCGTTTGTTCAGCTCGTCGGGCGGGGCGGCCAAGAAGCCGGCGGCGGAGGCTCCAGTGAACGTCAAGTACAATGCACCCACCTCTCAGATCCAGCCGTCCGTCAAGAAGAGGAGCAGCGCCCTGCAGCAGCTGCCCAGTGACAAGAGCAAAGCCTTTGATTTCCTCAATGAGGAGTAAGTCAGTCAGTCAGGGGAAATTGAATGAAAACATGTGCTCTTATTTGTGTATGCTGAGGCAGTATTGACCCCTTTTGGTGCATTCACTCAAAAGCATAGTTAAAAAAAAACAAAAAAAAACAGGCTTCTCAAACTATCTCTTGCATAACAGCTCTTAAAAGGTATGTGAAGACTTAACTTACAATCTGATTCAGAGTCAAATCACCCTTAGAAAGTCTCTCCCATCAGTGAGACAACATGTTTCATTGACATGACATCTAGAAATGTTGAGAGCATTGACAATAACAAGATACAATGTGTAACCGACAGTGCTCTGCATATATCTGGTCTGAAAAGATTATTAAAAAAGTTTATTTTAGTAGAAAACCTAACAGTCCAAGAGTAGACATCTTTATCAGTGAGCTGTTGTTCTGTCTCACAGAGTGGCAGCTGATAATGTGGTGTCCAGGCGGGAGCAGAAGAGGGCTCAGTACCAGCAGGTCAAAGCCCACGTCCAGAAGGAGGACGGCAGAGTGCAGGCTTATGGCTGGAGTCTGCCTAAGAAATACAAAGTAAGGAGATAGCGGTAGCACTTATTTTCTTGTATTTTCATTACTTCAGATTGTCTGTTCCTCTTCAAATGATGGTTGAACTGTTGGGATGTAAGCTCCAACAGAGAGAAGCTGTAATGCACTGGTGCTGTTTGTAACTTTTCAGGCCAACGGTGGTCAGACAGAGAGTAAGATGAAGAATCTACCTGTGCCTGTCTTCCTCAGACCACTCGATGAGAAAGATGCTTCTATGAAGGTATTGCACCTTGTTAGCTTTCATCTGCAACATTAAAAACACATATGTCAAGCTTTATGCCTGCATCAGACTCATTACTGAGTTAGCTTGTGTTCTTGAAGTGGTGTGCATTTATAGTTCTTGTGTGTCTCATTGTATTTGACTGCTGTAACTCTGTCTATCTGTGCTCCAGCTGTGGTGTGCTGCTGGTGTGAACCTCTCTGGAGGTAAAACCAGAGACGGAGGCTCCATCGTAGGAGCCAGTGTGTTTTACAGTGACGTGCCTGGACCAGAGAGCCCTAAAAGGAAAATCGGATCTCAGAGCAGCCTGGAGAAACTGGATCAAGAACTCAAGGTACACAAGCACACATACACACACGGTCTCTGCTTCTTCTGGCATCCCATTCTGTGACATATGCTGATAGAGATGATCATATAAATAATTACCAACTACTTCTTTTGTTTGTTGTTGCAGGATCAGCAGAAGGAGTTCAAGCAGCACGATGAGATGTCGTCGCTGGTTTGGATCTGTACCAGCACACAGTCCACCACTAAAGTGGTTGTCATTGATGCCAACCAGCCTGGAAACATCCTGGAGAGCTTCTTCGTGTGTAACTCCCACGTCCTCTGCATCGCCAGTGTTCCAGGTCAGCTGATGAATACATGTGCATCTGACTGCCGCAGAAAATCCATGTAGAGGATGAGAGGATTTTATGACTGACATCTATGTACAAAATACTCATCACTGTCTCACATAGGAATTGCATCAGTTACGAGGGACGTCATGTTTTCTTCATAATGATTATTATGTATGTTTTTATTTAGGTGCAAGAGAGACAGACTACCCAGCTGGTGAGGAAGTAGCTCCAAACTCCGAGACAGGACCAGCAGGGGATGGTGGCTCACAATCGACCAATAGCAGCTCAGCAGGTGGTGACGGTGTGCTTGGAGGCATCACCGTCGTTGGCTGTGAAGCTGAGGGAGCAGCAGCTATTCCACAGACAGCAGTCAGTTCGGGAGAAGACGGAGAAAGCGGTCAGATATGTTTAATGTTTGATCCCTTTTCCACTTGCATTAGCACGCACTCTCTGTCACCAGGGTCAGTATTTATTTCTCAAAATCACTTCTAGAAGTCCCACAGAGAGTGAAATCACAATCTCATAATGATATTTACCAGTGAGCCATATACATTAAGACCTTTACACACTGAGGTTGAACCAATTAACAACATGAAAATAAGACATAGTCACCTGCAAATGTTTTGCATCAAAACTATTCATAGTGGCAGTGATGCAAATTTGCGACAGTGGCAAAAAGTCTGCCATTGTCACGATGTTGTGACCAAGGGCGTAGTTTAATTTCAACATTAGTGGGGTCACATAATAAATGGGGGAATCAAGGGGTCCCCCGTCAGGAAATTTTGAGCGTCAGACACTTTATATCCCACATTATTGGGAAGTTTTATGTCTTTATTTATGCGAAGAAAAACTAAATTCAGATGATTCAAAATATACAAATAGGCTCATGGAACATAATGCAGAAAGGCTCTCTGTATTGCTTTCAAATATTTGTTCAATTGTAGACCAGCTTTTGTCATTTACTGTTATTGCTGTGAGTCATCTCACACAGAGAGGCATGATTTACACTTCTGTCTTGTTTTGTGTCTTTTGTTGGATGAAGCAACCTCTTAAAATGTGCAGGTGGCACATATTTACATAAATTAATTCATGTTAACTAATTCAACTTTTTAGTGCATGTGTGTTTCAGCAGCATTTCTGCACGTTTAAAACTTTCTGCACATCCAAAACATACCCCACATCTGTGTTCACTGAGTAGTCGAAGTTATAATATTTTGAGAAAAAAAGTTGACAGATTACAAAAAAGCTGTTGTTTAATAAGAATAAAGTCAAAATGTTTCAAGAAAAAAATCCTCCTGTCCCATAGTCCCCTGTGCATTACGTTATTGCTCTGCTGATATGATAGTATCCCCTTTAGACTGTCTGTAGACCATCTGACAGACACAGAGCCCTCTTTGGGACTCTATCTGGAAAAGGCAAAGTTTAAGCAGCAGTGTGCTGCTCTGCTAACTGCAATCACTTGTGATCAGGCATTATATGTGATTGACCCAAATTGAAAGATAAAAATGTACTGTCCCTTATCAAATCAGTGTGAGATGCCTTTTGTCTCGTATTTTTGTACACAGATCTGTTAGAATGAGGATAATGCCAACAAGTTGGCTCAAATTTTGATGCCGTCCTCGCAAAATATTGGTGGAGACATGCCCTACCATTCATATGCAAACCCACGTCCTTGGACGTCCTTTCAACAAAACATAACTGGTTGATGCCCTTTTTTACTTTTAGCAAAAATCAACTCGTTCTAAAATAAAATTCAGCTGCTTTTCACTGTGTAATATTTGCATTCTGTGTGAAAGTGTAAGTAAGTGAAAGTACACGCAACAGTGAACAGTTTGAAAAAAGACACTACTCAAAAAAATGAAAGGAACAGATATAAGTTGATTATTGTTTATTACCAGAATAGCATATTGTGTGGTTGCATTTGTTAAATAAAAGACAGTATTCAAGAAATAATAACATTAATACAGTTTGACCCTTAAGGAATAGTCATACAAAAACATGCTCTAAAAACAGATTGAATACATATGCTGAGCTCTGAGGAGTCATTTATAAGTAAAATGACATGTATTTGCCACAGTTGCTCTCTAATAACACTCCAGCCCTAAGTGTGACAGGACCTTCACTGTACCCATCGACTTCCACAGTGTTGCAGTCAGCACACAGCTCTCTCTGACATCTCCAAACTCTAACATGCCAATCATTAGTACAGACAGTAAACCTGCTCTCCTCTGTGAGGAGTAGCAGACTGCTCTGCAATGAGAATAGCGCCTATGACCGTTTGTTTGACTCTCATACTGTTGTCATTCAGTCAATTCCTAACAGTCTGTCTGGATAAGTGAACTATAGTAGCACGGAGGAAGTCAATTTCCAAGAATCAAGCTGTACTCCTGCGATTTTGACAAGACAAGGGGACGAGATAATGGTCTCTAGGTGATGTCATTTACAAACGAACTTGTCCTTGTCTCTTGCTGTATTTCCCAGTTTCTGGGAAATGTCTCCGTAGTCGGCACACTTGGAGACCCATCAAACTGTTGAGTTACTGCCCGAACCTTTTCATCATCTTTCAACGGTTGAGCTGCTCTCGCAATCTCAGTCTGGTCCAAATGCCGTCTGACACCACCAGCCATTTCTTATATAGGGGTGTGTTCACACAGCCACTTCTAAAGGCACTGGGTCTCATTCATGAAACGTGAGCAGAAGGAATTTGTGTGTAAACTGTTCGCAGACGGAAATTTACGTGCGTGTCCGCATTCATCAATATTTTAGTAGCTCCGATCTTTTCGTAGCTACTAACAGAATCTACTCCTGCTCCTGACCACTCGTAGTGCTTGTGTAAATTTAGTAATGCACATAAATATTGCTTTTCACTATTGGATATGACAATTTTAATTCTTATTGCGCTCTGTTATGTACACAATACACAGATGCCTTTGAAACACGTAATCTAAACATGACAAAATATTAAAAATATAACACATTTAGTTAAATTATTTGGCAATTAGCAGGTTTAAGATCCAGATTAGGTTCATGATTGTGAATTATCTACGTAAATCGACTCAATAGATTACACGTTCTTTCTACACGTTGAATGATGATAATAAAAATATCCGTAAGGACAGCCGGATCACAGCCTCTTCCGCCGCGATGCCTGGGTTCAGCAGGGGCAGCAGGTGGAAGGAGGACGATCGTTTGAATGAATAAATCTGATGTGAAAATGTTTAATTTACGTTGTATCAAACAGAGCTTTAGGCTGTTAAGATTCAAATAATTTGAGGACGATGCATACAGACTGCTGTAGGCTATATGTTATCCGTATCATTTGTTAAAATAAATGTTAAATAGCTCTACATTCCGACAGCGATCACTGATTTAGAGTTTATCCATTACGCACAAAACATCTCTGGTTTCCCGTTCCCACTTCATTCAAAACCCCACAAATGAATCTTCTATTTGTTTGGTGACCGCTGTATTTTTGTGTGTGTGCTTATGCGTTTCTTTGCCTCCAGTTTCATATCAAACCATTTACGCTTCACCTCTGACATGGTTCTTTGTACTACGGAGACAACATTAACAGCATCTGTCACCTCCCTCCAGGCCTTTGCTTCGCCTGTCACACCACTACTAACTGAAGAAAATAAAATGTTTTTTCTTAAGTCCACTTCACCCAAAATTATTTCGATCTCCGCTTCGGAAAAAATATTTTCTCCTTCTCTCTCTTTCTTTGTTTGTGCCATGACTGACAGGTAGACTGGAAGCACCTACACCTCCTTATATGGTGGTCATTGGTTATTCATGGGCGGGGATTTATGCTAATTGCTGATTACCGGGAGCGCGCTGTCACTTTACGATGGATTGGCATTCATGATCGTACACACGTGTTTACGATCAAATCTGAGTTTCCCGCGGTGTTCCTGAATCCGGAGTAGGTTTTTAGTAGAGTAGGCTTTTATGTGCAAATCTACACACAGATTTACTCACTTTTCATGAATGAGACCCATTGTCTCTCATAGTTTAATTTTTTTTTATTGTGACAGAAAATACTGTTTAAAAATTGTATGTAACAGTTGCTGAGAGCATGATAGTTAAACAGGAGAGAGTTTATAAACTGCTTTTACTTCTAGGCCTAAAAGTAGGACCCAAAATGTCAATGTGAAGATTTTTAGCTGGTTAGGGGGGGATTTCCTATTCTGAGATACTTGATACATACAGACTGTTTCACCCACAATTGATCATGTGGTCAACTGGATAAGGAAAAGTATGTTGATGTGATAACTGTCAGTTCTAAAGAAAGAGACATGCAGTTTAGTGAGGGAAGGACATTCTCTGTTATCAGTGCATGACCATACTGTATATTCCACCCATCTGGCACCTATAGTAACAAAGCTTAAATGACACCATGAACATTACCTACACATGAGTTGGCCCAGTTTGCTCAAAGATTATTTTCTCCACAGAATCCAGGGCAGCAGAGGAAGCCACCGAGGCGACAGAGGCCAGCGGAGGGCCTGCTGACCAAAGAGAGAGCCTGAGGGGAGTCTACACCGAGCACGTCTTCACCGATCCTCTGGGAGCTCAGCAGACAGCGGAGGCTCCAGCCAACTACTCTCAGAGGTAACACCAGGAGGCCAATTACACAGCCCAATGTTGTTACAATTCAGCCTGTCCAATAAAACTGCCAGTTTTATCAATACAACCATAAACTAACCCACTGAGCAACAACATCAAATCACTGTAAAGCAGTTACTGTTTGCTCATGAAACCTGCGGACATGTTTCTGTGATGGTAAATTACTGCATTACATTAAACTTTCATGTTCAATTCTGGAGCTATATTGCTGGTTGGCAGTGTGTGTTTTGCCTCTCGCCATCACTTAAACTCTAAAATATTGTGTCAGACATAGAACTAGCACATATCGTTATAAAGTAAGGAAAATGATACAAACGCAGCCTCTCTGATAATGCTAAGTGATTCTGTCTGATGAGCAGGGAGAGTGATCTGTTGAAAGATGGTGTGAGTTCAAACCCCAACGCAGAGGAGCAGGATCTGATGAGAGAAGAGGCTCAGAAAATGAGCAGCGTTCTGCCCACTATGTGGCTCGGGGCACAGAATGGATGGTGAGATTTACATTTCAGCTGCCTAGCACAGTTATGTCCATGACCAGAGTTCAAGAAATCTGATGACTGAGAAAACTTTTCTGATTCTAGTGTGTACGTGCACTCCTCTGTGGCTCAGTGGAAGAAGTGTCTCCATTCTATTAAGCTGAAGGACTCTGTGCTCGGCATAGTGTAAGTGCATTACAAGTGACAAATGTATGTTTCTCTCTCACGTTGCTACTTTTTGAAATGTTTAATAGCTTGTTTTGTGTCAGGCATGTGAAAGGGCGTGTCCTGGTGGGTCTGTCTGATGGCACATTAGCCATTTTCCACAGAGGAGTAGGTGAGTGAGCACAAGCTTTTCAACAAGTACTTTTAATAGAAACAACCTGTTGTAGGTTTTATCTTTAAATATAACCGTGTATCTTCACTTCCTTTGTTTGTGGCAGACGGACAGTGGGACCTGACCAACTATCACCTGTTAGACTTGGGGAGACAACACCACTCTATCCGCTGCATGACTGTCGTACATGACAAGGTGTGGTGTGGCTACAGGAACAAGATCTATGTGGTGCAGCCCAAGGCCATGAAGATAGAGGTATACAAAGACTTATTTTTATATTGTTTTATTTAGTGTTCTGCACACACATTGCAGTCAGCTACCAGTATGTAACACTGTAGCATTTAATAATAATGAATTATCTGCCTGACTGCTGGTTTGTAGATCGATTTTAAAGACAAGGATTTTGTTCAGCTTCTCTTTTTCCATAGCCTGACATCTCCAGATTAAATTGCGATTGTGAGTTAATCTGGAACCTCTTAGTAAATTTTCAGTTTCCAACTTATCAATGGCCATAGATCAAAATATGTCTGGACACAATTAGATAGACCTTCAACCAATCAGAGCAACGAAACAAGCGTGCAGAGATGAGCTGTGATGGTGTAGTATCAATGTGTGTGTGAACAAGTGTTGCCATTTTTGCTATCAGAATTTGAAAATAGTACTTCAACAGACAGGTCCACATCAGCTGCAGCCATCTTGGTAGTTTTTGAAAATGCCTTAACAGGGCTTCTCTTCACTATGATAGGTTTATGCTCGCTGTTGTGTCCCCTGCACAAAGGTAGTATCAATGACGCCATGACATATTTTTGTGTAATTGTGATTGGCTGAAGTGGACCAGGCTGGCTGGAAATCTGCCTGAATGACAGGAGGGGGACCAGACACATCTGTCAGAAGAAAATAAAACATAAGCTTGCTTCTGTCCATACACTGTGTTCCGCCACTGGAAATCGTGGAGGCAGTGTAGCCAGCTAGTCCAATGCAAGACACGACCAAAGGGCACAACAAAGGCCTTTTAAAAATGGTGGAACTTTTTGAGGAGAGGTTATGTGAGTTGGTCAGGAATTTTAAACGTCTATATGATGTCACTTTGCCCAGGCACATTAAATATGAGTTGGACAGTAGCAATGGAAATGTAGTCCATGCAAGACCAGTTATTTTATGGATGTCTTATGGATGTGTGTGGACATAAATGATGCATGAAAGTATGTGAGCAGTGATGGTTACAACATTTGAAAAATAAATTTATATTTTTGTTTGTAAAAGAAGTATAAATGTGCCTTTACAAACTATTTTGTGTCCTCTGCAGAAGTCATTTGACGCCCACCCTCGTAAGGACAGCCAGGTACGTCAGCTGGCCTGGGATGGTGATGGCATCTGGGTGTCCATCAGACTGGACTCCACTCTCAGGCTGTTCCACGCTCACACCTTCCAGCACCTTCAGGACGTCGACATCGAGCCCTACGTCAGCAAGATGCTGGGTCAGTTCACTCTTTCTTACAACATTTCCGTCATGAAACACATAAGACACCTGTCAGGCTCTGACACTTTTAATAATCAAATTTTGTGGGGGGGTTTTCACAGGTACGGGGAAACTGGGATTCTCATTTGTAAGGATTACAGCTCTCATGGTGTCAGGTAATCGCCTGTGGATCGGCACCGGAAATGGAGTCATCATCTCCATCCCTCTGACAGATAGTGAGTTATCTTTACGTCTGGTGGACACACACATTCACACTGCACACTTTGCCTGCTGCTGCCCATGTACTGGCGGATCCTCATTACACTAAGGCACTCCACATTTTGCAGTCCATTAAATTACTAAAAATACTTAACATATGTTTGTACAAGTTGTGATTTAAAGTTGATGTTTAGGTCCATTATAGTAGTAATATCACACATGAAACAAGACTATCACATAGGTTACACACAAAGCCCAATATAAACTTTGTCTTGAAGGTGAATTTTACTGACTGAATACTTCAATGTACCTCTCCTGCTCTTTCTCTCACCTCCACCATTCCATTAGCAGCCAACAAGGTAACCAAGGCAACAAGTAACCATCCAGGAAGCGTGGTTCGTGTCTATGGTGACGACAGCGGTGACAAAGTGACAGCAGGGACATTTGTTCCATACTGCTCCATGGCTCACGCTCAGCTCTGTTTCCATGGTCACAGAGACGCTGTCAAGTTCTTCACCGCTGTCCCAGGTAAACAAAGCAGCCTGTTTGACTTTTTATTTCTAAAGATAACTGTTATTTCCTAAAGGGCGGGTCCATCTGTGTTCTCTTCTTGGTTTTTCAAATGGAAATGCCCACTCAACTGAGACAAGCTAAAAGTGGTGATGTAGGTCACAGCGTTGGTGCCCTCCTCTTCCTCAGCCTCCACACACAGCGTTTGCTGGCTGTGTGAGCATTGAGAGTGAGGAAAGTGTTAGCTTGGAAGATTTGAGCTTGGAGTTGGAAGTCGAAGGGGGGGGGCTCCCATTAACTATTAAATACTATTTTCTATCTAAAAAAAAGTCAAAGTTGTCCTTTTAGGTGTTGCTGCCATATGCTTTTAACCAGCAGCTGAGTATGAAGTGTAAGAACAGTTTGCTAACCCTACAGAGCCTCTCATATAATTGGGTACAGATTAAAGTCAGGGAGCTGAGATCTCTTTCATATCCAGTATATAAGAAGGTCTGTTCCAGAAAAACACAATCTGGACTTGTTTGGTGTTATTTACAGTTTGTGTCTGTGCTTTCAGGTCACGCAGTTCCATCTGCGTCCTGTGGAGTCGAGGCAGCAGGTGACAAGACGACAGATGCAGCAACTCAGGAAGGAACCAAGTCCATGCTGGTGATGAGTGGAGGAGAAGGCTACATCGACTTTAGGATGGGTGAGTTTGCTTTGTTTACATGTAATGACTAAAACCATCGCTGTAACCACTGCTAGAGATCCAAAGACAAATGTGGTGTCTCTCTGTGTGTGTTTAGGTGATGAGGATGGCGAGGCAGAGGAGGGCGAGGAGCTTACCATGAAACTGGAGCCCTCTCTGGCTAAAGCCGAGCGCAGCCACCTCATCGTCTGGCAGATCCTCGCTAACGAGGACTGAACTGTGACCTCGGACCCCTGAGGCCTGTTTGCCTTTTCTCTCAAACCCGCTGCCAGGGAGGGGGAGGAGCTCAGGTGGACGACTCCCCTCTACAGGCACGGGTTTAATCAGCACTTTTTTCTTCCTCAGACCTGAACAATAAGAGTGAAACAAGCAGAAACTGCTCTGAGAGCGTCCTCAGTGGTGAACTTAACTGGAGCAGTGCAAACAGATTCACATAAACTGCATGTTTTATTATTAGTTGTTTTCTCTTGTTTGTTCCTTTTTTAAAATGTTATTTTATGAATTTCAATCTGTTATAATGCCTCTTTTTCTTCTAATATTATATGAGGTAAAGCTGTTATTGGATACAGAACTTTTGTTACATTTGCTCAGCAGATTCAATGAACTTTCCTCCTGACATTTCCAGGTTACCTTCACTCAGTTCAGTTGTCATGTGCTCATGCTGGACTCGACTAGATGCTAAATCAGTTGGTCAAACAGAAAATAATCACCTATGAGCTCCCCTGTTGCCCTCTAATAATGTAAGACTTGGGCAATCATGTGTCAGAGCAAATCATGTGGGATTGTCGATGAATCCCAAATCCTATTTCATGTTGTTTTTTGTTTGTCATCCTTTGAGAACTTGGCTTTTGATTGTATGCAAGACAAAATGAATTGATTGCCAGTTGTCTCTAGGTCAGGATTTGTTTAAGTCAAATGCAAGACATCAGCCTCATGCGGTTAGTACCTGTTTGAGCAGAAAATAGCCCTGTATTTATCTTAATACTCAAGAAGTAATAGTGGTAGCCCCAGTTTATGCCTCTCATGTGTGCCTTACCATTACATTCCAGTCACACAGCTAAGCATCCAATAATCTGAAAAATAAATTCAACCAGCAATGTTTTGATAAAACCCAGAGGGTTGTTTAGTTACACTTTAAAGTGTTTTGAAGATGTTTCCAATATCCTCAAAGACTCCTCTCACTGTCTGAATGAAAATAATATTCCATCTGCTGCATGATAAAAAAGATTTTTAACCTATTTCCAAGTCTTGAAATGCCTTCAGAACAGCACTAAGTGTTGTCACACTAGCAGCATGGCTCTTTGGATGGCAATTTGTCTCGCTCAGTCCAGCACTTTGATCCAGACTAAAATATCTCAACAGCTATTGGATGGATTTTCATGCTTTTTGGTGCAGAATTCATGTCCCCCTAAGGATGAAGTGGATTAACTTTGGTGATCCTCTGAGTTATTATCTAGCCCAGTCATTGGTTTAGAACCTATTGTCCAATACCTTTATTTTGTGACAAAATACCTGCAAAGCTAAGGACATTCCCATCAACCTCATCTGTGTTTGGTGCTATTAAGCAAATGTTAGCATGCTGACATGCTAAATGAAGATGGGAAACATCATCAGTGTGATCATGTTAGCATGCTGGCGTCAACACAAAGCACTGCTGTGCCTACGTTCAATCTCACAGAGCTGCTAGCATCTCTGTACGCTCTAAGAGCCCAGATTTAAACAATCTATAGCTCATGGCATACGTGCATTTAGGACATGTCCAACTACTGTTGCTAAAAGAACAAAGTCTGGGTGCAAAGTAAGGCTCAAGGGGGAAGGAGTTGTATCTCATTCCCTTTAAAAGCCAGGTGCCATGGCAAATTCTGCAAATTGGAGAAGCAGCAGTTTTCTGCTGTGCTAATAATGTCACTGCAGCAAATTTTGACAGAGGAAACAGAGCTAAACTTTTAGCTTCTGAAATAATCAATGAAGTTATGCTGCTCCTCGTGTGTAAATGCACACAGCATCTCCCTTAATGTGGAGTCGGACAACAGCTCTGCTGTGATCTCTGCTATGTTCACATTTTACATGCCATTAATGTTTTCTTCATTAATAATGAATTATTCTACCCACCCACAACGCATGTCGTAAACACCCATCTCATTTTCTAAGTAATGCGCCCTTTAAATAGCAGTTTAATACTGCGCAATTCTGACTTAAGACCAGATTTTTGTTGGTCAATTGCACAATCACTTTCTGCTTCCCTTAAAATAGCAATATGCCAACAAAGCGTCTAAGCACACCTCATTTTACGCCCTACACCAAAATGGGCGTACAGATTGGCACAAGCTACTTACGCAACATGGGTGCTGGCTGTGAAAATCAGTCGTAAACTAGCAAATGACAGTTGCGCTGCATTGTGTGCTGCTTTGTGCTGGGTGTTAGAGAGGGTCCTTAGTCTTGTCCAGAGATTGTAATTAGTTTTCAGAAAATCGGATGCGTAGCTCTGTGACTTGAATGCAATGATAAAACGTTAGACGCACAAACTGGAGCCTGAATAACCCAGGGACTGACAAAAACTTCATTTACAAGACCCTTAATTATTAACTGAAAAGCAGCGGATGCTGTTACATCTACTACTACATATACTGTAAGTCCGCCCGTCCTTTAAGTTAGTTTTGGTTGCAATGCTGTAAGATTTGTAGACCAGACTTGTATTTAATCCAATATAACGTGAGGACGCTGCCAGCCCTCTGCTCTCAGTCTACCTACCAGCTCCAGCTAGTAGACATAAAATATGCCTTAGGTATCAAGGGTTGAAAGGATTAAGCTACTTGGCTTTTCAAGTGTGACAAAATATTTATTTTTCTCTTGAAAGAATGTTGCGCTTGCTACCAAAGGATAAAGAATTAAACACAGATAGTTAGCCACCTGCTGAAACAACAATAGTGTCTCGTCTAACAGTGAGCAGCATGTTTGAGTCTGCCTCCATGTAGATAACACGAAAGAGTTTGTAACAGATGTCCTGGTGTGTAGATAAGATATATTTTTAGACTTTCATATTTGGAAATTGACATATTTTCAAGGTGTGAGAGAGGAGAATGTGCCGGAGCTGTTACTATGAGAGGATAAAACAAGCAGCCACACTGAGGATTACATCACACCCCCACCCCCTTATCCTTATCTTGACATTTAGAGGTCAGAATTCTAACATTGACATTTTTGGTTTTGCGGCACTGCGCTGTCCCCTTTCTCTTTATCTGAACTACTCAGTGATATCCCCTCCTGATGGCAAACTCGTGTTTCATGTATTATTTTTGAACCTTTTTTTTTTTTTTTTTTTAACGTTTGTCTTTTAGGCTGTACTCTCTCTGAGTACAGTGCACAAGATGTTCATTTGGGTGTAATATAAGACTATTTCTGGCCTCTGTGTACCAGTACACTGCACTGGTATGTTCTTTGTTTTGTCCTCTTTGTATTGAACAGTATCAGAGTGTGTGAGCTTGTGTGTGAGTGAGTGTGTGTGTGTGTCTCCTCTCCAGGAGAGGAGTGAAATATTATTGCAGTTTAGCCATTTCAGTATTTATTTACAATGATTGAGCCTTTGCAATTCAGAATGTATCTTTGTACATTGAATATGATATATATATATATATGATTATATATGTATGAAACATGAAAATGGCTTGGGTTTATTGTTTTGACAACACTTGTTGCTGTTGAAATGATATGAATTTGTGTTGTAGGTGGTAACCTTACTCAGCTATGCACTATGTCTGTGAGGGGAGAGGTGTGGGGGGGTTTGTTTCAGGCCTGTTTTTATTTTTATTTTTGAAATAGAAACCCTGCAGCCTGTCCACAATCCCTGACACAATCAGTTCTCAGCTAATGCAGGAAAATAAAAGTCAAATTAAAGTCAATGAGCGAGCGACTTCATCCCACCACAACATGATGGAGCGTCTCGCCCTCCTCCACAGGTCTGTCATCCCTCTCATCTGCATTCTGGTGTCATTAACTTGGCAGGGACTTCCTCTCTTCCAAGTTAGCAGTACGCACACCATCTGTACTTTGACAGCATCTCTAGCCTTACTTATTTTTAACAGTCAATTAAAGCAATTTTTGTGGGCAAGATTTGTCTGCTTGTAATGTTTGTCTTCATCAGAAATTCTTCACAGCCACTAAAAGATTTAGAGCTGAAGCTTTGTTGAAGTTTGTCTCACCCTTTGACTTTGACCTTGCATCGCCACTGTAAACAAACAATATCTGAACAACCTAAGACAAAAATAACACCAGTTAAACCAGGCTTACTTCGCTCGGTTTCATAAATAGGATAAAACATCTTTTTCTTAGCATCAAAGTAAGATAGTAAAACTTTGTTCCATGGCTCAGCTTCATAGTAAGCATTTTTTAATTCTATTTTCTCTCTTTAAACATCAGTTAAATAAAAATTGAAGAGATTAACCCCCATTAACAGCCAATCTGAAGGTGTTTAAACAATGTTTTTGCCATATTGAGGCTGTCATGACGCTTGCAATCAAGCAAGAAGAAAATTCCATGCCATTTTCCCCACTTTCTGTTGTTATGAAATTAAAGGCCTGTCTGAGGTTTTCTTTGGTACTTGAAAGATGTTTAAACAGAAAGAAGAAAAAATGTAGAAATACATTTGAAAAACTGGATTTCTGGAAAGAAGCGTTGCTTTTGAGTTTTTCAAATGTATTTTCTTGGGGCTTTGAGCACCACAAGCCGAGTGCCATCTAGTTTCATTATGTTGGAGAGAAGGCAGACATCTCTATGGCTGATCTCTCCAACACTCGGCAACTCACACCAAAATTATCTAGACTTATAAATAGCACTACAGGTAAGAGGAAAATTATGTACTTTTTATTTTGGGGTGAACTGTCCCTTTTAATGTGGTGTTTCATATTATACAACACGTACCATACTAAGAAAACTGTGTGCAGGTATAGTCTGTCACACCCACAATACCACCCAATGTTAAAATAAATCTCTATATCATGCACATTAGGTTCTATACATGCTCATTCCTGTTCACATCACCTTAGAGAACCTGCACACTTTACCAACACTAGGTGGCGTGCTTGAATCACACTGTAATACTGTTGTCCCAGTGACTTTACTGGAAGGACAGAAGTACCCCTCCCCTGCCTGTGATTGGTCCACCACTGTTCTATTCAAGGCCTTAGTTTCAGCCCGTTGAATGGGGCTGAACTGGTGCTTAGTAGGCTGAGAGACAGATAGAGAAGCTTTAATCTCTTTCCAAGCTCTTAGGAGAACACCTGGCTGTCATGGATCACAGTCATGATAGTGGAGTAGCAGGTTAAGTAACAGATATACAGAACAGTACAGTGTGCCTAGTGACTGTGGTGCGGTTGTAAGAGTGTGTCACCACTGACAACAAATGCAGTTTGTTTACTTTTTGTTTTGCTGTTTTAATAATGTCATAGGAGCTGTATATGACATGCAAAACATAACTATGACTCTTGAGTGTGGGGCGGGACAGTTTGCACACAGTTCTCCACATGGAGGTGGCTGAGGGTCATGGTAACCCTAGACTTGCGACTTTGGTGAGCAGCTTTAAAATGTTCTTGTCTTGCTGTTTCATGGTGAGAGAACGCTGTGGTGATGGTCTGGTTAGGTTTAGGCACCAAAAGCACCTGGTTAGGGTTAGGGAAAGATAATGGTTTGGTTGAAAATGATCACTTGAAACTGGAGTTCTCACAGATCTAGGGTTATCATCTAGATATAACGTGGCTGAGCTAGCAGCTAACGGTGCTAAAGGAACTGTTTGGACTTAGAGAAATTTGTCTGGGCTACCTTAAAATTTTAAGTTGTTAACTGCAAAAGAAGAAGTTATGTCATCTCTAAAAAGTTATAGTCATACTTGAAGTTTATTTTGTCAAACAACTGTAAAGGGTCAGGCTCTTAATTTCCCAAACTTGCCAGAATAAAAGCTTCCATACCTTTGGGACTCAGCTGCCCATATTATAAAATTCAAGGCTGTAAATACTGCTGAAAACACCAAGGCTATGCTTTCTGAAATTTCTAACAATAACTCGCATTCTTTTGACACTTAATACCACTGTGTGTAGAAAAGGTCGGAGACATTTATAAAAGCCCTGCTAACATGAGAAAAATCTGTTCTTCCAGTTTGCATAACCAGACCATTTCACAGTCCACTCTGCAGTTATATAAGATAGCCAGATGGTGACTCCGGGGCTGTATGAGGGGGGTTATCCAGGGTCCACCGCAGCCATAACCTCTTGTCCCTGTTGTGGTAACTGCTGCCTAGGATGCTCCAGGTGAACCGACCTACTAATACCACTGCAAATGTCTGTTTACAGTAACACAGAGTTGCTCTGAGGTAAAATCCTGCAAAGAACATACTGTAAAATGAGGCTTAGAGTGTGTGTGTGTGTCTGTGTGTGTGTGGTCTTGTATAATTCACACAAGGTCACACGGGTGTAATGAGGTGGATGCTGACATTGCTGAATGCCACATTTTCACCAGGAGAAGGCATATAGTAGAACTTGCTGCTCGCAGATATTCACCCTCTCCTCAGTACAAATCTGCTGTGGTGCATCTATTCAGCATGAATCATGGGTAACTCACAAATGCACACACACACACTCCAGAGGAGGAACAGCACACACCTTTTGAGCGAGTGTGTGTTTGTGCAGCCTGTCGTCTGTACCGCGTGTCACAGCCCTCGTCTGCTTTGTCATCTCAGCTGGCTCGACACAGTCTTCCCTGGTGCAGGATAAACACACAGCTGGAGTCCCCTCCGATTCACACACACAATCTATTTCTGTCTTCTCATCATTTCTCATCACTCCTCTCGAACTCTGCTCTACCCTCTTTGTCAGCCCTTCTGTTTTTTTTCCCCCTCATATGATGTGAGGACTCCCTTCCTTTGACAATCATCTCTGTCACCAAAGGTGTTTTCTCTCCCTTTGTGTGTGTGTGACTCTTAGATCATTTAGAGCTGAGCTGACAGTGCATGTGAAGCTTTCAAGAGTCGTCAAACTCCAGCTGCAGCACGCCTCGTTCTTTTTGCTTTCATTAACCTCCAATATTAAACAAATAAAGTCTACGTCTCAGTGCATATTCTCTGCTCTCCACCTCCAGTCACCCCGACACTTTGATCTGCTTCGTCAGGGCTAAACACACACACTCACACACACACTGAGCACTGCTTATAATGTACGGGGACACTGATTATACACACTCATTTGTTTTTTACCAGCCAAGGGCCTGAGGCAAAGACAAAGGAGAGAGTCTCCCCACCACTTTGTATCATTTTTACATCTATTATTTCCATCCTTTCCTGTCATGGTGTTTTGCAGCATTTTGTTTGGTATAAGCTTTAAACTTTAGCTGTTATATTTCTGCATTGTAAGTGCTTATATTGGTCATGTTAGACCTGTGTGATAGCAGGATGCAGTCATTTTACTAAACTCCCTTTTAAGATAATCATGTAAAAATTTTAATGACAAAATGTCATATTAGGGGTGTTGCAACAAACCCATGTTGATGACAACCATGATTTAAAGGGAAATATTTATATCACGTTAATAATACACACATGATAATACTGTGTAAATAATCCATTGTCTCTTAAATAATTTCCATGTCTTTCCGTTCTCCCTTTGTCTCCCTACTCAGTGCCATCTGGTTGCCTTTTCACTATCCATTAAGTATATTAAGCTTTTATGATTTTGTACAGTTATGGTTACAGACTCTCTCTCCACTTCCCCACACTTATATTTCAGGCTGTTGTCATGCACTGTTCATGTGTTTTCCTATAAAAGTAATGGACCAATATTTGTACATATACCACCTACTAATGCGTCAGTAATTGTGCATAACCCATGTATTCTTCACATGGATTGTGACCAATGCGCTGATGGGAGAAAAGAAGGAAGCAGTCCTGAGCGATCCATAAGGGGGCAGGTTTTGGAGGTGGATGGGTGACAAAACACAGGACTTTCCCAAGGAGACTCGTATTTGGAACCGTGTCAACTTTGAGTGAACTTTGAGTCATTCTAAGGTATGTCCTCACCATCTATCTTTTCCTACACCTAAGCACACTAACTGTACTTGCCTTAACCTACATCGAGGACCACACATCATCTATGGGGCACTTATTCCAAAGATATCATATGAACCCTCGTATGAAGATGCATTGCATATTTTGACTATAATTCATTTGCTAAAAAAGAGAGACAACACACAATAAACAAATTCTTGACTAAGAATTTGACTATTGCTAGTTTTTTTTTTAATTCTATAGACATTGCAATAATATAAATTATTAACATGGATATGGTGTGTAGAAGTTAGCACTGTTGCCTCAAAGCAAGAGGGTAACTAGTTCAATCCCAGGAGGGAGCCCTTCTGTGCAGAGTTTTCTCCAGGTACTCCTGCTTCCTTCCACAGTCCAAAGACATGCAGGTTGGAGATAGGTTAACTGGTGACTCTAAATCGGCCGTAGATGTGAATGTGATGGTTGTCTGTCTCTCTGTGTCAGCCCTGTGATAGTCTGGCGACCCAGCCAGGGTCGCCTTGCCCAGTGTCAGCTGGGATCGGGTCCAGAGGATAAGCGGTACTCTTCTGGTCACGATGATCATGAGGTGGAATTTTGATATTGTACCAACTTTATTTAATAATGGCAAATATGACAAATATAGTTTTTGACAATAGGTAATCTATTATTATCACTGTTACGGTCTTAAAGTCTATGTGGCGTTGTATCTGCAATTTTTGTAGCTTCCTCTTCGATCTTGGCTGCTCATGGCCTCGCAGTTGGTTGGTTTTGACTCAATGAGAAGCTGCTGTCAGTCATATCCTAGCGACACTGTCACTTGAGTGGCAACCTATGAACGTAGTCCAGCAACAAAAGGGAAGAGTCCAGAAATACAGAAGAAAATGAGAAAATCTGAACCAATGACTGGAATGCGTGAGTAGGAATGTGTACAAGGTCAACTACACTGTCTGCCACTGGGTTTTCTCCATTAGTCACAAAGGAATTTGTGATATCAAACAACATGCAGTGGGAGATACATAGTCATACAGTCCCTCCCACCACCGTTCCTTATTTCCATTTCAGGAAGTTACCTACCAGCAGCCGATTAGCTTAGCTTAGCACAAAGACTGGAAATGGGAAAACAGCAAGCCTAGCTTTGTCCAACGATATCAAAATCCAGCTAACAGCGCCTTGAAAGGTGGTTCATTTATTTTAAGTTTATTTTGTCCCTACAAAATAAGTATTAAAACATCTTTAGAAGTTAACTAGGTTAGCTGTTTCCATATTTCCAGCCTTCGTATACTAAACTAACTGGCCCCCAGCTGTAACTTTATATTTACCATAAACATATGAGAGTGGAATTAATTGTCTCATCCTCACAAAGAAACCAAATAAATATGGTTCCCAAAATGACCAGCTATTGCTTTGAAAGCACAAAAAAAGTATTCTACAGTGGTGTCAAACAGTAAAATAAGGACTAAGCAATACATTCCAGAATTGTCTTTTAATTCATAGAAATAAATGAATAACCTGTACAGGCACATTTATATTGTATTTCATCTCCCTGGATCCTTCCAGCTGCTGAGCATGTAAGTCTAGAGCTGTAAATGTTAATAAGATGTCAATAAATGGATTTTGGTCTGGATGGCCTGCAGCTTTTTTTCCACAAGGTAAGTACTGGAACTGCCCATTGGAGGAGTCCTGATGGATTTAAGAGCTGCATAAAAAGACAAAGGAAGATGCTGCTGGAGGAAGATACATAGTAGCAAGGGGATTTTTGCACAACCTGGCAACCCAGCAATGACTCCTCTAGATGTAATATAACTGATCTACAAAGTATTAAAATGTTTTATTAACCATTAAGCCATTGATTGCATCTTAAACATGAGCTGCATGTATTTCAAGTAGGTCATGTTTTAGCACATTTACTGTTACAGTTACATTTATTTTGTATTTCCATTTTATATTGATATCCATAGACCATATTGCCTCACAGCCACATCAGAGGCCTATCAGCTAACTGCTAACAAGATGGTTGGCTATGTGCAATAACCAGAGTGGAAGTGTGTATATATATCATTTCATATACATATATATATATATTTTTTTTTTTTTTTTTTTTTTGTACAGTTTAAACAAACAATACTATATGTTATTTAGAGAGTATTAGACGTGCTGGTAGGTAGGTTTTGTTATAGAGCCAGACTAGCTGTTTCCGTGTTTCCAGTCTTTATGTTATGCTAAGTTGTCTCCTGGCTCTAGCTTCATATTAGACAAATACGAGAATGACACAACTCTCATCAAGAAAGTGACAGAAGAACTAGTCACAAGTGTATAATAAATACTAAAACTGATTATATCAATGCCTGAACATTGTTGTGCAAGATGAGAATCGCAAACAGCAATATTTATTCAGTGCTTTGTAACTCTAGGGGTTGGGGGTCACTATTCGAGTCTAAAACTATTAAAAACTCTTCATTTAATCCCTGACCGTGGCTGTACAAAAGCAAAATTGGAAAAAAGCAACATATCTGAAAGCCTTGTGATTTGTTTGTTGGTCTACTAAGCTAGGAATGTCCTTTTTTCTCTGTAGGAACAGTCTTTGACACCTAATTGGCCTGTGTGAAATACTGCAATAATAGTCCTAATGTCCTCAAATAAGTACTTTCTAATTAACAGCATCTTAGCTTGTAACTGTTGCTGAAATTGGTCAACTTTGTATTCCACATCAGAATATTAAGCATATGTCAAACAAGTTATTTGATCAGATTTTGTACCTTGTACACCTTTGTGCCAAGATCAGCTGTAGACTGACTTGGCAGAGATGGCCGCCATCTTGTTTTACATCTGTTAGTGTATTGTGCTTTTGCTACCACTAGATGGCACAAAAAAGTGTCCACAAATGAGGACAACAGTTCTAAGTTAAGTAGAAAGAAGTGCGCAGCAATCCCAAAATGCAATGGTCGTAGTAGAGAAAATAGTCTATGGAAAATATGGATAGTGAGGTACCATATTAGAGTGGTGGGTTTCCAAAGTAGGATGAATTTCAAAATGTTCAGTGAAAGTGTAAGAAATTACCAGAAAAAAACTATAAAGATGACAAGATAAAGTAGCTCTTACTTAAGTATTTTTATAGTGGCATTGGTAGCAGAGTAAAAACAAAAATCACAAAGTCCAGATAAACTTTGTGAGAATGGAAAAGAAGAAAGGTGATAAATCAGCAGCTGCAGCAGAGAAGAAGCTGCTGGTTTCTCTACAGCTGCAGGAGGGCTGAGAAAATTTGAATGCATCACCAGGTGAGCACACTGGGTCTGGCTGTAATGCTCATGGTGGATCCTCCAGCTGTGACTTCTGCATTCACTGAGGAACTTTAACGTTCAGTGAGGTGTGGCAGGACTTTTTGCTGTTTGTGACAATAATTGCTGATGTGACTGCAGAGCCTCATTTAGCACAAAACTTTTCAATTTGAGGAGCGCAGTGTGACGGGGAGGCTGAGTGGACTGATTATAGTGGAACGGAGAAACTGAGTGGACTGGTTACACTGGGCCAGAGAGGCTTGAGGGAATCGTTATATTCTGCTTAGAGAGTAAATGAGCAGAGAAGTTGAACCTGAGGTGAGTTCAACAACAAACTCACTGTTAAGATGAGAACACTAACAACCACTGTGTTGTGTAGCCACATGGTGCTGCGTGTGTCCCACACAATGTATAAAACCTGTGTGTTTGTAGCTGCAGCCACTGTGAAGTTAATATTGTTTATACACAGCATGGCTTACTAATGCTTGTTGCACTTGCTGCAGTGTCCACAACTCTTTTTATTTATTGTCAGTCATTTTGTTGAATTGTCTTATTTTTGTCTCTTTTCTGGTTCATTGTAGTGTGGCCACTTTTGACTTTTATTTTATTTAAGTGGCTCTAAAATGTCTAAGTAACAGTACTTTTGCTTGAGCACAATATCCCAGTACTCTTTCCACCTCTGGCTATATGTAATAATAACAAATGAATTCTGTGAATACAAAATTCTCCTTTAAAGCTTCAAAGGATTGAAATAAAGAACAATGGTGACTACAAATTGCTGAAATTGTACAGATGTGATAATAGGCCCGAAAAAAAGACAGAAAATTGAGAGGCAAAATTAAGGATTGTTAGAAAAAGAATTATGATATCATTAATTTCATTAGAAGCCATTCAAAAGACAATTAAATCTAAGCTCATGGCACTTAGTAATTTTTTAATTTAACAAATGAGGCATGTATCCCGTAAAGCCCAATAATTACAGGCTTGGCCCTGCACAAGTTCTGTCTGACTGCTCAGGTTGAACATAGAGGGCTGTGCTGACATTTTTAAATGATGCAAGTTTAGGAGATGCTAATCAGGCACGTGTGTACACACCCACATCCTCATAAGAGGCCTAATCAGACGCATGAAGTGAAATACAGCTGTGTTGTTGGTGTGTAGGGTCAAAATTAAAACCTCCTCTACTTTTGTTGCCATGTCTCCCACATGTGCTCTGACAACCAGTATCAGGGGGCTTTTTTGAGCTGTCATGAGACTACAAATGATGAATCGCCATTTATTGTTCACATTTCCAGTCTCAGCCATTGAACCCTGTCAGTCCTTTTGTGTCCACAGGCCTCTTGGTGACCCCCATCACTGCCTCTCTCTCGCAGACACAGTTTTGCCTGCTGTGAGTGTGTTTGTTATTATCAATCTAAGCTTCACTTTTGAAATGATACCTTTTCTTCGTGCTATCGCGATGCTATCCTGTGCTGTCATTCTTTATGTCTTTACTTGATTTCTAAAAAGATAGTACAAAAAGTTGTAATTCTTCCAGACATGTCACTGTTACTCACCATTTTTACAAACTGAGGCTTTAATGTTATCATATTAAAGGTCCACAGTGTCGGAATTGTTGGTTACTGTTTGTAAACTTTAAACTTGGATCTGCGTCCCTACACTGCTTGTATGTACACTTGCAAGAAGCTGTTTCTCTATCGCAGTCCTGTAAAGCCTGGAGACAGTCTTTTCAGCCAAATTCTGTGTGTGTGTGTGTGTGTGTGTGTGTGTTTGTGTGTGTGCGTCCTTGTTGAATCTACTTCAACATCCATGACAACTGCACAGGGGGTAAATTTATACATAATTCACCCGTTTACATGTTAGTATGACTTCAAGTTATGCATAATTAAGAGTGTGACCACTTTGAGTGGTACGTGGCCATCACAGCCACAAAGGTTTTTAGGTAACTTAGCATGGTGTAACCCTAGATTCACAGAGTATAGGCGTAGATGTAGCTGTCGTTATTTCACTGTGTTTTCAGCTCATGAAAGTTAACTGTGACGTTTTGGTCACCCAAAAAGAAAGTCAATAAGAAGTCAATATTCAGTTTTTCTAGTAAGTAAATTTTGTTTAAATGGTTTTAAGCCTATTTTGTACTAGCCAAAATTAGCATTAGCATTATCACAGTTAACCTTCACTGTAAATAAAATGTCATAACCAAGCTAGTAGCTAGCATTGGGGTTATCTTCACCCGCTCATCCAAATATGGTCACTTCTGGCTCCAAAAATCCAAGATGGCAACCGCCAAAATGCCAAACTTGAGGCTTCAAAGAAGAAGTCTACACACCAATGGGTGATAATATTGTGGCTATGTCCATTATTTTAAACAGCTGATGGGTTCACCTCACTACATTTGCATTTTATTGGCGCTGTGTCTGTGATTTTCAGACCTTGTCACTACCTTTTTATGAAGTCCTGACCATACCTGCATGTAGTAATCAGCTGCGAGCTACACACCCATAAACATTTCGACCACAGCAAAATAAGAAGAACATACAGGCAGAGGGAGGGATAAAAATGCACAGGGTAGTCATACACTGAATAACTTTCACACTGCTATCCGCTGGAGACAGAGGATTTCAGTACCAATCCTCATTTCAGATACTGGGTAAGATGACCAACAGCAAAAGTCCCCTGCTGCCTGCAAAGAGGAGGTGAAGACGGTCAGCGAGTGCACACTGTCTGTGTGTCAGTGGTGGAATGTGTCCTCCTTCTGTCTTTTGGATCCCCTGACTGGTGCTATGAACACTGTCAGGATGAATGAGCCTTAGCATTTGCTCTATTCTCTGCCCTCGCTGCTGCTCGTCTGTCAGCCCGTCTGCCCGTCTCTCTTACTCTCCGTCATCCTCAGCCCTCACCCCTCCTCCTTCTCTTTCTCCCTTCAATAAATAAAGATGCATACTTGACATTGTGAGGCGGAAAGATGATTCTAGATTGTTTCCGTGTTAACGTCATGTGAAGTGAGCTGATGGGATGAACAGACAGGGGAAAAAAGGTGAGAAAGGGAAAGAAAAGTATTTTGAGAAGCGGAGCCCGAGGGTGAGATGAGTCACCCCGCCCTCCCGAATGCACTGGGCTCAATGGGGTCTCACACAGCCTGCAGACACACACACACACACACACACACACACACACACACACACACACACACACACACACACACACACACACACACACACACATATCTGTTCAGCCTCTCCCACACACTGCTCTTGCTCTGCCCCACACTCCAACTTTCATCCACGCACGGGTGCACACACTTGAACGCACAAGGGCTGCACTCAACCTGTCAACTGCACAAAGTGCTATTGTGGTGCTCTCCCTGAGTCATCATCTGCAGTGTGACCAACTGTAATCTAATGATGCACCGCATGACCATGAAGCACAAAATATTACATCTGCCCAAGTCCCTTTGATTAGCCAAAATGAGCCCCTCCCGCTCTTGTAGCTTTCATTTTCAGCCACATTAAACCGTGAATATCATTCTATTGAGTCTAATCCTTGGGGAGAATTTTTCGCTCCGAGTTATGTAACACACACATAGAGGGCAAGCACAATCATCCCTCTATTTTTTCTCTGTAAACCTATCACACACAATAGCATCACATCACATGCAGTTCTGTGTGTCCTCAGGAGGAAGCCGTCGAGGTACGGCGATGGATGTACTGAACACTGCTGGTCCTCAGGCTGACTGGAGTTCAGCACAGTCACTAATGTATCCACTCATTTGAACCCTGGATGCCGTCACCGTGTTGAGCTGTTCTCTGACCCGTCCTACGGCGCTCTATGCTGTCAAAGATACACACAGCGGAGACAGCAGACTGGTCGGAGGCTGCGCAGCGACCCACATCGGATGCCCTTCATTACGTCTGGTTTTGATGCAGTTATGGTTCAGGGTGAAAAAGTGAAATCTGCACTCTACTTCCTGCTTTGTTTGGTATTCGGTGCCTTCGAGGCCTCTCTGAGGATGGTGTGGGGTTTTATGGTCTTTGCTTTCACACTGAGGTGTAGCTGTGGCCTGCAGGGAGCACTACTGTGTTGGAAGTTGAGACGAAAACAAGCTCTCCCTTTACCTCAGTCCTGCAGAGCCTGGAGACACACTCCCAGCCAAATACTGTCCAAATACTGGGAGTGTGTGTGTCTGTGTGTACCTGGTCTTCCTCTCTGGCCCTTTGCCCTCCATCCTCCTGCCCAGCGCTTCAACTTCCTGCGTCCTTATTAAATCTCCTTTTGTGGGTCAGAGACTATTGTGGCAGATATTTGATCAATCAGTCAGAGGATCTGTAGATTACAGGAAAACTTCAGAACTTAACTGACTGCTGAACCTCTCCCCCAAACAGCAACTGTCCAATAATAATTTAACTGTTGTAGGCACAGCAGACCTGCTTTTCGGTATTATGAGCATTTAAATATTCAAAAATATTTGTCCGTGATGCATCCATGTGTCACTGTCTGCAGTCTCCACTCTGTAGCCTGCTCAATATCCCACCCACAGCACGATCTGATCGGTTACACAGCACATTGCAGCACAATGCAGCTAAAACGCACAATACTGGCAGTCTCCACTTGGGGCAGACAACAGAAATATAACCCGGAAACTGGGTAGTGCATGCTGGGTGCTGCAAACAAATATGGATGCCCTAGATATGCTTGATGAGGAAAAAGAACTATGTTACTATGTAACGGCGTGGAAACAGAGATGCGGATAGGTCCGCACCAGGTCTGTCTGCCTCTCTTCAAAAGTTTCCGCCATTGTTACGACAGTCTGGTCTGATCTCACGGTCATCGTGTTCATTCGCACGAGCGCCTCTAGCGGTCATGTCAATATTGCATCTTGTGCACATGTCACTGTACCTCATGTTGAGATGTGCGGCCGACGCATCAAACGAACGCAGATCACGCACAGCAGCCATGATGCGGTCGCATTCGTGTTGTTTGCAGCAAGTATATTACTGGCCAGTCTTCATAGACCCCCGTGTTAAAAAGTCCAGATTTACAGCAGAAATTAACATGTTAACGGCCTGAGAAAAAAAACAGTTTGGTCAGTTCATTAAAGTTAATTGTATTGTTTCGGTCACCTAAAAAAGTCTTAACTCAGCATTTGGATTGACTGAAAGATCCTCTAAGGACTCAGATGTTAAGTTGTTTTTGGTAAGTACATTGTGTTTTAATAGTTTGAAGCCTGGTTTTCATGCTGTTCAGGGAAATTTGAAGATTTCTTGGTTAGGGTTTGGGGAAATTAGTGGTTTGGGTTGAAATGAATAGATTTCTACAAGAAAGCTCTTACAGGCAGAAGCAAAACTTCTCACATTTGTGTTTTTTTGCGAGCAGTTAACCATGGCTGTAAATGTACCATGCTAACCAAGCTAGCAGCTAGCTGTCGTTAAAATATAGACAATCCTGGCTTCAAAAATCCAAGGTGGCTCCAGCTTGACACTTCAAAATAGGAATCCACATACCAGGAGGTGGTGTCTTTTCAGTACACTGTTTGAAAATATGAATAAGTTTATAAGATAGGCAGCCAAATGCGCAGGGTAATGTTTAAAACACACAAAAGTCTGGTCTTAAATTTTTCTAATCATACTAATAACACCAACTAGCTCTAAACTGCAGTATGAGATTAATGACCTTTATTAACAGGGTTTTGTATTAATATGAGTCAGCTGAAAACTTTAAAAAGAGACTACCATTAGCATAATGAGCTAGCCAGCTAATAAAATCCATCTGAAATCAATGATCCATTGTTTGAATGATGAAGAACTTCATGTGTAAAATGTGCCTCTGTAATCATTGTAAAGTGCATTATCGGCAGTGTGAGAACTTGACAGGTGTAGCAACGGTAACTAATGGGGCGGAGCTGTCAATTATTAGCTGGGATGAAAACAATATCCATGTACAGTGTGTTGCCTGTATCTCCCTGTGTATTTGTTTTAATCACATCCATCCAGCTGCATGCATTTTCTGTCACTGTCACTTATGTGACAGAAGTTCTGTTACTATTGCGATGAGTCCTGTAGGTGCTCTGTGAGCTCTGTGACATCAGGAGAACTGTGACAGCAGCACTTTCTCTTGGTTCCTTTTTCAGCTGCAGTCTCAAGGTCAAAAACAACACATTCTATTAAGAAAACAATAAGCAACTTCAGGACAAATCTTCTGTGTGTGTTATCAGATGAAGATATTTGAAAGATTGTATGGATGTTTTCTGTAAGACAATGTATTATATAGTGTAGATACTACAATGCAGAACTGTGTTTAAAATATGATGTTTTCTAGTATGGCCAGCTGAAGGCAGCTGAGAATGGGTGTGTATCTGAATCTGTAAATAAGCTAAGGATAGATTATTATCCATGCAAATTTCAGACAGTAGATTCAGATGGTTCAGTTGTATGTTTGCCTGCTGAGTCACAGTGATGCCTTACTTAACTGATCGGGCAATGGGCCAATCACCTTATATTAAGCAATACTGGGGCTGCAGTGTACAGAGAGCTTCAGGCTGTAAGCCTCTTATGAATGTGTGCTGCGTCCCATGTGCACTTTCCTGCCAAGCATGTTAGGGGAGTGATTTCAAGTTTCCCCACACAGTTGCATGATGTATTACTTTCAGCTTTCAGTTAAGCCGTTAGTAATCTATGTTGGTCCTTGAAACTTCAAAAAGATGAAAAGGAGTTTTCATTTCTTTATTTTTTAATCAACACGTAAGTGAATTACACATCACTTTTTATTTTACTTATTTATTTTCACTCACACAGTTTAGTCAGCTCTGTACTTAGAATTTTAAAATTTGCTGCTCATTATTTAATGTGCCTTGATCACAACTTAAAGTTTTATTTAAAGCTGCAATAATCAATGTTTTTTACATTAACAATGCATCAGATGACTATGTCTAATGGGAACAGTGCAGCTTGCAGTGAATAACCCACACAGAATTATCACCCAACTTTGCAGTTCCCCTCCGATTTTAGCTCACTGTGGTTTTTGCAGTCCACAAATTCTGCTGTCATCAACGCCTCGCAACACTATTTTTAGCAGCAGGCAGCTGTATTCAGGAGGAAAATTCTATTAAACCAATACGTTCTTATCCCAACTTGTCAAATACGGCTGCTTAGTCAGTGGACTTTCACATCTACATATAACATGTGACGTAACCTCCTGTGTCTGCTGTTGATGTTACAAGTTGGCATGTCAATTTATACTTGTTCCATGCAGTGTGTCTTTTCAAAATACACTCCCATTTTCACAGGAAGTGTACAGTTTCTGCTTGTTACATGCATAGTCTTTCTCAGAATAAACTTGCAATGTAGGTAAAACACAACAAAAGCACGAGGGAAAAAACATAATGGCTTAGCTTAAAATGATTTTTGGTTTCACATGGGAAACAAACAACGGGCTCCTGGGTGAAAGTCCAGTGCTTGTCGGAACCAGCCACCTCATAGGGACTTTGTTGCACTTTGTACTACAGCAGTTACTGGTGCATTTTATAACGCTGCAAAAGATGCCTTTATGCATCATATGTCACGCAGATGTCCACTGACAGAGCTGGTATTTGCTGACTTCGGCTGGTGACCTCCCTGCAACAACTGCCGCCACAGGTGCGAAATATATCGCCGCAAAAAGGTGTGCATTACACAACGCCCAGGTCACAGAGCAGCAGTGTTTGAATGCTGCTCTGTGTCTGCTTGGTGTGTAATTTTAGACTGCATAATAAAGATGGACGAAATGACAGCTCCCTCAAAATTAAGCAAAACACCTTAATTGCCCTATGGTGTGGCTGGCTGCAGTCCCCTCCATGTTAACCAGTTGGACATGAGCCAAACTAAAGGATCAAAGTACATGCTAAACACATATTTCCCAAAGACGGTTTCTTATCACTCTGATGTATGTTCAAGTGCTTTTCTTCTAAGTCTGGGTTTAATTGGTAATTTGATGCTATCAAAAGCAGGTTTGACATCATGACTGACAACTGTGTGTGCCAATCAGTGCATTCGCAATCAATGGTGCTGCACGCGATTGGTTGGATAAATGTACTGGTGGGAACTTGATACGGCAGAGATCACTACTATGCATACTCTGTCTCTAGATGTGTTATCAGTGTAAAATCCAAATGTATTTACTTCATGAATTTTGCACCAATTAAGAGGTTAATGAGGCTGTAGGAGTGTAACTGTAGTAATGACTTACTGTATTGGATTAGTAACTGTGAGGTGATTACTGCAAATGGAACAGCACTGCTTCTCTCTGTTAGAGGAAAAAGAAGAGATAGTTGTTGTGTGCTACTTTTGATAAATAACCTCCAACACTGGCTTTGAGGCAGTAAAGTGTTGTAAGTTTTGGCTTTTTGAATCCATCACTAATAGAGCGTCTACAGCCCAGAGCAAATGCTTTGCACAACTATGACCCACATAAACACACTGAACTCAAATCAACATTTTGAGCCACTAACGCAGTCACTTGCCCAGAGTTGGAAAAGTGTGTTATTGACCCATGAGTGGGTCCAAAACTCATCATTTATGCTAACTGCTCTGAGGGAGGGCTGTTGGTTAGAAGCAACACTGCTGATGGTGATAGCTCATGTCTGAGCCGAAGTTGATGTTTGAATCTCATTCAAGGCCTTGAGGTCTTGACTCTGGAGCTAAAGTAATGGGAGCCGCTGGCCTCAGGTTCACCATGACCCAGTTCTGTCTGTATGTTGCCTGGACAATGTTGGAGGAGAAGAGGAGGACTGGAGAGGAGATGGACAGGTGACGTAAGAGACTGGATGGGGAGAAAGGTTGAGTGGGCTATTGAGTTTAGCAGAGTTCGAATTCACACCAGCTTGAGTCTCCTATCCCATACTGCCTGGCCTCAACAAACATGTAGTCTATGAGTAATGTAAAGAGTTTTTACCATCTACAAAATATATGAAGTAACATAGTACAAATGACTTTTTGCAGCAGTCACTGGGTTACTTTTCCTCAACCTTGCATCTGCTTCTGTTTAGCTTTCATAAAAGAGGAAAATGATCAGGGAGCCAGCATCCAATGCACTTTTTGCCAATAAACTGAGGAGACGTTTTCCACCTGGAGAATCCTAAGTATTTAGACATTACACATCTAAACCAGCTTAGTGCAAGATGACAGAAAGAGGACAAATATGGACAAAACCAGTCAGGGCATGGGTTTATTTCTTCACTCCTATAATTATAGGACAGTATTTAATGTTATTGCTGAGTGCTGAGAGCAGCTGTAGAAATGGATAATAAACCCTTTATTGACAAAAACTGTTAAAATCCTACCTTTCTAACTGAGAACAGATGATTTTTTAATAACAATAAGACGTGGTCTTTCTCAGAGAGAAAGGAAATTGGAATTCCACAGGGCTCTATCCTTGGCCCACTTCTCTTAAGTTTCTGTATTAATAACTTACCAGAATCAGTCAGTTTCTTATATTCTGTTGCAGCACTAACAGTTTGAAAACTCATGTCTCAAGTTTAACATTGAAAAAGTGGGTCAGTCTGCTTCTTTTAAATTCAAATGTCAATTGACAATGTATTGAGCAAGTTTCAGATGTAAAATATTTCTTGCCCTGTTTATTCCTGATAATAACATGCATCTGGGTTGACCCAGACCCAGATGCTAATACATCCTGAGACAAAGAAAGTACCACCAATTCCCGGTGTGGTGGTTGTTTTGGTGACAGCATGCTAACACTATAACTCACTCATTTTACGACAATTCTTATGAAGCATTGCGTGATCGTACATCGTTTTGCCTTATGGAAGGAGGTTTGTTGAATTCTGCTGATGGTAATATCTCCAGCCCTAGGCTACTGACAGAACTGCTAATGTGATTAGCAAGCATGCTAGTCACCAGGTAGCAGGAGTGCTGATGTATTAACTGTCAACATATCCTTATACACTGGTGCGTATGATATCCTACAAAAATGCACACACAAAGGTTGATATCATCTCCCACGAATTAGCACCCCAAGAATGACATTATGTACTTAAGTCGTAAAATTACGTAGTTAACATAAAGTCACAGAGGTTAGATTTAGGCAAGTAAAGTTACTGTGTTTGGTTTAGAAAAAGAAACATGGTGATGGCATACCTTAAATTATGAGTCAAAGTTTGCTCAAAGTTCACATGGTTCCATACACCAGTCTCTTGGGGAAAGTCCTGTGGGAAAGTCCCATGTTTTGTGACCCACTGACTGAATGCATGAAATGCATTACTGAATAATAAATAAGTAATATAAGTAATACAAGGTGTAAACGGCCTCTTTGTCAAATTTTAGATGATAAACTTGTGAACCAGGTTGTAAACTCACACATTTACAGTCAACTCATTTACAGCAGAAAAACAATCTCTAATGAGTCTCATTAGAGTCTGTTTTTCAGATGCAATGAGGTTTTATATATTGCATGATTTTTTTCACATTTCAGTTGTTGTGTAACCTCTCGATCAGCTTCTGTTTCTAGACTCTTAATATGAAATAATCACACAATTAAAACTTTGGATCAAAAGTCAATAAGATTTCACCACTGCCATATTCCTAAAAAACAAAATAATTGCAGTTTTTAACATTTCATTAATTTAGTTAATATTAATGCAACCATAAATGCTTAAATATCCATACACTGCTATGCTATACTTGTCCCTATAAGATTAAGAATTTAAATATAAAAACGATTATGTACAATAAATGACTTTAATATGAACATGGTTTCATACTGCAGCTTTGTGTGGGTGCGTAACCCGTTCTGAATAAATTGATGCTTTGAAATAATAAATATAGAAGTACTTCAGTTTCGAACTTTGCACTGAGCACATTACCAAATTGTGACTCATACATGTGCACCCATTAGGCAGCTGGTCAGTGTTGCACAGCGTCTCTCCCGTGTGGACCGTCTGTCTGCAGGCCACTGGTCTGGATCCCAGCTTCATTTGCATAATAAGAGAGAAGTGCATGATGGTCTTGAGATTGTTGCTGTGACGACGCTGAGGAGACATATGGCTCTTTCAGAGAATCCTCAGGGTGTCAGGATAGGTGGAAGCTCTCGCTGAGTGTACGCGAGGTTGGAAAACAAGAGTGAGAGAAATGTTTTGTTCTTTTAATGTAGCCGAGCTGCCTGACGCATATTGGAAATGTTTGTGTGCGTGTGTCAACAAACCCCCCCCATTAAGGATGCTTCACTCTGAAAAAAAAAACCCCTCAAACAATAGAGGAGGAAGGCTGTAGAAAATGAAATGTCTGTGCACAAAAACAGAGTCAGGGTGATTTGTGTGGGAGGGAAAGTTGCCCACACTTCATTTGTGAAAGATTTTTTGAAATGACTGAGGCGCTGTTGTTTGCTGCATTTGGACACATAACAATGACTTTCTTATACATTTAAAATAGCACTGTCATTGCACGCCTCACGCTATTCCGCCTTAACAAAACCCTTACCATGAAAGCGTTTTTTACCGTCATACGAACACATGCGTGCTGCTGTTGTTTTTCAAAGTCCTCTGAGGGCAAAAACAATGCAGGGCCTGTGTTTGTGAGCAGGAACACGTGCCGCCCTCAGACTTAGAGAGCAGCTGGCAGCACCATCAAACATTCATGAGAGAGATGGAAAGACTGTGAAGGACAGTGTGGACCCAGGGATACAGAAAGAGAGGCAGAGACGGAGAGCGTGAGCTCACAAAGGTTAATGGGACTTATCTGCATTAACTCTGAGCTGCTGTTGTTTTTACGGGCTGTTGTTTGTGTACGAGGTGGGTCGAGGTGAGCTGCAATCGAGTTTCTGTCACCGATGATGCTTCTCTTTGGTCCAGTCTGCAGCAGCTGCTCAGTTCAATATAAGTGAGAGATACAGGCCACCTTTACAGTACTGCACAGCAGCTGGCAGCCTGTTGTTCATCAGTCCATTCAGAGCTGCACACATGTCTATTGATGGGATAATCATACCCCAGAATCCAAGTAAGAGCACCTGTAATTCTGCTCATTGTGTTTGTTGAGTCAGAAAGCATTATCATTTGCATGTAATTGAGTGGGAGCAGTTTCCACTGAGACTTAAGTGTTGGAAAAAAAACATAACAAACATATCAACTCAGGATTGGTTCCAGTTTGAGGGCAAGCAGGCGAACACATTGAGTCAGAGGAATCGCAGCAGACCGACCTGACTTTGCATCAGCCGAAAGGCCAACTGTGAATTCCTCTGAAGGAACGTGATTGACAGTGGAAAGGAAAATAAAACCTTCTCGCTCCCTGTGATCGTCTCTTCGATTGCCAGGGTCTTATAAATTATTTTGATAGTTTGATCAAGGTTAGACATAACAAGCAGAGATGAACCTGGCAAAGAAACCGGCAGTGTTTTTTCTTTTTGAGAGCAGAAATAAGAAAAGATGGTTTTGAGGCTTTTGGTGTTTCTTCTGGAGAGTGTCGCAGTGTTGCAATGATGTGGATTCTGCGACAAACACACCCCATGCTGTTAGAATAAATGTGAAGAATACTGTTCTTTGCCACCACAAAAGAATGAAAGAGGGTAGGGTTACTTTGGCTGTGTGTTTGATTTTTGTTTGTTTGGCTTGGCTTGGGATGATGAGGTATAAACACCATAAATTTGGTTGGCAAAAAAAACAACAACTTGCCTGTCAAGTGTGTAACTACTATGCAAATATACCCTTATCTTTACTCTATTTAAAGGAGCTATATACAACTTTTAGAGCATTAAAACAGCAGCAAACAACTATTTGCTATGTAAAGATATAGTGGAGTAATGACATCCTGACCAGAGAGCAAGGTCACACTCCTTCTGTGTTTTTATATCTTAGCATCTGTGTTTATTGTTGTGGTGTACAGTCCATCATATGTGCATGCTAGTGCATTTGAGTCCCTGTGTGTGTACCCCACTGGCTAGCTAATCACTGCTGCTTTGCACTCATAGTGTGGTAACTGATGCTCTCATTTTAGTGTAGAGCGTCACATTGGATTTACAAATGCACCCAACATTAGCTCTGTTGGCACTGTCGCTGTTGTTAGTGCTGTTACCACCGTTAGATAGTAGCCACTGGCTCAGCCACCTCGAAATTGAGAACTGTGTGCAGACAATCCTGGCTCAGACTCTGAATCAGAATCTGAATGTCATACACAGCTCCTTTAAAGACACTTCCTAGAAATGTGAGCATATTAACATTAGCGAGCGAGGTGCCAAAATAATGGGAGCCCATCTGTGTTCCCAGGGTCCCTCGTTTCCCAGCTCAATATCCTCTTAATATGACATATTAGGGAGACCTTTTAAAGGCTTTTATGTTCTCAGCAACATTTTTCCCGAAGTCAAATGTTCAATGTATGTTTCCCTGGGTCAATATGATGAAATCCCTCAACTACAATTTACAGCCTACTGTGTATACTCTTTGAAACTCATGGCATCAAATTTGCATGCGAGACAGTTTTCGTGACTTTAGACATAGACATCTCCAGATTTTTACCATTCATTCTGCATATGCAATCTTCATCTCTGTTCATTTTTCTTACAATTTGAACTGCAAGGATAGCCCTTACCCATCTCTTACAATATTGGTTTATATCTATAGACACATGGTCAAAACTCAACACAAGGCTAGACTATTCTCACGAACACAGGGATGACCCCAAAATAATTAAGAAAAGGCCAAATTAGTGCTAAACATATTAGTAGTCTGATTACTAGCTTGTTGCTAACAAGTAACAGTTGCTAAAAACTTACTAACTTTCTTGTGGAATAAATTTAGCAGTTTATAAAATGTTACCTTAATGTCACCTTGTACAACAAGCTAACATCAGCTGCATTTCAAACTCAGAACCCATCTGCTCTCAGTCTGACAGCTATAGGCCTCTGGGAGCTACGGCCAATATTTGGGGACTTACAGTGTATACAGCAGATATCCGGACCAAGACGTCCTCTTCTGTGCCTCCCTCCCTCCATAGTTTGATTAGCAATTTGAGACAGGTCCAAACAACAATTTGCTTAATCTCTGCATATAAATGCAAAAGAATTCGAAAGAAATGCTTATACAGAGCTAAATCATCATCAATGATAGCCCGTTGGTTCTGAGATGTCATTTCAGGCAATGCATTCTGCCCATAGACTTTATGTAAAGATGGTAAATGGTCTGTACTAACTCCCACTGTACAAAAATGAAGCCAAAATATCCCACATATGGTGACATCTGCATGTATCCAGTTTCCACCCATGAACCTGTCTGATCGTGAACACACTGATTGGCACACACAGCACACACACTTGAACAAACATCAGTGTGATGCCAACTACCCAAAATGTCAGAAAACATCTTAGGGAAAAATGTATTTGATGTGTATTTTGAGTTTTTAGTTTGGCTCATGTTCCATCCACTAACATGGAGGGTGTGGGGATTATGACCTATACTGCAGCCAGCCACCAGGGGGCGATTGAGATGTTTTGGCCTCACTTCAGGGGAGCTGTCATGTTGTCCATCTTTACATAGAGTCTGTGGTTCCGCCTCCTTTGCTCTCCACACAGATTGTTTACCTGCAGGCAACCAAAGCATGCTCAAGCACGATTGGTCAATACTACATATGCCACAGTAACCAGAATACTTCTGATACCAAAATGTTATACAGATATGTAGCTGTTAGGTAAACTAACCAGTTTAGCCTTGTATATATTTAGCAAATAAAGAGTACTTCTTTCACTCCTATCTAAAACACAATTGGATCACTATTTTGTAAGCTTTTGGAAATGACAATTGGCTGTTACCTGTCCAACAGCATTATGTTGGTGTTACTTAGTGTCCCGCTCAGCACTATAACTTTGGGTGTGGAAAAAAATGCTGCAAGTGTAATAAAAACCTGTGAAAATCTGTGAGAAAGGCTCCAAACACTTGATTTTAAGGGAAGGATGAATTATACCTCACTGATTACGACTCAGATGCTGTATTTTTTGCTCATTTTGCATTTTTACAAGCAAACCTAAGTTTTACTGTCAAAAACTTTCAGACAGCTTTTCTCTTTTAGAGTTTGCATCACATATAAATATTCAGGATGTGTATTTCGACTGAGATGAAACCCCTTCAGAGCAGGGTTGAACCAACCATGCAGTATTTCACACTGCTCTGTACTCCATTTCTCTCTCACCTGCCGACTCCCTTCACACAAGTGTGTTTTCTTTTGTCTTAATCTTGCCGATGACACGAGGGGTCACTCGCTGACTGTGAAGCTGCACTATTTTGGCTGCAGTGTGCTGGCCAGACTTTGATCAAGAGTGCCTTGAAATACAACCTGTGCCCTTGGATCCAAAGGCCCAGAGAAGGGGGATTGAGGTCAGTGTGTGTGTGTGTGTCTGTGTGTGTTTGTGTGTGTGTGCTCGTCCACAGCAGAGAGAAGAACATCTTAGAAAGTTAGGGCGATTAGCCGTGTTAGTGTCTGTGCTAATACTGGCCCATATCTGCCATTGATCCTCATTAGCCCATATGTTCCAAGAAAGGGAAGCGCCAGAGCAGTTACGTACACTGACCAGGTTAAAGCTGTGTGTATTTACAGTAATGCACTGCTATTTACAGTGTGGATGCTACTTTATCTGGCCAGCCATGTATGGCACAGTACAGTAATAGGCCTAACGCTAATACTGGTCCTTGTTTGGTTGAGCGTACGGCAGCATATGTACTGTACTTTCTCTAGCAGGTATCCGTGCTGCTGGCTCTGTGACGAGCGTCTCTAATGGAGGTGTTCAGAGGTGATGATGATGACAAATGTTCTTACAAATCAGCTGTGACTGGGAACAGGGTGTAGCACGGCCTGTGTTATTACAAAAATAAAGTGTGTGTGTGTGTTTGTGTGTACAAGCCGTGCTTGCATATTAGTCCAGATGGTCAAGAAAGGCCTAGTTGAGCCCTATCTGTTCTGGCTGGCTGTGAAGCTGAGAGGTTCTCTCTCTGCCTCCATCTGCTCGTGCTCGCTGGAGTCTCCAGCCCGCTGCAGTAGCGGAGCAGTTATTAGCCGGCTGGGTCTCAGGGACGACAGTAATTAAGAGATGAGATGGACTTGCGCTGTCCTCGAGGAGTCGGCAGTCTGCTGCAGCATCCCGACTTCCCTTCCCCCCTCTGGCGTCAGGGACCCGCCTCGCCTCCAACAACCATTCTGTTTATATAGCAGGTCAGAGAAAACAGGGCAAAACAGACAGACTGCTCCGTTACACGACTGTATTATCACCCTCCTTCAGTGTCAACCACAATACATATAAATTAGGTTTCAGGAGCATTCTTTTGACATATATACAATACATTTATCTAGGTTGGGGTTTTTCCGCCCCTTGCAACACACAGCCTCTTGCCTTTTACAGTGGACTCTGTGTAGTGTCATGGATGCATTGTACACAAACCAACTAGCCAGCAGTTTGCAAGACTGGGGGTCAGAGTGCTTTTAAACATTTCAAAAGAATTGTATACAACATTTTTGCTACGCTGACCTTTTCAAGGAGGTGGTTGAAGGCATGGATGGATTACTCAAGAGGCCTACCAGGCCAAGGCCCAGGCGCCCAACGTGTCAGGGGCCCCACTAGCCTTCATCTGCAAACTGTCACTCAAATTACTGCACCATTTTCTTACCAGGGAAATGAACACTAAGAGATGTACAGTAACTGCAAGGAGACACAAAATAACTGCAAAGACACACAAAACAACTAGAAAAGACTCATTGTCTCATATTCTGTCTATGATTGAAGAAATGAGACGGAGATTGTGTTTGCAACTTGGTGAACAAGTCTGTCACTGGTGGAAAACTATTTCAAAAAAAACTATTTTGACACAAAATGGCACGTGACATATGATAAACAACATCTTGGGGCACATTAACTGACCTTTCGCTAAGCCCCGCCCCTTTGTGATGGTCTCTCAAACTTTTAGAGTAAGCATAGAGCCCACACTGTAACTAACGGCACTCCCTGAAGAAATAATGTTATATTTTTGGAAAAATTAAACAGTGATTCTAGAGAGAGGCAGACAGAGGGATCTGCAGTCTGTGTTTGAGGGATATATCCAGGATGTCAAACTGACTCAGCAGCAAAAACAGGTTAAATACACAAAGGTAGTTAGAAGCTAAAGCCGAACTATAGGCTACAGATCACAGTGTAAAAGTGAACAACCACATTTCCGATATTGAACCAGCTGTGTGGCATCGCAGTGTGTACAGATAAACAGAGCCTGAAAATAAAGGAAATCTGTAATGATTTCATCAGAATCAATGGAAAATATTTCTGAATATTAAATTTTATTTGCCATATAAACAGATTAGTAAAAATATTGTCTTTTGGGGGAAAAAAATGCAAAAATTGGAATATTTTGTTCACGTAAACATAATAATGATGCCATGTAAAATGTCACTGTTCCATCAGGTCTGGCGTACACATTCAAAACTACATTAAAGAAAAGGTTTGGTTTTCTTAAAAATCTGTCTTAATACAATACTCACATGAAAGTAGTGTGTTAGAAGAGTCACTGCTCGACAGTTTTGACTGTAATCATTCACGCTGTACATAATGGTAGTGAAGTGATTCCTCCCCAGCATGTTCCATATAAAATGCATACTTAGGTCTAGCTGAAGCTGACATGAGGCTTCAGCTGTGTTAGTATCATAATCCTGATGTCCATCAACAAACCTACATCAGACTTCCAGAATGTATTCTTTTCACAACTATAAGGGCTGCAACCAGGCCAGAGTAACCTGTTTTGGGGCCTTGGGGCAAAACAGAGCAGTGGGCCCGTATTGACTTGTGTTTGTCACACTCTCTGTGTATTAAACACAAGCTGAACCAGGAGCCTTCAAGCTCACGAGGGTCTGGGATTCTGGGGCGGGCTCTTGCTTTGGGCTGTTGGTAATCAGTCTTGATATATAGATTCATTGTTTAGTTCTTTAGAATGTCAATAAATTCCCAATTTGACATCTTTAGCTTGTTTTTTGTATTTGGTCAAAAGTTGAAAACACAAGTTATTCAATTCAAAATCAAAAAGCATAACATCATCAGATTTAATTAGTGAAAAAAATCAAATTTGTTGTTTACTCTCCTGTCACTCAGATAATTTATTAGTTGTTCCAGCATTACATTACATTATGAACCTTAAATACCAGGATTACGACAAGATGTGTGGATAATGTTAATGTATTATAATTTCATCTATATATTATTTAATCACCCCAAATCATCATGATGATTCTCTTTTTTTGCTTTGTGTTCAGTTGTTAACTCTCCACTGTTGTTCTGTAGGCAGATGCAGAAGTTAGCATCCTACTGGTTCCCTCGTCAAAAACCCTATGGGATTTTCCATTTGATTATGGATTATCACTAAAAATAACAGAATTTTATGATACTTACACATTTTGTTCGGCAAGATCATCTCCACAGTGAACACCACTTTCATGGTTTTTGAAGCCTAAATGCAATTGCCAATAACAAAAGCCAAGGTAGACTATAAACAAACATTACACCATTTCTCTGGTTTTCTTGGAACCATATGAAAATGGTAAAAATAATTATGAGATTTTATTTCTGGTGGAATTCACTTAACATTTTAGTATGCCATTAGTCGCTTGACCTAACATCACCACCATAACAAGACTGCAAAGCCAGGTTTGGCTTGATGATGTCCTGTAGTCTCATTTCACCACTTTTTTAAAACCTTGACAAAGGTAGCACATACTGTATCAGATCCACTCCGTCCATTTCAACTTTTCACACTAAAAGCCCTAGACTTGTAAACTGCAGCTGTTCACCAGAGATAACTCAAATTCACTCAGAGCATTTTGCTTAAAGGAAACTCAATAAAATAGCTTACAGTAGTTTAGGCTTAATAACAACTTACCTCAGAGTGACTTCCAGATGCTGCTCTGGGTCAGTAGGATTCCACCCATTATCACAAATTAGCACCACTGCTGGGAAATCTATTTACATCAAAACCCTTTAATGAAGAAGAATTGCTACTGTTGCAATATCGCATCACTACTGGTTGGGCTAGTTTTGATGAGAAACATTCTCAGGCAAGTATTTAACATTTTCACGTTGTTTATTCATCACATCCTTGGTGAATAAAACATCTTTAATGTAGGGCAACTTTGAAAGAGTGAAACATTAAATAAGATTAATTCCAAGATCATCAACATTACAAGAATCAGTATAGGGAAGATAAAGGTCATGGCCTAAATGCCCCAAAATATCGCCATGGGAACAGCCATTAAAGAACAAAGTGTTAGAAAAGAAAGATGAAGGAGATTTAAGTTTGAGAGAGCAAGTCGAGTGAGTAGAGAAGAGTCATTCCTCTGTGAGAAGAGGGCGACGTGAGCTATTTCTTGAGCAGGTTCTCAGCTGATGACAGAATGACTGTAGCACCCAAAGGTGAATGCAGTAAATCACAGAGATGGTGGTGTGGAAAGTGCAGCGAAGATTTTACTTTATCATCCGACACAGAGTTTCAGGCTAAACCCCACCTGCTGCTACAGTTTTCTCCCCCTTGCTCTGAGCCCAACGTCTCTTTATCCACAGAGTTGCACCCATGTTAGTCAGCCCAACGTACAAACTGGCTCCATGTCTCTCACAGTCCATCACAGACAGATAGAAAATCCCATCCAGTCATGTTTCACCTTGGTCAAAGACGCCGAGTGGAGAAAGAGGAACTGCTGCTGAATACACAAGTAGATATAAAGCATTGTAAAGAGCTGCAGGACAAAAGCTGCAATCAATCCCCTCTCAGCTCAGACAGTGGCTATTCTCAGCGAAGTTTATTAACCTGGTGAGATCATTGAAGCCCACGATTACAGAAGCAAAGATAAGATTTAAAAGCATGACCTTCTGTGTCTATGTGTGTCACCCCTTTTTTGATTTGACCCCTCCATGGATCAGCTCATGGAAGGATCACATGCTTGTTTATGATACACTGTGCCGCTCAGTGTGTGTGCGTGCGTGTGTGTGTGAGGCTGTCTTTTAGTGAGGGCTTCTCTCGTATTGTTGACCTTTCAGCCACAGCCCCACCTGACTTCCCTTCTCATTTCCTTTCCTAATTTGAGCCGCCTCATATGAGGAAACCCTGTCCACATTCCAGCAGCCGTGATGGTTGCCTTTTGGTGTGACGACACCTAATCTGTATGTGCGTATGTTTGTGTTTGTGTGCGCACAAGCTTGCTAATGGACTTGTGTAAGAGGCTCAGAGCGTCACTAGGCTGCCGTGCTAAGTGGCATGTAACCCCCTCCCTCCACGCAGACACACAAACACACTTGCAGAGAGAGAAAAATGTGGGAAAGCAAAAGTGATGGTGGTACAAACAAAGCTGGTGGTATTTACTACTACAATGTACAATACTACAATGCTACAAATGCATCCCCGGAGTTTTAAAACTCAACCGGAATCAGTGATGACTGATGAGTTGTAGAATAAGGTTACAGTGCTAACGTTAGATAGTAATGTTAACGTTACTAGTAAGTGGAAACGCACAAGGAATATAACGTTAGTGTTTCAGAGGCTATGCTACAGTAGGCTAACGTTAGCCATAAGCAACTGGATGCTGTGTTGTCATATATAACGTTATGAACTGAACTGAACTTCTCTATTTGTTAATTTTATGCGCAGCACAAAAACGAACTGCCATTTCGCACACCCCAAGCAAAAAGAAACAAAACATTTAAAAACAATTTGTGCAACATATAAGAAAGAGAGAGATGAGATGCAAGCGGTTACGTCAGTCGGAGGCCTCCACACGCCGAAGACAGACAGGACAGGAGAAAACTCCGACCAATCATTGCATTTGGTCCGAATGCAATGATTGGTCGGAGTTTTCTTAGAACCATATGAAAATGGTATAATTATGAGATTTTATTTCTGGTGGAATTCAGTTACATTTTAGTGTGCCATCAGCTTATTAATAGCATTTTAACCTAAACAAAGAAAAGTGTAAAATCTTAATCAATATAACAGATGCCGAAAAAGTTTCTCTTCCGGGACATAATTTGCAGTTGAAAATAGGTTAGAAATTTCAGTATATCAAAATATATACTGTAATTTGTTTTTCAACATATTGCAAAACAAATCACAATAACATTGTATTGGACTTAGGATTGGATAGCCTAATAAGATGACATTGTGCGGCCTCTGGTAATATTGTCAGTTGTTGTTTTTCTCTCGCCTGGGTCTAAGATTGGCTTGATTGTTGTGAAATAAGCAAAGCTGTCTTGTTTTCCCTTGGTGTTTGGAATATTACTGACAAAAATCCACTTTTCAGACTTATTTATTGTTAGCTCCAGCTGAAAAATACATGAATATCTGGGTAAGAACAAGACTGCGAGGCATTCATTCGCTGGGGACCATGAATGTCTGTGCAAAGTTTTATAACAATCAATCCAAGATTGAATCACTGTGACATCGCCCTAACAACAACAAACACTTCTGAGTGGAAAACTGGCAATTGATTTCCATTGTGGAGATTCGGCAAACTTGGCGATTTCTGTTGTGATTTTTAGCTGTAACTGTAACATTTAAATATATATAGTTAAACATGATGGTCCAAGCTATCTGACATTTCTGCTATGCTTATTTTATGTACTCTGTTGCTTTGTAATCATGTTTGATAAACCAGATATACCGGCACAGGACCTAAATAATGTACCGCTGTTAACGGGGCCACAGCAAAAACATATTTTGACCACCCAAAAAAAAAATCAACATTAGTGTAAGTGTATGCAATATTTGAATATTTGCTCTGCTTTACCTGACACGCTAACCAATCGAGGCTGCAGTAGACCAGCAACTCTGTATTCTGCTACCTAAAATGACAGTTTTTGTCAGGAGAGTCTGGTGGTTTTGATAGAACGGCTTCAGTTACTGATCTATGTGAGAAGATTGTCTGACGATTCAGAATAGAGCGCACACTTAAACTGATATTGACTTTTCTGGTGGGCTTTTTTTTTAGGTGGTGATTCTGTCTATAGTCTAGTTGTTTGACCAACTGAGCACCACACCACCAAACAGACTGCCCAAAAATTTAGATAATTTCATTTTGAACTTTCGTAAGACCCTTTGCTAAGTTAATTAATAACAAATATTCAACTGTCTTTGTTTGTGAACGTGCAAAGCCAGCTAATTGGTAAACACTGGTAAACATCTTAACTTGGAACAAACCAAAGTGTTTCTGTTGATCTTTGATGGATTCTGCTGTGAAAGATGTCTTCCACACTATTTAATCCGTATCCAACATCTCTCCTCTTGCGCTTTCGGCTTCGGAGACGTGAAAATACAACACCCCCCTCTAAACTTTAGGGATATCTATTATCTACTGTCAGACTTGCAGTTTCAACATGCACACCATTTCATCACCTTCCCTTGTTCTGAAAGCTTGACAGGCCTCCCGTGCCTAATTACAGTTGCTAACATAAAGGGAAAGGCTTAGCAAAGGGTCAGTTGGTGCTTGGCAGGATTATACTGTATCTCTAGATATTTATATCTTTAACTTATATTTTGCAGTACACTGATCAATAGAAAGTCAGCCTAGCCAGTCCCAGTCTTCAATGACTTCTGCTCATCAAAAGATTGACATGTAACGCTTCCTAAATCTGTTGAATATCTCTTTAGAAGGCAGCCATACGATTATTATCTCTCTGAGGCTTACAGCGTCCATTTTGCTGTGATTCCTGGAACATTCACATGCTAGAAGTCCTGAGTCTATTTGAAGCTCATGTGTAGGTTGGAATGGCAATCGGTCATAATATATTAACCTCTCTCAGCGCTTCAGGTCCTGCATACTCTGCACATGTAGGAGTGTGTGAGAGAGAGGGGATAGAAAGAGAGAGATAGTGATGGTGGGATGGTACGTACTTCCATATATTTCTTACATAACTTAATATTTCCACATAGCCACAATCATCTCTCTCTGTCTGTGTCTGCTAGGCCATCAGTGTGTATTCACCCTGTCTTTAAATACAGATTCTAGCAGGATTACCTTAACACCCAGATCAACACACACACACACACACACACACACACACACACACACACACCCTCCTCATCCTCCCATCACACATTATCTCCCCACTTTAATCCCAAATCCCCCCGGGGTCAATCAAAAAGTTCCAGGTCACAAAGTTATGACGCCGGGGCGAGCGTGGTATCCTACTCTTCCCACTGGCTGAGGATTACACTGGCTGACAGCGAGGAGACTTGTCTCTGGTGGGGACAGTTGCTAAGGGTCAGATATGGCTGAATTACCCACCCACACACACAATCACCCATACGATGTAAACACACACATGCAGCCTCATTCTGCTCTCTATTTCACTGATTCATCTCCTTCTGTCTTTATCTTTCTTTCTTAAAAGGATCATTATGTTTTATAACAACTTTGGTTTTAGTATTTTTTGTAGTGTTGGTCATCATTTTTGCTACAGTGACTTGGTATGATTTAAACTGCTGAGATCTGGTAACACTGCGACATTGACAAATTCGACAAGTCATCCGAGTTAAACATCAAAACGGTAATTTCCAGCATTTTGCAACTGTCATCTTTATGGATCAAGTTTTGGTTGATTTAGTGAACTATAACCACTTGTTAAAGGTTGGACAAAGGAGTGGTTATGATTAAAAGAAACCAATGCTGATCATTGATGGGAGATGGAATGTGAACAGTGGTGTCTGGGGTAAGCCACTTGTATGCCCAACCAAATACCCCAAGGGGATCCTGTGGCATCATAACATCACATTACTACTAATTTGATTCTCAGAGACAACAGTAAGTATTTCAGAACCCATCAGCAATCGGTCTAATGATGATTTAACCTCTGGGGGCAATGGCCAATACTTCAGAGGTTCCAGTGTAGCAAGCGAATATCCAGACAATGGATAATGAATATCTGGGCAAAGACTTTCAAACAAAATTTGTTGCTTGCCAAGAAAATGTAAATACTGATTGTTTTACTGAAGAAATAATGGATTTTTGGGAACAAGTTTTAATGCAATAGATATCAACTTAAAAAGTGAATGTGACAAATGTCTTAGCAAACAGCTGCACATCCAGCTGACACAGAACAATATTAACATTTTAAGTCATGTTTTCAGACACCTAAATAAATTTTAGCTCTGGTTCGGTCTCCACTCCACTTCACACAATATTTGGCTTTGTTCACCAGCTAATTGCTAACATTGTTGTCATTTTTGGTACTGGGCTTTTGCTGCTGGAAGTGATGCTGATGAGAGTGGTGAGAGTGATCTAAACTGTAAAGTTGTGGGCCATAAAACCAAAACAAGAAGCTAAAAGAGGCTACAAAAAGCTCAACTCATTTAAGGAGAAGTGTGGAGTTGGTGGATAATTCTCTTTGACTCTGTCAGTATGAGTTACTGATCCACTGGTAAATTTTATATGTATATATATCTATATATATAGATATATATATACATATATATATAGATAGATAGATAAAGATTAATGTAGCTTTTAGGTTTGATTATGTTTGGGCAGCTAAAACTACTGGGACAGAAACTGAGGCTGACTGGCGCCAGCACACATGATATGAACAAAGGTCTCATGGATCGAAGGCAAACTCTCAATCATTATTTCCAAGATCACAAAAGGTCAGGTAAACATAACACTAGTTGTTTTAAGTGTTTAACTAAAGACCATCATTGCTGTTTTTGTTAAATGAGAGCACTTAGAAACGTGTCAACAAAGATAATTACAGTAGCTTACGAAAATGTTTTAAATTCAGTGGAGAGACGAAAGTCAGTCTCACAGGGATAGTCTCTCATAGCCTGACCTATCTCCACACTTGTTTTTGCACTGTACCAACACTCGACAAAAGTCTGACGGAACCCATCATAGCTCTGCACCAAGGGAGAAAATGCTTTAAGTTATTCGTGTTGCTTAAAACCAATCACAGTTGTCTTCAGAGGCACTAAGCCCAGGACAAAGCAATGGTGCCCTTGAAAAATAGTGTCGAGATAGTAGAAGGGAAGGAGAATTCTGTCTGAAGTAGGCGGCCAATTGCAGGCTGTTCTCATTCAATGTTTAGACCTATTAAAAGTAATACCCTTTAATTCACATATAACCCACGTAATAGTGAGCTAGGAGGCTATCGCATGATCTAAGGGCTGCAGGCTGTCGTCAATCATATGACAGGAGAAAAGGAGGAAATCAGGTTACATAGTATGAAGAGCGACAGAGTGTGCATGGGGAGAAAGGTTAGGTGGATTGACGGGCCACACAAACATAGGACTTTGATCCAGAAGTTTGGGGGTTGTGTCCAGAATCAAAACCAAAGTCAAAGTTGATTTATTCTAACTTATGTGTACGTAACGTTGTAACGCTGGCCAATCGATTCTTTTCCCAAAACTAACCCTACCCTGTGGACATAAATGGATTACTGAACAGGCCTACTGGACACAGGCCCAGGGGACCAAAGTGTCAGGGGCTCCCCGGTCTTAAATTCTACAAATGTCACTCAAAGAAACACATATGTATGACCACAAAGAAACATAAAATGACTATAAACAGATGTAAAACAGTTGCAAAGAGACACACAGAGACTCACAACGACTACCAAACAATGTTAAACAACCACAAAAAGACAGAAAAGCAACAAAAAAGAGAGGCAAAGGCAAAACAACAACAAAGAGACGCACGCAAAGAGACAGAAAATGACTACAAAGAGGAATGCAATAGGACTCCAAAAAGGGACAAAAACACAGACACAAACAAATACAAAGAGATACAAAACCACACAGGCTAAACAACTAAGAAGTCTTGCCCTTATGTGGGAGAGGTGGTGGGGCCTGTATGTCTTTTCCCAGAGGTACATTATCTCATAATCCACCCATGCTGGGAGGGGTGTTTATTCATAAGATATCACAGTGCTAATTTGTGACACATCACACATCTCGTTGTTTGAGGATACGTTACTAAGATGCGCAGTCTACACCCTGTGAATCAGACTACACAGGGAAGGACACAAACAGTCAGATGGTCAGGCTGGTTTTAACAGTTTAGCCAGATGATCTAATTCACTTTATTTGGATGTAAAAACCTACAATTATCCCAAAAGGTACAGGAAAAGTGTGTGCACCCACAACTACAGCAAATATGGGAAGGTTGGAATCAGGATGTAAACTGTGATGGATGTCTACAGCTGACAGCTTATTCATTATTTTTCTCCATTGCTTGTGTTTTTCTTTAAATACGTTTAGTTAACCAGTGGTTTTAAATAAACCCCCATCTTCACAACATGTCTCACTGTGGAACTGCTTAGCAATCAACCTTAGATTTCTGGTTATAGTATGAAAGCCAAAACTACAAAATTGATTGCATAAAACTGGAATCATTTTTAAACTCTCTCTCTCTTTGTCAGGCTCTACACAAGTTGGACACGGTCTGTTATTGTAGTAGGAAATCCAGACTTTGATGACCCCCCCAAATTTGTACTGTACAGTCGCACCTCCACAACCAATGACTGCTCTACGTTGCTGATGGAAAGATTCAGAGCACAATTCTGCTTACTGACTCATATGTCTCATTCAGATGATTTATGTCCTCATTTACCATACTCCCTTGCCCCCCTTTTTCCTTCGCTCCGTAGCTCTCCCGTGTGTTTTTCTCCCCCCTCTTGTTCCACTGAACACTGCTTGGCTAAGGCAATGAATGCTCTCAGCATGGTTGGGAATGAGAGCAAAACACAGTCTTATCCTTACACAAGAACGGAGAAGCGTCACAAGAGCACAAACACCTGTGACGCACACTCCTCATTAAGGCTTGCCTTTTTCTGGTCTCACAGGAATAGCTTTTTCCCTTCACCCTGGGTGCTTTCATTCCTGCATCTCACAAAAAAAGGAGAGAAGGGGGGGCTTGGGCAGGGCTCTGAGCTTACGGGTAGAAGAGACAGAAGGAAGAGGAGATGTTGAAATCACAACAGGGCTCTAATTCACCTGTTTTGGTGCCCATTCACGTGCTAATGTGGGCTTTTATGGCCATAACACAAACAGGATGTGTGAGCGGATGGATGTGAGTCCATGTGCTGTGAATTCATTAGCAGAGAGCAACCATGCTTTAGAGCCATCACCACTTTTCCATGATGTGCTTGCTCTAGCCGTGGAGGACTAATAATCATGTTTTGCCCTTTTGAGGAGCTGTCAAGCAAACAAGAAAGGGTCACATATCTGTGTTCATGTAACAACCCGACATGTGCACATGCAGAGAGAACCCAGTGAGTGGTCAGCGTTTTGGGTTTCTAACTTCTTGAGATTTATGACTTTGTAAAGATCAGAGTGTCTGAGACATGCGCCCCAAGGTCAGAGGTCAGGAGAACATCTGTGACTCTAAAAATGACTATGACCCACTTTAACAGATCGTCTTCAAAAACTGTCAGCAAGGTGAGGGGTTACTGGGTCAGTCCTTCCAAACTGGCCTCCACTTTGCCCAGTAGTGTATTGAATTTGACAGTCTAAAAAAACTTGTTGCTACCACTTAGACACAGTCATTTTTCACATATTTTTCCCTTCGATTTTATCAGAGGGCCAGCTGTCTGTGTGGTGTTGTGACTAAACAATTGAGATATTCTCTTAGCCATGGCAGTACTGGTCAGCCTGTCCACCAAACTTTAACTTTCAACTTTGGTGCTGACGTTCATATGTTCCTAATGTGAATTATCATAACATTAGAGGATACCCTGACTTTTCATTTAGCTCTACAGTATCATCATCAAATGTTAATTTTTTCCACTTCTTTGGTTTATGACAACATACCTGTAAACCACATTCCCATCAGCCTCAGCTGTATGTTGTAGGCCTGTTTTATGCTATTTAGCAAATGTTAGCATGCTAACACACAAAAGTAAGATGCTGAAAATGGTAAACATTACCTGCTAAACATCAACTTTGTAACTGTGAGCATGTTAGCATGTTAATAAAAACAGACTCTTAGAGCTTATGCAAATGCTGATAACCTCCTGGATAACATGAGGTCTGGCGCTAGGTGCTACTCTTGTGCCAACTTTAAAGGGCGGGGAGGCAGATTGTGACTGACATTGCTAAGTGACCATAACCAGCACCTTATCATAGTCTACTTATCAGAAATCCCTAGATGGAAACTGATCTTCTCCCAGGCATTTTTTTATTAAGCATGTTCACATTGAGCACATGTGACAGGCATGTGAAAGAGTGTGGAGACACTGTGGTGAATGTTATGCTGCCTGTAACATCATCCAGCATGACTGGTTTCAATCAATCAATCAATTAAATTTTATTTATAAAGCCCAATATCACAAATCACAATTTGCCTCACAGGGCTTTACAGCAGTGGGTCAGTGATGGTCTGGGGAGACATATCCTTGGAGGGTCACACAGACCTTCATATCATAGCCAACAGTACCCAGACTGCTGTTAGGTACTGTGATGAAATCCTCAGAGCGACTTTCAGACCTCATGCTGGTGCAGTGGGCCCTGGGGTCCTCCTGGTGCAGGATAATGCCCGGCCTCATGTGGCCAGAGTGTGCAGGCAGTTCCTGGATGACGAAGGCATTGATGCCATTGCCTGGCCCTCTGGTTCCCCTGACCTAAATCCAATTGAGCACCTATAGGACGTTATGTATCTGTGCATCCACCACAGACCACTGGCCCTTGTGAAAACTTTTGTTCTGCAACTGCATCACTTTTTTCAAATGCAGGTCTTTGCGTGTCCACAACAAGAATGGATTTGTGGGTGCAAAAAAGCAATGTTTGCGTAAGCCCTTAGTCTGGTTATTACATCCTGTCAAACTGTCATGTCTGAATTGTCTGTGGCTGTAAGTTTTAATGTCTTAAAGTTACTGCAGAGAGGTAACAGAGAAGCAGTGGCAAAATTAAATAGGGCATACCTCCTCCAAGTTAACGGGGAACTCCACAGATTTTACACATCCATGTCAGTTTACAGGTGCTGGGGAGTACAACTGCATGAAAAAGTTGTTTGAAGCTTTTTGTGGCTCCAAGGGAGCTGCGTTATTCTGGTAAACGTCCTTTAAGTATCACTTGAGCCAGTGTCAATTGGGTCTGCAAACGTCAAGCTTAAAGATAAAATAAAATCTGGGGGTGTGGAGTTAGACAGAAGGGAGCTCACCAGACCTCTGCAGCCTGCTCCCCATTGCTGCTTATGGCTAGACACTTGAAGTTACATCAGCAGCTACTAGCACAACATACCTGAATCTCTGACCAAACCAGGCCCTCATGAACAGTGCCGGTCTTTGAAGCCAATTTTATATAGTGGCCAAATGTGGAATTACAACACCCGGGTCTGTCAGGGGATGCCATTGGGCCCAAAAGACATTGCCCCACAGACTTACATTGGTAAAGACACATCTGAAAATCAGTGGATACATTTTTTTAGCATCCCTGTAAAAGGGCTTGTCTCACCATTGGAATTCAACCAGTTTGATTTGTTATCATTTCGGAAGTCTGAAAGAGCTGCACAATTAAATCATTTATTAAATCAGAAATTAGCTGCTCTGCTGTGCCACAGTATGTCTCTAGTTTACTTGCTCTATAGGCCCCACAATACAGAAGATCGGATTAATTTCATACTATGAAAATCAAGCATTTTTAGCTTCATGCACCACTGAGCAGCTTTCATAGGAATGAACCAACCTCCAGTGTTGTATCCAGTTCTCCATATACATCCATGGAACAAACTGTCGGCAGTTAGAGTTTAATTGTGGGTAATGAAGTCGGCAGGTTTTGACAGGAAGGAGTAATAAATCAAATAAAAAACACAATATCTCTTTGTTGTCTTTGTTGAGGATGTAACAGACACTTTGGAGCATTAACAATCTGTTGTTGACTTGAATTTGTAAGCTATTTCTATTGATTTCATTTTAGATGTCATCTTGTCACCTGTGCTCATGCTGCTTTTTGAGCTGATCATTTTTGTACACACTCAGCTTTAGTTAGTGTCAGCTGCTGCCAGTCTGCCCTCCTGACTGTCTTGTTAGTCAAGGGCTTGCAAGTGGCTTGTTTGCAACGAGTGCTGAGTCACTTGTTATGTTAACTTTACATGACACTTTACTTTCTAAATCCACATAAAATCAGATTCTCTTGCTGTGAGAGACAAGGAGTTTGTGACTGATTTTAATGGTCAGTGGATTAAAACTTTAGTCCAAGCTCAGTTGTTTGTCAGTTTGATGCTGTTACTGAAGTTAAAAATAGTAATGTGTCAGACGAACCGGTAATGTGAAAAACAGTAATGATAATGAAAACACACAACACTCCTCATTAAGGAAATTATTCATGGGTCAACAGGCTCTTCGTAGATCAAAATTATTTACATATATAGCAGGAAAAACTTGGCCGGCTTCATTACTTTTGACAGGTGGAAAGATAACTGTCACAAAAAATTCGAAGGCGTAAAATCAGCAGCCTTTGTTTTATGTCTGTTGCTGACATGCAGTTTAAATTAGGCGACATCTCTTTGAAGTCACCCTCCACATTTCTATCAGGAGGAAAATTTCTCCAAATGTGTTCTGCTCTTCCAATTACAGCGTGGCCTTCACAGACAGGCTGGGAAAAAGGGAATATTGCCATTTCATTATTTACTCATCCTTACATGGCCTTGTCACATTTGTGATTCACCTTGTTGCTGCGCTCTTTTTCCTTAGACCACTTCCACACAAGGCTGTCTGTCTGGATCATACTGTTTGTAAGCCTCTGGGACAAGACAGAGCTTCACTCACAGCCTCCAGGGAGCCCAGTGCTGTTTTGATTATCAAACCATGAGCCTGCAGATATTTATTTCTGGTATTTGGAGGTGGCACTGGGAGACTGACCTAATTTAATTAGTGACACTGAAAGTAAAAGGGGGGGGGGGGCTTTTGATAGCTGTGCTTGAAATACACCTGCTGCATGCTACCTCTTCTTATATTGTGTAATATTTCTACAACATCCAACAACAAACCTCTGACATCTTTGGCTGTCAACTGACAAATTATATTGATCACAAAGCAGTTCTACAATATGGGAAATATGTGATGTAGGCTTAAAGGGACAGTTCAGCCCAAAATAAAAAATAAAAAAAATACATATTTTTATCCTCTTCCCTGTAGTGATATTTATCAGTCTAGATTGTTTCAGTGTGAGCTGCTGAGGATAGAGATGTCAGCCTTCTCTCCAGTACAATGGAACTACACTGAACAAAAATATAAACGCAACACTTTTGCTTTTGCTCCCATTATTCATGAGCTGAACTCAATACACACAAAACACCTATTTGTCTCATATATTGTTCACAAATCTGTCTAAATCTGTGTTAGTGAGCACTTCTCCTTTGCTGAGATAATCCATCCCACCTCACAGGTGTGGCATATCAAGATGCTGATTAGACAGCATGATTATTGCACAGGCCACACCTGTGAGGTGGGATGGATTATCTCGGCAAAGGAGAAGTACTCACTAACAAAGATTTAGACAGATTTGTTAAACATATTTGAGAGAAATGGTCTTTTGTGTGTATAGAAAATGTTTTAGATCTTTGAGTTCAGCTCATGAAAAATGGGAGCAAAAACAAAAGTGTTGCATTTATATTTTTGTTCAGTGTAGATGACACTCAGCTTGTGGTGCTCAAAGTGCCAAAAAAATGCATTTAAAAACCTCAACAGCAATGTCTCTTCCAGAAATCATGACCTGGTTACTTATATTAATCCACAGACCTTGTTGTTATCAGTTTCACCCTAACCCTATTTTCTTTGTACTGAACTACACCCGCTAACCGTATCACCACACGGGAGGAGGTGTGCATCTGCTCATGGACAAGAGGCTCATGCTCATAACAATGTGAGATGTAACCGTTAAAGGCATCCTCCTTGGCTAAGCTGTAATGCTAACTAGCTTATCCTTGCCAGGTGAGCTAGCAGTAGATGCATGCTGTGCAATGATATGGTTGGCGTGTGCAGTTTGGCGGAAAGAAAATGCTTCCTACATTAAAGTGCCTTTGAAGTGTTTTTTCGAATATACTTTTTTGGCACTTTGAGCATCCCAAGCATTAGCCTGTATTGAAGAGAGGGCAGACATCTCTATGGTTGATATGTCGAACACTCAGCAACTCACATCAAAGCAATCAAGATTGATAAACTGTGATTGACTTTAGGTTGAACTGTCCCTTTAAAGTTAAGAATATTGAGCAAAACTTACCCCAGCCTGTATCTCTACTCTGCCTCTTCTCTCTCATCCCTCTCTGTGCCTGCCTCACCCGTCTACATTTTCAGTACCGATGGATAAAACTTGAACTTGAAAACCTGAAAATTATTGATGAAAACTGAGTCACCAGAGGCTACCTTCAACATCTTTGAAGTATTCAGGCATACACCCAACAGTCAGTCCAAACTTCTCTGCCACAGCGCTTCCAGACTCCTCTTGACTCACAACTGGGAGAAACTCTGAAAAAACTTAAGGGAATATTCCAACTAAAACTAAAGTATTAAAGTCCCGATGAAATGAAAAATACATGTTCTCAATTTTAATTCTGTGATGGTTGATAATTTATCTCTAGTTAGATGCCAACAGTGTCTTAAATAAGTAAGTAAATAAGTATTACAGTACTTTTACATCATAATTTCATGTCTTTTCTCTTTTTGTAAAACCAGATAAGAAAGTTTCAAGTGTGTGATGAGTCATCCTGCACTCAGGGTCATTTACAAAAGTTTATTGAGTTAAGTGAGACTTTGGTGATTAGCCACCCGCATTGGTCATATGAAGCTATACTTAACCATTTGTGGTGTGTAGTAGTTGGCTCAATGAGCAATATGGAGAGATATGTGTGATTAGATGTTAGAGGCCAAAACCTTTGTTTTCACTTCCAAAACAGTGTGCTGGAGGTCTTAATCATCCATCTCTTCTTGTCCTCTTCCTGATCTAAAGGTGAGTGAAGTGTGTATGGAATCAACATTTTGCTCAGCAGCGGACTTTGCTGTAGCTCTGTAGTGCGCTAAGCTCTGAGCCTGCCCACATTTTAGCGGCCCAATCGATTGCAAAAGATTTGATTTAAATTGATCTTAACTGTACACCACTCAAAAATTCTGTTTCACTGGGAAATACGTCAGGGTATAGAAATTAAAAACAACTCTAACCTCTGTTTTTCAGGGACTTTAAGAGCAGAATTAGATAGATGTGGGGATTTAAAAAAAATCCCCACATCTATCCTCATTAATTAGCTTTACACTTTGTGCTAATGGCCTACATTTTCTACTAGCTAGATGCTATTGGCTTTAGGAATAGCAATGTTGATTAGGTGGTCGGTCTGTTGGTCCATCACTTTGTCCAGGCTGAAATATCTCAACAACTATCGGCTGGATTACTTTAAAATGTTGTACAGACGTTCATGGTTTCCATAGACTGATCACCTTAAAAAAGCTTGTAAATGGCAAAATGCAATAATACTTCCTTAATTGTGCAAAGTGGTTTTCAGGCTTGCTTGAGGAGGTTTTAGCCTTTATTGAAAAAGAGTTGATGCGACAGGGAAACACCTTTGCTGAATAAAGTCTGATGTTGTGAATGTTGAACTCACATGACTGATCAGCCGTTTTGCTGTCTGTATCTTCCCTTGCACTAGAATCCCTGCAACAATTTGTCTTTTCATTCAGCGTTAAAAATTAAAACTTGCCAAATAAAACAAATTTCTGAGGACCTCTCACTTTTTCTCTTGTAGATGGGTTAGATTGCCAAAGTGATTTGCTTTGTTTCTGGTTTGCAACCTCGACTTCTTCCACTGTATTCACTAGAGGATTACAGCCATGTGTAACATGTCAATTTCTGACAAAATTACACTTTGCAGAGCCTAGTTTATTCACTCCAAATGGAAACCTGTCTAACTGGCATTTCCTTTTTTTGACATTTCAAAAATTTGCTTAAAATTTGCTTTAGAAATTAATGGAAACATGGCTGCTGAGATGGACAAGACACAGCAATCATTCAAATGGAGATGATAGCGCACACTTATCAGCAGTCTCTTATCAAAGGCGTTTATGTTGTTGCTCTCAGTTGTACATCAGGCTGTTCTTATGCACTTTTCGTACCTATCCATGCAAAAAGCAGTGCTTCAGAATTCATAATACATCCGACGTAAGCAGGGCAACTGGGAAGGAAGGAAGGAAGTAGTATAAAGACCGAAGGTCTGTGCAAAGAGGCAGGTTGGGGTGGTGGATGGGTCAAAGAAACACAGGACCTTCCTTCAGGAGACCGACCTACATTCTTGTCCTGTGTGACACCGAGCGAACTTTGAGTTATTTCAAGGCATATCATCACCATGTTTCTTTTACTAAACCTGACCATCACAACTTTACATGGCTAAACCTAACCCGTATAACTTTACGTAAATTATGTAACTTTAATTTAAGTGTGTACGTTTATGTAAAGTACGTAACGGGACATTGCCCAACTGTAATTCTTTTCCCAGCCTAATCAACTTTGCTTTCCTTAACCTAACCTACATAACTTTACATTAAGTATGTAACTTTATATCAAGTATACTATGTGATGATGCTATTCATGGGCCACTAATTTGTTGGATATCATTTGAACCGTTGACAAAGGTAACTGTCTCAGAAGAACTTGAGAGGGAAGTTCAAACTGTGGTCGTGATTGTTGGATTGTTGGTTTTGGAAAGTTATGGAAATTGTCACCCTCTTGATTCCAGTGCTAGAAAGTGTAAAGAAAAGGTTTTGGAAAGTGCTGGATGATACAAATAGCAATCAGTTTGAAGTATACTAGTACCTTTAAGCTTTCAATAGCAAATAAGAACACAAAATAGTAAACTACCAAAACTAACTTGTGGTAAAGTAATACTAACATACATTAAGCCTGTCTCTAAGGGACTTTAAACTTGAAATAGCTAGAAACAACAATCATACCAGCTTATGTTACAAAGTTGAAGGGCTAATGAGCCACATGCTTGGGTGCTCATGCTGTTTGATAGCAGGAGCTTTTTAATAGGGACGGCAGTATATTGCATTCAAATGAAATCTGTTGAAAGGGGCATAACTGAACCTATTATTATTTGAAAATGCTTGTTTTCAAAGTAATTTCCTGTCCTTGGGACCTCTGCTACACATTTGATCTGTTCCTGCTCCAGCAGACCTTATTCATCTGATAAAAGCTTGATAATCTTGGGGCTAAGTGTTGAAGAGAAGATCAAATACATGGTGTGGAGGTTTGAAAATCACTCAGCTAATGTGCCCTAGCTTGGACATCTATTTTACTGCATTTTTTTTTTAAAAAAACAACACCACCAAAATAAAACCGTTTATTTGATACATTTTGGTTGCAGCATTTTGGGGGTTATTTACATCTGATGGATTTTGGATGTTGGTGGGAGATGGGAGTGTGAAGTTGAGGTTTGAGGCTAAAACGCAGCAGAACAGCAAACATTAAAACTGGGACATGAGTGCGATGTGGGGAAGGGATCCTTTTTTGAGGAACATGCTGCAGGGAAATGACAAAGAGAAGTGTCACTCTGACTTACTGGAGGAAGTGACGGGATGATTTCTAAAATTTGGGCACTATTGCGGTTATGTAAAAAATATGTGAGTGGAAGAAAAACAAGAACACAGCTATGTTTTTTCGTGATCTGACTCTTTCCCTGACCGTGGACATGTCCCCCAGGCCTGTCTGGACCTTCATACAGGGTTGCCCCATTGTAATCCTAAAGCCCACTTCAGACCAAAGATTCGTGATGAGACGAGTGGAAACATTCAAGTACTTGCAATGCACCAGTCTACAATGTTCTAAAACCTGCCAGTTTAAAACAGTGTGACTACAAAGGTGTGTCCTCTCCTTAGCAACAGCTCTTTGTACTTCCATTCTAACTTCCAGCTTTTCAAGAACAAGTAACGACTGTAAGAGTAAATGTTTCTTTGAGTAACAATAACCCACTGTATGTCACTGACACACTGTGAGGACGGAGACGGACATACGTGTAAACAGTGAGGATGCTTGGCAGGGAGGAAAAGCTGTTGTCATCCACAGCAAGTAAACATGCCATTTGCTGACAGTCTGAAACTGACTTGGCCAGCTAACTATACAACAACATGATTGGTTGTTGAAACAAGTGACGTGCCTTATGTTCTTAAACCAGCCACTGGTAATTTGACAAGCTGAGTCACAGGTGACATCAACCAGCTTGAGTCAAGCGGAGACGGTCCACCTCACACCCCTGCAACTTTTCCATGTGACAATCTACAACGGTTTCGTCTCGTCGCAAATCTTTGGTCTAAATTGGGCTTATAGGTCTGGCATGTAGAATTCAGAAGCATTTAGGGGGCGATCACACCTACAAGGAGAGCTGGAAACAAGACGCCAGAAAAACAGTTGATTCCCTATGATACGGCGCGTCCGACTGGTTTTCAAGCATTTTTTATGTCGAGTGTCTTTCTGGCGTCTTTTTAGACACGCATTCTTTTTCTGGTGTCTTTTAGACGTACGTTTGTAGACAATGAAAGTTGAAATAATCTCAGCTTTGAGGCGTCAGGCGCCAGTAGCACTATTTTGTCATCGTCGTACTTGGCCCAGGCAGCCAATCAAATCCATGGAATCAAGCAAGAGGCGGATTTTGCTATCACGTCAACTTCATTCATGTTTTGTTGTTGAGAGTAGCTGAGGCAAATTGTGTAACCACAATGGCAATGCAGCGCGATGACGAACAGTTCATCCTGACTGAATTAACAATCATCGGCAAGTGCCCTCCTCTGTCTTGGGTCCATTTTCAATGTTTTGATCGCCCGGTTGTGCACGCACCCCCGCTCTACAGGCACTCCTCTTAAGGAGCGCTCACTGAAAGGGCGCTTCAGGCATTTCAAGCGCCACCTGTAGGTGTGATTGGCCCCTTAGCAGTGAGGTTGCAGAAGTGAAACTTCTTCAGTATTCCTAGCATGCAGGCGAAGTTCGGTGGCAGACATGAAAAAGGCAGTGTTTAGAGCCAGTGTTTGGTTTGTCTGTTCTGGTCTATTGTAGAAACAACATGACAGATGCAGAGGAAGAGGACCACCTTGCTATGTAGATATAAATAGCTCATTCTAAGGAAACAAAACGCAACAGTATTTTATTTTTAGGTGATTTAATGAAATGTAGTAATGAATATATATTCCATTTCTGCCAATAATATAAAAACAACTCAGAGGAACTCAGCAGAAAAGCGTCCAATGTCTCTGGTGTTTTTCCCTATTGTCTTATCTTATTGAAAGGCAGGCCTTTTTTAGTGGCGATAACAACAAGTGGTAGCATACATGGTTTGTGTTAAACTAATGTTAGCTCACTGTCAGCGTCACCCTAGGCAAGCTGCAAGACATATCTAATCAAACCGCAGCCTCAACTACGTTCTTACATTTTACCAACCGTAATTAAGCCTTGAAAAGACTATCATTTAGGCAAAGCTCCTGGACCAGCTGGTGGTGCTCCCTGTGACTTCTCCTCTTTCTGAGGGTCTCATGCAACCTGCTGATCTCTGTTTCCCTGTGTCCAATGTACTATATATACTTGTGAGGAGCCTATGACACTCAATCAGAGCCACAGCATGTGCCCTCTGCCTGTCCATTTTAATGCAAAGGGCTCCTGCAGATCCTTAAACAATGACCCTAAATTGGTATTAAAATATCTGAAATCAATCTTTCAAATGCCTTAAAACATCTTTTTTAAAGAAAAAAAAAACCCTTACAGAATGCCTTATTACGCAAACCAGGATAGCAGAACCAGTTACATTCCTATTTTGTTTCTAGCCAAGACGTTCAGAGCAGACAGTGCTATCTGTGAATGCACTGTTCCCAGGACTACATAGGGAGGCGCAAATTCAATGAAAATCAGCCATTCAACCAAGATTTTGCTCAGCACAATGGGAATCAAGGTAGTGGAATTCCACAGGCAGTATGACAAACATAAAATTGCCAAAAAAAACTGCCACCAATTGCCAGATATTTGGTCATATTTATTTGTCACAAAAAACATTTGACTTTTTTTCCCTCTTACCCTACATAATTGATGTTGGCCAATATATATATATATATTTTTTTTCTTAATTCTAGTTACTGTAAATTTCAATCTAACTTGCCTGAAGCTGTAGGAGCCCTGTATACAGACTTTAAACTACAGATCTGTGAGTTTACTTTGCAGTGAAATAGTGGCTAAGCTAAGGACAGGTGATTTGGTGGTTACCTAGCAACAATGTATATAAAAAACATATGCAGCAAGCTGCCAAAAGCGCTCTGTCTGGCAAAAAAAAAGGTGGCGTGGTGTAGCCCACCTCGCCTGCTCCATCTGATGGAGGCCTTATAGTGACTATGCTCTGTAAAAGTGACAGTGCAAAAAAACATGCTGAACATCAACTCTGCTAATCACAGACTGCAGAACCTCTCTGTCTATACTTTCTTTCACTATCTTATTCCCCCTCAACATATTTTTCATTAAGGTTGGAGGTTTTGCTGCAGTCAGATATGAGAGGAATTATCTTTATAAGTCAAGCTTCCTCTGCCCACCTAATATGTGAGCGACAGAAGGGGTATAAGCCTCAGAGCTTTCAGATGGTTTATTTTAGCTGTGGTGCAATCGTGTGCCAGGAGACTGGGACTGAGAAAACACGGCAACTCTAAAATGCAAATGGATGCTCAAACAATTACTGAACATTGCCGCCTGCTATTACACTTTGCACACAGGTAACATATGGTCATAGTGTGCTATGACATAACATCATGAACTCAGAGCTAATTGCTGTGAAGAGATGACTGCTGCATTGGAGTCCCGTCCTTCTGACAGACTCACTGTGCCAAATAGACTCAGGTCTTTAGCAAAGCTCTGCTATCTGGCTGCGCCTCTACAACAGCTGGCTGCCTCATTCAGATCTCTTAGTGCGACTGGAGGCCGCTGCCACCATCTCCATTAGATATGTGGATGTGCAGATTATAGATATTCTCAGTGGGCTTGTCCTCGTCGGGCCAACCGGCGCTCTAATCCACTTCCTGTCAGAGTGAGTAGCCTGAGCCAGATGAGCCAGATGTGGTGGGAGTGCGTACATATCCGCCTGTGAATGTTTATCAGTCAAATCTTCAAGTTCTGGCACGCAACATCAAATTACGCAACTTTTAACTTTTGATAACAGCCATCACGCTGTCCATACCAAGCATGTTATCCATTGAATCACCCCGTGGGTACAACTCAAGGATGTCAACAAATACCTCAGCGCTCGCTACTTCTCAATCCTCTGGGGAATGGAAATCAGCTGTCAGGGCCCGGCCTCTCAGGTCTGTCTCTACTAGTATTGATCAGGGTCGGCTGTGTTGGCCTGTTGGTCTGCCTACGGCACGCATGATAATGCAGAATCTCACTGCTGTCTGCTCATAACCTCTATAACTCCTGGAGACTGCAGAGATTAAGTTCCAACTCTCAAATGATTAATCAATTTCAATTACACCCCATGTGATCAATCATATTCTCATTAATGTCTGCCCACAGCTGTACGGGGCTGATTACCACTCAGCCTTCCAACTTGAACAGCTTTATTGCTCAAATCCTTGTAAAATATCTTTTTACAGTCTTGTAAGAAGCTCAAGCGGCTGGTTGACAGAGACGCTGCCATGAATAGATTACTAAAAGCACCTACCGGGCACAAGCCAAGGGGCCCAATGTGTCAGGGGCCCCCCTGTTACTTGAATTATCGACCAGTAGGAAACTCAAAATGACTGCAAAGAGACACAAAAAGACCACAAAGAAATGCAAAGAAGCTACAAAAGAGACACAAAATAAAGACAGAAACAGGTAAAGAAGCAACAAAGAGACAAAAAAGGCAAAATTACTTCAGAATGAGAAAAAAAATTGCATAACAACTAACGAAAGACACAAAGCAACAACAAACTGTGTGTCTTGCTCCTGTGTAGGAGAGGTGATGGAGCCTTTTGCATATCTGGGCCCAGGGACACATTGTCTTGTAGTCCACCCATGGACGCTGCCCTGTGTTTGCATGTCAGTTGGTGCTATCTCGTGCTGTAACCTGAGAGATAACTGGCAAGAATACTCTTCTGCTGATCACCAGGATTCCCCATCGCTGTCCTTCTGCTATTAAAAGACAGAAAAATGCCTCCATCATGCTCTGAAGTTTAATCTGTTGGTTCCTCCATGAGTCCCCATCACATGACAAGTTTCCTCATCTGGAGAACAGAGATTATAATTAGTCACTGCAAAAAAACACCGGCATATTGCATTACACACTAAGGTTATCACTGTGCCAAACACTCCAGCGTGTTTATTAGCGAGTCACGTTTTCCGGGTCACTCCCTCTGTCAGTGATCTGTTTGACCACTTCCTGTGATGAAGAGCAGCGAGGCAGAAATACTGTCAAGTGAGCTCACCTCTCATGTAACTGGAGCCTGACATATAGATGAGCTGCTTCGCTCTCTCTCTATCTCTCTCTCTCTCGGTTTGACTTGTTCCTTTTTGCTCCTGACCGCATAATATCCTGGGCCGAGCAGGGCTGTGTGCCTTCAGCGTGCTGTGAGGTCAGGTGAGGCTTTCACAACATTTCTCTAAATACTATCCTGACCTCGATATAGAACTTGGGCTGAAGCCTAGATGTGAAGGATCATGTATGTTAGGGGTCAAAGGTCAACTGATTTTGCCTGGAAAATAACAGGAAGCAAGCAGTATGATCAATTTATTGTTAGTCTTCTTTTTCTTACTTGGTGGTTTGTTTATAACCTGTCATCTCAGTGCTGGTGTTGTTTGCCACGTCAAACCTTTTTGTATGTGTATTGTTGAGAACTAGGTAGAAACAAAAGTGCTGGGTTTGGATGAGTGTTATTCAGGTGGTGTCGGTATGAACACCCAGGAAGCGGTTTCTTCTTTCTGTCTTTAAGCCTTCTTTATTTCCCACTGAGCATGTAGTACAGTTGAGTGTATACGTGTATGTGTATAGGGTAGTGTGGTTTATCCTCAGGGATCCACACAGTTGAGCACACAACACACCACTGGTGATTCAAGCAGGGCTCTTAAACAATTAACACTTAACTCTGGACACAATTTATCACTACTGAAGACTAGCTGGAAAAGGGGTGAGTAGGCCTGCGCTCAGATGAGGAGGAGGAGCTGTGATGTCATCGGACAGAGAGCCGTTGGTACAGTGTGTCACCTTGCCATCATAAAAAGAACTTTGCAAAGCATATTGATGTCTTTAAATGTGATAAAACTGCATAATTTTAACAAATGTGCATTCACTTAAGATGATGTTACTATGGCTCACTATGCAGTGAGCAGCCCCGACTGCAGCCATGAACATCAGGCCTGCTCACTATTGTGTCTGACTGGGAGCTGCGAGTCGACTTGTGAAGGTAGCCTAAAGGAAAACTTTAGTATTTTTCAACTTGGACTCCATTTTCCCATGTTTTGTGTCTAAGTGACAAATGGAAACAACAGTTTTTAATAATGGTCCAATACTGAGCGAGAGTGCTGCAGCTGGCCGTAGTGAAACAAGATGCAATCTAACCATTTGGGGCATGTTCGCACCGTCAATTTACGTCCACTAAAAGTGCTAGTTTTTGCTACTGACGGGATCAGATTATTATTCTAAGTGTCTGACAGTTTATCAGAAGGATCCCTACAGAGATAGAGCTTTTTGTTTAAGAGTGAGATCCTTTACGTTTAACCAGAAACAGCCTAGAAATTGCCATCACCAAACCCACCAGACTGCATTTAAATAAGTAGTAATTTTAGTGTGCATAGAGTCCGCATATTTTCACATCTAACTGGGTGAATTAAGGGTTCATTGAATAGAAAGTAGCTGAGGTAAAATTTTGAATAAAGTATGTTTTAAGATGATAAAATGATTTGGTTGATTGGTGGTTTATTTAAATGCAGTCTGGTGGGTTTGTTGATGGTGATTTCTGGGCTGTTTTTTGGTTTAAAAAATAGATTTTACTCTTTAACAAAAAGGTCTATCTCTGTAGGGATCACTTCCATAATTTTGTCAAACACTTGGAGTAATAATCTGAGCCTGTCAGTAGCAAAAACAGGCACTTTTAGTGGATGTAAATTGACAGTGCGAACATGCCCCAAATGGCCAGCTGCAGTACTCTCATTCAGGATTGGACCAATATTAAAAACTGTTGTTTCCATTAGTCACCGAGACACAAAAAGACTTAGACTTAGAATAATAATCTGAGCCTGTCAGTGGCAAAAACCAGCACTTTTAGTGGACATAAATTGATGGTGCAAAGATGTCCCGGATGGTTACATTGCAGCCTGTTCTGCTGCTTCCAGCTGCTGCACCCTTACTCAAAACTGGACCAATTTCCATTAGTCACCTCGACACAAAAATGTTGTAAAACACTTAGGTAACTTTTCAAGTTCTTGGGCCACATAACATCAACTTAATTGAGGCCTAATGTGGCTCTTACATCAGTCTCCTCTAAGCAGGTTCTATTAATTGAGCTAACAGTGCACTGAGAGGACTGTATCGAAAAGGTAAATAAACGAAAATGGGCCAAGCACTGGTGGTGGCGAAGTAATGCTGGAGGGCTCGCTGTTAGCTTGTCGAGGTATGCTGCAAAGACTTTATTGGCTGTTCGCTCTGCAGAGTCTAAATCCAACTTGACACCTCTGGAGCTATGAAGAAGAAAGACATCAAGTTCACCACAGAGGCTGCTTGATGGCTGTTGATCAGGAGAGGTTATCTGTGGGTCAGTGTCAGATCAACCCTGGCTGGGTCGACTGAGGGGGGGTGTATGATGCTGAAAGTCCTGAAATAACAATAAGCCTCAGGTAACATCATTGATGAAATGTCCCAGCACATTGTACGATGCATCTATTAATCATTCTAACTAAGGTCTGAATTAGTCTTTTACTATATTAAGGGATTGCTGGAGTCAGCAACACTTGCAGCCAATCAGTGTAAAATATCACCACTGTGCTTCTTACACATGCAGACTTCATACTAATCTGCCACAATAAAAGGCTGACCCCCTCCTCATTAAGACTGACATTCGTACAGTGGAATCAATATTGTGTCTAACATGCATGTCATGTGCACCGTCCAAGAGGAGAGGGATCTCTGCGGTGTCCTGCTAATCAATGGGCAGATGGCTCCTTAAAAATTTCTGCCTCATATTTGATTAGTATTCGAAATGTTGTCTGATTGCAAAGTAGGCTGCTGCACCTCACCGCCGCTCGGTTTATGTGTTATTTCTCAGAGCGGCTGCCTGCAGATGAGAGTCCCTTTGCCTCTGATTAAACCCTTGAAGCAAGGGCTTCGTCCTGGCAAGAACCCATGTGTGCTTATGTGTGCGTGTGTGGAAGAGAGAGAGAGAGAGAGAGAGAACATGTCTGTGTGTGCAGCAGGGGGAGAGGGGAGAGGAGGCAGCGGCGTAGCTCTGTCTGCACGTGTACGCCGGCCCACGTTATCTACCGGGGGTGAGGGGAGGAAAAGGGGAGGAGGAAAAGGGCTATGGGTGGAGGTGTATGTGTGTGTGGGGGGGGGGCGGGCACAGCAGGACATTGGCATGCAGTCTGTCAGCCTGTCCTGCTGTCTGATGAGAGAGAAAGACAGAGATGAAGGAGGCATATGAAACGGAAAGTGCAGGTGACCTGTGGCGCTGCCAGGCTGCTTGTCACAGACAGCTTACTATCTAACTGCTGCTAACCAGCGTCCGTCTGGAAGACGAGGAAGAGGGATTAGACAACTCTGTATCCAGTCACCCAGATCCGGTTTGTTCACCTCCGACAACCATATCACAAGCAAATTTGTATGAGCAGAAGACTGTGTACACTTTGTAGGGAGATGCAGAGCAGCATCACAATACCTCTGATACAATAGCATAGGATAAATATGTAAGCTGCCAAATCTAAATGGAGTTTGGGGAAACTTGTCTTTAAACACAGCCAGGAAAAACAACGGCAGTCAAAGTTACTGTCTGCCTGACCTTGAGCACCCCACATACACACACACACACACACACAGTCATTAAGACCTGGTTCTGTATTGTGCTGGGACTGCAGTGAAGGCTATTACACTCCCTGGTTCTGTCTCTCAATAATGCATGATTAATTAGCCAACTCTGAAATAGAGTGAAACTGAGCACAGGGTGGAAACTAAAGAGGGACTCAGTAGGTAGCCACAGTCTCATACAGAGGCCTGCACACACACACACACACACGCTCTCACACACACAGGAGTGTGTGTATGCCTCGATATGCGTACACTGTGTCTCATTTTCTAGATTGTTCTGTTTTTGTCATTTGCTCTTTGTGAAACTCTCGGGGACGAAATTAAACTAAGCACAGGACTCGGAGCATTCTGCACAAGCTGCCCCAATAAATATTTTCTATTAATAATAAAAAAATGACTGTGTACGTGAAAGAGGTCATTCATAGTAACAAAGACGCAGAGAATTATCACCTAACTCTGCAGTTCCCCTCAGCTCTACAGAACATTTTAGCTTTGAGCTCATTGTTTTGGTTTTATGGCCAACAACTTTCCTGTCTTTGTTCGCTCTCTCCTCCAATCTCATCAACCTACTGTAATTTGTAGCCGCAACTGTTTTCAGTCAAAAGAGCTTTGATAAACCCACTGCATGCTACCTGCTCAGTACCAAACTGCAGACAGACAAAGTTAGCAGCTAGCTGGGGAACACAGCGGAGCATTTAGCAGCTTAAGAGACAGCTATTTTTTTAGGGGGTGGTGGAGACCAAAAACAGAGCTACATAAGGAGATCATATAAAATGCTAATATTTGTCTTTGTCTGTGTAATAAATTCAACATTGAATGAGTCACTAATCTACATGTGCAGTGGGCTGCTGCACAACATGGAAGCAAGCCATAAAATGGGAAACCATTTTGACAACAACATACACTGGATGGGCACCTTTAATTGGAAGAAACTGGTGACATTTTAAAGTCTAGTAGCCAGTTCTCATAATACATTCTTGAACTGTTCTTTAAGTGGGAAACAACACACGTCTCCTGCTTAGGTACAGTAGACTGTTTATAGTTTGCTAATGTAATGTTGCATTTCAAAGTTAGCTGGTTAGTACATCAAAACTATTAAAACTAAGATCAGAGTTGGGCAGTGGCACTTTTTCAAGTTTCAATTCCCTTTCGAATCAAAATCAAACTATTAATCACATCCCTGCATTCATTTTCGTAATTGTTGCACTGTGTATGCACATCACAAAGCATCAAGATACTGTAGCTTTAAAAATGGAAATGCTTACATCCAGCAGCTGTAAATGTTCCCAATTTTGGCAGAATGAAAGATGACATAAACACGTTTTTTGCAGGTAGTGGTACAAAGACTCTTTACACTGCGAGGAACATGTCCTCAAACCTTCTGAAACAACTACTACGACCGACAGCAGCATGAAGCTGTGGAAATACACCCCATCAAATACACTGGCTGAACAACCAAAACTGGATTTTCAGTAGACAAAGAACTAATGAAGATTGTGGCTGGATATGAGCTGGGTGAAAAGTTGCTTCACAATTGACTTTACAGTTTTTCAGACAGATCTTTGGGAAAATTCTGGTCACAGTCAACAGATGACTTCAGGTAAAAAGCATTTACAAGCTATAAAGGCTAGCCGGAGATGACCAATTTTATGGGTAAAAAGGAAAAGTAATATAATGAGTATTGTAAGGAATTACCGTTGGAAGGTAGTAAAACGTGAAGAAATAAAATTACTTTTGTCAAAGAGTTGTATAATTCATTGCATCACTCTCTTGCCCTCCACATCTTATCAGTCTGCCTACAACACAACAAATGCATGGGGGTGTAACTCACAGGTTTCATCATGACACGATATTATATTAATTCTTTGGACAATGATACGATATTTTGGATATCACAAAGTCTGCCACGATTCCATTTTCATTTGATTCAGTTCAGGTGCCTGTGATCGATATACTTTGTCTTGTCTTGGCTGATGCTATTGTCTGCGAGGCGCTAGATCTCTAGTACTGTTTAGTTGTTTAGAAAGGAGGTGTGCTTAAACGGAAATGGAGACACAAAAGTGCCATGGGAATTTCAAAATAAAGGTATGTCTTAAAAATAATGTATTGATATTTTTGCTTTGCATCGATGATATTGGATCGTTGATCAATAAATAGATGTATCACTCCAAATTAATGTATCATTAACACAACAGGCAATAAGTAAAATGGTATGTAGCTCTCGTCAAAACATAAAAATAGGGATGTTTAAATTCTGACTTTAATTTAATTAAAGTCAGAGTAAAGAAATTTAATTATAAGTTATGTACATATTACACAATAATATAAATAAAATACAATAAATAAAGAAAGAGAATAAAATTCCATCTTACATAATATTAGCTACCATTAGCCACAAGCGACTGGTCATGCCAGACTAAATAAGGCTGTAGCAGCAAACTGTCTACAAGGAATGAACTGAGGAAGTGGGAGCTTGCTTGTTGCTTATGAAATGATATTTTTATATATAATCAGAAAAATGTGTTATTTCTTCTCTCAAACATTTTCAAGTCTTCCTTGGAAGCATGAAATGATTCATTCTCCCTTGATAGTGACCATACTTTTGTGTGAAGTTTAGTGTTTGTGTTACAGTGTGTTCCAATGTGTTTAAAATGAGAAATGATATCATTACATAAGCAAACATCTGTTATAAACAACATGTACGTTTGCGTTTGAATAAGACTCTTAATATGAGTTTTACAGTGAGCTCCCATCTATTTCATCTATCACTCCATCTCTTCCTGCTCTTGTGTCCGTGCCAAATCTTAATCAAAGCCCTCAAACTTCACTTCCATGTGTGATGGTCCAAATTTCCAGGTTTGGTTAACATATGCCAACTATTTTTATGCTCTGAACGTTCCCCCCCAACTCTCTGCAAAAAGACAACAACAACTCCAGCAGGTCTGCCCCAGGCAACAGACAGTTAACATGTTACAGGGAGTCAGAGAGAGAGAGGGCATCATCCATGAATAGGGAGCATTCAGCCCGGCCACTGCCTCATTCCCCACAGAGACTAGGCCTAGGCTGGAGTTTCACCCCGGTCTGGGCTGGTGAAATACAAACCTCTCTCATCACAGGCTCTGATTCCCACTAGAAACAAATTATCGATTCCACTCTGCGACCCCTCCGTATTTTATTATTGCTAAGGTGAAAATGGATAACAGGAAAGCTCATATCAGCACGTAGCTGAACAATACTGCATTGTGGCAACTCAGCTCCACTCCACTGAAGAGGACAAGTCCTCCTGAAATCATTCACAGCACCAGTGGCTGCACACAATTATGATCCTGTGCTCAGTCTGCCCTGTGCCAATAATGAATACATGGATACACAAACACAAGATGGGATTGTGAATTAGCATTCGATAACAGCTGCTGTTGAAAATGAAGCTCTGCTTGCATAAGCTGCCCACTGTCCTGCTGAGAAAGTGTGTGGCTCCTCTGTTAGGCAGCGGTTGTTGTGTTCGTCAGGCTAGTTTCGCCTAAATGAATGTTGAAAATATGGCGAGTGTTGGCTCTAGCAGCATGAAACAAGATGTAACATCTCCAGAGGACTAAAGCTTCATCTCCCAGCTCGTGGGTTGCTTTTGCCTCCGGGGCTGGCACGTCAGGAAAACTTCCACTCAGCTCCAGAATTCACAACTCAAGCTCTAACTTCAAAGCAGGGGAAAGTAGCTCTGAGTGTTTTATTACAAAAAATAATCAAAATCTTGTGTTGGAGTTGGAGTTGAGGGTGTGGATGATGTTGTGACAATACGTCTCACTTCGTCTTTCTCTCTCCCCTCGTCTCTTGCGCTCTTCTCTCGGAGTTTGACGTGATGACTCACTGTGGTTGGAGGTGGTTTTTTAAGCAGCTTGAGTGACATCCATGCATCTTTTTTTTTTGTTGCGATTTGCATTAACGACAGCAATCTGTCTTGTCGAGGAGCACAGATGCAGGTTTGGATTTGGAGGCGAGCTGCAGATTGCTCAGCGTGATTAGTACTCTCTGGCGACACATTTGTGTATTTCGATCATTATTTCTACAATACGCAGAACAGGTTGATTGAGAGGCACAGTTTTCTCTTGGGTAAAGATGAGAGTGCCAACATCTGAGCTTCTATAGGGGCAAAAAATCCCCTTGTAGACACAATCAAAATATTTTGCAGTTTAGTAATATTTGCTAATATTAAGTAAGAGATTGACTAGTGAAGTGTGCAAAAATAAACATGTAAAGAATTATTGAGGCTTTCAGAAATATGTAACCACTACAACAATCTGAACCTACAAAACTACAAAACTAGCAAACAAACAACAAAATACAACTGTTTTTGGTCAACGTGAGCAACAAAATGTCAAATATTCAAGTTAAAGGTGCTTTTAATGACATTCGTCTTTAAACTCAGCTCAGTTAAGAAGTACTATGTACAGATAATTTCATGTTGTCTCTTCTAAATACCACTAGGTTCCATGCTTACACCTCATCCAACCAGTAGAAGTCAGATTAGTGTAACAAGAGCATGATTCCTCACTAGCTTCCCACTGATAAATACAGCTTATTCTTTTAAGTGGAACTTTAAAGGTCTTGTGTATACGCTATAGTGCCATCTAGTAATGACGTTGTAGATTGAAACCAACTGAAACTTCTCCTGATTGCCAAGCATGTAGAAGAACTACAGTAGCCGACGCAAAAATAGGCATGGTCCTAGAGCCAACGTTAGGTGTGTCCATTATGGGCTACCATAGAAACAACATGGTGGACTCTGTGGGGGAGGACCTGCTCAGTATGTAGATACAAATAGCCCATTCTAAATTAAGAAAACACAATGATTCTAATTTAAAGTTACTATACACTAATGAAAACAGTTATGAATATAACATTATAATCCAACCCTGCCAATATATCCCCCTAAATCCTACACACTGGACCTTTAAAGCTGCATTAATCAACTTTTTTATGCTGACATAAAAAAACTGGCTATGTGTAATGAGAAAGTTACCATTACCCTCAGCTCTACGAAACATTTCAGTAAGTTTACTGTTTTGATTCAGCAGCAACAGGCAGCTGTTTTAGCCCTAAACCAACTGTGCACCACCTACCCAGCTCTAAACAACAGACAACGGTAGCAACTAGCTGGTCCTAGTGGAGTATTTAGCTGTTAACCTCTCAGATTGAAAAATGAAGCCAATGTGGAAGAGCCAAAAACTGCAGTACCCCTAATGGCCACTTGAGGCTGGCTCCAAAAGTGAGTCAATCCCCATAGACCCCCATGTTTAAATGCCCAATTTAACAGCAGAAATGAACATATTTACAGCCTGGAACAAAAAAAGTTTTGATCTCTAAAGCTAATATCCCCATTCCTGACAACTGTTGGGCTTGAATGTCTTTAGAACTCACCCGTTTAAATTTTTATCAAGGCTTAAAGTTACATATAATTGCGTGGCTACTCTGAGTGATAGACTGTCTGCCAGGCATCACCAAAGTCTGAGTCAGATCCACCCCTTGCTCCTCCACAGTTCCCTCTTGTCCAAATTTGGTCACCTCTGGCTCCAAAACTCTAACATGGTGAGGGAAGGATGTCAAACTCCAGGCTACTTCTCTGTGGCTTTGTCTATTATTTTATTGAGCTAGAACTATGAGTTGTGAGAGTTGTTTAATTTTGATGTGTTTAAGTTTGCCAATTTTGTTGCAAAAGCCTGGAAAAGAAGACAAGACAGGTTATTGAATTAGTACTTTCTTTGATTCTTCAGTGTTACACAGTAAATGTCTTTGTGGGTGACCCATGAACTCTTACACAATGATGATGTGACTGTGGGTGCTTGCTCCATTTTCTTTCTTTTTATTGATGACTAAAATATGTACAATGGACTCTGGTCCTGGCTTGTTTTGATCTTATGGTGGCATAACTGTTTGCATAACACAATAATAAAAAATGCATTAATTAATTAATTCATTCATATTTTTTTATACAGGTGATATGTCATTGCTGTGTTTTACAGCTTCTTGTTGCACCACAAATCAATAAATGCAGCTTCAAAATAAGCCACAATCCACCTCTTTTAAGATTGTTCTTAAATAAGCAAGCCACCATATTCAGTGGGAAAAGAAAGGGACTGGAGCACATTGATTGATTTGCAGACTTTCATTGTGCAAATAGCCATATTCCCTCATGTTCCAAGAAACTAATTTCCAGAAAATACTTAAAATACGTTATGTTAATAAGTACATAAGATTTGTTTTGGAAACAGGCTGAAGTAATCTTACTGTAGTGGCAGACCCGAGCAAAAGATTTGTGGGACTCAATAAAACTTGTAAAGATGGATTAAAGATGATTTATTTGCATCATGGGCTCGAGGTGGATCACTAGCAGACATGTTGTTTGTATCGAAGATGGAGTTTTTAATCAATTTAAAGCATGTGCCATTCTTAAAACAATCAAGCAAATTTTAAATATAAGATTATTACCCTCATTATTTGTTAGTATACTATGTAAGCTTAGCCTAGAAAGTGTTCTTCCTATAGATAAAAGAGTTGTTTTGTGCTGCTGGTACAGCTGTCTTATCACCACTCTGCCATATTGGCAGGTACAGTAATGAGCATACCTCGGAGCAATTATCAATACCACAGATGATTCATGCAGCATGTGTGTACAATGTGTCCTGATCCTAGATTAAGCAGACATCATGCTCTACCAACCCAGTTAGAAGGGAGAACATACATATATGTGTTTGTGTGGTTAATTGATGCTGCCTATTCAAATCAGACTGAGGATGCACATGTTGACCTCGTAGACACAAGGCACCGTGTCCTGGACTTAGTCATGTGAGTGCCTCACGCATACACAAACACACACACTCTTGTGCTCTTATGGACCCTGTTCTGAAAGCACGTTTGCCCAAGCTGTTTGTTCTGGCATCGCTCCAGACTTTAGCCACTCACACTGAGAGGGGAAAAAATATAGAACATTTTATGGAAAGAAGTACAGATAAGGAGAGCAAACTGTCTCAGGGAAAGAGGGCAAATATTGCAGTGCTAAGTGAAAAGAAGAATACGCTTACACAACAGAGTGGAGAAATGGGAAAGAATAGAGGAAGAAATGGTTGAAGGTGGGGGAGGAAGTGTGGAGAGGCAAGTTTTGGGTTCATTCTTTGACCTCTCATTTCCATCAGGGCAAATCTGTGATTAATGGATTTTCACACGGACATGGAATCACTCACCACTTCCCTGTGACATTCTTTCCAATCTGTTGGCTCTAACCAGGTCTGATCCCAGCTCAGGGCTGTGGGTGTCTCTCCGCCCACACCGCAGGTCATGGCAGACAGTAAACACTGTGCTAAGTAAATGGCTGACAGGACTCAGCTCAGAGGGAGAAGGTTAGATACACTGGGCTCAACATACAGAAGCTTATTTATTCCCACCCTTGTAAGCCGAGGCACACACTAAATGCTTATTACACACACACATACGATAAACACATGCTTTGCAGGTTGGAGTGTGAAAAAATCTAAGGCCAAGCCAGTTTTTGGTGAATATACACAAACAAGTCTGAGAGTGTACAGCCATGCTAGCAGCACTGTGAGGCTGTACTTGTGTATGTTGATGTTTTGAGCCAACACATTTTAGATTGGCATGTTAGTATGCTAACATTAGCTAAATAGCACTAAACACAAATACACCTGAGGCAGACGGGAATGTTATTCACTTTCACCTGATGGCACTTGATAAAAAGTCACCACGGGATCACTACGGTTATTACAATCCAGGGACATCAATGGGTGTATGAAATTCCATGTCAATCTATCCAACAATTTTTCCAAAAAAGAAAAAAAAAACAAAAAAAAAAAACGTCAACCTTATAATTAATTCAACCAGGGGATCATCAAAATCAGTAGGATTCATCCTCTGGAGAGTGTGAATGGCCATACAAATTTTTGTGGCAATCCAAATATGTTGCATTGATTTCTGGTTTTGTCAGTCAGCGCAAAATCCAACTTGTACTGGAAAGGCAGGGGCCCCAGAACAGAGCCATACCTCCAAATATAATACTGCAAATGGAAATAAAGTCTTCTTTGATGAAAGTATTTCTGACTGAATTACATTTTTTGTTCATATGAGGTAACAGAAGTGCATATTCAACAGATTCACTGTGGACAGTTTGGATGTTATGCTATGTAATATTCAGACTCTCATTGGCTGTTGGGATATGGTGTCATGAAGTTCCACTCGGGAGTGGCTGCAGAGTCGAAAACAATTCCTTGTGGTAGAATGTGGTATACCGGTCCGATCTGGTGTTTTTGGGTCAATATCAAACTGGTTTGAAAATTTTTGGACAGGCCCAACCCTTTTGTTGAGATATTTGAGAGGACTTATGAAACCAGCTGATGGCAAAAATTCAGGGATCAGCAAAGTCAGTAGGATTATTACAAAGACTACATTAAGCGCTGACGGTAGCTGATTTTACAAAGGATGACAGGATCTAAATGTTCAGTTATGCCATGAATGTGAAAAACAACAGAGAGTTCAACTCTGTGGTGTGTCTACAGCAATATTTACTACAAATCATATTACATCATTAACCAGGATGTAGGAATTTCCTTATCATACATTGTAAGCTAAGCTGTTGGTGTGGAGACTGAGTCTCTGTGTCCAACCAGGCAGTGGATATTTCCCAACACCAGCAGCTTTGTGGGATTGACACAGCTCAGCTTTATTGTGGCGAGCACTGGAGAGGCCTTGTGTGGCCTTTTGTATTGTACTTATAGGAGGTGGCGTAACAAAGGGACACATGACGTTGGTTTTGGATGCTGAGAGATAGGAGGAGGGGAGCTGACCCACTAAGGTCAAACTTCAGATTATGTAGGGGCTTATCTACTGACAAACTGCAAGCAACATGGCCAAGAAGTCACCGACCCAGAGTCCTTATTTTCTGTTTGAACAGAGGTAGAATCCACCCATCTGAAAACTGTAAGAAAAAGAAAAGTAGAGTCTGTACAGTAAGGCATTTGTTCCTCAGTGACTTTACTCCTAAGAGAATTTATGGTGAAGAAAGAGAGAGAGAGAGAGAGAGATAGAAGCTTAGTGCTTGAGGACAGCTGAAAAGACATGTTGATAGCAGCATCTGTCATTCAGATGGTGATTAGCATTATCATTTATGTTTCTGTTTATTTTAGACTAGTAGGCTAGTGATCACTTTTGTGCACCCAGGTTTGAGCTATCAGTCTCTGACACGTCTGCTACCACCCCGGTAACGCTGAGGTGAATGTCATTTTTCAGTGCTCACAACACTGACAAATGTCACCAGTTTCCAGAAACTTTTTCTTAAGCAGAAAGTAGTTCCAATAAAAACTCTATTTCAAAACCTGGGCATATAATCCCAATGATCATAACCCAAAACTATCTGCACGGCTAGATACCACTAATTATGAATGTATGTTTTTCTGTAATATGAAAAAATTGACCCTTTACAAACTTTTAACATCATGAAAAGCAAGCACCAATGAGCCACAGCCTCAGAATGAAGTGAGACATACTACAACGTGTTTGCAATATGAACATATAATTAGTTCAAATACTACTCATAGAATATAAGTCAATATACCTGAGTGAAAATTTTCTGAGGCTGAAAAATGAAGCCAAGATGGAAGTGCAAAAAACTGCAGTTCCTTTTAATGGCCACTTGAGGCTGGTTTAAAAAGCGAGTCAATCCCACGGACTCCCATGTTATAATCCCAAACTTTACAGCAGAGATAAACATGTTTCCAGCCTGGTACGAAAACAGCGTGGGTCTTGAGTGGTGGGGGATTATGCAAGTTAAGCATAATTAAGGGCGTGGTTGCTTTGAGTGACAGGTTAAATGCATGTGTTTTAATAGTATTATGCCTTATTTTCACCTGCAAAAAGTTGAATTAGCACTATCACACTACTGTAACTACAGGAGCAAATGCACCATGCTAACCAAGCTAGCATGTTGCGTTATGGTTAGCTCCACCCTCTGGTCCAAATGTAGTTACCTTTGGCTCCAAAAATCAAAAAATGTCAGAACTGATTCTTCAAAGAGAAGTCCACAAACCAATGGGTGACGTCATAGTGGCTATATCCATATAGTCTGTGTATAGAACACAAGATCTGCTAGAGAATCCAGGCTAAACAATAAGAGTAAGTGTTCTCTGCCATCAGTAACATCAGGAGGGAGCCTATGAGGAAACCCTTTCCTTTATCATTCAGGTGTACTGCAGTTAGGTGTTGCCATTTCCATTTATCATCTAAACCGACTGAATTGACCGAATTGACCGTGTTGAGTATTCACCCCAATGCTTTCTGATTACTGGGCTGAATTGCACTGAATAGCAATTCGCAGCCAAAGAGCAATGTCACAATTACTCTCCTTCTCCCCTCCCTGGAGATTACAGCATTGAGCTGCTGATGCAGTTGCATACAGTACAGCGGCCTCTGAAACACTCGTTTTTCTGCACCGCGGCTCTTTTTTGTGTTCTCACGCTCTTTTTTGCCCAGCCTATCACCTTTCTCCATTTCTATCAAAGGACATCCATCAGCGAAATATGGCTCCACCTTCTCTTGTTACTCCTACAGCACTGTGTCAGCTCTCTGAACCAGAGAGCACTGACTGCTGCTGCTGCTGCTGCTGCTGGTGGAGGGGATGTTACAGACAACGCACATTTGACGCCATCAGAATTATATGCCGCTTATCTGAGTGATTCACTGAATATTTTACATATCAAGCAAGTGCCTCGTGAGTTCCCATTAGGATGTTTATGATATGATGCATACTGTATAGGAGTAAATTTGTGAGCAGCACTCATTGTTACCCTCTCCACATGTGACCGATCGTGATGTCTGGCTAATTATTCCTTCTCATCCTGTTCCCCTATACTGGTCATCTGTTCATGTAGACAGAATGAAGCAAAGGATCAACCTTAAAGGGGACCTATTACGCTTATTTTCAGGTTCATACTTGTTTTGCGGGTTTCTACTAGAACATGTTTATACGCTTCGTGGTAAAAAAAAGAAACACTTTTTTCATGCATTATTTTCTTCATAATGTCTTAGCTGGTAACCTTTCTCACAAATATGATCACTTTTGACTCCAACCAACCAACCAACATGGTGATGGCTGAAATGCTGAACCCAAGGCTTCAAAACAGCTGTCCTTCAACCAGTGGGTGATGTCACAGTAGCTACGTCCATTATTGTATAAGGTCTATGGTATTCACCCTATGTCAGAGGGGACACTGTTTTAGCTCCTGTCTCTATAAGCTGACTTCCCAAAAAGGCCATATCTACTCTGTTTGGTGGACGTTTCTGGGTCCGTGTATGTACAACTTCTGGGTCCTCAGCCCAAACAGTTTTTCCTTTTACCATAGACTTAGATTAGGAAAGAGATGACTGTAAATCAGTGTATTCATTTTTCTGAGTGCCACAAACACGGCAAAATGACTGACTTTTGGGATTTGATCCATTCAGTCTAATTACATTTCTAAAATCTAGAGGAGCTGCGCAGTTAAATCATTTTATCCCCATTCAACTTCTGGTTAAACCAGACGTTAGCTGCTTGGCCAGCAAAGCCTTTGTTGCACTGGCTTTATGGGCTGGAATCAATGGTGTAGTGTTGATGAAGAGGGTATAAAACTAGACAGTTAAGTAGGTTACCAAGGAGGTAGTGGGTATACTCTGCCATATATTCAAATGGCTTATTGATTGAGAGGTGATTATACTGTAAACAACCAGAAAAAGAGGTAGGTATACCCCGTATACCTGCGTATACCCTTCAATGCACCGCTGGCTGGAACGATGCAGAAACTTTTTGTGGCCTGGTGTCAATGAGCGACTTTCATAGAAATGAATGAATAAATGAATCATGCCCTGCCTCCATGCTGTATCCAGTTCCCTTTATACATCCATGTTGCAGCTGGGGAATGACTGTAATAGGAAATAGCAGCTTCTAAACTAAACCCAAAATATTACAGCATGGATATGATCTGAAATTGGGAGGAAATTAACAACAACAGCAACCCTTGTGTAAGCATGTAGTTACATGTTGCAGTGTACTTGCACATGTGGAATGACATTTTCTCCAGATAAAAATCATAAGTAAAAGCATCTAAACATAACTGAACATCTTCCAGCATAGAACAGAAATTGGGAAAAACTTAAAAACATCTGCAACTAAGATTACATGTTTCCCTGGCATTAACATGTAGCTACATGTAGCAATGGTCTTGCAGCTGGGGAATGACTGTGTACAGCAACACTTTCCTCCCATTGAAAATCACTGTGAAAGCTTCTTAACAAAACTGGACATGTTTCAGCAGGAGTATGATCTGGTATTGGGGCTTAATAAACAACATCAACAACCAAGATTACATTTTTCCCTGATGTTAGCATGTAGCTACATTGTAGTTGCAGCTGGGAAACGATTGTGTATAGTTGCTCTTTGTTTGGGGAAAAATCACCAATTAGAGTTTCTAAACAAGTCTGGACATGTTTCAGCAGGAATATGATCCGAAATCTGGGAAAAATAACAACGCTGGCTACCAAGATTGCGTTTCTCCGGTGTCAGCATGTAGCTTCATGTAGCATTGTCAGCTACGTAGTGTAAATCAGAATCAGAATCAGAGATACTTTATTGATCCCCGGGGGGGGAATTGTTGGTGTTACAGATGCTCCTTACAAGACATATCATATTGGGCAATTTGAAATGAAAATATAAGAAAATCTAACATGATTATTTACAAATATATATATAGTAACACCTGCAGTAGTGTGCCTGTAGCAGATGACCATATAAAGAAATCTGTCACAATCTGACATCAGCTTGTCTTGATTACGTTTGCATGTTTGCCTCATTATGTGAAGCTTTGGCCACGCTGAATACGAACACCCATCGTTGTAATAATATATATGACAGAAAATAAGAAAAAGCATAATAGGTCCCTTTTAACGGAGCTGCTTCCTCTTGTTCTCCTGCCCATCACATTTGTCTCTACAGCCCATACACTCTTCTCCCTCTTCCGCATTTTCAACTACCAACTGTAAAAAAAAAAAAAAAAAAAAAATCCTCATTGCCATTTAAGAGATGAGATCTGACATTTGTCAGAAAAATAGCACTTGAGTGCTACTCTAACTGTGGAAGAGCATGGGGTAATGTGTAAGAATAGTTGCCATGACTACATTGACATCATTTCTGGCAAACAGGATTGAGGGCTTCTCAATAGAGGGTCTGTGCAAATTCTGGCTGTGCATACACTTTGATGGGAGTTCATGTGAAAAGGCCATGTTTTGAGGATGCATTCAAGCTTGTATATGCAAATGTTTTCTGTTAATATCTTGCGATGATGATGCATGTCTTTCGCATAATCTGACATCATCCGTTGCAATGCCTGGCCCAGGGACGGATCTCACCCACACAGACGAAGGGAGAAGACAGAAATCTGTTTTAAGGAGCGTGCAGCGGGTGCGGGGGAGAAGGTTACAGTCCAAATGGAAGAGGAGCAGGGGGGGGGATAAAAATACAAATCACAATGACAGGGACAGCCTGCCTACTGTAGCATACTCCATTCAGTATTCATGGAAATGTGGCACATTCCCACTGCAATGGATGGCTCTCACTCTAAAACCCATTCTATCCACAAGCACTGGCTGTTCATTTCAGAGCGTAATTGAATTTCTCAAAAAGTCGATCTGACTGCAAGGGCACAGCTTTGCCATGTAGTGTGCCGTCTGAGGGAGGACGGCAGCGAAAGCACGGAGCGATCTTGTCTTCATGCCATGATTGTGTTATTAAGCTTAATGCAACTCTGTTCTGTTCTGTTGGCTGATTCATGACACAGCACCCGGCATGCTAAACATAATCCCTTGACATGAAACCAAATAGTAGAGCAGAATGGTATTTAAATAGGAGGAGCACAGCTGATCCCCTATTGTGTAACCTTCCTTCTCCTCCAGATGGCTTGATATAAATCTGTCCAGGGGTCAAAGCACTGTGACCGGGCTCAAATGTGTAACCGCTGGGTACTACATGGCATGAATACGCTCATTATTTCACATAAACACCACTTCATCTCCCTCTCCAGATGTATGGCGAGTACGCTCCAGCTCAGACTTACCGAGAAATGTCTGTGTTTGTCCATGCATGCAGGCATGTGTGTTCCGGGGGGGCTGTGGTGGCAAATATTACCACTGCTTATATTATTAATGACATTCCTGGCACTGGTGTGAAAAAGAGCTCTCTGGCCTCCCCCTGCCTGCCACAGCATTTGTAAACAACTCAAGAGGAAGCAGCACGCACACCACACTCAAGAGGGCTGTCATGTAGCAGAGTAAAGACTCATTTTCCAAACTTTTAAATGATTTTCCAGTGTAAACAGCTCATACGTGCTGCAGATATCTGCCCACTTTCATCATCACAGTCAGAGTGTTTAAAGACGGTCGTTCCTTTGAATTTAAGGGAAGAATAAAGCAGGTGCTTGTGCATGTGTGCATGAAGCTATAAATTCCAGTGAGCAGCGTAATCTTAGATTGCTATCGCCACAGATCCGCTGTGAATACTAATTGAGCACCACCTCCTCCTCCACAGCTAAGACTGTATTTCAATAACAGAGCAGTTAAACTTCTGTTCCACGCAGGATCACATTTATTCAGCGGGTAAATGATATATGTGCACAGAGAACTTCCTTACAGATTGAAGATACCTGCTGAAGAGAGCCTTATGTTTAGAGAGAGGACTATAACACACAGTACTGATCCACAATGCTGCCAAAACTGCACTTAAATGGAGCATAAACATAATATCATGCCTTGAGTCAGGTTGTCTTAAAAACACTAGCTATATTTTCAGTATTTTCTTATAAATACAAAATAAAGAATAAATGTTGCCATTATATTTTTCTGCAAATTATGGACATGTAATATTTGTATGTTAATATGTAGCGGATACGTTGAAATGTTTGGTTAACGTACGGTTATGTTTTGGTACAAAAAACACTTGGTTATGATTAGGAAAAGATCATGATTTGGTTTAAAATACCAGGTTTTGGTGCCACAATCACAGCTGCAAATGCTGCTGATGTATCACAAAAAAGACTTGAATGTTCTTGAATGGTAGTCTGTAGCTTTGCAGCCATCTTGCCTAGGTGTCACACCATCCACATCCCCTCTTCCTCCCTGATGACAAAGTCAGCTCATGTACTTGTAATCAGAGCTATGTCATTTTAGAAACGTTGATGTGATATGTATGAAATGTACAAATGTTACGTATCCCTGTTTTGAAAAAATGCACAATGCCAACATTTTCTTCTGGTGACTGGGCTGATTTGAGACATCATGATGAAATATCACATACAGTGGCTGTCAGGTTGTTGCTGAGATAATTTCATTTTAGCAAAGGCAGAATATTGATTGAATAAGTCAATATAATCCTCAAAACCTTGACATGGTCACACTGTCAAACTTGTCATTTCACTAAGAAACAACCTTTACTCTTTTAAAATCTAAAAAAGTCTTCCTCTGGAAATCTGAGTTCCTGAGCAATAAAACACACCTATAAGGCCTTTATACACTGGGGGCGTGACGCGTGAACAACACAAATATTTGGCATCAAAACTGTTCATACCAACAGCCATTGCCATGACCGTATATAGAGATGGACAGCATGTCTCCATTTTGCCCCATTGTACTGGAAATGAAGATGAAATATCCCAGATAGGGTTGCTGCCATCTTGCTCTGGTGACGTCATTTGGAGCCAGAGAGTAGCAATCTCTGCCGATACCAAGTTCCTGTCCACACACCTGTGTGATCAGTCCTAAGCAGCGCCATTGATAGTGAGCATACTCATTGGCACATAGCTGTCAATCATAACTTCAATCCCCCTTTTTTTAAACATAAAATTGCTAGTTATAACCAAAATTATCAGATAAATGAACACTTGAACACACATCAGGGTGACAGGAACTACCTAAAATGACCAAAACCATCTTTGGGAAAAAGTTTTTAGTTTGGCCCATGTCCGATACGCTGACATGGAATGGGCAGGTTTATGACATGTACTCTAGGCAGCCAGCAGGGGGCAATCAAGATATTTTGGCTTCACTTTTGACGAGCTGTCATGTTGTCCACCTGTATATACAGTCTATGGTTGTGATGTTGTCATGTGACATCCGCTCCCCCAATAGATTTAGTTAATGCCTTTAATTGTGGTATGAAAGCTCAGAAAAGTCGTTTGGGTTTTTTTTTTTCCACCCTGTTACACTCGTGTTCTACATTAAAGTACCAATGACAAAAACAGTAATTCTAAAAAATATATTGATGTACAAATTACTTGCACACACATGCACATAAACATTTTTTATTCATTTTAATAATTCAGAGGTTTTGCTCTTACACCCATTCTTGGTCTGCTATGGCCAGTAGTTTATGGTTGCTAATGTAAGCTAGCCAAGTTAGCAAAGAGCAATGTGCTGTGGGACTGTTGTTATTAGCCTAAGTCTTCTCGACTCCTCTCTACTTGTGCTACTGTTGCACAGTTTTACCCTTTATAATTAACCCTTAACTGCTAAATATGGCCTCTGTAGCCTTCAGTCAACAAAGGATAGTCTCACCTTAAAGGGCAAAACAGTAGCATTGCAATGATCTACTATGAGTGCGTCGACCCCCATTCGATTTCCAATTAGGTCTTTGCTGTCCAAGCTTAGATTAAAAGGCAAAAATGCCCCAAGAATACTTTAACCTTAAACCAATTGATTATTTTGTGAGCACAACAAGCTGTAAACGCAACAAGCTGTAAACACAACACTGACACATCAGATATTATCAGCTCTTAACCCTCTAAGGCCCAGCAAAGACACACTTTTGTGTTTTTAGGCGGGGACCAGGGATGTTTGGGGTGAGATAGCAGGTCAACAGTATATGCTCCATACAAGTAGCATACATCATGTGAAAGCTGGGAACCTGAAGATTAATTTGAGATGAGCTCAGCCCTTTGTTTCAAGTTTTTCTAGTCATAACTCTGTAAAAAAAACAACAACAACAACAAAACCCTGTTGTGTTTTGGTTTGACGTCTCTTCCATCCATTCACATTACACATTGTCACGTGATTGTTAATGTAAAAATATTGATTACAGCAGCTTTAAGAAGCAGAAAATATCCAACACGTTTTAGTTGTTACTTTCTGCAATATACATAAAGATTTATGCAGCGGCACTTGGTTAGAGGTCACAAAATGTTGGAATAAAAAGAAATGGAGATAAGTGAACCTGTCTTCAAAGGGGTGCAGGGTTTAATAAAACACTGCAGGAAAGCTAAGCGCCTGTAGATTGTTATAGCAATCTATTTATTTTGGCCTGAACTTTGAATTATACTTGTTCATCTTCTAAGGAAAGAAACAACCAGATGAGAAAGTACTACATGAGTTGCCATAACGTAAAATTGAAAAGGGTAATAAAGAAGTCTCTGCTTTGTCCTGCAGGTGGAAATTCTGAGCTCAAGATATGAACAAAGCCCACATGACGAGTGTGAAAGAGTGAAGTCACCTCTTCGAATGCTGTTTGAGCTTTGAAGTCCGCCGCAAAGAACAAGATCTAATAAACCTACCTGAGCTCTTTTAGTGTTAGTCAAATAACCAAAAGAAAATGAATGCTGTCTGTGGCAGCTTTCATTATACAGCAGGCTCACATGAGCAACGCTTTTTTGCCACTTCCGTCAGTTCAGTATGCAAGAACCCAATTTCTTCCCTTATAAAACCTCTGTTTTTCATTCTTTTCTTGGTAGTAAGCAAACAAAGAGTGGCACATATTCATCTCCTCTTACATTTAATCCCCCCGAGTACTGAGCATGTGATGTTACACATATCAGATTAATATCCAATGACCACATCTGGGACTCTAACAGAGCTTGTGTGCCGCTACAAAGCCAGAGAAAAGAGAAAAGGATCTCACAGCTTTGTGAGGAGAAGGGGGTAAAATGTCGATGTGAACTGACCACTAAAAAATTTGCATGAGTCATGCTAAAACATCTCGTTTCATTAGCTGTGTTTACCTCCAGGTCTCAGACAGACAGACTCACAACAACAGGAAGAAACTTTTGCCACTCACCAGATCCATACTCTGGTGGAGAATAACAAATAGGTCATTGTTAAACACCACCTCCCCACAGCCAAAACTAACACTTACTTACTGAGCAGACACAGTGGGAGAATGAGGGATTCTGGACCTGCTCATGGTATTTCTTACAGTACTGGGAAAAAAAACTTTTTTTCTGTTGAATAGTGATGCAGCCTGGTGAAAATTGGAACATATTTGAGCATTTGGTCATAGTCACACATTTCCTGTGCTGTGAGGGGAAAAAAAGAAAAACAAGCCAGCCCTGCTCTGGTGGCCTTGGTGTGTCTCCAAGGCCCCCATGGTGTGTTAAGTTTGTGCTCAGGTCATCCATCACACGAGATCCTCGGTGGTGGAGGGACTCATCTCTTACACCTGCTGAGACTCAATCTGGAGGCTGGAAGAACTCTCCATTGTGCCTGCAGTGTCCTGCAGCCCTCCAGCTACGATCTGACTGCATTTTATAGCACTTTGTTTATGGCACTGGGACGTGGTACTGAGCTAAACATAGACTGTAGCATTGTGATTAAAACAATTAACCTCAATATACATACAGGGTTAAAGTAACAGTCCACCCCAGAATAGACTAAATATATATTTCCTCTTACCTGTAGTGCTATTTGTCAGTCTAGATTGTTTTGCTGTGAGATGCTGACTGTCTGAGATATTGGCTGTAGAGATGTCTGCCTTATCTCCAACATAATGGAACTAGATGGTACTCAGCTTGTGGTCCTCAGAGCGCCAGGGGTGGGACCAAGTCATTGTTTTGCAAATCAAGTATGTTTCAAATCTTTGTACTCAAGTCCAAAGTCGAGGCAAGACAATATATTACATTACAAAAAAACATGAATGCTATTTACACCTTATTTGCTGAAACATGTTTGTTAAAACCTACTTAGCTATTAAGCTAATGTTAGCTAAACATTAACTATGTTAACAGGCTGTTGGTCTTGACTTTGCGTACTTCATGAAGCTTCAAATGTTGAACGAAAGTGGAAATTGTCGCGTCTTTGTAATTTTCGACCCACACTTTTTGCATACTGTTATTCTTGTTTTTGTTTTTGTTGTTTTTTGACCACCGCATAGTTTTTGTATGAGAACAAAGTAATCTTTGGAATGAATGGTGTTCACCTCAGCTAGCTCAGCTGAGCTAGCAGAAGATGCATGCTCCCTGTCGTGTGGTGATACGGTTAGCGGGTGTGGTTTGTTAGAAGGAAATAGTTCCTACACGAAACTGCTTGCAATGGTCTGTGGATTATCTTGAATAACATTGCTGTTGACTTTCTCAAATGTATTTTTTTGGTGCTTTAAGCCACACAAGCCGTGTACCGTCTAGTTCCATAACATTCAAAAAAAAGCAGACATCTATGGCCACTCCAACATTCAGCAGCTCACACCAAAACAATCTAAATAGCACTACAGTTAGGAGACAAAAAGGGTATTTTTGATTTTGGGGTGAACTGTCCCTTTAATGTTTACATTAACTATTTTCTTCAGACACGCGCAGAGTTGATTGGGAAAAGAGGTGATGCTATGAATACAAAAAAAGAAACTTTAAGACAAGAATGACTATGATGAAACACTTCCGCTCTGCTCCTCTTCTCTTTGAACTCTATACATCCTCTTAGAGCAAATGTTCTCACTGGGGATATAGCAGGCTGTCCAAGGCCACTCTGATGTTGCCGTAATGTATAATGTACTTTGAAGCATACATGTTCATTTTAGCTCAGCGAAGAAGGAGGAGAGGAATGTGTCCATTTTTTTTCATTTCTGCTATGAAGATCTAGTGAGGAACATGACTTGGACAACAGACTAATTAAATGAATTATTATTGATTCAGACCAATCATATACGCCTCTGAAATTATATTGACTCCCCTGCTGTTTCCTCTAGAGAGCCTGTAAGTAGCAAGCAACTCTTTAAAATCAGCTTTCAAATGCAACATTTACAGATATGACAAACACCATTTGAGTGTTTTTTTCTGAGTCAGGATATACTTTATGTCTCCGCTCCCCCTGTCTTCTCTCCTCCTCCCCTGCCCTGCCACCTCCCTTCCAACAGTACAATTCATATGGCATTGTATTTATTGTGCAAACACACAGTGCGGGAGCCCATGTTAGGTAAGAGCAGGCTGTGGCGTCAAGCACCTTAGGCCTGACAGGGAAGAGCTTAAGCCTCGCGCTGTACAGCTGCTGAAAACAAGAGGCCAGCACGCAGGCACCGGAGAGCTGCCCGGATCCATTGTGTAACAATGCATTTTCACAGCCCACAGACCTTATAATGGAGAGAATTTTATCACAGGTACACAGTGGGAAAATAATGTCAATATTTACGCAGATGGCAATTATGAGATTCCATCTGTTTTGTTTAAAATTGTGCTGTATCATAGAACACTGCTCTCACTCAGTAAGGGGAGACTTTCAGGTTTAGATCCACAGCTACAGCTGGCTCAGGGAACATCAAAATGTCATTGGTGAGGAGCAGGCACACAACCAGTGACAGGTGTGTCCCTCCGCCACAGTGACTATCTAGCTCTGTTTAACCCTGTAGTGGGAAGAGCAGAGGCAAATGAGGTTTCATTTCAATATTGACTCTGGCTGGCAACAGTGATAATACAGACTACTGAGCGTTATCATCACAATAGACTCCTTGTTCAGCCATAGGCTTCATGCATGACTGAGCACAACCTCTGAGCACAGAGGACCTTTTAAGGCTTGGCATCACATAAACAGACATGTCCAGACATGACAGTCTTTTACCCTTCAACCATATTAGCGTTAGAATTTTTTCAGTGGTGCTACAAGAATTATATTTCGCCCCAAATTGGGTTTTCAAATGATATTTTAGCCAAAACCTGCTCGCAAAAAATAGTCCGGAGCACATGAAAGGCAAACCACTACCGTAAATAGAACCCTGCGGTTGATTGAGCACAAAATCCTCCAATCACAGCGGTGGTGGCGGTGGTTGTCGATGACGCCGCCGCTGTTGGCCAATAGAAACACGTTACTGGGTGTTGACCTCTGTGAGCCGCATCACCACCTCCTCCATGTCCGTGGCGGAGGACTACTATATAAACAAATCAGCCCAAGTTTTAAAGGGCAGAGTTGTAAAAACTCCCAGGCTGTGGGGAGTTCGCTTGCTAGCCTGTGAAACGGAATTTCTAAACCCCACAGAAGAAAAATCGCCTGGAGCATTATAAAGACGCAGCGACGGCAACTTCATTTTGTATCTCCTTTAGAAAGAAACACTAGGCTGTAACGAGCAAAGCGTTTGCTGGAGCGGACTCTGGCTAATGCAAGGAGGATCTGCTGTGAATTTCCATGTAAGTAAATATTAACTTAAGGTCGACATTACGTTATTTTTCGTTTTCTGAAACAGGTGTGCATTATTTTGTTGATACCTCACACTGTCACTCAGTGGTGTTTTTGATCATTGGTCTTCCAGTCGAATATCAGGCTGTAGCTTTAGCTTATTCAAATGCTACGTAGCTTGCTATCCTTCAACACGGTCGTTAGTCCTGATTAAAAGCGAATTTGAGCTGTCTGTTAACAGCAACGTTGCCATTTTCTGCCCGTGTCCGTACGTTATATCTTTGACTCGCTTAACACTATGTCACCGTGAGGTAACACTGATAACCAGCCGGTCGAGCTAAACATTAACAGTATCTGGCTTCAAGATAGCTAGCAGGCTACATTTCAGTTCACACCCTTCATTAAGTTGGCCAGCTAATGCTAGTTGCTCGGCTATATCAGAGCCGAACGTGACCAGAAAGCAAGTCGTGGTTGTAGCGTTAACTATTTATTGTCACTGTCGTCACGCAGTTGAACGAGTGTCTTTCTCTGTGTTGCAGAAAGGGGTTTTATGGTCGTGGTTAGACTTTGAATGTTGATTATGTAACAGCAGTTCTCGTCGCGAGCTCTGCGTGCTCCTCTCACCCACTGTAGCTCGGTGGGTGCACGGGGGAAAGCGCTAGAATAGCCTTGTTAGGTTAATAAACATTCTATCACATCGACGCACGAGGCAGGAGTTTTGCCTGAACATGTCCGTGTGCCAAAATGAGGCAATCGAAAATCATTCTGACTTGACACCTGCCATCAGATCCACCGCCCTCCGCAGAGGTCAACCGTGCTTGCGTATTTCTGTCACACTAGACCGCTGGGGAACACACACTGCTGACACTGTCTCTGAGTCAGTGGCCTCTGTTTATTTATAGCTGTTTATATTGTACAGCTGAGATACAGCACTGCTGTGGGGAGGAGGCAGTGGATGGTGAATAGGGAGTAATAGGAGCGAATACAGATGAAATGTCATTGATCATAATTGTGCTTAATTTGATATGTAATTTGATTTTGGCTTATACAAACAGCTTCATATACTTAATGCTTTTCTGTTTTTGTTCCCTTTTCAGGATCCTAAACCTCACCCTGTTGCAGGAAGGATATTCATTTTGGCAACGAGCACTCAATCAGAGTTTTTTCATCAAACTGATCGCTGCTGCCGTGGAGGTTTTTGCAACGCTTGGAAAAAGCAACTCTGTGACAGAAAAAGAATCACCCTTGCCACTGAAGCAGCTATGCAGCTTGAAATTCAAGTAGCACTCAACTTTATTATTTCTTATTTATACAACAAACTCCCTCGACGACGTGTGAATATCTTCGGCGAAGAGCTCGAGAGGCAGCTGAAGAAAAAATATGAAGGCCACTGGTATCCGGATAAGCCATACAAAGGTTCAGGGTTCAGGTGCATCCATGTAGGGGAGAAGGTGGACCCTGTGGTGGAGCAGGCAGCCAAAGAGAGCGGGCTGGACATTGAAGACGTCCGGAATAATCTCCCTCAGGACCTTAGTGTGTGGATCGACCCATTTGAGGTTTCCTACCAGATTGGGGAGAAAGGACCGGTCAAGGTGCTATATGTGGATGATAACAATGAGAACGGGTCAGAGCTGGACAAAGAGATCAAGAACAGCTTTAATCCTGAGGCCCAGGTCTTCATGCCAATCAGCGACCCTGTTGGGGCTTCCTCAGAGTCCAGCTCCCCATCCCCTCCTTTCGGGCAGTCAGCTGCCGTGAGCCCCTCGTTCATGCCACGCTCCACCCAGCCCTTAACCTTCACCACTGCCACCTTTGCTGCCACCAAATTCGGCTCCACTAAGATGAAGAGCAGCGGCCGAGGCAACAACAACGCCAACGGCGGCAGTAGCAGCAAGGTGGCCCGCACCTCCCCTACCAATAACTTGGGTCTGAATGTCAACACCCTACTGAAGCAGAAAGCCATCTCCACCTCCATGCACTCACTGTACGGGCTGGGCCTGGGTCAGCAGCAGCAGCAGCAGCAGCAGCAACAACAACAGAAGGCCTCTGCTCTCTCCCCTAATGCCAAGGAGTTTGTGTTCCCTAGCCTCCAGGGACAGGCCAGCCCTGGAGCCGTGTTCCCCGGGGAGGGCTCCCTGGGTCTCGGCCCCCTGCAGTACAACAATGCCTTTGACGTATTTGCGGCCTATGGAAGCCTCAACGACAAGTCCCTTATGGATGGCCTCAATTTCAGTCTGAGCAACATGCAGTATTCTAACCAGCAATTCCAGCCAGTCATGGCTAACTAAACTCATCATCAAGATGTTATTTATGAATGATGGTGGCTCAAAGAGAAGGAAAAACAAAAACGCACACTTAGAAACTGGACTTTCAAGGATATAGTGTCTAGTCAGTCAAGCGCATGTGCCCAAGGGTGTTTTTACCGTGCCCCCTTGAGTTTGTTTCTACTAAAAGCTTGTTGTACAAACACATCCAAGCTTGGTTACTTCAATTCAACATGCATCATTGTTTTTCTTTTTCCTTTATGCCAACCAAGCACAAAATTTTTTACCATGTTGAGAAAATACTCCAAAAAAACGTAAAAGGAAAAAAAAAATACAAGCTTCAAGTTTTGGCCTCTTACAGTATTTTACAGGTGGTAAGACAAGGCTGATTTTTATGAATTGGCACTACTAAGTGGGGTTACTTGGTCTTTTTCTAATTGTATAATTTAATTTAGTACAGAGTTTGTAAGATATCAGAGTATATATTGTTTCTATGACATGGTGTTGCATTTATATCTTTTTACTACTCCAGTGATCTGTGATGGCTGCAGCAGCTTTTCCTTATTTTTTTTCTTTTTTTAAAGATAATTGTTAAAGAAAACCATCTTTAAAAAAAAAAAAATACATCAAATATTCTAAAGATTGTGTACAGAGTATTCCTTAGTGGTGGAATTCAAGTGTAGGAATATTTGCTTTTTTTCTGAAAGATGAATTGTATTTTCTGTTAAGAGGTAAAAAAGATTTTGCTATACAATGGACAAAATGTAATCGTATGAATATTAATTTTGTACCTACATTGTGCAATACTTGATAAAAAATACGGTATAACAAAGTATTTTGAGTCAGTGTCTTACATGTCAAGAGGGACTGAAATAGTTTATATTGTTAAGTTTGTATTAAATGCTTAAAAATTATATGCTTGTCTTTATTTTTTTTAATTTCATATTTGCACCCTGGTCTTTTTAATAAAATAAACTACAGTTGAACATGATCTGTTGGAAGCGGACTTATTTATTGTGTGTTTAAACACAACTGTGACTTTTTTTTTATATTTAACTAGTAGCAGACTTTGCCATTGGACAGTCCTCTGCCTGATTAGATAATAGTATTGATGGTCACATGCTAGGAGTATCCGCTCTGTGTCATGCGGGCAACTTGTTAAAAAGAAGACTTGACTCTGCAATCTATCTATGTGGCAACATAAGGCTCGCGGCTTATGCACTGTAAACTTTGGCTCTGTTCAGGGTTGGAAGGTGGAGGCTACAGTCTCAGTAAGCCACGTGACATGATGGCTGTGAAGACAGGTGGAGAGCTATTTATGATATGTCACTGTAGCAGTATGAACCATCACAGCTCATAAGCTTGTCTTTGTTTATTTCAGGGCGGGTTTGTGTTGGTGTGCTGGTATGTTTACAGGCTTGAAAACATCAATTACAGTAACAGTATGGGAAAGTGTTGTAATCACACTGGTTGGCTATTATGGGCTTGGATGTCATGTGAAGGAAAGAGTGGAGTAAAGAACAAGCCAAACATTCACCAAGGTTTAGACGTCCAGCAGTGGAACTTGCCAAACACATCATCACATTTGCAATTCTGTACGGCTCAAAGGTCTGAGAAGGAAATAGCTTGTGTGTTCTTATGCTTAAGCAATTCCTCCTCCCTTCTTTGTCATAGACTTGTTATGCACACAGCAGCCTTCATTATGACTAAACAAACCCGGCCAGCTAAACACACCTAGAGCCTGTCAGAAATTCACGTGTGAATTTTCTTAAAAGCCTGATCTAATGGCAAACACTGTGCCCTTGTCATTGTTTTGTTTTTACTTGAATTCTGTACATTTTATAATGCTGTATTTTGGTTTACCACTTTATGAAAAAAAAATCTAAATTAAGAACTGTAGTTACATTTCTGCAGTGGTGACAGAGTGACTTGTATTTGAGTAAAAATGGCAATACAGCAATACAAAAATGTAAAAAATACTCAATTCAAAGTCACACTTAAACAGAATACAGAGTTCTATCAGTTTAAAATAGCGAATGTACTCAAACTGCCTGTGTAGCTGATAGATTTTATATTATTGAGGTAATTAATACTGATGCATCAAAGCATAAGAGATATTTTGATGTTGTAGGTGGTTGACATGGAGATAGCTACAATGAAACTGAGGGTTTGATTGATTGTTAATGTGACATAATTAAATCTGAAAAAAGCTGAATATTTAAAGGAGTGGTATACAACATTCAGGTCATTAAGCTGCAAAACACTACTTGCGATGTGACAATGTAGTGGAGTAATGGCATCCTGAGCAGATTTTGAAGTCACCTTCCCTCTGTGTGTGTTTTAATCCGAGAGTATCCCACTGGCTGGCTAACCTCCGCTCTTCAATGTGCTCGTATGGCGGTCGCTGCCAATAGCGCTGTCCTGACCCACAGCATCGTCACAGAAACGGAGCCAATCCTTCGGTTCCTCCCACATTAACATCATCAGCTCTGTCAGCACTGTTGCTGTTGTTTGTGCTGTTAGCACTGTTAGCTGCCTCCATGTTGAGAACTATGTGCAGACAACCTGAAAAGACTTTGAATTACATTGAATTTAACCAGTGTTGCCATTTAAAGGAATATTTCAACATTTTGGACAGGATTCTCAGTTGCTTGCTTGCCAAGAAATGGAGTTGGAATCAGCAGCAGGTTAGCTTAGCTTAGCATAAAGAGGGGAAACAGGAGAAACAGTTGGCTGGCTCTATCTGAAGGTAACAAAATTTGCCTAACAGCACCTCCAAAACTCAGTAATTGAAATTTAGTTTTTTAAGATGCACAAAAGTTATACCATGTGTTTTGAGTTTTTGTACAAATTAAACAGATGTGATGAAAGGTATCTCTCTTTTTTTTCTTTAATATTTGGGCTATAAACTGATGTTTAAAAGAAGCCATGTAATTGGTTTAGAAGGGAAATGCCTTTTTGGTAAACTTGCAAACAATTCCTAGGCCCTGTTTAGACCTGGTATTAATGTCTTTTGGGTGATCTGATAACAAGTGGACAGCGCTAAGGACAAGTGTAAACAACAACTAAGACGCATTGTGATCCATTCACTCAAATCAGTTGCAGAGGTGATGTGATCTGGGATGCATGTGACCACATATCTCTTGTAGTGTAAACACTAATGCGAGCACTACATCATCGGTGCAGGACATGATGGTTGTTGTGGTGACAGCGCACTAATGCACTATAACTTATCTATTTTATGTTGAGTTGAATGAAGTGTTGCATGACCATCCATTGTTTTGCCCTATGGAAGGAGACATGTTGAATTCTGCTGACAGTGATATCTCCTGTTGCACACATTACCGCTAATGTGAGCAAGCATGCTGCAGAGCAGCTAGCAATAGTGTGGACGTACAGTATGAAATACAGTGCTGGAGTAAATGTATTTAGTTATTTAGCACCACTGCATTTCTGTATCATCATGTAGGTGCAGACCGTCATGGCTAAGGCCTTAGAAGTGTGTGTGTTGCAGTCTGTAGAGGTTAAAACACTTAATATGGCTTGGAAGTATACATCTACTTCTGAATTCTGTTTGCGGTAATCTAAATCTCAGTTTAGATTGGTGTGGCAAATAAATTGCTCAGAATCCCAGACGTTGCAAATGAATTCCTCTGGTGCTCAGGGGAGTAGCTCGCAGAGGATTAGATGGAAAAGCGATTTTTGCGAGTTGCGTTCCACCCTTGTAAGACACGGTTGCATTTAAAAACATTCCTAGTTGATGCTGTGAATAATGCCAATGCCTTTGTGCATAAGGACACCAACCAGTCTTTGCTTTCATAACTGGTGTCTTGTCAGGTAGCACAGCCTTTGTAGTTAATTGTCCACAGCCTAGACTTGTGCAGACTTACTTTGGATGTATTAAAGTGAATGTAATGTCAGTATGGTGGTACTAAGGCACATATCCAGGCAGTTGCTATTTCTGGAACTTAACTTCCCAAACCAAAGTCCATTTCGCATTGTGTGCACTGCTGTAATTAACTGGGTCGGTCTGTACCAGATAAAACTATTTTAGTCCTCATCCCAAATTGTCACTTTTCAATAGAAGTCTTGCAAGCCTTGCAGTCCGAGTGGAAAACTATATTAGAAGCACTCACACATATTCACACACAGACACACACAGTTCCACATGACCACCTCAGCTCTCTGGGATAAACAGGCCCACAGATGGTCTGGTGTCACACCAGCTGGGAGACTCCCAGGGTGTGGGGTGTTGCCTTGCTGTGACTCCATCTTGTCTGTTCCAGAGTGTGCTCTCCCCTTGCTTTGGAGAGATACATTCCTGACATGAGCTTCACGTATTACATGCAGGACCTTATCGTACGCCCAGTAGTGTTGGTGTGCTAAACATGCAGGACTTGTGTTTGTTCTGAAGGGTGTTTCTCAGCCAAGGCAAGTGCTGTGTATAAAGCTGCAAAGAATATCTATGGAAGCAAAGACATGCCATAATAACTTGAATTTAATAGATAGCTCATTGTGAAATTGAATCACAGTGCTAAGACTTAAGTTAAACATTCTGCGAGAGTTAGATGAGAAGATTCCACTCTTATGTCTGTACAGCCTGGTCTCTTTCCCAACCTTGTTGAATACCAACACTTGGTCAGTGGCCTTCGGCATCAGACACAGAGGCACAAAGGCATCCTTTAGAGGTGGTAAAACATGCACCGGGTGGTGGCATTTTTTGACATTTAGGGCAACAACTAAAGCATAAGGAGCAAGATAGTCTGTATGGGGTGGGTGGGAGGGAAGTTGGATTGGTCAAATAAACTCTTTCATTCAGGAGACTGTAGTTTGTCTACTATGTGAAACCAAAAGCATATCAAATTATTTTAATAACAACACTGTACTAGTATGTGTAGCATGACGTATGTCATGTGACATTACATTACCTTATGGTGCGTTTGTTTTTTGCTTGGAAGTCGGAAGTGGGAATGACATCACCTCTGAGTATAGTCAGCTTCAAAACCATCATGCACTCCAACTGATGAACGCTGCAGATGAGGCTGACCTAATGTAAAACAAATAAGATAAAATTGCTATAAACAGTACTTTAGCAGAGTGTTTTCTCACTATGTGTGTGACCGGCAGCCATCTTGAATTTGTAAGTCAGGGTTGATGCGGTTGCTCCAAGTTTCCAAGTTGGAAATCCGATCTCAGGGTGTGTTTGAGTTTAAACTTCTGACTGGGAACTGAGAATTTCCGATCTCCAAATACAAAAGAAACGCACAAGTAACAAGTTCTAAACCTAACCACATATCTTGTTGCTTAAACTTAATAGCTTAATAAGTAATTTTGTACCTACTTTGTTTATTTTGAAAAGAGACTGCATGCATTCAACGAGCAGAAACTGTACATTCCCTGTGAATACAGAAGTTTATTTTGAAAAAACACAATGCATGTAACAAGTCTAAATGGACATGCTGTTCCGGTGCGTCCAAAACTGACCCAGGACGGTACCTAGAGCGTCATATTTTGACACCATGGTCACTGCAACAAGCATCAGTATACAGTATGGCTTGCTGGGAGTGAGAATGGGTGGGTCTGTACATATGAAGCTTCAGTTAGCATCCAGTTAGCATAGCTGAGCTGAAAAAAACAAAACAAAACAAAAAAAAAAAACGGGCCTAGCTTGGAGGTTACAGTATTCTCCCACCAGCACATCTAGAGCTTGCAAAGAAAGACAGTAATTATTAGAATTTTAAAAATAACTGAATATTTAATTGCAGAATTTAGAAACAGTGTTTCCATTTGTAGGAATAGTTTTTGGAAAGTATGCTTCATCACTTTCTTGCCAAGAAATGGATGAGAAGAACAATGCCACTCTCATTTCTGAAAAATAAATAAGAAACTGGAGTGAGCAGCTGGTTAGCTTAGCTTAGCATAGGGCTGGGTGATATATAGATATTATATTGAAATCATTATATGAGACGAGGTATTGTCTTAGATTTTGGATATCATAATATTCTAAGTGTTGTCTTTTCCTGGTATTAATGGCTGCGTTACAGAACTTACCAGACTGTTCTAGCTGTTCAATTATTTGCCTTGACCCACTCAGTCATTATATTTACATTACTGACGATTATAAATCAAAAAATGTCATTGTGTAAATATTTTGTGAAAATACCAGTAGTAAACCCCATATATATTTTTTGCAATATCATTATTGAGGTATTTAATCAAAATATGTCATTTTTGATTTTCTCCACATCGACCAGGGCTAGCTTAGCATACAGATTGGAAACAGGGAGAAACAGCCTGGCATTGTCTGAAGGTAACAAAATTTACTTATCAGTACCTCTAAAGCTCACTAATTAAGATCTTGTTGTTGCATAATTACCTACTGGAAATTAAAGAAAACGTAATTTAAACCTCATGAATTTCAACAGATTGTTCACTTAAAGAAATATTTTAATGAAATAACTTTAGTATAATTTAAATTTCGTCAGTAATAGTTCAACATTTTAGAAATACACTTATTTCCTTTCTTGGAGAGAAGATTGATATCATGCTCATATCTGAACCCTAAATATGAAGCTGCATATAATTACTGAGGCAAACTACAGTGGAAAGAATCCTGTTGCCTCACTGGCAGACTTTTTTTTTCCACTTGTTCAAACAAGCGCACATTTTAAGCCTCAATTTGAAGATCCAAATGGCTGATATGCTGTAAACACAGTGTTTACAAGGCAAAGGGCAGGCCAGAGTGAGTCATCCTAAAGTGCAGATGATACATTTCAATTGTGTTTTAACACAGTGCGGTGTATCACAAGGCTTTAAGCAAGGACAGATGGGTCCAAGTATTTCAGCATGGTGCCAGGGAACACAGAGGAGCTGGGAGGGAAATCCAGCATGTTTTGGATTGTAGTTGATACCAGATGAGGATTTTGGATCAGTAGGCCAGAGGTGAAACACGTAGTATAGCGTAGAGTCGTGGAAGAAAATTACGCGTTTTCCATCTTGTTGTAAAATGTCAAAAGGTGCTGGTATAGGTTTTGACCTTGATCAACACTCACACTTCTATATTAAGCCTCTGATCAGAGCTGAACATTAGGAAGTGAGGTTAGCACCTGTTCCTGGTTATTGAGTTTGGCATGTACAGTATGGCCAGTGACATTTCTGAAGCTTGTGGGCCAGAGATACCACCACACGAGCGGGAAGCACATCTGCAATTTAAGGAAGCTCAACATTTCACTTGATTGAAAGAGAAAAAAAGAGGACCAGAGAGAGGGGAAAGATAAAGAGGATAAAAAAAAGCCCCATCCAGTCTGTGTTATTCGCTGATAAACCCGGAGCTGAGACTTTAATGAATACAGGCTGTGCTGTGTTTGGCCAGAGCAGAACCTCAGTCAGTCGCTGCTTTCAAGTGCTGCCAAGTCATTTTAGTGGGGATCATCCATTCGACCCTATTCTTATTCCAAGCCAGACAATCATTCAACCTAAAAGCACCACATCTCAGCAATATGGAGTCATAATCCATATTTCATTGTGGCTCTATAAGCTTGAGAGAAAGAGAGAGAAGAAAGAGCTGGATGTATTGTTGCTGTTGCGCTCTCTCTCTCTCTCTCTCTCTCTCTCTCTCTCTCTCTCTCTCTCTCTCTCTCTCTCTCTCTCTCTCTCTCTCCTCTGCCTCTCTGTCTCTGTTTGTTTTGGTTTGAAGGCGCAGTTGAAGGTTACAGTACTGAAAGGGTGTTGCACACTTCAATAGGTTTAAAAATAGACCTTGCAGGGTTTCTGCGTCATCGTAGGAGAATCCTCGCCGCTCATACTACCCCTCCTCCCTCCTCCTCCCACCAGCCAACCATGCCTGACTTCACAGCAGGGACTACGACTATGCAAATAAGGCATGGAAGAATTCTTTCCTCTAGCACCTGCATCATAACCTGCGCTGACGTAACGCCTGAAGAGGAACGAATACCCTTTTGAGGAACCTGGGTGGGTCCTGCTCTAGAGTTATGTAGGTACCCTGCCCTCTCAAGTCAGAGGCATGAAGAGAAGCTGGAAAAGCAGGCATGTCTCCAGGAAGAAGAGTGTAAAAATAAAAAAGACAAAAGACAAAGGAGTGAGATACACAGATGTTTTTTGCCTACTACACTGATGGCAGACCATGTAGCCATGACAACACATTTCCTTCACCTTTTCATTCTGATAATGGCTTGCTGAAGCAGAAAGGAGTGCACTAGCCGTGAATTAGGTCTGGGCAATTCACCAAAGGCAAATAAATGCACTGAAAATGTTTTGCCTTCACAGGTATAACCTTGTTTATTGTGTAGAGGGGTTGCACAAGCACTTAAGGGTCCCTCAGGTATTGGCTCCTATTATTATTATTATTATATAGTTTATATTATATATAAAGATAATTAGTGGGAAAGTGGCAGTTTCAGGAGTTTCCACAGATCTCTACTGCAGCTAGATGTTTGAGCTGTGAAGACATCAGTTTCTTTTATCTCCTTTGCTTTCATTAAAGGGGACCTATTATACTTAACTTTTTTTGTCACATATGTAATGTTACAATGGTGGATGTTCATATTAAACATGGCCAAAGTTTCAAACAATGAGGTAAAGATATGTTTATGTAATCCCTCTGAATACACTGTTTCCAATGTTTTTTCTACTTTCAAGACAAGCTGAGGTTAGCTCATGATGAATTCTTCATATTCTGCTCCAGGGGCACTACTGCAGTGGCTACAGTGACATTATGTAGCCCACAGTGCTACATGTAGCTACATGCTAACATCAGGGAAACATGTTACCTCAGTTGCTGATTCTTAATGATTTTGGATCATATTCCTGTTGGAACATGCTTGGTTATGTTCAGAAGCTTACACTGGAGATTTTTTATGGTAGAAAGTGCTGGTATTCTCCGCTACAGTCATTTCTCCGGCTGCAATAAAGGTGCAGAGATGGCAAGATATGGAAGACCTGGAAGTACTGACCAATCAGAGCAGACTGGGCTTTTTTTAGAGACAGGGTTAAGGGCGCAAAAACAGAGTGTTTTAGTCAAATTATGAATACAGGTGTTTCAGTACAGACTGTTTGAAGAAAATGAATTGTTTTTGACCATAGAAGACAGAAAAAATACAAGTATGAACCTGAAAATGAACATAATGTATCCCTTCTAATCTGAAACAAAAAAGACTTGATGCTCTTATCAGGTGGCATTAATAGTAACTTTACATGAATTTGATATCAAACACTGACATATTGGGAAAGTCCAAGTCAGGGACAGAGGATACAAAAAGTCTAGCACTGATATTTTCAGTTGATGATTTAATTAGGTAGCCAACAGATCATTATTCAAAAACACATTTTCATTGTTAATTTACATCTGATTTACATCACAGATTGGACAAAAAAACCTTTTTGGAAATTTTAGAGATTGATTAATGAAAAAGAATAAGTAAGTCAATAATGAAAAGTAACTCAGTTGCAGCCCTAGTTGTAACACACTTTCAATATGATGTACACTATGAAAGTAATACAGTGTAACATTTTCAGATGATGTGTTCTGTGTGTTCACCGGTCAGCCTTTAAGAGATTTTAGAGACTGCTCTGTGACATTTCAGCCACAGGATGGTGTCTATACCATTAAATATTCACTGAGGTCTTCTTGAGCTGAGGCGCATTTGTATGGTTTCTATGGCAGCCACAATCCAATGAGAGGTCGTCATCCTTGGTCCAAAATGTTGTACCCGAACCACAATGGACCCAAAAATTCATTACAAAATGTAATATATATGCTCTACCCATTTTTGCCCAGTGCATATCCAAGAGGAGAAAGATGGGTGTCAGGACGATGTGTCGGATAATGTGTCGGATTTCAGGTATTTTATGGACCTGACAATCCCAGTTATTAAAATTGCTACCAAAAAATGCCGCTCCAATGCTAAAAAGGTTAATCGTGTTGGACACTACACATTTTTCTTGCCCATCTTACTGTAAATAGTGTTAAATAATATTCCAGATGTCTATTTTTTATTTTATTTTATTTTATTGTCACTTATGTTGTTGTTGTGATGTGAGATGCTGTAACGCCTTAATTTACCCAGCTCGGATCAACAAAGTACCTGAGGTTATGATCAGCGCAGATCATAGGTATTCTTGGATCTATCTGGGTGTCACACAATAGAGTGGGACCATACCATGACCCATTTGACCATAATAAAACGTGGACCCAAACCTTTACAGATCCTGGATTGGGTCTTTGGTCCAAGGGTTCGGGTAGACCTGTCAAGATTTCTAACTCCAGTTGGGCCTTGCTTGATGGTGTGTTTGAGACTGAGAGTAGGAGTTGATGGAGATTGGTTTGGTGTAATACATCTCTCTTTCACACCACTCCGATATCTCTCCCTCTCTATTCCCGACTCATCCAAACCCCATCATTCTCTCCAGAGCCTGGGAAGTTTCTCCTGTATTTGATGTTCTCCGTCTGTGTAATTTAATCTCAGTGATTCCCTGCAGCTCTCTCCGACCATAAACCTCTGCTCTAATAATAGGAAGCCCAGGCACAGTCTCCTCTCTAATCTCTGCCCCTCTGTGTGGATGTTTGTGTGTAACTGCTCTTGCCTCTGCACCATAGAGATAAGGCTGCATTTGTTTTGGCCAGGCTAACTTTCACTCACAAATTGCAACAGTGATACAGAATCAGGAAAGAGGGAGCGAGGTAGGAACGGGTGGTTAATATAAGGAATACCAGACCCTTGAACCATTCATGTGTAGTGCTGTTGCTGTGTAGACTCTCTATTGTGTGTGCTATCAGGAGACGGATACAGCACAAGTACATGGCACCAGTGTTAGGTGCAGCATTAAGGCATGAGAGAGGAATTTAAGTTAACTGATTAAACCGTTAAGTAATGGCTCTGTTGGCTTTCAAAGCTCTGTCATATGTGTCCGGAGAGGCCTACTTCCCACACTCAGCTGGGTGAGAATTAAAACGTGTCTTCCAAACAAGGTTTTCTCATACGTTTTTTCTAGTTACATGAAACTAATATACATCTCTTTGGATAAACAGCATCCATGATGAGCTTTAGTCCAGCATTTGATGATCATCACAATGGGATTTTGGAAGGTTTGAGTATCCTGCTCTCTTACTTGATGTTAAACCCCTACCCTGAACAGAGATTGTCTGCCTGTGAAGCTTTGGATTCAGCCACATGCCCAAGCTGTGTGTGCTGGGCTCTCAAATGATTTTGGGGGATTGGATGGCATCTTATTGCCTTTCCAAAATGTAAATCAAAAGAGCAAACTGAGCTAAAACTAAGCTAACAGTGTTTTTCTCTGCTGTACCTTAAACTGCAAACATTAGCTTACTGGTTATGTAATTAGCTTAGAATTACAGTAAGCTTTACTTCCCAGGCCAAACAGCACTTACACTATTTTGTGGGGTTACAGGTTATGTTAGAATAACGCCCCTCCAGCATGGACACATCCATCGTCTGAGAGCCAAGATGCTACATGAGAGTTTAGGCTAATGTTAGGCTAATATGTCCTGCTCCGGCAAGAGTTGTTTTTAGAGATACTGTTGCATTTGTTACATTTATCCGTTTGCTTCCAGTCTCAAATACCTTTCTCTTACACATGTAAAATGTGAGCCTTTGTGTTGCTGTTCAAGTATTTGTCTACAGCAAGCATCCAAACATGGTTGTATTTGAACCAAAATAACACTTTCATTACATTTTCACAATACTGCACTATAATCATAGCTCTAACAAGCTATAAGAACAACATGTCTTCTGCATGGATCATTAGGTAGGTAGCTTTAGCCTAAACCTTTCATTTAAGCAGCCATCAAGTGCACATTCAAGATCCTTTTACACGGCTCTATTTTAATACAAGTCTTGAAACACCGAACTCAGATGAGGACAGTTTTCAACCAACGTATTGAGTTATTAGCTAGCTTTAGCCAATAAAATCTGTGACACTGCCCATTGTCCCGATGGTCCGAAATTCCAAAGTCTGAAAAATATCGCACTGAACCAAATGCCCATTTCTCTCAAAGCTCATTATCCCAAAAACAAATGCCTATCCTGAATTCAGGTTTGTCGGAAAATACACACTCCCTGCAGTTAGACAATCACCAGAAAATAATATTCAATTTGTATTTTTACGTAAACCACGGATATGTTACAATTGTCAACAACTCTGGTGGAACAAGGAACAAAAGAATAGTTAGGTAGGGAGAAGAAAATGTTTTGGCTCAAAACACCCATGTTTGATGGCACAAAAGTCACTTAAAAAGCTGGGATGGGTTGGTGAAAAGCACCTGGGTTCAGTGGCTAACTCTGGGAAGTGTCGGTAAAAACACCCGCAATTGGTGGCTCAAATGCTGCTGGGAAAATGGAGCTAACTGCGGGACTATGGCATTTGTTTTTGCTGTGGATGTTTGTTTTTCTGATTGAAATGTGCTTCTCTTCCAATGGGACATTTTTTTGTACTAATCTGGCTTTAGAATTTTGGGCCATTGGAACAATTATCATGGCACCTAAAATCTGCTAGTTACAGTTGTCATATCAAATGACAAGTGAGAACACTGGCTTGAAATGAGAAGCCTGTTTTTGTCTACTTATGAAATTTAGGACCAATTTTTTTAAACTAACTAAATCTGTCCCTGTTATCAGTGTGAACTTTGCATAATGCAGCACTAGTACGTATATCTTTAGGCATAGCAATGGTAACTGAGCGGGGCAGGGTTCAGTTCAACAGTTTATAAGCTTCCAGTTCACCTTCTGTGTGTGTCAAATGAAAGGGGTGGATGAATTTCAGTACTGTGTGCTGTTGCCATGTGTTTCTGTATGTGACGTATGTATAGACAGAAAGGGAACCACCCCAAGATGACTCATCACTAAAGAACTCTGTCCGATACATGGAGACCAGTCAGTCAGTTGCTCGGAGGAGTATTAAGAAAACCATCCATCAATGTTCCTCTGCCTAAGCTTCTCCTATTCCTCCTTATGATTTTAACGACTGATGGAATGAGAAGTGATTAGGATGGCAGATAAGCTGGGAACAGATGTGAAAGCTGCCTGCTTCCAAACATATTCAGTTTGCTCATGGAATAGAGCAGGTGAGGCTGTTTGAGTTTTGATTGCAGAGGCAGTAAATCATAAATGTAAACACTTTACCAAAATGCTCTTTGTTTATCCATGTTGAGGCTCCATCACCCCAACTCCATGTTTGATTTATGGCTCACATCAAAATAGATGCATGCAGTGCAGTTGGCTCCTGCCTCTGTCATATTTCTCTCAGAAAAGAGAAGAGCGAAGAGTCGGCGCTGCACTTTAAGCAGCCCTCTCCCACGGTTTAAATATTTCACTAGCTGAGAGAGTAAATGGCATTCTGATGCGCTACACGATATTCAGGGAAAGGTCAAGGTGGAATGGAAAGATTCACATCTGTGCCGTTTTTAGGACTCCTCAAGAGCAAGTGCTGCTGGGAAATCTGTCGGCTGGAGTAACATCAGCCTCAGATCATTGCTCTGCGGGTCGATACAGCTTTCATTCCACTACTCCAACTCCGAGCCTTTCAGTAATATCGACCCATCTGATGTCTTCTTAGACTTGTGGCCCTGAGGATGAACAAAAAATCCTGCTATTTAGCTTTTAACTTTGTAATATGATTTCTCATATTTAACATTGTTGTCACATTTAATACATCATTGTGTTGTTAGCTGCTAGTGCTGACAACTGCGCAAGCTTTAAAAGAGTTTCAGTGTATCATATCTGAGCATAGAAACATACAGAAACTCAGATACAAAGAATGTCCTCCCCACCTTATTCTTTTTGTTGGCCTGACAATGACGTGCACTCCTTGACTCTAAGCACACGGGTTACAGCTACTGACATCCTATATTGTACTCCTGCATTCTTCTGATTCCTGAAAGCCGATTGTTTGACACACTCAAAGGGTGACACACATTCAAGGCCAACACTCACTTCTCCTCCCACGTGGTTTGGATTAGAACCTTTATAGCAACCACACAATGTTTGACTGCCGCTGGAAACCACACGGGACATTATTATACAGAAGAGAGAGAGAGAGGATGACTAAAGTGATACTACTGTGTAGAAGCGCTAGTGTGATGTGCAACAAGTGTAGCTGTGTGCTTATTCAGAGGCTAATTCCAGTCTATTACAACTTAGATCTCATTTTCATAATAATCGGTTAGGAAAACATTTTGTAAAGTAGTTGCTGACACTTAGCAACGCAGTGAGATCATCATACTGTAGGTGGTGAATTCATTTTTTTTTCTGGGCTGTGTCACAAACATACAGTAAGTATTGAAAGCCTATAAACTACGCAGACACCAGCATATCATCATGCTGTTTAAGGTCATTGAGTTTATCATTCAGCCACGTCATCACCACAGACAACCATATCTCCCTAGAAATAATCTTTGTACGCTACTAATTTGTTTTGTCAGTTTTGAGAAGAACTAATTGCTGCCATTATTGTATATAATGGCAACAATGTTTCAGTTTAGTTGGACTTAAAATTTTAAGTAAAGAATGTTGGAAATAATCTGTCATTGCTCTGGAAAACTGTGCGTGTTCAACCATGGTAATACATTAAGTCAAAGTTGAACAGGGAGACTGGAACTAAAACAGTCTGACTAACCTAGGGGTTTGTTTACTGTTCATGATTCTTTCCCCAGATGTCTTTAAGAGATGCTGCCACCATGTTCCTGGATCTCAGCAATTACCTTGGTGTGGGTGCAATCTCACTATTACCAACACGAGGGATGGCCAAGCCTACAAAAACAAGATCCAGGGTCTTATACAGCAGAATTGGCCTTTAAAGCTGGGGTAGGCAGTTGTCTGTAAAAGGCCAACCCCCCATGAAGAAATGGCAGAACTTGAAAATACACCTTCATCCTGCAGCTCTCTGTTTTAAGCCCCTCCCACTAGACAACCTTGGGCACATGCTTCATACAGTAACCTTGTGTTTTCCAAACCTTGATGAGACAAGAATTAGCTAGCTATCTCAGTTCATGATCCTTCCTCTTCGCTCTCAGCAGCATTGAACTGCTTCCCTGGGAGGGGAACCGGCTGCAGCTTAGAGGCAGACCTTCAGCTGGCAGCTGTTGAAGCTCAAATAACCTCCACCAGGGTAACCGGTGTGATGGCAGCAACAGAAAGTTTACTGATCAGGAAGTCAGAGCTGTCTGGTACCCTGGCACTGTGGTTTGTGCTGGTGGGATTCAGGTTGCTTCAGCTCCTTCTTCTGCTGGTGAGGTGGTCTGTAGCAGTGGGAAGTGAGGCAAGGGAAATACTGTCATTTGAGACTGTAGCTAGTTAACGTTACATAAACATTAGGAATGAGCGAATGGCTACACCATTGTCTGTATCTTCATTTGTATCTCTTCAACCAACTAAATTATCTGTATCTGTACTCAGAGAGGGCGGGAGTGGGTGCGGCTTAAATTGAAAATAGGTGTGGCCTAACCACAACTTGTCATTTTAAGCCTGAAACTGATATGGGTTGATCAGAAGTCGCTATATTTATTATTTATTATTAAATTATTTACAGAACAATCTCAATTAAACTTAAGATCATTTGTGATCACAAAAGGATGTTTCTTCATCAAAAGTTAGGATATTGTCACATTTTACTCGGACGACACTCGAAACACACACACCACACGAAAAAGTCCGTCTCTCTCCTGCCACAGGCTAGATTTTTCTACAGCCTGAAAACAGAGCCAAGAGGAGGTGCAGAAGTCTGGTTTTCTCTCAGACCACTTAAATTACAATATACTTGAATTTTAATGGTATTGCTGCCAAATGACAGCAAAATCAAACTGCCTACTGCTGCTTTAAGGTTTCACAATCTGGAAAACACACTGTCCTTTTTGTTGAGAAAACACACTTCATGTATGGAAAATGTTACCACAACCAAAATCCTGATGCACCTCTTACCTTTAGTCATGTGAGTATGTGCTTGAGGTCAAATTCATAGAATCTGTGATGCGAGTGGATTTTGTCATGCATAATGAGTGTTTACTGGTTTGCAAGCACCGCTAACATCCGTGTCAGTTGTTTACTTCTGTAAAAAGACCAGTTCTGTGCTCTGAACATATGCATGCAATCCATCCGCAACAAGCGAGAGTGATACTCTGAAATTGCATAACCACTTTAACTCAACTTTCATGCGGCAGCAGAATTTCAAAATAGCTCGCATTAGACATGCAGCCGAGCTGCGAGCAGAGGAGCACTGTAAAATTCACTTTTTCAAAGCCCGTGAGTGTGTGTCTGTGTCTCCTCGTGCGTGTGTGTGTTAGAACCAAACAGTTTCTCGGCATTAAGATTCTCATTACAGGATCAGCTCTTTCATCCTTGGGTTCAAAGCGCCGCCCTAGCCAACGGCAGTGGGCGAGCAGATACATACTACCATTTGATGGAGGGAGAGGAGGGGGAGGAGAGCAGGAGATCAGAGGGGAACGGAGGGACACGGCAGAGTGGAATGAGAGATGAGGGAGGGGTATGAGGTGAGGAGAAAGAGGGAAACCCTGTGGAGGGTACAAGAGAGGGTAAAAGAGAAAGTTGAACAAGGGGCAGAGCATTGGGTGAGGACTAGTTTCTGGATTATGTAACCACAGTGGCAGGGATGAGAGCCCAAGTCTGCGTTATGCTTATGCTCCCCTGCAGATTGCTAAATCGTTGTCCGGTAAAGAACAAAGTACCAGACACAAACTGGGAGACATTTAAAATAAAACACAGTATGACTATTTGGTGGTGGAAGAGTGTTAGCGCCTGCTTTGTGCACTCAGGCAGCTCAGCCTCTCTCTCACTTGCGGGCTTTTCATCAGCAACTTGGTGAGATCACGTTGCATATCAAGTGTTTTCATCAAATTGGTGTTATTTCCTCTCCTCCTCACATGTGCTGGCCTTTTCACAGGGCCAGAGATATTTTCTCTTTTTAATAGCCTACAGTTCCTGCCATAGCAAATCAATAGAGTTACATTCTGCTTGCGTGGCTATCAGTGGGGAAACAAGCAGCTCTGTGCACAGCTGCTGACATCTGCCTGACTATGTAATGGAGTGGATGGGATTTCAGCTCTACATCAACCTGAGACGTGAGAGATGAGACGTGGCTACTGATTGGTACTCATACTCGGTTGTGAGTGTGTATGTGTACCTCATCATTGTCCTCTTAGTCCGGCTCCTTTGTGAACAGGGGATACGGAGCTGTAGCGAGAGGGTGGGGTCTGTGTCAGAGGGTGTCACCTTCCATCTTTCCAACACTGACCTTCTGAGGTGACGCGCTCAGCTTGGCTTGGCTCTACATGTGTGTGTGTGTGTGTGCGTGTGTGTGTATTGTCCACCAATGAATCATTTGCAGTGACGGCTGCTAAGATGCCTTTGAGGTACAGAGAGCACCAAGAGAAGGTCAGTTCTCTCATGATTCTGTCAACTGTAGGTTTTCAATCAAGATCCAAGGTCCATCTATCTGGCTCTCAAACTTCTAACAGAGAGATGAAACCAAAGGTGGATGTTAACAGTAACACTTCCTTCACTTCATACTAAAAAACAGCTACCTTAAATGGTACTGTTGGATTGCCAGGGCTGAAAGTGAAATCCTAAAGATGTCTAGACATTTATCAAAAAACGGCTCCTAGATCTCTCGACCTATCTATTCCCTTTCTTTATCTACCATAGCAACATGTTCTCACTTCCAGTTTATCGAACTCCGATGCTTGGTCAATGGGCCTACACATCAAACTATAGCCTTTTCATACATGCACTGCAACCCTAAACTTATCTAGACATTACCTGGAGGAGCTGTATATGAGTATGCAAATGGACTACATGGACTTTCTCATTCTTTATACTGCATCACTTGCTCTGACAGAATCTAAAGGGTGCCTTGTGCATCAGTATCAGACACTGAGCTTTGAGCGTTAAACATACAGGGCACAAAGGGTCACTGAAAGGTCTAATGACTATAAAAATGATGTGAACTATATGCTATGGCGTCAATAGTTACCAAGTTTCAACCCAAATGAACAGCTGAGATTTTGGAGTATATGATAGTGCTCTCCACCACCATCATAAAAACACCAAATGAAGGAAAATCTTTTATAAGAATGCTGTTTATCCCCCCAGCAGAGTCCAGAGACTTGGGGAATCTGCTTAAAAAGCACTCAAGCTGTTCTGGAGGCCTGTGGTGGAACAAACAAAGACATTATATTGTTGTTTTTTCTTTTTTAATTTGTCAACCATATGCGTTGTGATTGGTTTATATCCAGTAAAAAGACAGTCACCAAGTGTGTGAAGCACCAAATACCACTATGGTGTTGTACCTTTTAGTATTAAGAGTAAATAGATGTTTAGCAGGTGGGAAATGTTACAGATGGATTACTCCTGCAGTAGTCCTGGAGAAGGGTGTGTGTGCTTTTTCATTTCCTCATAGTTGGAACATTTCTTTATTTTTACAGGTTGTGGTCACAGTCAGGACCTGATCAGCCTGCTGAGTGTCTGAGCAGGAAGTGTTTGACTGTTATTGTATGTTCGCTCCGATTGTTCTGAGAATCACCTCACCTGTGTGACATTTACAAAGAGGAAAGGGTTTAACATGTGCTACAATACTGCTAATACTACGTTATTAAGGTTCCAGCCTATCCAGACTGCAGGCATACATACTGTACGTACTTACAAAAGTGAGAATTTATAACACGCAGCACACACCATTCATGATGATTAACTATTGTATTTACTTCGGTGTGTGTGTGTTTTTATCTGCTGGTCTCAGCAAAGTGATTGTGTTAGATATTGATGCAATGCTCTTCACGCCTTTATGGAGTGTAAAATTAACGAGCTGTCGGCTATGTGGATGAGATTAAATGTTGTGTGTGTGTTTGTGTGTGTGTGTAAGAGTGTGCATGATTCATTGGTGGTGGGCGTTTGGAGAGCTGCTTCTCTGCATGTTAAACTGACGCCACAGGCTGTGAGGGGTCAGCGTGCACCGAGCTCAGGAGAAGGACACAATGGTCGAGAGGAGAAGCTGGACCACAGTCCCTCTGGCCGACAAGAACACTCATGCACTTATATCAAGACCATCCCCCTCACCCCCACATTTATAAACAACATATTAAAGATGTAGCTGTAAACATGTATCATTTCATTTTTAAGTGTTTATTCCTTCTTCTATAAAATAAAGTTAATCTGTTAAATAAGGTTCAGGAGCAGGGCCACACCTCCACCACCCCTCTAATCACCAGTCAAGCCAACCTATACCTGGTCAACCTATCCTGCCCAGTTGTGGCTAGATGGTAACTCTTGATATGTGGAACTCTTGTAAACCACTTAAATATATTCTTGTCTTGCTTTTTTATGATGTGGCAACGCTGTCATAAAGGTCAGGTTGGGCTTTGATGGTAAAAGCACTTTGTTAGAATAAGGAAAATGTAATGGCTTAGGATAAAATGCTCACTTGAAACATGGAACATGGCTTTTATTGCGAAGCAGTCACAGTAAATGAAGCAAATTAGACTGAAGTCTTGATTATGAGTTACTGACTATGACCTTAACTAAAACTTAAAATGGTCTTACTGTTATTTGCTTACATTATAGTGTGTTATAAACTATTTATGAATTGCTTATTTACTGTTTATAAATGCTAAGTGTTGCATTTAAATAAAGTGTTGTGCTGCACACCTGACATGAGCTCCATTTTGGATGTATACCTTGGTCATTAGAGTGATAAATACTTCAGGGAGAATCCCTTTACTCAAAGCTGTCACTGTATTGAATCATTGTCCAGGTTAATCTTTCTAAAGAGCACTTTCATTTATCAGAATGCTGCAGCCACTGTGTAGCTCTATTAGCTTCTTGCACCAAAATAATTAAAATCACACCAATCTTTGCAAATATGAAAATTGCTACCCCTCTAATTAGAGGCCTTAAAGGCAAACAGCAGTGGAAAAAAAAGGCTCCAGACTCTGAAGCTAAAGCTGGCTGCTGCTGTTGTTTAATGCAGGAGGTATTTTGGGGTGTGGGATGAATAAAACATCAGAGCACCTTGTTTATTTCCATCCTTCAACCGTAACTCGTTCTTTACATAATTGAATTCTAGTCCGTTCGAGGCAGTGCATCTAATTGAACCTCTACCAGGGAATGATTTGTTTCCATGCTGACTCTAAAGTCTGATCCTTGGAGGGCTGCTTCTCACCGACAAGAGCTCCTCTAGACCACAAAAAAAGGTTGGGGTCAGTGTTTCAATCCCGTTTGTGGTAAGAAAGAGGACGGTTTGCATCTTGCTTGAGGATTTTAAGATCCTTCTGCCGGTGTCTGTCTCTGTCCTCGTGTTTTCCAGAGTGTGAGAAGCTGCCCTCCTACCTGGCAGCCATTCAATCTGGATGATTTACACACTAAACTGGACTGCCCCCTTCCCTTCTCCAGGTCAAATTCTTCGCTCCCTCCCCCTCTTCCTCCCCTTCTTAGTCCACACAATGTTATTTTGTTAATGTGTGATTTGTTGCCTAATCTGTCATGTTGCACATTACAGTAGAAAGTGCTCCCCCTGACAGGCTTTGATTGTGAGAGATGTTTAGCCCATTGTGCACTGAGGTTCTTTATGCACAGCCATGCCCTCTCCATATGGACGCCATTGTGGCTCGCAATTAATGATCGCATTCAGCTCCACTTCCGCTTTCTCACACTGAACAGCAGCACATTAGCATTCAGCCCCAACATGTAGCCAGTGGAGCAGAGGGGTTACAGGTAGTGAGCATGGTCAAATGTAGGAAAAGGAAGTTATCTAAATATGTGAACAAACCATTGTGCTGTTGGGCTGTAAGTGTTTATATAGCTCTCTGTCACTGTGGTTATTCTTAGCTCAATTAACAGCATGAGCTAACAAGGTCTGAATAGGTCCTGTTAGGCCAGTTGAGCAGCCTGACCTTAAGTGGATATATGAGTCACTTAATGGACCAAATGCCCTGTGAACACAGTGAATACTAAGCTCTGCTTCATAATAGCTTGCAGCCAAAAAGCATTTTCAGTATTGATCAACAGCCTTCTTCTTTGTGTTTTAGCTCAATGTAATGCTGATCATCCTTTATGCTGTACATATGGACTGCCTTTTGTCATGTTTTCAATGGCTGGTAGCAGACAAATTTTATAAAGGATTGAGTATCTGAAGAAGACTTGCTTGTTGCTGAAATTCTGTCTGTTTAGTTAAAACACTGAAAGTGTTGAAATATTGTAGTTTAAGTGGCAGTCATAATACCAATACCAAAAGTGGTTCAAATAGCAGTGAAACAGAAGTCGTGACAAATGTGATGTGTCAGTTGTTATACAAATTCTGAAAGCAGAGTTTTTGTTGCAGTTGACTGGAGACCTGAAAGAACTTGAGGTATCAAACAGACTTTGAAGGGACAAATGAAGAGAAAGAGAAGAATGCAGTTGAAATGTCAGCTGTAGAATAAAAAAACAAGCTGTTCTCATGCACTGTTTGTACATTTACCTACTAAAAGTAATGTACCTCAATTCGTATATAACCCACATAATTGGGAAGACTGCGATCACATGACCAACGCACTTATGGGAGCAAAAAAGACAGGAGTATAAAGTGTGAAAGTCTGTGTAAGTACACAGGTTGGGGTGGTGGACAGATCAAGCAAACACAGGACTTTCCCCCAGGAGACTGGTGTTCATGTCCTGTGTACAAACCAAGTGAACTTTAAGTTATTTTAACCTATGTGGTCACCATGATTCTTTTCCTAAACCTAACTCTAATCCTTGACTTTCATAAACCCAACCTACGTAACTTTACGGCAAGTACATATCACGACAATGCTCAACAATGTTCTTTTCCTAAACCTAACCTACATAACTTTATGTAAAGTACTAATGCCATTTATGGGGCGTGTTATTTGAATTAGTGCCCCACAAATGATGTTAATATTCATTACTCAGTATCATACAAACTGTTGTAGGATATGATCACAGTTGAAATAACAGTTAAGACGTACACGCTGGGGGCACAGAGTGTTGCTTTTGTAGTACTTTTGCATAGAATGCGAACATAACGGAAAAGGAAAAAAATAAATAAATAAAATAAATTAATTTCAGAATGAGGTCAATTATTAGAGCTTTTGCACCATGAATAAAGACATGAACTAATCATATTGCGACCATACATGTGAGGATTTTACAACAATAGGGAGGCTCTGTAGTCTAAACCTACACAGCAAACTCTTTTTCTCCTTTTAACCTTGACAAGGGCAGCTCATATGAGATTCCATCCTTCCATCCTTATCTTTCACAATAAAAGCACAATATATAAGCTATGTATTGCAGTATGTTCAGGGAAAGTCAAATTCACTGAGCATTTTGTTGTAAAATAGTTAACCCTATAAGCCCGAACGACGCATAGTGCGTCCAAATTCACATCTGTTCTTCTCTATTGATTTTCTCTGGGACCGTGCGTCATAGCGAGAAGCCACGCATATCATGTGAAACAGCTGAATTGTAGCTTTCCGACAAGACCAAGCACTTGTCGGTAGTCCAATGTTTTCACAGTGAAAAAAATGATAAAGTTACACTAAAATCAGAGCTTTCACACAGCTTTGCACACACATTATTCTTGGATGGATTACTTGCGAATGCAGGGTCGCATAGAAATGCCACGCATATCACATGAAAGCGCAGGAGCAGAGCTTTCCAATGATACCACACATCATTGTGCTGTCATCCCATCATGCTATAAATACAGATTGATTGTCTACAAAATAAAAACCTGATGAATTTCTTTATAATCCATTATACAGATCTTGTTATCAGTCACTTCATGTAGTGAGGAATATCGTATCTTACCACATCTTAGGCTTGCGTGTGTTTCTCCCTGTCTATCCACATTTGTAGTCCGGCTTTCAAGATGCTAATATCTCCATATTGTCCAGTTGACACTCCATCAAACTTTGTATGACAAGACCAGCCACTTGACCTCTGCGCACCCAGACAACTGTAGCCTAATTATGCATGCATGACAGGGCCGTAGTCACCATATACATTGATGGGGACATGTGGCCCCCTCCAGTCCCCAAAATGCCCCCCCAATATATAAGTGAGACTGAAAAACAACAACAAACTTTGTTTATTGTAAACAAAGTGGCAAATATTATCTTGGAGGAGATCATTGCACTTCGTTGACCATTTTTCTATTATCTTAGATGTAAATATTGCATGTTTCTTTCAGATAAAACACATTTTTGACTTGTGAATGAGTCAATGGAATTTCTTGCAATAATGAAAAAATACTGGCAATTATGTCCGCCTGGCACAAACCACATGTTTTGGACAGCTATGAAGTGACAGAATGTCCCACCATCATGGTTCTTATACTGCCAGATTCCAGAGGGTCTCCCCTCTTCATATATGGCAGAATATGTCATTTTCCAACTTGCTATGGTGAGATACATGTAAAAATGTAAGAATTTAGTAACACAGATTTGTTTTTTTCATTGATATAAAAATTAATATAAAATACAGGCACATAGAAGGACATGAAATGATGGCAAATCTAGACAGCCCACATTGTCCTGAAAAAAAACCAACAACCAAGATATAGCATGTGTATGTAGCCTTTATAATGCCTGTGATATGAGCTTAAAAGTAAAGGCAGTAAAAATACCCCCACAACGCCTAGGGCCCATAGGGTTAACAGTAACTTAGGCCATACAACCTCTTACCTCAGACATACTGCCTGATGTTGCAGATCAACAGGATCCTGGTGGTTGTATGAATAGTTTTAATGCAATATATTTGCAGGAGAGTATTTTGCCTGAGGCCTGTGCAATGGTAGCTGTTGAAATATCAGTTGAAGGCTAAAAACATGAGCAGTTGAAATGCCAGTTGACGTGTAACCTCTGAAAGAAGCCAATTCATTTAATTTGAAGGGTAAGTAATGAAAGCAGTTGAAGAGTAAAAAATGAATGTAGTTGAAATGTCAGGTGACACGTAAGCAGTAGTGGACGTTTTAGCTGAACAGGAAGTGACAAAGAGAGTTGGTGTGCACTGTAATGAGCTGAAATTTTATTTCAGTTGAAAGTTGAAGTGTCAGTTGAAGAGTGACACTGATATGTAATGCGTCAGAGCAGTCGAAGTGTCAGTGAGCTTAACAGTAAGTGTAAACACTTGTAAGTCAATAAGACACTTAAATCTCCTACAGTATGAAGCTGAGGAGCTGAAGCAAGAAACCAGAACTGCGATTACAGAAAAATGAAAGGTATGAAAAAGCTGAACTAATACGATAAAGTACAAAGAGTGTTGACTGATTTAAAGTTAGAAAGACATTTCTAAATGAAAGTATGAAGAGGTCAAAGAGGAAGTGAAAAGGTTTGAAAATGTTCATTTGAACACAGGAATATGCAGTAAAAAACTGATATGATAGCAAAAATCCTAATTAATGCGCAGATGAGCTTAATGTTTTAAAGTTTAAGTGATGTGTCCATGTGAAAGTAGAGATAACTGAATGACATAGAAGTGACGGTGGGCACCCAAACTAGAACATCAGTAACCCCTGCTGCAGTGAAACGTTCTCTACTGTGAGTAAGGTGAACTTTAGAGATTGGCTGTGTAGCTGACCTGAGCTCCTCCAGTCAGCTGGACCCTAATACACTGACCAGGCCCTGTCGCTCCCAATTAGCCCCGCTCAGCCTCTCGCTGCTCCTAATTCAATCCTTCTGCTGAGCTCAGCCTGGAGTAAACTACTCACACACTTCACCACTTACTGGTAACACACTACCAGGAGGTGTTTACACTCCGCTAACATTTTGCTGTTAATTGACACCAGCAAAATGCTCATGTCATTCTCAAAGTAACAAAGCAAATCCTCAGAAACCTAATTGCTTACTTGCTCCTCCTCCACATTGTAACTCTACGTGAGTTTGTTTCTCTTTGTCTTCAAGGTACAATATGTATGGTTGGTGTGTGGAGGGAACTAAACCAGCAAACAAAAATAATTATGTTGAGACCGATAATCTTTTGGAGGATTTAAATTTGATTCAGAATTATTTAGACTTTGAACTTATTGCTGGTGGTTGGATTCAGCGTCATCCACATTCCAGTCTTATATAATGTACCTTATGTAATGTAGAAGACAATGAACGTATTTGTGATTTTTGTCACTGGCCCCTTCCAACAGTCAGTGTTTCTAGGGTAATCTTTTGTTTTGTTTTCTTACTGAAAAGCTTCCTTACATGTTTTGTGACGTAAAGCAATATCTGTAGCAGCTTATCCATCAGATTTCCAAACTTATTCAACCTAATGGCACAGTTAGTCAGTTATTAGCTTATTTGAACAATAATAACAATAACAACAGCTTCTTGTACAGTGTATGAGCAGTATTTCTAAACCCCTAAAAGATATGATAATTTTGACATTTGGCAAACTTGAAAGGTTTTTTTTCTATGGTGGCTAAATGCTACAAAGCTGATTGGGCACCAGTTTGATTATTAATTGTTAATTGCCACAGGCATCACTCACAGCCTTCTATAAACTCTTTGTGACTGTGTTTCACAGCTTTTGCTTTGTTTATTACCTTGGATTTTCTTTGCCTAATGGTACTAAAATGGTAAACCTGTAACCTGTTACACACTAGGATGGATTTTGTGTCCTGTAAAAAAATACAAAAAACATTGGCTTGTAGTTGGAGCCCTTTGCAGTCAACTTTGTGAAGGCCTGAGGGTACTGTGAACTAGGTCACGGCTTCTAATACACGGCAATTGGCCTGAAATGCGATCATAACAGAGACTTTGTGCAATTACTTTGTTTTTGACAGCCATCCAACATGGCCAATATTTAAAATGCAGAGACTGCTAGAAACCTTGCAAGCTTCTGTTTTAGTAATGGTAATTCTGATTTATTTAACCCCTTAGAGGGTAACTTTGGTATTTCAAACCTGGACCCTGTTTTTCCATGTTTTTGTGTCTAGGTGACTATGAAGACAACATCTTTTTAAACTGGTCCAGTATGGAGTGTAGTGTTGTGACGTTCATGAACGAACCGATTCTATTGAACGGCTCCTTAACATGAACGATGGGAACCGAGTCACAGCTGGGAACCGTTCTTTTTTTTTTTAATATCACTGTGTGCTCCTCCTTTGCTCCTCCCACGAGCAAAATTCATTGTAGCCTGCTTTGTTTTTTAATGTTTATTTGTAAGTGTTAAGGTCACGGTGTTGCATGAATAACAAGTCAAAGGGTAAATCCAAAATAATGATGTACTGTCAAAGCAGAGTGATATGGCGCAACCTTGTGGAATATTTACAATGAATCCAGATCAGACTTTAAAATCTAGTCCACACGTGTCAAACAAGGTTATAATCAATATTTCAGAATAATTCAAACTCAGACATTGGTGGGATATTTAATTTGTATTATTTTGTTCCAAATCTCACCCCATCATACCTCCCAGTGATTATTTCCAAGATAAAATGAGTTACCATCAGGCTGGCCTCTTAAAACTTAATAAATATAAAAATCTGTCAAATGAGCCAGTTTTTTGAACGGCTCTTTGAAAGGAATGGCTCACCAAGATCCGGCTCCCCTCAAAGAGCCATAAATCCCATCTCTAATGGAGTGGGGGGGCTGCAGCTGGCAGCCACATTACAGGCTGCAATGGAACCAGTGTTGCACTGTCCATTCACAGCCACTAAAAGTACTTGTTTTTGCCACTGACAGGATCAGATTTTTAATACAAGCATCTGGCAACATTGTTGAAATCCCTAGAGAGACAGACATGTTAGTTAAAGCATAAGACCCGTTTTCGTTTCACCAGAAACTGCCTTGAAATTGTCACCACCAAACCCACCAGACCCCTTTTAAAAAAACAGTAATTTGAATATCATGAAACACAATTCATTCTAAGACGACAGAAACAAAATAAAACAAACAAAAGTGGTCTTGGCTTGTCTTTCCACTCTTTCAACAATCACCAGCTCTGGTTTGGTTGAAATAAACCCTTAAGTCACCCAGTTAGAAGTGAAAATATGCTGGCTCCATCCATGCTAAAATCTGTGTTTATTTAAATGGAGTCTGGTGGGTTTGGTGATGGCGATTTTAAGACTGTTTCTGGTTAAACAAAAAGGATCTTACTCTTTGTCAAAAGGTCTATCTCTGTAGGAATCCTTGGTAGATGTTGTCAGAAACTTATCATAACAATCTGAGTCTGTCAGTGGCAAAAACAAACACGGTGACGGTGCATAATTGCCCAGAGTGGTTACATTGCAGCCTGTTTTTTGAAAGCCAGCTGCAGCCCTCTTGCTCAATACTGAACCAGTTTCAAAAAGTTTTGGTCCCATTAGTCACTTAGACACAAAAACATGAGAAAATAGGGTCAAAAACTACAAAAATTACTTTTTAACATCCAATTTTGTCCTTTTGTTTTTACCTTAATTACCTTTATGAAGGTTTTTAGAGTCATCTCATCTCTTTGTTTTAATGGTCTCTAGTTTCACAGACCGGGCGAGGTGGAAGTGCAGCACACCTGCGCTTCGCCAACTGGGTGTGGACAGGCGAATTTTGCAAGTTTGGCGCAGCCACTCCTCTTTCCCACCTCCATCCCTCCTACCTGCGCAAGTTGGAAAGAGGGAGGAGAGAAGGCGTCGAGTGGGTTTTACACACATCGCACCAATCAAATGAGCCCCTCTCCTCGCCCTTAAATGTGCCACGCAAAGGCGTAATGAGAGTTTACTCAATTCGCCATGGCAGAAGAGAGCAGCAGCGTCAGACAGCCAAACTTCTCCCAGGAGGAAACTGACCGGGAGGTCCAAGCTCGCAGTGTCCGAATATACGGAACTGCGAGCAGACCTCCACAGGCTGATGATGCAAAGGTGGCGTGGGAGGAGGTCACCACAATTGTGAATCAATGTTGCGTTTCTCTTGTGCGCATGCGTTCTCTCTTTCTCTCTTGCAGTCTCACTCTGTTTCTTTTCTTTTGACTTTTCTAAGATGACAGATGCTGAATATATACTCCCTATCTGATGCTGTGGCTGTTTGTGGTTGGCTGAGAGGAATGTGAACTCATTAGTTTGCAGCTGTGTTAATCAAATCAGGCTGGGTTTCCATTACGCGTGCCACACGTGCCAAACGGTGCCAATCCCCTTTGATCTGACATCAGATGTGACGGGACAGTCGATATAAAGATACATTTATGTGCTGATTGCAGATAGTTGCATTGAATAGTGGTGTTTGTGGGCATTTGTTGCATTGTTAATGTACCTGACATTCTGGAAACCTGACTGTGAGGTTTTGGTGACGTGTGCGCAGTGTCCACCAATCAGCCAAACTTCGGCTTACACCGGCTGCACTCAGCCTGCGCTGACAGTAGACATGGTGTCAACTGGCGAGCTTTTAGCGCACCTTCGGCGAAGCCTTTTGGCACGAAACTGTCACTGCGCCAAGGTGGATCTGTCGACACCTCCCCCTGCTGTGCCGCCACACCCATTTCAGCGCATCTCGGTCTGCCAAACTACCAAACTGAGTGCGCCTCGGGTTGCGCTGCTCGAAACTAGCTCTGCGCTGGGTTCGCCACCCTGTGCCACCCTGCGCCGTGCTGTAGTGTCATGTACATTTTGGATCAGCTTGTTCCAGCTCTTCACTGACGACATATGAATATTGAGTGAAATATCATTCTCTCAGCATTAGATACTGTTGAAAGCTCTACAAAAAACTTTCTCATAAACTTTTTTGTTTGTTTTTTGTCAAACCATGAGTTAATGTATTGACAGTTACATTATTCCATTAAATAGACATATTGTAGATTTCATCATTTTGCACTTTGAAATTGGGTTTCTAAAGAATATGTGTATAATTATTGTTTAAAGAGGAGACAACATGCAAGGGTTGAGTCTGTGGCTGCTGCAGCAAGGACACTGCCTTTGTACATGGGGTGCCTGCTCTGCCCACTGAGCTACTGGGTGCCCTTTCTGTATGTTTGTTGTTGTTGTTTTTCATTGGCATATATTAGTAGGTGAGTTTCTGTGTTGGGATGTTACGTGAGTGGTTGAGTGTTTTCCACTTTGGCAGTTGAATGGCTGTCTCCATCTTGTTGTGTAGTGGAGGGTCTAATGGAAAATCAGAGACCACGATGGAATTAAGTCCTGAGCTTTATCGTGTCATCCCTGACAGTGTCATTTTTTTTTCCTGCTGTATCTGAATTCAGCAGATACAAAAAAACAACAACTTGTGTGCGTCATTTCACACAATGCCCCCCAAATACAGTCTGACATATTTAGCATTTTTGGCAACTTTGGAATCTCCACAAGTCATTCTGCAGTTATAAACAAGTTTGGCTGCATAGCATGCATTTGTAATAGATGCAATTTTAGGGTACTTTGAGAGGCTAATAGCTTCTGAAGTTGGGGAAAAGCAGAAGCTGAAATGTTGCAAGTGGAAACTCTTCCATCTCCAAAATGCATTTATCAAAACTGTCAATAAGCAGGGATCTAAACCTCTCTGCTCACTAACTGTAAGTCATTCTGAATAAAAGTATCACCTAATGCATAAACAGTGAATGCAATGGATTGCGTGGTGGTCTCGTTGTCAGGGCGACTACACGGCAGCAAAAGGTCCACTACTTGCAGCAATAACTTACGTGTCCATCAGCAGTCATGTATCTTGTAAAAGTGACCTTGAACAAAAACACTGTCTGCTCACTTATTGTAAGCTGCTCTCAGGAACATTGCCAGCTTAAAGCCTGAGATGTAAATACTGCACAGTTCATTTTTTCCCTATCGCTTCCAGAGCTCATATTTCAATTTCCCTCCCAGGTTATCCAGCCCGTGGAGGTCGTATACATCTGTGATAAAGGATAATATGGGCCAGAAAAACAAAACGTAAGCTGATCTCTTGTTTTGGAGGAAGGAGGATGTGACGGAGGTAAAGGTTACAGACCAAGTGGAATGAATGAGAGCGGCCTCGTTACCAGCAGGACGTATGGGGATCATGCATGTGTGTGTGCTCCCGTTGTGCGGTGACTGACAGCCGGTTTCAAGTGAACAAGGGGGGAAACCAGAGACGAGGAGGTCAACAGACACTGGGCTCACTGGCTCAGGTTGATTGGGTCAGTGTTTCCACTCACACCTCACCATCCCTTGACAGATTTCATTGCAAAAAAAACCACCCATCTGAACAATCAATTAGTCCACAGGGTGGTGAAGAGGAGAGCAAATCTGCCACACAGCTTGTTCCAACTTCAGCTAACATCTTCATTTCATAGCCGTAAAAGGCACCTAAATGACATAATAGACATTTTGTGTGGTGCAGTAGCAGCCTATAGGCTCCATAGAGGGTTTGTTTACCTCTTTGTGCCATTATCCCATGATACCCGGCTTACTGAAAGAATTCGTATAGAAACTGATACCTACACGGCTGCGATGATTACGCGGCGTCTTTACAGGGATGCATTCACAAGGATTATGCAAATGTGTTCTCGCTCAGCAGTCGAGGATGAGGATACAGGATCCTGGGGAGGAAGTTACTTTAGCTGGGACAAGAAGCCCAGGGCAGCAGCAGTAAACAAACTGAGACATGACAGTTAGACACAGTGAGAGACACCCACAGGTCATATCTGACACACTTACTGCTTTGTTTTTACTCCTGCTTTTCCGTACTGTTTTTTAGTTATTCCTACCTTTTCCCACACGTAACCCTAAAGTCTGTTTGCATTCTTCAGACCCTGGGCCCTCCTTAACAGCTTAAAAATATTTTATAAGCTTGATAATTATTGACTTTATGAGATGATTTTAACTGAAGACAAATCAGAGAAGTTCACTTCTGAAACTGATGCATTACTTCTGGTGTCTTGTAAAACAGGGAAATGCATTGGATTCCATCACTGTCAAAAACAGCTGTCATTTGGTTCAGGGAAGTGATGCTCTACTTGTGATTGCTGTTTATAGTACTTTGTAGCCCTCTGTAGCTCTACCCCTGTGTATACATACACACAGAAATTCACACGTGTGAATGTGTATGTGTGTGTTGCACTTCCCCACACAGGTGCATCTACAGACCCATGGGAACCTTGGTTTGAATCGTTTGAATCGATGACCAGCAAAGACATTTGTGTTGCCAAAGCAAATTTTGAAAACAGTTGTGATTATAGTTCAAACTGGTTGCAATGTAGAAGAATGAGAAGATCAACAGTAAACAGCAAAGAAAATAAATGATTATGTATCTTGAGAAGCACATCCAATATGATTCACACACTATCTCCTTCTCAGCCACACAAGCTCTACCTCACTTTTGTAAAAACAAAGGGACATAATATTATATTTGTTCATACAACACCCATTTGATATATAAAACACATTTTTTTTCCTTATTTGGTTTAATTAAAATGCTTTATGGTCATTTATATATTTTGTCTCCATTATACCTATGGTCATGAACTCTGCGTAGCAGGCCTAGAATTTCATCATTTTAGGGGCAAGGCCACTTGGTCTTTCGCATTGTCAATTGTTTGAGGGCAGAAAGGCCATAAGCCAGGGCAGTGAGGCCATACAGTAAAACAATGATTTTAAGTCCACGTCCATAATGAAATTAATTTAAGGACTAACTGTGAAATGAATAAATAAAATGAGCTCAAGTAATGAGTATAATAAGTAATAATGTGATTTATTTAATAGCACTAATAAACCCAATGTGTTTTAAATATAGAACAACCAGGTTCATGTATTTATAAGCAAACAATCTTAAATATTAGGCCTAAATATTTTTTGAGTCTACATGATAAACTGATTCACTGAACAAGACTGGCTTACAATTATTTTTGATGTGTTGTTAGATAGCTAACAAACAAACAAACAAACTATAACAGGGCTGTTCAATTACTATTTCAACTGGGCCACATTTCAAAACCAGATCATGTCGATGGGCCACATTTTTAGCAGCAAGCAGCCGATCCACTTTTTTTGCACACATATATATTTATATATACACAGACATGGCCCTCCTCAACATGATGCAGAAACAGACTAAAAGAGAGCTGTCAATGCACAGAAAAAAGTGACATTAACAGTATCTAACAACACACACTATCTCTCTACCAGCATCTCCCTCTCTCCTCTCCTCCACACACACACACACACACACACACACACACACTTACACACACACACACACACACACACACACACACACACACACACACATCCACACACCTCACCTCCTGATGCTTTCCTTATAGGTCAGCTACACAGGATATAGTTTTATACAGTCCATGGCAGCAACAGTCATGTTTACAACAACAAAGTCACTATTTAAAACCCAATAATATCTCACTGGAATATAAATATTCCTCCTGACATCACAATACTGAGTGAAGAAAGTCACGTTATCTCAGCATGAAGACAGACATCAGTATCAGTCATTCATCCTGCTCTCTGTCCCTCCTCTACTGAGGACACTCACTGTCTGCAGGTCGGCTGCCTCAGGTACATGTTCAAATAAAGTGTTAGCCTACACACAGACTGCTTTCATTTAGTTTGTCTTTAACACTTTGCTGTTAGCCTCGCGAGTGCGATGTGCTTGTGTCGACATAAATTATAATAGAGGTGAATGAGAGACTGTGGACAAAGCAGATTGAAATATGGCTTTCTACATGCTGATCACATGTATTGATAAAGTATTGGCTTGGCTGGCAGAGGTTTTATCACACTTACTCACAGTAACAAGTGTAGTTGTCGTCAACAAGAGTAATCTTGAGGTTATATTCCCTTCATCTGCACCGCAGCCTCTCTGCTGTTGAGTTTGTATGTCTGTGTGTGTGTGTGCACGAAACTGTGAGGGGTGATATGCAGAGAGCAGGAGAGAGGCTACAGAATGATGATGAAACCGAAACTTTAAAAAGTAACGCAAATAATGGCAGAGCTTACTGTTATTACGTTGTTGATTAAACTTGCCTTGGGTTGTTTAATACCAGGTCTCGGTGCCGATCCCTGCCCGGGCGTTTGATGAATTCTCCTGATTGATAGATTGGTGTCAAACTGTCATTATAGCCCATCCAAGCGGTTCATGCAAGGCTCGAATCAAACCCCCCGCTGGTGATGTACGCATTGTCTCATTTGATGCTCAATAAGAATCCAGAGTATCATCACATTATTTTTTTCTCAATAGATGCAGGTGTTGACAGGAAAGAGGCAGAGGAGAAAACTGCAAAATAACCTGGGGCAGTGCGGGCGGGGCATCAAGGCCACTGTGGCCTTAGGGCAGATATTTTTTTCAAGGGCACAGGGCAAAATGAGAAGGGCAAGAGGGTCATGGTCCTCGTGGCCCTCATGAAATTCCTGCCCTGCTGGGTAGTGACCAAAAGAATGAGATCGCGGATACAAGCGGTGGAAATGAGTTTCCTCCATGAGGTGGCTGGGCTCAGCCTCAGAGATAGTGTGAGGAGTTCGGACATCCGGAGGGAGCTCGGAGTAGAGCCGCTGCTCCTTTACGTCAAAAGGGGTCAGTTGAGGTGGTTCGTACATCTGACTAGGATGCCTCATGGGCGCCTCCTGCTGGAGGTGAGAATATAGAGAATATAGCGAAAACCTCACATGAAAGGACATTTTTTATATAATGAAAATAATGACTGATCCATCATTTCATTTGTGTATGCTGCTTTTGGTTTTACGTAAGTAAGACAAAAATTAAAATGAACTAAAATAAGAAAATGTGTTTTTTTGTCTAATAGGGACACCAAAAATCACGATAGCTAAAGTATCAGCAAAATATATAATACATTCTGAAATAAATACAGAAATAAAACAACAGAATTAACAAGGAAATAAAAGCAGAAATAAATACATCAATAAATAAAGAATGAATAAATAAACAAATACTGGTAATAGAAAATAAACACCCTTCCTTTTCTATTTTCATTTATGTCTGTTTTTCTGCATCTGTAGTGAAAACCTCACTGTGACGCATGATTGGTCACAACATAAATTCAGCTCCATTTCTTTCACCTTATTAGAATTATTAAACCACGCTAACAGCTACCTGCTATTGATGCTCACTGACTGCAAGATTCTACCTACCTAACTAACATACAGACAGAGGAATACAAAAATAAGTGAATAAATACAGAAATAAATAGAAATAGAAATGCATATATAAATAGAGAAATATGGATATGAAGAAATTAAAAAAATAAGATAGTAATTTATTTATTTTGAAACATATTATTTATTAAAAACAGCTATTTTTAATTAACTATGCATTTAATTATTCACGTACCATTTCAGATGTTTATTATTAGTGACTTATTACCCTTATCATTTATTGATTATAATAATGTATTTATTTATTTATTTATTTATTTATTGATAACTAAATTATTTTTATCCTAGGCATACCTGTTCAATACCTCTCTACAAATTGTGTCATGATAAAAAAAAAAATTAGTTTTGTTTTTCAGACCATAAGGAGGTGAACCTTCACCTGTTCACCTCATGAAATAAACATTTGCACGAGAGATTCATGAGAGACAGTTACGACTTCATTTACACTTTGTTACCGTAAAAGTTCTGAGCTCACGGGCAAACAGGCCGATTGCAAAAAGAGCAAAGGCAAATACACATATGCATTTTTTTAACCGTGCTTGAAGGTGCATGCACACACATTCACACCCACAGAAGCAAATAGTATCTCATTATATCTCAGTTGTGCCCTGCAGCAGGGTGAGTATTTAGACAGTTGTTCGGAAGAGTTTGCAGGGAGTTACTGTGTTAGATTGTGAGCAAATTAGTTTGCACCCTGAGGGCTAAGTCGATGCCAGCCTCAGGGGCTGTGTGTGTGTGTGTGTGTGTGTGTGTGTGTGTGCGTGCCTTAGTGCAGAGCAATGCATGTAAAAGAGAGTGCGTCTGAGCTTAGTGGAGGTAGAGGACATCACACACGTCCCTGTGCATCTCTGCCAGTGTCCAAAAATAAATTGGCACTTGTGTTGACCTCTTGTTGATGAATTCATCTGAGGGTAAAGGTCACCATTGTGTCAGCAGTGTGTATCACGTTTCTCTGCGTGTGCTCCTCCTCCTCCTCCTCCTCCTCTGCTCTTCCTCTTCAGCCTTACATTAACTTTAATACACTCAGTTCCCCTCTTTACATTTCCTGTCTCGTCTGTCTCATATTTGCTGTGGCAGCTGTTGCTCTTTTTAATTTTAGTGGGCCTGTTTGCTGCCTGGTGATTAATTGGACGACGGGGCTCAGGTTGTAAATAGATGTTCTATTCTCATGGTTGTTTTCTCCAGTTAGGAGACCACGCAGCTGATTAGAATACACACTGAATATGAAACACAGCAGGTGCTAGAAAGCCCAGGGTTAACATGAATAGCACACAAATACAGTTCCCTGTGTTTCCTCGTGTGTGTGTGTGTGTGTGTGTGTGTGTGTGTGTGTGTGTGTGTGTGTGTGTGTGTGTTTTTCCGATGACAGACTGGAAGCATGTGACTGCCAAATATACAGAGATGTGAGCAATGCACATGAATGTATTTTTGCCTGTGCCATACTGTAACCACATAACTTATGCAGTAATCAAAAGGCCCAAGATACTGCTTCTGAGTCATAGTCCTAAATGTTCACAACAATTTCATCATCCCATTTGAAGAAGGGCAGATCACAATAACACAATCCACAGCAGATGTAACATTAGTTCTACTGTCCATCGACAGGTTGCCATCAGTGCCCAGAAGAACAACCACTTGGAGGGTCATGTGACTGATGGTGGCAGCCAAATATAGTCTAACTATACTCCAAAGCAAAGGATTGTGAATCTTCTATAATGGGACAGTTCACAGCAAAACAAAAATACAAATTTTTCCTCTTCCCTGTAATGCTATTTATCAATCTAAATTGTTTTGGTGTGAGTTGCTGAGTGTTGGAAATATCTGCCATAGTCTGATTTCTTCTTATCAGACTGCCCTCACCAACTGTATCACTGCACAGGAGGAATTGTGCATCTACTCATGGACGAGAGGCTCATGCTCGTGACAGTGCGAGATGTAAGCATTAATGGCATCCTCCTGGTAACATCAGCTAGCTCAGAGGTGCTAGATGTAGCAATAGATGCACGCTCACTTTTGCATGGTAGGCAATCTAGATTGGGAAACAGCACAGGTAAGAGGAAAAACATCTATTTTTGATTTGAAAATTAAGCTACTAAATTTACTATCATGTATATTTTAAGATAGTTAACTGACGAGAGAAAATTAATGACAGAGCAATAGAAATGTGATTCAAATCCTTAATGCAAAAATGTTCACATGTAAAACAGAAGATTACACAAGAAAAAAACAGGTGCTCAGTAAAGTAAGCTACATTTCTCTAGTATATGACAATGGAGTCCTCGTGTGTAGTCATGTAATCAAAATATAAATATATTTATTAAGAGCTATAAAAGGAGATACTGCTTCATACCTCTGCAGATAAACTGATCACCTGAACAGTTAAAGGGATAGTCTGACATTTTGGAAAACGTGTATAAGAGTTACACACTCTTGTGTCTGTACGCTAAATGTAAAACTACTGCCAGCAGCTAGTTAGCTTAGCATAAAGACTAGAAACAAGTGTTGTGCAATCTAACCCCCTATAAACCCAGAATGTGTTGTTAATGAGCTTTATGGTGACAGCACGTGGAGGCCAAGCTTGCAGTTTCCAGTCTCACTGCTAAGCTAACTGGTTTCTAATGGTAGCTTCATATTTACTATGGAGAGTCTTAGCAATCTTCTCATACTTTCAACCAAAAAGCCACTTAAAGATAAAGATGAGATAAACCATGCCTTTTCCTTTAGCCATAGAGATAGTTTTCATTTCATTTATCCAGGTTTTGATGTCTGTCACTCTGAATAGCATACTGTTAGCATTAGGCTGATAATTGTTGGCCCTTGCTGCTGTTGGTTGGAGTAGCCCATTATAGATTAAAACTACCAGCTTTCACACATGCTGTTATCATAATTACCCTGTTTTAACAATTAACTATTTTTAGCATAATTTTCAGTGTTTTTTTTTTTTTTTTTAGCAGAAAGGACATCAGATTCTGTCTACTGGAAAGGTGACAGCTCAGTCGTAGTTGCTTGGTGAGTATTTGAGGTTGTCAGGCCTCTCTTCCACCTCCTCCGTCATGCTTTTGTAGACACAACACACAGCAGCTCTCCTCTGGAGCCTGAAGTGGGAAAGAGGTGAGTGTCTGCTCTGTCCAGTGTGTGCATTCAAGTATGTGTAAGAACACAGAATGGGGAGGGAGACAGAGGAGCACATAATGGTTACCTGAAATTACCTCTGAGGCCGATGAACTGGCACGCAGTGTGCATTAGTGGTGGTGTGTTAATGTGAAAAAAGTATACAAGAATATAATAATCCCATATACATCTGTCAGTCAAAATTTCTACCCTTTCCTTTAGTTGTTTTCTGTCTCTGTTTATCCCAACCTCTGCTTCTAAAAGGTTAAAATTCTCACTGTACACACACACACACACACACACACACACACACACAAACTTTTACACACACACACACACACACACACACACACACACACACACACACACGACCACACATACATTCACTTTTAGCACTCACCTATTAATAGATCCAGCGAGGCCCACTGCCTCTCTAACGTCACTTCACTTGTCAGTAAGTCTGCGCCTTGGAAACAGCACCCATGACACCACTAACCCATCACATGATGATGGGAAATAGCCAGCAATCCAGCTGCCCCTTCCCCTGACCCACTGGAAAAAATAACCAGTACTCGCACACATAGAGTGAAGAAGCCATCAGCCTGGGAGGGAGTTCTGGCACAAGATGGGGTTAAAACTATGTGGCAATAGTGAGATTAGGTAGACCAAGGGGGCTTCAGATGCACTGCATAATATGAATGTGTGAGATAAAAACAAGCTCAGCGTCTCTGCATTGGTGAAAATGTCCTGGCAATGTCCAGTGACTTGTGGTTATTACTGACATCATCTGTGAAATTGCTAAAATGATACTTACCAGAATATTGAGAAAACGGTGGTCTCCTGATAAAATTAACTAGAGTGAAACTCTGGAAATTTTCTGATGAGATCTGAGGGTTTGAACTTCCTCTTTTTTTTCCTGGACACATGAGTTTTATGTTCAGCCTGTCAAAAAACAGAGACAGTGGTGGGTTCTATAAAGAAACTGGTGAAAGCTTTTGTAGCAAAGTCCTCCCTTCCTAGAAAATCTCACATTTTCCTTTTCATTTATTCTTAAGTGCCAGTGATGAAAAAAATGTGTTGGCTCATTGAACAATGGCTCCGTTCTATTCAAGTGTCCCGGTGGTATGACAGTGAGCCAGCACGCACAATACCAGGACCCTAAAGTGAAGCAGTAAAATTGAATTCAGTCATCAAATTCAAATGAACGACATAATGAATTTTTTTTAATGGAGTAGAAACACAAGATTTTTTTTTTAATTAAGTTGAAGTATCACAAAACATTTTTTATGCATGGCTGAAGTGGGGCAGTTTGTGTATCGATAAAAACATTTTTCATTGTTATGGTAAGCAAACCTAACTGCCTCCAGGCTGTAACTTCATATTTAATGGACAGATTTGAGTATGGTATTCTTCTTCTCATCTAACTGACCTGACCTGGTGCATGTATGAGAGGAGAGACACTCGAAACCAATGATGGATCTCAGGTCTAGAATATATTTTATGTACTCAGCAAACCAGGAAATTAAAATCACGAGAAAAAAAATGGCATTCAGATACACAATACTGTTCTTATCCATCTTATTGTATATGTTTAACAATGCCTATTTTTATTTTCATTTATTCTACTTCACTTATTTTATTGTTGTTGTAGTGTTGTGAGCCCCCTGTAAACCCAGCTGGCAACCAGTCTACAATAATTGTAAGCAGCTTAGATTATGCATACAAATATAAATGTTAAAAGTTTCATCAATATGGACATGCTTCACTTGGTTGGATCAATTGTCTTTTTTGTATTTGATTTTTATTAAGTTCATTTTACGGAAACTGAGAGCACCAGAGTATAATTCATTCAGATTTATGTGCATGGTAAACAAGAGAGACGGAAAAAAATGGCAATTCCCTCCGTTTGAAGCAGTTAACAAATATTAATACCTGTCCATTGCTCAATTATTTATACACATTTAGTCCATAATGATCCACAAATAAAATTAATGAAAAGGGTTTACCATAAAATGAATTGTGGTTGTGAATATTGTTGGGCTCACTTTGCACCTTTCCTCTGCTTTGCCTCCAACTCGCTGGCACTGGTGATTTTTTCACATTTTTGCTCATGTAATCTGATACTTAACGCTTATCACAAGTCTTCTCAGATCACTCGTGTGTTACACGTCATAATGATAAACAGACTCTAATGGTCTAATGGAACCTGACTTGGACCTGGTTGACAATATTAAAACATGTACTTGAACCTGTGCGGGCCCCACGTCTTGGTCCTAGGGTCCAGGTAGACCTGTGAAGACCTCATTGAGTTAACACCCTTCTGTACTGCTTGAGCTGTAAGCATATACTATACCAGTTACAAGATGTCAATGTAGCCTAATAATCTTATGTGTTGACAGAGATAACATTAATATCTCAAAATATAAGCTGTAATATTTTATTGGTGTTAACTTGATAGGCATAGCGACTTCACACAAACACAAACATGCACGCAAGGAAACACACCTGCTGAGCTACAGGCCACAAATATGCATGCCCACACTGCATGTGAGTGGCATGCAAGAGTATGACGCTACTGATATGTCACAGACTCGGGAGCTAATTCTGTCTTCCTCGAGTGGGCGCTGATGACAAGAACATAACCCCACTTAGTCTGCACACCAACAGGACAGAGACATGTGAATGTGTGAAAATGTATGTCTAAATGTATGTGTCCTCTCAAACTCATATTCACCCATATACTGCAACTGTATTGGTGCCTGGAGAGTCCTTCTATAGGTGTGGATAATTGTATCAGCAAAACTATTGTGCAGTTCTGCAGGGAGGTTCCTAATGCTCAAATGTCCCATAAAAACACAAATTCAGTCCCATCTTAATTAAGCTTTGTTTATAAGGAAAACCCTCTAATCTCAGATGTGGAGATGTTGAAATAAAAAGTGAATTTCCCAACACAGCAATTTAGCTTTTCACACTATCAAGGAGTAGTAGTATATTTCCACAGTTCTGTATTGTGTGTGGAGCTTATCACTAGGCTAGAAGAGAAAGTGGAGGACTGTCCACCTCATGCACCAGCCCCCGTCCACAAATATCCAATATGACATCCTGACCTCCGCCTGCCTCTCTATTCTACCCTTTTGTTGGCTTTATCTCCACACGCAGCAACTGTAAAGGTCATAAATCCTGAGTGCTCTCTCACAGTGGCGAAGGACACTCAGACATACATGACACATCACTAAACAAATACACACACAGACCTGAGAGTGCCATGTCACTGGGAGGGATACGATAACTCCACTCCTGTGCCTGACAAATAATTACTCCCAACGCTTTGTGCTGCACATGAGCAAATATAAGCCGCTTAAACTTGATTTGAAATTTAAAACTGTATTTAGGGGTTAAAATGTCTCTACTGGGTTGTGTTTAAAACCCTACAAACTAACATGATACTTAGCATGGACAAGAGTTGATGCAATGAGCCTCAAGCACAGTGAAAACACTGACGTCTGTGAAATACCCACAAGCCTGTACTTCCCATCATCCCCTATTAATCTCCAGTACTGTCACACACCTTTCCGTCACTTGTTTTCTCACGTACATGCACTCAAGTGATATATTTGGTGGGTTTCTTCTTTTAAATCTCATTGAAACAGACAACACAAACACACGCTCACAGTATTAATGGTGAACTACATCTTTCGGTCACTGTGAAGTGGATTGACACCAAACCCTTCTCTGCGTCTCTGGAAAGTGGTAGTCTGCTTCTACACATCTAAATTGTTTATCTGCCACCCTACTGCCCATCCAACAGGGATGTCTTTATACACCATGACTTGGTCTTTTTCCCTTTTCATATACGTCACATCACTTCCTATTCTGCTCCCATAATAATTACTACAGCCACATGCACATACACATGACAGCCTCACAATAAACTTAAGCATAGGTCATAACAAAATGCATGCACCATCGACCTATGTGACGTTTTCTTGGTGAGGTTGAGCTGAATGTTACGTTAAAAATAAAAGCCCCATTAACTAACAGCATTTCCACAGTGCCGCATGTCCTCACTGTGTGGAAGCCAGTCCTGAATGCTATCAGAGATTTTAACATTAGCAGCTTCATCCTGCTCTTTACTGAATTTGATTTTGTGACCCAATACATGTAGTGTGATAATACACATTGCTATTTAAATGGTACCACATATCCTGCTGGTTTTTATTGCAGTTTATTTTAAACTGACAGCTCAGTGTGTGTATCTTGGCCATATAAAAGGGAAGAGATTTGTTTGCTATTTGGGTGTCACAAGTGGCAAAGCTTAACAGTGTAATATAACACTAACACAGAGTAGTAACACACCCATATCAGAAACAACACACGCAATATGGCAGAAATATTTGGCACCAATGGATATTTAGTTCCTGCTTCAAAGAAAATCATGTCAAACTGGTCGTCGTTTTTGTGCACTGATGCAGAAAGTAGCACTTGGGAACTGTTGCTACGTAACTTGAGCATAAAAGTAACAACTAGAACTAGAACACAGCAACTTCAATGCTATATGCTAAGTGTGTTTTATGTGATTTGCAAAGCCGGGATAAAATTGCTGATCAGTTGCTTCATTGTGAGATTTCTCTAATTGTGTCTCGTCGATACACCCGTTCATGTATCTATTAGACACGCATTCAAGCAAACTGGACTGGCAGAATAAATCTGGGTTCACTGCAGCAAGTCAAATAGTTAGTTGGCATTACTGAAATAAATAGTGGTACCACTTTCTAATGTCATCCTTTTTAATGGGTTAATAAAATGTAACTACTGGCTTTATTACAGTGTTATGCTAATGTATTGTTCAATAATACTTAATTAGTTATAAAATATTAATAACAGCATCTTCTCAGTGTTAGCATTCCATAAATGCTCAGGGTTTCTCACTTTCTAATTAAATGTTGTAAATGGTAAAGAACAATTCTGGTAGGTTCCCATCCTAATGTATTTCCCATACACAGTATGTAGCCATTGTTTCGCTATTGATCATGCTAACTTTGTACTTGCCACCTCTGTTGTAGAGATTTGGAAAAACAAGGAGTTGCACACATCGGGACAAACTTCAAGAGCTTCAGTACTCCCTAAAAACATGTGGTTTTACTCAAGGGCACTACCTTATGTCCTTCGTCAAACAGAGTGTTGTATGCCTGATGTCCATTCTCATCGACTCACATTGGGTTGTTGGTAGTCTCATCAGTTGTCACATAAACTAGCGAAACCATAGCCGAAAAAGTTGTTTATTAGCTAATCTTTGCCTTAACCCCAAGATTAAACCCACAGAAGACATGATGCCTAACTGTCACCTAAAACAGTGTGAATTTTTAAATAATTTTGTGATCACTGATTTACAAAGATACACTTAAATCTTTGCTCCTTGTACTGCTGGTACTGCTGCAACCGTGATTAAAATTGGACTTTTCCGGCATATGTGCAAATGACTTACGCTGATAAATTTTCAAACTGACCATCAAAATGTTATACTGAAAAATATGTCCAACTAAATAGTACAAAAATATATTGAGATATAGATGCACAAAATTATGTCCAACAGCCAAATTCTACTCTGATGAGGGGGTCTGTATTCTGATATCAATGTAATATCTGGCACTGGAGACATTGGTGCCGAGCCCAGATGGGCTTACAGGGCAGACTATTGTTTTCTACGTAGCCCATATAGGTGTGGGACAAATATAAAAATTATAGTAGAACATGAGTAGTATATTTTGTATGCCTTCTTACTTATGTATGTAGCAGCCCATGGGGACAACAAAAAAAGGTGGAATGCATTTGCAGAAATGTCGTCTTGGAGCCCATCGGCAATAGTGCGACAATTTAGCTTCTTAATAACTTCTTTAAAAACGTATCTGGGTTTGTAAGCAGATATCTGTTTGTTAAGCTTAGTAGAAATGGCCATTGTACTGAATAGAAGGTCCACTGGCTACGCTTGGAATCCCTGAAATATTGGCCCCCAGAGGCTTCATCATCGTTGGAATAGATTTTGGTCCAATGGTGCAACCAGTCAAGGGAATTTTTCGCACTCCAACAACCCAAAAGTTATTGCTATTTATCTAAATGATTTACTAGTTAAATAATTAAGTTGCAACTTGTAAGCCCCTTTATAAAGGGTGACTTATTAGAAATCATCTTAATCTGCAGATACATGGATGACTTGTTGCTGATCCCCTCACCACATATTGTGTGCAGTGACCAGTGGGCCAAATAGATAAGTTGCCGTTGTCCCTCAGTGGTTTAAGTCCCCAGTGTATGTTGGAAGAGTGCTTCCTGGCATCAGAAGCCCTGACCAGACTTGTTAATTGCTCTTCCTTAATCTTCAGCCACACAGCTGTTAAAATGACTGTTTTTATTTATCCCCCTAAAAACACACAAAAATGCTAGAAACTATCTCTGCTGAACAGTGAAGATATTCTGCGTGCTTGCCAGCCAATAAATGAATTTGAATTTGATCGCTGGCTCATTTAGCAGAATGGGATTCTTGCTTAGCTGGGAGACAATTAGAGCCAATCAGCTATGAACACAGCCTTTCCATAAATCTTATTTTCGGGCTGTGAGTCCCACGGCTCATTCCAATCTTACCTCAAACAAGACAACCCCCCACCACTTTCCCTAAAAGGAACTGAGAGTATTGATTTTGCTGTGTGATAATTATAGCTTTCATTAACAGAGGCTGCAAAACAGAGCAGTCTCCTCTACAAGTCAATTCACCCCAAGGACATGTGTGTGTGTGTGTGTGTGTGTGTGTGTGTGTGTGTGTGTGTGTGTGTGTGTGTGTGTGTGTGTGTGCGCGCGCGCATGTTGTCTTCCCTAAATATGAGAGAGTGGATCTATTTCATGTCCAATTAATTGATTTGGAGCAGCTGAGCAAAAGTTATCAATAACCAGGTCAACTTTTGCTGAATCAGCCTGTATCTGCTGTCTGTCTCCAAGGTCTGGAAAAACAGCAATTCCTGATCAGAGGACCTGAGACCTACTGCTGATGTCAGGCCTCAGTGACTCTCTAATGTAAGCAGGTACCTAAACCTGCAGACCTCTACAGGTGATCACAAGACTCTTGAATTGGATTCTGGATTTGATGGGAAGCCAGTGTGAAAAATCTGCAGCATTACAATCCAGGGATGTCTTGCTAAAGCAGGTGAAGATGGTGACAATTGTCTTTCACATTGTCACATTTCACATTCATTGTCTGTCACAAGCCAACAAAACTTTAATTCCAAGGAATCACACAACCCAATTGCCAGAATAAATGTTGGCACTGCACATTTCCGCAAACCACAGAAAGGTTACATTTGTACATTATTATGAAATAGATACGCTGAACCTTTATGTCTCTTGACATTTTACACCACTGTGGGTAACATGTGGTTAGGTTTAAACACAGTAACCACTTGGTTATGGTTAGGAAAAGATCATGTTTTGGCTAAAAACACCCAGTGCTGATGGCACAATCAGGGCTGTGTTTGCATCAAGTTTAAGTTGGGAGTCACTGTTTTTACATACTTGTATGTGTATACAAGTTGTACTTCTTTACCACATATGATGCTAGCTTTAGGTTTACCATTGTTTTTCCTGAAGTCGCTAAAAACAGGAATGACTTTTTGTTGGCCTCAAACATTGATTTGCAGCTTGGCGAGCAACACCCCAGGCAGTTATGTAAACTGAAAATATTACTGAATTTTGATGTTACATTTAGATGTATGATGCAGAATGTCATCTGCATGGAAAGATATGGGATGCCATAAAACTACTGTTTCAGATAATAGAGCATATTATCAACACCAACTGAAAAACTAAGATGTACAATATAATGATGCAAGACTAAGAGTCAGCAGCCATGTCAGGTGTACAAGGCACAGTGGTGTTTTTAAGCTAAAATGGAAGTATATCTGTGGTCCAAGGGTCTTGTGTTCCCCAGCTCAATATCTTAACATGACACAGTAAGATGACCTTTCAGAGGGTGGCTGTGGCTCAATAGATAGAGCTGGTCATCCACCAACAGACCTTTATTTTACAGCAGAATTTTTGACATATAGTAGGAAAAGCATAGGTGCATTCAATAACATTAATGCTAGCTGTATTCCATTTAGAGCAAGTCCTGGTTTTGTGCATGCTGGCTAGCTGGAATAGCTTACTGGCACACTTAATGGAACAGAGCTATTGTTAATGTTATCAGTTTCTCCTGTGCTTTTACTACTATGACAAGTCAAAATGTCTGCTGTGAAAACGGTCCATTGGGCAAGATACTGAAGCCCAAAATCGAAACTGTGTGTGTCAGTGCGCGTGAATGTTAAACTGATGAGCGGGTGGCACCTTGTGTGTTAGCCTCAGCCACCAGTGTGTACTATATGGGTGAATGTGGCATGTAGTGTAAAAGTGCTTGAAGAAGTTGAAAGACTGAAAAGGTGCCATACAAATGCAAATCCGCTCAACACTTTCAAAGGGTTTTATGCTCCCAACACTGTTCTTGCCTATAGTCAGATGTACAGTGTATGTTTCCCTGGGTCAATAGGTTGAAAGCACTCACCCACAGCTTAAAGCCTGCGGATGTTATACTCTCTGAAACCTTGAAACTCTTTTCTTGACTTTAGACATTGATATCTCCATAGCGGCTTAATGGATTTTTACAGTTCAGATTGCATTTGAAACCAAGGCTACGTCTCCCTTCATTTCTTTTTTTCTTTCTTTTCTTTTTTTTCCCCCAATTTGAACAGTTATATCAAAAGTTGCAGGCTCAAAACTTGCTACAAGGCTGGAGGACCTTGGGAACACAGAGATGAGCCCACTAAAAGCTGACATGATGTTAACATGCCAACAATGGCAATGCTGATGTTAAGCGGGCATGGCTTTGACCATGTTCACCATCTTAGTTTAGTGTATTAGCATGCTAAGAACTGCTAACTAGCACTACAGCCAAAGTACAGCTGAGGCCAAAAGGAAAGTCACTAGTTTCATAGCTTTTGGTCATAAACCAAAGTGTTGTACAAGTCGAATTACTGACATGATGGAGGAGCTAGAGGAAAAGTCAGGGGATCATCAGAGTCATTAAGTTTAATCTTGAGGGGAACATAAATGTCTGAATCAAATTTCATTGCAATCCATCCAATAGTTTTGATATTTTTCAGTCTGGACTGAAGTGGCAGAGTGACCGATGTGCCGACTAACATTGCCATTCACTGAGCTAGCGTGCCTAAAAAGCAACAAAGAGGTGGATGTGGGAGGAAATACAACCTTGGAGGAATAATTGGGCAGACAGACCAAATGAGAGATAAATAAAGAGAATGAGGAGAGGGAAACTAGAAATTCTTTGTTTTGTCTGGAGCACTAAGGGCCAGTACCTCAGCACAGGAAGGAGCTGGCTCAGGAGGAATATTGGGATTCAGCTCCAGTCCTCTTCCTCTGTTTTCTATTCTGTCTGTGTGAAGCAGGGAGAGCAGGAGAGATAGACTGTTCTCTGTATCAGCACTCCAGGGGCTGCATGGCAGGCAGACACAAGTTGCCAACAGTTTCTCCATCACATGGAAAGCTTCTCCTCTGTATGTGCACATTCAAAACAGCCTGATATTTGAGAATTTAAATTAGCTTTGGTGTGCTTTTAGTGAAAGTGCATGCTGGTGCAATATTTCAAAGTGACACGGCATCTGAGAGCCTGTAGCATTATAGCAAGGGGAGAGTCGAACTCCCTTATGAGAAACATATGTTTCAATGCGCCACAGCTAACCTTGACTAGTCAGTGGAGCTGTTTGTTTTGGGCTATCTTCTGCGTGAGTGTGTGTCAGGAGGAGGTACATCATCCCTCCACTTGAGCAGCAAGCTGCCCTTGGGTTACTGCAGTATTTCTCTCTCACTCTCTTTGGCCCTTTATTACTCTCTCTCTCACGATCTTCTGGGTAATTGTATCAGACATAAACATGCAGACGTGCTTACTAGCGTATGCACACGCCACTGCAGTCACACACACACATACACACACAAGCTCTCACAAACACCCTCTCAGGGCAGATGTGCAGGCTTGAATGACCCATTGCTTCTGAGCGGTTGCTAAAAAAAGCATCTCTCCCTGCTCCGAGTTGATGGAATTGCATAATGAGTGTGATGTCAGCATTGTTCTTCCCACGGTAACAAGTGACGCTGACGGGCAACGGAGGCAAGGAGCGGCGGGGTGAGAGGCAGATGTAGACGAGAGGAAAAGCACAGAAAGTCAAAGCTGCAGTAAGTAAGATTTTAATGTCAAAACACATTCATCAGCTTAAATCACAAAGTGACACTGCAACAGAGAGCAGCATCCCATCAACGCTGACTGTACATTCTATTTACTCAAATTACATTCTGCTGTTGAGTACGGACACTTCTCCTCCCACATGAAATGATCACTCAGAATTAGGAATAAAATATATTTTAGAACAGCAGTCAGGTAGTGACAGCAGAATATTTGACTTCTCTCATCCTCTTGGTATCTGCTGGCATAAAGTGTCACTTGCCAAGCATAAAGCACACCGTGTGCAGTTCACCGCAGTGGTGCAAGTAGAGATACTCAGTTACTGTCCAGTTAAAAGTTCCGCATTCATAATGTTAAATTAAAGCTGGGGTAGGCCGGTTTACTTTTGCGTCATCCAGGAAAAATCCCAATTATTATTCTAAGCATACTATAATGCAAGTGGACTGAGAGAACACTGGATCTCTGCACCTCCTATTCACTCTGTTTTCAGGCTTTAGAAAATCTAGCCTTTGATGACGAGTGACTTTGGCTGATCATAGGTAATTTCAGAGACGTGGTGTTCCTACTGGCTGGTCTACAAATGTCGATGCCTGTGCATGTCCCTGCATTGAAAGCCTGATTCAATAGTGGAGAATCCTGAAGAGGAAGTTACCATACCAGCATTAGCAACCGTTGCCTTCACTGCAAAGCAACCCAAAAAAAGGAAGATGGACTAATCAAAAATAGAGTCTAAAAGAGACTCTGACAATAAATGAAATAAAACAAAATAAATTGCTTCTAGTTTAACTTTCTGCTAACTGGAGCTAAACCGCAAGACCACAGCTTCAAGTAAACATTCATGTAGCTAATATTAGCTAGAGCCTCGAGTGTGTCTTTTGCCTCACTCTCCGTCGTTAGAGACCACCTCATCGGCAGCTCTGAAGACAGACCCCCAGTCAGCGCAGCAGCAACCCCATTCCACCCAGGACAAACCCCAGCTCTGGGGGACATGACAGTCCTAACTCTCCACCAGATCAGCAAACTTTCTGTTGCTGCTGTTACGCAGGTTAGCCCTGGCACTGCTGCTGGCCATTAGCCTACTGTGACACCCAGTGCGGAGGGGTTTGCGCTTGCTGAATTTGAGCCACTGCCTGCTCTCGTCCTACGAAGAAATCAACAGTAATGGAAAAAGGGATGGCTAGCTAGCTAATTCTTTTCTCATTTGTGTTCTGATAAACAGAAAGACAGACACAAGGGCAAGGAGAGGCTAAGTGAATGTGCTGCAGGCTTATTTGCACTTCTATACAGCTAGAGGACTCAGAAATAACAACGTATGAAAGAAATGGTCAAAATTAAAGCAGCAGAGGCCAAGATTTTATTTAAAACCTGGTCAAGCTCCTCAAGCACATATTCCTACATTTCCCATAGTGCAACCAGAAAAAAACATGATTTGATATGTTCCTCCTTCCCTGGTCATACCTTTCAAACTCCCTATCCCTAGTTTTTAATACTGGCTTTTTGATCTCATAAATACATGAAATATTTCAGTTAATATTAGGATCACATGGTGCATATTCTTAAATGATTTTATATTTACTCAAATTATTACCAAAGTAATTTGGAAACGGAGAGGATAGGGGGGTCTGATGAGGGGTCCACAGCTCAGTTTTTGCTTAGGGCCCCCTAGCAGATTAATCTGGCCCTGATTTTTGGGTCATGCATCATGTTTTATAAGGTCAACACAGGTTTTTGATGTAACATCTGAATCTGCAGTGACTAACAACTACAGCAATCACAACTATAGTGCAGAAGAAAAGCACAGTATTTCCCCTTGAAATGCAGTGGAGTACATGAATAAAGTGGTATACAGCAAAATTACTCAAGCACTGAAGTGCTGATGTCACATTGCAGGTCTGGCTCCTGCACAAGAGTCACCTTTGAATCAAGACCAGAGTGAAAAGGTGGATGTTTCTAACATGGTGGGCTGCACCACCTTCACAGCTGACTGACAGTGTTGATTATCTGCTTTGCCAGATTCATTTGCGGTCATGGTGCTTCAGTATCCGCTGTTAGCTGAGATCATCTTCGCTCATTAATCTCAAACGGTTGCTCACTTGCTTGGCTCTTCACCACAGCAGCGCAGTTATTCATAAACACATGTCCCCCTGGCCTGTTTCTCATCCCCCCTCTGTCACTAGGGAACTCTTGTCTGTCTCTGCGTGTCTCTTGTGCATGTGAGCAGTTGCCCTACACAGGAACATTAATACTCTTAATTGGTGTGTTTGTCACCACGTACGTGTATACTGTCATGTCACAAGCACACACTTCTGATCCTCCGGTGGATTTCTGTCTGTTGAGGAGGGCATGAAAAGGAAGCATGTCCTGTTGATGAAGGTCACAAGACAGTTATGGATTTCTTGGCCGAAGGGACCTTGTTATTAGCTGTGACGCAATGTAAATTAAAAACTCAGGTTTTTTTTTTTTCTTTCATAGAAGCAGGTGTATTAAATTGTGTCGACAGATCTGAAACTACATCCATTCATTTAATATACATGCTTTTCAAAGCTAAATTTAATAGTTTTTGAATAGAGAGAGATTACAGTGTTTAGGATTGATTGTATCTACCTACAGTGATCGAGTATCAGTTTTTGCCAACACATTCTCACTCCGACCTTGTCACATATTGATGTTTGGTCATGGACTTCCCACGTCCACATGATGTGCAAGGTACCCTGGGTGTGTTGGTTGTTGACATTCTGGGACACCGTGTGAAGTTCTGCCTGTTACATGCTTTCAAAATACACTTCCATTTTCACAGGATATTTAACTTTTACATACAGTCTCTTTTTCAAACTAAACACACTGCATCAGTACAACACCACGAATTGACAACAACAAACACACATGGTCGGGTTCAGACAACAAAAGGAAGTGGTTAGGTTTAGGAAAAAAGAACAGAGTTTGGCTTTAGAATCTTACAGGACACGAACACCACCCTGCCGGCTGTACCACCCGCCCCAGTCAAACTTTTGCTGCCCTAACTTTCATCCTTGCCCCAGCTGCATTTTAAAGGACACCGTTTTTTGTTGGTTTCTGATGCTGCAAGTCACTGCCCAAGAGCCGGATTTCGAAGACTTCAGAATGGACACCAAGCATCACCAGCATTCATTTGGAGTAGTGAGTTTGCCTACAAAAATGTACAATATGTCCTTTTAGCTTTGTTTTAGGCTCCATCAGCACCAGAGAAAAATAGTTCTTTGGCAGCTAAATGCTACACTGGGTTCATCAGCAAGTCGCTAACTTTGTCATGCAGGTAGTAGATTTTGTGGGACAAACCAAAATAATGAGCTAAATGTGGCTAAAAAGCTAAAGGTGATAGCAGAGTTGGATGAGAATTCTTTGTGGATTAGTTGCTAAATGTGACTCATTTCAAAGTGCAAGTAGTTGTTTGATCAATTTTTAATGCAAAAATATTGATTACTGCAGTTTTTAACACCAGTAAATGAAAGTTAATGTCAAAATCAAACAAGGAGATTGTAGCTTAAATGATTTATCCTCTACCTTCATTCATTGTTTGGCATTGGCCAAGACATTTCACTTAGTATTTGATCATTTGTTCATGTGAAAAATATTGATTATCAAGCTTTAATTACACTGTTTCAGCTTCAGAAAACAGCAGAAAATTTAATTAAAATGTCAAAAACACTGTTATAATCATTAGAAGCAGATAATGTTTTGAGGACAGATGTGCAGTGAACAGAATAATAATAGAATCTATATATAAAGTTGAAGAATGAAGCTGGATTTTTTTCTAGCAGTGTTCAATCTGTCCACCTCCCTCTGATGTCACACCTGCTCTCGAGTTGATGCATGAAGACATGGCTTTGTTCCATTGGCAGGCAGCATGAAATATTGCCAACATTAATCTTGACAGAAAGAACAATAACATCTGGTCTGTTGCTAATCAACCCCTAAAGGATTCTTTCCATTTTTCTAATGGATATGCCTTCAGGAAGCCTATTATTTCCTTCAGCTCAGCTAATTTGAATTTTGTTTTTTTACATTGAGATTCACTTGACAGTTGCAGAGAAACTGGATTATGAGTCTCTCTGTGTTGAGTTTTTGATTTCTTTTCACTGTTATTTTCTGGGGCCAAACATGCTGTTATGTGGCATGTTCACTGAGTCTTCAGAGTACCAGTAGGAGGAAGTTTGAGTCCCAGTTCTGGTTGATTAGAGTTACCAATTAGACTGGATTTGCATGTTGGCAGAGGAATTTTCCCAAAGATGCACAGTTTCCCTGTTATTCACAAGCCACTTGCTCATTTAAAGGAACAGTGTGTAAGATTTAGGGGGATTTAGTGGCATCTAGGAATGAGAACTGCAGATTGTAACTAGCTCAAACTTTTCATAGTTAGAAAGCCTCCAGTGTTCTTTGTTCAGGAGGTTTTTACTTGGAGCTGAATTATCCATTGAGGCCTCTTCCTCTTAAAAACAAGCAGACCAGGTGATTAAAACCAGTAAAAACACAAAATAAAGCAGTTTCATTCTACAAATCAGAGTTTCTCCTACGCTGATCGACTTGAAGCACATTAGTTGCTAATGTGTGCTAACCTATATTCCCTATCAACTTAATGTGTGCTCATTATATTGTGATCCAGACATTCAAGAGGTTTTTACTTTCAGACGAAATATCCGCAGAGGTCCTCTCCTCTCCAGAACAAACAAACCTGGTGATTTAAACCAGGAATAGCACTGTGTAAAGCAGTTTCGTCTCACAAATCAGTGTGTTTCCTATGTTGTTTGGCATGTCGCAAATGGGCCACTAGCCCAGCACCTGCTAATGTGTGCTCACATTTTTTCCCTGATAGCTTCAGATCCGATGTTCAAGATGTTTTTTGGGAGCCAAATTATCACAAGAGGTCTCGTCCTCTCCATAACAAATGGACTCAGTTACTTAGACCCATAAAAACAGTAAAACAGTTTCACATCAAAACAACAACAACTGTGTTTTACTGACACTGTTGTCGCAGAGTGGCTGCTTACTACAGTGGCCAATGCGAAAACACGAATGGCCCTATCCAGAGCTGGTGTTATCTGTTCTGGGCTACTGTAGAAACATGGTGGTGCAATATGGAGACCTCTGGGAATGAGGGTCCACTCCCTTTGTAGATATAAACAGCTCATTCTAAGGTAACAAAAACATAATACACTAAAACCTTAAACATTAAAAGAGAGAAAATAGTTCAATCTGATCCTTGGAAATAAATTGAAAAATGAGTCACAAACAGGAACATGTCCTATTAGAGGCTCAGAGGTTCTAAAAAATTAGTTGGCCTGGTGTTACAAATACAAGAATATTAAGACCCCTGTTCCATTAAAATGCTGTGAATCCGTATACCCACCTACAGTAAGTGCTGAAGTGTTACTTTATCTCTGTGCGTTGGCATTTTACTTGATAGAGTGATAAGTGCAGCAGTAATGAAATCACAGTGCAGTAAAAGTCACAAGGCAGCGCAGATCACAATGTGTTGGTACAGTAACCGCCTCTCAAGACAACCTCAATTGCTCGGTCATCAGGTTTACAGCTTAAAAACAAACTGATAAACAGGTCTTTAAGCAAAAAACCCCACACACATACACAAAATGTATCCCCCCCTGCAGTTCCTTTAAACCCTCATACAATCATCGCACTCTGAGAGAGATCAAGGGTGGCAACATCAATGTATTTTGGTCACATTAAAAAGGAGCGAGCATGCTGATTTGCAGAAATAGCCATCTAATTACCGCGTAGGATCGCAGAAATAATGAGTGTAAGCGCTGGAACACAGCAGGAGGGGGAAGTAGATACCGAGGCCTCTATTGTTCAGAGCTGTGGAGAGTCTGAGTTAACCAACAGTCTAATAAGCTGAAGAAGGTGTTTAAAATGAAACATTGGAATGTATTTTCTGCCTCCGTGCCTCCACCTTCAACTTAAGATTACTTTTTGTGTTTCGTATTGTGACAGACAGCTTAAATAAATAATAAATTGGGTGTTACACACTATAACACTGCTGTAAACTTAAAGGGACAGCTAAGAAAAAGCCAATTTTTTGTCTTTCTTGGAGTGATATTTATTTTGGTCTGAATTGCAGAGTGTTTGAGATATCGCCTGTAGAGATGTCTGCCTTTTCTCCAACATAATGGAATTAGATAACACGCTGCTTGTGTTTCTCAAAGTGCTAAAAAAAATACATTAAAAAAACCCAACAGCAATGTCTCTTTTCAGAAATCATGACCAGGTTACTCAAGATGTTGTGAGCACTTTTGCGTGGATCTATTTTCTTTCTACTGAACTACACCCCCCAACCAAATTACCATGCAGTATGAAGTGTGTATCTACTGCTAATTTACCTCACACCACTGCGATAGCTCATGCTACAGCTCAGCTGAGGAGGACACAGTTAATGATTACATCTTGCTTTGTCATGAGCATGAGCCTCTTGTCCATGAGTAGATGCATGATTACTTCTGCGTAGTAATACACTTGGTAGGTTGGTACAGTTTTTCTAATGTATTTTTTTGGGGGGGCTCATTGAACACATTTGGGGAGTTTTTCCTTATCCGCTGTGAGGGTCCAAGGGACAGAGGGATATCATATGCTGTAAAGACCTCTGGGCTTTATAAATAAAATTGAATTGAATTGAAGTTACATTATATTCAAGAGAAGGCATACATTTATGGCTGATATATCCAACTCACACCAAAACAATCTAGACTGATTAAATAGCACTACAGTTAAGAGAGGAAACATACATTTATTTATTTTGGGGTGAACTGTCCCTTTAAATTCTCAAAGTGTTACCATTTTTATTGCCTCCAATCAAGCCAGACAGCAGGCCCATATCTGGACCTGGCACTAGCAGAGCTCTGTTGCCACGCTGCAGTTGGAGTCCAAACTTAAAGCGTCACGATGGATTGTGTAAATACTCCGTTACTTGAAGAATTAGAAACGCCAGGGGAGAGCACCACTGTGCAAATAACCAGTGTCTCCCCAGCTCTGATGTGTACGCATTGACGTCAGACAGTTTACACGGTGTGCACAGCAGGAATTGTTCCCAGTTGTGAATGTAATCATGTCCCGCCTGTCCCCCTCACCCACCCTACCCCCCCCCACACACACACAAGATGTATTCCTCTTCCTTCGCTTCCCTCTTTTCACTTTTCAATGTTTAGCTGAGGCCTGGAGATAAGTCCAAATATAGCAGAGGAGGGAGAGGGGGGTAAGTGAGTCATCAGGATCAACTGAACAGATGCATACGTGTGTGTGCGTGTGTGTGTGTGTGTGTGTGTGTGTGTGTGTGTGTGTGTGTGTGTGTGCATACTCAGTATATTTACAGGTGGAGAAACATTAAGTGTCTGAATCAAAAAAGCACTGCTAAATTTACACACATGGAATGTAATTGCAGTAAACATCAGATGTATCTACTTATATTGTTCTGAGTTCTGAGGGGGTTTTTTTAAATGTCACAGAGTATTTTCAAAGAAATTATATGAATGTTAGCAGAATGAACTTCACCCAAATTATATAAAAATTAAAATTACCAGTTGTATGCTTATGTGAACGAGTCACGTTGCAGGTACAGTTTATATCATGTCTGTCCAAACTCATATGTAGCCATGACAATTGACTATGCTTCAGATATGGATGTTGTTGCAAAGAAGCTACAAAATCCAAAAAGAACGATGCTTCACACACATCTTCAACCCGGCAGCACAGAACATCTATACAGCACAATTTCAAGGTGAGCGCCCAAGATTAGTGTCACCGAATTTAGAATCTAACCAAATGCCTTAACTAGTTATGGCGTTGAAAAATGGCCAGAAAGGATTTAATATGCTAAAATTTTATCCATTAAACATTTCTGTGAAATTTTGTCCTGATTAGCATAATAATTCTTGAGTTTTGGCCAGAAAATTTTTTGTGAGGTAATGATGACCTTTGATCTTTGATCATCAACATCTAAATCAGTTCACCATTGAGTTCAAATGGATGTTTGTGCCAAATTTGAAGAAATTCCCTCAAGCTGTTCTTGACATATTGCTTTCACCAGAATAAAGAGTATGGTCACAGTGACACTGACCTTTGACCTGTGATGACTGAAATTTTATCAGTTCATTGTTGAGTTCAAGTGGATGCTTGTGCCAAATTTGAAGAAATTCCCTCAGCGTGCTCTTGAGAAGGAGAATGGACAGACAACCCGAAAACATAATGTTTCCAGCCACGGCCATAACCCACGCAGAGGCGTAAAAACAGATTTTTTCACTTATATCTTCAGTGGTGGGGAGAACTGAGACCATTTGCATATAAAATGCAAATGTCAGAAGTACTGTCAGCAAAATGTTCTTGAATTAGTAAAAAATGTAAAGTACTTTGTCTGCACCTGTGATTTAAATATAAGCTTACATAATATATTACTTGATTTTTAATACCAAAACATCAGCGCAGAAGCAGCAATTCAACAGCCTGATACACAGTTTGTCTGAACACTGTCTGAACTTATACACACTGCATCTATGTAAAGGGTCTCAAGAAAAAAAGAGGTTGTGAACTGCTTTAAGCTTCAATAATACATTGGATTTTACACTTTCATTAAAGCTTAATCTGAAAAGTAATCAGTAGTCAAATAAATGATGTACTGTGTAATGTACTATTTATACATTTATTCATCTATGCAGATATTTTGGATTTATTTGTCTGGATTTAGAGATATTCATCTCTGAGGTTTCTGCCTCCACCCCAGAACAATGCCAGTAAATGGGATTTTGTTTGTGGTGCTCACAGTATGGAACAATAGCTCAGTATGCATAAAAACAAAGTGTTACCTGATTGTCTAACAGTGCCAGAAACAATCCCAATGGTGGAATGAAGATGTGAAAGAATACAGGATTTGTGCTTCTTTCTCAAGCTCCTTTTTACACTCTTTACACAGCTACATTTGTCACTTTTCATGTGAACAACTGAGTGCAACCACATAAATGCCTTTGAGGAGAGATTTTCTGAATGTGTGCACTTTATCCCCATAAGAGTTATCAAGTCAAGATTACAAAGACACGTAAAACACACCAAAATTTGGGAGAGGGACTGTCAAGGCAGTGTGGTGCAGCCAGGATGAGACTATGATAGCAGCCTGCTTTTGAGTGTGATCATCTGGAACTGGTATAAATACCTCTGCTTTGTACTCTGAGTCTTTCTGGACAGATTTATGGTGTGAGAAAATATGTTTTCTGTAATTTGGGTAAACTGACCCCTTTCAGGACTGAGCCAGCCCAGTATGTTTCATACATATGATGTTCAGATTACATATAAAGAGGTAAGTGTTTCAGCAGGAAGAGAACAGCAGCAGACAGCAGTAGAGCACGGTTTGAGACCAACAACAACAGATATTTTTTAACAAGAGTTAAGAGTACATTTCCAGCCGTGTTTGTGGTGAAAACAACAGGTATTTAAACTAAAGTTCAGGACATTTCCAGCCATGTTGGTGGCAACAAAAGTGGATGTTTTTTAACAAGAGTTCGAGACACTTCCAGATGTGTTTGTGGGGACAAAACCATGTTTTATGCCAAAACATAATGTTTTCCTAACCCTAACCAAGTGGTTTTTGTGCCTAAACCTAACCACATGTTAACCATAATGATGTCACGACAAAAAACTGAAAATTGAAACATGAAGAAAGTTAATTTTTCAAAATATCTTCTACAAATTAACTTATCTGTGGTTTGCAGAAACATACAATGCCAACATTTACTAGATGTTTGGGTTGACTGAGCAGATTATTGCAACAGTCATCAGGAAACATGCACAGACACACACACACAAGAACATAATGTACCAAAGCCTGTATGATTACTGAGCCATTAGCATCAGCTGTCGTGCAGCTGGAATGAATGCACTGGAGAATTGCATACATAGTCAGAAGACTTGTGAACAAGAGTTTGGCCCGAGGTTAGCTTGATAGAAAAAGAAGAGATTCATATTGGCGGCTTCCCTGGAGACGAACCTTAAACCTTGAGAAGACAGGATGAGAAACATGAAAAGGCAGTGACTCATCTCATCTTGGTTTAACACTGTCTCCATCTGTATTCATGCAGAGCAGCCGTCCTGGAGCGAGTCTGTCTGTGGATCCACAATGCCACTCCTCGGTGAGTTCACACAGAACAGTCGCTGCCGAGGCTTTCCCTGTCAAGTGTATGTGCTGCGTCACTGCTAATCTCTAATGGAGCGGAGTGGGGATTTTTTTTAAGACAGACTCATTTAAGTTTCATCAGGCTGCTCCTGAGGGGCCGAGGGAGGGAGTCATCTCCAGCCGGCGGGGAGGAGAGAAGCTGCTGTGGCATCAGCTCAGGCCAAATCTAACAGAGTGGAGCCTCTCTTCATCTACCATCCGTCTGCACTTCACTTCATCACATTAGTACCAGTGTAGAGAATATTTTTAGCAGTGTGTTTTTCTTACTCCTGCAGAAGGACTGAAGGAACCCAAGTGGCAACCTCGGGGGCTGAAAAATTAAGCCAATATGAGGTGCCAAAAACTGCCGTTCCCTGCTTGTTAAAAAAGCAAGTCAAACCCCATAGACCCTCATGTTAAATTATACACTGCATAAAATAATGGTCATAGCTCCTGTGAAATCACCCACTGCTTTGTGGACTCTCATTTTGAGGCCTCGAGTTTGACATTTTGGCTGTCATTATCTTAGAGTTTTGGAAACAGTAGTGTCCATATTTGGAGGGGAGGGAGGAGGTACCCACCAAGCATTTTTAGGTCTATACGTCTAATATACGTCTAAATGTTCCTTAGACGTCTAGTCTAAAATTGGTCTATCAGGGGTATAGAAATGAAAGTTTTTTAGATGTCTAAATCTCAGCTATATCTATACTATACTGTATATCGCTCAACGGCTATCATTATTATTTTAGTTAAGTATTTGGAGATCAGTTATGCACCTTACAGTTGTTTTTTTAATTAATAGTTATCGAATACTGGATTAAAGTGCACCGTCTAAATTCCATCTAAAAATAGACAGAATCCAGACAGTTGAAATTAGGTCTAAAAAATAACTAGACGTCTAATATCCGTCTATTGCTCAGTGGGTAACTCTAATGCTAGCTGCTAGCTTGGTAAGCATTGTGTATTTACAATTGGTTTACTGTATTAATACTGTTGCTCATGCTAATTTTTGTTAGCAACATTGTCGCCATGGTAGTGACTTGTTGATGGATGGCACCCACCTGTCATTCAAAGCAGCTACCTCCCTAATTATGTGGAACTTTAAGCCTCAATACAATTTAAACAGGTGAGCTACATAAAAATTTACCCCCAAACATTTGTCATGGGCGAGGAAATTAGCTTCAAGACCAAAATTGTTTTTTGTACCAGGCTGTAAACATGTTCATTTCTGTTGTAAAATTGGGCATTTTCACATGGGGGGGGTCTCGCTCCTCCCCAGCTCAACCCCCTTGTCCAAATATGGTCCAAAGGCTCCAAAAATCCACGATGGCGACAGCCAAAATGCCAAACAAGCATCCACAAACCAATGGGTGACGTTACAGTGGTTACATTGATTCTTTTTATACAGTTTATGGACGAACCTTCTAAACCGAGGCAAAGATGACCAGTAGGCCACTAATCAGCCACCCAACCCTACCTTTGGTCACCAGTTTATAAGGCAACTCAAACTAATACAGTCTAATGCATCAGTAATGCAATACACCCTCAGTTTATGTAGGTTATAATGTTCAGTTTATGTTGAGACAGTTTTAGAGAGGAGTTGGTTCAAATGTCTGATAGTTTTGGAGAATGTAGTTCACAGTGCTGTTGAGTTGTATCACATTATACTGACAGGTGTTTCTCTAATTTTCTTCACCCCATGTGTATCAGCGTGGGTAGGCTAAATAAAAGAAACAATCTTTCACATGCCGCACACACTTTAGGTGCCTCCTATAACAGGCAGGATTAAAGGAATATTTCCCACAGTGATCTGTTGTGTTACCTTCCAATCAAATCCCGCAATGTTTATGACCAATTAGAGGATTAGCTTCAGAAATACTCGCTCAATTTGGAATCTGCTATGGATTTTGTTCATGATTACAGTTTACATGAGGTAAACAGTCACAGTGTGTGTGTGTGTGTGTGTGTGTGTGTGTGCGTGTGTGTGTGTGTGTGTGTGTGTGTGTGTGTACATCAGTATGTGTGGCTGAGCAGATTGTTTTCAGTGTTTAGGCTGTTATTTGTGTCAATATGTCTCAGCAATGCCGAACAAATTTAAGCGTGGGAGTGTTGGTGTGCTGGCTCGTGTGTGTGTGTGTGTGTGTGTGTGTGTGTGTGTGTGTGTGTGTGTGTGTGTGTGTGTGCGTGTGTGTGTGTGTGTGTGTGTGCGTGCGTGCGTGCATGTGTGTGCTGAGTGTGTAAGAGAGAGAAATGGGAGAGTGAACACGATGTACCCAGGCACAGTTTTCCTGGGCCATGTCCAAGTGTCTGCTTGCAGCTATGTACTTTGGGGACACCTTCCAACACGTCCCCACCATTCTCTGTTCTTGTCCTAACTTGATCTGCCCTTGTGACCTTGCTTTACCCCCACCCCCCAACACATACTGCCACTGATACCCCTCCAATGCCCTTGACTTCCTGTCTTGTCTCATTTCTTTCCTCATTTCCATCCCTTTTACTCTAAACTTGACCTGAGTCCCTTCATGGGTTTCAGCAGCCCTTTAATGGTTTCTGTACTACACCCCTCAACTCCCCTCCACCCATACAGTCCCTGCTCTCTCCCTCCTCATCTTTCGTCCCTCCCTACCTTTCACTTGTCCTCTGGAAGCTTAGTGGAGTAGAGGGTTTTGTCATGTGAGGTGAACACTGTCTCCTGTGCCAAGCCTGCAGGCTGGCGCCAGTGGCATAAATACAAAAAAGAATCCCTAAAATACACACTGACGCACACACACACACTCTCACTCTCTCTCCTAAGCGCTACACCAACACGTGCACTGAGAATTTAAAGTGGTAATCCTTGAGATCCTCTTGTTTTTATTTTGGCAACACGTCTGGCGCTAAGCGGTCATTACGGAGGGGTTTGGCTCTGTGGCCCGGGCCTTTCTGTTGATGAAGTTTCTAACTACAGTTCTTCTATTTATTCCAAAAAAAGCACTCTTATGTGCCAGAGTATTTCTCCCATGAGGGACCAGTGGGTATGGTGTGGCAGTGTCAGCCTTGCTACCAATTTGTCCCAGTAGTCTGTAGTACTGGAACAAAAAATCCACCGAACCCTTGTCCCTGCCTGAGGTGGAGGTGCCCCTTTTGTTGTCCTGAGCCCTTAAACACTATTTTCCTGTATCAATTAACAAAAGAGCAGCAAAATATCACCTACAGAAAGGAACATTATGTCACAAGTGATTCCACAGTGATTATCCAAGAGACAAGTGTCAGCATGTTAGAACAAGTGAAGCAGAGTAAAGGTTAATTTCAGTATTTTTCAACCAGACCCTATTTCCCCATGACTTTTTGTCTAAGTGACTAATGGGCTTAACAGTTTTTTTAATTGGTCCAGTACTGAGCAAGAGGCCTGCAGTTGGCCACAGCAAAACAGGCTGCAAAGTAACCACTCGGGGCATGTGTGCACCATTAATTTATGTCCACTAAAAGTGTTTGTTTTTGTCACTGACAGGCTCACATTGTTATTTTAAGTGTCTGTCAACATTATGGAAAGGATCCCTACAGAGACAGAGCTTTTAATTAAAACCTTTTTATGTGTAACCAGAAACAGCCAGAGATTATTTTCAAATCTAACTGGGTGAATGAAGGGCTAATTTCAACCAAATCAGGCAAACAGAGACCTTTTGGCCTCTGACTAGATAAGTGCCAAGTGGCCAGACATTGATTTCTATTTTTTTATTTTTTATTTTACATTTTAGTTTTTAAATGTGGCCAATGGCATCAGTTCTCAATTAAAAGTGTGCTGTATGCCCGACTACTTTGACTCAAGCATCTTGCTCTCCCTCTTTAACTTCCTTTGAAACAGCCACCACAGTTTACTCATGCAATTTAAGTGCCCTGCAGAGCAACATCCATGTCTCCTTCTTCAATGAACAGCCAGGTAACGATAGCGTTTGCTCTAAGCCTCTGCATTATTTGTCACTATTGTGAAATTAAACCACTATTAAAACATCTCATACAGCCGGTCTAATTAGACAACTTCCCAACATAACACTTAACACCAAGTAAGCTTGTCTGGTTTAAAATCACAGCATCTCCCTCCAACTCTCTGGCAGATTCAGTTCACCAACTGCCCGGTGCAAGCAGAGACAGACGCCGAATTGCTCTCCTTCTCCCATGTGTTTTATAAACAAAACACTACTTGAAATATTATTTACAATGTTTAATGTTGTGCGCAAAGATGCGAAGGAGGAGAAGGGGAGCTGCTGCATGAGTCTGTTCTCTGGGATTCTTTAAGAATATTCAAAGCTTTTTTAGAAGATAATTACAAGAATGAGTATTTAAAAAGAAAAAGGGAGAGAAGAAAATGAGGTGAGAAGAACAGATTGAGAAGAGGACAGCAAAGGAAATGAGTGGAGAATAGAGTGAGGAGAGTAGAAGAGGAGAGCAGAACTCACTTAGCCTGTCTGGTGCAATTGAACACAGGCCTACTTTAAAGTCTGAAGGGTAGATGGTTGCTTTATTGTGTTATTTATCTAGAGAAAAGCATTTTATAATTGTGTTTAGATTTGTGGGTTTTGAAAGGTTATTTTATATTCCACTAAAGTGTGCACAATGTGGCATTGTTTTCTTTGTGTGTTCCCTGTTATAAATAATGATAAATGAAGAAAGTGAAAGTTTATGTGTAGCAGGTGCATACAGATCTACATAGAGACACCTCATATGTAAGCTCGACAGACATCCTCTTCTCATTACTGTGCACAAATGTACTGTATTTACTCAGTCCCCAAGAGACCTTCTGGTGCTGGCAGACACATAGAAACGTCACAGCAGGGCACGCTTTGCCAGCACACAGGTTTTTTTTTGTCTCTTGCACATGCGCAGGTGTGCCATTTTTTTCAGCTTGAGCACCTGACCTACAAAACGTCTGTGCACGGCCCTGGTTGTAACAAGAACAAGAGGAATCAAGATGGCTTTTGTGAGTTTTATTTTGTTTCTGTCGACTTTGAATGAAGTGAGCTTGTTGTGTCCTGCAATGGTGATTTAAGGGCTGTTTTTGATTAAACAAAAATGATCTTACTCTGTAACAAAAAGCTCTGTCTCTGTAGGGATCATGTCCATAATGTTGTCAGATACTTAAAATAACAAGCTGAGCCTGTCAGCGGCAACACAAGCACTGTTAGTGGACGTAAATCAAGGGCACAGGTTGCAGCCCTCTCGCTCAATACTGGAGCAATTTTAAAATCTGTTGTTCCTATTAGTCACTTAAACACGAAAACATGGGAAAATAGAGTCCAGGTTGGAAAAATACCCTTTAAGGCTGGTCATGGATCAAGAAAATCAAAGTTGATTAAAGAAAATTCTAACACCAGGAAAAAGGGTTTTTATTGGAGGCAAGTTAAATTGTTTCAAGTTAAACTTGCAGGAGATTTGAAGCGTCAATACAAGATTAAATTACTTGTTAAGATGGATTTTTTTTTTTTTGCAGTATCGGCTCTTCAGGATGACACTCTCCCAGATCAGGGAGGAGGGAGGCGCGTCCAACGAGATAGAGAAACACTGATAGAGACAGAGGGATGGGTGGATAGAGCAAGAGAGGGAGATGAAGGAGGGAATGAGGGAATGAGGGAACCGACGGGATGAGCGAGGGAAATCTGGGTTTAAGAGCTTTGCTCCGCTTTAACACGAGCAAATTATTCAGAGCCTGCAAACAATGGAGCCAAGAGAGGAAGAGGACTCAGCTGAGATCAACACCATGTAGGAATTAATGAAGTTCTCCGCCAACACACAGCAGAGAGATTTGACGGTCTGGAGGCTGGAGACATCTTCTAATTGTGTTTTGATAAAACAGAAATGTCTCATACTTCATTTTCCAATTATAACTGCTGCACTGATTAGGACAGGATGATTTTAGTCTGTTTTGGTGATTTGTCATACAATTAACAAAAGTTGAGTAAAAACTTTTGTTTGCAGAGACCACCATTTACATTAATTTGTACTAAATAGCTGTGGTTATTTTACTTAGATTTGCGATGACAACTACATCTGATTAAGATGAAACAAACAGAAAGGTATATATATATATATATATATATATATATATATATATGTATATATATAATATATAAATATATATATTTTATGTTTTTCAGCAACAAGCGAGACACTTTTCTCCAAAATGTGTTGTTATCATAAACACAACCCTTTACTTAAAGGGACAGATCACCTCAAAATCAAAAATCATCTTCAATCAATCAATCAATCAATAAGCATACTGGGAGGTTTGCAGTGAAGTATCCAGGCTTATTTTCCGTCCATTGACCTTCTTTGACCATTTGCTATTTAACTCAAATGTTATTTGTGGTAGTATATTCCTCTTTGTGGGGCAATGTTCCTTACCAGCCCTTGGTTGGTTATTTAATGGGTAACGTAATCACCAGAACACCTGTAAAGCGGAGTGATACATATAAATTTATAAAAATGTATAAATTTATACAACAGTAAATTCCGACCAAGCAATTTGATTGGACAAGAGGCGTTCGATGAGTGCTGATATACAGTATAACAGCACTGGGACTTTTAACTGTACATGTATCACTCCGCTTTACAGGCATTCTGATTACGTTACCCGTTAAATAACCAAACCAACATTTAGGGCTGTTGTAACAAACTGCGCTGCAAAATGAAACATATCACCACAAATAACATTTGAGTTAAACAATGAATGGTCAGAGAGGGACAAAGGTACAAAAAGAAGCCTGAATACTTCACTGCTAATCTCCAGGGAAGCTCATATGACATCAGAAGATGATACAACGTACTGATTAAGCTGTTAACTCATCGGCATCACACGTTTTCCATCAAAGCTATTGTCAACTACTGGTAAGGTGTGGACTTACAAAAACTACTAAGCCAGTGTGTAGGAGTGTTTACTTTGTTGCTTGGCAACAGTTCTGTCCGGTTATCACTCGGCCTGCAGTCTCCTGCCTACAACCTAATCGTAGCTTTGCTGACATACAGTACAACAGCATGTCCTCGAGTGTGATATTGCTGAAATATATATAAAAATTGTTGGGAAGATTTTTAAGAAATTAGTAGTTAACATGTTGAAAATGTAATAAGTAATATTACTGTTTTAATTAAGTTATCAAAATCATGCAATTTAATACATTTGATTACTTTTAAAACTCGGCAATAAAACTGAAAAATGTCCAGAAATAGGCCGTGTCAAGAGACATGGTGAAAAGATGCAAAGCAACAGATTGATTGTTATATTCTACATATAAGCTTGTCACTGAAAAGAATACATTTGGATGTAAACCTTTTGTAATCACCAATATTTTGATCAGTAACTGTAATCTAATTTGATATTTTTCTCATTAACTGTAACAGAGTACAATAATATTTATTTTGTAATTTACTTACATAAAATGTGTCGAGCATTGTATATATACATTTTGCTACTTTTTTTGCAGATGTGCTGTTTAATGAAGGCACTGAACCCAAAGGGGACGTGATTAGGCCAGCCCAGAGTCGATTAAGAAAAACAACAATGGGCTGATCTGATTATGGGCCGGTCAGACAAGAAAAAATGAAAGGAAAGAAAGAAAGTTGTGTCCCAGCCCTGGCACCAATTTACATCAGAAATTATGTCACACAGATTTAGATTGAGGTGGATCAACTCTGCGGTGCCAAAAATAGATGGTTTGTTGGAGTTTAGTGGAGTGTACCCTCCATGCAGCTCTAATCTGGAGCTAAATCAGGCCTCTTACTTATGACGCTGGTGTTTACACTGCAGTTACATGGCTGAGTGTGTAACACCCCTGATAGATCATGTATTGAACATTCTCTCTTACACACACACACACACACACACAGAGTGCCTTTTTGGTGTGCCAGCACCCTGATTAAACTTCTAAAGCAGATTGCATAATACGTGCAACAGAAGCGGGGCAGTGGAGATTTAGAACAGCAGTCTCTCTCTCTCTCTCTCTCTCTCTCTCTCTCTCTCTCTCTCTCTCTCTCTCTCTCTCTGATGAAGGGATTGCATAAGGAAGGAGAAAGGATGGATTCAGGTCATGGTGGCTCTGGGAGCCAGTGTGAGTGATTAGACCAGACACACTCAGGCAACGCAAGCTCGCTCCCTGTCTGGAGAGGAGGGATGGAGGATAGTGAAGAAGAGACAGACAGAGAGCGGCCTTCCAGCCTGTCAACCCATTCCACTTGACTGCTGTTCTATTCCTGACCGGCCTGTGTGCTGTTCCAAAAATAAAACACTATGAAGGAGTGGGCGAGCGCTTGCACATGCAGCTCCCCCTCCTCCCCTTAACACACTCATATGCAACCTCACTACTTACATTTAGAACAAGTATCAGTTGTGTCACCCAGGCTGCTCCTCTCAGGTGGTAAGATGGATAACTCAAACAGATGTCTCTCCAAAGGGATGAATTTGTCAGGAAAAATTGTTAAAAGAGAATAGGAACTTATACTTTTGTAAGGTAAAACAACAACATCAGACTTCTCCTCGGAATTTTAGTTTTCTCACATTGTTGTCACTGGTTGCACAAGTTGGTCTGTTCTAGACTGCTTGGATGTTTTATACATTAAATTCAGTCACTTATTCTTCTGTGTTTCATCTAACAACGTTTTCTTTTTACTTTACAACTTCACTGATTAGATGGTGGGTCCAATCAGTCCACCAAAATGTATTCTAAATTGTAATTGAGATAAAAAAAAGTTTTCCAATTTTGGGATTTGGAATTTTGAGGAAATGTGGACCTCTTGGGTTTGTATATTTCCATCTGGGTAGAATATTTAATACTGTCACAGTATGGAATGAGATTATATTTTCACATCAAAAAATGAATAGTACAATATTCTTGAAAGTGTGTATGTCTTTCCAAGGCTGAGTTCAAATGATTGATACCACTGTGTGTGTCCATAGCTGGATACATGATTAGCTTAGCTGTGGCTAAAGACTGTTTTATCTGTTGTATTGTGATACAAAACAAAATGTAAAGACATATTTGCTTCCTTGCTTCTCTCCACTTGAGTTGCCTCTCAGTTGTCAGCACTCTCTTACAGTCTTACATTTGGCACCGTGGCTACCTGAAGGGGCTGAGCTGTCCTCTCTCTCTCTGTTTCCACACTTTAACTCTCTCCCTCTGTCTGTGTCTGTCCACCTTATTATTACTATCTGTTGAAAGTAGGCTATCTGAGTTATGAATGATTCTCTCTCTTGTCATGGATCTATGTGTCCTGCAGGTTATGCCACATTTCTTCACTGCTTTTTGGCCAAACAACTCTCTAAAGGTTTTTTATGGGTGCAAAAAATGCAGACAATTAAACCTGTTCCTAAAATTTTATGATGGACAAACATTTTGGAGTGTGCAAATATAATTGACACAATGTGAGGGCGTATTAATTTTTGAATGTGTGACAATTTTTTATGACAACTAACAACAACAAACAACAACAAACAACTGACTCATTGTGCAAAGGCCTTAACTCATTAGCTAGACTGTCTTGCTAGTTTAACCAGTAAATGAACAAAATGTAACAATGGCATTTTGTGATTTTTAGGGGTGAGTTACATGTTAGAGCTGTTTCTTCTCATTTTAATTTGGAAGGAGTTGGTAGTCAAATATCCTCAGGCCCCCGAATCAAAAATACATATTTTTCCTTTTCCTTTTTACCTGTTGTGATATTTGTCAATCTAGATAGTTTTGGTGTGAAGTTGCTTGAGTTGAGTTGTAGATATCAGCCAAAGAGACGTCTGCCTTCTCTCTAATATAATGGATCTAGACCACAGACATTGCTGTGAGCAGTTTCATATAGAAACTATTTTGTTTCTCCCGAACTACACCCACAATCTGTATCACCGCACAAAAGGAAGTGTGCAACTACTGCTAGCTCACCTCACGAGCAGGGAAGAGGAAAAATATGTAGTTGTGATTTTTGGGTGAATTGTCCCTTTAAGGTTACTTTATGTCCTGACTCCAGCTCCATACTGACTGCAAAGACACTCTTAAAAAGAACATAAATAGGCTAATTGTATTTCCCAAAATGTTCTTTAAAGCTTCTCGAGTGGAAAATTAAGGGGAAACTGTGTATCAAGGTGTTAAATGTGAAACAGTTTTACTTTAACAACAGAGGCCAAACTTGTAGTTGCAGCTAAAGGTTTCTTCGCTACCATTAGTTGAAAACTTGGCCTGAATTTACTGTAGCCTACTTATACCCTTGACCACAAACATCAGTGCACACATGCACAAGTCCTTCCTCTGTTTATATCACATGTGTAACACTAATCTCCTTATACCTCTAGTGACCAAGCACATGACATTCATCTCAGGAACTTTCACAGTTAAATGTTTAATGTGAAATACACTCTGCTGTTAAATAATCTTTGCTGATATTTAGTGTTCTGAGGATCTCCATATGACACAGTCAGCATGGGATCTCATTATGCATGAAAAAACTAATGACACCAATGAAATATTCAGGAGCAGTCAATCAAGGCCAGCAAACTGTTTCTGAAAGTGTCACTCGGTTATCTCGTCACCACATGGCATGGAAATAAATGAAGGAAGGATGCACCTTCCCCCCTCGTTTTCCACCAGTCACTCATTGTTTTGCTCCGAGCGGTGAAACTTGCTGAGTGTGCATTGTGTGTCAGTGTGTGTGTGCTTATATGTTGTCCCAGCCGTTTTATTACATAAGGACAGCAGCAGCAGTGGAACGGACATGACCGCAGGCTCAGTAACTGGTTCACAGTGTGAGGTTGTAAAAAGCGTAATCTAGCAGCTGGATGAGAGACAGAAGCCTGCAGTCCATTTGAATGGCTCCCTTTAGTGTCTTCATTACATGGTCAATTATCTGGGCCTTACATAACAGCGCTTTTCCACCAGAGGACAGTAAAACTCAAGCAGCACCAGAAATGCTTTTCCTGAACGTGTTCCTGCATTGCGGGTAATAAGGTTCTGACAACGGGCCATTGGGCTCTGAAGTAGTCTGAATGCTTCATGAGTTTATGAGAAAATACATTAAGAGACAGGATGTGAAGTGAAAGGATGCTGCAAGCACACAGTCCTGTGCCACTGAGCTTCAGTGTGGACGTGAGTCACATTATGTGAGACTGTGCTGCTCTCTAGTGGAGCTGAAGGTTTACTGCTTCAGTTGGTCACATGATCCCTGGAGGCTGAGACATACAGAAATTTCATTCATTCATTTTGTTTTGCTCTTATTAGGGTCACAAGAGGTAGGAGCGTGCTTCCCAGGATGCACTGGGAAGCAGCCTGAAAGTCCCAGTAAGTTGCAGTGATTATGGGCAATATGAGCGTGAAGGTAAAATCACAGAGTTGTAAAGTGGACATTCCCTATTTGTATTAAATGAGATCTCAGCCTCGTGTTGTGTCTAAGCTTATATTTGTTTTGTTGTGGGTTTTTGGTCATTTTGAGGCAACTGAACAGGCCGAAAAAGTTTTGTAATGGCAAATGTGTTAGAAGACAATTGTTTGCATTTCAAGCAGCAAACACAATGGACAAGAGCTACAGTAATGACAGAAGTGCCCTCAGCACAGTGCAGATCTCTACCACCAGCGGACACCCGCACTGATTGCAGCAACTCTAGACAATTCTTGAAAATCTAGCAAATGCATTTCAGAAGCTTCCAGAAGCTAAGCAAAATATGCGCCTCGCCCATTTTTGACATAACTGTGGCATGACTGGACTTTAGGGTTAGATAGATGAGATAAACAATAAACACAAAACCTTTTAACAATATGGCCCACACACTTACTTATGGTTGAAGCACAAATATAAAGGAAAAATGATCAAAACCACAAAAGCTGTAAGTATACAAAATCAGGCAGGCAAAACGCTCTGCTTCTGAAACGCTCCTGGTGTGGTATGACGCCATGCTGAGCACGGAGCAGAGCTGTTAAGAGGAGTGAGGAGTCAGCAGTCAATGACAGAATGAAACACGCAATAAAACAGGTTTTTCAATGACTGTAAATCACTGCAACCATGAGAGGTCCTTAAGCATACAGGCATAAATGTGCACATAAATCATTAGGCTGACTGGTCCAGTAGTATTCAAGATAAGCTGCAGACAGATACACACACTCACACACACACGACCAAACACATGGTCCCATCAAGGCCTGGTGGATATGATTATTGATATAGTGCAAACTCTTTAAAAAAAAACTCCATATTTGTGATATTCCTGCAGTGCCATGGCTGATAAGCATAATTAAAGATATAACAGACATCTTAATCAGATATTTCCCAGAGTGGCAGGGTTTCTGGGACTGATATGTCCTGCAGTGTTTGTGGGCAGCACATTTACAGTACACTTACAGAATAGTTCATGACACTACCAACCTACACTTAAACTGACACTTTGGTCTTGCTCAGTATTTCCAACCTCCTATCAATGGATCTATGTGCTGAACATTTGCAGCAGCCCAAACAGCCTTACTGTATGTAAACAAGCTTCAGCCAACACCAGAGGATGCTGTGGCTCACACAACCTTGTCAAATACAGAGCAACGTTACCTGCACTGCAGGAACAGGAGCAAATGCACTGCTCTGCACTGATGAGATCAAGCAAAAGCTTTACATAAGTGCTGAAATGGGGAAGAAGCCTCCAGCTAAAAGTTACTTAAAGGAATACTTCACCCTCCAAATGATCATTTACATATGAGTTACTCAGCTCGTGATATGTTGAATTCGGGAAGAAAACGTTGTTTTTCTCACACCCCTCCACAGTAAACAAGGAATTCAAAAACTGAGAAAAGTCTTGATGAATCAAAGTCATATGGGTCCGTGTTTAACGACAGCAAAACTATACTTTACAAAGTCTCACATAACTCTTGCAGTATAATCCAAGTCTCATTTGTCCACTCCTAAGCTCAGTACTTTGAACAGACAGGTCTTTCCAGTGAGGAACAGAAACATATCTATGTTCTCCTTAAAGACAGACTCTATTGACAAAAACAGTCCTTTTTCCTCACTGAATATGGGAGCTTCTGATCTACCACTGCCTCCAGCATTTAGTTTGTCTTATTGTGTGACTTTGCAAAGGAACTCTTTAAAACACCAAAGTGACACAATGACACAAACAAACTACCAGTAAAGCAAGTGGTAAACCAGCAGCGCCCATGTTCAGTGAGGTAAAATTGCTGTTTTTGTCAATGGAGTCTGGCTGTGAAGAGAGCATACAAGTTTCACTTTTAGTTCAGTATCCCTTCTGAAAGCGCTGTCTATTTGGGAAGTACTGAGCATACCACTGGATAAATGAGACTTGGATTATACTGCACGAGTTGTGTGAGAGTTTGTTTATAAATATTTTAATATAGTTTTGCAGTCATTAAACACATACCCCTTTTACGTATATTTATCGAGAATTTTCTCCATTTTTGAATACTTTATTCGTTATTTCTATCAGGTTAAATTCACAAATTTAACATAACACAGGGTGAGTAACTGATATACAAATAATCTTCCTGATGATATTCCTTTAACTGATACATTTCCACATTTGCATGTTTGTGAAAACCAAGCAAAAGGCATCAGATTTGATTACGAGGGAAAAATAAAATTCTGGGACTAAACACTGGAACGATGACTCTATCAGTGCTTTTATATGGATGAATCTTTTCCTGGCTCTTACTCAATCATGCACTGGTTGACTTTTCAGAGAGAGAGTCAGAGAGTCTGTCACTTTTGTCAAAGCAGTATTTATTAGTGAAGTGCCTTGCTTAAGGCCTCCTCTGAGTGTGATTCAAGGTGTCTCTCAATCATTTCCCCATCCAGAGCAGACCAGCTACCACCTACCAGCTTCAAACCTTTCAACTGCTGCTGCCCCAGGATGATATACTGCCATGGGATGCTGTTCATCTCCATTCAATGCGTGTGAGTGGCTACTGTATCTTTTCAATAGATGTTCCAAATGATATGGCCATAACAGATGCAGGTCATGAATCAAAGGTCCTAAACCACCCGGCTAGCTGATCTGTTCAGCAGGTGCTACTGTCCGATCTCCTCTGGATACATAACATGGAGGCTCCACAAAGAAATACACACAGAGTGTAACTGTCTCCACTGTCCCAGTCTCTGCTGCCTGCTGTGTCCGCTCTACCTGCTGCAGGTCTACATCTGAGCCTCTCGTGGACCACACTGACTATTCCTGCCTTGTGTGAACTGAGCTTGTGAACGCAATGACCCCATCAAGTCAACAAAGCCTGAGAGGAAGGAGAGGAAAAAAAATATGGGAGCAAAAATTCTGCACAGCATATCAAAGCATAACTCTTGTACCCTTTTCCTTGGCCCAACTCAAATTAGAAAAGCATAAAAGTGCTCGAAAAATAAGGATCACACATGTTTTGAATGTGCTGAATTTTAATTGATAATAAATTGTGCTTTTGTAGACCCTACACTACGCATTGAAGTGGTTAAAGGTGTTTTTTAAATGGATATAAAATCAGAGGAGAAGAAAAATAATTGAGGTTGTTTTTGAGGGGTTTTAGTTTGATAGTTGAACTAGTTCCCTCAGTTGAACTGTAGGTTGCACCTGTGATTATGAAATCACCAGCTGGACTCAATCCAAGCTACGTTAGAGGGACAACAGAATTTAAACTGAACCACTGACAACCATTAGAAAACCAAAAGTTTGCCCATAAGCACCAGTCTGTGGTTTAAAGGAATACTTCACCTCCTAAACAGCCATTTGTTTATCAGTTGCTCACTGTGTGTTACTTTGACTTTATGAAGAAAAACATGTTCTACTCGCATGCCTGCAGTCAACGAAGAATCCAAAAATGAAGAAAATTCTTAATGGATTGAAGTGATAGGGGTCCAAGTCTCAGTTATCTAGTCGCATGCTCAGTACTTTCCAGACCAACAGCCCTGTCCAGCAGGGATCTAAACCAAAAGTAAAATGGATCTACGCTCCCTTTAAAGCCAGACTCCACTGGGGGAAAAAAAGTAATTTCACCTCCCTAAACACTAGGGCTACTGGTCTACCACTGCTTCAGTCAGTTTGTTTGTTTGTGTTATTGTGTGTCTGGCAAATCAGAAGTGATCCTTTAAAAAACCAAAGTCACACAACAACACAAACAGACCACAGATCGAGGCAGCGGTAGACCAACAGCTGCTGTGGATCAGCCAGGTAAAATTACTGTTTTTGTCAAAGGGATGTAACAAAAATTTTCTTTTCTTTTCTATTGTTGGATACACCACATACTAAGTGTTGATAAACTACATTACATCATACTGTAAATGAATGTCATTCTTGCAGTTAAGGACAAATACATAAAAGGTTAAAGGGACATTGTGTAGCATCGTCAGTTGTTTATTGGTGTCTGCATTCATAAATATGTCATCATTGGTGTATTATTACCTCCACCAATAATCTGACTATCCTCGTAAAAGGAGAATTTGGGATTTGTTTGTACAATGTGCTGTAAGTCGTCTGGGGGGTTCCGTAACATCTCACCATCTTGAGAATACATCCGCCAGCAAGGGACATACAGCCCCGCTTTCGCCGTTTTTGTTGAGAGGCAGGCTGGTTCTGCATGCCTGAGAAGCCAAAGGAGAGGAGCAAGAGGCGATTCACTACGACCCCGGCACTACTGCAGCAGCATAACAAAGTCCCACTTGGCGAATTAAAAAAACAAGGGTCAGCATCGGGGTAGTCTTTCCCAGGTGGAGAGAGCTGCTGAAGGAGAAAGGTAATGCAATCACAGCTAACAGCGCTAACAGCTACGCTGGCCGCTAACCGCTGTTAGCAGCGCAGTAATGCAAGGAGAGGGATGAGGTGTGTGAGGTTGAGCCACTTGTCAAAAGACAAGATGTGATTGCGTCGAATGTGTCTGTGTAGGAGCCTGAATGAATACTCGTGGTTTCATCAATGTTATAGCTTTTTGGTACACAGCGGCTACAGTTGTTGCAATACGCATCAGAAACAGTGAGGAACTAGAGTGCGCCATCTGTTTGAATGCAATCTATGATTTCAACGTTAGATGGGAGAAATTCCTACACACTGTGGCTTTAAGCATGACCAAATAAAAAATATACCTCGTAATATAAAGTTATGAGATAGTAAGTCAAATTTATTTCAAATTTATGAAATTCATATGAGGGAGGTCAAAATTTGATTTACTATCACATGATTCTGGATTCAAAATTTGGACTTAAGACACAATCTGTACTAGTACTTTGATTTTTAACATGCATACTATACATTTTCATCCATCTTTCTTTTCCTGACAGAAATGAGCTTTCACAGGATCCACACACACAAACCTACATGCACACAAGCATTCACCAGTATATAATGGGAATCTACATGTGTCCCATACGTGTGCATCTATAGATCTACATCTATCTATATACCATGTGGGGAGTGTGGTTGTGCAAGGGCCTGTGGGACTTTTCTGATAGACTTTTTTTTTTGCTACATGTATATATGCCCATGAAAAGACAAACCTTCCTTCCTTTTCTTTTATCGTTTTTAATAGATAAAATAGTCGGTAGCAATCTATAACAGTATCATGTGCTTATTCTACAAAAACTGAATATAAATATGAAAAAACAATTAAATTATATTAATATTTTCTTATCTTTTTTGGGGTTGTTGTCACAGTGATGATTGCGGGATATATGTAAGGTAGTTTTGTCCGAGGTGAAGTGACTATGCAAGGAGGAGGAGAGGGAAGGAGGAGGGTGCGTGCGTGTGTGTGTGTGTGTGTATGTGTGTGTGTGTGTGTGTGTGTGTGTGTGTGTGTGTGTGTGTGTGTGTGTGTGTGTGCGCACTTTGTAACTAGTAACCACCTTACATCACTGGGTATCACTGCTCCAACCTCTGAATAACCCTAACCCTATCCTGAGGATCATGCTAGCTGAGTCAAGTTCTGTAAAAGTCACAATAATGTACTCACCATATCAGCTGTAGATAATCACTAATAAATGTACGTATGAATGAACCCGTCCAACTCATTGACCTCAGGATGTGCACAGGAGCTTAACTGTTGACACATCACTGTAGGGGAAAAATAAGAAGTGTGTGATTTTGAACAGTGTTCTTGCTGTGTATCAAAAAGTGACAAAACGTCTGTTTGTTGTGTTTGTGTTGTTGATATGAACTTTGCTTATTTTGTTTGCTGATGTGATCCAAGGTGCTGCAGATCTAATATTTCTCTGCTCCGGAGTCTCAACAGCTGCTGAAGTGCAGGTCTGTGCTCCCTGGTGGTTTTGCCAGTAAAGGAACACCGAACATGGGCTGATCTCCCGCCTCCCTCGCCGCTCTGGATGGGAGAAACAGAATCTCATCTGGGAAGTAGAACACCCTCGTCGAAGCCCACCAAGGCCTGTTCCTAGTAACCCAGAGACGCCTGCTGGCACGACATGAAACACATAACTCTCGTATGGGATTGGATCTGAGGTTTACAACTTGGGCTCGTTACCCAATTAGACTGGCTCATGGAGGCAAAGCAAAATAGGGTGAAGTTTTTACAACGCCACAGGAGTCTGTAGAATGGATGGGTTCTGTTTTGGGGGGTTTGAGGATGGGGTGGGTGGGCAGGGGGGGGGCTGGGGATATACTATTCCCAAGTCTCTTTTATCACAGCCTGTCAGAGTAACCACACAGAGCCACAGAGCAGCTGCTCTCTGTCCTCCACCAGGTACACAGGCACTAAAACCAAGCTAAAATTTCAATTTCATGTGGTCACACACCTCATCCTGTTTGTACCTCATCATTTTAGCTCCAAAAGATAGATAGAAAGATATTCTCTGTCTCTATTATTAAACATAATTCAAAGGTACATAAATACGCACAAAGATCAAGAAATGGAGGCTGATGAAAAATCCCAAATCTTTATTTTTTTTTTTTGCAAAATTATACAAAACTTAAATTTCAAAGACAAAAAACAAAGACAAGCTTACATACATGATAATAAATAGCCAAAAAGTAATAGCAAGTAGATAAAAAATAAATGTCTGACTGTGAGAAAATGTGGTGGTTAATAAAATATATTACAACTCATTCATTTGGATGAACCAAATCTACCTACTGTATGTGCAATAACAAGCACAGGTATCTGGATGTTTTTATACAACATAAAAAAAACTGAAGTAAATGTATGATATCAAGAATACAGCTGGCAAATAAAAGCATTAAAAGATCGCGACACTTTCTAAAGTATGTACATGAGAGTCAAACTCAATCGTGTCTGTTTTGTGCTTCAATGCAAGTCTGCAACCTCCATTTCTGCTGGAGGCGAGAGAGGGCATGAGGGAAGTCGGAGTCTGGGGGATTAAGGCAACACGAGGATCATGATGGATGTCTCTTGTGTTCACAAACATGGTATTTCAATCAACAACACCAATGACTGCATGGAAGCTCCACTGCGAGACCACATGAGAGAACAGACGAGATGTCATGTGACAGGGTTCCTCATCAGGAACTCCTGCAAACTTTCAACAACAGAAAGAAACCTATTAAATGTAAGAAAGGTCCTAAATTTCAAAACATGACTGCATAACTGCAGTTCAGAGGAGAACAGCTTGTTGCAGTTGAGTCTAAACTTTCTGTCTACATTAAGACTACTGAGGGCTGTTGGTGATCGCTTTGAGAATGTCACATGTGTTTTTAGAGATGACCTCTCTCAGCTTCCGTACACGGCGAGGGCTGGAAGAGCCCACGTAGCTCTCTGGCTGAAGGACAGCCATGCCATCATTCACGTTGCCCATGATGATGACCTGTCCCTCAGCGGCGGCACCCGTGATGTTCGGGCATGGGCAGTTCCAGTCCATGTTGAGGAAGGTGACCTCCAGAGGCTCCTTGCCAAAGAAGCGCAGCCCCATCTTCTCGTCCTTTAGGATCTCTTCCACAGTCACAAGAGCGTGGCCCGAGTCCTTCTCCTCTGTGAGCTCCGTCATGCGGCCCAATATGACGAAGTCGCTCCGGCAGAAGCTGGTCACCATCTTGCCTCTCGGCTTGCAGGCCTTGCAGTGGTGGTTTTTGGGGTAGGGGCACATCTCCTCGCAGGCTTCTTTGGATTCAAAGTTGTTGTCGTTGCCGTCGCAGCCTCCGTAGATGAAGGACTGGCACTGCCGCAGGGTGCTGCTGTAGGCCCAGCGTGGCTCGTAGGCCTTACAGGAGCCCTGCAGGCTGGGAGCCCGCAGGGGCCCGAGAGCTCAGGGCCGCAGCACTGCATACACTCCTCGTATGTCTCAAACACCTTCCTGGGCTGCGGGCTGTTGTTGTTGATGTTGCAGTGGGTGAAGGAGAAGCAGTTGTTGGTTTTGGGCTCGTAGTACCAGCTGACTTTCTCCATCTCACTCCCACAGTCCTCTGGGTTATCTGGGGGTTTCAGACACTCTTCAGGCAGGCAGCGGGTCACATTCTTGGGCTCGGGGGTCTTGGGCGGCTCTGTGGGCAGCACAGTAAGTGGGTGGTTAGCTTTCACTGAGCCAGATGGGTTCTGAGCAGTGCAGGTGTAGACACCTGAATCATGCGGCTGGGCGTTGTAGATGACCAGCTGACCGATGTTAGTGACCACCATATTCCCTCGCACATGATTAGGCTTCATGGCCACCCTCTCCACCCCCTCTGGCTGCTGCTTCTCCCAGGTGATCTCAGGCCGGGGGCGACCTATTACATCACACAGGAAGCTGGCTGTGTCACCCATATTTACAGTCTGGTGAGCAGGGCTGCTGACCATGACAGGCGTCTGAGGCTCGGTGGGAGGTGGGATGGTCGCTTGAAGAGGAGCAGTGGTAGGGCGAAGAGTGGTGGCCTGGGGCAGCGAGGGGCTGGTGTTGGGCCAGGTGAGGTGGAAGCGGCAGGTGACAACAGCCAGGGTGATGCCCTTGGAGCACGCCTCCGCATCCATGTAGCACTTGTTGTAGTAGGTCATGCCGTCAGACGCGCAGGTGAAGTGCGGCTCTCTCTCACAGCGGTCCCGGCACTTACACACCGGCTGGCCATCCCAGATGTCACACTCAGAGCCCTGCTGGGTGCACATGAAACTGGTGCAGGTGGCTTCCTTGGGCATTCCCATGGGGCCTTTCGTCCCGTCCAAGTAACGGGCTGCCACACAACTCCGATTCCCACACACATTTTGGCAACACTTCTCAAAGGACTCACACTCCTGTAAGAGGAGAAGAGAGAGTTACAGATGCAGGAGGTTGCAGACATCTGGAAGGCATTGTCATACAGTCAACAAAAAATAAAATCAAAAAATAAAATTGAGATTTATTAAAACTGATGGCAGCAAGTGAATGAAAACATAAATCATTTATATAATACAGAAACTGCATGCAAAATAACTTCAACTAGCAGTTGAGAAGTCTTGATTTTAAAAGGTTACTTTAATTACCTGGTCAGATTCACACTCTCGAGTACAGGTGCTCATGGCATCCACCCAAAGGTTGGGGTTCATGTCATTGGGGCAGATCCCCGGGTGTGAGTAGGTGATATGGGGCAAAACTCCGACCTGGTGCTCCATCCACACTGACACACACGCCAGGAACCAGATCCACCGTGGAAACAGCATCCACCACATCTCCAGAGCGGAGCACAACTCAACAAGTGCTGAAGACTTTTTTTTTCTTCTTTTCTTTTAAAGTTGCAGATTTTTGTAAGACCCAGCAGTGAGCAAACTCTACTTCTCTGAATAGGAAAGAAGGTGAAAAGACGACGCAACTTAATATCGCATCACACGTGTGTGAGTCCGCGGGTCAGGACGATGTGCGTCAGCTGATTTATCCAGTTTGATGTCCCTCTCGTGCAGCGGTGATGCTCTATTTATACCAACGATGCGCAGCCATCACCGTTAACGCGACTCGCCAAGTTCCTCGCATCATGACAGTTAGGAGTTGGTGCTGAGTTGTTGAAACAAGCTTTTGAAGATGTCAGCGGTAAGCTTTGGGCTGGAACTGACGGGGCACCTGCCTGTTAAAGGATTGCTGTAACCCCGTTTAACTCTTTGTGGGATCCAGTGGCGCCAGAGCGCACTGTGCGTAAAGACGCATGGAGAGAAGAAAGACTCAGGCAATTTGTGTCTTTAAAAACGATTCTCCGTGTTCATGTTCAGTTTACATAAACTGGGAATAGCTAAATATCAACTATGTATCAAACTCCACTCTGAATAAAAAGTAGGTCAAACGACGACACCACGTTTTCATTTTATAGTATTAAAACTTAGAAATGACGCTGTACTTAAGTGTATGTTGGTTTAAATATGTACTGAATATGGTGGTAAATAATTTCTATTTAGAAACATATTTTCTATATTTACATATGTATATATGAATTATTTATTTAATAATTTATATATTATATATATTAATATATTTTATTATCTGTTGAAAGAATATAAACACTTAGAACAAAATTCCTGCTTTAAATCACATCAATTAAGTAATAAGAGACAGTTTCCTTAATATTCTGAGGTCTGATAATTTCAACACATTTATTTTGCTGCAGCAAAATACATTTGTTAATAATCCCCTCAGAGGTTCCAGGATCAGCTTACATGGTAGAGTATGTAGGTGCTTTATACCAAGACCTGCAGAGAGATTATGTTTAATTTTATTGTCTTTTGTCATATTATTATTTTATTATTTAGCCTATTATATTATTATTATTATTTCTATTATTTTATGTGCTGTCCAACAGGAATTTGATTGTTGTTGTTGTTGTTTTAATGTATGTGTGTGTTTTCCTGCACATTATTGTAATTTTTGTAAAACTTGAGTTGAACTTTATGATGAATCATAAAGACAGGAAGTGGGGAAATGGTCTTCTTTGAATTGTGATCATAAATGCACATATATTTTGCCATAGTCTGAAGTTAAAAACACCAATACCCAATTTCACCCTGCTCATGATGTCTTGTTGCAATCATAAATCCATCCACCTTCACATCTTAAGGCATTAGTTTTCTAAATGATCACACTGACTCATGCCGGTGCAATTATAGAATCCCCTGATCTGTGCAAAGCATCTTACAAAATAGTTTTTAATTGATGAAAACAAAAGAAAAAGAGGGGAATATTACAAAAGACTTGCTAAAATGAACAACATAACCTGAGATATTTTGGGAGCAAAAATAATTATAACCTAATTAAATCTGAGTGCATGCAGCTTTAGAGAACACACTGCAACACTGATGCATGTTGCTATACTGTAGGAAGCCTCACTCTAATAGACTGACTTATTTGAGCATTTGTTATGAACACGCTGATTTTATTTGATTTTTGGATTTAATGTGATTTATTTAATATCAAATAACATATAAATGTGACAAGTTTTACACTGCAACAAATTCATATTTGTTGAAAATGCTGAGGATAACACAATAAAAATAAAAGGTAACATATCCACTTTGGTCGTGTTTTCAGGAAGACAACAATAGAAGTATTGGTCACAGATGACTAAGGGACTATCACATAGGCCACATTAAGAACTACAGTTGCCACACAGTTTTTCTTCATGCTTGTTCAACTTGTTTTGAGTTACTGTCAAAATCTGTTCACAGTAAATGCTACACCGCAAACAGAAAGATGTGCAAAGACATGTTTATAACCTTGTAAATTATTCATTGCGTGTACAGTAAAGGTTATATTAAATTACTTTTTCCCGTCTCTACAGTACACGTGACCAGTGATACGTGACTCCTGCTGCACAACTATGTCCATTCTTTCCTTGAGATTCAGCCGTGGACTTACAGTCAACAGTATACATGTTCTACATTCTACAAAGCATGTCTTTGTACACAGGATTAGTTGTGTTAGTACAAGCACTTTGTGTGGATTTATGCAAATCTACAGACACAAATTCCAGAAAAATAAACTGACTGAGGCCGCTGCCAATACAAGCAGGAAGACATTACACTGACAAAACTTGATTGCAACATTATAACAGGTTATCGCCTGACACTCACAGGTTTTAATTTACGAGTTTGGCTTCCTGTCTTGGACTTAAAGTAGCAAACATAACTTTGAATACACCCCTTTTCAGATCTGTCTCGCAGAGGTGAGATGAGGACAATACAACTAAGAAAAAAAGATACTCTGAAGATCAGGTGATGTGCTCCACACTGGGCGTGTGCGTTGGCAGAGCATTTAATGAATGAAGGTGTAATTATGATTTGCACTGCTCATTCCTTTCCTGTGTAAACGTCTTCGATTGGTTTCCTCCACAGTTCAGCTGAGGACAACGCAGCTATTAGACAGCCTTCCAGTGCAATAACGGTGGACTCATGCTGCGTCAAAGTGTTTGTGCAGGAGATTGTTTGTTCATGATGCAGACATGGTGATTTTTGTGTATGTGTGTATTTGCAAGACAAGAAAATAAATAAAGGCTGTTTATCTCGAGCCTTCAGAGCTTCCAGAGCTGCAGGTCTCAATCCTGTAAGAAGGATTATATTTGCTCCGTTTCACTGCCAATGACAAACAACTGCACACATTCTGCATGTATGATTAACTATATCAGCTTATTTGAGCGGCTATTTACTATGTGTGTGTGTGTGTGTGTGTGTGTATCTTGGTCCTTGCTGTGATTTATGGACTGACTTCAAACCCAACATTCCTCTCGCTCTCTTATCTTGTCACTTTCTGTTCTATGTAACTGCAAACATCCTTGATGACATACACAAACTTTTCACCAGGTACATCTGAAGAGCTCAATACTACTAAATAATTAAAGACAAAATATATCCCGTCACATCCCCCGGACAGGAAGACATCGGCACTCCTTACACATCCCTCACACAGTCTGAACCTGTTGTGTACAAATGTTTCACATGGGGGCGGAATTAATAAACTCTTGTCAAACCCAGTGAAGATGGATACATCTCGGGGCTACAAATTCGTAGGAAATTATAGGCTTAATTTTTTGTACTCAACAATAGGAAACCTGAAAAAGGCAAAATCATCCAATTGCGCACCCTTAGGTGGGAGGTTATTTGAGGATTCGAACTTAATCAAAAGTAACAGCTAGCAGAAACTTTCTTCTTTAACTACATTATATGGTAATTTAGGGAATGAAGCCCACACCAGTCAGTTTAGATGAGATATAAGATCAATGTAAGGTGCAAGTTCACCAGCTCTATGAGTGCATTATCCAACCAAAGAGCTCCAGAGGCACAACTTGGCTCACATCACAACATTAAGCATCTGCTTATGGTTGGATGGTTTGATTTTGTGGGTTTTTTGCAGGCCCCAAGGAAGTGCACTGGGCTTTGTTGTAGTGGCCAAACAGTGGAATTACACTGTCACATGATAACCTGTGGCCTAAAAAGACTCCCCCCCCCAATGAATTATATGGAAAAAGAGATGTCTATAAATTAGCATTCTCGGAACCCATCGGCTGTTTTCGGCATCTGACTTCCGGAAGACAGCGATACGGCCTCTGGGGGCAGACCCTGATTTTTTGGCATTCCGGTTTGATTTGGGCTTCCGTTTATATATAAGTAAATAAATATGCTAACCATTGCGATGGATTCAGAGCAAAGAGCAAGGATACCAAGAGGCGAAGCTCCATTGAATTTTTGCCAACAGCCACCAGGGGCGCTGCAGTAGCGCTGCCGCCATTTTGGATTGTTGAGCTTGGACTGTTGCACCCAGACAACATGCAAGATGTCAAGGAGAGAGGAGGAAAAAGTAAAAGAAAACAGTGTAGTGCAATTAACTGCAACAACTATCAGTGGAACACCCCGCACCTGGCCTTCCACCGTTTCCCGAAGGCTCCCACACCCGAGATCGAACCGGGAACCCTCTTGCTGTGAGGCGACAGTGCTAACCATCACACCACTGTGCTGCCCGGCCATTTTTCTTTGTTTTTTTTAAAGTCTATATTTTGCTTTACAAAAACGTGAAAAAGCAGCTGTGACCAAGCTATCACAAGGTGAGTAAGATTGTAAGCATAATTAATAGCGATATACTTGTTTGTCTGTGTGTTTTTGTATGCAAGCGGGTCTGCTGTGGTCTGCTGACAGTCCAAAATGGCGGCGGTAGGACGAAACCATGGACGAGTCCGTTGTAAATTAATAAATACCGAAACTAACTAACTGACTGACTGACTGACTAATTGATTATCTAACTAAGCAACTAACCACCAAACTAATCATCAAATCAAACTAATGTTGATGCTAAATCCATAATCACAAGCACTCCGCTCAATCCACTACTCCCACAGTCTGCAGAGTCAGACGACATTGGTTTTATGTGATGGGGCAGCATCGCAGGGGATTGGTTGACGACGAAAGCTGCCTCCATTTACCCCAGTTGTCACCAGAACAGCCAATAGCAAAAACATGTCAATGAACACTTGGTAAATGCATCGTGTCTTTTCAAAATACACCTGGGTTTTTACAGGAAATGTGCAATTGTTGCTCGTAAGACACATAGTCCTTTACAAATTAAACTTACAACGTCAGTAAAACACCTCATATTTCATTTCTTTATGTTACGTTGTTACCAAGGGTGTTTCAAACTGACGCTGTGCAGTGGTGCTATAAACTTTGCACCTTTGGTGGCGGTGGTATAGTGGTATAGCTTCATATTTAACATAGATGAGAATGATACCAACCTTCCTGTTGACCTCTCTCATTTGTGTATTTCCACAATGTTGAGCTGCTCCTTTATCCTTTTACACGGCTGTGGGTGGTCTGAATGTAGCAAAAGAACATCCAGAAGACAGACCAGGTTGGTATCGGCAGACAAACATTGAGCAACATCATGAAAGAAAAACAAGTGTCTTGCTTTGTCACCACTTTGCTGAGGCTGTTTTCAATCTGCCTCTCACTCCTGATTCCTGCGCCTGCAGCACAAACTGATGGGGCAAGTCAGCAGACGGCCAGAGCCAAACTTCTGCCATTTCATCTCAATGTGCCTATAGGCAGGGACATTACTGAACAAGCTGGGAGCCGAGCACATTCATATTGGGTTATCAGCATCTGTCAGTACGGTCACGGTAACTGGAGAAAATAACATTGAGAAATGAAAACCACAGCTTCTCTGTATTAAGCCACAGAGTGTGTCTGTGTGTAGGGCAAGAGACGTCTTGCTGCAGATCTGAGGTGAACTCATAGTCTGAGTCCTGTCATGGTGCTGCAGTGTGATGTCAGTCTAAGTGGGAAATAAGGGGTAAAAACCTTTTGATGGCATCTTCATTAATGAGAATCACAAGATCTGACTCAGTGATAGAGGTACTTAGTCACATTTTAGTGAAGGGACTGGAGACAGAGGTGCTTCTAGTGCACTGGCTCTCCACAGGTGGTATGTGAGCTCCCTCTAGCGGTAGACAGCGGAACACCCAGAATATAAATGTATAAAAAAATTAGATATATTGATTTTAAAACATAAACATTTTCAAAATACTAAAGAATTTTGAATAGAAATACTCAAAATTCAGGATCACTCAATGTAATTTAAAATAAATTTTGCTTTTACTGAATGTTTTTGTTTTGGTACCAGCTTGCTGTAGAGTCACATCACGAACATAGCGCTCAAGTGTGTCCATGATAAGTTACAAACTAGACTGTGATGGCAGGATAGTAAGCAGAGGTCAAATGGATGGATCAAAACTAAGAAGTATTGGAAGGGGAAGAGTGGATCAGGAGGAGAATATGTCAAGCAGCCATGTTGAAACTGAAGTGGACAACAGTGAACCTAGCGCAAGTGCTAGTGGCTATTAGAGTCTCCAAAGCACCTGTTAGCAGCAAACAGTGTTAATCAGTAAGATATGACAAGTTACCTCAATATGTTATCTCTGTAATTACATATCTGCATGTGTATGCAGAATCTGTGGGCAATAGGACAAGATTTGAGCAGCCTGACAGAAGTGTTCTAGACTCAGTTTGTAGTCCAAGTGGTATTGACCAATCACATTTGAGCAGGCTTTGGTTGCACACATAAATTGTATAAAAGAAGTGGACACAATGTGACGTCACCCATTGGTTTGTTGACTCTTCTGATGCCCTTAGTTTGGCATTTTAGCTGTAGCCATCTTGGTGTCAATAACAAAGTAGCCATATCCTCTACAGTAGCCGACCCTGCTTTGTTCTGTTTTACTCTAAATGGGACACTAATTTCCCCGATGAATGTCATGCTGTACTAACACTGACTTGACACCAGGGATTGAGACCGTAAACTCATTAAAAAAAAAAAAAGTAAACTGAGGTAAAAAATCAAGTGTGAAACAGGTTCATATCCTCTTTGTTGTCTGTACCACACTGGCTTAACTTTTCAGACTCAAATAAAACCTTGGTGGCTTGCAAGCAAACAGCTAGTGTGGAGAGCAAAAGAGGAGGAACACATTGGCTGAAATGCAATCTCAAAAGCCATGGGCTATTGTCTGTCAATGATTTAGATTTTTATTAGCTTTTTCTTTTCCTGAAACTGCTGCATTTATATGCAGGAGTCTGTGTATGGAGATCAGCTGAAATGTTGTCTGCACCTTTCTCAAGTTGCTAATTGGACTGTAAACCATGACCGACGCAAGGAAGAGGAAGTCTTGCCCAAGTCTGACCTTGCTGGCCAATGCCCCCAGAGGCTATATTATAATCACATAACACATGGTGGGTTTTGAGATTGCCTCAATAAATAATCTTATTAGGAATAAACCTGCCTCCTGTTTGAACTGTCCGTAGCTGAACAGGGTAGGTCTATGCTACTGTGTTTAAATGTCAGTCATAATGGTGGTACTGGGAGAGACAAAAATTCTTTAAGGTGGTTCGTGGTGCAAAATGTTTAAGAAACACTGACTGTGAGCACACTCTAGCTGTACCTAATAAACTGGCAACTGAGCGTATTTCATCCCACTTTAATAAAGACAATTTTATCGAAAAAATATTACACGCAAAAACACATTTTGATAAAAGTTTAAGTTTTCCAAAATTCTGCTGCATTATGGGAGTTGTTGCTCTACTTGATGTCACCACTGGTCTTTGTTTATGTGCGTTCTACACTTTGATCATTAGGACAGATCTGATTATCCTGAGATGGAATATCACACCAAGACAGCACACAATCATTGTTCTTCCTTTTTTTTTAATAAAGGCATTATCATATTTCATATTTTGGTGGTACAGAATTCAAGTTTTAATAGATTTGGTTCACAAAAGAATCACATAATTAACTGAGCAAACTTCCCTAGTTGAGACAATTCTTTAAAAAGTAGCTTAAATAATGGTACAGTACAAAAATAAGTGGGTTTATCACAAAAGTGTATTTTTCTTATGAGGAAAGTACAGTGGCACAGTATTTTTCTTTGTAGAAAAAAATAAAATAAAAAAGTTCCTCCTTTTTATTTAATTTTGCAGCAGACAGCCGAATAGAAAATGATACATTCACTGGCTTTCTTCATCCCACTGGCAGAAGGCACTAAAGGGCAGACTTGGATCAACTAATGTCTGTACATATGGCTTGTTTTTTCCAATTAATATTCCAAAGGGACATTTGCCACCCAGGACAGTAGAGTCAGTGCCAGGAACTTAAGACAATCACAGAAGGGTATGTTGATGTCCTGATGTGGGTTCAGACAAACTCTACAAATGTTTGAAACTGCTAATTGATCCAAGTTTGCGACAGAGTTCAGGCTAAATTTCAAACCAGCAGTGAGTGCCCTGAAAAAATACCAAGTGCACATAAACAGTACTCTTCAGTTCCACTGGCAGGTTTGAAACCCAGAGTCAGAGCGAACTGAGCTCATCCTCAACCCTGTTTGTAACATTGGGAGAAAAGGCGGTTCTACTGTGTCAGTCCTGCATCTTTAGCCATGCCGTAGAAGATTCCTCTCTGTGATATGAGGTTTGTTGGAGTGTCAAACTCTGCTATCTTTCCCTTGTCCAACACCAGCACTCTGCAAGAGGACAGAGGAGAGAACGAGTCATTTACAAAGCCTGGATACCTTTCAGAACAATGACACATGCATCTACATACACATGGATAAATTTCACCCTCTTATTATCATCAAATTATTTTTTCCTTATTGGCATGGCATTAGTATTGCTTTATGAGGTTCACAAGGTTTAATAATTTATGTAATGTTTAAATAAAATAAAACATGATATGTACATTTATATATGTTTTATACTTTTCAGACATGAAATATGTAACATTGCTGTCTTTGTCATTTATCTGTTTAAGTAATGGCTCTTTCTGTTATTCAGGCAGAGGTGTCCACTACATAAATAACGCTCATGACTTCATTCAGACATGACAGGACTGGAAAAGAGCCACGATGGTTACACAATATTTGGCACCTGGTGTGCCTGAGGGAGCTGTGTCACCGCTAGAACAGCTGTGAGCAGAAAAGTTATGATTAAAAGGAAAAACAGCATCCTCCTTCCTCACACAGCCTTCGTCACTGATGGATTCTAAAACTTACCTTGCAGCTGACACATTAATTAATGACTATTTTGACTGCGAGGAACACTCACCTCCCCTCAGTTAATCATTTAGAAAACAGCATATTCTACTGCCTATTCTAACTTGTCCAGCAGTGCACAAACAGAATGACAAGATGTTTAGTTGGGATGTTAAGTTTGCAAGATGTTCATATTTTCATGTGGCTGGCGGGTGGTTGTAAGACGCACATGAGAGTAGTCTGACAAACAGGATTTAGACTGCGAGAATATGCCTGCCATTAGACACTATCAGTGCGTTACAGTGTTTAAAAATCACGGTTGGCACGTGAAACAACAACAACCTCCCAGTTAGCAACTGACACAAATGTCAAGTTTTGACTAAAATTTGGAGAATAAGGCAGGGCTGTTTGGTCCTTTCAGTAACTGGTTGTAAAGACATACAAAGAATATGCATAGAACTATAAGCTGTATAAAGATATTGGATGTAGCTACCGTGACATCACCTATTAGTTTGTGATTGGCAATTTTAATGCCTCAAGGTCAGTATTTCAGCTTTCGCCATATTGTTGTTGTTGTTTTTAAGCCAGAAGTGACCATATTTGGATGAGAGGGTGGAGCTGTGGAGGAACGAGGGGTGGAGTTGACACATAGACTATAGCGGCACCTCACAGACAGCCTGTCACTTAAGCGGCCCGCCGTTAAATATGCGTAACTTTGGGCATTAATAAAATGCAAATGGATGAGCTATGAAAAAATTCACCCTCTGTACAGTTGTCATGTTGATATTAATTACAGAAACCAAAACTGTTTCTTGTACCAGACTGTGAACATGTATATTGCTGCTGGAGACTTGGGCATTTTAACATGGGGGTTTATGGGGATATACTCTGTTTTGGATCCAGCCTCAGGTGGTCATTAAATGAACTGCAGTTTTTTTTGGCACATCCACTTTGGCTTCACTTTTCCGAGGTTGCTGCTTATTTATAAAATTAGCTGTCTGAAAGAGAGAGGAGGATTTATCATAACCAGAAACTTTACAAACATAAATTATCATTGGATTCAAGTTTCTGATGGCCCTTGACACATAATGTATGTTGAATGCCCCAGTTAAGGGCTAAAAATAGTGATAATTCATCATGATCACTTTATTCTACATGTCTCATTTAAAATGTTGCCACATAAACCATTTGCACTAACCAGATCCTCTAGAAAACAATAAATTCTGTGTTCTTCTGGCAACTGGGAAGCCATAAATGACTTGGCTGGGACCAACAGTCAAGAGACAAGAATGAAAGCAAAACTTGGACTGAACTGCAGGCAGGAGAGGGCAAGAATCTAAATAGATCAAAATGTGTAGATTGTAGCATCCCCGTTTTATATTCTAATATTAGTAACACTTGGAAAAAAAAGTTGAATATTTCCACAATTTTTGTAAAATGAATTATCAAAAAATACTGGCACATTTTTCTTTTTTATGCTTCTAAACTACAACAACTGGCATTATGTCTTCGGGCTGTCCACCCAAAAACATAATGCTGTCTCATTCTCTTGAATGCGATATTTCAATAACAAAATTAAGCACAAACCTCCAATTGGCCTCAACACAGAACTGATTAGATTTTAGCAGGCACAGGTCATCAAAGGTCAAGCTCACTGTGACCCCGTCGGTCTTATTCTTGTGAATACGAGAATCAAAAACACCTCAAGGGAATTTCTTCAAATTTGGCACAAACATCCACCTGGACTCAACAATGAACTGATTACAATTTGGTGGTCTAAGGTCAAAGTATGGCCATAACTCAAGAATTAATGCACTAATAATGACACATTAGGATAAATGATAAAGTGATGACATTAAATGTCAAAGGTCAAATTCACTGTGACATCATTGTATTCTGAACAAAAACAACAACAACAACAACAACAACAAAAACGTTCCTGGCCATAAATCAACGCCATAACTGAGGAAAAGAAGAGGAGACATTTGGTCACATTCTGAATTGGTGACACTAATCTTAAACCAGGCTGATTGTATAGATTTTTGGTGCTGCCATATTAGATGTGTGAAGCATTCAAGTGTTACAATTTGTAGTTTCTTTGCAGCAACATCCATATTAAATGCACTGTCAACTGTCATGGCTACGTATGAGTCTGGACAGACATTGATGTAAACTGTAGCTGTAACTTGACTGGTTTGTGGAGGCTTACAACTTTGAGGTGGTAATTCTCATTTTTTTCTGATTCCGGCATTACAACTGTTTAAAAGCACTGAGATCTCCCTTATTCATGCCATGATTGTACGGTTTCCATAGAGATGCAGGACTTCTATACTGCATTGAAAAATGAGGCCACGGCATGCAAAATATGACATGAGCAAAAACTGTCCTGAAACAGTGCAGGGTTCAGAGGTTAATGCCACAGCTCACCTAACCAAGCGCAAATGTTTCACTAAAACAAAATCCTTCCCAAAACTATTTATGCAAGAGCACAATCGCTGCATCCTGAGTGTAGCATTGCTCAAGATGATTGTGACTGGGTTAAAGAAAAACAATCAGCCCAGATCTATCTGCAGCGCTGGCATAGTGCTAAAATAAACTGCGAATGGTGCATCTGTCAATGTGAGACTAACATGCAAGTGACATATTATACATTACTGCCAATGGTTTCACACTATTTCAGTAATTGATAGGTGACGGTAACACGCCAAGAAACTTGGCCAACAAAAGCAGTGAAGGAGAATACAAACTACTAAGAATGGATGTAAAAGATACAGCTTTTAAGATACCCCATGAAAAATCTGCTTTGCAAATGTTTTTTAAAGAAGGAAATGCACTCTGAATGTTTGTTAGAGCCAAAGAATACACACAGTGAGTTCTGGTGATAAACACTGAGGCCTCTAGTTTCGCAGACCGGGCACGGCGGAGGCACAGCGCACCTGCGCTTCGCCAACTGGGTGTGGCCAGGCGGATTTTGCAAGTTTGGCAGACCATGCGTGCTGGCGCAGCTACTCCTCTTTCCCACCTCCGTCCCTCCTACCTGCGCAAGTCAGAAAGAGGGAGGAGAGAAGGCGTGGAGTGGGTTTTATACGCATCACACCAATCAAATGAGCCCCTCTCCTCGCCTTTAAATGCGCCGTGCAAAGGCGTAATGAGAGTTTACTCAATTCAGCAGCGTCAGACGGCCAAATGTCTCCCAGGAGGAAACTGATGTTTTGGTCCGGGAAGTCCAAGCTCGCAGTGTCCGAATATACGGAGGAGGAGGAGGAGGAGGAGGAGGAGGAGGAGGAGGAGGATGAGCCGTGGGCACAGTCAGGAGCACAGCCAGGGGCCCAGCCAGGGGCAGCTCCGCAGCCTGCACGCAGCCAGACCAGACGGGTCGGGTGCTGACAGCGTTTCTCTAGTGCGCGCGCTCTCTCTTTCTCTCTCGCAGTCTAACTCTGTTTATTTTCTTTTGACTTTTCTAAGATGACAGATGCTGAATATATACTCCCTATCTGATGCTGTGGCTGTTTGTGGTTGGCTGAGAGGGATGTGAACTCATTAGTCTGCAGCTGTGTTAATCAAATCAGGCTCGGTTTCCATTACGCGTGCCAAATGTGCCAAACGGTGCCAATCCCCTTCAATCTGACATCAGATGTGACGGGACAGTCGATATAAAGATACATTTATGTGCTGATTGCAGATAGTTGCATTGAATAGTGGTGTTTGTGGGTATTTGTTGCATCGTTAATGTGCCTGACATTCTGGAAACCTGCCTGTGAGGTTTTGGTGACGTGTGCGCACTGTCTGCCGGTCAGCCAAACTTCAGCTTACACCGGCTGCACTCCGCCTGCGCTGACATTAGATTATTAGATTATTAGATTATTCAGTTGCCAAGCTTTTAGCGCCTTTTGGCACGAAACTGTCACTGTGCCAAGTTGGATCTGACGACACCCCCCCCTGCTACGCCGCCACAGCCGTCTCAGCGCACCTCGGTCTGCCAAACTACCAAACTGAGCGCGCCTCGGGTTGCACTGCTTGAAACTAGCTCTGCGCAGGGTTTGCCACCCTGCGCTGCGCCGGGAAACTAGAGCCCTGAATGTTTGTGATATCCTCCATATCCATGAATATGGGGAAACAGAAAACTGTTTGTCTTGTAGCTGACTGCTGTTGGAGAAATTAGTTCAGATAGTTAACCTCATGGTGTTTAAAGTTTAAAGCAAATATTCATATATATATTGAACCTTGTGTAATCCATGATTGTGTTGAGTCTGTGAGCAATGGTGAAGACGGTGCAGTCTTCAAACTGAGTGCGAATGGTGGACTGGATGAGATCATCTGTCTCCAGGTCGATAGCAGCTGTAGCTTCATCCAGAATGAGGATCCTCGTCTTCCTAAGGAGTGCTCGAGCCAAACACACCAGCTGCCTCTGGCCCACACTGTAGATACACCAGCACACAACACGTGAAACACAGTGCCACAGAGAACTACACCTGTTCATTTAAATGCTGCTTTACTGCATCTCTCTCCCTCTGAACCAACCTGAGATTCTCTCCTCCCTCAGAACACTCCAGCTCCAGCTTTGCCTGCTGGTTGCTGACAAACTTGTGGAGGTGAGAATGTTCCAGAGCTGCCCACACCTCCTCATCACTGTACTTATCAAACGGGTCCAGGTTCATTCTCAGTGTGCCTGAGAACAGCACAGGCTCCTGTGGCAAAGAAAAAAACTTTACAGGATTGGGAGGTAACAACCAGGTACAAAGCCAATGAGAGAAACTGTGCAATTTTCAGTGTCTTGATAGTAGTTTTAGTAGCTTTTAGTCATGCGCAGTAAAAACCAAGAGTATTTATACTTCTCACTTTATGGCCACAGAAGTGACTTCCTGGTTGTCAGTGGTTGCTTAAAAAACCTCACAATGACAACAGGACAACAGGAAGTTACTCCAAACCAAGAGACAGCGCCATTTACAGCCCAGTGAAACAACAACTTGTAGTTTTGACATTGAGCTTCTTGTACAGACTGAACATATATAAGGTTTTTACATTATGTGCTAGAGTCTCAGAGAAGCGGAACAACCACCACCTGAGACACAGTGTCAGCAATGCTGCTATCAAGAATTATATTATGTGGAGAACTGTGATTAATTAATAGAAGTAAATAGTGCTTTCAGGGGCTCCAGGTCAAAACAAATGTACTGGGCTTTAAAATTTGACATCTGTCAAACCAAAGTTTTAACTCTCATCCATCTTGCGAGGAATGTGCATGTGAATGTGTTGTGTACCTGGGGAATGATGGTGAGTTTGGACCTCAGGTCGTGCAGGCCTATCTCAGCTATCTTCACCTCGTCGATGGTGATCTCTCCTGCTGCAGCTTCCAGCAATCGGAAGAGGCAGAGTGTCATGGAGGACTTGCCGGCCCCAGTACGACCTACAATACCAATCTGTACAGAAACATACACAGAGCTGTGATCAGTGAACCCTGTTGACCCATTACTGCTTATTGATCACCTCATCACACCCTCCCCACCTTCTCTCCTCCTTTGACATTCAGAGTGAGGTTCTTCAGGACGAGGTCCAGTCCCTCTCGGTACCGAACGCTGTAGTCGTGGAACTCCACGTTCCCCTTCGTGGGCCATTCAGGTGGGGGCTTCTTGTCCTCCACCTCCCATGGGGCCTGTGAACACAAACACAGCATCTCTGACTAGGAAAACTTTCTGAACAACTCATCAGCCTGCTTGGCTTTTAGCAGAACTGATTTGTTTATCACTCGAAAAACTCAGAGTTGGAACTGTGTGCGTTCAGAGTCACTAAGAGCTGCCAAACATTTATTTCACCTCTGAGACACACGGGATGCTCCAAACAAAAGCTTTCACTAACAACTCTACCAGCTATAGATGGGGCACTTTCTGTGATGGCTGCTGAAAAAGTACACTGTGTACAGTACAAATGCCCTGTTTGTCTTCTAACACAAGGGCCCTTATTAGGTAATCTAACATTTCTGGATCTAGTTATAGTTTATAGGTCTTGTGTTGTTTGAGAACATGACTTGGCAGCAGGACAGTTTTTTGGAATGTGGGTAAATTCCTACTTTTTAACTGCAGCACAAAGCAACACTATTTTACTTTTCAAAGAAAACACGCACAATCCAACTTCAACTTTTAGCTTCTGTAGGATATTAATAAGGGAAACACACACACACACACACACACACAATATCAATATACCTCTGTCTTGGTCTCACAGTACTCCTTCACTCTCTCCACTGCTACTATGTTGTTCTCCAGATCTGAAGTCATTCGCACCATCCAGTTCAGAGACATGGTCACCTATGAAAACAACACCGCAAAGTGTTGTTACAATGCCATACAACGTATTTCAGTGTTCCATAGTGGGTACTTCTGCTCTTGCTGAGGGTACATGGAAAAATTCTGAAGTAGTTCAACTATTTTGAAAAAGCATAAATTATGTTTTGGTTAAAAAAACATCCACATATTAAATCAACTGTAACTCTGTGTTGCAATTTTGAGTGCCCAAAAAGCAGAGCAGGGCAGAACAGAGAGGTCTTAACAGTTAGCTATTAGTCATGTAAGGGTTGAAATAATTAGCCAACCACAGGAGATGAGTAGCTACAAGTGGTGGATGAATGGTTGAAATAGTTAAAGTTAGATGAATGGCTTACAGACTCCTTACTGAGTGTAACTGTTGCAGCACTGGGAGGTAATTCTCAGCGAGTATGACCAATTCAGAATTACACATTAACCACAATAATTGCACTCATTGCTGACATAAACTAAAAATTATCCCTGTGAGAAAACCCTCAGGCCTCAAACTGTTCTAAAATGTTTTCCTACTTTGGCTACAAGCTGCCATCAGATTTCTTTAAATGGTCATCTGCTCCAGGCATACCACTGCAAGTGTCTACAATATGTAGCCTACACTGCTACATGTACACACTGCTACAGCTACACGCTAACGTCAGGAAAACATGCAAACTTGGTTGCCGTTGTTGTAAATTTCTCCCCAATTTCGGATCAAATTCCATCTGAAACATGTCCGGTTGTGTTTAGAAGCTTTTTTTTGTGATTTTTAAAGGGAGAAAGTGCAGCTATACACTGTCATTGTCAGGCTGCAAGCACACTGCTACATGTAGTGCCATGCTAAATTCAGGGAAACACATAAATTTGGTTGTAGATGTTGTTACTTTCTCCCCAATTTAACATCGCATTCCTGCTGAAACATATTTAGTTGTGTTTAGAAGAATTTATTGGTGATTTTTAATGAGAAAAAGTATCTCTGCAGCAACACAGAGATAGGGAAGACACAGAACTGCTCACCAATCGAGGCAGTCTGGGCTTCTTTGGGAGGAAGGGTTAAAGAGGCAGGTACTGAAACAGTGTTTCAGATCAAGAGTGAATACAGGTGTTCCAGCACAGACAGTATGAGGAAAGTAATAATAAAAAATTACTACTACTTTACTATTTAGTTTGATTAAAGCATAGAAACATGTTCTAGCAGAAACCTTAAACACAGTATGACCTAAATAGGTTCCCTGAGTTATTTTGTAACATCGTCAAAGTTTACAAAGACATGGGTACTACTGACTTAATCCTATCCATTATAATATTTAAGTCACATCTGGTAACACAGACACCATATATGGAGCTAACTTGCTTATACACAAAACTAAACTCAGCTTCTAATTTACATAAGCTATTGTATTAGCAGTTAAATGCTACGGATAGATCATATTACAGTGGTTAGTCTGTAGTGTACCTGTAGAGCGTAGGACACTGACAGACCCACGAGGCCTGGGTTCAGGTTCTCCTTTCCAGTCACAGCAAACAGAGCAGCAAACAACACTATGCAGTTCCCAATGAATTCGATACGCACTCCAAGCCACCTGCAGGACAGAGTGTTACATACGGGTTACAGTCTTGATTTAGACCGAATGGAGAACTCTGGAACTCAGCCTTTGGTATGACAGGAAATACGACTAGTGTTTTCAGCCAAAGTAATTTTACATAGTTTGCTAGCATTTGAATGTGATTTTTAGCATCTGAGTTTGTTTTAAGTTCAGTCATGTCTGGCCTCTTGTTCAGCGATTCTCTTGTTTTACTTTTCTTTGCATCCTCCGTCAACGTTCTCTTCACTCTCTTTGGTTCTGCCATGATGTCTGTAGGCTACTCAGATTAGCGAGCTAGTTTCTGTTTCTGATCTTTTCTTCAAATTGTCAGCATACATTGTAACAACATAAAACATAAAAAGTATGCACATACAGATGAAGCATTGAGAAAACAAAGGGAAAGCAGTGCCAAACAGCTGAGCTAGCTTTGGGAAGTTTTGTGGAAGGCATGACTGACCCTACCCTCTGGTTAGGTTACCCTGACATTCTTACCCTTCCCAATCTCTAAATCTAAGCACTCCAACCAACAACAAAGGCAACAAGTACCAGCCAATTACAGGGAGAGTAGGGTGGGTCATGTCTTCGCCATCCTGGTATAAAATGTGGATCCAAGGAGATCCTATCCACTTACCAAACTTACGTAGTGCAAAAACAGCTGCTTGAAGGAAGAGGTGCCTTTCTCCCTTTTACAATTAAATGAACCTACACATAATGTGGTAGCTAGGTAAAAACATGCACATTGTTGCTTTTAAAAAATACTTAGGAAATACAACTGATTTTTTGTTGAGACTTGGATGAGGAGATTGACACCTCTCGTCTCTACACTGTAAAATCCAACAAGTCCGCTACGTTCTACATGCTGTCTTAACTCTCTTAATCTAATAATTAAATGAATAAATAACTCTGTGTTAAATCTCACTATCATAAAAACACAAGAAAGAGCCATCACAAATGTACATGTTGTGTTCTACTGGTTAGATGCTAGCAAGAGTCTGTTTCTATGCAGCGCCTTCAGCAGACATGCCCCTACTGTTGTTTTTTTTTTTTTTTTTTTAGCAATATTGAAACCTAATTTATATACTTGGAAAAGGTTTTTAATCATCCAAATTTGGTTGGGTAGTTAATAACACACTTTCCTGCAATGTGACAAACTCAGGCCAAATATTTATTTTTGCCTTACCCAGATTTTAAATTATGTTACATTTATTTCTTATTGTTAATTTTCCTTATAATTTACTTGTATTTAATTAATTATATGAAGTTGTCGCAATGTAAAAAAAAAACAAGTAAAATTAACATGTTCTTTCAAAGTGTTAGCTACTTAAATTATTCAGGTTAGTCTGATTTAATTTGATCATGACACATGAGATTTTGTATGTGGTGGAGTAAGGATATGTGCAAGTTGTGTTTTGTCAACATGTCATGAATACTGACATGTGATTGTCAACAACTACAGTGTTGTTTGTTACAATTCAAAGCATATGTATGATATGCATAGTTTGACGTTTTATTTCGCTTGTAAGTTGGCTGAAGCTTTGTTTTCAGACTAACTTTGTTTACTTAAGTTAGTAACACTTAGAAAGAACAAGTTCATTTCACTTGTCATTTTCAATTTGTAACAACCTCATGAAATTAAGTACATACAACGAAATTTTAAACTTTATGATTAAATATAAAGTAACTTAACTTAAGACTAGTGGTCATATTTATTTGCCCTTTTCAAGGCAACCAGTGTCCTAGATTTTTTTTTTTTTTTTAGTTTGATCAACTTGTCACATTTTACAGTGTATTATCCATAAACCAGCATCTAAAGGTGACTATTTAAATGTTTAATGTTGTTTTTGTCATCCTCGCTGATACATAAGTGTAAATGTGAAATGGAGGTACAATATTTCTGTGACAAGACAAGAAGTAGGCCTTCACATAACCACCTGTAAAATAACAAATTGGCATTTTTACCCTTCCAGTCATTGTGCTAAGACAACTGACTGCTGGCTGCACTTTGACTTCATATTTACTGTGCATATGTGATAGTGGTGTCAATATACCCATTTAACTCAAGAAAGTAAATAACTGTACTCCCTGAGAAAATCCTAACTATTCCTCTAAAGGCCTCATCCATCACACCAGTGTCTGTGTACAGAAGGATAAAAGAGGAGACAACAATACTGGAACACAGCTGCTGTTCTGCTGAGCTGAAGCAGGACACTTACCTGTTGGACACTATACCAGGGTAGTAACTCTTTTGGTTTTCATCCACTTTCATATCACTCATCAGAACAAAGGCAGAGTGTCTGCCATAGGCTCGGATTACACTAGATCCAGTGACGGTCTCAGAGAAATGGGAGTATATAGGAGAGCGGCTGACTGACTCCAGACGCTTTAGCTGCCGAGACGTGGCAACATAAAATCTCTACAGGGGTTGAGGTGGAGAGAAACAAAACACAACATTACAACTGAACATGGTGTCACAGATGCTCAGTTATTCAAAAACAATTATGATACACACAGACGAGCCCACACACATACACACTTGCACACATGCAGGGTAATAAAGAAAGCCTGTGTAAACAAAACACCTGCAGAGCTCATTTGATATTCCAATTTACACATTTTTGATAGGAAGCCAGCGAAGGTTACATAAGCTCCACAGAGGTGACGAATACAAAGTCTAAATATAAATCAGCTCTCCTCAGGAATGTCTTTATACTGCATGTGAAGCCAGAAGAACAAGTAATCACTTGTTGCACAAAAACTTTGTCAATTTTTATACAGCAAATAAAATGTGTGCTATTTTAAATTGCAGGTGTTTTGTTTTTCATCACAGATATTTCTCAATGATGAATTTAGTCTAATGAAAGCTGCAATTACTTTGAAAATGTTAGACGTTTAGTTTAGCTGAGTATCTCTATGTGATTTAGTAAGCGGTCTGGCTTTCATTTGCAGAAGTTCGACATGTATCATTCAAACAGAAGCTAAGGTTATAGACAAATGATGCAGCAAAGACACAGGCCATGCATGATGGATGCCAAGACAAAGCTATAGGAATAATATGAGGCTTGTGTTAGTACAGCTGATTTCATTCATTTGGTGGCCCAGTTGGTGTAAATGCAGACAGATCCTAGGCGATTCCTAAAATTTCTGCTCTAACATAATTCTAATGACTACCTGTGCAATCTTTTTATTGATTTGTGACTGATCATATACAATGTAACAGATTTATAAGTGTAAGCACGTTTAGGAAATGCTTATAAGCTTGATTGACTTTTTTCTTATCCTCAAAGTCTTCCTGATCCCGAAGATATACTCCAACTAACTTCAATTTATCAAGGATTTTCTCTGTTTTTGGATTCTACATTCACCTCGGAGGCTTTCTGAATTCAGTGAAACTTGGGGTGAGTAACTGATATTCAAATGGTCATTTGAGGGCTAAACTGTCCTGTTAAGGTTAGGCAAAAGCCTATGTATAGTGAATAGGCACTGTACATTGCACAGGCTCATATGAAATGTGCTACTGACTGAGTGATTAATGATTGTTTAACTTAATACCTGAGGGCTTGATTATGTGATAATTTGGTTTACCAAACAGCTAACATTGTGTGATCTCTACTTGGTTGAGAGGCTCAAATGATTTAGTATGTCACAAGGTTAAAAAACAGAACAGTCAAAACCAAAGCAGCAGAGGCTGAATCTGACTTTTGTTACCTGATATGGATCAAGCTCCTAAAGCACCAGATACTATCTATTAAGGTCACAAGCCTGAGCTGATGACATTATGTGGGGAAGCTCCCCCCCAGAGCCCCACAGAAAACATTATACAGCTGTTTTCAAAGGCTGATTAGTACTCATTTTGACAAGTTAACTGGGTTCATGTGTAAAATTGAGCTCCTTTAATCAGATGTAATAGCAGAAATATGCCAAACTGTGCCATCTTGAGGTCAGGTACAGGATTGTTTGTTTTGATCACCACATATTATATTCTCAAATTTAAAATGGCCAGTGAAACACTAATGAAAACCATTTATGTGACCACCTACCCTTGTTAGTTCTTAATCACAACAGTGTCCAAAATAAACACAAAGAAGGACCATGATCCATTTGTCTTTAAGTTAGTAAAATCTAACATTCTAGTCACATTAATAATTCTTTATTATGCAAACCATGAGCAGTTATTTTGCAAAAAATTAGTGTTGGACGATTTAGAGTTTGCCTTGTTATTGTTAAAAATTCATCAGTACTGCAGCAATGAACACTACACACACACCATTAACAACTGCTGTTCTCCAGCTACCACAGTTCACCCAGCTCTGACACCACAGTCTCCCAACAGACAGAGCAGCTCCTGTGGCAGAAATAACCTCATGAAACCTAAGTGGGCACAAGTTACTTTAGCTATCTGGCAAGCCTGACTGGCATAGAGGTCTCTCCTGGCACCAGAGGTCTATGCAGACCAGCAAGTATGTTTGGGAAAAGACTCGAGCTCACCTAGATATACAACCCCAACTCTGTAAAATATCAATGAAAACAGAATGTAATGATTTACAAATCCTTTTTTTAATCTATATTTAATTGAATGCAGTGCAAAGATGTAATGTTCAAACTGATAAACCTCACTGACTTTTTTGTAAATACACACTCATTCTGAATTTGATATCTGCAACACGTTCCAAAAAAGTTGGGCTGAGAGCATGTTTAGCACTCAGTAAGTGTTTGGGAACTGAGGACACTAATTGTTGACGTTTTGAAAGTTAAATTCTTTGCCATTCAACAGTCCAGGGTCTTTATTGTTGTATGTTGTGCTTCATAATGCACTACAAATGGTCAATGAGAAACAGGTCTGGACTGCAGGCAGGCCGTTCTAGTACCAGAACTCTTACTATGAAGCCACGCTGCTGGAACACGTGCAGAATGTGGCTTTGCATCGTCTTGCTGGAAAAAGCAGAGACAGCCCTGAAAAACAGGTCGTCTGGATGGCAGCATACGTTGCTCCAAAACCTGTTTGTACCTTTCAACATTCATGGTGCCACAGATGTGAGTTACCATGATGCCATGGGCACTAACACACCCCCATACCATCACAGATGCTGGCTTTGAACTTTAAGCTGGTAACAATCTGGATGTTCCTTTTCCTCTTTAGCCTGGAGGACCTGATGTCCATGATTTCCAAAAACAATTTGAAACGTGGACTCGCCAGACCACAGCACACTTTGTGTCAGTCCATGTCAGATGAGCTCAGGCCCAGAGAAGTCAACACCGTTTCTGAGTGTTGTTGATAAATGACTTCTACTTTGCATGGCAGAGTCAGAAATTGGATTTGTGGACAAAGCAACGAACTGTGTTTACGGACAATGGTTTACTAAAGCATTCTTGAGACCAAGTAGTGATATCCTTTATATAATCATGACAGTTAAAAGTTGAAACCTGTGCTGCCCCTACTTGTGATTGACTGAGTCTCATGAGGATGCCCTTTTCATACCCAATCATTATATTAACCTGTTATTAATTAACCTGTTTACCTGCCCATTGTTCCAACAGGTGTTTTTAGAGCATTCCACAACTTTTCCAGTCTTTTGTTGCCCTGTCCCAACCTTTTTTGGAATGTGTTGCAGGCATCAAACTCAAGATGAGTATATATTTGCATATCATTGCATTCTGTTTTTATTTATGTTTTACGCAGCATCCCAACTTTTTTTGAATTTGGGTTGTATTACAACCTACTGTGGGCAGCTTCTTTCAGTTAGTAAAAAGCTAAGTAGCAAAACTCAGGTGGAGTCACCACGGGACATTGCACTTCTTGTATGAATTTAATACATATACACCTTGAGCATAACTAGTGAGATTATTTCCACCTCCAGAGCAGCCCTGTCTCTGAGAATAAATGTAATGTAACTAGAATTTTAATCTGCCAAAAAAATTGCTGCTGACTACATCTTCCACAGTCTTAGGCCCTGATCACACAGAAAGTGTTTTGCAAGTTTCAAAGGCAAGGCGCACTGCACTAGCTTTTTTTTTTTTTTTTTTAAAGTTTATTTTTCCAGGCTTTTGCCTTTAATGACAGGACAGGGAGTGAAATGGGGAGACAGAGAGAGAGTTGGGACTGACATGCAGCAAAGGGCCACGAGTCGGATTCGAGCCTGCAGGCGCTGCAGAAAGGCAGTGCCTCTGTACATGGGGCGCTGGCACTATCCACTACGCTACCGATGCCCCTGCACTAACTTTTTAAAAAAATTAAATGCCACTAGTAATTAGTATCTAGTTACTAAAATGGACAGATGGAGGGTACTTGCTGTAGCTCTGGTTAAGGGTGAGAGGCTGTCAGCAAACAGTTTGTTGGGCACAGATAAATGGAGATCTGTGTGGGTACACGAGACCCTAAAAAAGAGGGTGGATTACCGAGACTACCACCAGCTGGTCTAGGAGCTTCACCTCGATGATGGCCGTTTTCAGGCATATTTTGGGATGACTCTGGGACAGTTTGATAACCTCTGCTCTGGATATCCAGCAACCACTACCACCACTTTCTCCTCCATTGTTTACCAACTGTAAACTTGTTGTCGTGACTACCACAGAAGGTCCGCCTCTCAAATCATCTGATTGGACAATGGGGGAAAAAATGGAGATGACGTGAGGCACTTTTCTGCTCTCTGCTGAAGTTTTTTCATCTCGCGGAGTTCAGATAGCTCTGGCAAAAACTGTTTCCGCCTCCTGCTGCTAAACCGCTGTCTGTGTGATCAGGGCCTCACACTACAACTGGCCACTGACCCATTCAAGGGTTTACCCTCAAAATCAAAATACATATTTTTCCTCTTACCTGTAGTGCTATTTAGAAATCTAGATAGTTTTGGTGTGAGTTGTTGAGTGTTGGAGATATCAGCCATATAGGTGTCTGTCTTCTCTCCAATATAATGGAACTGGATGGCACTCAGGTTTGGGGACTGCTCAAAGCGCCAAAAAAAAATACACTTGAAAATCTCAACAGCAATATCTCTTTCCAGTAATCATAACCCAGTTGCTCATAATCCACAGACGTTGTGAGCAGTTCCATGTAGGAACTAGTTATTTACACCCAGCAACTGTACCACTGGGCAAAAGGAAGCATGCATCGACTGCTACCTCACCTGATCTAGCTGACATTACAGCTCAGCTGAGGAGTTTAATAAATATTTACAACTCGCGCTATCATGACCATGAGCCTCTTGCCCATGAGTAGATGCATGCTTTACTCTGCGCAGTGATTTGGTTGGTGTGTGTAGTTCAGCAGAAAGAAAATCGTTCCTACAGGAAACTGCTCACAACAACGTCTGTGGATTATATTGAGTAACTGGGTCATGATTTCTGTTATGTCTGAGACATTTCTGTTAAGTTTTTTATATTTATTTTCTGGTACTTTGAGCACCACAAGTTGAGTGCCATCTAGTTCAATTTCATTGGAGAGAAGGCAGACATTGCAACGGTCGATATCTCTAACACTCAGCAACCATAACAATCTAGATTGATAAATAGCTCAACAGTTAAAAGGAAACATTTTTCTTTTTTGTTTTGGGGTGAACAGTCCCTTTAAGGCCCCGGCCAGCTATGACTACTGGACTGTCAGAGACCAAACTACACTACACCTACGGCGCTAGTAAAACACTGACCGCTCCAACCACATGCAACAGTCTACCAGCACACACACTCTCAGACATGCATGTTGTATTAATGAGTTAGCAGACTTGTTTCCTATTTACCTGAACCCACCAATAGAACACCATTAACGGGGCTATGACTATGAGGAACATTGGGGTGAGGGCAGAGCATATGAGCAGCACATTCAGTGTGTACCAGAAAGTGCGCATCCATATGTCAATATTATCTGGGATGTGGGAGTCTATAGCATCCATGTCTTTGCTGAAGCGGTTTAGTAACCGCCCAGTGGGGTTGCTCTCGAAGAAGGCCTGCGGAGCACGCAAGACCCCCTGAAGCATGTTGCTGTGTGTGACCTTGGCTGCCCGCAGCATACTGTAGGCACGGCACAGCAGGCAGTTAACCAACAACAGCAAACCTGTGAGAAGGGGGGAGGGGAGGGGGAGGGGTCAAGTGTGACAGCACAACAACACCTGTGTTAAATGGATTAGGGCCCATTCCTATTAAAAATGTGTGCACCAGACAAACAGAAAACAGGAGATGCATCACTTCTTGTGTGCTAGCACAGTGCCCTAAAAGTGGAGGTTAGTGTCAATGGTACAACACAACTTTGGTATCAGAAAATAAACTTCCCTCTGTCTTCCACCACCACCACATGCCTGATCACTTGTGAGTTCACATGGCCACCCACAAAGATTTTAGTATCTCCACAAGTGTTAAGTCATCATCTGCCTCCTGTGGGTGCCATACCATACATTTGCACCTTGTGACTCTGTACTAAAAACTACACTGCTTTTAACGTTGATGAGAGTAGTGCTACCACTTTACCTTCACATAATGTATATGTCCTATTTACAGATACACCAATCTGACATTTTCTGTCCTGAATTGGATTCCTAGGGCAGGGTGAAAATATCAATGTCTCGATGTCACTTTTAACAGTTTTGTAAGACTGGGCTGTACATTCCTTATAGCTGAACCAATTGGACGGTGCAATGTAACTGACATAAACGTGTAAAAAGGTGTATTATTGCTCTCTGGACCTCTGTGAACTGGGGCCTGTGTTAAGGTGTTGTGGTGCTCTGGGCATCGATCTGCATTGAGAGCGATGGCCTAGTAAAGTGAATGGATGCTGCCTCTGAGTCTGCCTCATTAATACAATACACAGATGCATCAATAATCATTTTATAGTCGCATTGTGGCCCTCTGAATTGGAATTGGAGGTGCTTAAAAATTCCCAACTCCTACTGATTCCAATACATCAACTATATGTCTAAGCAGAGTACTTACACAATACCAGCGCTCTTAAAATCATTATTATGGTACATATGGTAACATGATGCCAAGAATTGTTATGGCAGTAAAAACTGAGTCTACAGCTGCAATAACTGAATAAATGTAACAGAAAAATACTAGATCTTACAGTACAATGACATTAAACTGAAGAAACTGTATCTAATGTGAACTGGTCACATCATGGCTGATAAGTGTCCAGTGGACTAAATCTGCGCATCTTGACCCAAGGTCTTATAAAAATGCACTTTTGATACATCAGAGCTGTGCGTCTGAGCAGGACACTGACAAACAGCTGCAAGTCAAGCTTGCACTGAGTGTCCCGCATGTTTAGTACAGCAAATGTCTCGTTGAAGGGGAACACCACCGACATTATGAATTCCAATATGTTATTTCCATGGCCTAGAATAGATTGATCAATATTTGTGAACATGAGCTCCTCTCTCTCAAAGCCATAACCCAGAGAAGTAGTCCCAAATTTGTGATGTCATGGGGTCTAAAGTCTGAAGCTGCTCCAATGGGTGTCTGATTTTGTGGACCCACAGAATGTTTGTTTTGTTTTTTACACCTAAATGAGCTCCATTCTATTTTAGTTTTCTAAGTTCCAAAACCAAAGATGTACCAGAAAAGACCAAATTACTGTGATGTTGCTCTAACATTTGTCCTGTTGATGTGTTCAGCTGTAAGGGGAACATTTAAAGAGTTAAACACTGTGGCCCAATGACGTTTCTGCTGTGCTTATTTTGTGTACTGTGTTGCTTTGCTAGCAGCAGGGATAAACCAAATCTCATTGCACTGAAGCTAAGCGATGTACTGCTATGATGGGGTCTCAGCAAAACAGATTTTAGCCACCTAAAAATATGATTAGCAGTTTAAGTGTACTCTACTTTTAGAATATTTTCACTGCTTTATTATGCCATCATACAGCCCTATTCTGATGGGAAACTAAAGCCATTATCTCAAACTAACCAACTAAATCTAACCAACCGAGGCAGCATTTGCTTGTTTCATTTCATGTACATGATGCAGACATTTTCTATCTAGAAGTTATTATAAACACACACTGTGATTTAGACTATACTTAAAACATTCCCCAGGATTTGAGTTTTACCACTCTAGTTCGGGATTTGGGAGAGAGGTGTTTATGTTTACTGATATTTTTGGATAGTCTTAAACCATAGGAAAACATGTATGAATTTTAAAATTAAGTGCTGTTCACATTTAATGAAAGAATGCAGCTAAAAGCAGTGTGTGAAGCAGTGGTTTAAAACCTTTTTAATCATGTGTTTTAGTATTTTACATAAATGTAATAAAAAATAAGCTCACTTCCATTGAATCATTACTTATTTACAATAACCTATGCAGACACGAAGCATCTGTAGTACTTGGCATCTCTGCCTGAATGAAATACAACCAGATGTCACTGACTTCTTTTTTATAGTTTGCATTTAATCTAACCCCTTACCTCTGGCTAAGTATCATTTTGTATTTAAGTTTTCTTTAAAAGAGAGGTGAGAAATTAGGCTCTTGTTACGACGCACAGATACTACATTCACACACTAGCTTTTATCTAAACCGCCAACTATTTCAACTCAGTTCAGACATGCTCCATTTTTCCACAACAGCATAATTCCCTTCCCTTACATGCATAGGCTGCACACTACACACCCTAAATCCCTTGAACAAATCCAGGCACACTGGCCTACAATACAGACCCATTAGAAATGAAGTAGATCAAATTGTATTAACACTGGTCTACCACTAGAGGGAGGTGCTAGATCACTAGAGTCAGTACATTGTGCGCATACTCAGGCCCAGGTGATATTTATCAACCTGACAGTGTATATGTTTTTGTGATTGTGTGGAAGGGTGTGGAAGCGAGCTCATCACGGACAACATCACAGGCTACGGAGAAACAAAAGCTGAAACTGGAAGGTTAATCAAGCTGCTGCTCCAACATGCATGCGGCATGCCATCCCAGGAAGGGGGCATTAGGAAAGAAGAGAGGAAAAAGGGAAGATCTGCATCTCTTAGTACCTGGACAAAGATGTATATGAAAGCCAAGGGCACTATGACAACTGCAAAGATGGGTGTGCTGGAAACGATAACTATCATGGTGGAGAGAGAAACGAAGAAGGTGCCCAGGAACATGAGTACAGTGGCTGGAAGAGCCTCGTCGATAATGTAGATGTCCTTGGAGAAGCGGTTGATGACGCGTCCTATAGGCGTGGTGTCAAAGAAAGACTGGGGCGTGTGAAGTTTGTTGGTGAGCAGGTTATGGTGCAGCTTCTTGGCTGCACCGATGTTCCCCATGGCTAATGTGAAGGAGGAGATCATGACCAGGATACCTAGGATGGGGTGAATCAGGAGGAGCAGGAGTGGAGGAAAAAGATATTGGAGAGATGAAGGTTTCATTGTGTTATGAGAAAGTAATGGAGCTCCTACTAGACACAGTCAGCGTCTGTCCATTTACAGCTCACTGTAAAAAGAACATCACAATAACAAAATACACATCCACAGCCACTTGAAGGTCCTCTCGGCCAAAGCATCTCTTCACTGAGCTCACTGGAGAAAAACATTTCAACTGGCTGCAAAGCAAAGACATTTAGTTTATTTCCACCAAGTCTGCAACAAGAAGCTGTGTGGTAAGAAGCAGCATTTGGAGTTTAAGTAGTTGTTCAAGTTCAAAAACAATGTTAGCATCACATGTGCACATGAAACTTGAAAACACCCATTTGCAATAGGCTGTTTCTATAAAAATGTTTATATGTCACAATAAATGCATCACCATGAGTGGAGCTTGACAATAGACAATTAAAAATGACAATTCAGTATTTAGTAAGACACTTAGCGTTTCTTACCTTGTGCAATGCCCAGTGCTGCGTACACCCCCACCCTCATATTAACATTCTCCTTTGTCTGATTTCTTGAGGCGTCGTTGGTCCACTGGCTGAGCCAGATGTTCGCTCCGATGGCCGCTGCGCTCTGGCAGCCATACAGCAAACAGATGAGCACTGACAGCAGAGGTCCCACTGCCTTGGCGTACTCCAGGTATACCTTTGTTTTCACCTGGTTGGGAGTGACAAGAGTTTAGCCGAGGTCAGCTTAGACAGCCTCAATGACGACAATAAAAATCAAATTAAAACTACTACATAAACTATGTGCATAAACGGTAGCAGAACAGTTGAGTAGATGCGTTTGTGTTCATGTCAAATTCCGACATGACTAAGACACCCTGGTGTAAATAGCATTGTTGGTCATGGACACCTGGGTGTTAATAGCTTCTGCCTTTATTTTATCTATGTTGGTAAGTGTAATGCCTCCTGAAATAGATAAAAAGGATGAATATTTACTCCCAACAAGCCACCACATCTTAGCATTTCGATTGGACCCATCTTTTTTGTCTGTTATTCAAATAGAAAATGGACAATTACAGAAATGTGAACAAGAACAGACTGACCCTGCCTGTTTCCGTGGTCTCAGACTGGATGAGTTTCTGCATCTCATGTGGTTTCTTCTTGTCTAGTTGCTCTGAGTGTTTCCTCTGGCTGCAGCCATGTCTCCTCACTGAGCGGGATCTGGGGTTCTCTCCGTCTGCTGAGATGATACTGATCTGCCTGTAAAGGGAGATTATGTCCGTGTTTGGTACTTTTTTGGAAGATGCAAAAATTCCACCAGAAGATAATGCTCCCCTGACCAAATTTTATTCTTTGATCTTATCTACGAGAAAAGGGCAGAATGTATGACAACAATATCACGTCTGGTAGGTGGCTAGAAATATTTCCTCTACCTTATGAAATTTCTCTTGGCTTCATTGATCACTGGCTCATTGTCCACCATGTCTGTGTGGTTGCTAAGGGCATCATCAGGATACAATTCCTCCTCTTCAATTAAGTCCTCTGTAAAAGCATTGTTTACAGTGTGTTACACAGCTTTTTCAAACAAGCTCATCCATAAAATATGAGACATAAGGTTATATAAGAGTAACGGAAGTGATGCTCCACCTGTGGCCTCTTCCTCCTCTATGATGTCCTCCAGGGCGTAGTTCCTGAGAAACTCTGCAAAGGCTCCATTCTGTTTGAGCAGCTCCTGGTAGGAGCCCATCTCTGACACCCTGCCCTCCACCATCACCATTATATTATCCACCTGAGGCAGGAAGCTGATGCCATGCGTCACTAGAATACGGGTCTGGAGTTAGACAACAAAAGAAACTTTGTTACGCCATAAACTACACACATGACAATATCAGAGCAAACCAACGGACAAAAACCTTTTACTACGAGCTCAACTTCTGTGACACATTCAGTAATATAATATGTTCATCTTCCCAGCAGGATCCAGCCAAACAGGAACTCAACCACCTCTTATCAGAAAATGGCATCATAAATATGAAAAACCAAGGGTAATAAACTGATGCAAGATACAATTTCCTTTCTGGTAAAATAAAAGATACAACTTCCTCTACTGTAGCAATAATAAAATTACTGACAAGCTAGCCGTTCTGTGCGGCTGTACTCGGTCACAGTGATGCTCTGAGCTATAGTAGTAGTAGTGGTTCATTTACCTCGGCAGTGTTGTTTATGTATCACAAACTGATTGAGGTACATTTCGTAGTAAAACTATAATTACCACCTTGCAGTTGTATGCCTCTGCAAACAAGTCAAGATACACTTACAGTTTACATCCATGTCTGTGATAACATTTATAAACACCCTCCCCCCAGCAACAAAGATCTATGCAATCAGCACAGTTTCAAGGTGGACACCCAATATTAGTGTCACCAGTTCAGTATCTGACCAAAAGTCTCCCCTTCTGTTTCTGAGATATGATGTTGAGTAATGACCAGAAAAGTGTTTTTGTAGACCATTATGATGTCACAGTGAAGTTGACCTTTGACCTTTTGAATATATTAATGTCATCACTTCATCATTTTATTCTAATACACACTGCAGGAATTTTGTCATAATTAACATGTAAATTCTTGAGGTGTGGCCAAAAATAAGTTTTATGGGGTCACAGTGACCTTTGACCAGTTTACTTTTGAGTCCAACTGGACTTCTGTGCCATATTTGAAGAAATTCCCTCAGTGTTCCTCAGATATTGTGTTCATGAGAATCAGATGGATGCAAGGTCACAGTTACCATGACCTTTGACCACCAAAACCTAATCAGTCATCACTGAGTCCAAGTGGATTTTTGTGACAGAAAAAAAAAATCCTTGAGATATCACAATCATAAGAGTGGGATGGACAGACTTATGGACGTACGGACACCTCAAACAAAAAAGAAATGCCTCCAGCCACAGCTACAGCCGGCACAGAGGTATAAAAAGATGAAAACCTGGATTTAGGCACTCCTCACCTTGCCCTTTAGCACTCCTTCTGGACCAATGAGGTTGTCAAAGATGTGTTTGGCGACGTGGGCATCCACAGCAGACAGCGGATCATCCAGGAGGTAGATGTCAGCGTCACTGTACAGAGCTCGGGCCAGACTCACCCTCTGTCTCTGCCCACCAGAGAGGTTGATGCCCTGCAGAGTTGAGACTCATTAGCAGAATCGCTTTAATCATTGTGGTGATTTGCCAATCTAGCTTGTGAATTTTTTCAGTAATATAACAGATGTTTTTTGAGATAAAAACCTTAATCGAATTGGGCAGGAAACCGAGGGGAGGGTTTATGAAACTGAATTGATTAAATTTCTGAAGCCTGAAAGAAAACAATAACTAAAGAAACTAAAACAAAAGCAGTTACCCAGTAAGAAATCGGAAAATGTCAGTGTTTCTCTGTTGTACCTTTTCGCCTATCTCAGTCATATCTCCACCAGGCAGCACTTCCAAGTCAGGAGTTAAGGCACAGGCTTCAAGAACGCAGCGGTACTTCTGCTCATTGTAGGAATTCCCAAACAGGATGTTGTCCCGCAGGGTGGCATTCTGTATCCAGGCCTGCTGGGGTACGTATGCCACTGATCCCTGAGGAAAGGACAGGCAGAAAAACTGTTATTTAGCGACCTTTAATAAGTATTTTGTCTCATAAATACACATTCAACTATATCCTACCATATCAAAATCTTATCCCAGAGTTCCAAGGGTGTCCTTACACTCTCAAGAGATTTTCAACTGATTTTGTCTGAAGACATAGAATGAAAGGGGAAGTTTGCTCCAAAATTAAAAATGCATATTTTTCCTTTTACCTGTAGTGCAATTTATCAGTCTAGACAGTTTTAGTGTGGGTTTCTGAGTGTTGGAGATATCAGCCGCACAGCAGATACACGCTTCCTTCTGCACAGTGACACAGTTGGTGGGAAAGAAAATAGTTCCGACACGAAACTGCTCACAACAAGTTCTGTGTATTGTTTTGAGTAACTGGGTGGTGATTTCTGAAAAGAGACATTGCTGTTGGGCTTCTCAAATTTATTTTTTGGCGCTTTGAGCACCGCAAGTCCAGTGCCATCTAGTTCCATTATATTGAAGAGAGGGCAAACATCTCTACAGCCAATATCTCCAACACTCTGCGACTTAGACCAAAACGACCTAGACTGATAAACAGAACTACAGGTAAGAGGAAAAATATGTTTTTTGATTTTGGTGTACTGTCTTTTAAAGCATGATAATATAAGGTTTGGGCTGCAGTTTACCAAAATCACAACCTTTGAAATACTGTGTTTTAATTTGTTAATATTATAGGTATGTTATACAATGTGTAGACTGGACACACATTAGCATTTATTTCAATGCATCACTTCACTTTACGTTAATGACCAAAGAGGGTCAGTGGCATTTGCTTTTGGTACAGTGTGGTAATAAGGCTCAGTTAATGGAACAGCCAAGATCAACACCAATCTAATGTGAGTCTGTTAAATATGAAGCCAAAGTCAACAGGTTTGGGCTTACCTTAACAGTAAGCAGGCAGAAACAGCTGTCCAAAGTTTAAAAAAAATCCCAGGATCCATAAAGCTCCATGACACAGTGTTCTTTGTTAGATTAATGTAAAAACCAAATTGTAGAAACGACAAACCAGGCTAGCTGTTTTCCACTGCTTCCAAACTTTGTGCTAGGCTAACTACTTGCTAGCTATAGCTTTATATTTCTCGAACCGACATGAGAGTGGTATCAATATTCTCATCTTACTCCCTACAAGAAACTTTTGGTGCATTACTTTCTTTTTCATTCCTTTTTGAGTGTCTGGTTTGTTTTGTCAATGACACTGCATTTACTTGTGAAGTACTCAGAACTTAAATGACTCTTCTACACCACTTATGTGCTAACTTGTGCATACAGTGCTTTATAAACAAAGTCCAACTGACTGATTCTCCTTTATCTTCCCCCTTCTTTTGGTAATATATGTGCAAATTGTGCAATAATATATTATAATAATAATATATTTTTTTAAAACATGAATGTTGGCAACACATCTGAAGTTGTGAATGAACAAGCAGTTGGAAGATTAGAGCAGCTTTAAAGGAAAGAACGGGAAGATAAAGAAGTTAACATAACCTGCTGCTCGCTTTTTTTTTTGGTAAAGAACATGAAATGAGGTCATACCCGGATAGAAACCTCTCCCTCTAGTTTCTCTACTTCACCAAGCAGCGCAGAGATGAGGGAGGATTTCCCGCAGCCAACGTGGCCCACCACCGCCATCAGGGAGCCCTGGGGCACCATCATGTTAATACTGCAGACACACAGTCAATAGTCACATGTTAAAGCCTCAGGTATGACGACACAAAAACATAACAAGTGCAAACATACAGTATGTGAATTTCCAAGACATACCTGTGCAGAATAGGAGGATCTTCTTTAGCCCAAGTGAACTTCCCGTTGATAACTGTCACTGCAAAGTCTGCAAGAAAAATCATGAACTTATTTTCAGGAGCTTTGGAATCAGTGGGCGAGATGTACTCTGATGAGACCAAAGACTGGAGGGCATTTCTTAAGTATTAGTCATCAAAAAGCTCTTCAGGCTCTGAGTCACTGGGTGAAAGGTACAAGTCTTTTATCTAAAGAGCCTTTTGAGTGTACACAATGGAATGATGACAGGAAATAACAACTGACTGTTCATTTAAATTCTGTCTAAACATGTGCAATGAGATAGTGGTGAAGATAAATGTTTTTCTTGGATGCCTCAACGGTAAACAAAGAATCCAAAAACAGAGAAAATTCGTGACGAATTGCAGTTGTAGGGATCCGTGTTTAACAGCAAATCTATATCAAAACATCCATTTAAAAACTCTCACACAGCTCATGCAGTATAGTCCAAGTCTCAGTGATACAGTCGTATGCTCAGTGCTTCCCAAACACATGCAATTTCGCTAGAATTATTTATAGGATTTATAGGACTGGATAAATAAGACTTGGATTATACTGCACGACCTGTGTGAGAGTTTTAAAGTGGGTTTTAGAAATAGTTTTAATGTTGTTAAACACAGATGCCCATGACTTTCAATTTAAAAAAAAGTTTGGGTTTTTTTTTCAGTTTTTGGATTCCTCGTTAACAGAGGCGTCATGCTAGAAAAAACAAAGTTTTCTTCATGAATTTAAAGTAAAACAGGGTAAGTGTTATAAAAAATATTTTTTGGGTGAAGTGTCCCTTTAATCAAAGGGGTTAGCAGTGTTTAATTTCACCTGTGGCTGTGTTCTTTCTGTCCACTGAATCTGGGTCCAGCTCATCGTGACTAAGGAAACCTTGAATTCGCTTCAGTGAGACGCTGGCCTGTGACGAAGAATAAACACACAAGCACTCAATGAAACCTGTAAACAAACACACAAAAAAATGAAGAGAAAAAAGAAATCCTACCTGAACTATACTGCTGATAACTTGGGGGAGCATGTTGAGTGGAAACCTGAGGATGTTAAAGAGTGAGAGCGACACAAAGGCCTTCTCCGCATCCAGGATGTTATTCTCATCCACAGTCACATACACAGCAAATGTTGTCAAGGCAACCTGGAAAACACATCGGGCAAACAGGCTGCTTAGACATCAACATCCATCAATTTACTGTAGAGATGTGCAGCAGTCAGTGCTGTGATGCTGCACACACTTGCAATCTGAGTCAACCTGTGACTCAGCAATGACCTCATTATCAACAGCTGGTGATATTCAGCACATTATAGTCTGCAGAGTTTGTAACAACTGATATACACAGGCTTTTGGCCGGTACAGTGCATATCAATCTTAAAAATAAAACATATATAAAATCAATCAAGATTTTTTATTAAATGCTGTCACCTATAAAAACCTGATATAGAAAACTAATGTAGATGCCAACCAAAAAAAAAAGTTACACTACATTTACACTACAGCCATATTATTTTGGTGGCTGTCATGCCGTAGCCACAGACAGCTTACTTAAACAAAACTAACAGACCTCTTGAATCAGGTCATGCTTTTCTCAAAGGTTATGTTTAGGGTCAGCAAACAGGCAGTCAGCTGATAAAAAGTGGTGTGTTATGTTGCTCGGGCGTTTGCACTTGAGCGTGTCCACTTTTGCTGTGCAGTAAATGATTCCTGATTTGTCTCTGGTGTTGCTAGAAGCCAACTGTAAGATTATTTAAACAGCCTTTATATAAGCAGGTCATTTTGTTAAATGTTACGTAAAAGTTCCAGAAAGGAACTCAGACAAAAAACATGGGGAAAAAAAGGGAAAACAGTGTCAAGGTTGGAAAAAAACGAACTTACCTGTTAATGACCATGGTCCCAAGAACATTCTCATATTAGCTGATTTGTTAATATACAGTGAATTCAGTTTCTAAAGAAATGAGCTCTTTATCCCCAGGTTTCTAAAATGTTTCAAATAAAGCTCATTTGTAATATTTGACCACAAACTATGCAATCTTAACACTTGCTGAATTGGATTTACTGTACAGCTGTCAAACATGACTTATGGGCTTATGTCGGCTGCCTGGAGGCAACAAGACTTCATCCAACAAGCCCTAACAGGAAACAACAGCGCAGGTACTCATGATGTCATCTTCAGAAAATATAAAACATGAAGACAATTTGGTTGAGACTCATGCAGCCTGTTTGGATTTGTTTTAACTATCAGTTCACACAACAAAGCGAAATAGAAAAGGCCTCAGTTGATCCTGACAATCATCAGTTTCACATTGCAGGCTCTTGAAAGAAAGCCAGCTCCCAGACATGTGGACTGAGCTTACCAGGAAAGGGGCACTGGTCCAGGCCATGGTGGACAGAGCTCCCAGGTAGGCTGTCTTACGCAGCACGTTGAGCTCCTTCTGCCGAATGGCCAGGACCTTTTCTTTGAAGGAGTTCTCCCACGCGTACAGCTTAAGGACTTTGATGCCGTTCAGGATCTCGCTCATCAGCTTGATACGAGAGTCCTTATGCTGCATCTGCTCCACCTGAAGAGAGGGGAAGGGGACAAACATGAGGACAAGACCAGACAGTGTCTGTGTAGATTGATATACTGTCTGATATCATAATATCAAAGGTCAGTGTCATAATTTTTCTCTTCCCATGTGAAATAAACTAACATTGGCAACCCAGTTTGCTTAGGATAATTCATCAAAAAGAACATGCCAAAACCAAATATATTTACATCACTGATGTGTTCCCACTGAAAGTCAAGAGACAAAAATTGAATTATTGCCAAATTCCAGCTGACTGCTCATACCTGGTAAGCTCGCGTCTTCATGGCAATGACAGCATTAAAAGGGATCAGCATGATCATGACAGCCACCCCAGCCAGCACAGATGGACCGAGGTTCTGGAAAATACCACAGTCAGTAAATTACTGCAAGTATAATTCAAAACTAATACAGAGATAAAGACAAAAGTTGACTGTGTTCAATAAATCAAGTGCAGAAGTAACAAAATATGGAGGGAAATGCCTTGTCATACCTTTCTACAAGAGGGCTTTTTACCTGTATTATTCAGTGGCGCCAAATTTCCAGAAAGCTAAAGGGCCCTGGAGCCAAACATTTCCCTAAGCTTTTTTTTAGTATATATGTAAACCTGGTACAGCAGGGTGGCACATTTTCAAAACTTTCATTTCACGAGACCGCAATTTACATGTACTATTTGCATTTTTACTGTCTCTACTCGAAACCTTGCTTGTTCTCTCTGCTCTGCATATATCCTGCAGTTCAGTGAAACTTTCATAGAATTTTTGTCACATGACTGTTGGTCACAGCTGAGTCATGTGTGGCTTAGTTGAGCTGAAGAGTGCAGAACTTGATGTTTTTCTTTTCTTTTTTACAGGATCTGGTTAGTGCAAATAATTCATTTTTGGTACAAATTTAAATAAGACATAGAATATAGTAATTTTAATTCAATTTTAAACTTGGATTTGCTTATGTTTCCTGATGAAAGCATTTGTCACACATTATTTGTTCAAGGACCATATGTAATAGGGCTGTATAAAAATAATCCATTCATCCAATTCAAATTGATCTTCATTTGAATGACCCGATATTGATTCATAAAATCCAAGATCTATCTTATAATATGCACATTTTCCCACGGATGTGTGAAGCTTTTATCCCAATAATCTTACAGCAGTAAACGGTCCCCAGCACTAAATTATTAACAATTGTAGTACTGAGAGTTACAAATGTTACCGGATCTTTTATCTGTAACTGATAGCTTACTATTTGTATGTTTTGGTGTAATTTATTATCATGTTGCAGCAGACTCTCCTCCTGTAGTCTGTGCTTTTATGCACACAAAGGCACACAAACACAGAGGAGAGATTCTGCGGCGGAGACAAAGAAGTGAAGATAACTTTAAATTGGGACTTTGTGAATCGAAATCTATTCAATACAGGAAATCAGTGGTGATATCCAGTGCTAATTTGTCATTTTAAAAATTTGTGTTTTTACAGTTTCTGATTATGACAAATGGTGTAATTTTTGGGATTCTTTACAGAATACATACCTTTCCCCTGTGGGGAAGGAAAACAGGCCAAATAGACAGGAGCGCTCTGCTCATTTGAAGGACTCACCATGGCAATTGTACGTTAATGCATGATTTTTTTCTTTTTTAGGTTTTAATTTTATTCTTTTTTTTTTTTTTCACAGAACTGATCGGTGGGCCACAGTTGACATACAGGCTGACAGCTTAATAAGCCTGATCTAGAGTAACCCATGTATAATTTCTGCAATTACCTGCCAGAGGAAATATAGTGCCAGCATAATCTGAAGAGGAGCAGACCACAACATATTGAGGAAAGTGGTGAGGTCCATGAACCTCTGTGCGTCCACAGACATCAGGTTGACAACCTCTCCCACTGTAGATGAACGCTTGGCAGCATTAGTTATCACCAGCGCCTGCAGGACATCAATGGAGTAGAGAAACAACTGTACTTAATAATGTAATACATTTCTTTTCTGTTAAGCATACTATCATCTCCTCGAGCATGAAATGTGTTTTAAGACTAAAGTTTCGCTCACTTTATTGATGGAAGTGAAGTTTTTAGGGCTTTTTTAAAGATTGTGCATTTATGCTTAAAGCTTAACAGTCCTAAATTGAAGATGTGAGAATTTCAGCATACCTTCCTGTAGATTGCTCCTATGATAGCGGTTCGTACATTCATGCCGGTGACAAAACAGTACTGAAAGTGATGGTGGAGGATGAGAGTCTGCAGGAAGGCTGTGAAGAACATGAGGAAGGCCAGCGAGTAACCCCACCAATCAGGAACACCCTTCTGTTTTGTGAATGAGATCAGCATCCTACAAGAGTGAAGAAAAGAACAATTCTTTTAGATTAAACACACAACATCTAACTAACCTGGAAAGAGCTGTGTTGATAATGGCACACAGCTAACTTTTTATATAAACGCTCCTTTTCCTTCACATGGTCTGTGAATACAAACACACACATTCTTTGCATGCAAAATATTAACATGAGTTAGCAGAAACACACTATTTATTCATGGAGTTTATAAACCTTTTGGCATTATAATGAGTTTACTGTTTTAGCAGCAGACCAAGGGTGTAGTGTATAGACACAATGTTAGTTTGAAGTGATGGTAATATAATATTATCCTCCTTGGACAACTAAAAGTTGAAAGTGAAAGGTCTTCATTATTTACCTACAAAGCAGTTAGTCACTAAATCTCTGCATGGACAGTTTCTTCCATTCTTCTACTAAATTACGCCTCAACTACTTAACTAAGAACACGGTGCACACCTGCCTCAGACAGTCTGCACAGCCTGTTATTAACCTGGAGAACACCAAAGTGAGGCTTTACAAACAAACAAGAAATAGATACCAGATGGTGCATTTTCTGGTCTCTTTTCTTGGCCTACCTATAAACTTACAGCAAGATCTTAAAATATGACTTCTGACTATGAGACACAGTCTGGCCTCACTGCACTCATAAGAAATTGCTGACCCCTAATACCACCTTAAAGTTGTAACAACCATTCACTAGACAATGCAAGTCAATATTGCATAGTCACAGACTTATTATTTAGAACTGTCACATCAGCAGAGGCATTAGCAGCTGTATTGCCACCATGCTGTCAGAGGATTGGCACACATCCATTTTAGCTGACTGGTGATTATCTGGGAAAATGACTGTTGTCTTTAACATGTATATTGTAATTTTGTTTTGCTGTATGGTTTGTTGACAGCCTGATGTGGAGGATTTATATCCTGCACAAAAATTTTTTTTCCGATTCATTTCAATAAATTTGCATACCGTCCTCAGATCCTCCTCATCTTATCTGTGGCTTCTATGAAACATACAGATTGTTATCAGTAACAAACATGCCCTGTATTTTCATAACCCACCTCCTTGCGTGTGAGAGTTTGTTGACATTGTGCTGGCAAAAAAGATATGACATTCAGGAAATGAAAAAAAAAAAAGTCTTCTGTGGCCTCTCTTCAAAGTCAGAGGAAACCAAACACACTTGTCTTTGATAACATTTTAATATTTTATATTTTCACATTTCTATGCACTGTTTACTTAGCTGTCTGCTCTTTTTCAAAGGTCTTCATGCCTATAAAAAGAGGTGTATGCTTTGCTGATTGCTAGGGTGAGGTAGGAATGTCTGGTTTATCTGGTGTTTCAGGCAGCATGCTGGTTCTGCTTAGCATGCTAGCTAACCATACTGCCTGTTTGGTTTGTTAGCATGCTAGTAAGCACAACTTCATGTTCACAACTTTCCCATCTTATAAACACAAGCTGATGGGTTTTGTTGAACACAGCTTATAATTAATTATTTGCTCAGGTGTGTTAACTGGGGAGAAATGTTTTTTATGTTTGGCTTGTTTAGCATCTCAGACAGCATACTAGTTAGCCTAGCATACTAGCTAGCTTAACATATTGCCCGTTTGGTTTGTTAGCATTCTAGTTAACACAACTTCATGTTAACAACATCCCATGTTATTAAGAGAAGCTCATAGGTTTCTTTGAACACAGCTTATAGTGTATTACCTGTTCAAGTGTGTTAACTGAAGAGAAATGTGTTTTTGTGTGTGTGTGTGTGTGTGTGTGTGTGTGTGTGTGTTTATGTTTGGTTTATTTACTAGCTCAGGCAGCATACTAGTTAGCTTAGCATACTAGCTAGCATACCATATCACTTGTTTGGTTTATTTGGTGGCTCAAGCAGAATTCTAGCTAACCTAGCATGTTGTTAGCATGTTAGTCAACCTAATGTGAAATGTGAGGAGAGTGTATATTAGGTTGCTTGCTAAGGTACAGTGAAGTAGCTAAGGGGAATAATTTAGTGTTTTTGGTGGATCACGCAGCATATCTATTAGCTAACCATGCTAGCTAGCTTAACATGTTGCTTGTTGTTTGGTTTATTTGGTGGCTCAGACAGCATTCTAGCTAACCTAGCATATTGTTAGTATGTTAGTTAACCTAATGTGAAATGTGAGGAGAGTGTATATTAAGTCGCTTGCTAAGGTAAAGTAGCTGAGGAGGAATATTTAATGTATTTGATGGGTCATGCAGCATGCTAATTAACTTATCATGCTAACTGGCTTAAGATGTTGCTTGTTTGGTTTATGTGGTAGCTCAGGCAGGATTCTAGCTAACCTAGCATGTTGTTAGGACTACAGTTAGCCTAATGTGATATGTGAGGGGAGTGTATGCATTGTTGTTCGCTATGGTGGAGTAGCTGAGGGTGACTGTTTCCCATGGCCGCAGTGAAAAAAGCAGGTATCAGAATTAACTGGCCTTATCAACCACATGACCGTAACAAAATACATGCAAGAAAACTATGTGGTTAGCCAGCTCTGAAACCTTGCCTCTATATCAAGATAAGGTTTTCACAGAACAGCTGTCACCACATATCCACCCTGGCCCAGATGCGTTAATGAAACATACACAGTGTTTACATAATATCTTTGCATCTTTAACAAGGACAGTACGCAGTTTAAATAAAGGCAGCTACCATACTTTGGATAAAACCACCCAGCATGCAAAACCACATTCAAAAAGACATCCTGGAAATAGTATTTGGCAACACTGGAACAATGGTAGCTTGTTTGGTGTCCCAATCTTGCAAATAGGGTGTAGTAAAGACAGCACATGGTAGTAACGTGACCTCTCTGTCTACCTGAGCAGCTGAGGGTTGACGAACGTGATGATATCCTGCAGGAGCTTGTAGGCTGAGCCAATCAGAAAGTAGGGTCCAAAGGCTTTGATGAGGGCACGTAGGAAAGACGGCTGGTAGGGAGCAGCTTTCTGATTGGAGAGCAGCACCTCTACTTCCTCCGGGCTGCTTTCACCTCCTCCTGTGTGGTTGGTGGTCGATGGCGGGGGCTTTGAGTACACAGCCTGGCTGGACAGACTGTGCTCACTGGAGAATTTGGAATTTGGGAAGTTGTTTGATAGGAAAGAGACAGAGAGATGAGAGAAGAATAGCTATGTGAGGATGTGGAATTCTCATAGTAAGTAACAGAGGAAAACATATCTGTACAGCATCTCTCTAGAGTGATGTCATAAAGGGCAGTCCTATACGAAAGACAGTGTATAAAACCAATAATAACAACACACTAACAGCAGACAACATCAATGAAAGGCATTTTGGAAGGCCTTGTAGGTGATTAGAAAAATACATCTATCCTGTATCTTACTGGCAACCAGGGAAGTGAAATCAGGATTGGGGAGATCTGAGTTCTATGGCTAGATTTGAGGCTGAGAGGCTGTTCACACATACAGTCTCAAAAGCTGGTGCAGCAATAAGCTGCTATTTATTGGATTTATCACAGTTCCTTAAATTGAATAGATTTCCCTCACTGACATCTTTTCCTCACATCTTAGGGCTCATTTATGCGTGAGTGTTTTCTGAAAGCTTATGGACATGGATGAAACAGAGCAGTACCACCGGAGATTGTGGAAGCAGTGTAGCATAGTTCAAGCCAAATACGACCATAAGAGACAACAAATGACATTTTATAAATAATGGTGAAACGGAACAAATCTGTAACAATATAATAATATGTAGTTATATATAGTGAAAATAGTAAAAATAATTCTTTGTCCACAAGTGGGGATCCAGACCAATGCCATCTACAATGCTGCCTCTGTTAAAAAGTACAATATTATGACCTCTGCTACCGCTGCCTCATCTGTTGTATCTATGCCAACATTAAGGAAGCATGGAAGAGTGAGGGAAGCTACGTTTACAACATTTCAAACGGACGTATATTTAAGTATAAATGAGTTTTTGGGCTAGATTCGGAGGGCAGGCTCATCAGATTGGTTTCAGATCATTAAGACAGACCATCTGCATTGTTATTTCCAAATGATCAGACTGGATTTGTGTGTCCAGATATCACCAACCTATCTGCATGAGTTGCTGCATAAACACCATACGTGTCAGTATCTCCATAGCTGCACTACTGACGTGGCTTTCCATCTCAGAAGCATGACAAATGAGGGTCCATTATTTAGCCTTCCAAACAATCACCTCTATGGAAGTATCCCCCAGAAATGCCAACAGACATTTTTTTTTAGCATCTGTCGATGGACTGTTATTCTCCATTTTGTCCTTAATAGATCTCTGTTCCTAGCAGCACTGATTCTGCTCAGCACCTCTGTTACTCTAGTTTAACATCATTGTTGTGCTTTGTGTCTTGAATGACGCAAAAGACACTTTGAAATCCGATTTCAGTAGCCAGAGCAGCCACACTGAGATGCATCTGTAGAAACCTGATTGGAGTCACACTTCAAACTCCCTACAAATGTGGTTTGGAACACATATCATTATAAGATATGATAAATTCTTTCAGCAGAGCTGGATCATTGCAATAGCAAGTACTAATACAAATAGTGCAAAACAAAAACAAAATATGTTAAATATTGCAGAGCGTCCCTTAACCTGTTTGTCCACAAGAATGTTCATTTGTTCAGAAAGATTTCAGGCAGTGAGACATAATGTAAGACACGCTCTAAGTTTTCAGTGAAAGGAATGTTTTGCAAACAAAATCTATTCTAATACCAGCTTAAAGCGCAGGAGTCGGATTCCAGCAGTGAATTTGTTGGCAGCTACAGTTCAACGGGACGACTGTGATGGAATTCAGCTTAACACCAAACAGGTTTCCAGACGTCAAGTGAGAAGGCCTAATGGAACTTTACCATATCATTTTACAAGTTTCTCAGTGAGAAAGCACAATGAAACTGTGACAGGAAAACAGAGAGAGGAAGCAGCCTCATGGAGGTCAGAGTTCATCTGTCCTGCTGAGTGTGTTTTTCCCTGACATTGGATTTTCACCGCAGTAGCAAAATGGAGAGCTAAATCCTGTTCTCAATGACCAAGCAACTTAACTAATTTCTCCAGCATGTAGCTGAATATGGTTAAACCGTGGAATGCAATACTGCAGACATGAGAAAAATAATTCATTCTGCAGCAGATTATACAGAGCAGTGGGGGGTGGATTTAATCCTTCAAGGCTCTGATATTTAAAACCAAACATGAAAAACCACACCATGAACATACAGAATCCATCAGGGCTACAATGCTCCAAAAAATATGTTCACTGTGATGTGTGATCTATCAACAGAATGCAATGCAATCTATATGTGCTCTTTTTTTCTTTTTAGTTGATAAGTGGCAGCAGTGGTACCAGTTTCAGATATTAGATCTTGCTACCCTACTGCTAGGGTTAAAAAAAGCATGCTCATGGTTTCACTTGTGCAAAACGACACACACACACATGCACACACACACACACACACACACACACACTCAAAGAGCCCTGCCCTCAAACACAACATCCTCTCCTCTCTCCTCTCAATGCTCTGGCAAAGAGGTTGAAGGTGCGGCTAGCACTGCCTTTTTCAGAGCACGTAAATCAGAGCTAACATTTCTCTCTGGGAATTAGAATTATCTTAGTTTGTTGAGACCACGAATCTCAAGTCTCATGTAGTCTTTACATGCACTCAAGTAACCTGGTTAGTGTCCGGTTTCTGCATGAAGCTGATGTCAACATCCTAAAAACAAGAAACCATGTTAACATGAATAATAGTCTGCTGGAGAAATTAGCATTTATCTATACCTTGAAAGATCCAGTGATTTTCTGTTTCTTAATGTCAAAACAACCAAATAATTGATCCCACTGTGCTAACAAGTACTGCGTGTGCATCCAAAGTCTGATATATCTTCTTCATCTGTGCCAGAGAGCTCCTTTTTTTCTGAAAACTACTAACAACACAGCAATGAGCTTTGCAGTAGGTTACATGTTCCTCCATTATCATGGACAAACACACTGTGGATTATTGTGATTTAAAGGAATATTAATCTTACAAAATCATTATTTGTATATCAGTTACTCACCCCATGTTACACTGAATTTGTCAAAACGTCTCTCAGTGGTGAATGAAGAATCCAAAAACTGAGAAAAGTCTTGATGAATTTGAAATATCAGGGGTCTGTGTTAAACAACAGCTAAACAGTATTAAAACATCCATGTAATAAACTCCCACACAACTCGTGCTTTATTATCCAGTCTGCTCAATATTTCCCAAACACATCTATTCTGCTTCTTACTATCTCAAACACTCGAAAACACAAACACACGATATTGAGCTCTGCTCTTGCAGTACATTGAGTTGCAATGGAGCGCTACTCTCCAGTGAGTGAGACTTAAGATTTCAAATAGTAAGCAGTGTTTCCCACAGAGTGAGTATGTATGTGTGGCAGTAGCTGATGACAGGGGGATGGAGGGGTGGCAAACTTTTGTTTTATGTATGTTTTTTTTTTTTTTTTTTAATTTTAAATGCCTGTGTATCCCTTTGTATCATTCTGTGTCCCCTCTCTAAATCTGGATGTTTTTGCGGGTCCATTAACACAGTGTATGGAGCTCTTCATTACTGTCTTGGGAAGAATAACTGATCTGTTGTTCCATTCACAACTCATCAGATCGACGGGTGAGAAGAGCAGCTATTTGTGAGTGAAAGCAAACTTTTAGACCCAGCCAAACTGTGTCCCACAGTGTGGTGCTACAAATAACAGAGTGGGAAATGTATATATTCCAACAGCACTCCCAATGAACGGTCCATCTCCAAAAATAGAAAATCTATTTGTGGCAGCAGTTGTTTTAATCCTGGGGGGGCGCCACAAACAAATTAATGTGTGGGGAAACCCTGGTTAAGTGTTTTAGCGAAAGTGCATATCTTTGAGAAGTACTGAGCATACAACTGGGTAAATGAGACTTGGATTGTACTGCATGAGTTGTGTGAGAGCTTTAAACGGATGCTTTGATGTAGTTTTGCTGTTGTTTAACACAGACCCCTATGATTTCAATTCATCAAGAAAGTTTGCAGCTTTGGGGATTCTTTGTTCACAGGAGGTGTGGGGGGGTTCCCTTAATCAATAAACCAATAAGTAATGTTGACAGAAAACTACAGTGACCAGTTGTTTTAATTAAACCTTTTCATTATGACCCATTTTAAAAGATTTATATCTTCAGTGGGAACCCGTGAACTTGGGGGCTGACAGACTTCAGACAGGGTGTGGCGCGAATGCTGAGAGTTGAGAGGAAACATCATTATCCATAGCTGTATCCAAGATAATTTAATGCAGAATCCTACTAAAATGAGAATAAATAAGTACAATATGCTTCTACAGCAGAGCAGCTGCACTGCATCGTACAGACACTCCAACCACAAAAAACAATACATGACTACAACGGAGCACGGACACAGACCTCCACCAAGGCCTGATCGATCTTGTAATGTTAACCAAATTGAAAAATGACTCGTGCATCTGTCCCGTGATTCAGATTCCAGTCAAAAGAATGCAATGGGTTCTTCATTCGCCCATACTACAACCTCCCACCAGGTTTCCACACCAACAAACAAACTAAACCAATAACATTACCTCCTTGGCAGAGGTAATAAACAGCACTTGAAGCTCCAGCATTATATGTCAGTAATGCACTTACAATAGACCAGCCTTGGTTCAAAATATGGTAGTGGATAATCTGATAAATGACCAGCTGTGCATTTTAAAGTATCCAGGTCACAGAAGTTCTCAGGTTTCCTGCTTTCACCTGATCTCTCCCAATAACCTGCTGTCTTTGTCTTTAAACATAGTGATTGTTTTCATGCACTGTGCGACCAAGTGAAGCTGGCATATGAGTAACGCAGACATACTGGGAAATGTTAAAGCTTCTACTTTAATGTACTGTCATCTTTTCCAACGTACCTCTTGGCTTTGGCCTGCTCCTTTTCCCATTCTTTGAGAAGTTTGGGCACTGTCACCTTGGAGGTGTCACGCTGATTCAGAGACCAAAGGTCTTTGGTCTGCAGAGGCATTTTGTAGCCTTTAATAGCCATTCTAAAGAGAGAGAAACAGCAGGTTAATTCAATCTGGTACATTAAGCAATTCAACACTAACAAGTGTAAGTGCTGTAAACAAATGAGACATTCAAGGGTCATTAGCCTCCACCTGTTTCACTTTTCAGTCTTTGCCAGCAAGTTTTCTTCTGTTCCCTGGTGTGTGTTTCATTCTTTGGACAAAGTATGATTCTTAAACTAAAATCCTTTATTTCAGAGGCAACTTAGTAAGAACACTCTCCACAAAAATCTTTAATTGAGTTTCCTCAATTTGCCAATCATCATTATGTTCTCATGGATCGGATTTCACCGGATGTTGGCTTGATGCATTTTACGGCCTGAAGAGAGATTGACTTACAGAAGACAACAGAAAGAAGATACTGTACTTCCATCAAGAAAGAGCAATGTCTGGTGTGAGACTGAGTCTCATTTGTTTACAGTAATTATCATGGCTTAATATATATAATAATTTGATACTGAAAATGAAAAGACCAGCAAAAAACCTTCAGGAGTGAAAACTGCAATAATGACTGTTAAAATAAAATATGTCAAGGAGCACCAACATTCAGTTTTCTTTAACAAATAAATAAAAAAACCTTTTAAAATAAATAATCATATGATTATGAATACACTTTGTAAAAGATAGAAATTAACCGTTGACAAGTGAAATAGTTCATAATAGCCCTTTTTTAAGACAGAGCTAATGTCACTAGTATCTGTCCCCTTATCTTTAAGCCAATCACATGCTCCTATCCTCCTGGCAAGCTTAACAACTTCTACCAACTGCTACCAAATTTAGCCAGTGAGCCCCATGGATGTATTAGAGGACTGCATACGGCACAACTGTTTAGCCTTGCTTCTAATTTTACAACCATGGTAAGCCTCCACAGACTGGTACAGAAAGTACCCCTAAAACACAGAGATGAGTTAGCATTTTAGCACTCCCAGTTCCCTCATCTCAAAGTCAATGGATTTTTTGAATGGGTTTTTGGTTAGATGCCTGAAACAACCAACCAATCCAATGGAAAAAAAACCCCATTTTTTTTGATGAGGGAAGCAGTGCTAATTTCTGCATCAGCCTAAAGAAAAATGTCACCTCTGCAGTGCTTTATTTAGGAATTACTTTGGCATTGTTGTTACTCCAGCTAATAGAAGGTAACAGGCTAATTTTGTTGGTAATGTTGAGCTTGCTTACTTATGAGCGGCAGAGGTACAAGATTGGCTGAGAGGTGAGGGGGCAGTTACTGGTGACAACAGAACTGTTACAACAGTGACACAAAACACCAAAAAAGGCATTTTGAAATAAAAATACATATCATTATTCATTTCATCGTGTTATATCTTAAATTTAATATTGGGCTTATTTTGTATTTACTACTTACTAAACCCAATCCCTACACACCAAGTGTGGGTCTATAGATGATGCAGTAGCTGAGAGCAGTGTGAACCCACCTTGTGAACCACCAGAATGTCATGGTGGAGAGAAAACCTGCTGTGGTTTCAGGGCAGGGATTCTGAAAAAAAAGGAAAATATGCAGACAAATAGGCCAGAGAGGTTACACAATCATAGGGTCATAGTGTGTGAGGAAGTGTGTAACCCGTTTTAACAAGCAGGGAGTGGCCCCAAAGCACACATTCAAGACTTTCAACCACTCAGGACACTATATGTATAATGTTAGCAGGAATATAAGATGTTTTACATAAAACATAAACTGCAGCATGACACATAACTCACAGGGTCTGTGACAACACTGGAGAAGAGAGGAGGTTTCTCATTGAAGCAGCAGAGGATCAGCTCACAGACCACCAGGGAGAAGTAGATGTAGAACGTGGTGAATCGCAGCGTGTCGGTCACTTTGCCTGTCACTTCGTCATCTTTGCTTGGAAATGTAGTCTAAAACAAAGACCAACACACACACACAGATGGGTTCAGACATTAAGTGGTAAACATCCCTTCTCCAGCAGGTTGTAAACATGCAGGCAAATTAGGCACAGGTATCAAGTCTGATTTTTTTCCAATTATTCTAGTGTCCAAATGATTTTAAAACTATACCAAAGACAATTACAGAGAAATATATTCATGGCAGCACAAGTAGTCGCAGTTAAAAAAGCTAAGTCCATAGCCATGCACAGCAGTGCTTTAAGTTAAATGATAATGTCAGTAAGCTAACATGCTCACAGTAACAACACTAATACCCCTCTTTGACAGTCATGGGCTGGCCTGACTTGGCCTGGTTTGATTTGGGCCGTCAGCCCAGAGCGGCAGGGATTTGCATTTCCATTACAACAGAGCTACCCACTTAAAAGTGTGTCTTCTGCCTTCCAGCTGTTGCTGCTTGTTCTTGTGAGATTTCAGGCACGGTATGAGATGGCTGCTTGTTCTCGCAATATTTCGGCCGCGCTTTGGAAAGCAGAGCTAAATGGTGAACAAACATGGTACCACACCAGTAAGGTAAGACAACACATTTACATGTTGTATTCTATATGTTCTCTGACATTTATCCTGACGATATGAGGCGGTCTTTGTGGAAAAAAAGCTTGTTTAGTGGACTAACTTTGCACTTGAAGTATGCCCTTTAACTTACGTTTTAACAGGTCTGACGCTACTATGCACCCCCGGCTGTATCTAGGCTAACGCTAACATGCTAACTATTATTTTTATGTCACTAGTCACTTGAAACAAATTTAGAACGATAGGAGACAGGTTGAAATAAACCGAAATTTCCCTTTAACTGATGACGGATTGTCTTGAGGGTTGACGTTAAAAGCAGCAGATTGATCTACAGCCAAAGTCCTTAATTATTTTGCTGCATTTTTCCACCAGACAGCAGGGCAGGTGCAAGAAGTTTACCTGTGGGGGGTGAGTTTTTTCCAAAGGTGCAGTAAGAGCCTGTTGTCTGCAGCTCCTCATCTAATATCTCACTGTGGCTGTTTCTGCTTTTACTTTCCTCCTTGTGGTATTATTAGACTTGTCTTTATAGAAGAATAACATGCTGATGTTTAACTATGGTCCCCATCTTAGTTTAGCACGTTAGCATGCGAACAACTGCTAAGTGGCGCCAAATACAAAGTCCAGCAGAGGCTGATGGGAATACTTTCTGCAGGTATTCAGTGATCTGTGCGACTTCTGTCAAAGTTTTTAAAATTTTGACCCGATGATGTCACTAGATAAAAGTCAGAGGACAACCAGGATCGTTATAATTCATGGGGAAAATATTTTTCCCAACAAATATCAATATCACTGTGCCTCTAGATGAAAAGTCACAGGATCACCAAAGTCATAAAGTCAGTAGGGTTCTTCCTCTGTGGACCACAGGTCTGTACAAAATTTTATAAAAATGCTTGTTGAAATATTTCAGTCTGAACTAGATTGATGGACCGACCAAAAGGCCAACATTGCCATCCCTAAAGCCATGCTGCTAGCTAGATGCAATGTGGCATCAACAAACAGTAGCACAGTGAAATAAGAAATAAGTAGAGTGTACAGCCATGCTAGCAGCTCTGTGCCGCTCTACACAATACTGTACTTTGAACTAAATGCTAATACCACCATGCTAACATACTCACAATGGCAATGTTAATGCAGATGTTAAGCAGATAATGTTAAAATCTTAGGTTAGCATGATAGTACACTAAAATCGGCTAAATAACAACACATTTTGTTTCTAAACACAAAGTACTGCTGAGGCTGATGGGAATGCTGTTTGTTTTGTTGAGTTTGGCCATAAACTAAATAAGTGCTGGACAAAACTTTTTGATCTGATGATGGTGGCAGATAGAAAAGTCAGAGGATCTACAGTGCTTTCTGCACCAAACATGACTTTCTGTACGAAATCCAAAGCGACGCTACCGATGACTAAAATTATAGCTCATTTTTGGGGCAACAACAACACAGACTTGGACGAGAGTTTGAGTTGCGCTGCTGTCATTTGGTCTATTGGGGAAATGAAGTTACTGTGTAAACACCTTAACCAAGCTATATTACTTGATTCTGTGCGTTCACAATAATCAAGATGTTGTCGCGATGTGCTGCGTGCGTGCCAATGGAGTAAAGGTCAACTTCAGCCATCCATCCATTTGAGTTCTCACTACAACAATACTCCCAACACACACACTCACACAGTGGGAGACTACTCACTCTACTTTAAAAACATCTAAATCAGCTGACAACGCAATTATAGATCAAGGAGTCACCTTTGACAGTACAAAATCACTTAGCTTTTTCTGAATCATATTTGTCCATGGGCTGTTTTTCTGGATCAACGTGATTATAGCAGCACAGGTCAGCAGTAGCCTGGGCTGACCTCAGCACATGGCTGCCTTCCTCACACTCTGACTGACTAACTGCTTGAGGCTCTGCTCTCACGTCTGTCTGCCTGCTGCATGTCCTGGGGTTAGTCTGACTTTAATCACTACACTAACACAACACACTAACAAAAGTGTTGAGGAAAAATCCCAAATGCCATCCATTTGTGGCCACTAGTCTGTGGCAGCAGCTGGACACTCCTTTTGCACTCTGGCATATATCTGCAGGCTGAGGTGTTGTTTGCTATGCACTGATATAAAAGAGGTTTTTACAATTATCCGACAGGCAGCTGACATTTTAGCCCTTTTTTAGTGCTATCATACATACATTTGTCCATTCATTCATTTTCTAACCACTTCATCCTCTTGAGGGTTGAGATGATGGTCGAGATAGGCTTGAGCCTATCCCAGTTGACATCGGGCAAGAGGCAGGGTACACCCTGGACAGGTCGCCAGACTATCGCAGGCAACATTCACGCTCACATTCACACCTACAGACAATTTAGAGTTATCAATTAACCTAGTCCCCAAATTGCATGTCTTTGGACTGTGGGAGGAAGCCGGAGTGCCCAGAGAGAACCCACGCTGACACGGGGAGAACATGCAAACTCCGCACAGAAGGGCTCCCACACCCGGGATCGAACCGGCAACCCTCTTGCTGTGAGGCGACAGTGCTAACCACCACACCACCGTGCCGCCCTACATTTATCCAGTCTAGTTGATTTTATTCACCACTTTTTTACGTGCTGTACTATGTTGAGGCCACCTTAAAAATTTATGGTGACTGTTGCCATAAATCAGATTATCCCACATTTTAATCGGAGTAAGCATTACTGTGATTATTGACCATAATCTAATTATTACGTGCATGTTAACAGATGACATGAGCAACTATGCTAATAAGAGATCCAACAGAAGTTTGTGTAAACACTTAACAAATAATGGTGCAAAAACTTAAACCTGTCAGCGCACCTGCGCTTTGCCAACTGGGTGTGGCCAGGTGGATTGGCCGTGTGCCCTGGCGCAGCTACTCCTCTATCCCACCTCCGTCCCTCCTACCGACGCAAGTCAGAAAGAGGGCGGAGAGAAGGCGTAGAGTGGGTTTTACACACATCACACCAGTCATATGAGCCCCTCTCCTCGCCTTTAAATGCGCCGCGCGAAGGCGTAATGAGAGTTTACTCAATTCACCATGGCAGAAGAGAGCAGCAGCGTCAGACGGCCAAACTTCTCCCAGGAGGAAACTGATGTTTTGGTCCGGGAGGTCCAAACTCGCAGTGTCTGAATATACGGAACTGCGAGCAGACCTCCACATGCTGATGATGCAAAGGTAGCCTGGAAGGAGGTCACCACGCACTCTCTCTCTTTCTCTCTCACAGTCTAACTCTGTTTATTTTCTTTTGACTTTTCTAAGATGACAGATGCTGAACATATACTCCCTATCTGATGCTGTGGCTGTTTGTGGTTGGCTGAGAGGGATGTGAACTCATTAGTTTGCAGCAGTGTTAATCAAATCAGGCTGGGTTTCCATTACGCGTGCCAACCTGCCAAATGGTGCCAATCCCCTTTGTCCCGTGACATCTGATGTCAGATCAGTCGATATAAAGATACACTTATGTGTTGATTGCAGATAGTTGCATGGAATAGTGGTGTTTGTGGGTATTTATTGCATCGTTAATGCGCCTGACATTCTGGAAACCTGCCTGTGAGGTTTTGGTGACGTGTGCGCACTGTCCACCGGTCAGCCAAACTTCGGCTTACACCAGCTGCACTCCGCCTGCGCTGACAGTAGACGTGGTTTCAGTTGCCGAGCTTTTAGCACACATTTGGTGAAGCCTTTTGGCACGAAACTGTCACTGCGCCAAGCTGGATCTGTCGACACCTCCCCCTGCTGCACTGTCACACCCATCTCAGCGCACCTCGGTCTGCCAAACTACCAAGCTGAGCGCGCATCGGTTTGCGCTGCTCGAAACTAGCTCTGCGCGGGGTTCGCCACCCTGCGGCACCCTGCGCTGCGCCGGGAAACTAGAGCCCAATGTCTCAGGCCATGGCCTTCGCCAAGTCGATGATTATAGCAGCAGTAAGTTAACCTTGAAAACAACATTTTTCTGCCTTGTAGTAAAAATGTTTAATAGGTCACTAATTATTAGGAGTCTTGTAATTCCAATAGATTACAGCCCTTTAGTTCTAGTAGCTGGCTTTCGCAACACCTAGCCAAGTAATCACCTAGGTTAGTGGTATTCATCAAGAACTGCACTGTATCAAGCCCAATGAATATGTTTGGATAAATTTGTGCCTTTGGGGCTGCTTCTGACACATATTTTACATTTTCTACCTTGTTTATCTGTGGTGCATGCTTCTGTGGATCTTTTCTCCAGGCTTACATTACAGACTGTTTTGTTTTGTAACTGCAGCTATGTTGGCCAGCTGTGCAACACTAGAGGTGAAATAAGATAAGATAAGATAAGATAAGATAAGATAAAAGTTTTTAGGAAAAATGCCAAGTACCATGCATCATGTGACACAACAGCCACTAATCTGCACTCACTTGAGGTGAGACAAGTATGCTAGGAACAACAGGCCTACTATTCCCTCTCTGCTTAGTGGTGCCCTGGGCTGACCCCTTCAAAACATCCACACACTGTAAGCACCAAACCAACTCCTGAGACAGTAGTCCTAAATGAGAACACTGAGAAGGATAAGAGGCAGAGGAGGAAATAAGAACAAGAGCAAAGATAACATGAGGTACAAGTAGGTAAGGAGACAAGAAAATTGGGGAAAGAATCAGAGGGAGACGGTGAAAGGGGGCCGATGAAAGGGCACCAGGCAGAGAAGATGATTACAGACATGTAAGAGGCATATGAGGGCAACGGTGTGTTCTCACCTGGTTGGAGGCCTTCAGGATCTTGGAGCGGAAAGGCACAATGGCACACAGCACAGACAGGAACCAGAAGATGAAGAGGACCCCTGAGGACTGAACCCCGCGTAACCTCTCAAACTGGATCAGAAACGTGGCCAACAGCTGAGAGTGGAAGGAGGGCAATATTACACGGAGAGAGGAAAAAGGAAGGGGGGGGGGGACTGAGTTAGATTAGCCATGACAGAATCACTGAGGGCATGTAAGGTAAACCACAGTCTGACTGGGTCATTTTTTTCATGCTGACTGCTCCCCCATCAAACAACGGGTTAGACAGGCTGAAACACGACTTTTCTGGCTTTTCCCTCAGGAGAACTTTGAACAATGAGTATATTGGTCTAACTGAATGCTTTCGGCTTGGCCGGTTGTAAGTGGAAGACACACAGTCCTGATAGTCGTTGGCTCGCAACCCCTGGCAATGAGCCAAAAAAGTCTGCGTTTACAGTTTTACCCTCAATAACTTCTTCCTACTCTCCATAAATCCACCAGCAAACCACCCAGCTCCCAGGCTGTCTATCCCCAGGAGCCAACGGCAGCATACCGACCAGATTATATAGGTAACTGCAGTGTTCCTGGAGCTTCATTAAGCTTGTCTATTAAGGCCCTGACACACTGAGCCAACAGTTGGCCATCATCCAAAGCTAAACCATTGGCGAGCGTCTGCCACCCATGTCAGTGTGGTGCCGATTGGCACTTCAGCTCAGTGCGCAACAAAAGAAACAGGTGATGTCAGGAAGCACAGCAGGGGGCCTTCTTTGTTGCTAGTTCTCTGAAGTTGGTCTGGTGTGTCTGAGCCTTTACTGGCAAGAGGCATCACCTGGTTTTGTATTTGTTGGCCAAATTCTGTATTAAGTAATTTTTGGATTACTCCTATGCATGTACTACAGTTTTATATATACTTTCAAGTACATATTAGCAGATGTTAATTTGTCTTTTAAAAATATGTTAAAGAAATTCATAGTCTAATTCCAGTGTCTAAATATTCTTTAAAGGGAATTAAGCTCATTCAAAAAAATTTATACATGTTATGACTATGGTCTAAGACAGTCCAAAAATATTGGTAGAACATGAACTATCTACCAAATCCAAAGCTAGAATGCTATAATTCAAATGTGTGATGTCATCGGGTATAGAGTCTGGAGCTGCTCCAGAGACAGAAAGATGTAGCACCCAAGGAATTTTCTGCGTATGGGTACATTTTGTATTTCACAACTGAGAACGCTACAAAAGAAGAAAGCCCCTTTGGGTATAAAAAACAAAACAGACATTCTGTGGGTCCACAAAATCAGTCTCCCATTCGTTGTCTATGGAGCAGCTCTGGACTTAACACCCGATGACATCACAAGTTTGAAACTTACCTGTCTGGTTTCTGGCTTTGAGAGAGAGGAGCTCATGTTCACAAATTCTGATTGAACTTTCCAAAGCCATGGAAATAACATATTGGAATTCCTAATTAAAAGTTCATTGCTCTTTAAAAGGACTTTCTTGCATTATTATGCTATTCTATTATCAATATATCAGTGACATAAAATAGACTCAGAATCACAATGTTATGGTTTATCACAAGTACTTATGGGACAATATATCGTAGTTATTATCATGACAGACCTTATTTCAGCCATACACAGGGTGACTACAAACACTGGCATGTCTCTGACAGGAAATGATGGCAGTCTATTGATAAGACAAACTGTGTGCCCCAAATTCGTACTGACTGTAAGCAGGTGTGTGTGGTGTGTTCACCCTGGAAAAGTGACAAAACCAGGTATACTCAAATCAAACAGACTGTGTACTAAATACGCATGATTTTTTCATGTGGCATTGATGGACATTCTTCTTTCATATGCTTATGCATATACAATGTAAAGAGGAAATGGAGGAGGTGCCAACAGCTGAAAAAATAAATTGTGGCTGCTGGTGAGACGGCTCCACAAAGATTAAGAAAAATCTCTCTGCAAAGTTTAATTGGCAGTGACATTACAAAGGTCCTGTTTAACTGATATCTGATGCTGCACATAGAGTGATTTCCTGTTAGTATATAATTGCAAAGTATGTTGATGTTTTACTTTATTGTATTTTAGTACCTGCTACAACAGTAAATCATGATGATAAGTATGCAGTGCTGTAGAGAATTAGTACGTGGTATGGATTTGGGACACACCATAAGAGGCTACAGCTCAGTAAGGCACAGCAGTGCAAGTTGGCACTGCTGTGCCTTGCTCATTGCTCACAATGACAACACAAATGCATGCCCATTAATTATATTTCTGTGGAAGTACAGACTGTGTTCTCACTGCATATGAACTTAACCAGTGTGACTGGAAATGATCACCTTGTCAAGGTGGTTTTGGTTTTGAAAAAACTTTATCAAAGCTAATACAGACTTATCAGCCAGTGTAAAAGTGCCGTAAGAATGCAATGACACTAGTTCCTCAAATAGTTTTCTCCAGTGAGCAATTATATGCAAAACAGTATGCATATGCATAACAGTTACAACAACAGGAATGGATGGAACAGGAACATGGTAAAAAAGTATCTCTATTGCCACAGCCTCTGGTTAGGTGTAGAGTAGGGCTGCACAGTTCTTGCTAAAACGAGCCAGTTCATTCTATGTATCATAATATCTCTGGTAGAGTTAACAGACATTTACAGTAAAGCCACTGCATGTTAGAAAAGCTTCATGCTAGACTTATCTCCGCTTCACATGTAACCACGACCAAAGACTGGACGCTATATGCAGCAACGCAGTGTGACCTCACAAATAGCTTTATGGCTACTTGATTGGTTAAGTGATAACAAAGCAGTGGATTCAGCGAGAGTCTTTGAGCCTTGTGCATTTGTGTGTGCCACAGATTATGAGCACTCATTTTAAATATAAAACTTACCAAAGCACAATTTTTGTCCTTCAGACAGATGTATTGTATACACGCCTGAATTAAGATCATGATCTTTTAAGAATTAATTGTGCAGCCCTACAGACAGTATAGGTATTCTTTGAAAAAAAACACACCTGAATGTGTATGTCCCTGCTTTTTACCAGCTAAACAACTTGTACTTGCTATGAACTGGTTTTTAATGAAATAACTGAGTTAGCAGCATTAACGATCAGATTAGATTATCTTTAAAAGTATACTGTGGAGGAATCGTTCGCCAACATTACTGTTTATAAACACAACATTAGAACTTGGCCCCTCCTCCTCCTCCTCCTCCTCCTCCAGCTTGTACATACACTATTATAGGAACATTACATATGTTAAAATGTAATCGGTGTTAACTTCACCTGCCTGCTGTTCCCATAAATGTCCCAACCACAGCAAAATATAAAGAACCACAGCAAAATATAAAGAAAATAAGAAAATACAGTCAGAGAGCAGAGTCTCTGCTGATAAATACACCGCCACACACTTCTAGTGATTCATAATGTTAGAGAGGGATTACTTTTTATAAGTCTATAAAGATTTTTTTTTTTTAAATCCTGCTTAATATACCTTTAACTAAATTTAAAACAGCATCAACTGTCAGACATTCACGACTGCAGAGGCAAACAGCTTTTTAAAAAAAACGTTAACAGTGCAGCATAGGCGATAAAGCACATTTCAAAATAGAAGCCTTCAGTTGCCTGTTTTTGGATGGACATTTCCTCACCATGGTCATGCCGAGAACCAGCGGGGTGACAAAGTAAATGGGCGGCTGAGTGTGGCCCTGCCGCAGCTCGTGGAATGTGTAGAAGAGATCTGTCCAACACACTATCCATAACAACAAGCCCAACACCTGAGAGCAGACAGAGAGAGAGAAAGGAGAAAAAGTGAAGACATTAAATACTTAAAAAACAGAGGGAATAAGGGAAATGAATAACGGGCTGGTAACCTATGTAAACATTAGGGGGTGGGGGAACACCAGTGGCTAGTTCTGTGCTCATTGTTCAGGAGTTAATAACTTACAATTTGATTGAAAATAAAGTCAAACTGTGCTAAGTAAGTATATTTATCATGGGTGTTTTTAGTCTGACTTTTGTACTTATTTGGTCAAAGTTACCAGAAAGACAAAATTGAAGTTTTATTGATTTTCCTTCAGCGATAGCACCCCCACATTAATGTCTCAAAGTGGTTCAGACTAACAGTGTCATTCCTGGTAGTTTGACTGGTGCAATACCTGATCTAATAACAGTCAGGTATGGTTCAGCATTGTGGCATACTGGCCACACTCGGTGCAGCAGCTTCCAACAGCATCATTTGATGTACACTGGCCCAAAAACACTGTTCTTAATACATAGTCTCTACAAAAGGAGCAGCTGTAAAACAGTGAATATGTTTTTCTGAATGTCACAAACCTCACAAAATGACTGTTTTACCAGAATTTGATCCATTGAGAAGAGCTGCATGATTGATTTATTTTATCCCATTCATGCATCTAGGGGACGCTAGTTAGCCTAGCTCATTTGCTTCCACTACGCAAGTGAAAAACAACGTTCACGACATGATGGGTCCTCCTCAATGTTTAATGTCATAAAGTGACAGATGTCTTATATCGGTAACAGTATATTACAAAACTATGTCGGTTGGTTGAAAAAGGAGAAAAAAAAGATCTTGCATCAAAGTTCGCAGCAGCTATAAGTTCATGAACAAAACTCAGAACAAGAAATGTCCTGACCTTTTTCCATGACGAAGACAAGGCATTGGCGAGCTTAAAATAGATCTTTGATAATAAAAAACTATGATTAATGATTGATGTACAGAATGTTTTGTTTCCATTGACAAAAGGTGAAGGCACTAAAATGTTATTGGTGGGCTACTGGACATTCAAAATGAGATGAGGAGAGACATTATGAATTATATTAGATAAGGAAGCCAAGAACAGCCAAGCTTGCAATTATTGTCTAATGTTGTATGTTTGGTATCAGCTCAGAGGGCCAATGGGTGCCAATGTAGATTTAGAAAAAATTCAGGTTAAATTATTTTTCTGGGTCTTTACAGTGAGATTGATAAGTCAGTCACAGCTAAAATGTGACTAAAAGTTATGAGCAGAAGTGCAACAAAAATATCAAAGTTTACAGCGTGTGTCCGTGCAACATTGCATCTCAAATGTCAATCAGCTGCCAACCATCAAGTCTGAAGCTTGACTCTGTTTTTACAAACAAGCAAAAATGCCAAAAAATCTTCTTTTGAATTGTTAATCATGTATGGCTGCAGCTTTGTTGTAATTTTAAGTGAGGGAAACCCCAATTTCAGGTCAACTTTAAGGTTTCAACAACTGTTTTAGAGCCAGCCAATGAAGTACTATATGATCAACTGTACTCATAAGACAAGTGGACAGTGCTGAGTGACCAGTAGCCAGCAGCATCTATCTAACTGTGCTTTGGAGTACACTGTGAAAAAAACTATTATGAAGTCCCATCTCACCGTTTTGATTCTGTTCATAATGGACATCATGATGTAGCCTTTGTTGTTCCTCTTGAGATAGAAGAGGTAGATGGGGCTGACAACCCAAAGGTAGATGCACGGCAGCCATGCCAGGACAGTAAGCTGAAAACAGTCTGAGAGGTCAGGCTGATTTGTGTTGAGCGTCTGACTGGCGTCCTGTGGATGGAAAAATGGAAAATGGCACTTTAGCTTACACTCCTTAATCTCTTATCAAACAACCCCAGAGAGTGCTATCTACACCTTCCCACTGACCAGCTGAGATCGTGACTCAGACACACACTTTAAACAGTGTACAAATGCATCTTCACACCTCCAACACCAACTCAAACACACCACCACAACTTCATCAGACCAGATGTTTTCCTGAAGTGAAATCTGTAAACACAAAACATGATGTAAAAGAGTTCTTCACATTAGAAACTTGGCTGACACCCCTCAGTGCACAAAAATAGTAACTTTACATTCCAAGATTAGCGGCTTTACAACCAACCTCTGAGATGCAAGTTAAAGGTCAGAGCCACAGCAGCCTGGTGATATTCCTCTAACTGCAGAATATTTATTAAGCAGGAATGTAAGTGTGTGGTGGCTGTGGCTCAGGAGATAGAGCAAGTCATCCACTAATCTGAAGATCAGCAGTTTGAACCCTTGCTCCTCCAGTCTGCAAGTTGAAATATCCATGGGCGAGACACTGAACCCCAGATTGCTCCTGAAGGCTGTGCATATCATTGTTTAACTGATGAGCAGGTGGCATCTTGTATGGTGGCCTCTTACAAGATTTGGGACAAGCTACCCAGAAACGTGAACACAAAAAACAGAGGGGAAAAGACTAACTGGTAGTGGCAAGGGGTGTATTAGGATTGAGCGTAAGCAGGAGGCGTTCAGCCTGTTGCCTGCAGGGATTTATCCAACTCCTCATTGTCAAAAGATGGGGAAAATGACTGCGGTCTTGGTTTTAAGACAGAGTATTGACATTGATTCTGAATATAAAAATATTCAGAATCATTATCTGTCCATATCTATCCATCTATGGATATTTTGGACAACACTGGTACCAGTGATAGTCTCAAGAACGTGGACGTTTGTTAAACACAAACCTAAGGAACCAAGGTGGGGTTGAGCTTTTCATAATGCTATAGTGTAATGAGGGCTATAAGAAGAGGTGTAGCTACGATATTGGTATTTTGCACTTTCACTTCAACTCGTCAGAGCTGGCAATCGTAGAGTTACAACAAAGCCATTTTAAGGCCCGAATCAGACGTATTTTAGCAGCCTGTGGCAATTTTTGTAATGGTTTTCATTGAGAGTGAAGTGTTTTGCTTACCATTTTTGCATTGCTAAGCGCCTCACATTTTTACGACTTATGTGCCCCACATTTTTTGCAAGAGCGCCCTGAATTCCTCAAGTTGAGAAATCTTCAAATCAGAGCGGAAAAAGTGCCCGACATCATTGCTCTTTTTCCCATTGTCCAATCAGATGAATTGAAAGGCCAGCCTTCCGTAGATGCGGTGACAACAAGCGGTACTGTACATAATGCGTGCCAAGCAGACATTCGCTCGCTTTCAGCGACATCCGAGGCAAGCTGCCAAACATATCTGAAACTGGCCTGACGATTCAAAGCAGATTGTCAAATTGTCCCTGACTCATCTTAAAATAAGCCTTGAATCGACTATCATCCAGGCAAAGCCTCTGAACCAGCCGGTGGTCCTAACTGTGATTTCTCCTCCTTCCATGGGACTCATGCACCCACACAGATCTCCATCTCACTGTGTCCAACGTACTATTTGGAAAAAGCTTTGAACCCTAAATCAGTGCCAGAGCAAGAGCCCTCCACCCAGCCATTTTTTCAAATGAAGATTGTAAGGTACAAATCTGTGAGTTTCATTCACAGCAAACTAGTGATTAGGCTAAGAACAGGTGATTTGTTGTTTGCCTTACAGCAATTACAAAGAAATACAGCAAGCTGCAGAATGGGTTGTGTTATCAGAGCCTAAGTCATGAAGCAAGTTTTTCATTTAAAACTAGAATTATAACCTTGCAGTTGCGTGCCTCCGCAAACCAGCCAAGTTGCAGTTACAGTTTATGTCTGTGAAAACGTGGATGCTTCACACACATCTTCAACCCAGCAGCACAGAAGATCTATACAATCAGCACAGTTTCAAGGTGGACACCCAAGATTAGAGTCATCAGCTCAGTATCTGTGTTCCCTTTGGTTTGTGAGATATGGCGTTGAATAACTGCCAGGAAAGTATTTTTGCAGAACATTATAATGTGACAGCGAAGGTGACCGTTGACCTTTTGGATATACAATGTCAGCACTTCATAACTTCATCATTTTATCAATTTGAGTGAAATACTGTTTTAATTTCCATATAAATTCTGAAGTTAAGGACAAAAAAATTGGTGTCGTCACAGTGACCTTGACCTTTGACCATCAAATTCTCAAAGTTCATGCCAAATTTGAAAAAAAAAAAAAAAATTCCCTCACTGTGTTCTTGAGGTATTGCATTCGCGAGAATAAAGGTGCAAGGACACAGTGACCCTGACCTTCAACCAATGACAACCAAAATCTGATCAGTTCTTCCTTAGGTCCAAGTGGACGTTGTGCCAAATTTGACAAAAATTCTCTTAAGGGTTTCATGAGATATTGCATTCACAAAAATGAGACAAGCTCACAGTGAACTTGACCTTTGACCTACAACCAATAAAATCTAATTACTCAATTGCTGACTCCAAGTGGACGTTCTGCCAAATTTGATTGAAATCCTTAAGGCATTTTTGCGATATTGCATTTCCAAGAATGGGACGGATATACAGACAACCAGAAAACATAATGTCTTTGCCAACAGCTATCACATGAAAAAATGCTAACAGGCAATTTTGGGAACAGAGATGAGTTTTTAGGGGTTAATCAATGCCCAGAGAAGGGCTTTACACAACAATATTTAAAGCAACAGCAAGCAGTGTCCTGCATCAAGTACAGGTTTATCTGTGACACAAGCAAAGTGCGAACATGCCCTAAATGTTTAGGCCATTTCTGTTGCTTACACACTCTTAAAAATAGTAACAAAAGCATGCAGGGACCTGAAAACATGGCCATAGGTTTTTAAAGGTTTAGGAACTTCTCTAAGTCAAGGTCTGCAAGTGATGATGTGTGAATGTTAAATTTTTCCACATAATTGTATTTAAACAATATGATTAATTTATTTTGCTACCAAAGAACAATAACTGAGTAATCCAGGGGACATCCGCAGGAGAAAGGTAAAGTAAACATGAATCCTAGTGAGATACAGCCCTGACACAGCGGTCATCGTGCTCCCCTTGTCAAACACAGTTGAAGGCCCACCCACAGATGGAACCAAGATAAACACAGCTGCCAGCCTCCGACTCTCCACACACCACCACACCCATCTGCTGAAGCATGCGTGCACGGCTAAGTGTGTGTGTCTGAAAAGTGTTGCGGTGGTAAAAAGGTGATGGGTAATTGCTCAAGCTGCTGTGTGTGGAGGGCAGCTGTAAAGTGTCCATCTCCACTTCATAAGTTCTGTCATTCTGGCACATGGGGTCTAAACACATAGTGTGTTGAGCTGCTGGTATCATCACTCTTCTTGACAGGGAGGGTTTCACAGACCACAGGCAAAAAGCTTCTGTTATTTGTGACCTTTGAATTTCACATCTTTTAAAAATCTTCTAGATATTTTCCTCATGTCTGTCACACACCCAGAACACATCTTTAAGCTTTACCACACAAATGCACTCTAGTTCCTATAATGACTCAACAAAAAAACTGAATAAACACTTGTAGGAGACATAAACATATTGTTATTCTATTGGACTTTTCCATTTTAGCAAGTGTCTGTGCTTCCAAATGGTACATCTAACTGAAATCGCAGGGAGGAAATACAACACAATTAAGTCTATAAAGTAAGGTTTGTTGTTCGTTTAACAATGGAACTCTTCAGTTTTCTTTTAAAGGAATAGTTTGATGCACTTTTAACACTCTCACGTCCGTGCAGTAAACATGAGGTTACCACCACCAGCTGGTTAGCTTAGCATAAACAATGGAAATGAGGAAACAGCTAGCCTCACTCTGTTACAGAGTAATAAAAATACACCTGTTAGCGCCTCTAAAGGTTTAGTCCCTAGAAAAACCCTGGTATTAGGGCTACAAATTCTGGTTTTATTAGTATTTATGTAAGGGCTTATCTTTTGTGCGGGTGCAGTAGTCTTATTTAGTAATTTATTAGCAGACACCAGTTTTAAGACACCTAAGGCTTCACAATTCACAAGTGGGGTTGTTAACGGACGCATTCCATGTTGTAGGACAAACGTGGAAGTCTCTTAAGCTTGTGTTAATTACAGACCTTATCTCAGGCATCTAACCAAAAAACAATTCAAAAGACCCACTGACTTCAAGACAAGGGAACCAGGAGTGATAAATGCTAACTAATTTCCATGTTTTAGCACTCATTCCTGCAAAACGTTGGCCTAGCTATGATGCTAACTGGCGCTATGAACTAAACAGATCTGAGAGTAAATGCAGTATTAGTATGTTACGAACATAGCACCGGTTTGCATAATGCTAGCATTTAGCAAATGCCTGGGCAGGTACAGACCGAATCACAGTGACATTGCACTTACAACAACAATCACTAGACAACTAGGTAGACAACTGACAATTGATTTGAATAGTGGAGATATGTGAAATTGGGAAACTTGTTGATTTCTGTTGTCCTTTTTTCAGCAGTTACTGGGACGTTGATAGACATATAGTTAAACACGATAGTCCGACATATCTGACATTTCTGCTGTGCTTTTTTTATGTATTGGGTTGCCTTACTATTTCATAAACCAAATCTACAAGCACTGAAGCTAAGCAATTTACTGCTATGGATGAGGTCTGCAGCAAAACAATATTTTAGCCACCTAAAAAGACCCACTTAAAAGAAATCAGTATCAGTTGAAGTATAAGCTATATTTGGAATGTTTTCATCACTGTACGTTACACACTAACCAATCAAGACAGCAGTAGGCCAGCAACTCCTGTTTTCTGTTAAGTAAATTTACTGTTTTTAAAGTGGTTAAAATATCTTAAAAATAGTGTACTTTTACATTGATATTGACCTTTATAGGTCAGTCCTTTTTTTTTTTTTTTGGTAAAGGTGGCTAACTAGAATTACAATAAAGAATAGGACATGCACATCCCTGAAGCCAACTGGGTTGGGTGCTGGATCACTAAGTATCAAAAGCATGAAAAAAGAAAAAAGCGATCCGCACACCAAAAGAGCTCCCATATGCAATTTTTATTTTGTGTGACATTTCGAGCATGATGCTCTTCCTCAGAATGCTAATCATTACAATGAAGTCGCCATCTTAAATACCCACAATGCAAAGATTACATCATGTGGTACATCTCCAATAGCAGACGTACAATGTTGCCATATAAAAACAACACATACACACACATATATATCCATATACACATACACATACACATACCCATATACCCATAATAATTTACATGACATTTATATAATATATGCACAATATTTACAAAGTATGTGTACCTCCAGTAGATAAGAACTCAATTATTGGACTCAGGCAATTGGGCCATCATACTGTACTAACTATAAGAGGCGCCTCTAGCTAACTAACTACGCCATCTTGTCGAGAGGTATGTAACACCAATGAAATAACAACACACACACACACACACACACACACACACACACACACACACACACACACACACACACAGACACACAGGTGAGCACACTACAGCAAAAGTATATATGTTCTAAAACAAGAGAAAACATTGCATGTCCTGTGATGTGACTATCGCACATGCACACATCGTGATGCCAATGTTCAAACAATATATCGTGCAGCCCTACTGAGTATGTTCAGCCCTATTTCATTTTATGAACGTGATTTGTGTTCGTTTTTTTTTTTGTTTACTCTTAAGTTATTGAAAACAAATGTTGTGATTCAGTCTATAGGCAATTAGAGGCAGAGTAGGGGCGGGTATTTCCACAAGGCATACTGGGTAGGTGTGCCCAGCCAGTCAGCTTAGTCTCTCAACTGAACTCTCAGCTTCAGTTCAATTTTTGTCTAATTATAACGCAAGTACCTACTAAGTGAAGATCTACCTATCACTAAATTATAACAGGCTGCACCACACAAACTTGTTCCAATGTAAAGATGAGTGGTAAGTAAATATTAACACAGAGTAACTGCTACATGTAAGTGTTGCATAGCTATCTGACTGTTAGCTTGCTAATACCTAACTTATACAGTATGTGTACCAATATACAGTCAGGAGCAATGGGAGCTAATGGTTGACACATTTTAGCTAGTTTTGAACTAGCTAAAATAATGCTTGATAATGCAATCAACTGGAAAGATTTTAAAATATCCTTTACAAAAATAACACAACGTACCTCAAATTTCAAAACAAAAATTATTCTAATGTTTGACTAAATCACCAAATAACGTCAGCTAGGTTAAAATAATCAGATATTTTCTACTCATTCTAAACAATATGAATACTACTGATTCTAAAAACACTTATTTCTCCATGTATGCAGATATAAATAAAACAAAGTCATAGCTTCAACCCCTCACATAACTGCATGTAAAAGCCAAGTTGTTAGTTTTACACTTTGATTTTTATACAGATTACAAACACAAGATATAATAGGGAGTGAACTATTTTGATTATTGATTTACAAAATGTCAAAGTTTTGGTGGCTTCAGTTTAACCTGAGAAACAACATTGGAGCCAAACAGAGCATACTGATGGTCTATTCTTATTACTGGCTTTTGCCTCTGCTATAATATCTGTTCGAAATAATGGCTTCTGCAGTGTTTGCATTGCAAATGTGCCTTCAGGACAACTAATATGTCCTCCATTCCCACATTTCTCCTTCCCTCATGCCAGCCTGAGCAGCCAACAGCACATTGTTTGTTTTCATACCGTATGTAACACACATCACTATCTCAGTGGGCCTGGAACCAAGTGCTGAAAAGTAAATGTCAAATTTAAAAGCATTCAGATATCTCCAATGCACACTGGGGAAAAGGCAGTGAGCAAATATCATGTTTAATAACTGACCATACCAGACAAGGAGTTTTTCTTTGCTCACACACATCACATTAATACTTATCTTGGTAACAAAGGCAGTGAATGTACATAAAACATGGTTTAATTAGTTTCTACTAGCTGCTAGCTTTCAAATAAATCATTTATGTGGGCATATAAGAGATTGTGGAAAATGTTTTAATGTTTGTTAGTAGATACTAATAATCATTTTCTTTTGAAAGTAAAAGAAGAGATTGTTTTCATGGATGAAAGGAGAAAAAAGGATATGACTTGTTAGCTATTTGGTTGCTATGAAAGCATGTGGTTCTTGCATAAACTCACTCCCTTTTGAAAATATTTCATCTGATACGGAGGCAGGTTTCTCCATCAGGGCTTATCAAAGCCGTGGCCTGAACATGATTAAGCTTACCAATACAATCTGACACAAAATCTGAAACGATTAATATTTTTAAACGAGCCAATTGATAATGAATATTTGTAATCCAAACACACAAACCTTAATAGTCAATAACTGACTGCAAGAAGCATAAAAAAAAATTAAAAATGACAATTAGCAGCTATAAAAAGGCATCAGAAATTACAATGAATTTATCACAAAGTAAACTTTTACTAATGTTTATCATGGAAAAAGAAGAGGAAAACTGCTCTGAACAGACTGCAGCACTTGCTAAATCCAGAATGGTTGGCCTTCATTCCATTTCACAGACTTGGTTCAGCCAGTTTTCACTACATTGAAACCTGACACCTGAAACTTAAACAAAAAGTGACATGAAAAGGGTGCGGCCCTTTGCAGTATCAGCCAGCCAGCAGAGACTTACACAGACAGAGTGCGTAACTTAAAACCTTTTACTAACAGAGCAGGGAGTCCAAAACAAATCAACTTTAGAAGATGAAGCAGAGAGAGCTAACCTGCACGTCAGGCATTTCCCACCCTTGTGACTCTCATCACTCACTGGGATTGTTGCACAATACCTAGTTATTATCGAAGGATGGTTTTAGAGCTGCAGGGATCTGACTTCATAAACACAAAGTTACATTATCAGTGCTAATGAGCATGAACTGAATCAGTGTTAATAGAAGAGAGCTTCCACACAGCTGTCATATCATTTACAGTCCATAGCAGTGTGGTTTGAGAGCCATGTGGTTGTATGCCTCTGCAAACCAGTCAGGTTGCATTTTAAGTGTACATCCATGTCTGTCCAGACTCATGTAGCCATGACAATTGTCTATGCTTCAAATATCAATGTTGCTGCAAAGAAGCTACAAATTCTAATGCATGGATGCTTCACATACATCTTCAACCGGACAGCACAGAAGATCCAAACAATCAGAAGTTTCAAGGCCAACACCCAAGATTTGTGTCACAAGTTCAGTATACCACCAAAGTTACTAAAATATGATGTTGAATAATGGCCAGAGAGTTTGGACAGAGTTTTTGCAGAACAACTTGATGTCACAGTACTTTGACCGTTTGGATTTAAAATGTTAGTACTTCACTGTTTTATTCTAGTAGACACTGTGTGAAACTTTGTCATAATTAGCATATGAATGCGGGAGGTATGCCCAAAAACAGGTTTTGTGAGGTCACAGTGAACAGACCACCAAAAACACAATGCCTCTGGCCATGGCTATTGTCGGCACAGACGCTTAAAAGCTGTCAGTTTGCTTTTCTTCCAGGGTTAGGCCCTTAACAGAAACTAATGGGTTACATTTAAAGATTAACAGGAAACATATTGAACAGGTTTCAGAAATTAAGTATATCAGCCTTGTATTAGATTCCCATCTAAAATTTGAAAAGCATGTTAAAATGGTGAGCAAGGTTGCAAGGTTCCTTTAAGATTATGGCATACAGGGTTTTTAAACATAGAAACACCCATTGTGAATATGCAATAGACTCCTTTCCCATTGTCTGTAGTATGCCTTTCTGTTTTTGTTTTTTTCTGGTGTGTCAGTAAAACAGTAGAAAGCAGCATGGAGGTCAGTAAAAATGTTACAGTAGTTACTTATGGTTTCTAATTGTTACTTTAGTTTAAACTATATTTAGAATATTTTTAATGTGTACTTTGCTGTCAGCCATTTTAAAGCCAGCCTCTATTGAGAAAAACATTATTTGACATTCCTAAAGACCGGAGCTGCTGGTCTACTACTGCCTCAAGCAGTTATTTTGTTTGTGTTGTTGTGTTGTTGTGCATTTAAAAGGGTTAGTCAGGACTCTCCAAAGTCCTACAACAACACAAACAAACTAATTGACTATAGCAGCAATAGACCAGCAGCTCATGTTCAGTAAGCTAACATGACTGTTTTTATCAATGGTGTCTGATGGTTTTGACAAGAGCATAGATTGGGAACTGAAGTTGCTAACAGCTTCCCCGTCAGAACACGCTGTCTGACCACCTATTCCAGATGTCACATATGTAAGCCCCACAACATGGACTTGTCATATGGCTGGCAGAGATTTCCTGGATGAAATCCAAAACATGTGCAGTCAACTATTTTCGACGCATGTCATGTCAGAAAATGATATAGAACTATACAGTAAGAGGCCGTAATGGAGAATAATTGACTGAGACAACATTAGTGGTAAGGCCTTTGGCAGCAAGCTGGCGCCAGGTCAAAAACTATTTGGTAAATCACACAGACAAAAATTAAATTTAACATTTATACATAACTCAGTGACTGATACATTTCTACAGGACTCCGTCAGGAAACATTAACTGATTCCACACTGAGACAGTCAGAGCTGATTTGTACTCCACCGATTTAACATCACACTCCAGGAATACTGTCAGGCTCACAATGAGACAGGTTTTCAAAAATGATTCAAACTGATGGAACAGAACCAGAGACATTGTTGTTTTTATTGAACACTTTCTTTCATGTTGAAACCTGAGCCTACATTTCCAACAATGCAACTTGACTGGCAAGAGTCTGTTTGGAGATTCAGGTGTAGCAGCTAATGTAGCCTCACGCATCTAGCCTCAGGCAGAGAGGAGGAGTAAGAAGTCTGGTACTCCACATCTCCACATTTTTTTCTTTCATTTTAGAGCTTTATCCTGCTCTGCAATTCTGCTGACCTTTTAAACACGTTTTAGCTCATTGTTTTGGTTTTACAGCACATTTACTATGTGGTATATTCTAAGCTAGATATATAGTAAATATTTGACTTGGGTCTCCCCAATTGGCTGTTGGCTATTTTCCCAGCTGGATTTCAGTCTAATGCAAATACAAGGTGTAAAACTTGTGCAGAGAACACTGACCAGAGTTGAGATTTTTCTTTTGTCTATTTATTCCTTTTCCATTGTCAGCTAAAACACTGACAAAATGTTTAAACCATCTGCCCAGAGTTTGACATGCTGCCGAACCTACCTCAGATTTGTTCAATGTCCACTGTTTAGCAAGTCTATGTCATGATGTGAAGTGACTGTTCAGACAATTAATAATAGTTTAAACCACAATTAACTGTCTGGTGTCTTCAACTTTCATTCAAGGGCAAATATCAGCCTTTAAACTTGAAAGAAATGATAAATAGACATTAATTATCAAAACTGTCTTAAAGTTTTATCATGATGACATTTTGAGTCATATCTTGATTTTTTTTCAGCCTTAGATGACCTGCTATTTCCCCATTTCCAGTCTTCATGCGTATCTTAGCTAACCAGCAGCTGATGAAAGTTCAATATTTACCACAGAGAGTGATATCAATCTTCTCATCTAATGCTTGGCATATTTCCTGAAATGTTGATATTAGTGCTGCGAGCATTGGTGCAATAATCATGATGCGATTACGGTTAATTGCGTGCTGCTATTTTTGCAGCCGCCTGTCTCTCAGAGGCCATAGATGGCTAGCCATAGATTAGTTTCTTTAATATCATTATGTCTGGGTATGAGGCTGTAGAGGCTAAATCATGCTTAACCAGGAGAGTGAAAAAGTCTTTTATCACAAAAAATATCAAGTGATACAATTTCCTTAACTATCTTATTATTTCACCTCTGTGTCACTTTGGTTTAAATTACTGTGTGTATCATTTTGTGAATCTAGTGAATCACATGAGCTTTGCTACTGGTTGATCAGAGCACTAACAGCATTGTTATGTACCAAGAAAGATCATTTAAAAAAGCAAGGTATTGTATTAGTGTTGTTATACTAATCAGTTAGATTTAACACACTTCTAAAGTAGTGCAGGTGGTGTGGGGGTGACGCACTTATCTTATGCTTTCTACTAAAATTTAGAGGTTGGACTATTAAAACAGCAGCATGCTGTCCATCTGTTCTGTGTTACACCGAAAAGCTGTTGAGTAGTATGAATGGAAGGCTGACGACAATAAAGACCGCAGGAGGACAGGAATTGCTGCTGGCCATTTTCATTTACACTCCCAACATGGAAAACATGCAATGTTATTCATGGATCTGTTCCTCATCATATTTTACTGGACACTACCATATTCCTGAAATGCCGATTATAAGATAGACATTCCTATTCGCAATGCAATGGTTATGATTTAATTGATTAGAGGGATTTTGATGTCTTACTTAGGAATGAAAACCAATAAAAACAGCTGCAGAACACACTGGAAGTGCCCCAGACTGTAAGGATAATAAATCACAGACCAGCCTGCAGGAGGACATGGATAACATGAAATAACTAGTTTTGATGTTCTGAGAGGACTTATTTTACAAATGTAAATTACATTTTTGAAAAGCAATTTGGCATATTGCCACTAGCACTTTTTTTTTTTAGCAACATTTGGTCACAAGGCTGGAAATCCCTTTCATTCTAAGACTCAAAAGACACCACTTGACAGTTCTCAATTCCTGATTTTTTTTTTTGCTGGGTTGGCAAGCTTTCAGTTCAGGAAATAGTTGCAACAGAGGAGGCTTTTTTTTTTGACATTATTAAATGTTACAAACAGGAGCTTGACTGAGCTGCGAATGTGTGGACCCAACGACCTACCACTGATCCCCACCCCCTCTCTATTCATGACACTGCAATTCCACAGGCTGTACACCAGTCAGCTAAGTTAAGTAGGACTTACTTAGAGGTTCAAGCTCTGAGGGATGAAACCCTTGTTTTTATGCCAATTTATCATTATTATTACTCTTTTTCCCTTACATTTTTGCTAAGTCTCATGAGATGGTAGATTGAAGACACATGAAATTCTCACAAATGATTGAAGGTGAGTGCAAATATGCTGTTCAACAAACATGAACACAATCAACCTAATGGGGGCGCTATAATTAAGGCCCAAAAAATGCAACTGACTTGAAATTCAGCACAGAAGTCCAACTCAGTGTCCTCTCCTTAAAGCCTCCAGAACCATTTAAGTCTACCTGACAAGATTTCAAATTTTTTTGAATAACACATTTTTGACATTGTCTAAACTGCAGGTCAGACTGCAACCAAATTTTCTGTCATTACTGAACCAAACTTATCAAATGTTATGCTAAAGCTTGTTGATATCTTACTGCGTTTTCAAGATACTGACCAATGAACATAAAAAAGGGCTTTGCTCGGCATATATGCAAACAAGTAAACATAACTTGGGCACTCTTGGGCCATTCATCACAACTTGCAAAATACGTCCACATGAGTACTTAAGACATAACCTGAAAGTTTCATTGAAATTGACCACTGGGGGTGCTACAAATGCAAAAAAATGTGTGTGCCGTAACATAAATCAGACTATAAATCAGAAATTCTTTGTGTAATCATTACAAACAGGATAACAATGTTCTTGTATGTAAAATTATTTTGTAATCATTCAATAAAGGGCCTACCAGTTCAGAACAAGTGCACTGGCCTGATGGAAAATTTGTCAACAAATCAAAGACCAAACGTCACTAAACTTAGTTGATATTTTTAATTAAGCTGTTAAAACATATCTCCAAACTGATTTCACAATTGACAAGTAGGGAGCAATTGTGTTGCTAAGGAAAGCCATGGCCTGGCACAGATTTGATCATAAATGAATGAGCATCTGTCTAAACATCAAAGAACCTTTAATGCAGAAGTCAGAGACTGTGAAAGCTCTTGATCCTTCCCAGGTTCCAACTTTTGATGTTGTAACATTTTCTATTTTTTTTATGGAGTCACAATTGTACACTCTGGCTCAAACTATTTTATTTATTCAATTGTCTAAGAAAAAAAAAAGTTCTAGGAGTTGGTTTTAATGGGACACAATTACATATAGAAATAAAAATGAAAAGGTGATTTTTGTAGCTGCAGACAAAATTTGGGAGCTAAGAAATGACAAGCCAAAAGTAGAAAACAATTGCCTAATCTCCTTCAACATTTCATAATGCAGTCATTGTCAATACTACTATTGTTTACCTACAATCAGACTACAGTCAGACTGTCCATTTAAAGTGTGGGAAGCGTGACCTTTAGCTAGAGTATGTTTCTTTGTCTCATTTTAAGTAAAAGGAAACACAACATAACAAATGCACCCTAACTACTGGTGAGCATTTCCCACCAAACGTCCCCTGTCAATCATGACTCTGACTTCTTCAATTACAACAGCTTCCTCTTTTTCAGTTTCCATCCAGCCTCAGCCAACAGCACCCAGCCTAACTTTCAAAGACATAAATTATTCCGGACTTATACAATCCCTTATAGTTTACACAGTCTGTCAGAACACAGTGCATTCGAGGTAAAACTCTGTTTGCATTTCTATCAACACAACTGTAATCAAAGCTGCTGCTGACAGACTGAATTGTTGGTATTTACTGCTGCTGATAAATAGGTTTTGGACTAGCTTGTTCATGTGTACTACATGCCAGACATGCTGTCCGCATCTGCTACGCCTTCTTGTACACTACTAATAAAAGTGTCCAAAATTAACTTTTTGACTTGCCGACCAAGGCGACTGATAGATGAAAAAATCCACTAGTTGAGCATATTTTACCAACCAAAATAATATATTGCCTTTTTCTGTCAAATATTTGTTTCAGTACATTCCATTATGATAATAAGGCATTACATGAATACAAGCTTAAGTGGAGGACAAAGCAAAATTTTAAGGAAAATATTTTCAACAGATAAAACAACTCATCACCACAGCCTCACCATGTGAATAAGTTCCCTCTGGTAAGCAGCGATGCAGTGTATATGTCAAGGACTTTTATTGTGAAGGGTAAGAATGGAAGCAGAAAATGAGAAGATGTGCTGTCACTAACAATGCGGGAGGCAATAAAGAAGTTTCCTGTCTTGATTCAAACTTCAGTGCCTGTTATTATTTTATCACTGTCATAAGTTTGGGTGCAACTGTTGAGCCTCAGATTTACATTATTCTAACTGAAGCTAGCAACAGACTGGCAGCAAGTGACATTTTAGCAGATCAGTTGATGTCTAGTACAGTAAACAGTACTACAAAACTAGGTGCATTCAAGACAGTTAGCTTCACAGTACACACAGTACATTTTGCATAAAAACACATCTGTAGTGTTTGTGTGTGAGTTAAACTGTGACACTGACAGAACAGGAGCAGCAGAGCAGATTTTTATGACTATGACTATTTTGGTACAAACATCTACCCACCAGTGTGGCAGATAGCCTTCTAGGATTTTTCCACCTAATGGAAAATTTACTTGCACTTTTGCGCTTGCTAGGTGTCATTTTTTTCCATGTCTCATAGCTTTTGGTACTGGAGTACACAATCAGTACATGTGTTAGTTGCTTCATGTGAGCGGGCATGTTCACAACAGTGTAGAACAGTAACAGTGGAGTGGTTATTACATCCTAGTACACTTGATCCACCATTGCTTTTGTTTTTTAACAAACTTTGATGACACCAGTAGTCACTAAATTATTAGCCCCTTTTATACTGCCTCCTCAAGGCAGGAATTTAATGCTGTTCGCTTCGGTACAAAAGGTACAATTGTAGAATGGGGGGACAGAGTTGTCACTCCTTTAAGGTGACATCAGAGGTAAGCCCCTTTTAGATAGGAATTGTGCAAACTTGCAGGAGAAAGCCCAATCACTCTTCTTTCAAATGCTGCCTGCCTACTTTTGTAAAATGTGCCTTTTTCAGGGCAATGGGGGGAGTGAGCAAGTAACAAAACGTGTAGCTCAGCATGTGACATAAACAGTGACGTTCGAAGGAAGCTGCGGCTAGTCAGTCCTTCGGCGATTCTCTCATAAGTTGGCCCGTTCTTCACTGTCCCTGTTACTTGACGACTAATGGCCTCTTCGTTTGCAAGGACAAGCAGGGTGCGCAATTCCTTGTCTCCTCAGTTGCTCATCTTTACAGTGTCTGTCAGGTTTGTGTTTCCCTCTTGTGGCTAGCTGCTCCCTAATTCCTGCTATCAGCTGTTTCCTGTTCATCCACCACCAGTGGGTCGCACGTGCGGCGTCATCAACAGCTCCTCCCTCAAGTCTTCAACAGCCCCTCTCTTGGCGGAAGGCTGCCTCGGTCTTGTTAAACTAAAAGGGTTCCGCCAGTGTTCCCCCCGTCGGATCAACTCGCCAATCTGGCTTTGTGCGTGTAAACACTCGCAGCTTGCAGGTAAAACAGCCCAACATTCGCGGAAAATCTCGCAGTGTAAAAGGGGCTGTAGTAACAGCCTTGAAGAGACATCTGTATAAAAGGAACAGCCATCAGGAAGGGATCATGGGCAGCATGAGTGTCACTACGACCCACCACAGGAGATTAAAAAGTAGCTAATAACAGTTAGCAGCTAACTCAAAGAAGAAAAACAGCAGCTGAAAATGTCCGCAAATTGGGAAAACAATGAGATCTGGGAGCTCCTTGCCCTCTGAGCAGAGGACAAGATCAGCAGCCAGTTAACAGTGATGGTAAGTTATTATTATTGGCACGTTAATGCCATTGTTATTGTTTAGAGAGTGCTGCTAACGTGAATGTTTTATGTCACACAAAAAGGCCAACAATGATGTGTTACATGTGTTTTGCTTCCACGATGCCAGAATGTCATAAATCACACACAGGGACTTGTAAAAAGGGCAGCTGCTTTCATGATACTGGAATTTCTAACTTCAATACCTTGAAAAAATATTGATATTCAATACCATTTGCGATAACATGAGGAAACATTGACACTGAGGGCTTAAAATTTTTATTTTTTTATGAGAACATGAATATAACAAGGCTATGACATGACTATGATGACTTTTCTTTTCTTGGTTAGCAGTGGAGAGCAGCAGAATGATTGTTGTAAAGAACGATAAGAAGTACAGCTGGTACCGGTATATCAATACTGCAGAAGATGAGTACAGAAATAATTTCTTCAATATGTATTGATAAATTGATATTTGATAAATGGTGTAGTGTTGTCAAAAATATCAGAAAGCATATTGGAAAAGTAGAGAGAAAGTTATTGGTGCCACGGCTGAACAGGCACTGAAATTTTTGTCATTTAACATATTTAGGACTTGGAAAACAATCTCACCAAAAGGTCCAGGAGCTTTTGATTGTATCACATGATTTTCCTCAACAGATGAAGTTTGTGGATGTACAAGTTCCATTTTTAAGCTTTTTTTAATGAAATCTAATCCAGTTGATCATGCCATTTATGGTTAACATCTTTTCAGCAATAGCCATTCAATGTATTCAGTAATTACCTCTATATATAGTAGCTTTTATTGCTCATTGATACCAGCCTGACTGTTGACTGTCCATTCTCCTAATGCTGTATCAGGGCTGAATTAGGTTAATGCAAACAGAACATCCTGCTGCTGTTTCAGCATTCAATTGGCGTAACAGGGGGCGGGTTTTCTGCACAGCAGCGACAGGAAACACTGTATTTGTCACTTTGGTTTGAACTTAGTGCAATCATTTATCAAATATGAGTCTACAAAACAAGATCATGTAATTTTCAACATTTCCCATTAGTGGGTGTTTTTGATTTTACAAGGGAGTGTTGAAAGAAGAAGGAGCAGTCACAGTGAAGTGGTAAGTTCAAGCAACGGGTTGCGAACCACAGTGTTGGCTGCAAAGTTGCCAACTGCTGTTTCAAGGGTTACTGGTTGACTTTCAATTGCAAATTTTTATTCCAACAAAGATGAGAAGCACTAAAAATAAAGTTACAACACTTACTAATGGGATTTGTTTTGAGAATGTTACACCTCTTGCTGTTTGCTAACTCAATAATGAACTTTCCGTCTCAATAACTTGGACCTTCATGACCCAGCAGAGTCAGACAGGGAGCAATGATCACGCAACATGCAAGTAATTGTTCCAGCCACAGCATCCAGCTACATGCTCCTGATGAGTGACACATTACCCCACCCAGTACAACAAATGCATCTGCACTGTCGGTAAACACTACACTTACGATAGATCGGAAATGTGCAACAACAATTTTTGTCTACACTATATATCAAACAAAAGCCAGAGATTGTATCATGTGAAGTTGCTGTGAGCTGTAAATTCACCATGTTTAAACAGAAGGCAGAAAATAACATTATTTCCAAGCCTAACTGGTGAAAGCCCCTCTCCCTGACTGAGGATTCGGATCTTCGGCATTCAGGAGACTACTGCAAAAATTACACAAATACCATCAACACTGATGATAGGGACATACAACATTTCTTCCCAATTATACTCTGGATTTTCACTAGACATTGCAAAATACTGGGATATTAAAATGAAAAGGAGAACAGCATATTTGTATCACAAACAATTACAAACTGATACTGCTTTTTCCCATAATATTTACACACTGCAAGTTTTCTCTTCATCACACAGCCTTCATGTGGGAAACAGTGATTTACCACCAACACAGTACTATAAACACATTTCCCCGCAGTTAGACTGACACAAATGTCAAACTCAAGGGGTTTTCAATGATTTTAAAGTTCTTGTCCAGCAACAGGTTGGGTCTCAACGTTGATGTGTTTTGGAATAAAAAAAAAAATCGGATCGCATTTTTCAATCTTCTCATGGAAGTGAAAACTTACTATTTAGCGTACCTAGACATTCACACCTCCTTTTCACTTAAAACTGTGACCACGCTATCTTTGAAAAGCTTACTTAAAAATCTACCAGCAAAGCAATGACCAATGCCAGTGCTGATTTTACAAGCGTAAACCTTTTTTGACCTATAAAGTAGAGGTAAAGATGCAGGTTAAATATGACACATTTTCACATACAAAGAGATTGCAAATCAAATCTTTGGTCAAGCCTCACAGTGTTTAACCTGACTGGCACTGAACATGCATTGTTGAGTGATGGAGGATTACAACTGCGTCCAGTTTGTTTGAAGTGGAAGTAAACAGCAGCAACTAGTTTAGGTCACCTCAGATGGCCTCAAAAACAAGACAGCCCTGTGGCGCACAGTCTTAACCCTCTTTGAAACAACCCTCAAAGCTCTTGAGTATGTTGCACAGAGGTGTTTCTTAAAGGAATACTTTACCCCCAACGCAATAATTTGTTACGTCAATTACTCACTCTGTTACATTATTTTTCTGATGAAAAATGTGTTTTTCTCAAATGCCTTTGCAGTGAACAAAGAATCCAAGAACTGAGGAAATTCTTGATAAATTGAAGTCACAGGGGACCTTATTTTACTTTACCTTTGCAAACTCTCGCACAAATCTTGCAGTATAATCCAGGTCTCATTTATCCAATTGAATGCTCAGTACTTCTAACACATGTATTTTCACTAAAAGTTTACTATTGAAAACACTTCTGCATAAACAGTCAAATGAATGGACAGGTATTGCACCTGGGCAAACACATGCATTTGAACTCTGTTCATACATTCCACCGAAATCTCGCCTCCCAGTTTGTTCATTGGCCAAGTTCTGATGTCACTCACGCACACCTGTTCCTTTCTGGGCAATGAACAAGCATACAACCGGATAAATGACACTTTATAAGCTAAATGCTGTTGTTAAACACGGCCCCCACTTGTTTCAATCCACCTAGAATTTTTTCGATTTTGGGTTTCTTTGTTCATCGTGGAGTCATGCGAGAAAAACGTAGTTTTTCTTCATAAATTCAGTGTAACACATGGTGAGAAACTGATATACAAATAATCATTTTGGAGGTGAAGTGTTTCTTCAATGGATACAGCCTGACACAGACAAATGAGATCTGCCCCAAGCATCATCTGATTGGCATAAAAAAGCAAAACAAAGCTGTAGTGGTACCTCAGCCTGGTGCTCCAACAAACACAACAGTTGGTGTCATATTTTCATAACATAACAGCAGTTTCAAATGACCATGTTTAATGTGAAACGGGTCATTCATAGTGATGAACCCTGAGACGCAAACTCCAAAAAACTGCCAAGGAGGCACCACAAGCTTACTGTAAATTAGCTGTAGATGTGACACACATCCATGTGTGTAGTAACTGAGGGTGTTTTTTACTCATTAATGTATTGAACATACTGAACATTGTTGGAAATGTTATGTGTTCATAACTGATGTTAAAGTTCAAAGTTATGCTTGTTCTGATTCTGTCATTACACAGAAAACAAAATGTAGATTTTCAGACCAAAATAATTTGAAACACGTCTGTGTTCACTTTTCACATCCTAGTCACAATTTACACATTGCACATTATCTCTTTATTGCCCAAGCCTAGAAGGGAACACTGATTTATCACAGCAGCAGATCTATAAACAGACTTCCCCATTGTCACACTGACGCCAATATTAAATTCAAGAATTATCAACGTCCTCTCACGGCAGAATTTTCATCCTCAAAATCTACAAATGTTCAGGATCAATTTAAGCACCAGATGTGTCAGACATCAATATCGGTGTACAAGCAGGAGCTTGTGGTATGTTTTTGTATGGCTGTAGAAAAACTTGTATCGTTGCAAGATAAAACCTGCATTCCTATTTCTGAGAAAAGAAAGACACTGAGCATAACTCAAGTTACCTTTAACACAGAGTCAACATCCAGGTAATCTCTATCCAGGTGGGTCTATGCAGTGTAAGAAATTGAAAGTTTCCACAACATTCCCATTGGAATTTAATGCATTTGTGGTACTACTAAGCAGTGACCTTATCCTACTTTATTGCCTATGGTATTTCTCATTTCCTGTAATATTTATGACACCTATACTTATAAAGTAATGGATAATGCCTAACATTGGTGCTCCATTATCAGTTTTGAATGCCCATTGTGGAGGCGTGAACCATCAGACGTGCAGCAGAGGCCTCTGTGAAGACCATTAAAAACTGATAATGGAAACCTCATCCTGCTGATACAATGGTACAATTCCCTGTTTTTTGGAGGGGGGGATTATTCATTCACTGGGGAGGCATGCGTGACTAACAAAGTTTCTTTCCCATATTGAAAAGTACACAGGGTGAGTAATTGGTATACAAATGCTTATTTGGGGAGTGAAGTATTCCTTCAATGTGACGATTTCTTGTTTCAGACAATTTGGTCTCCTGGGACACTGGTTCCCAACCTGAGAGTCACGACCCTACCAAAGCTTGCAAAGCCTTCTTGATTTTAAGGGGGGTGAGGAAACTTTAATCTCAGCGGTTCATTTATTTCTATGATGAAAACAAAATAAAATTATTTTAAAAGTTTAGATTATCATTATTATCCAAATTGCTCATTTTACACAAGCTTCCTGCAGTTAGTGCCTTCACTATTTGGCTAAATTAAGCAGGTAATCACATATGTATTGTTATTGATATGCACTGAATACAAAACGAACAATCCATAAGCTATGTCACTTTTTTAGGGGCTGTCACTTAACTTAGTGATAGAAAAGGGTCCCTTGAGGAGACGCGCTGGGAGTCACTATCCTAGGATACAGTGCCTTTGGTCTTGTATACGATTTTATCACCATGGAGAAATATTCCCAGTGACACTTGTGTATCTGTAACAGGCTACGGTGTTATCTGCTGTGCTTTCACTTTAATATTATTGGAGGGACGTAGCTACTGTATACTGGGCCTGAGATAAGTTATGAGCCTTATCATGTCGGAGGTGTATCACACATACTACAATAACAATAATGTAATAATAAGCTGTACTTGACTGGTTATTTCAGGAGTGCTGGTCCTCGAGGAAAGAAGAGGACAGTTTGTGACTTTTTCAACAAACGAAAGCAGGTAATTCAGCGTGACATTCAGGAGCTCGTTAACACAGTAAATGCTATTAAGTGGGTTATTTATAGTTAGCTATGGCCGGTGGTGTAGGCTACTTCTGAATGGCTGCCCGGAAAGAAAACAAAAGCATGACATAACATTGCACAACCTTGTCAGGTAGTACATGGAGTTGGTGTGTCTTGTGACATACACGGCAGTCATAACAAACCCCCAGCGCTGACACCGGTAACGAAACGTACTCACCCAGAAAGGGTTGTCTGGTCCGCACAGCCGCTCCATCTCTGTCGCGGCGGGAGACCGGGAACCACCGGGGAGCTCTTTAACCCCTCGACCGGTCGAGCCCCTTCTTGCCGACCGGCTTATGTATTCCTCGGCGTATAAAGACGCTCGCTAGCTGTCACATGCCACACAGACAGGTATGTGTTACAGAGGCGCCTCGGACAGTGTGGACCGACCTGCGTCAAAAACGCTCCACTCCTTCCGCTCTACCGAGAGACGGAAAAGAAAAGTCATCCGGAGCCAGCGAAGAATTATTTCAATGGGAGGTTGTCGTGATGGCAGAGAAGGCAGGGCGTCAGCGTATGAGGCCCCGCCCCCTGCACTCTGTCTATCGCTCTTCTCTCATACACACACACACACACACACGCACAACATGACTCAACAACATGTTATCACTCGTTTTTGCCGACTCATGTAGTCAACCTTTAGAGATGAGGGAAAGTGAGAAAGTGAGCTTCACACATTTACAAGTGAAAGTGGCACTGAGAGACTGTTCTGTACTTATCAGAGGACAGGAGTGGCTGGGGTGTGACTTTTTGTGTTTGATTTTTATTTTGATCCTCTCCAGAGCTACAAGTATTTGTCCTTGAGCCTCTTACTCTTTGATGTTTGAAAGGTAAAAGTGAAAAGCTGAAGACAAAATCCTGGATTTGAAAAAAGCATTGTTTTTTCACTCTGGCTGTGCATGCTGGTTAATCAGTGGAAATAGTTTATTTTTTGGTAAATTTAAATAAGATGTAGAATAAAGTGGTGTTGATGAAATATCACTATCACTTTTTTCCTGATAGAAGCCTTCATCACAAATGATGTGCCCGAGGGCCGCTGGAAAGTTTAAATCCATAGATAATTTCTGTTTTTACAGTTTCTGCCTATCATGTGAATTGTCCTGTGGATTTTATCCTTTTTATGTTTTAAAACATCTTGCCAAAGGATGGCAGTTGAAAATTAGCCAGCTGGCTAACACTGGCATGTTTACAGAAATGTTGATTAATGTGCATTGTCCTTATAAATAAAATAAATGATAAATGCTGTAATTTTGTTTTGTTTTGTTTTTTTGGGAAAAAAAGACTGTAGTAAAATAAATACAAAATACAACCATTTAAATCCGTATGCCCATTCCTTAAACCAAAGTAAAAATAATAAATAAAAAATAAAACACAAGTCCCTCCCAAATGATTAAAAAATATTTGACAAGCCTTCCCCTTTTTGCATCACCCCTCCCCCCTCAAAAAAGCGGAACAATACCTAAGTGAAACATTAATGATCCTCACTGTGGCCAAATAAATTCAATATCAGTTTCAGTTGAGAGGAGAGCTTTGGGGTTAAAGCTCTTACAAACAAATGTATGTGTGTGAGAGATGACAGGTGGGTGGTTGTGTAAATATGTGCAACAAGGTAAACAGGCAGAGTGTAGACAAGCCCATCATGCAACTTCTCAGGGCCAAATGAGGGCAAAGGGAAGGCGTGAGTCTGGATTTTATGACACATAGGCCTCTCATACACACCCTCACAGATGCACATACTCACCGTCACGGCTCAGCCCCACCCATTCAAAGGCTACCTGTTCCTCTACAACTCTAGCCGAGCACAAACTGTGGAAGCCCATTTTCACCAGAGTGATGAAAAACAAAAGAGCCTGTAAGTCATTATAATGAGGACATTTCTGATTTAATGAGCCACTGGTCTATTTAGAAAAATGACTGACAGCAAAATAATGACTTAGTATCTCAACATAATGAGAGAGATTCTCAGAATTATGAGTTAGTATCTCAAAGCAATGAGATTAGTTCTTACAATAATGATGTACCTACCTCAAAACAATGACTAAGTCTCTCAAAATATTGAGAAATCTCATAATAATGAGAAACCTCAAAAGAATGAACAACATATCTCAAAGAAATGACTGACTGACCAAATATTCATAAGACAAAGCTAATCCTTGTTTGTTTGGGTTTGTTTTTTTTGTTTTTTTGACTGTTCCTGAATTTCTGAGCATATATTTAAATTGCCTGCAGTAAATCTTAGGTCCAGTATCACTGTAAGAAATCAGAGGCCAGAGTTGGGATCTTTAAAATATTCACAGCACTTGTTGCCTCTCACAATAAAACAGATGCACGTCTCTGTTTGGAGGCACTGGTCTTACTTTGTTGCCCTATGGCTACCAGCTCCTTCTGAGTAGTTAGGGATGGTCAAATGCAAAGGGCAGATGTCTCCACAGGGATCATTAATTAAACCTCTTAGAACCTTGATTCACGGTAGTCATCTAAACTTTTCCTTGTCAGGGACCACAGACAAAGGTCAGAGGATAACCCTACTCTGCAGTGGCATTTAGTAAGCCCTGGGATCAGGCTGGGATTTCCCACATTTAAGGATACAAGTGTAAAACAGCTGATAGCCCAGCTCTAATGAAGCTGAAAGCTCTAGCTTAGCTGTCAGTACACTCCAAATGAAGCGCTTTGTTCAGTACCGGACTGAGCACATTTGGTGTCAAAGGCATTACGTAGTATGCTTAGTAGTAGTACTAGTAATAGTAGGAGTAGTAGGAGTAGTAATAATAATAATAATAACAGTAGTAGGAGTAGTGTTAATAGTAGTATTAGTAGTAGCCTAGTAGTATTGTGATTGTTGTATTTATTCCAAACTAGGCCTCGTCTGAAAAGCTCTAATGGAACTGATTTTAAAGGTACTTTAAATGTACGCTGCCTGCTCATATTAATATATGATGCACATTTCCCTGCAAGTAAAATATATGTACCTTTTTTTTGACCAAAGTCTTTGCAGTTTGATATTGATATTAACATATTACAGAGGATGCCAGAGTGCATACTGAGAGCAACAGAGCCCTTCTCATTTAGTTTCTGCTGTCCATGTTTTCCCCTTGAAATGTTAGGTTATGTAAGGTTATATCTGCCTGAAACACATACAGTAGATCTGCCATACTAAGCATTTAAGTTCTCAGTAATAATTAACTTGTGCGAGTGCTTTCTCAGAGTAGATTTCTTTGATAAACACAAAATACCAAGGCCATGTGCTGTACTGCAAACAAGTCAGTTTAAGTCAATCACAGAAGAAACAGTAAGAAATACACAGTGCATTGCTTTGTTTTTGGTTTTAAATGCAAAACAGATGATGTGTTTTTAATAAAGCAACCCATCGATTTATTTATTTGTCAAATGAAATCATATTAAATACCATTCTGGTGAAATGTAATTTCTTTTGTCTATTGTTGGTGGAGAGAGCCCCTTTACACCTTGCATTAAAATGTGTTTCATGTCCAGATAGTATCTAGATATGATCTAACCTGTTTACATGTACACCTGTTATAAATATGTGTCTCTAGTGTCCACAATGCGATGTCTGCTTGCTCTGTCAAGCTCAAACAACCAAACAGTTGTTACAGTTTCTCACGACATGCTCAGCCATTGCTTAATAAATGGCTTGGTTGTGGTATGAATTGTAAAATTTCGCTTGAATCCTCTCTTCTGACCAAACTGAAAGCAGACTTGGTCTCGTCATAACTCCATTCATGAGTGTCTTGAATATCCAGTAAGCTTTCTCCCTGTTTTCTTGCTAGCAGCTTAGCTTGCTAACTGGCCAATTGCTGCTTCCATGCTGATTTGGAACAGTTGTGCAGAATTATACATCTGCCCATGTAGTTGTTGTATTGTGGACTGGAAAATGTACTTGTGTTCAGTGTGGTCACAATGCGTCCCTGACCACCTCCAGGCCAATCAGATCACAAGTTGTCTTCAATAAGTTTTGGGTGCATTTCAGCATGTTCTAAAGCACTGTTTGTGTGTATAGCTGCTAAAATTAATTCACCACAATTCATATATAATCCACTTAGTCATGAACCAGTAACTCATGTATAACCCAGGTAATTGGGAGGGCTGCGATCATGTGACTAATGCATTGATGGGAAGCAGGAGGTACTAAAAAGGCCAAAAAGTTCCCAGTAAGCAGGCACACAGATGGGTCAAATAACTTGTGCCCATGAGATCAGTTTCAGAACCATCTGAAACCAGGTGAACTTAAGTTATTTAAGGTACTTTGTCACCATGATTCTTTTCCTAAACCTAGCCTCCATAACTTAACATGAAGTACGTCACATCATTTGTGGGACGCCATTTTCCACGAATTACGAACGCCATTCACACCTATGTGGACAAGCACTATACAATTGTCACCCGATCTACAACAAATGCATTTTACTGCAAGCTGTAAAGAGGTCTTTGTATACAGAGACATTCTCAGAACCAACCTAGGCAACTCTGACTTGAAATTCTTTTGCGTTGGAATTCCTGTGCTATGGGCTGTAAAGAAACGGAGAAGGCTTTGATAAGCCTCCGGGCCTCCTGCTGCAGGTGCCACTCTTCCTCGTCCAACAGGGGATCTGATTACCAGACGTTAAGCCCTTCTGTCCTCTTATGTTCCAAGAAGAGCTGACCTTGGCCCACAGGCAGATGCTTGTGTAATTAGCTGGATATCCTCTACGATGCGGCGCAGATAAATGAAGCCACCAAGCAGAGGACCTGCAATGTGTGAACTTGCCATGACATGTGAGGGAAGCCCTGTGTTGTATTTACACTGCAGGAGCTGTCACAAGTCCTCAGGTATCAGCAGTGTCACGTTATGCAAGTAGTGCCCAGGACCTGTAATCCCATTTGTCTCTCCATGTAGGCCAAAAGGGATTTCCCTGTGGCTCACTGGCTGTTGTTTGATTTGTACAGGTGACCCAAAGTTGAGTTTGAATAACTTGTGTCACAGAAAGTAAAGGAATAAAATAAAAAAAAAGTGGATGAAAGTTGACATTTTAAGTAAGAATAAAGCCCTGGGAAGTCTTGAGGATGATTTAATAGAAAAAACTGGCCTTTTAAAATATAACAAAATCATTACAAAAAAACTGTGATCTATATTTATTTTTACTTTTTCTTAATGTTCCACTTTTATTCTTTTTATTTCATTATTCCTGTACACAATGACAACATGCAGATCATCTCCTGTTTAACTGTTCAGTGTGTCGCAGGTGGTTCAGGTGCAGGGCTAAAAACACCATCTAGTGGCCAACTGGGAGAACTGTGGCACACACACAATACAGTATATGGCTTTAGGATCAGGATTGTGTTTACTATTGGCATTAACACTCAAATAAGCTTTAGTGGTAGGGGAACCTGTGGAAGGTGTCGAAGTTACCTCAATATTTGTTCAAGTATTAGCATCAGATTTAGTATCAACATTGCAACTATTGTCCACAGTAGCTTTAGTAGCCCCATATTAGCACCAGAGTTACTCTAAGTACATACTGTATGTTGGCATTGATAAGCCTGTTAGCAGCAGGTGTACCATGATACAGCCAAGATTAAGATCAATAAGTATTTGTCCTTTACTTAATCAAGGAAAGTAGCACCACCATCATAAAAAAACATACTAAAAATTAAAAGTCCTATGAGTGAACTTTGACTTACTGGGGCAATCTACCAATTTTAGGCATCAAGCTCTATTTGCTTGTCTCACTTGACTTATTCTGCTTGTGCAAGCAGTTTTATAATGTCTTCTGTGGCTCTGCAGGAAGCTTTGTCAAGGTAAGATAACCCCTGATGTTGTCATTAGGGTTCTTGATAATCATCATCATCTCTGTTCCGGCTTGGAAACTAAAATTTGATGACAGAGAGCCTGAGTTACAAACTGGAGTCGTGGGGTTTGCATGAACCTATAAGACCTGTTAAATCCTATATTAAGTTATTAATATCTAGGTGGTCCACATTTTAGTGTAGTATTGTTTATATTTAGAGTTTATTATAAATTTTGCATGTATAACTTTGCTAACTTAGGCCGAGTGTGGCCACCAGATAAATGGAACAAAAAGTCCAACTTAATTTAATATGTGTGGGCGAGACTGGGGACAGTTAGGGGGGCAATTGTACCACACTCAAGTCCTCCAATCAGAAACAAGCTCTACTCTGCACACGCTCAGTATGATTGTCTCTCTGCCTGTGGAAAAGGAGCAGGATCACCTTGGCATAGGTTTTTGACAAAAAATGATTTTGATTTTGATGTGTGAAAGTTACTTAATGGATGCAGTGAGAACAGGGTTGATGGTCACATTTATTTGATCTTGCTGCCTAGAGGGCACTGTTAAAAATGGTTGTTGTTTTTCAATGAAAATTTTCAAGTTCAGTTTTAAGATTGCTTCCCTTATTTATTTTTCCCCATTAAACTGACAAAGAGACAACCTCCTTGTATGTGACAACCAACCCCACGATGGGACATAGTTGCCACAAGTGCCCAAGGTATACTTTTCTTCAATTCAGTTCAGTTAAGTTCAGTTGAATTCAATTCAATTCAATTCAATTCATTTCATTTTAATTCAGTTCAGTTTAATTCATTGTAATTCAATTCAATTGTGACAGAGAGTACTACAATTTACAGTAACAACAATTAACATTCACAAACCAGCAAAATCAGTGGGTCCCCAGGGGCCTGGGGAGTAACAGTGGGCCTTTTTTTTTTTTTTTTTTTTTTACAAACAACAACAACAACAACAACAACAACAACAACAACAACAACAGAGTATATAGTATCAGTATCAAAAAATATTCAAAATATACAAGATACAAAGTGTTTGAGGGGCAAAAAGGAAAAAAAACAGTGTCTATAGAGCAACAGTGGAAGTAAGATAAGTACAAGAGTTGGTACAAATGAAGTAAAATGGTGGGAAAATGCAGATGCAACATTGCACATGATTTTGATTTTGAAAAAATAACTTTGCACTATAGGCCTCCACTACACACGGAAAGGGACTCTATTAAGAATACAGTTTTTGAGGGGTTCAAATGAAAGTAAAAAGTGTGATGACAACCCCATTCTCCCCCACAGAATGCTTCTTCTGCTAGTTAAGATAACTGCAAATTTAAACTTAAATCAGTTTTTATCTCCATAGATTATTTATTTAAAATGAACATGAAAAACGTAACTGTTGCTATACAGGATTTTATCATGGCTGCAGGATTAGGGACAGTAGTTGTAGTGTTACAACTGCCCCCGAGCCTCATGGCCAAATGTAAGCATCTTGTTTGTCTGTGTTGACATACTTTCCTGTTAAAAAAATGAACACACTTCAATAAATTTTCAGTTTGTTCAGTAAAGCAGCGCATTTAGAGTGGTTTCGTTGTATAGTATGACTCCTACTAAGAGGGGCTATTGTAACACTCTGACTTGTTCTATCAAACTTAATATTATAGTCATATGCTTATTAGTAAAACTATATCAATTACATCATTAATCAGTGCACATATGATTCTTATATCAAAAGGTGATTAGTGTATTTCAAGTCTGTGAGTTTTGAAGGAATAGTAAAACATATTACAGTTGCCTCCGGGAACGGTATGCAGTGGCTAGGATGGGCCCCATGACGGGCCCTAGTGCCAGATGTACAAAACAGCTACTGTATATTTTATAATATCATCACATGATCAAACACAGACTTGATGTTGGACAACATCAACATACATATTACCAATCATTACTGCAAAACACAAATGAAATAAGAAATTATTCATAAACGGATTTTTCAGAATTTATTTATAGTTTATAGTTATGTAAAATAAAAATATAAACATGTTATACATTGTTACTGACTACTTTACACAAGAAAAAAAAGACATTGACAGAGGTGGGTTTGCTGAGGGCATATATAGTAGACAGGGCTGTGGACAGGCTGATAGAGGGGCAGGGGCTCAAAGGCAGAAAAGGGCACTGGGTCTAGCACGATACAGTATATAATATAAATTGATAAAGTAGGCTACTAGTCATAAATAGCTAGCTAACAACCTATCTCCATACCCTGGTATGTAGCTTTTTAAATCTTTGTGCAAAGAAATGATCACCAACAGATTAGTTTAAAGGGCCACTCAGTGGTTTCTGGCGGCATCTAGTGGTGAAAATAAAATGCTGCTAATGTAACGTTAAATGTAGATATTATCATTAATGATAATAATAACAATTCATGACTGGACAAGGCTACTGGTACTGAATGCGCATCCAGAGATAAGTCTCGCTTTCCACAGAAATGCTTGTAACGTTAGATGCAGTATGGGAGGGGCATCACCCAGGGCTTCCAATCACCGATCTCCCTGTCTGATATTTTGTGTCAATCAACATCTGTTCGGCAGGGCAGGGAGAGCAGGCTGTGCGTGACAAGGGGAAAAAAGGCACTTTTCTATGCGAGGCAAAAAGGACAGGGGCTCAAGCACCCTTTGAGGTCTGTGTGTGTGCGCTTGATAGCAGATGACAATATTTGTACTTTAACATGAGTTCTTCTTTGAACACCTGCATATTTCTGAAGTGGCAAGTTGAATCACTTGCAAGGGAGTGTTCTGTGCTCTGAAGCGAGTGCCCCCCTCATGGGCCCCAGTGCAACTACACTGGCTGCACTGTCTGTATTTGCGCCCCTGGCCCCCGGTCTCCCCCAGTCTCCCCTACTTACGGCATTCCTGACATTTACATTAGTAGCTATTTGTAGGCTTATATGTATCTGGGTTGGCTTTGCAGGAGCTTTTCCAGGCCTGTTTTGATAGTACTGATGTTAGTAAGGTTAGAGAAGAGCAGTAAATTTACAGCTTTATGACCAGCAGCTACAGTTCAGTTTTTCTTTTTTTTAAGCCTGTTGATATTACACACGGTGACGTCAGACATATGTGATCACATATTTCTGTCACTTGCATATAATACAGTAAGCTCCTTACTTACAGAAATCCTGTAATCTCAGTTCAGAGCTGTGTGCAGCGCAGCCAGAAGATGGAGTCATGAACGCAGCAATATTTGCCCCTCTGGTTCACTCGGTTCATGTCGCACAGGGGGACCGTTTCTCTGCCATGGGCTGATTTATATTAGAGCTGAGGTGCAAACTCTACCAAGAGTTTTGATTAAATAGAGCAGTGTTGAAATATTAGATTATTGGCTTTGGAGGTGGAAAGAAATGATGAAATGCGCTGTGCTGTGAGGATTTTATTTTGAAAGTTTTGGTGTTGGTGGGCGGGTGTGTGCACTTGGCATCTCCGAGCAGTTGCGCTGTCGACGCACATCTGGAGAGCGGGTTCAGTGTGAATTTGAAACAAGCTGCCTCCTCCAGCTGCCCGTTAAGTGTTTTTCTGTCCACTTTCTGACCTGCTCTCAGTCACCTACTTGTACCCATCCAACGGGGAGCGTCACAGAAACATTGTGAAGAAAAGCTGCAACTCGTCGTTGGACTGCACAGCCCAGCTGCTCCGGCAGTCCCAACAGCTGGATGAGGACTGGAAACATCTGCAGCGCCTGTTCCGGAGTGCGTAAAATGAAGCGGCAGCTGAACGGCTTTGTGACGCCTGTTCTGGATGAAACATCCCAGGAATGAAGCAGAGCGATCTGTGCGCATCGCAGGCTCGTGGGACATGATAGCAACCAGTTGTGTTCGTTTCAAATTATCTGGAACAGTTTAAGTCGAGCAGGAACAGCCAAGGCCATCAGTCAGGAATGAATCAGATGAAGTTTTCCTCTGAGGAGCTGCGTTCTCTCCCACCGAGACCACCGGGGTTACCTGCAGCCTCAGCTAAGAGGCGGTTTGTCAAGTTGGGGAGGAAGACAAGTGATGGCTCTCAGCAGTGAGTATGAGCAGCTTTAACACTTTGTAGACATGGATTCTAAGACATTTATGAGGACTGTGTTGACTGGAAAAATCTTTGTCACCCTTGTTGCTTCTCATTTTAAGAGAATGTGGGTAAATCAGACAGCTGAATGTTTTATTTAGTTAAGGGGGAGCAGAGAATGATTTGATGGAATAACCTGACCTCATAGCACATTTGAAGTCATACATTACTGAATGAATGCACTTTTTTTCAGCACAACAAGAAATACTATTAAATACTCACTGACCTCTAAATACAGCTGTGTAATGTGCACGTGTGCCATCACATTCCATCATGGCACTTTCACTCCTACCACCACAGACGTCAGACTGTTGAACCAACACTATTATCTGAAATTTTAAATCTCTTTTACCCAAGTGGTGGTGTAACAGCAGAGAACCTTTGAACCGCGGTGATAAGAAGCTTACAGGCTTGGTCACAAGTAAAACAACACTTCATTATTTCATTAATGTTCTGAGAGAGCTGAGAGAGGTGAAGGAGACTGGACGGCATTGTGCTCCAGACAGACATGTATGTATATAAGCTGCATTGTAGCATGATGATAGGACTTTGTGATGTAGGTTTATGGGCGTAATCTTCATTGGCGTTTAAGTGCATGTTTGTAGAATCTGTTTTGCTCATTTTGTGTGACTTTTCTCCCTCTGCGTAGGACTTTCTTTTTCTTTTCTTTTCGTATTTATACTTAATCCTTTGCTGTTGCATCAGTTGTAGTTCTTCACTGTGTTCTACCTTCTTCTGATATCCTTTGTTCGCATGATGGGAAGAGGCTCTGTTGGTCCCTCCTATCTGTCTTTTCACAAAGGGTTTTAGTCAGAGGTGAGTCAGTGTCTTGATCAAGGACCCCATCCTTCTCCTCTGTTCAGCAGATCAGCTCCATCCACTTGCAGTTCATCCACTACCAGGTCAGTAGAGGGTGCAGCCATCAGACAGCCCAGCAAGAGCCACATCCGTCGCCAAACCAACCGCCTCTCAGGTGTCTTCCTCCGCGGCCCCACCTCCACCTCAGGGTCCATGGCGCTGACAGCAGGCATCAGGTCCTCCCTGTCCAGGAAGGAAAGTAGTATGTAACAAAGACTTTATATTTCTCTCTATTTCTGTGTCATTTTAACTTTAATAAATCATTGCTGCTTTCATTTTAAGACATTACTTTAAAGGTATGCTATGCAGGATAAAAGGACAAAAGTAATTTCTTTTCATTTTCAATTATGACCCTCTAGAAGTGTGTGCAGAGACTCTGCTCTCTGCTTGTTTTTTCTTTTTGTCTTCTCATTTTACTGTGGTCGGGACGTTCCTGGGCACAGACTTTATAAAGGGTAGTGAGCAGATGCCAGACTGTACGTAGCATGCATCCAAGAGGAAGCTACAAAAATCGGCAAGCATTGTGACATAAAAAAAAGCAACTATGATGAGATAAAACTGTGGGCAAAGCCTGGGTTGACTTTCACTTTCACTGGTAATACTGTTTACAAACAGCTGACACTTCCTGCATAGTGTACCTTAAAAGAAGCCATCGATTTTACACATTAAGGTCTGTTTGTTGGTCACAAAGAGTTGTCTTTAAATACAGTTGTATGATGTCTTATGTTGTTTTGGAGGAGCTGTCTGAATAACCATGATGATGTCATTAGGATGATCTCAGTTTAGACGTAGAGACTACAAATTTAAAACAGAAGCCTCCATTGGTAAGTGAGGACATGGGCTTGGAGGTGGGTTTCTGACTGACATAGAGAGTCTAATCCAACAAACGATGTAATCAGTTGCATTATGGAGATGTACGATCCAGCATTTTTGGAGCTTGAATCCTTCTAGACCCTTTGCTGCTTCAATTATGGCCTTTTTTTTTTTTTTTTTTTTTAAATGTCTCTTGTGAGTACCCCAACTTTATGAGTGCAATGCTACGTATCTGACTGGGGCTTTAATTAGGGTAAACAAACAAAACCATCATTGAGACAAGTGACAGGTGTTAAATTGTATTTCAGTGTTCAGGTAAACCGCAGACATGTGTCACCGCTACATGTGCTCCAACCCACGGCTCGTTTTATTTTAAAAGTGTGGTGTGGAGTGCCCTCTACAGCTTGAAACCTGGTTACTACATTTGAATTTACATTACAGTACATTGGAGGCGAATGACGTCACTAACCGTCCACGCTAAACCTGCCCTCCTCCCTTTAGTTATCAAACTGATAGCGAGTAGGTTGGATCAGAGCAGAGAGAGTAGTAGAGCAGAGAGAATAGCTAGTAATTTGTCGAAGTATTGTTAGCATAGTGTATTTTAGTGTAGGTTTACAGTTAGTAGTGTGTTTATTGTATTTAGGTTAATTGGTCAAGGAGAGGCACTGAGGAGAGGGCTTCCCTGGTGGTCGGCCTCTTCACCTGGTCCCTCTCCGAGGGACAATCTTCACTCCGCCCCCTTCCTCAGCCGCTCGCCTGTCCCACCCCCCTCCCTCAGCTCCGCCTATCTTATCTGAATTTTTTTAAATCAAGCTGTGGGCGGAGCAATGCCCAGAGAGGGGGGTTTAGTTCCCCTTTATCATTTTGTCAGCTAAAATGAGGTTCATATGTTTATGGCCTGGCGTTTCTTCCACTAAACTTCAGTACCGATAGCTGGTCCTGAGTCTCCGCTAAGCTAGCTATGGAGTCCAACTCCAAAAGATGAGGGGAAAAAAGGAAAAAGAAAAAAGGAAACAACTAGTTTGTGGACAGATTTGTTTACTTTCATCACCAATGTTGCAAAGTTTAAGAACCAAATAATCATAAATAGCCTACCAAAGAGTAGCCACCATATGGTAGAACATATAAGCTCAAATATGTTTTGCAGACCCCCAAACAGGGCGCGAAAATCAAATACCATGATATTTTTGACCAAATACTTTGATGTGTAATATTGAGCCATTATTGAAAGGTTGACTGTTGTTGCTTTCACAAAATATTTACACGCTGAGATTTTTTAAAAATATAATCATAATGTGGATATAATGACTGCGTGGGTAAAGGTAAATAATAGAACAGCTACAGCAGTCTGGTAGGTTCAGAAAATTACATCACCTTACCATAATGCAGCCTTTAAACCCAGGAAAACACAGCGCTTAAGATATTACGAAATGTAAATTCTAAGATAATATCTAGTCTCATATTACAGCACTGATATAATATGAATATATTGCCCAGCCAAAGTTACAAATGCATAATAGTGTGATAACAGCTCAACTGACATCAGTCAGCGTACATATTCCATAAATTCCTATTAGTACAGACCCTAGGTTTACTGTATACAAGCTACCAAAGTAGTGCACTGCACATATTTAGGCATAGTGTATATTTTATGATTGTCTTACTGGGTTTATGGCAAATGGTAAATCTGCCAACAATGCTAATGAACCACATCTGAGACCCAGCACTAAAACTTCCTCCCTATGTTTTTGTGTCACGCAGTGATCTCTGCAGACGCTTTAAGAGTAGACGACCCTTCTGAGCTCTCCAATCAGATAACAGCTCCAGGAATCCTGAAGATCTTTGGAAATGAAATCTGTGAGGGAGCTCACTATAAGAGCGTCCTGGCCACCACACACTCTAGTGCTAAAGAGCTCGTCAAAGAGGCCCTTGAACGGTAAGGCCATGTGCTATCTGTGCATGTGTGTGTGCGTCTGCCAGCCATATGTGTCTGCTTTGTATTACCTTGTGTGTCTACAAAGTGTGAGTTGAAATATGTCCATCCACATGCTTCCTCTGCTCTAATATACGTCTGTGCTACATCATGTGTATATGAAAGCAGTCAGAACAGTCCCTGATGCGCAAAATTTTGGGTGCTGATAAAAGCAGGGCATGTTGTTGTGATTAGTGCATTTCAGATGAACAGAGTTGACCTGACCCGTTATTCTGTTTATTATAATCGCAGTACAGTTCACACAGTGTGTGCCTGTGCCAAATAGTTTATTTAATAGGCCTGAAAAGGTCTGAAGCAAACCACAGATTTGTGTGAAAGACAGCCAGTGTCGGCCGGGGCTCTGAGGCGGCCTCTCCAGAGAGTGAATGTCTGTCAGTCGTTGCTTATGTTTCAGCCAAAAACATAATGGAATGATTAATACCAGTGGTATTCAGCTTGTAGAGGAAAGAGTAAATCGTTTTTCTTTTCCCTCAGTGAAAATTTACGCTATGGCAGTGACATTTAGCTCAATCATTACTAGATCTCTTATTTAGTAATGGGTTAGCAAATACATTAAACACATTGCAACATTATAACTCTGGGTAAATTCATTTCTGTACTGTGTACAGGTCTAATGGAGTATCCATGATAAGAAGTTACTTAGATTCCAAGAAACTATGAAAACAACCCTCTATCAGTCAGCATGTTTGCATATTGGAGGGTTTTATATTAAAGCTGCTATAATCAATATTTTTAAATCAATAATGGATCAAATGATTATGTATAATGTGAGAGAGGTTGCATGTAGTGATAAACCCAAAAACTATCACCCGATTCTGCACTTTAGCATTTATTATTTTGGTTTAATAGTCCACAATGTTGCTGTTTTGGTTCACTCTCACAGCTCTCATCACTCTCACTTCCAGTAGCAGCAGGCAACAAAACCCACTGATAAATCTATTGTTAGCAACCAGCATAGCGCCAAATAGCAGACAGTTAGCGATTAGCTGGTGAATAAAATTGAGTACACTGTAGCTAAAGAGCCAGAGATTTCCAATTTGGTGCTGGTTAAGAGCAAACCAGAGCTTAAAAAAGTGAATATTAGAATATGATGGCCAGAGAAATTATGCTAACGTTGCTTTAAGTCTACTGGATATATAGTAAATTGTCTGCTAAAACAATATGTTTACAGCTTGTGTTGCCCCTGAGTGGTTAAAAATGAACTTAGAGATTTAAAGTGACTTTGTGTTATTTTCACTAAACTGCAACACAATTATGAGATAATGGTAAATGACAACACATAATGTAGGAGTGGTGCATGTAGAGAAGAGCAACGTATTCTCACAGAATGCTTCATATGATATCCTACGAAAAAATGCATGCACAACATTTTGTATCATATCCTATGAATTTGCACCCCACAAATGATGTTACGTTCTTAACGTACAGTTACATAATTAACATAAAGTTATGGAGGTTAGCTTTAGGCAAGTAAAGTTATGGAGGTTAAACATGGTGAGGGCGTACATTAAAATGACTCAAGGTTCACATGGATCTGAACACACAACTCAGGGGAAAGTCCCACGTGAAAGTCAATTTTCTTGTGACCCATCCACCACCCCAACCTGCCTCTTTACAAGCGCTCGAGACTGCTTCCTTCTTTATTTACTTATTTACTCCAGTCAGTGTGTGGTTAACATGATCACAGCCTTTCAAAATACATGGGATGTACACATTTGTGTGCAGTGCTTTTCATAGGAAAACATACAAGAAATTTGCGAGAACACCTTGAGAAGAGTCATGAGCTCAGTATAGCCCGTTCTTATCCCCAGGGCATCAAATATGACAGCTTGGTTAGTGGCCTTTTGCATGTGATTTAGACACACAAGGCACCCCTTCAGTGTCCCTAATGGACAGACCAGGCTTTCAGCTGGATGAAACCCCATCTGTGGCAATAACATAATATTATGAGCATGAAAGTCCGCATAGGAGGGGTGGTGGTGGGTGGGTCAAGCAAACACAGAACATTGACCAAGGAGACTGCTGTTTGTGTCCCTTGTGAAACCAAATGTCAAGGCTAAGTTTTTGCTTTAGGTACATAACGTAGTTAATGTCACGTGACACACATCACGTACGCCGCATCAAGTATGTCACGAGACATACTCGCTAAGTTACTTGTGTGATGAATTTACGTAACAAATATACTTGTTTTAACCCAAACCATGGACTTTTTTTTCTACACCTAATCAAGCAGTAAAACCTAAAGTAGTAGCAGAAACAAATAACACAGACGCACTGTAGCATCTAAAAAGCATATACTGACACACCATCCCTCAGCGTCCGAAACTGATGCTTGAGAGATATCTAGAGTGTCACAGTTCGAAGCATAGTGCCACTGACCAAGCTGCCATATTTGACAAGTTGAGTGAGAGAACATTGTGTGTTGGCTAAGTGTATTGAACTGAGCAAGGGTGTGTTTTCCAGTTTTGTCTTTCAAAACTACCCCCAATGTGTTGAATTGTTACGTAACTGCTTTCAAATTATTCAGAATTATGGAAATTGCAGTATATGTATGATGGAAAATGACAATGTTGGTGAAAAGAACTTCATTCTATGTTGCTTTCAAGAGATCCAATACATTATCACTGGTTTGGGGTTATGGAAGAGCAGTGCGAGCAATGACATGTCTGAAATTTTAAAATCAGACATACAGGAGCTTTAAGTAGACATCGTTTTTTGTAAATTGTGATTTACAATGCAAGAAACCAAGAGTTTCCAAAAGCACACCTTTGGAGTGCTAAAATAATTTTGTCTAGCTAGTTTTATCATTATGATGATAATATGTTGACAATCTCATCTGTAGGTATGGCCTAGGCAAGGAGGAAGCAGAGTCCTATGTTCTGTGCGACACCATCGGCTCCACTGGAGAACATCGGTGGAGGACGGAGGGGTTCCGAGTGGTGAGCGACAATGAGAAGCCCCTCCTCCTGCAGTCACTATGGAAACCTAGAGAAGGCCTGGCGAGACGGTTCGAAATCCAGAGGAGAAGCTCAGTAGAGGAGAAGATATCCAAAGACAAAGACACCATCACTGCTGGTACAGTGTCTGACAGTAGCCTCGGGGTCATCAGCATTTTACAGCGTCCTTATTCAGGGTGTCTGCATGTCCTGGAATAAAAGTTTGCACCATTAAATGAAGCATTGTCAGTATTAAAGCCAGTTTTAGAGTTCTCACAGTAAAAATGTGGTTTATTGGCACGCCGGTTTTCCAGTGAAAATCAGCCAAGCCACACAGACCAAACTATATTTTAATAGGTCTACGATTCCTTTTTTTCCTTTCTTTTCAATTTCTGTTACAAATTTGGACCTATTTTTCTTTCTTGCTTCCATTAAAAAAGTCAGAAGTTTTAATTCGATGAACATCACAGACACCATGTGATTCAATTAAACTCCTACCAGCGACACACCCTTTCTTTACTGTTTTAACATAATGCCATAAAAGCTTTACACAGCAAATGATCTTATCCAGTGATTTTTACAAAGAATGATGCGTCAGAATAATACACAGAACGTTCTGTAGACGCTGGACACAAACACTTTATGGCACTGTAAATGTGCAGGGTGGACCGCTCACTGTCATTTTTACTGGAGGCCCCAGCTGTGGTTGACACAGCTGTGCTCATGGTGTCAGTTTTGTGTTTTGTTTTTATGAATGGTGCAGCTTGTGATAGCCTTCTATCGGTGTCAGCTTGTGGATGCCTGCTGAGTGGGTGAACTTTTTTTTTTCCATGAGCTGTGTCTGTCTTTCCACTGAGGTCTGTTTCCCGTATGGGGCTTCTCTGTGTTGACTCTGGCACAAACACACGATGTACAAATGACTGAACGCACACAGGCTCACCAACACCTCACCTTAGTGCAGGAAAAAAACGGGTGTTGCCCTATCACTGTGTTCCATTACTCATGTAAATAGCAGCTCAGCTTGCACACATTTTGACAGCAGTTTTTAATCAATTCTAACTGTTTTGTTTATTCGTCTCCCTACTAGGAATCAATGCCCAGGCTCGAAAGCTGCAGAAGAGCCGCTCCAGAGTGACCTCCACCCTCTTAGAGAGGACCATGGGGCGAGGCCACAAACTGTGGAGGAGCAAAAGTGAGATGGACCTGTTAGATTCAGACACAGAGACCAACCAGGACACAGATCGTGATACATGTCACAAGGAACGAAGCGAGAGTCTGAATCAAACTCCAGTGCAGAGTTACGAGTGCCTGAAAACAAGCCCCAAACAGAATCACATTCATAGTCTCGTGGTTCCCTCCGAGGGGGACAGCGGGTCGCAGGCCAAAACAGAGACCCTCTGTCCGTCAAGGCCAAGAGGCGAGCGCGAAGGAGAGGAGTCAGAGAGGGAGGAGACGGAGAGCAGCGACGATAACACCACACAGTACTCCATTCACCCTCCTCATGACTGTCCGTACCTGCTGCTGCTGCAAGGCTGCAGCCTCACACAGGTATCTCATTCACACACACACACACACACACACACACACACTCAGCATTAGAGTTGGGAAGTTGGGGCTATTTTGGTTGAAGCTTATGTTAACTACAATTCCCAAGGTGCATCTGGGCAAGAAATGTCAAGTCACCGAGCTTAAAATTCTGTTATGTGTGCTGGCGGCTGGCAGCTAAAGATAACAGTGTTGAAAAACACAATCTGCAGTTAAAATCATTTGACTCTCAAAATCTGGGTCAACTGTGGACAAATTAACTAACTGTTGTCAACTGTAACGACAAAGTGTTTTTTTTTCTACCTCTGGCTGGCCTTCTCTCTATCCACCTTATTCCTAGCCACCATGATACCTTATGTAAATTATGGTCGCGATAGTACGCTAATCCTCTTTCCTGGAGCAACTAGGAAATAAAACATGTGAAACACACCACCTGTTACAACTCAGACAGGATGACATGATCATACCTCTGCCAGTTCTGATGGCCATCTCAAAGCATCAGTTGTTTTCCTTTTAAACCAAACACATTAGCAGTTAGCTTGCCGTGCTTCGTTTGCACGTTATTAAATTTAATGGAGCCAGAGCTAGCTTACTGTAAACATCTACACTTTTAAAAGATTATTTAGGAATTCTTTTGACTCAGAAACGGACAAAAGCACATTCAGCGAACATTTAAGGTGTTGTGGTATTAACTTTAGCTCCATGTAAAGTCAATCACGTGATATTACCCAGCTAATGCTCCACTTGTCCGTCTTAACAATGCAGTTTGCATGTTTTTTATAACTGATGATTTTACTAACAAATACCACGGCAATAAAGATAAAGATTTAAAATAGTTTATTGCATATGATGGAGTAAAGGTCTGGAGGGAAGAATGAAGGGATGTGGGATAAAGGCATGAGGGGTGAGAGATGATAGGGTGTTGCTCAGTGAATGAAGGATGACTGAATGAGGGTCAAGGGATGAAGCATGAGAGGATGAGTTATGAAGCGAAAAGGAGATGAAGGATTAGGGATGCATGGATGAAGGTAGAGGGATGAAAGGATGGGGGATGACGTTTTAAGGCTGGGTCTTCAGGTCATGGATGAGTGTGATGATGGACGTGTCGGGGGAGTTGAGACTCTGAGTTGAGAGTAAGTGGAGGAGTTGTCTCTTTGTAAACTCAGATTCAGATAGAGCCATTTCAAAACCAAAAACACATGAACAAAAGATGTAGTAAGAAATGGGTTGAACAGTTTATCTATGTAAGCTGCAACTGTCAGCATGTTCAGCTAACTACTTTACCAATAGCAGTAACTCAGCATTACTCCCAAGGGCACAAAGAACATCATTAACCAAATACAATTTATTTCGAATGATTATTGATTATGTAAAAAAAAGCAACATTCATTGACAGCAGGAGCAGCATATTCAGTTTTCAACAAAATGTATCTTCTCACTTTGTGAAAGCATGTCCTGGATGCTATCAGTTAGTTAATGTTAGCACCTCCTGCTCTTAATCAGATTTAGGAAGTTACTTGAGCAGCCCCAGCCAATGACAGCCAAGATAGCTACATCTGTAAAACACATCAGATAGCTGTCATCCTAAAAGACCTTCTCTCTTGTAGCACTGAGTAAAATATACTGGTTGAATAGTATGTTAGTATGCTATGTGACCAAATAGGGATATGTTAGAACTGTGATCTTGATTCATTGTGGGGTTTTTTTCTTCTAGACTAACTAGCTTTACATTGCAATATAACAATAATGCTGTTTCTTTATCTCTGTGTCTTCTACATGGATCATTAACTGTGAGGATGCTGATATTTTGCCTGGGACATGTAGCTTTAGCTTAAGTCTTTTAGCATGATTACATGTATGTAGCCATACAAGCTACTGTACATGCAATCACTTTACAGGATTCTTGTTTGTAAAGGCAGAAATTTTAAAAAAGTAAGCCAGAGATGGCCTTTTTAACCATTTCATGATGTTAACATTAGTTTTATTAGCTAACTAAAGCTGAAAAAAAATCTGCCAGTCATTATTTTCCCCACTAAAGTCAACAGTTGTCGGTTGGAAATGAGAGACTGTTTTTATCTACTTCTGTCTAAAATTAATTACCCTTTGTTTCAAATATTACAAAGATTCTGTCCTTGTTATTGTAAACTGGATAAGTTCAACAGGCGTAGCTACAGTAGGCTAACAGAGGTGAGCTTTACCAAACAGTGAATTCCACCTCCACCACCTCTTACAGAAACTACTCACATGCATGCAGGCTGATTTTGGCCTCTTTACAAAATGTTCACATGTGCATTGTATTACATTCAAAGAGCTCAGTGGAGTACTGTGTTATGCCCTTCACTGGTGTAAAACACTTCAGGGCTGCAGCCCTAACAGCATGTTTTCTCAGGATAAAGAGAGAGTCAGAGGGAGAATCATTACGCGAAAGGTCACTGAACAGTACGTCGAAAAGCCGTGTGTCAAAACACTGATCAGGAAACAGAAAAAGACACCCCTGGCACTGCTTCCTGGCTGATTACACATGGTTTTAACGGCATGCGCACATGCAGGCACACACACACAGAGGCTGATTCTCACATACTGTGATTTTGACTCTGCGTCACAGTTGTTTTCCCAAAAAGAGCAGTCATAAGAATATAATCATCTACCACGAGAAATACTATTGTGAACAAGGTTTAGGGAGTTTATCTGTGAATTAATTCAGCTTGTTAAATCTGTCCTGTTGAAATAGACGGGCATCACAAGGGGAATGTCAAACATAATAATCCCTGCACATTGTGCCTGCCACTCACTGTGATTAATAAAAGATTGTTTGTCTAATCGGGCTTGGATCAAGAATTCTAATACCTCCACATGATCAGACTGCTTTCATTGGGAGAGACTGTTGTGACGTAGCTGCTGGTGGAACTAATACTAACAGACCACAGCTAAAAGGAGAGTGAATATTGGACTTAGATTCATCAGGTGGCCAGAAACATGACTCATAAAAAAACAATATTGACATATCAATAGAAAATCAAAAGGAGAATATGTAACATTGGACACAAGAAGTTTGAAATGAAATCAAAAGAATGGAGAATATCCACTCAATTGTTGCAGATTTTGTGGTAACTTATTTTTCTTTTTCTCTGCCCTCAGGACTTTGTCATCTACCTACTTGCCGCGCCAAACATTTTATTTGGTCGGCAAACTGCTCACGAAGACGGGTCAAAGCCTGACATCATTCTCTCTGCCACTGACATACTTCAGAGACACTGTTTTTTTCACCGCCATGGCGTTGGCAGCCCCACCATGCTCAGTCCTTGTCAAAATGCCATGGTGACGAGGAATGGCGAGGTGCTGAGAAAAGAAGTGCAGCTAAATCCTGGTGATGTCATCGGGTTGGGTCAGCACTACCTGTTTCTTTTCAAGGATCCCTTTGCTTTTACACACAAGGTAAGAGCGGCAAACAAGAGAGACAGGAAGGTGAAGGCAGATTGTATGAAGTATCTACTGTATTATTTCTACCTGGTAAAATCTTTTTATTTCCAAATTCCTTACTTGAGAACAAATAAACTTACATATAAATCCTAATTCTCGCTTCTGTCTTGGAAATGAAGGAAGTGAACGATGCTGCTCCTGAAACCGGTGTGACTGCTGTCCCCTGGATGCTGGGTCACACCACGTCTGCCACTACAACAAGCCATACAAGAGAAATGATCCTCTGCAACACCTGCATCACAGCTTGCACTGACTTCGAGAGCTCAAGCAGCAAACAGTCCTCAAACAGAGGTCTTCCCTTTTTAAAATCACCTGAAGGCCATAGCCTGACTCTGGAGTATGACAGCGAGGACGAGGATCGCATTGTCAGGGAGATAGTTGCTATGGGAAGGACCGGCGTCAAAGACAGACCGCCACTGACTGTTGCATTTTTGCTGTGTCTGTGTGTGCGGTATTCAGCCACATGTCTTCATACCTCACACCTGCGCAGGCTGCTTTTGCTTATTGCAAGTGGAGTTCAGAGTGCCATGTGGGTGAGTTGTAGAGGAGGAAGATGTTATTGAAGATCTGCTAGACATTAATGAATTTTAATTTTTTTTGGGGGGTGGGGGGGTGGCAACATGCAGCACTAAAGCACAATACAAACCATTTGAAATGGTGACATTTTAAGTGTGACCATAATTACTGTCACGTTATCAACAGACAACCAGATTTCACAAAAATGTGTGATATAAACACAAGCTTTTATCACCACATTACATGGTGGTGGAATGTGTTCAAACTATGTGCTAGAAGGGTTGTGAAACATTAGGTTTCCGCACCAAAAAGACTTGGTTAGGTTTAGGAGTAAATGTTGTAGCTAATATAGTAGCTAGGTTGAGAAAAAGATCAACGTTTCCCTTAAAATTAGTACGTATGTAATGTACGGAATGTAAGTACTTATAACGTGGTGTTAGTACATCACTTAATTTCACGTAACTACATAATGTTACGTCTGTAAAATTAAATTAACTTAACGCTGAGTTTGGTTTCGCATAAGACACAAACAGCAGTCTCGTAGATGAAAGTCTTGTGTTTGTCTGACCTGTCCACCTCCCAACACAAAATTTGTAGCTCTTTACGCTACCTCTGGGGTTGTAACATTAACCACCGCTCATTGCATGAAATTGTTGAACCAGGTAATTTGTGTGTTCACCACGACAAATTATCCTAAAAGACTTTCTGTTGGCATTGTTTCTATGGTGCCACTATGTAATTTTAACACATTTAAGGTTTAATGTTAGGGATTTAGGATGATATATCAGCAGAAATGGACTATAATATAATGAGTTTCCCTTAGTGTATAATCACCTGAAAATAAGAATCATGTTTTTTTTCAATCTCAGAACGAGCCCTTTATCTACGTAGTGAGCGGGTTCTTGTCCTCTGAGATTGCCATGTTGCACCACCATGTTTCTACAGTGGCTCAGAACAGACAAACCAAACACTGGCTCTAGATTGGGCCATTCGCATTTTCACATCAGTCACCATAGTTCGCAGCTTGGGGTGTCACAGATCAGTATGTTTTTGGTACAGCAAAAAAGAATGAGAATGCCATTGACATTTCCTCAATTTTTAAAATTTTAAATGTGTAAAAACTAACATAATTTGGACTTTTGGGTTTTTTTTGTACAAAGCAGGAATTACAGTCTGGCTAAAATGGGCTTCTTAAAGTCTGGGTAAAGCAAAATCAATGATTTCTTTTTAAACACAATATACGTGTCAGAAAATACTTGCTGAAAAGGTGAAAAGACGGAACTGTGTCGTACTAAATTGTGGAGTTTGACAGGTCTACTGTTTTTCAGAATTTCTGTGTCCTACTATATCAATACTATGTTACGACTGAAATTAGAGCGCGTAGTATCAGTGTTGTTTTTTTTCACCCACTGTGTGTCAGCGGCGAGTTTGCTACATCCCACGAGCTCTCTGAGCTCTTTCAGTCTAATAAATACATGAATAAACATCTCTGTTATATGCCACAATCATACAGTCACAAGCCTAACAGCCATCACTAACATATCTTTTAGTCTTTCTGGCCTGATTGGCCATTCTGTTCACTGCTGTGGATGTGTGCTTTGTGTTAACAAGAGGCTATAGCCTTGCCGCAGCTCTTGCACCCTGGTTCAGGGGGGATTATGCTGTGCAGCCATATGTGTGTGTGCTGCTGGCTTGGCTGCTAAAGAGAGTCTGTCGCAGTGCAGTGGCTCATGCTTCGACCGCGGTCGTGTATGTAACTGTGCCACTGGGTTAGCTACTGAAGAGAGTGCAGCTGTGCGGTGGCTCAGTCTTTGGCTTGGTGTGTTTTTATCTAACATTCTGTCTCACCATTGCCTTAGTTCACAGCAGAACTGAAGTGGCTTCAAACAGCAGACCTGTAGGTTATCGCAGGATCCTCAAATTCTAGTCTAGTAATGGCATTACTAACCATCTTCAAATGAGTCAGTTTAGCGTAGCCTGCCATCCAGTGCGTCTCACTCATAGATTTTAATAATAGGTCTCACTGGAGTAGAATGTTTTGGTTTGGGGGTGGGAGGGACAGACAGCATGTTCCCTGTTCTGTTGTGTGAGCTGCCTTGTTGAGTAGAGTGGCACTGGGAACATTATATTAAACACAGTTTAAGCTGTATGATTTATTTTCCAAGTGTAAAACAATAGCTCGAGTCTCGTGTCATGTGTAATGCATACCAAACCAGAAGCCTCGTACTGAATGGTTTGATACGAATACGTGAAGGCCCCTGAGCAGGTTGATCTAGCCCTATTAATTTGAAACATATTTAAACTCCATTTGAGTGACTGCAGCCAGAAGACTTTGGTTTGTTGCTATACTATTACCAGTACCATGTGATGCACTCATTGCAAAGCCTTCTTTTGTTGTCACACAGGAGCACACCCAGGACTTAGCTGCAGTTCAACCTGAAATGTAAGCACACCTTACTGTTTTTCTTCAGCAGTCACTTATATCACAGTTCACAGACGACATTGCTGAACCCTTCTTCTATATTGCAGTCTCAATGGTGAAGGCTCAAACCCAGAAGACCTCCAAGTTCTCAGCCATCATGGGGTGATCTCAGGACTTCGCCCCCTGGTGGTGTGGATGTCCAACAGTCTGGAGCTGCTGCAGTTCATCCAGTACCAGCTGCCTCTTTTTCTGGAGTGGAGAACCCGAAAAGAGCAGGGACAGGATGATGAAGAAGGAAGGGAAGATAACGAGAACAAGGAGGTGGAGAACTTAGGTTAGTCACCTATTTTTGATACAATGATCATGGGACCATAGGAAAAATTAAAGTTGCACTATGTCCAACTTTTAAGCGAAATGTTTCCTGTCTTATCAGCTGAAATCATGATCGTGAAAACACAGATTTGCTTTTCTTGCTTTAAGTAGTAACATTATAAAAATATGTGTATGTTTGTGTGTTATTTTCAGCCCTGTTGGAGCTACGTCTGTCTTGCATCCGTTCAGCCACTGAGGAGACAATGGCTGTCCTGGAGGAGGTCATCATGCTCGCTTTCCAGCAGTGTGTGTACTACATCACCAAGGTGAGAGCATGAATGAGCACACAGCTATAGCATACGCAGAATTTAAATAGACGTACTTACATAGCGCTACACTGTCTTCCATGGGAAACTAAACATCTACCTTCCATTAATCAACAAGGACCTTTTCTTGGCTAAAGAAGAGTGAGAGCAGGCTTGTGCAGGCGTTCCATCTGTTCCTCCCTCAGCTGATTATGATGTGTTGTTAAAGAAAAGGAAAATAATCAGAGAAGGGGTGAGAATAAAGAGCCCAGTTAGCAACTCTGACAGCTTACTAATTGATCGACCAGTCACACTGCCAGACCACACTGGGGGCATTATGACATGGGAGAGAGACAGGACACCAAGGGCCTTTGTGTGTGTGTGTGTGTGTGTGTGTGTGTGTGTGTGTGTGTGTGTGTGTGTGTGTGTGTGTGTTGGGGGAGGATGAAGGAATTAAGCCAGAGATCTCCAAGCACTGCCAAGGAAGCTTTACATTGCAACCTATAATGTTTCAGCACAAGACATGTTTAACCTTCAAAAGCGAGGCCAGTTCTACGCAGGGGCAAGAGGGGGCAATGCCCCCTTAAACAAATGTCTTGCCCCCTCAAATCAAATCCCCCGAAAAAGGCGCAAAACAGAAAAGTTTTCTCATCTGTCTCCACTCCACTTCGTGCTGTGTGCCGGCTGTGTGTGATCTAACGTTACTGTCTGCAGTCGGCAGAGACCCTCCTCCCAGTAAACATCCAATCACTATTCAGTATGCAAATGAGCCAAGATACATCAGCGTCAGGTTTCTCAGTCACAGTGAGTCAGAATGCAGCAGTAAAGTGAAGCTCCGTTAAACTCATCGTAGTGTCTCGTGTCGTTAGATACTTAATATATAGTTAACAACAAAAAAATTAAAGTAAATATAGCAGTGTGAGCATAGACTGTGAGTCTGTCAGTGCAAACGTTTCTTAAATCACACAAGCACAGCGAGAGATGAGTGCCTGCTGCATGTCACATACTGAGGACAAATGCCCTGTGTGTGCCAGACCCCTACATAAAGCCCCGCCCAGCCTCTAATTCTGCATGCTGTTTTTTGCTAATCACAGCGATTTTTACAAAGCTTTTATCAATTTTTCACTCCTGCAGCTTTCAGCAGCTCAAAGGAGAGTAGAGTGAAAAGAAATCTCTTAAACTGCTAACAAAAGAAAAACAAAAAATTGACAAAAAAAACAAAAAAAACAAAGAAATATAAAATGTTCTGCTCTAGCCTATATCTGTCGTGTTTGTTAGCTCTGTTGGTTTGATGAGGGTTTTTTTTTATAAGACTAGGTTTGATAAATACTGGCTATAGTGAGGTTATTATAATTATTAGGTTCAAATGTATTTTATATGTCTAGATGCCTAATGGCCATCCAATAGGACAAATGTTAAGATGTTGGTTGTGCCTGGATGAAGGATATTTTTATTTTCCTTTTTCTTAATTTTTATTTTGTCTTATGTTTTATTTTATTTTTCAGTTTTCCTCCCTGAGGGATTGCCACCTTATTGTGGTCAGGGGGTTTGTGTGCCTCAGTGACCCTAAGAGCTTTACCAGCAGGAGCTTAGTCTTCAGGTGGGACACCCAAGTTGGACAGGTCTTAGGGTAGAGGCCTGACAAAGTGCAATCCATTTCTTTAGGTTGGGGGTTGGACACACAGCTAACAACAACCCAGTTCTATGTAGAAAACACTGTTATCAACAACAAAACAAGCGGCAAGCATATTTGAGACCATGGTGCTTTGATACCCTCTATAGGGCACTCACACAGCGTCCCCACATCCTGGGAGTGAGTGAGTGAGTGAGTGATCTTCATTTGTCAGCTCTACCTATGGCAAAAATGTGCTGGAGCATAATGCCCCCTTCACATTTATGACTGCCCCCTCATATATGCCTGCCTAGAACCGGGCTTGTTCAAAAGACTGTGACAAAGAAAAGTGTTGCCCAAACCAGGAACCACTTATCTGCGAGTAAAACCTGTCCAAGTCAAGATCTCAAAGTCACACTAATCAATATTCAGATAACCTGTAATGATGGATCACATGATTATGTTTAATGTGAGAGGGGTGGCTCCTATGGTTAGAACAAAAATCACTTGACTGCAGTTTCCTCCAGCTCTTTGCCGTGTTTTATCCACGTTACTGGTTTGATTCAGTCTCACCGCTCTCATCAACCTCTTTTCCTGACGTAGGCAACTGTTATTAGCAAGAAGTCCCTGATATATCCAGTGTACACTACTCACCCAGCACTAAACAGCAGACAAACAAAGTTAGTGAATAGCTGGTGAGCATAGTGGAGCATTTAGCAGTGACAGAAACACATATTTGGAGATGGTGGAGACCAAAATAGAGCCACAACTCCATCTCCAAAAAAGTTGGGAAGCTGTGTAAAACATGAATAAAAACAAAATGCAATCATTTCTAAATCCTTTTTGACCTATATTCAACTGCATACAGTACAACGATATTTAATGTTCAAACTGCTAAACACCTGCAACACGTTCCAAAATGGTTGGGACAGGAGCATGTTTACCACTGTGTTACCACTGTGTTACTTCATCTTTCCTTTTAACAAGACTCAGTAATTTTTTGGGAACTGAGGACACCAATTGTTTAAGTTTTGAAAGTGACATTGTCTCCCATTCTTGCTCAGCAGTCCAGGGTCTCCAATGACGAATGTTCAATGTGCTCCATAATGCACCACACATTTTCAATGGGAGACAGGCCCGTACCTGCACTCTTTTACTATGAAGCTACACTGTTATAATAGGTGCAGAATGTGTCTTATTGTGTTGCTGAAATAAGCAAGAACGTCACTGAAAAAGACATTGCCTGGATGGCAGCGTATGTTGCCCCAAAACTGGTATGTACCTGTCAGGATTAACAAAGCCTTCACAATGTGAGATTTACCCATGATGCCATGGGCACTAACACACTGTCATACCATCACAGATGCTGGCTTTGAACTTTGAGCTGGTAACATTCTGGATGGTCCCTTTCCTCTTTTGCCCAGAGGACATAACAATTTAAAATATGGACTCTTCAGACCACAGCACACTTTTCCACTTTGTGTCAATCCATGTAAGATGAGCTCACGCCCAGAGAAGTCGTTGCTAATATATGGCTTTCAAATTGCACTGTCGAGTCTTAACTGGCACTTGTAAATGCAGTGACAAACTGTGTTTACCAACAGTGGTTAACCAAAGTGTTCCGGAGCCCATGTAGTAAGATCCGTTATGTGAGCTCGTTGGTTTTTAATGCAGTGTCGCTTGAGAGGTCAAAGGTCACGACCATTTAATGTTTTTCAAGCCTTGCCATCTTACGTGCAGAGATTTCTCTGGATTCTATCAATCTTTTGAGAATATTGTTGATTGTAGATGGTAAAATCCTTTAAATTCCTGGCAATTATTTGTTGAGAAACATTGTTCTTAAATGTTTGGACCACAGTTTTTCACAAAGAGACCATAACTAAACCTGATGAGGATGCCTCTTACAAACCTAGTAATGATACTTTAATCTGTTACCAATTAGTTTACTGTGAAATGCTCCAAACTGATGTTTTTGAGCATTTCCCAACTTCCCCAGTCTTTTGTTGCCCCTGTGCCAACGTTTTTGGAACATATTTCAGCCATGAGATTCAAAATGAGTGTATACTTTACAAAAAACAATAAAGTTTATTAGTTTAAGCAATAAAAATGTTGTCTTTGTAGTGTATTAAATTGGATAAAGCTCAAAAGAGGATTTGCAAATCATTGCATTCTGTTTTCATTTATGTCTTACACAACATCCAGGCTTTTTTTTTGGAACTGGGGTTATGAAAGGACAATGAATATTTGACTAATTGGTTCTATTTTATTTATAGATTTATGTAAAGTTGTTTAAAAAGAAGTGACGGATGAAAAATGTAGCTGAAAACACTCCTAAACATCCTACATTCTTAAGTTACCTCATCAACCCCCCTCTGAGGAGACATTTATTGATACCACAGGACGTCTGGTTAATGAAGTCCTCTATAATTTACTCTTGTTACCAATTATTCCCTGTCTTTGAATGTAAATAGCATAGCTTTAAATGTTGCATTTGATCTTGCAAGTTTGTTTCATGCTGTATTCTCAGAGTATTACTTAGAAAAAGAGAAAATTGTATTTCATTGTAGCCACAATTCAGTTGTGTGCAGTTTGTCTGAAGCACCACACCCATTACATGGAAGTGTGCCGGGAAAGTTTCAGACAAATTTCCAGTTGAGCTGTGTGGGTGTAGGCAAAAACACTATCCAAAAAACACTCTAATGAGCAGATTGGCCTATTTACGTTCATACAACAACATGTAACTTACTCCTCCTCGGTCAGCTCTGACCAAAGAACCATAGCTGATAGCTGAGCTGCATGTCCACTCAGATTCTCTCCTCACAAACCCTCCAGTGACCAAAGGAAAGGAAGCCATGTCAAGTATTAACCACATCAGAGATCACATTAACACAGCGCTGCTCTGACATTTAGCAGCAGCCAAGCCAAGGTCTCACATGTTCAGCCAGTTGGGATTCAGATTCAGACTTTGTGCCTGTTGGGCCAGGTCTGATGCATCTTCTGTATCAGTTTCCCACGCAGGAAGGAAGTCAGTAATATGACATTTATCTCTAAGAGGAAACTATAGGAATTCCTGAAAAGTTGCTGTCCTGCAACTTTTAGACAGCACATTTTTTGCTCAGTGCAGGAGGATGTGGTTATCTAACTACCTGCCGCAGACAGCATGGATTTCTCTCAGCAAGTCCGTCTGATGAACCAAATGACTTCCAGATGGGGTTTGTCGGTAAATCCAGAAATAATCCAGAAATATAATACGTACGTTCATGAAGTTTTAACTTGCAGGGTCTAATTTAAATTTGATGTGTAACTGACATGTTGTATTATAGTCTGACTCCCTGTCTGTTTCCTTCTTGTGACAACTTACAAATTGACAGGTTTGCTCCCAAGGAGATGGATATGAGGTTTGACTTGTAATATTAACTCTATTCAAAGCTTGCAGAAAAATGGTATTGCTATCTAAACCATTACTAAAGACACACATGCATATTAAAGCAACACAATGTTTGTTTAATATATATCCGAGATCCTTGTGATGGTACATCAACTCACAATAGGTTGGATGACACCTCCGTCATTGCTTGAGAGCATCTGTTTGGCTTGCACTGGCATTATGCAGTTTATGCAGGAGGAGAGAAGGAGTGGAGTGGGTTTTACACACATCACACCAATCAAATGAGCCCCTCTCCTCGCCCTTAAATGCGCCGTGCGAAAGCGTAATGAGATTTTACTCAATTTGCCACGACAGAAGAGAGCAGCAGCGTCAGAAGGCCAAACTTCTCCCAGGAGGAAACTGATGTTTTGGTCCGGGAGGTCCTAGCTCACCGTGTCCACATATACGGAACTGCGAGCAGACCTCCACGGGCTGATGATGCAAAGGTGGCCTGGGAGGAGGTCACCGCAGTTGTAAATCAGTGTTGCGTTTCTCTCATGCACGCGCACTCTCTCTCTCTCTCTCAGTCTCACTCTGTTTCTTTTCTTTTGACTTTTCTAAGATGACAGATGCTGAATATATACTCCCTATCTGATGCTGTGGCTGTTTGTGGTTGGCTGAGAGAAATGTGAACTCAATAGTTTGCAGCTGTGTTAATCAAATCAGGTTGGGTTTCCATTACGCGTGCCAAACGTGCCGAACGGTGCCAATCCCCTTTGATCTGACATCAGATGTGATGGGACAGTCGATATAAAGATACATTTATGTGCTGATTGCAGATAGTTGCATTGAATAGTGGTATTTGTGGCTATTTATTGCATCGTTAATGTGTTTGGCATTCTGGAAACCTGCCTGTGATGTTTCGGTGACGTGTGCGCACTGTCCGCCGGTCAGCCAAACTTCGGCTTACACCGGCTGCACTCCGCCTGCGCTGACAGTAGACCTGGTTTCAGCTGGCGAGCTTTTAGAGGACCTTCGGCGAAGCCTTTTGGCACGAAACTGTCACTGCGCCAAGCTGGATCTGTCGACACCTCCCCCTGCTGCGCTGCCATACACATCTCAGCGCACCTCGGTCAAACTACCAAACTAAGCGTGCCTGGGGTTGCGCTGCTCGAAACTAGCTCTGTGCGGGGTTCGCCACCCTGCGCCAGGAAACTAGAGGCCAAAGTGTTAGCCTACATACAGACAGCTTTCATTTTAGTTTGTCTTTCACAATTTGCTGTTAGCATCGGGAGCGCGATGTGTTTGTGTCGACGACGATCGTAAATCATAATAGGGGTGAATGAGAGACTGCAGACAGAGCAGATTGAAATATGGCTTTTTACATGCTGATCACATGTATTGATAAAGTATTGGCTTGGCTGGCAGAAGTTTTATCACACTTACTTACAGTAACAAGCGTAGTTGTCGTCAACTAGAGTAATCTTGAGGTTATATTCATTTCATCTGCACCGTGGCCACTCTGCTGTTGTCTGACTTCACTCTGTTGAGTTTGTGTGTGTGTGTGTGTGTGTGTGTGTGTGTGTGTGTGTGTGTGTGCATGTGCGCTGTGAAGAGGAGGTCAGAGAGTTACTAACTTCTGAGTTTCGAAAATGAATGAATAAATAAAGCCTAATCTTGTATGTACAAAATGCTATAAGGCTACTTTACCTGTTCTGAAGACATGATGATCGCGCATTACACGGCCAGCTTCAGGAAATTCACTGGTATTGTTGGCTTGTAAACAAATGCATGCACAGAAAGATTTTTGTGACAGTTGTGACAGACAATACCGTTTCTCATCTGTAGGGGGACCCCGTGAGGTAAAAAGCGCAATCCTCCATTGTGCTGCTTTCAACAAAAGTTTGGCCCTGAATCATATATCTTTAGCCGGTAGTATTGTACATATTGTGATTTAAGAGTCAATTTTCCTTAAATGGCTCAACAAAAATGTAAATATTGTGGTGTGCAGATTACAATAATTGTTATAGCTGTTTAATATTCATGTGTTTGATTTTAAGTTTGTGAATTTTGTCTCAGAGGCCTTGATGCTAATGTTTGACAGATAACGCGAACCATGTTCACCATCTTTTACAGTATGTTAGTATGTTAAAATTTGCTAATTAGCAGTATACTGAATCTTATGATGCCACAGTGGTGCAGTGGTTAACGTTTTTGCCTCACAGCAAGAGGGTTCCTGGCTCTACCCTGGGGTGGCGAATCCCTTCTGTGCAGAGTTTGCGTGTTTTCCCCATGTCAGCGTGGGTTTTCTCAGGGTACTCCCGCTTCCTCCTACAGTCCAAAGACATGCGGGTTAATTGGTGACTCTTAATTACCCGTAGGTGTGAATGTGAGTGTGAATGGTTGTCTGTCTCTATATGTCAGCCCTGTGATAGCCTGGTGACCTGTCCAGGGTGTACCCTGCGTCTCACCCAATGTCAGCTGGGATAGGCTCCAGCCCCCCTGCAACCCCTAACAGGATAAGCGGCCACAGAAAATGAATGAATGCATTCGTACATTTCATATGAATCGGATATGTTGAAACTAACTTTTCAGTTATATGCTGTGACAGCGCTGTGGTTATCTTGTGATTAGGTAAAGCACAAAAACCACTTGGCAAGGGCTGGGAAAACATGTGCCTGGTGTGGTCACCACAGAGATGACGGGAAATGTCCCTCCCTGTTGTTAAATATATGTTGTTTATTGGTCTGAACAGTTGTGTGCTGCTGTCTGCTGGTTGGCAACTGTCTTCCCTGCGATTCCTGATAATGATCAATATCCATCATCCCCTCCACCTCGTCATGAGGAGCTCAACTAATATATATGTCCAGCAATTCAGGAAAACTTTGGCACCAGGTGAAGTGAAACAAAAATGTGCAGTGATCCAAATTATGGAATTGTCTAATCAAAATGGCAGAGGGCAGAATAAATAAGAAGGTGTTTATAATGAGTAGATCACACACTTCTCCATGGGCAAAAGAGCTCTGCTCAGCCTTTGAGGAGGTGGAAATGGTGTATACGTACAGGAATAAGTTACGCTGCATGTTAACTCCATCAAAAAAACTGTTACTGAAATTGAAAGTGGTTTGAAAATATTCAGTCAATGCCCTAATTAAGGACATGTGAGCATATAAAACAGAAGGTTGGCCCTGAACCATATGTAACATCTCGTTCATCTTGATGCCAAAGATCTTTGGTTGCACAGCTGAGAGCTGGTATTCTTCCTCTGGCCATTGCGGTTGAGCGATATAACAATATTCAGGAGGAAAACGGAATGTGCGAGTTGTGGGATTTTGGTAAAGTGGAAAGTGAGTCCCATTTTCTTTTATACTGCACAAACTGTGATGACTTCAGAGAGTTAATGTTCCATGAAATGGCTCGTCTAAACCCTGACTTCTTCTGGTGCTCATTTTACAAAAGCCAGAATGGTTATTTGATTTGGATCTTTAAGTTTGGCAATTTTGTTGCAAAAGCCTAGAGGAGAAGGCAAGAAAGTTTGTTGAATTAGTCCTTGTTTTTAATCTTTCTTAGTGCTACATGGTAAATCCTTTGTGAGTGATCCATGAATTCTGTTTATGTTCTGATTATGTATGATGCTTTTGCTGCTTTGCTCCATTTTCTTTGGTTTTAATGTTGTCCAAAAACATCTAGCTTATTTTCATTTCATGGTGTCTTAAAAAAAAGTCCATTCATGCTTAGCATAACTGTTCGGAAAAAAAATTAAATTGTTCGTTGTAATCTGAACTATGTCATACGTACGAATTGTACAAATGTTACACATCTGTATTTTGCAGAAATGTACAATGCCAACATTTGATTCTGGTGACTTGGTTGTTTTGCAGCTACAGGAATTTGGTCATAAACTAAAGTAGTGGACAAAATAAAAATGTTGCCCTGCTGGTGGCGCTAGAAGAAAAGTCAGTGGGATTCATCTTCAGGGGAACATGAATGTCTTTACCAAATATCAAGACATTGCATCCAAAACATGTTTAAGTGAGAGATGTATTGACTCACTGATGAACTGATACATTAACTGCCATACCTATAGACTGTAGAACAAAGTCTTGGTGATCATGGTTGGCAGGGGACAGATCGCAGCTTGATGCAGCTTGATGCAGCTTGGACTGTTCAGATGTTGGCTTTGATGCACAATTTTGTTGCTTTCTGGACAAAAGAGGATGCATTCAGTGTGTCATTTCAGTGTGGCTTGAGATCTCTACAAAAATGCCATTGTGGTGCAAGCACAACACTCCCAGTAAAAAAGCATTTTCAGATTCAGCTGGCCTAGTGTGGACATAGTCTCAGTTTTCCTTGGACTTGCCAGTTAATCCAGGCGTGTCGTGTCATCCATCATGACTGTCACTTCTCAGCAAGCTCGCCTCAACATCTTTCCTGGACTGACAGACCAGATTTTAAGAGGAATGCTGAGGTGTAATCTGGCTAAGGCCTAATGATTTACTCTAGTATATATCCTTTCCGTTCACTGGTGCAGTGAGTTGACATAGTGATTTATGTCAGTTTTCACTTCAGTGTCTGAACCAGGGACCAGTTTGTGGAGGGGAGATTTTAATGTTCCAGGGTGGAAACAAGGCAGACAAAACTGAGCTGGACCTCTTTTTTCCCCTAGCTCACTGTTTTATTAAAGGGACAGTTCTTCTCAAAATCAAGAATACACATTCTTCCTCTTACCCGTAGTGCTATTTATCAGTCTAGATCATTTTGGTGTGAGCTTCTGAGTGTTGGAGATATCAGCTGATGTCTACCTTCTCTCAAACATAATGAAACTAGATGGCACTTTTCTTGAAAAACTCAACAGCAAATTCATGACCCTCTGACTCAAGATGATCCAGAGACCTTGTCATGCAGGAACTATTTTGTTTCTACCAAACTACACCTGCCTACCGTATCATTGTGCAGAATGAAGCATGTATTAACTCATGGAGGAGGGTTAGGGTTAGGGACTTGTGACAGAGTAAGATGTAATGGTGCCCTCCTCGGCTGAGCGGTAATGTTAGCTTGCTCAGTTTTGCTAGACAGAGATGTAGACTCGAGTCAGACTCAGTTTACTAATTTGATAACTTTAGAACTGACTCGACAAAATCAAAAAAGATTTGCGATACAACTTGAACTTAAACACCAATGACTTAGGACCTTACTCAGACTCTAGCCTTTTGACTTGGAAATACTCCTCCAAGCCTGTTTGGGAAAAGACATTTACAGACATTTTTTTAAAGAGAAGAATGAGATTGTGGATACAAGCGGCCGAGATGAGTTTCTTTTGTGGGGTGGCAGGGCTCAGCCTTAGAGATAGGGTAAGGAGCTTGGACATCCAGAGGGAGCTCGGAGTAGAGCTGCTGCTCCTTCATGTCGGAAAGGGTCAGTTGAGGTGCCTCCTGGGCGCCTGTTTCATGCACGTCCCACTGGTAGGGAGGACTACATATCTCATCTGGCCTGGGATCTCCTTGGGCTCCCTCAGGTGGAGCTGAAAAGTGTTGCTAGGGAGAGGGATGTCTGGGGTGCTTTGCTTGACTTGGTGCCACCGCGACCCAGCCCCGGATAAGCAGATGAAAATGGAAATGGATTTTTTAAACATGAGATAAATTTAAAACGAGAAAGGACAAAAAAATAAATACTCTGCTGTGGTACTAGTTAATAGTGCTATGAAAGTGCAATATGAGCACTACTTTTTTTTTTATTTATTAAGTTTAGTCAGACTTGTTTTAACAAACTTGTTTTGATAAATAAATACAATTTTTTAAAAGCTTTCTTAAATTTGTAAATTTAATACATTATTACTCCATGTAAGAGCGCATTATGACTTTCGAAGGACTTGGAACTCAAAGTTTAGGACTTGGGACCTAACTTAGAACTTGCCTGTCTTGAATTTAGACTTGAGTGCAAAGATTTGAGACTTACTTATGACTTGCAAAATAGTGACTTGGTCCCACCTCTGGTGCTAGTTGAGCTAGCAGTAGATGCACACTTCCTTCAGTGCGGTGATACGGTTGGCAGGTGTAGTTTGGTAGAAAGAAAATGGTTCCTTCACGTAACTGCTTACAGCAAGGTCTGGATTATATTGAATAACCAGGTCATGATTTATGAAAAGAGACATTGCTGTTGAGTTTTTCCAAATGATTGAGCACCACAAGCCGAGTGCCATCTAGTTTCACTATACTGGAGAGAAGGCAGGCATCTCTACAGTTGATATCTTCAACACTCAGCAACTCACACCAAAACTATCTAGGTTGATAAATAGCCCTACAGGTAAGAGGAAAAATATGTATTTTTGATTTTGGGGTGAACTGTCCCTTTAAAGTCATTCAATAAAACAGAAAGTGACACTAACCCCAATATGCTTTATGGTAATATTATCTTAAACCTCTATTTATTTTGGGTTATTTCATGCTCATCCATCCGATGTGAGGATAATAGCAGCAGGATGGAAAACAAAAGGCGCCACTGGTGAGCAGTTATTCCAACTGAAGGCATGTCACAACGAATACAGACGCTCTTTAACAGGCTTGTGGGCAGACGGTCTGTTTACTTGTCCATCACAGTGAATGCACAAATAAGCAGACGACACAGAATACACACTTTATGTTTTGACTTTGGAATAATGCGTGCCATGGATGCATGTGGTGATCCCAGGATGAATGAATCCCCTCTGGCTTGGCTCCGCTGAGCGACATTTTCCAACCAGAAACACTGCAGGATTATTTGGCTTAATGTTCGCCCATTTCCATTGTCTCATGTGAGATGGGAGCCGTGGCTGTTATGTTCTACTGTTCGTGTTCAGCCTGCTCTGGCTGCGGGGCCTTACAGTAAATGTAAAATGATCTGCTCAGGGTGGATTCCTTCAGAACTCTTCACTCAGCAGTCCTGTTGCAGCGCCATGCCAAGCCCACATGAGCCATATTCAGCTTTTTAGGAATGTGGATCTACGGCCGGCGCTGGCCTCGGAAGCTTGGTGGGTGTAAGAGTGAGATTGGAGGGGAAAGGGGATGTCTGTGTACAATTAGCTTGAACAAAGATATCGTTGTCTGGGCTCGCCCTGAGGAGCAGCAAGGACCTTTGGCTGAAAAGGAAGCTATGTTTCAAACTGTCCGCTGATTTCTCTGTCTAATCTTATATCACGGATGTTGCAGTGTGAGAAACGCAGAGAGACAGACGTGCAGAGCCAGTATGGGTGGTCTGAAATCTGGGTTAGAGGGTTACATGTTTTAGTTTATCCCAGCGATCAGAACATCTACCACACAACGTTAACTTTTCCAACCTCAAATTGACCCACAGGAATTGTCAACAGTCTCTGGATCCACATGGATGAGTGAGTCACTCTCATACTGAGCTGCTCAGTTCACTTTATTTAACTGATTCTGTCTTATCAGGTTCTCTACCCCGTCCTGCCGGGCCTTATGGACTGCAACCCGTTCAGGGAGAGTCCTGACCTGCAGGTGACTGGTGGGAGTGCTCGGGTCCTGGGTGGCAGCGGACTGCAGGTCCCTGGCGAGATCCAGCATCTTGTGGATGTCCTGGCGGAGAGCTGGAGACTGCTGTGTGACTGTCAGCTCCACCCAGAGATTTCCTCACAGCTCATTGGCTACCTCTTCTACTTCATCAATGCATCACTCTTCAACTCACTCATGGAGAGAGGTACCAGTGCACAAGTGTCCACATAGAGAAGGCTTATTAGCTTCGTATACAAAGGAGCACGGAGGCTTACAATCACTGGAGAGTAGATACTTCTAAACTCACTGACTTGCTCACTTTTCTGGCTGATAGCTCTGAAATAATATTTGTGACACATCTGGAGGTTACCATCTGACCACCTTTTTATATACCAAGTACCTCTCTATAAACCTTTTTGTATAATAAGTTAGGTAGGAAGGTAGATGGGTGGACTGTTTCCAGGTTTTTCTATTAAGTATGGAATTATGACACTGCTCCCTAGTGGCCGTCAAGAGACATAGCAGTGGCTACAAAACCCCATTCATTTCATTTCAATTTTATTTCTCTCTTTTGTAACAATACTCAGCTGTGAGGACTGACCCGTGCGGAATGCATTTTGAAAACATAATTTCCGTGTTTTCTTGCTGTGTAGCCACTCCATGAAAAGACCAACACCAGCAATGTGTCAGGCCAGCTCTCAACACTCTCTGACCACTTTAACCTGTTTGTGGCCCTCAGCCTCAAGCCAGTTTGTCCTTGCAAGAGACATAAATGTCATGCTTCGAGTATGACCAATTCAGTCAAGTTTTTTTCCTGAGCGTTTTTATTCCTCTGTAGGCATGAAAAAAAAACCTTCATTTTTTAAAGACGTGCATTTTTCAAAGAGTTTTTCACATGTCCACTCAGGTGGACAGTACGCACTAAGTTTTCAATTGAAGAAATATAAACCAATGAATAAAACAGTATGAAATGTGAAAACTGTTGAGTCTTGCTCCTGACTCCTCTCTCCTTCTATTCTGCCCTCATTCAGCTCTTGGCTTCCTTCACTTCCTCCTATAGAACAGTGTTGTTGTTTTTTTCCAATAAACATTTCCTGTGAAAATATTGACAAAATATTTTTTAATACAAAAAGTGTAAGTTACGTTCTACAAAGTAATAATATGAATCGATTAATATACAGCCAAAAAGGTTACTGCAGATGAAGTACTGTCAAGACCAAAGTCAGTTATAATATTAACTGTTGAAATATAGCCACAGTGCATGATGTCCAACGTAAAATCAGTAGGCGACTTAGAAAATATAACAACTGTATTACTCCTTCGTTGTTACTTTATGTTGCCAAATTTTATTTATCTATAAAGGTCTCCTATTATAGACAGGAAGTGTTTCTTACATTTCATTGGCCATCTTGGTTTAGAGATTTGTGTCTCAAACACAAAGAATATCAACCGATGGCTGGCCAGTGGGCAGCAGTGCATGGCATTGACACATAAGGGTCCACTGTAGCGGCTGATATGCAACTAAAGCATCAAAACCCATGCATGTACAAGAAAATGGATTTTATATAGTGGTCCGTAGTTACCACTGTGTGTGAAAGGGTTAAAGACTTGTCACAAAAATATGATATTTTAAGCAATTTCAGCAAACAGTGTTTTTTATCAAATGTGTATTTGTGGGGGATTACTTTCAGCCATGAATTAATACTGATGGACAATGTGTCTGAACTTATCCCCGCTGAGTGGAAGTGAAGCTAAAATATCCTGGATACGGCTGCTGTGATGTTATTTGGAGCCAGAGCAAACTTGTTAGAAAAATGAACACTTCAACATACAGCACTGCGAAATTATCTTTGGGGAAAAAATATTTTATATGTACTTTGAGTTTTTAGTTTGGCATATGTCCCATCCACCATCATGGAGAGGACAGGTTTTATAATCTATACTGCAGCCACCCACCAGGTGGCAATCAAGCTTTTTCAGCTTCACTTTTGCAGAGCTGTCAAGTCATCCATCTTTATATACAGTCTATGATTAATATACATTTTATTTTGTGCACCAGAAAGACAGTGTATTTAGGACTGACTCATCGATATGGCCTGTGTTCATGGTGACAAAAATGCAAACACTTTTGCTGAATAAACACAAAATACGTGTTAGATTCATGGTTGATTTTGCTCTTTTAATGAGATTCCGTAACAAAGTATAAAGTGAGTTTTGCATTAATCTGCTGTGGAAAAAAAAGCTGAGAAAAAATGACTCTCTCCTGATGTGTACACAGGCTCTGAGCCAGGTTTCTACCAGTGGTCCAGAGGTGTATGCATGCGGGCCAACCTCGACTTAATCCTGGACTGGGCCCACGCAGCTGGACTGGGAGAGCTGGCCTTGGAACACACACACACTCTCTCGTCGGCTATCAATCTGCTGGCTACACCTGGAAAGAATTTACAGCAGGTATTACTCAAACAAACACTGGTTGGGTTTGCCCAACCATAAATAATCACCAGACTGGCTGAGGATTTTGTGGTGTTACTTGTGGTTTCAAGTATTTCTGTATAACATTAAAAATTAAATACAAATACAAAAAGTCAAAGTTAAAATTCTGAAAAAATGTTCTTAGCTTTATTTATTAAGTTTAATGGTCAAAAATTCAGCTAAGCAGCTTCATCAGGACTGTGCGGGTATGACTGGTTAAGACTGTATAAATCTTTCATACCTTTATGTACAGTCTATCATCACAACCTAGAACTAATGAATACTGAAGTGCATTTGAAACAAATTAGTAAAAACAAAACAATAAATGCATTCTTAAGTAATTTGTTTAAATTAAATCCAGTTATTTATATAAAAAATGTAGTAACTAATACATTTGTTTCCAAAAAATAAAGTTTTCCTCTTCATCATGGGAGAACAAATGGTGAAAGGCTCCTGTATACTTCTGAAGAACACCTTAACAAGCCTTAGCAGTGGCGTCAGGCTGAATGTTGGCGTCTTTACGTTGTTATTTTGTCTTACTGGGATTTCTGTGACCCTGCAATGTCTTAAGACCAAGACACACCAAACCGATACCAGTGAACTGGTGGCAAAGGCTGACTGTTCTGTCGCCTCATATCACCTGTTTCTCTTTAGTGGAAATAAACACATTTCAAATTACAGCCAACCAGCATGTAGGTTCTCTGCTTGCGTTAGAGGAAATAACATTCCACACCAGCAGGTGGTGGTAGACTGAAAGTGTCATCCAAAAAGAGAAATTAGTGAACTGTCTTGATGCTAGTTAGCCAGTTAGCACATTTATAACATAGATGTTGAAAGATCAAATAATATTACGAACTATTTCTGCTAAAGAGCTCTCTGGCTAAGACATAATAATTGTACCTAATATAACAAGTTTGTTTCGATCATACTCTGTCTTGACTTTAGTCGTCTGTTTACTTTCCTCACTTCCGTTTCTCTTCTCATGGGCTGAGTTCAACTGCCAATCAGAGTGATATTGTCCACAAATGGGCTCCGCTGTCTCCGATGCAGATTCAACATGCTGAATCAGCCTTTAAAAAGCTAACAAGTGCCAACTAGTGCCAACAGTGTGGGACACACTGCAAAAGCTAGGGCGACAGATGCTCACCGACAGCCCAACATTGATCAACGGCTGGCAGTCAGCTTGGTGTGTCAGGGCCCTAGGAATGCTCTTTGATCTTGGTGTCTGACATGAGGAAGCCTGCCAGCTGATGTCTGGCTCAGCCTCAGTCATGTCCATTATCACAAGTCAGGTGTCAGGATGGGAGTTCTGAGGGAGGCTGTTGGGTTGAAAGGGGATGCTGCAACTCTGACTGCTGACTGTTGCACTGTCTGTGGAAGTGGTAACCAGTTCCCCTTCCACAATCCAAAACACAGTCAGCATAATATCCATTGCATGTACCAGTTATATGAAACAGAGGTCATGCCTGTGAGAGATAAGTGAGGATCTAACTGCACCTATGAATGTGTCAAATATTTTTAGGAGTTTAAACTCTTTCCTCAATTTCAACTCAGTTTCAGTTGTGTTGATAAGATTTGTTTCATTCATAAAAAGTGAAATGTACCAAACTGTGTAAATGCAAAATTACATCAAAGAAAAATTCTCTTTGACTGAAGAATTTCTTTAAATATTTCAGTTACATATCATTTAAAATGGTACAGTCGAATGATCAGGTAAAATGGATAAATAATCCCTCTGTAAAGAGGTAGCGTATTGGATCAGTCTGGTGCCTGCACAGAAAAAAGCTGCAAGATAATTCAGCTTTCCCATGGCATTATAACTATAACACTCTATTGTAATCAGTGCACATGTATCTGTGTGTGTAGACATCTTGGGTGTCCTTGCGGTCTGACTACCCTGCCTTGAGTCCGGCCCAGCTGAACCACCTGCTGAGTCTTTACAGCCCAGCTTCTCCCTGCAGACACACCTGGACTCCATCTGTTCATGACCAGGCTGCAGCATACCAAACTGGTGAGAGGTCTACATACTGGTCAGCTATTAACCCTGCCTTCCTTCACCATACCAATTATGAATATGATAATCTGCAAGATTCTCGTATAAACATTTTCTTTTCTTTTTTCAATGCATAATGGCCCTTTTTTCCCTCAGCTGATATCCTGGAGAGTTTTGACACCCACCATCCTCTGGTGCTGCCTGATGGGGGTTACCAGTTCCAACTGAGCGACCAGGTGACAGATTCAGCCCTCAGGGAACAGCTAGACAAGCTCAAAGACTTCATGTCCACCCTTTCTGACTCACAGTCAGATGAGGTCACAGCTACTGAGGAGCAAAAGGTACAACATTCATACCTTTTGATTGTTACAGAGGTATACTGAACAAAAATAAATAATACTGAATAAAGTTGGAAAATAGGATAAATATAAAATTTGCACTTGGCCAAGGTGATAAATCCACAAAGAGCAGGCGCCATAAAGGTTGATGGCAGTCTCAGAGCCCATTGGCTACCCATGGCCCCCTGATATATCTGGTCCCGTCCAAAGACTGAGATTACTGGGTCAAAGGCTGTGGTGCACTCATTTTTTAAGCTAGCGCAAAGGTAGTGGTATCTTGTAAACTAGACAACCTAAGGCATCCACTAATACCAACCATGTCAGTTTAGCTTCTTGGGTAGGGGGATAAAAAATGCTCCAAGTTAGGCTAAATTTTGGTGAGGGAACAACAGGCATGGCCATTTTCAAAGGGGTCCCTTGAACTCTCACCTTAAGACATCTGTGTAAAAATAGGTTCTATGGGTACCACAAGTCTTCCCTAAACTTGAGAAGAAGGCTTGTTCCCAGTAACTGTGTTGTTTTTCAGCTAGCCTATATACCTCAACAGCATAATTTATATCCTGAAAATTAGTTATGGTTTTAGTTTTGGTGTGCCAACCTAAGATTTTCAGTGGCCCCATCTGACCAGCCCTGTAAAAAATTTCCGGGAACACCACTGTTTACGACAATAAGCTTCAGGGGGCAATGACCAATGTTTTGAGAGATCCAATGTAGTCTTATCTGGGCCAAGAATTCCTCCTCTGTGTGCTGATCATTTCGGCTAATCAATATAAACCGATATCTGCATATGTTTGCCTCATATCAAGGTAAATTGTCATTGCGCAATAGCCGATTGGTTCTGAGAATGCATTTTGGCCAATGTTCACACCTCTTTTGCTCTCCACTCGGACTGTTTACCTGCCACAAAATCGCGATTGGTCAATAATACTCAGACTACAGAGTACAAAATTTCTGAAGACACAAAAGGGCCTTCTTTTACATTTGCCGTACTGCCCAAGTACTGCCAAATTAATGGCATTTCCATCTATAGTGTGCCAGTTCTCAAATGTGTTATTTTAAATTGTTCCTAATTGTTCCATCTGTAATCCAGGGTGGTACCATTCCCATGGAGGCTAAACTGCTGAAGACAGATATCCTTTCAAAAGCCAGTCTGGAAACCTTGCATACATCGCCAGTTGAGATCGTCCTATCTCAGGTGACTGTTCATGACCATCAGTCCCCTTCTGCTACCCCTGGTGCCTTACCTCCATCACCTCCATCACCTCCCTCTCCTTCCTCCACCGAATACCTGGATGAGTTCAGCTCCTGTGGTGCCCTCCTTCTGTCCCAGAAGCTCAGAAATCTGGAGCTGCAGAGCAGAGAGAGCAGTGAGATGAGGAGGTCGGCTCTGGACCCCTCCTGTCTCCTCACCCCGCCCAACACCCCCCACATCATGGATCCTGTTGATTTGGTGAAGGCGTATCAGGATAAATGGATGAAGGGTGACAGTGAGACACTCTCCTGGTCCTCTGGTGTAGATGCACAAACTGAAGGTACAGCACAGAGATACAGCACCATTCTTGGTGTTCTTATGTTTGTCTGCAGTAAAAGAAAACTGAGCATGTCCTTCATTTTCTCCTTAGGTGGACTGGTGTTTGAATGTCTGGCTGCACTGAAAGTAGACCGTTTGAAGTCTGATTACCAAAATATGAAAAGATTTGTTGAACTGAAAGAGGAAGAGGAGGAGGCAGAAGAGGCTGTTGAGCATTATGATGGCAATAATGATGAGGTTTTTAGCTTGGAGCTGGAGCGAGGAGAAAGAGGACTTGGTCTTGCTCTAGTTGACACAAGGGTGAGTGAAAGACGTGTATAAGCTTGGTTTTCTGTTCTGCTGTTATTAAAGACACATCTGAGCACACCACGACCCCTCATCTCCCTCATGGACTCTCCTGTTTTGTTAAACGGTGCTCGTTTAAGGCTGCTATAAACAGAAGAAGAAATTAAAAAGATTCTCTGCAGTGTCTTCATTAGTGATTTTTGTTGGGTAAGGACATTTTGACCTCATCTTCCAGGACACTTCGTTGAGCGTGAAAGGCATCTTTATCCGTGCAGTGGTCCCAGACTCTCCTGCAGCTCGGTGTAAGAAGCTGGTACCAGGAGACAGGATCCTGGCTGTTAATGGGGTCAGTCTGCTTGAACTGGACTACCAGAGGTAAGAATGATTCAAATCTGAGCCAACTCATATTTACCTAGAAGGGCACTCTGAGGGTACAGGCCTCAGCCAAGGCCAAAGGTACCAACAAGAGCAAATGCACTACAGCGGCCCAAAACATTTCCATTAGAATTGTGCTGCAGCATTAGTAGCAATACCAATTCAAAACACATAGAATATCCAAAATAAAAACAACGGGAGCGTGCTGCAAATGAAAATACATGCTGTAGAAAGCAAAAACTATTTGTTTTTGCTTTCTACAGCACGAATGCAACAGAAAAATGCTGCATATTCAGTAAAAACAATGGAAGTTCCCAAGGCCTCTAGAGGGAGCTGTTGCTCTATAATTTTACGACTAAGGCCAAATGTAAACCAGAGCTGAATCCAAATGACTAGACTTCATTTGTGTGAGACACTGCATAGATGTAAGTGTGCAGAAATCTTTTTCTACCAGTTTGGACTCACTGATGTTTTCAGCATCTTGCATGTTTTTGACTGCTTGCAGCGTGTTTGCTGTTAATGTATTTGTTTGCGGCTTTCTGCAGCCCGTTTTTTCATTTGCAGGACATGTCCTCAGTTACATTTGTGTGGATTTTCATTGGCATTGTTTCTGAAGTTGCAGCACATTTTCCCTCATATAAATATTTTGGATTATTGTAGTGCGTTTGCCCTTGTGAGCCACTGTACAAATGCCTTATCTTGCAGCATTACCAAATTAGTGTTTAAAATTGAATGGGTTCTTTCTTCCCATCTTACACCCTTTCCACCAAGTTTCATTAAAACTGGGTAAGTCAGTAGTTTTTTCCATAATCCTGCTGACAAACACACAACCATAAACATAACTTCTTTGACAGAACTGATTTTGTCAGAACTGATTTTTTAACAGCTCTTTTACCTCTGTGTCTCTTTGTTGTCTCTGTTAGTGGGAAGGAGCTGATCCAGTCATCGGGTGACAAACCAAGGTTACTGGTGGCCAGATCTGAATGGATGGCTAAGGCTATACAGACTGAATGCTGATGGCTTCTTTTAACCAATACTGTTATTGCACCTTGAGTGCACAAGAGCTTGTTCAACATTCAAGTTCCAGACATGGACCTTAATGGAAGGATATGGGTGTTCTGAAGACAGAAATGCACTATAAAATGAGCTGTGTCCTGGCTGAACTGAGTACCAGGTTCCAGCTGCTCAGTGTAATTTTGCAGCTTTTACATTGTAATAGCATGACAGTAATTAATGATGTGTATATTTTAGGCTTTGTTTTAGTGAATACAGCATTTTCCAAACTGAGAAGAGTTTGCCTCGAATATTCTAAACTTGTTGGGTACTGTATGGTTGGATTAAAACATCACTGCAGCCATTTGCTTTCTGGAAACACAAAAACATTAGTCCACACCTAATTTCAAGCTGTATATTTAAACTTTAAAGCTACTGGCTGAAGAACACTTCCATACAGTCACCCTAAACGCCACCACTAGAAGAGCTGCAGAGGTAAGAGAGCACTTATGATATTCTGGAAGCTTCAGTGAGGAAACGTTAGAAGTCTAACCCCATGTAGTTAGTCTGATATAGCAGTCTGCTGTTGAAATGCTGCAGCACTACCATTTGTCATTTGTCTTTTAAAAGAAATAACCAGCACCAGCTGAGGTGTAATGTAATTGCAATTCTTGAATCAATTTTTTTTTATTCATGCTCTTGATTTGATGTGTGATAGTTGTTACATGTTGTTGATAAATGCCAGTCTGAATGATAAATGAACCATGAAAACATGTCACATTTTTTGCGTTTCGTCATTAACCAGATGGTTTCTTTAAATATTGATAAACTTTTAAAGGGCAAGTCCATTATTATTTATCACTTCATTTATTTTAGCTTTTCACTCTGTATTCAAATTCTAACATTCGAACATTCATTTCGGTTAAAGTATGTTTTTTTGTCAATAATATGTTTTTCTTAAGCCCTTCTAAAATCACTTTCCCACATGATCTGAAGCAGGTTTCTGCACGATGAGGTTGCTACATATAAACCCCCTGGCCTGCATAACATGCCTCTTTGTGACTGAGCTGAGTCTTCTTTGAGAATTGTGTGTTATGGATGTTCCACATTAGCTCTATTCTTCTGACCCCTTAAAGTAACTCTTACCTTTCTTGCATTTCACACAGCACTGAGAAAACATTTGAACATCCACAACTCCCACCTCCCTCCAAAGTCCCTGCTTCTTTATTTTGCTATTTAGTTTCTTTAGTTTCTGCTATTCTTTATTTTGCCAACTGGTTTCCCTGTTGGAGTGACTGGAGGTGGAAGTGATCGTCCGCATTTGTCTGCCATTGTTACAGAGAAAAGTTCACGGGGGTGAGATGTTACGCGAGTGGTTATGTCAGTCGAAGGCCTCCACATGGGAAAGACAGACAGTACGCTTGGCCAATCATTGCATTCGGTCCGAATGCAATGATTAGTCAGAATTTTCTTAGAACCATATGAGAATGGTATAATTATCAGTTTGTATCTCTGGTGGAATTCACTTACATTTTAGTGTGCCATCAGCTTATTAATAGTACACTGAACAAAAATATAAACGCAACACTTTTGTTTTTGTTCCCATTTCTCATGAGCTGAACTCAAAGATCTAAAACATTTTCTATATACACAAAAGACCATTTTCCTCACACAGTGCAACACATCTCCTTCGCATAGAGTTGATCAGGTTGTTGATTGTGGCCTGTGGAATGTTGGTCCACTCCTCTTCAATGGCTGTGCGAAGTTGCTGGATATTGGCAGGAACTGGAACACGCTGTCGTATATAGAGCATCCCAAACATGCTCAATGGGTGACATGTCTGGTGAGTATGCTGGCCATGCAAGAACTGGGATGTTTTCATCTTCCAGGAATTGTGTACAGATCCTTGCAACATGGGGCCGTGCATTATCATGCTGCAACATGAGGTGATGGTCGTGGATGAAAGGCACAACAATGGGCTTCAGGATTTCATCACAGTATCTCTGTGCATTCAAAATGCCATCAATAAAATGCACCTGTGTTTGTTGTCCATAACATACGCCTGTCCATACCATAACCCCACCACCACCATGGGCCACTCGATCCACAACATCGACATCAGGAAACCGCTCACCCACAAGATGCCACACACGCTGTCTGCCATCTGTCCTGAACAGTGAAAACCGGGATTCAGCTGTGAAGAGAACTCCTCTCCGATGTGCCAGACGTCATCGAATGTGAGCATTTGCCCACTCAAGTTGGTTACGACGACAAACTGCAGTCAGGTCGAGACCCCGATGAGGACGACGAGCATGCAGATGAGCTTCCCCGAGACGGTTTCTGACAGTTTGTGCAGAAATTCTTTGGTTATGCAAACCGATTGTTGCAGCAGCTGTCCACGTGGCTGGTTTCAGATGATCTTGGAGGTGAACAAGCTGGATGTGGAGGTCCTGGGCTGGTGTTGTTACATGTTGTCTGCGGTTGTGAGGCCGGTTGGATGTACGGCCAAATTGTCTGAAATGCCTTTGGAGATGGCTTATGGTAGCGAAATGAACATTCACTTCACGGGCAACAGCTCTGGTGGACATTCCTGCAGTCAGCATGCCAATTGCACACTCCCTCAAAACTTGCGACATCTGTGGCTTTGTGCTGTGTGATAAAACTGCACATTTCAGAGTGGCCTTTAATGTGGCCAGCCTAAGGCACACCTGTGCAATAATCATGCTGTCTAATCAGCATCTTGATATGTCACACCTGTGAGGTGGGATGGATTATCTTGGCAAAGGAGAAGTGCTCACTAACACAGATTTAGACAAATATGTTAACGATATTTGAGGGAAATGGTCTTTTGTGTGTATAGAAAATGTTTTACATCTTTGAGTTCAGCTCATGAAAAATGGGAGCAAAAACAAAAGTGTTGCATTTATATTTTTGTTCAGTGTATATCACTGTCCATTTTGATTGTATTTGTAAAGTTTTGGAATGTATTTTTAAAAAGTCATATTCGTAATAAAGCAGTATGTCATGCCTAAAAATGACATAAAAAGTCACAGTGTTCACTTTTCCTGTGCGCCCCTCAATCATATGCTGGCTCCTAAAATGGCACTCTGAAAACTCTGAAAACTCCTGATCCAAGATTTTGCTTTCAAAATGCTGTAAAATGCTCAGTTTATCTGTTAGGTTTCTAAAAATCTCACCTGAAGGGGTTACTGGTGATTTACAATGCCCCCCCCCCCGCAATGTTAAATAGGTGATTACGGCCCTGCATCACAGCGCAGCTGCTCAGAGGTTCAGTCGCAACCGTGTTGACATCGCTGTTGCAAAGTGGCGGAGGTCTCCATCAAGAGTGAAGCCACCATCCTCCTCCAGGCACCGAGCCGCTTCTCCTCAGACAGAGAATAACAGACCAGGCACCAGGATCAAATTCTTGCAGTGGTGGCAGCACAACGCTCACACACTGACGGTCTTCATGGCTCTCTGATCTCCTCCACAGTGTCACGAGTCGTGCGTAAAAGCGCAGTGCGCCTTTATTGCCAAGTGCTGAAAGAGGGAGGGAGCGCCCAGCGGAACCCAAAACTCATATTTTTATTTCTATATAATGATTTTTGCAACATTGCTGTTTTCACTCAGTTGCATTTATTATATAGAGACAGAGTCTATACACCACATAACCAGTGTGATATGAGTTTCAGACGATGGCAGTCTCGAGCTGACTAGAAAGCGTTTAATGAAAACACCTTAATTAACTCACATGATGACATCCTCATCAAGAAGAACCAAAATCCGGCTGAGTAAAGCGATTCTCAACAAGGCTGCTGATTGAGAAAAACTATCCACGTGAATACAGAAAAGAGCGGAAAACAAAACAAACACACGTAACAAAAAAAAAAAAAAAAAAAAAAAAAGTAGCAGCGTGTTTAACAAATAAATTGCCGGTTTAATAAATTGCCACAAACTAACAGATGCTATTGTTCCCGCAGTGGAGGACTGTCTGATGATGACGTAATGAGAGCTCTGAGGTCAGACGTGTTGTTACGGACCTGATGGTTCCATGGTTGCTATGTTGTCTCCAAGCCATCATTTCACACGTTTAATCGTTTGAACCATAACAAACTTCTGTCGGAGAGAAAAGCAGCAGCTCAACTTTCACTCGACGATTTTTCTGGAAAACAAACTACAAACTGAGACCTTTTGCTTCTGGACCTCTTCTTAAGACCTGCTGTCACTGACAAACGGACTCATTCATGGTAGACGTGAGATTTTGACACTTTGTTAAAGCCCATGTTGTTTTCTGTGTGTTTTACCCTTGAGACTTTACAAACAATGTAACGTTACTGATGAAGGTAAAATATGACCAATACTGGCAATATTTTGCCTACATCAGTATTATTTTAGTGTAAATGAATCAAAGTGGACTGACGTTTGACTGTTACCAGGTTTGAATAGGTAAATCTAAAGGTAAATCTAAAGCTATCTTTGTTGCTATCTTTGGTTTACCGACTGTCTGATTTATCTGTCCAACAAACAGCCCAGCATCAACATGCTAATAAAAATATAGGCCAGCTTATATATTTTTTAACTTCTTGGTGATATAGGCCACGAGTGATGAAGCAGTGACACAAACATTGAAGCCTTATTATTTAAATATGCTCATAATTCAGCATTTTTCTCAATATTCAGGATATTGTTCATTTATGAGTATTTTACACAAAACCTCATTTAAATATTATGATGTCATCATACTGTGAGAGCAACAGAGAGGTGTGAATCAACTGCACACAGAGATGTTTCTCATGTGGTGCTGGCTTTTTCTCCTTCAGAAAGAGAGCGTAAAATTGGCATGTTGTTGAATATCTGGCAAAAATGTCCCTCAGTAAAAGACAGCTATGTCTACTTTATGCATGGGCAGATTATGAGACAATGGGCCCCTGGGCACAGATATGCAAAAGGCCCCACCACCTCTCCTACACAGGGTCAGACACACAGAGTTTGTGCTGGTGTTACCTCTTTTTTTGTTGTTTGCATCTCTCTGAGGTCATCTTCTGTCTCTTTGAGGTCATTTTGTGGCTTTTTAAGGCAATTTATGTCATGTTAGATATTTTTTGTCTCTCCGAGGCCATTTTGTGTCTGTTGAAAGTAATATTTGTGTCTTTTTAAGCGTTAGTTGTTGTTTTAGTTAGTTAGTAAGGAGGCAGGGGTGTGGCCGCCTAGTAGGTGCTTGTGACTGGGAAATGCAGGTAGATTTAAGGGGGAAGCTTGTTGTTCCCCAGGAAATAGTTTGTACTAAGCAGAGGCCTGACATAGTGTTGTGGTTATTGAGTCAACGGATAGTTTATTTCATTGAACTGACAGTTCCTTTCGAAGACTCAGTGGAAGAAGCCTATGAAAGAAAAAAGCTTAGATATGCAGATTTAGGAGCAGAAGCTGAGCAGCGAGGATGGAAGACTAGGATTTGTCCAGTGGAAGTGGGGTGTAGGGGATTTATAGCAAGATCAGCTATCTCGCTCCTGGGGGAACTCGGAGCGGGGACAGAGTTTGAAGAAGACAGTGAAGGAAATGTCAGATGAAGCCATGAGAACCAGCAAGTTCATTTACTACAGAAGGAATAATGTTAGTTGGGGGCCAGCAGGGGGGAACTACTAAGCAGGGCACATAACTCCTTGAGATCTGGTGGAGAGATCCACTTCCTCTTAGGAGGAAATCCAGGAAGAGGAAGGCTATTTAAGTGTGGGAGTGGCCTATTTGAATCCCTTTTGCTTGAGGCCATGCTGCAAGGTGAGTGTGTTTGCTGATCCTGTGAGTTCATCTATCTCCTCTAGCTTTAATTTATAGTGTAGTTATGTTATGTGGTGTGTGATTTAGAGTGTGAATTAGGGCTGTGTGCAAGTAAGGAGGAAGAGGAAGGTTATTTAAGTGTGGGTGTGGCCTAGGTGAATCCATTTGGTGGCCATTTTGAGGCCATGCGGCAGGGTGAGTGTGTTTGCTGATCCTGTGAGTTCATTTATCTCCTTTAACTTTAGCTTACACTGTAGTTATGTTATGTAGTGTGTGGATTAGAGTATGGTGAATGTGATAGGAAAGGTAGTATCAGCGCAGCCTCTACCTGGAGCTTGCTTGTACGGAGCCTGGGTTTGATTGAAGGTGGCAGTGCTGTTTGGGCTGAGAAAGCCATGTGTAAGGAAGGTAAAGGAGGTTGTTGTGTTGGTGTGGAGAGCAGTGAGACCTGGCATTAGGGGAGTGTCTCTGGGACGCCAGAGATCACTGTCTAGCCTCCTGGAGGTGTCGTGGGACCAACTAGACGAAACACTGGTGAAAGGAGGTTCCCACCCGATGACCCCAAAGACATGTTAGTTATCACTGCTCATTGGTCTGTATAGTTAAGCCTTGCCATAATAGCGTATCATAGGGTTTAAGAGAGTATTCACTGAGTGTTGATCCTTTTCTAGAGCACAAACTTCTTGTGTTTATTTGAATTGAATAGTCATATTGTGGTAATTTAGTCATTTTGTCTTTTTTGCGGTCACTGACTCTCTTTGAGGCCAAACTGAGTCATTGTAGTGTTTTTTTGTCTCTCTGAGGTAATGCTGTGTCTCTTTGAAGTCGATATATGTCATTTTAGTCATGTTGTGTCTCTCTGAGGTCATTTTGACTGTCTTTGAGGTCAATTTTTGTCTTCTGTGGTTGTTTTGTGACTGATGACCTGTAATAACAGGAATATTAATGGTTCAAGTGAACAAAATAATCACAAACATTACAACCAACAATAGGACATAACTATAAAGATAACAGTGACAGAGAAATGTATAGCTGAATATAACAGGTTAGAATCTACTGTAGCGGCAATCTTTCCTCCTGCAGTACTCCCCATTTACCACCACTATTAAGCAGTCCCTTGGCAATGAGCTTGACGCTAAAAGAATCTTCTGAGGCAGTAACTCCGTTCCAGAAACTTTACTTGAGAAGCAAAAACAAGGTTACAAGATTCTCTTTTGGCTCAACTGGGCGCATGATCAAAAAACTGTGTTGCTCCTTAGGCTGCTTAACCTGGTCTGCTAGCTGCGAGGCTGTGATGTCACTAGCAGCATCATTAAAGGAGCATTTCAACATTTTTAAAGGAAAACTACTTAACTATTATTAGCAGTAGCAACATTAATATCAATATGGCTCTTACATCTACAATGCATGCAGTTAGTACTTACTGCATAATAACAACAGCAGATCTCTCAAGGATTACCTCCATCTGGGGTGACCAGATGAGAGTGGGTGTAATTTGGGGTAGCTGCAAATTAATGCAACAATAGACGTAACAACACACACAGACAATACATCTGTGATCAGTTCCCTAATTTAAATGTAACAATTTTTTCAATCTTTTCGTCTTTTCCAATTTCTCGTTTTATTTTATGGAAGTGATCAATGTAAGTGCACTTGTCCTTTAAACACAATTAAAGATAAAAGCTAACAAAATAAAAGACGCCTGGTACATTCGTTACAGGCGTATCAGTTTGTGGAACTGCTCTGAACAGTTAGAACAAGAGGCTGCACTGCAACGTGCAAATCACTCCTTCTCATGGCTGCCTGCACTTTCCCTGTCCTCGCGGCTGCAGCTTGCGCTCTCTTCATCTACTTCATCGCCACTGCTGTACATAATTTAAAAACTACAACACCCATAATTCATGAAGGAACTGCTTCAGCCAATGTGCAGCCGGCGGGAGCTGCAGGACGACTCAACCACCACGATCAGTTTTTAATGGCTTATCGGGCAATAACTACTCCAGACTCTGCTCTGGTGTCATTTTCGGGAAAATTAGGATAGGATTCTGTATTTGGGACAACTGCTTGGATTTCGAGACTGTCCCGAAGGTTTTGGGACATCTGGTCACCCTACCTCCATCACTGGTGAGTTTGGTGAATGGCGCTTTGTTTTATCTCCATGGTAACAGATGTATGAATAAGAGGGTATATATATTACTGTCCATTTTGATCGCATTTGTAAAGTTTTGGTATGCAATTTTAAAAAGTCATATTTGAAATAAAGCATACTTCAGTATGTCATGCCTAAAAGTAACATAAAAAGTCACAGTGTTCACTTTTCCTGTGCGTTTTCCTTTTCCAATGTTAAATAGGTGATTACGGCCCTGCATCACAGCGCAGCTGCTCAGAGGTTCAGTCGCAACAAACGGCAGAAATATGTTGACGCTGAAAGTTGCGTTTCACTCATCCATCTCAGAAACCTGGTAAAACTCTCTGTGGGTCAGACTCTGGACCAGAGTCAGGTGCTGGCTCAACTGGTTCAGCCTCTCCTCTGTAGCGATGTCAATCGTGTTGGTGGCCACGACAAAGTGGCGGAGGTCTCCATCAAGAGTGAAGCCACCATCCTCCTCCAGGCACCGAGCCGCTTCTCCTCAGACAGAGAATAACAGACCAGGCACCAGGATCAAATTCTTGCAGTGGTGGCAGCACAACGCTCACACACTGACGGTCTTCATGGCTCTCTGATCTCCTCCACAGTGTCACGAGTCGTGCGTAAAAGCGCAGTGCGCCTTTATTGCCAAGTGCTGAAAGAGGGAGGGAGCGCCCAGCGGAACCCAAAACTCATATTTTTATTTCTATATAATGATTTTTGCAACATTGCTGTTTTCACTCAGTTGCATTTATTATATAGAGACAGAGTCTATACACCACATAACCAGTGTGATATGAGTTTCAGACGATGGCAGTCTCGAGCTGACTAGAAAGCGTTTAATGAAAACACCTTAATTAATTCACATGATGACATCCTCATCAAGAAGAACAAAAAGCCGGCTGAGTAAAGCGATTCTCAATAAGGCTGCTGATTGAGAAAAACTGCCCACGTGAATACAGAAAATAGCGGAAAACAAAACACACACACGTAAAAAAAAAATAAAATAAAAAGCCGCAGCGTGTTAAACAAATAAATTGCCGGTTTAATAAATTGCCACAAACTAACAGATGCTATTGTTCCTGCAGTGGAGGACTGTCTGATGATGACGTAATGAGAGCTCTGAGGTCAGACGTGTTGTTACGGACCTGATGGTTCCATGGTTGCTATGTTGTCTCCAAGCCATCATTTCACACGTTTAATCGTTTGAACCAAAACAAACTTCTGTCGGAGAGAAAAGCAGCAGCTCAACTTTCACTCGACGATTTTTCTGGAAAACAAACTACAAACTGAGACCTTTTGCTTCTGGACCTCTTCTTAAGACCTGCTGTCACTGACAAACGGACTCATTCATGGTAGACGTGAGATTTTGACACTTTGTTAAAGCCCATGTTGTTTTCTGTGTGTTTTACCCTTGAGACTTTACAATGTAACGTTACTGATGAAGGTAAAATATGACCAATACGGGCAATATTTTGCCTACATCAGTATTATTTTAGTGTAAATGAATCAAAGTGGACTGACGTTTGACTGTTACCAAGTTTGAATAGGTAAATCTAAAGCTACTGTCTTTGGTTTACCAACTGTCTGTTTTATCTGTCCAACAAACAGCCCAGCATCAACATGCTAATAAAAATATAGGCCAGCTTATATATTTTTTAACTTCTTGGTGATATAGGCCATGAGTGATGAAGCAGTGACACAAACATTGAAGCCTTATCATTTAAATATGCTCACAATTCAGCATTTTTCTCAATATTCAGGATATTGTTCATTTATGAGTATTTTACACAAAACCTCATTTAAATATTATGATGTCATCATACTGTGAGAGCAACAGAGAGGTGTGAATCAATTGCACACAGAGATGTTTCTCATGTGGTGCTGGCGTTTTCTCCTTCAGAAAGAGAGCGTAAAATTGGCATGTTGTTGAATATCTGGCAAAAATGTCCCTCAGTAAAAGACAGCTATGTCTTTAATTTGGTCTTTTTCAGTCGTTTTGTCCCTTAAAGGTCATGTTTTGTAACTTGGAAGTCATTTTGTGTCTCTTAGAAGTCAATTGATGTCTTTTTCAGTAATTTAGTGTCTCTTTGAGATGAAATTGGGTCATTGTTTTTATTTTTTGTTTGTTTCAAAGGTAACGTGTCTCTCTGGGATACTTTTGTGTCTGCTTGAAGTCATGTTGTGTGTTTCTGAGGTATATTTGTGCCATTAACTAATTTTGTGTCTCTGTGGAGAATTTTTGCCATTTTGGTTCTGTGTCTCTCTTAGGTCATTCATTGTCAGCAGTAAAACAGGATAAAACTTCAAGTCACTTCAAAATGGTCATGAACTCTGCTCAGCAGCTGCACTTGCTGGAGTCTTGTCAGTGCTGGAAAGAGGATATAGGGCCTTGCTGGGAAATTCAGCACATAACGTCAAAAAGGTAGGGAACGACGTGTCAGCTGCTGTATTGCAGGGCAAGATTGCTCTCGGGGATTTTTTCAGTGATGTTGTCTGCCCTGAAGGCCACTAGTCTGAGTTTTGCTTTACAAAATTATTCCTCTGGTCCTGGTCCTTCTAGGTAAAGCCCTTTGAATATGTAAATAGCAGGGCTAAATGACAAGTAGACATTCAGTGTTTACTTGTGGAAATTACATTTTGACATGTCTAGATTTATTTTGACTACTTTAAATGAAGTTAAAATATCTGTAAGATCAGTTTGACATGTTACCAATGTGTTTTCATTTAAAGAAATCACATTTCAACAACCGAAAATGATTTAAACATACCGTTAATTTAATTATGAAGTTATTCCTTTTAGCACGAATGGATAAACGATTGCAAATTTTTATGTATTAATGTATTAATGTACTGGAGAGTTTTACCCTGTCACCTGGAGAGAGGCATCTCAACAGGCTCTTTGAATTTCACTGTTTCATTTATAATTTCCGTTATTGTCATTGTAAAGACACCGACACACCTTGGAAGAAGGTCTCTCCAGTTTTTTCTTTCAGGGAACACTCCAATTTTATCTGGCTGTTATTGTACTGGAGAGTTTTACCCTGTCACCTGGAGGAAGGCGTCTCAATAGGCTCTTTGAATTTCATTAATAATTTCCGTTATTGTCATTGTAAAGACACCGACACACCTTGGAAGAAGGTCTCTCCAGTGTTTTCTTTCCAGGGAACTCTCCAATTTTATCTGGCTGTTAATGTACTGGAGAGTTTTACCCTGTCACGTGGAGGGACGCGTCTCAATAGGCTCTTTGAATTTCATTTATAATTTCCGTTATTGTCATTGTAAAGACACCGACACACCTTGGAAGAAGGTCTCTCCAGTGTTTTCTTCCCAGGGAACACTCCAATTTTATCTGACTGTTAATGTACTGGAGAGTTTTACCCTGTCACCTGGAGGGAGGCGTCTCAATAGGCTCTTTGAATTTCATTTATAATTTCCGTTATTGTTAATGTAAAAACACCGACACACCTTGGAAGAAGGTCTCTCCAGTGTTTTCTTCCCAGGGAACACTCCAATTTTAACTCACTGTTAATGTACTGGAGAGTTTTACCCTGTCACCTGGAGGGAGGCGTCTCAATAGGCTCTTTGAATTTAACTATTTCATTTATAATTTCCGTTATTGCCATTGTAAAGACACCGACACACCTTGCAAGAAGGTCTCTCCAATGTTTTCTTACCAGGGAACACTCCAATTTTATCTGACTGTTAATGTACTGGAGAGTTGTTACTTGTCACCTGGAGAGAGGCGTCTCAATAGGCTCTTTGAATTTAACTTTTTTATTTATAATTTCCGTTATTGTCATTGTAAAGACACCGACACACCCTGGAAGAAGGTCTCTCCAGTGTTTTCTTCCCAGGGAACACTTCAATTTTAACTCACTGGTATTGTACTGGAGACTTTTACCCTGTCACCTGGAGGGAGGCGTCTCAATTGGCTCTTTGAATTTAACTATTTCGTTTATAACTTCCGTTATTGTCGTTGTAAAGACACCGACACACCTTGGAAGAAGGTCTCTCCAATGTTTTCTTTCAAGGGAACACTCCAATTTTATCTCACTGTTAATGTACTGGAGAGTTTTTCCCAGTCACCTGGAGGGAGGCGTCTCAATAGGCTCTTTGAATTTCATTTATAATTTCCGTTATTGTCATTGCAAAGACACCGACACACCTTGGAAGAAGGTCTCTCTATTGTTTTCTTCCCAGGGAACACACCAATTTTATATCAACATTAATGTACTGGAGAGTTGTTACCTGTCACCTGGAGAGAGGCGTCATACAGTAATATACTAAATACCAAAGACAACAAAAAACTTTCAAGTATGTAGATTTAGTTAAAAAAAAATGTAACAATAAATTCAGTTTTTTTTCCCAGTTTGAAGTGAAGCGTACACTATTATGCATCTATTTCATTATTTTCAAATGTAGAAATAGAATGTAAAAATAGTGTTGTAACATGTATGACTGTCCATTTTGATCATCTTTTGTAAAGCATTGGTATGTAGTTTTAAAAAGTCATATTCGTAATAAAGCATACTTCAGTATGTCATGCCTAAAAATGACATAAAAAGTCACAGTGTTTACTTTTCCTGTGCGCCCCTCAATCATATGCTGGCTCCTTAAAATGGCAGTCAGCCATCTAAACTCTGAAAACTCCTGATCCAAGACTTTGCTTTCAAATTGCTGTAAAAAGCTCAGTTTACCTGTTAGGTTTCTAAAAATCTCACCTGAAGGGGTTATTGGTGATTTACAATGGCCCCCCAATGTTAAATAGGTGATTACGGCCCTGCATCACAGCGCAGCTGCTCAGAGGTTCAGTCGCAACAAACGGCAGAAATATGTTGACGCTGAAAGTTGCATTTCACTCATCCATCTCAGAAACCTGGTAAAACTCTCTGTGGGTCAGACTCTGGACCAGAGTCAGGTGCTGGCTCAGCTGGTTCAGCCTCTCCCCTGTAGCGATGTCAATCGTGTTGGTGGCCACGACAAAGTGGCGGAGGTCTCCATCAAGAGTGAAGCCCCATCCTCCTCCAGGCACCGAGCCGCTTCTCCTCAGACAGAGAATAACAGACCAGGCACCAGGATCAAATTCTTGCAGTGGTGGCAGCACAACGCTCACACACTGACGGTCTTCATGGCTCTCTGATCTCCTCCACAGTGTCACGTGTCGTGCGTAAAAAGCGCAGTGCGCCTTTATTGCCAAGTGCTGAAAGAGGGAGGGAGCGCCCAGCGGAACCCAAAACTCATATTTTTATTTCTATATAATGATTTTTGCAACATTGCTGTTTTCACTCAGTTGCATTTATTATATAGAGACAGAGTCTATACCACATAACCAGTGTGATATGAGTTTCAGACGATGGCAGTCTCGAGCTGACTAGAAAGCGTTTAATGAAAACACCTTAATTAATTCACATGATGACATCCTCATCAAGAAGAACCAAAAGCCGGCTGAGTAAAGCGATTCTCAATAAGGCTGCTGATTGAGAAAAACTGCCCACGTGAATACAGAAAAGAGCGGAAAACAAAACAAACGCACGTTAAAAAAAAAAAAAAAAAAAGCCGCAGCGTGTTTAACAAATAAAATTGCCGGTTTAATAAATTGCCACAAACTAACAGATGCTATTGTTCCTGCCGTGGAGGACTGTCTGATGATGACGTAATGAGAGCTCTGAGGTCAGACGTGTTGTTACGGACCTGATGGTTCCATGGTTGCCATGTTGTCTCCAAGCCATCATTTCACACGTTTAATCATTTGAACCAAAACAAACTTCTGTCGGAGAGAAAAGCAGCAGCTCAACTTTCACTCGACGATTTTTCTGGAAAACAAACTACAAACTGAGACCTTTTGCTTCTGGACCTCTTCTTAAGATCTGCTGTCACTGACAAACGGACTCATTCATGGTAGACGTGAGATTTTGACACTTTGTTAAAGCCCATGTTGTTTTCTGTGTGTTTTACCTTGAGACTTTACAAACAATGTAACGTTACTGAAGGTAAATATACCAATACTGGCAATATTTTGCCTACATCAGTATTATTTTAGTGTAAATGAATCAAAGTGGACTGACGTTTGACTGTTACCAAGTTTGAATAGGTAAATCTAAAGCTGCTGTCTTTGGTTTACCAACTGTCTGTTTTATCTGTCCAACAAACAGCCTAGCATCAACATGCTAATAAAAATATAGGCCAGCTTATATATTTTTTAACTTCTTGGTGATATAGGCCATCAGTGATGAAGCAGTGACACAAACATTGAAGCCTTATCATTTTAAATATGCTCATAATTCAGCATTTTTCTCAATATTCAGAATATTGTTCATTTATGAGTATTTTACACAAAACCTCATTTAAATATTATGATGTCATCATACTGTGAGAGCAACAGAGAGGTGTGAATCAATTGCACACAGAGATGTTTCTCATGTGGTGCTGGCTTTTTCTCGTTCAGAAAGAGAGCGTAAAATTGGCATGTTGTTGAATATCTGGCAAAAATGTCCCTCAGTAAAAGACAGCTATGTCTTTAATTTGGTCTTTTTCAGTCGATTTGTCCCTTAAAGGTCATGTTTTGTAACTTGGAGGTCATTTTGTGTCTCTTAGAAGTCAATTGATGTCTTTTTGAGTAATTTAGTGTCTCTTTGAGATGAAATTGGGTCATTGTTTTTGTTTTTTGTTTGTTTCAAAGGTAACGTGTCTCTCTGGGATACTTTTGTGTCTGCTTGAAGTCATGTTGTGTGTTTCTGAGGTATATTTGTGCCATTAACTAATTTTGTGTCTCTGTGGAGAATTTTTGCCATTTTGGTTCTGTGTCTCTTTGAGGTCATTTATTGTCTCTCTCTCTGTTGTAATTTTGTGTCTCTCTTAGGTCATTCATTGTCAGCAGTAAAACAGGATAAAACTTCAAGTCACTTCAAAATGGTCATGAACTCTGCTCAGCAACTGTGCTTGCTGGAGTCTTGTCAGTGCTGGAAGGAGGATATAGGGCCTTGCTGGGAAATTCAGCACATAACGTCAAAAAGGTAGGGAACGACGTGTCAGCTGCTGTATTGCAGGGCAAGATTGCTCTCGGGGATTTTTTCAGTGATGTTGTCTGCCCTGAAGGCCACTAGTCTGAGTTTTGCTTTACAAAATTATTCCTCTGGTCCTGGTCCTTCTAGGTAAAGCCCTTTGAATATGTAAATAGCAGGGCTAAATGACAAGTAGACATTCAGTGTTTACTTGTGGAAATTACATTTTGACATGTCTAGATTTATTTTGACTACTTTAAATGAAGTTAAAATATCTGTAAGATCAGTTTGACATGTTACCAATGTGTTTTCATTTAAAGAAATCACATTTCAACAACCGAAAATGATTTAAACATACCATTAATTTAATTATGAGGTTATTCCTTTTAGCACGAATGGATAAACGATTGCAAATATTTATGTATTAATGTATTAATGTACTGGAGAGTTTTACCCTGTCACCTGGAGAGAGGCATCTCAACAGGCTCTTTGAATTTCACTGTTTCATTTATAATTTCCGTTATTGTCATTGTAAAGACACCGACACACCTTGGAAGAGGGTCTCTCCAGTGTTTTCTTCCCAGGGAACACTCCAATTTTATCTCACTGTTCACGTACTGGAGTTTTACCCTTTCACCTGGAGAGAGGCGTCTCAATAGGCTCTTTGAATTTCATTTATAGTTTCCGTTATTGTCATTGGAAAGACACCGACACACCTTGGAAGAAGGTCTCTCCAGTGTTTTCTTTCAAGGGAACACTCCAATTTTATCTCACTGATCATGTACTGGAGTTTTACCCTGTCACCTGGAGGGAGGCGTCTCAATAGGCTCTTTGAATTTCATTTATAATTTCCGTTATTGTCATTATAAAGACACCGACACACCTTGGAAGAAGGTCTCTCCAGTGTTTTCTTTCCAGGGAACACTCCAATTTTATCTCACTGGTAATATACTGGAGAGTTTTACCCTGTCACCTGGAGGGAGGCGTCTCAATAGGCTCTTTGAATTTCATTCATAATTTCCGTTATTGTCATTGTAAAGACACCGACACACCTTGGAAGAAGGTCTCTCCAGTGTTTTCTTCCCAGGGAACTCTCCAATTTTATCTGGCTGTTAATGTACTGGAGAGTTTTACCCTGTCAACTGGAGGGAGGCGTCTCAATAGGCTCTTTGAATTTCATTCATAATTTCCGTTATTGTCATTGTAAAGACACCGACACACCTTGGAAGAAGGTCTCTCCAGTGTTTTCTTCCCAGGGAACTCTCCAATTTTATCTGGCTGTTAATGTACTGGAGAGTTTTACCCTGTCAACTGGAGGGAGGCGTCTCAATAGGCTCTTTGAATTTCATTTATAATTTCCGTTATTGTCATTGTAAAGACACCGACACACCTTGGAAGGAGGTCTCTCCAGTGTTTTCTTTCCAGGGAACTCTCCAATTTTATCTGGCTGTTAATGTACTGGAGAGTTTTACCCTGTCACGTGGAGGGACGCGTCTCAATAGGCTCTTTGAATTTCATTTATAATTTCCGTTATTGTCATTGTAAAGACACCGACACACCTTGGAAGGAGGTCTCTCCAGTGTTTTCTTTCCAGGGAACACTCCAATTTTATCTGACTGTTAATGTACTGGAGAGTTTTACCCTATCACCTGGAGGGAGGCGTCTCAATAGGCTCTTTGAATTTCACTATTTCATTTACAATTTTCGTTATTGTCATTGTAAAGACACCGACACACCTTGGAAGAAGGTCTCTCCAGTGTTTTCTTCCCAGGGAACACTCCAATTTTAACTCACTGTTAATGTACTGGAGAGTTTTACCCTGTCACCTGGAGGGAGGCGTCTCAATAGGCTCTTTGAATTTAACTATTTCATTTATAATTTCCGTTATTGTCATTGTAAAGACACCGACACACCTTGGAAGAAGGTGTCTTCAATGTTTTCTTTCCAGGGAACACTCCAATTTTATCTCACTGTTAATGTACTGGAGAGTTGTTACTTGTCACCTGGAGAGAGGCGTCTCAATAGGCTCTTTGAATTTAACTTTTTTATTTATAATTTCCGTTATTGTCATTGTAAAGACACCGACACACCCTGGAAGAAGGTCTCTCCAGTGTTTTCTTCCCAGGGAACACTCCAATTTTAACTCACTGGTATTGTACTGGAGACTTTTACCCTGTCACCTGGAGGGAGGCGTCTCAATTGGCTCTTTGAATTTAACTATTTCGTTTATAACTTCCGTTATTGTCGTTGTAAGGACACCGACACACCTTGGAAGAAGGTCTCTCCAATGTTTTCTTTCCAGGGAACACTCCAATGTTATCTCACTGTTAATGTACTGGAGAGTTTTACCCTGTCACCTGGAGGGAGGCGTCTCAATAGGCTCTTTGAATTTCATTTATAATTTCCGTTATTGTCATTGTAAAAACACCGACACACCTTGGAAGAAGGTCTCTCCAGAGTTTTCTTTCCAGGGAACACTCCAATTTTATCTCACTGTTAATGTACTGGAGAGTATTACCCTGTCACCTGGAGGGAGGCGTCTCAATAGGCTCTTTGAATTTAACTATTTCATTTATAATTTCCGTTATTGTCATTTTAAAGACACCGACACACCTTGGAAGAAGGTCTCTCCAATGTTTTCTTTTCAGGGAACACTCCAATTTTATCTCACTGTTAATGTACTGGAGAGTTTTACCCTGTCAGCTGGAGGGAGGCGTCTCAATAGGCTCTTTGAATTTAACTATTTCATTTATAATTTCCGTTATTGTCATTGTAAAGACACCGACACACCTTGGAAGAAGGTCTCTCCAGTGTTTTCTTTCCAGGGAACACTCCAATTTTATCTCACTGTTCATGTATTGGAGTTTTACCCTGTCACCTGGAGGGAGGCGTCTCAAAAGGCTCTTTGAATTTCATTTATAGTTTCCGTTATTGTCATTGGAAAGACACCGACACACCTTGGAAGAAGGTCTCTCCAGTGTTTTCTTTCCAGGGAACACTCCAATTTTATCTCACTGTTCATGTACTGGAGTTTTACCCTGTCACCTGGAGGAGGCGTCTCAATAGGCTCTTTGAATTTCATTCATAATTTCTGTTATTGTCATTATAAAGACACCGACACAACTTGGAAGAAGGTCTCTTCAGAGTTTTCTTCCCAGGGAACACTCCAATTTTATCTCACTGGTAATATACTGGAGAGTTTTACCCTGTCACCTGGAGGGAGGCGTCTCAATAGGCTCTTTGAATTTCATTCATAATTTCCGTTATTGTCAATGTAAAAACACCGACACACCTTGGAAGAAGGTCTCTCCAGTGTTTTCTTACCAGGGAACACTCCAATTTCATCTCACTGTTAATGTATTGGAGAGTTTTACCCTGTCACCTGGAGGGAGGTGCCTCTATAGCCTCCTTCAGTTTCATTTATAATTTCCGTTATTGTCATTGTAAAGACACTGACACACCTTGGAAGAGGGTCTCTCCAGTGTTTTCTTCCCAGGGAACACTCCAATGTTATCTCACTGTTAATGTACTGGAGAGTTTTACCCTGTCACCTGGAGGGAGGCGTCTCAATAGACTCTTTGAATTTCATTTATAATTTCCGTTATTGTCATTGTAAAGACACCGACACACCTTGGAAGAAGGTCTCTCCAGTGTTTTCTTTCCAGGGAACACTCCAATTTTATCTCACTGTTCACGTACTGGAGTTTTACCCTTTCACCTGGAGAGAGGCGTCTCAATTGGCTCTTTGAATTTAACTATTTCGTTTATAACTTCCGTTATTGTCGTTGTAAGGACACCGACACACCTTGGAAAAAGGTCTCTCCAGAGTTTTCTTTCCAGGGAACACTCCAATTTTATCTCACTGTTAATGTACTGGAGAGTATTACCCTGTCACCTGGAGGGAGGCGTCTCAATAGGCTCTTTGAATTTAACTATTTCATTTATAATTTCCGTTATTGTCATTTTAAAGACACCGACACACCTTGGAAGAAGGTCTCTCCAATGTTTTCTTTTCAGGGAACACTCCAATTTTATCTCACTGTTAATGTACTGGAGAGTTTTACCCTGTCAGCTGGAGGGAGGCGTCTCAATAGGCTCTTTGAATTTAACTATTTCATTTATAATTTCCGTTATTGTCATTGTAAAGACACCGACACACCTTGGAAGAAGGTCTCTCCAGTGTTTTCTTTCCAGGGAACACTCCAATTTTATCTCACTGTTCATGTATTGGAGTTTTACCCTGTCACCTGGAGGGAGGCGTCTCAATAGGCTCTTTGAATTTCATTTATAGTTTCCGTTATTGTCATTGGAAAGACACCGACACACCTTGGAAGAAGGTCTCTCCAGTGTTTTCTTTCCAGGGAACACTCCAATTTTATCTCACTGTTCATGTACTGGAGTTTTACCCTGTCACCTGGAGGGAGGCGTCTCAATAGGCTCTTTGAATTTCATTCATAATTTCTGTTATTGTCATTATAAAGACACCGACACAACTTGGAAGAAGGTCTCTTCAGAGTTTTCTTCCCAGGGAACACTCCAATTTTATCTCACTGGTAATATACTGGAGAGTTTTACCCTGTCACCTGGAGGGAGGCGTCTCAATAGGCTCTTTGAATTTCATTCATAATTTCCGTTATTGTCAATGTAAAAACACCGACACACCTTGGAAGAAGGTCTCTCCAGTGTTTTCTTACCAGGGAACACTCCAATTTCATCTCACTGTTAATGTATTGGAGAGTTTTACCCTGTCACCTGGAGGGAGGTGCCTCTATAGCCTCCTTCAGTTTCATTTATAATTTCCGTTATTGTCATTGTAAAGACACTGACACACCTTGGAAGAGGGTCTCTCCAGTGTTTTCTTCCCAGGGAACACTCCAATTTTATCTGGCTGTTAATGTACTGGAGAGTTTTACCCTGTCACGTGGAGGGACGCGTCTCAATAGGCTCTGTGAATTTCATTCATAATTTCCGATATTGTCATTGGAAAGACACCGACACACCTTGGAAGAAGGTCTCTCCAGTGTTTTCTTCCCAGGAAGCACTCCAGTTTTATCTCACTGGTATTGTACTGGAGACTTTTACCCTGTCACCTGGAGGGAGGCGTCTCAATTGGCTCTTTGAATTTAACTATTTCATTTATAACTTCCGTTATTGTCGTTGTAAAGACACCGACACACCTTGGAAGAAGGTCTCTCCAATGTTTTCTTCCCAGGGAACACTCCAATTTTATCTCACTGGTAATGTACTGGAGAGTTTTACCCTGTCAACTGGAGAGAGGCGTCTCAATAGGCTCTTTGAATTTCATTTATAATTTCCGTTATTGTCATTGTAAAGACACCGACACACCTTGGAAGAAGGTCTCTCCAGTGTTTTCTTTCCAGGGCACTCTCCAATTTTATCTGGCTGTTAATGTACTGGAGAGTTTTACCCTGTCACGTGGAGGGACGCGTCTCAATAGGCTCTGTGAATTTCATTCATAATTTCCGTTATTGTCATTGTAAAGACACCGACACACCTTGGAAGAAGGTCTCTCCAGTGTTTTCTTATCAGGGAACACTCCAATTTTATCTGACTGTTTTTTTTTAAACATATATTCATTGATTTTCAAACATTTAGAAAAAACACTGACTAAACAGAAAAAACATACGAAGCAAAACCAAGCCCTCCCCCCTCTCCAAAACAAACAATCAGCTCATCTCTTAAGAAAATAATAAAGGCCACTGTCGTTACAATAATCTAGACATATTTAAAGAAGACTGTACAAAGTGAAAAGTAATATAAGAGGTACACACAGCAAGGTATTTCACATAAACTTATCAATCTATTCTTTGAAAAAACTGTAGAACAGGGTCCCACATTTTTTTAAACATTTCTTCTCTGTCTTCATCACAAAGTCTGAGTCTCTCCAGGTGAAGCATATTCGCCATTTCTCTTAGCCACAAATCGTATGTGGGTGCAGTGTCCGCCTTCCATGTCTGGAGAATTAACTTTTTTGCAATCACAGTTCCAAATAGAATAGCCTTTTTCTGATATTTATTGGCAGAAGACAAAGGGGTAGTTGCTCCAAGAATGGCTATAAGTGGATAAGGCTCCCAGCATTTCCCATAAGCCACAGAGAAGCAATGAAAAATACTTTTCCAGTATGTGTACAGTTTATTGCAAAACCAAAAAGTATGGGCTAAAGTGCCAGTTGCAGATTTGCATCTGTTGCAGATGGGTGAAACATCAGGAAAGAAACCGTGCAGTTTTTCTCTGGAATAATAGAGTCTATGTAATGTCTTAAACTGCATCAGGCAATGCCTGACATTTACAGAACAGTTATGTATACTTTTCAAACATTCATCCCATACTTTTTCTTCCAATTCTACATTCAGCTCATCTTTCCATGCCTGTCTGATATTTTCTGTGCTCAGTGGGGTATTGTTTTGCAAAATCCGGTAAAAGAACGAAGCTGCCCCCTTAGCAGCAAGGTCGAATTTGTTTATTGCCTCAAGGACCTCATGCTCTATCAGAATTTCAAAGTTGGGCAGATGCGTCCTGACCTAAGCCCGGATTTGGAAGAATCGAAAAAGGCCAGATTTAGGAATATCATATTTAGCTACAAGTTGTGAATATGATCCAAAAGAGCCATTAATGTATAAATCACCTATGTTGCAAATGCCTTTCTGTTTCTAGAGGAGGAAAACACTATCAGTCAAACCTGGCAAAAAAGAATGATTTTCACATATTGGAGTGTCCAAGTAGGTTTTTGGAGCCGCAATGTATTGTTTTATCTGTCTCCAGATTCTTATGGTGTTACTAATTACGAAGCTGTTATTAAAGTATGTCTTTTTAACAGCAGTAGGACTGTTAAGGATAGCCGATAATGAAGTATTTTTGCAAAGCATCCTTTCTGTACACAACCATGCAGGGCAGGAGTCTGCCATAGAGGGAGGGCCCTTTTTCCACCATGAAAGAAAATTTTATCTGACTGTTAATGTACTGGAAAGGTTTTCCCTGTCACCTGGAGGGAGGCGTCTCAATAGGCTCTTTGAATTTCATTTATAATTTCCGTTATTGTCACTGTAAAGACACCGATACACCTTGGAAGAAGGTCTCTCCAGCGCTTTCTTTCCAGGGAACACTCCAATTTTAACTCACTGTTAATGTACTGGAGAGTTTTACCTTGTCACCTGGAGGGAGGCGTCTCAATAGGCTCTTTGAATGTAACTATTTTATTTATAATTTCCGTTATTGTCATTGTAAAGACAACGACACACCTTGGAAGAAGGTCTCTCCAATGTTTTCTTCCCAGGGAACACTCCAATTTTATCTCACTGTTAATGTACTGGAGAGTTTTACCCTGTCACCTGGAGGGAGGCGTCTCAAAAGGCTCTTTGAATTTAATTTATAATTTCCCTTATTGGAATTGTAAAGACACCGACACATCTTGGAAGAAGTTCTCTCCAATGTTTTCTTTCCGGGGAACACTGCAATTTTATCTCACTGTTAATGTATTGCAGAGTTTTACCCTGTCATTTGGAGGGAGGCGTCTCAACAACCTCTTTAAATTTAACTATTTCATTTATAATTTCCGTTATTGTCATTGTAACGACACCGACACACCTTGGAAGAAGGTCTCTCCAATATTTTCTTCGCAGGGAACACTCCAATTTTATCTCACTGGTATTGTACTGGAGAGTTTTACCCTGTCAGCTGGAGAGAGGCGTGTCAATAGGCTCTTTGAATTTCATTTATAATTTCCGTTATTGTCATTGTAAAGACACCGACACAACTTGGAAGAAGGTCTCTCCAATGTTTTCTTTCCAGGGAACACTCCAATTTTATCTGACTGTTAATGTACTGGAGAGTTTTACCCAGTCACCTAGAGGGAGGCGTCTGAATAGGCTCTTTGAATTTCACTATTTCATTTATAATTTCCGTTATTGTCATTGTAAAGACACCGAGACACCTTGGAAGAAGGTCTCTCCAATATTTTCTTCCCAGGGAACACTCCAATTTTATCTCACTGTTAATGTATTGGAGAGTTTTACCCTGTCATTTGGAGGGAGGCGTCTCAATAGGCTCTTTGAATTTCATTTATAATTTCCGTTATTGTCATTGTAAAGACACCGACACACCTTGGAAGAAGGTCTCTCCAATGTTTTCTTTCCAGGGAACACTCCAATTTTATCTGACTGTTAATGTACTGGAGAGATTTACACTGTCACCTGGAGGGAGGCGTCTCAATAGGCTCTTTGAATTTCATTTATAATTTCCGTTATTGTCATTGGAAAGACACCGACACACCTTGGAAGAAGGTCTCTCCAATGTTTTCTTCCTAGGGAACACTCCAATTTTATATCAAAGTCAATGTACTGGAGAGTTGTTACCTGTCACCTGGAGAGAGGCGTCATACAGTAATATAAATACCAAAGACAACATAAAAAACTTTCAAGAATGTAGATTTAGTTAACAAAAAATTTAACAATAAATTCAGTTTTTTTTTTTCCAGTTTGAAGTGAAGCGTACACTATTATGCATCTATTTCATTACTTTCAAATGTAGAAATAGAATGTAAAAAGTGTTGTAAGATATATCACTGTCCATTTTGATCATCTTTTGTAAAGCATTGGTATGTAGTTTTAAAAAGTCATATTCGTAATAAAGCATACTTCAGTATGTCACGCCTAAAAATGACATAAAAAGTCACAGTGTTTACTTTTCCTGTGCGCCCCTCAATCATATGCTGGCTCCTTAAAATGGCAGTCAGCCATCTAAACTCTGAAAACTCCTGATCCAAGATTTTGCTTTCAAATTGCTGTAAAAAGCTCAGTTAACCTGTTAGGTTTCTAAAAATTTCACCTGAAGTGGTTACTGGTGATTTACAATGGGCCCCCCAATGTTAAATAGGTGATTACGGCCCTGCATCACAGCGCAGCTGCTCAGAGGTTCAGTCGCAACAAACGGCAGAAGTATGTTGACGCTGAAAGTTGCATTTCACTCATCCATCTCAGAAACCTGGTAAAACTCTCTGTGGGTCAGACTCTGGACCAGAGTCAGGTGCTGGCTCAGCTGGTACAGCCTCTCCCCTGTAGCGATGTCAACCGTGTTGGTGGCCACGACAAAGTGGCGGAGGTCTCCATCAAGAGTGAAGCCACCATCCTCCTCCAGGCACCGAGCCGCTTCTCCTCAGACAGAGAATAACAGACCAGGCACCAGGATCAAATTCTTGCAGTGGTGGCAGCACAACGCTCACACACTGACGGTCTTCATGGCTCTCTGATCTCCTCCACAGTGTCACGAGTCGTGCGTAAAAGCGCAGTGCGCCTTTATTGCCAAGTGCTGAAAGAGGGAGGGAGCGCCCAGCGGAACCCAAAACTCATATTTTTATCTCTATATAATGATTTTTGCAACATTGCTGCTTTCACTCAGTTGCATTTATTATATAGAGACAGAGTCTATACACCACATAACCAGTGTGATATGAGTTTCAGACGATGGCAGTCTCGAGCTGACAAGAAAGCGTTTAATGAAAACACCTTAATTAATTCACATGATGACATCCTCATCAAGAAGAACCAAAAGCCGGCTGAATAATGCGATTCTCAATAAGGCTGCTGATTGAGAAAAACTGCCCACGTGAATACAGAAAAGAGCGGAAAACAAAACAAACGCACGTTAAAAAAAAAGCCGCAGCGTGTTTAACAAATAAATTGCCGGTTTAATAAATTGCCACAAACTACAGATGCTATTGTTCCTGCAGTGGAGGACTGTCTGATGATGACGTAATGAGAGCTCTGAGGTCAGACGTGTTGTTACGGACCTGATGGTTCCATGGTTGCTATGTTGTCTCCAAGCCATCATTTCACACGTTTAATCATTTGAACCAAAACAAACTTCTGTCGGAGAGAAAAGCAGCAGCTCAACTTTCACTCGACGATTTTTCTGGAAAACAAACTACAAACTGAGACCTTTTGCTTCTGGACCTCTTCTTAAGACCTGCTGTCACTGACAAACGGACTCATTCATGGTAGACGTGAGATTTTGACACTTTGTTAAAGCCCATGTTGTTTTCTGTGTGTTTTACCCTTGAGACTTTACAAACAATGTAACGTTACTGATGAAGGTAAAATATGACCAATACTGGCAATATTTTGCCTACATCAGTATTATTTTAGTGTAAATGAATCAAAGTGGACTGACGTTTGACTGTTACCAAGTTTGAATAGGTAAATCTAAAGCTACTGTCTTTGGTTTACCAACTGTCTGTTTTATCTGTCCAACAAACAGCCCAGCTTCAACATGCTAATAAAAATATAGGCCAGCTTATATATTTTTTAACTTCTTGGTGATATAGGCCATGAGTGATGAAGCAGTGACACAAACATTGAAGCCTTATTATTTAAATATGCTCATAATTCAGCATTTTTCTCAATATTCAGGATATTGTTCATTTATGAGTATTTTACACAAAACCTCATTTAAATATTATGATGTCATCATACTGTGAGAGCAACAGAGAGGTGTGAATCAACTGCACACAGAGATGTTTCTCATGTGGTGCTGGCTTTTTCTTGTTCAGAAAGAGAGCGCAAAATTGGCATGTTGTTGAATATCTGGCAAAAATGTCCCTCAGTAAAAGACAGCTATGTCTCTTTGTGGTTAATTTGGTCTTTTTCAGTCGTTTTGTCCCTTAAAGGTCATGTTTTGTAACTTGGAGGTCATTTTGTGTCTCTTAGAAGTCAATTGATGTCTTTTTCAGTAATTTAGTGTCTCTTTGAGATGAAATTGGGTCATTGTTTTTATTTTTTGTTTGTTTCAAAGGTAACGTGTCTCTCTGGGATACTTTTGTGTCTGCTTGAAGTCATGTTGTGTGTTTCTGAGGTATATTTGTGCCATTAACTAATTTTGTGTCTCTGTGGAGAATTTTTGCCATTTTGGTTCTGTGTCTCTTTGAGGTCATTCTGTGTCATTGCAGTTATTTTATGACTCTCTGAGGTCATTTTGTGTCTCTTAAAAGTTTTTATGTGTCGTTTTAGACATTTTGTGGTAATTAAGTGTCTCTTTGGGGTCATTTATTGTCTCTCTCTGTTGTAATTTTGTGTCTCTCTTAGGTCATTCATTGTCAGCAGTAAAACAGGATAAAACTTGAAGTCACTTCAAAATGGTCATGAACTCTGCTCAGCAACTGCGCTTGCTGGAGTCTTGTCAGTGCTGGAAAGAGGATATAGGGCCTTGCTGGGAAATTCAGCACATAACGTCAAAAAGGTAGGGAACGATGTGTCAGCTGCTGTATTGCAGGGCAAGATTGCTCTCGGGGATTTTTTCAGTGATGTTGTCTGCCCTGAAGGCCACTAGTCTGTGTTTTGCTTTACAAAATTATTCCTCTGCTCCTGGTCCTTCTAGGTAAAGCCCTTTGAATATGTAAATAGCAGGGCTAAATGAAAAGTAGACATTCAGTGTTTACTTGTGGAAATTACATTTTGACATGTCTAGATTTATTTTGACTACTTTAAATGAAGTTAAAATATCTGTAAGATCAGTTTGACATGCTACCAATGTGTTTTCATTTAAAGAAATCACATTTCAACAACCGAAAATGATTTAAACATACCGTTATTTTAATTATGAGGTTATTCCTTTTAGCACGAATGGATAAACGATTGCAAATATTTATGTATTAATGTATTAATGTACTGGAGAGTTTTACCCTGTCACCTGGATAGAGGCATCTCAACAGGCTCTTTGAATTTCACTGTTTCATTTATAATTTCTGTTATTGTCATTGTAAAGACACCGAAACACCTTGGAAGGAGGTCTCTCCAATGTTTTCTTTCCAGGGAACACTCCAATTTTATCTCACTGGTAATGTACTGGAGAGTTTTACCCTGTCACCTGGAGGGAGGCGTCTCAAAAGGCTCTTTGAATTTCATTTATAATTTCCATTATTGTCATTGTAAAGACACCGACACACCTTGGAAGAAGGTTTCTCCAATGTTTTCTTTCTAGGGAACACTCCAATTTTATCTCACTGTTAATGTACTGGAGACTTTTACACTGTCACCTGGAGAGAGGCGTCTCAATAGGCTCTTTGAATTTCACTATTTCATTTATAATTTCCGTTATTGTCATTGTAAAGATACCGACACACCTTGGAAGAAGGTCTCTCCAGTGTTTTCTTCCCAGGGAACAGTCCAATTTTATCTCACTGTTAATGTATTGGAGAGTTTTACCCTGTCACCTGGAGGGAGGCGTCTCAATAGGCTCTTTGGATTTCATTTATAATTTCCGTTATTGTCATTGTAAAGACACCGACACATCTTGGAAGAAGGTCTCTCCAATTTTTTTTTCCAGGGAACACTCCAATTTTATCTCACTATTAATGTACTGGAGAGTTTTTCCCAGTCACCTGGAGGGAGGCGTCTCAATAGGCTCTTTGGATTTCATTTCTAATTTCCATTATTGTAATTGTAAAGACACCGACACACCTTGGAAGAAGGTCTCTCCAGTGTTTTCTTCCCATGGAACACTCCAATTTTATCTCACTGTTAATGTACTGGAGAATTGCTACCTGTCACCTGGACAGAGGCGTCTCAATAGGCTCTTTGAATTAACTATTTCATTTATAATTTCCGTTATTGTCACTGTAAAGACACTGACACACCTTGGAAGAAGGTCTCGCCAGTGTTTTCTTACCAGGGAACACTCCAATTTTATCTGGCTGTTAATGTACTGGAGAGTTTTACCCTGTCACCTGGAGAAAGGCGTCTCAAAAGGCTCTTTGGATTTCATTTATAATTTCCAGTATTGTAATTGTAAAGACACCGACACACCTTGGAAGAAGGTCTCTCCAGTGTCTTCTTTCCAATGAACACTCCAATTTTATCTCACTGTTAATATACTGGAGAGTTCTTCCCTGTCACCTGGAGAGAGGCGTCTCAATAGGCTCTCTGAATTTAACTATTTCATTTATAATTTCCGTTATTGTCATTGTAAAGACACCAACACACCTTGGAAGAAGGTCTCTCCAATGTTTTTTTTCCAGGGAACACTCCAATTTTATCTCACTGTTAATGTACTGGAGAGTTTCTACCTGTCACCTGGACAGAGGCGTCTCAATAGGCTCTTTGAATTTCATTTATAATTTCCGTTATTGTCATTGTAAAGACAATGACACACCTTGGAAGAAGGTCTCGCCAGTGTTTTCTTACCAGGGAACACTCCAATTTTATATCAAAGTTAATGTACTGGAGAGCTGTTACCTGTCACCTGGAGAGAGGCGTCATACAGTAATATAAATACCAAAGACAACAAAAAACTTTCAAGAATGTAGATTCAGTTAAAAAAAAAATTTAACAATAAATTCAGTTTTTTTCCCAGTTTGAAGTGAAGCGTACAGTATTATGCATCTATTTCATTACTTTCAAATGTAGAAATCGAATGTAAAAAGAGTGTTGTAACATGTATGACTGTCCATTTTGATCATCTTTTGTAAAGCATTGGTATGTAGTTTTAAAAAGTCATATTCGTAATAAAGCATACTTCAGTATGTCATGCCTAAAAATGACATAAAAAGTCACAGTGTTTACTTTTCCTGTGCGCCCCTCAATCATATGCTGGCTCCTTAAAATGGCACTCAGCCATCTAAACTCTGAAAACTCCTGATCCAAGACTTTGCTTTCAAATTGCTGTAAAAAGCTCAGTTTACCTGTTAGGTTTCTAAAAATCTCACCTGAAGTGGTTATTGGTGATTTACAATGGCCCCCCAATGTTAAATAGGTGATTACGGCCCTGCATCACAGCGCAGCTGCTCAGAGGTTCAGTCGCAGCAAACGGCAGAAATATGTTGAAGCTGAAAGTTGCATTTCACTCATCCATCTCAGAAACCTGGTAAAACTCTCTGTGGGTCAGACTCTGGACCAGAGTCAGGTGCTGGCTCAGCTGGTTCAGCCTCTCCTCTGTAGCGCAGCAGAGGTTGTAGCCGATTCCGTGGTCTGGCACAGACCAGTGGTCCGTGCCAGAGACCACTGGTCCCTACCACTAGGGGGCGCTAAAGACACTGGTCCGTGCCAGCTCCTCAGTGGTCTCCCCTCTGGTCCTTTTGCATTAGCCAGTTATTAAGTGGTGTTATGGAGCGACTTTTGCCATTTTAATACACTTACATGAACAGATGTCAGAGATCATAATAATTTTGTCTATGAATTACTACCATATAATGTCTGTATGATTTATGCAGGCCGTACCAGCTCCTCAGTGGTTGTGACCAGCTGGTCTCTGGCACGGACCACTGGTCCCTACCACTAGGGGCGCTAAAGACACTGGTCTGAACCAGCTCCTCAGTGGTCTCCCCTCTGGTCCTTTTGCATTAGCCAGTTATTAAGTGGTGTTATGGAGCGACTTTTGCCATTTTAATACACTTACATGAACAGATGTCAGAGATCATAATAATTTTGTCTATGAATTACTACCATATAATGTCTGTATGATTTATGCAGGCCGTACCAGCTCCTCAGTGGTTGTGACCAGCTGGTCTCTGGCACGGATCACTGGTCCCTACCACTAGGGGCGCTAAAGACACTGGTCCGTGCCAGCTCCTCAGTGGTCTCCCCTCTGGTCCCTTTGCATTAGCCAGTTATTAAGTGGTGTTATGGAGCGACTTTTGCCATGTTAATACACTTACATGAACAGATGTCAGAGATCATAATATTTTTGTCTATGAATTACTACCATATAATGTCTGTATGATTTATGCAGGCCGTACCAGCTCCTCAGTGGTTGTGACCAGCTGGTCTCTGGCACGGACCACTGGTCCTTACCACTAGGGGCGCTAAAGACACTGGTCTGAACCAGCTCCTCAGTGGTCTCCCCTCTGGTCCCTTTGCATTAGCCAGTTATTAAGTGGTGTTATGGAGCGACTTTTGCCATTTTAATACACTTACATGAACAGATGTCAGAGATCATAATAATTTTGTCTATGAATTACTACCATATAATGTCTGTATGATTTATGCAGGCCGTACCAGCTCCTCAGTGGTTGTGACCAGCTGGTCTCTGGCACGGACCACTGGTCCCTACCACTAGGGGCGCTATAGACACTGGTCTGAACCAGCTCCTCAGTGGTCTCCCCTCTGGTCCCTTTGCATTAGCCAGTTATTAAGTGGTGTTATGGAGCGACTTTTGCCATTTTAATACACTTACATGAACAGATGTCAGAGATCATAATATTTTTGTCTATAAATTACTACCATATAATGTCTGTATGATTTATGCAGGCCGTACCAGCTCCTCAGTGGTTGTGACCAGCTGGTCTCTGGCACGGACCACTGGTCCTTACCACTAGGGCGCTAAAGACACTGGTCTGTCCTGCGGTCCTTGTCATGTACCTGTTGTCTTGACCACATGAGTGGGTTTTGAAGTAGCCTATTTATTGTAATTGCTTGCCTCATTACAAAAATAAAATCCTAAAAAGCAATCAAACCTTCTACCCTTTCTCATTGTGTGACTTTTCTTTTGGAAGATCTACTGCCAGAATCAACATGGTAAATCTGACTCACCTGGTCATTGAGCATATTCAAAAGATGTGTGTGTGTGTGTGTGTGTGTGTGTGTGTGTGTGTGTGTGTGTGTGTGTGTGTGTGTGTGTGTGCGCGCGCGCGCGTGCGCGTGCGTGCGTGCGTGTGTTGTTGGTTAATTGAAGCATATATATATATATATATATATATATATATATAAAATACATAGTCTACAAAAATGAAATTCTTTTGGCTTTGTCTTTTGCCTTTCTTTCTTTCTTTCTTTCTTGCTCTTTTTGGAGTTTCTCGATCATCTCATGGCTGCATGACCACTACCTTTAAACCAATCAAACAAGGGAAACCGCGTGTGATTAAGTTCGTAGCCAATCAGGAGCAAGTTTCAATTTGATGGCAGGTACCATTATAATGACCATATGCCGCATTCTATAACCACGAAGAGCGACGAATAAGGTATCTTGGATGTAGCCTTTGCTTGGATTGGAATCATTGGATTCCAAGGCCCATTCCAATGACCGGTGTAAGTAATTTATTATTATTGTTGTTGTTCTTCTTCTTGTTTAGATGGTGTTCAGACTCTTTTTAGATTCGAGCCATATTGTGTCTTTGACCAGCCTAACTGAAAAGTTAAAGTGAACTGCATTGTATTTTTTAGCACATCTACCATCTCAATAAAATTATTAAGAAATTTGAAGCCTGTAGCTAGTTATAGTCATAATACCGTAGACTAGTATGTAGCCTCTAAGAAAATACAGGCAGTGTGTGATTTCGTGCGCGTGCGTGTGCAAGATAGATAGATAGAATTATATAAAGTGCACAATTTGAAGACTGTAATCTGCGCAGTGCTTAATTTAGTCACGGGGAGCGTGTTGGAAATGTAATAAAGCCAATAATGTAATAACTTGCCAATAATGTAATAAAACCTTTGAGCCAATAACGAAATAACTTTTTTTTTTTTTTTTAAATATTGTTAATTCATTTGACACCTCAACATCCAGAGAGAGAGAGAGAGAGCTATTTTAGAGGTTTGGAGTGGGAGCGAAAATCATCTGTCAGCCTACATATCGAGGTTCAATTGTTCTGCTCCAGTTGTGTCAGACCTGTTGTCTTTTATTAGATGGATATTAATTATTGTCACATATATCAACAATATAAACGTATATTTTATAAAACAGCTCCAGTTCCTTACAGAATCCAGATGTGATCTATAGGCTGTTATATATAGAGTTGTGTTAAACCCTCTGTTAAACACCTGGATGACATCACTACAGGTGTGTTACAGGATCAAATATCATTTTTATCTGATCAATATTAATAATGAGAGAGAGCAAGCAAGAGAGATAGAGAGAATCTAAATCTTAAATTTGTCCACTGTACTTATTTATAATTCAGTGAACTGCACAATAACTGCAAAAAAGTGTATTATTCCCAAGAACTGCAGTCATATATAATATTATTACATTATCAGCACCAGTTATTACATTTTCAAAGGGTTTTTAAATACTAGGCCAATAACATAATAACCAGCCAATAATGTAATAACTTATTACATTATTGGCAAAAAAGTTATTATGTTATTGGCTCAAATGTTTTATTACATTATTGGCAAATGTCACATTTCTACCACATTTACCTTACTACTACTTACTTGATCACCCGTAAATATAATTAATTTAACATTAATTTTTTTATTTTTTTTATTTTGTAATTTATTTGGCAGGGACAATGCAGTGCACATTATTACAAACATGACATGGCAAAGCCATGACAAAACTTGTAGATGTGATACATAAAAGGTTTATAGCCGAATGGCTAATTTGCAACCCCAGTCCCTGATCAGGCTACCTATTCAAATAAAACATCACATAAAATATATAAAAATATACAGTTACATACGATCTTAAAACATGCTTCCTATAGCAATTAAACCTTGTGAAAAGGGGAAAAACAAAACAACATGTATCGTGTTGTGTGTGCATGTGTGTGTGTGTTTTCTATTGCTTGTTATCATGATTACATTTTTGGTTTTTCTTCAGCCAGTCTTTCAGTTTTCTATTAAATGTTTTAGGCTCAGTTTGTGTTTTTATTTCAGTTGATAAGTCATTCCAAAATTGAGTCCCAATTACTGAAAAACTTGACTGGCCAAAACTAGTTTTGCGCCCCTCTGCTATACAATTGCCATTCACTGCTCCCCTGGTGGCCACCCTTCTTGTGCTTATTTTTGTAACAAAAGGACATAGTACAGCAGGTGCTAGGTTGTTTGCACATTAAAAATTAATTTAAGAAAAGAAAACTTCATAAAATTCTCAAAACTTAAAAGGTTATATTTCTGTACTATCAAGCAGTGGTGCCACATAATTGGTTTCTGATCCAGTATCTTTAATGCCTGTTTGTATAGTGATAGAATAGGTTTGATTGTTGTCTGGGAGGCTTGGCTCCATACAGTGGTGCAGTTGGACAGATGAGAGAGTATCATGGCATGAAAGAACAACAAGGCTGCCTTAACAGGTATATGGTGCCTTATCATTCTAAAACAGTTCAAGTTTGTTCGGAGCGTCGTGGTGAGTTTCTTAATATGTTTATTAAATTTAAGTTGAGAGTCTAAAATGATCCCTAAAAATTTAAATTCATTAACTTCTTCTATAATGTCCTGGTCAATTTTGATGGAACAGGTGGCTTTCCCTTATAGAGAAGCACATAGATACTGTCTTTTTAATGTTAAGAGTGAGATGGTTGTCTTTGAGCCAGCGGGATACATGTTCCATCTCATTAGTCAAGATTTCTGCTGCTTTGTTTGGCGTTATGGCTGAGGCATAAATTACTGTATCATCAGCATACATTTGACAGTTAGCTGACTGACAGCAGGTTGGTAGGTCATTTATATATAAACTGAAGAGCAGAGGCCCCAAAATTGAGCCCTGCGGAATGCCCATAGTGGATGTTTGTGGCAATGAAAGTTCAGTGTTTATTTTGACCAGTTGCTCTCTATGCTCCAGGTATGATGCAAACCAGCCTATGGCATGTTCAGAGAGGTTGAAGGTGGTAAGTTTGTTCAGGAGTATGTTGTGGTTCACCGTATCAAAAGCTTTTTTGAGGTCTATGAATACGGCTCCCACAACATTACCCCTGTCCAGACTCCTCTTGATGTTCTCTGTAAGGTAGCAGTTAGCCATTTCTGTTGAGTATCCTGGTCTAAAACCAAACTGTTTATTGTTAATAAGATTATTACTCTCAAGATGGCCTACTAACTGTCCTGTAACAATCCTTTCTAGAATTTTGGAAAGAGCAGGCAGTATAGGGATTGGTCTGTAGTTACATGCCTGATCTTTTGCACCAGACTTAAAAATTGGTATTATAATGGCTTGTTTCCAACTTTGTGGAAATTTGCCTACTCTGATGGAAAGATTTACCAAATGTGTTATGGGTTTAACCAGGACAGAACAGTGAGTTTTAATGAAGGCAGTATCAAGTCCAAATGCGTCCTTTACTTTAGACGCAATTAGTTTGTTAATGATTTTATGTACTTCTTCCTGACTCACCTCCTTAATTTGGAAGAGCTTTGAAGGCTCTAATTTTGTGGGCAGAGATAGGTTTGCTGGTTCAAAATTCTCTGCTAGCTCCTCTACTGACTTTATAAAAAAGGTATTAAATTCATTTGCAATAGCGGAATTATCTGTGCTGTTAACACCATTCACTTCTAGTTCTGTAATTATATTTTGTTGGCTAGGTTTAAGTTTAGTGAGACTATTCAGGTGCTTCCATAAAGCAGTGCTGTTCCCTTCAGATTCCTCTATCAGTTGCATAAAATAAGCCGTTTTTGCTTTGCGCAATCCTCTGACTACTGCATTTCTCAGTCCTTTAAATATAAGAAGATCAGTATTGGTTTTAGAAAGCAGTGATTTTTTCAGTGCATAATCTCTTTTTTTCATTAACTGACGAATGTCATTTCCAAGCCATGGTACAGAAACTTTTCGTTGCGTGTGTTTAAATGTCCTAGTATATTTCTCAGTTATGTTTGTTAAGATTCTCATCAGGGAATTACAGCAATTTTCTAAGTTGTTCGATTGTATTACACTGTTCCAGTCTGTATTATTAAGATCATTTTTTACTTCATCTATTTTATTTTTTGGGATAGCCTGGTACCCTGGTTTACTTTTGTTTGCAAATTGTTGGAAACGCTGTTTAGTGAGTTTTCGAGCTACCATTATCATATTATGGTCAGAGAGCCCTGTTAAAAGATTGTATATTCTTGTGATTCGCTCGGGTCTATTAGTAACAATCAAATCTATCATAGTTTTGCTTGTTCGAGTAATCCTTGTTGGGCCCTTTACCATTTGCTGTAAGCTGTGTTTTAGTAGTAGCCTTTTTAATTTGCTCCTAGGGCTTTTCTCTAACCAGCTGATGTTAAAATCACCAAGAAAAATAGATTCAGTGTGGCTTTTAACATGTTTAAAAACTTTTTCCAAGTCATCATAAAATGAAACCCCGTGAGATGGTGGATTATACAAGACTACAATATTAAAATTCATCTTCACAGATAAAACAACATTTAAAGCCATGCATTCTAAAGATGTGTCCAGTTTCAATTCGTTACATTTCCAATTGTCTCTCACATAGATTAATACCCCCCCTCCACCTCTGCCTATTCTGTCCTTTCCATGACAGGTGTAGCCAGGGACGTCGATCATACTAGTTGGAATGTTTCTGTGCAACCAGGTTTCGGTCAGGGCTAAGAAATCCAAGTTGGAGTCTGTTAGCAGATGTTGAATTTGATCATGTTTTGGCAGTAGACTCCGAATGTTCAAATGTGCGCCCAGAATGCCCTTTGGTTTTGAGGACGGTTCCCAGATTACCCTTGCGTGGTTTACAGTCTGAAAAAGTCTGAATTCTCGCTGTTTTCTTGCTGATTGAGCGACGTTACCGCTGTCATGTGGAACCCCCGCTGACCCAGCGAATGCTTCCATCCCCGAACCAGACAGCGGCTTCCACCTGAGCGGTCCATCCGCTGCACCCTCCATGGAAAGGCTCGTAGATGGGCCAGGATTTAATTGCACGTCACCAGCCAGAAGGATTAAAATCAAAAGCACGTTGAAATTGTGCCAACAGTCTCTTCTCCGGTTGTTTGATTTCCCCAACATGCCGCGACGGCCCCCACGGTGACCGAGTTGTTTGGTGTACAGGTGAGAAGCAGAGTTGTTTTGTTTGCTTGGCTTTCGGCGATGGGGGAGATCAAGTTCGTTTGCAATCGAGTAGATTGTAAATTGTCCATAACCAAAAAAGTTAAGTATCCGCGTTTCAGTCATGTTTACCTGCTGTATGTCGGCTTGGTCCTTTAGTTTGATCTTGTTACAAGGTAGGCCAGGTGGTGGTAACATCCACGGCAAGAGCCAACAGCAGAGCAGTAGTGCGCAAAAGTTTCTTTCATCTTTCTGTTTGATGTGTGTCTGGTGTCCTTTCTTTTTTCTTGAACCAGTAGTTCTTAGAAAAAATGCAACGACTATGCTGCCAATTAAAAGCAAGGTAACTAAATAAAAAACGGTTTGAGTGGAGCCTGACAAACCACTCAAGCCTTCGGCAGCCATATTCCGCCATATATACATGGTAATGTGTCCTCTTTTTTTCTGTTGTCCTGGACTGACATGTTTTCTTTTATGCAGGCCACTATTGACATCCTAATGAGGATGGAGGCTTGTTCCAGGTACTACGCCGAAAGAATCCTGGGAACAATGATTGAGTAACAATGATCCCAAGCCCCCAAGCACGTGCCAGATGCCCACGATCAACACATTCTTTCACATCCTTGCGAGGTGGCGGCGGTAACACCTAAAATGTGTGTGTGGTGTTGTTTTTGTTTTTCAACAAATAAATTCCTGTTGTGCACAGAAACCCATTCGAGGTACTTGTACTTTATTTAAGTGTTTCAATTTGATGCTACTTTATATTATCCACCACTTAGCAGAAACAAATACAGATACAGTCTATGGGAGAGACCACTGAGGAATACATCCATGGGTACGGACCAGTGTCTTTAGCGCCCCTAGTGGTAGGGACCAGTGGTCCGTGCCAGAGACCAGCTGGTCACAACCACTGAGGAGCTGGTACGGCCTGCATAAATCATACAGACATTATATGGTAGTAATTCATAGACAAAAATATTATGATCTCTGACATCTGTTCATGTAAGTGTATTAACATGGCAAAAGTCGCTCCATAACACCACTTAATAACTGGCTAATGCAAAAGGACCAGAGGGGAGACCACTGAGGAGCTGGCACGGACCAGTGTCTTTAGCGCCCCCTAGTGGTAAGGACCAGTGGTCTCTGGCACGGACCACTGGTCTGTGCCAGACCACAGAATCGGCTACAACCCCCTCTCCTGTAGCGATGTCAATCGTGTTGGTGGCCACGACAAAGTGGCGGAGGTCTCCATCAAGAGTGAAGCCACCATCCTCCTCCAGGCACCGAGCCGCTTCTCCTCAGACAGAGAATAACAGACCAGGCACCAGGATCAAATTCTTGCAGTGGTGGCAGCACAACGCTCACACACTGACGGTCTTCATGGCTCTCTGATCTCCTCCACAGTGTCACGAGTCGTGCGTAAAAGCGCAGTGCGCCTTTATTGCCAAGTGCTGAAAGAGGGAGGGAGCGCCCAGCGGAACCCAAAACTCATATTTTTATTTCTATATAATGATTTTTGCAACATTGCTGTTTTCACTCAGTTGCATTTATTATATAGAGACAGAGTCTATACACCACATAACCAGTGTGATATGAGTTTCAGACGATGGCAGTCTCGAGCTGACTAGAAAGCGTTTAATGAAAACACCTTAATTAATTCACATGATGACATCCTCATCAAGAAGAACCAAAAGCCGGCTGAGTAAAGCGATTCTCAATAAGGCTGCTGATTGAGAAAAACTGCCCACGTGAATACAGAAAAGAGCGGAAAACAAAACAAACGCACGTTAAAAAAAAAAGCCGCAGCGTGTTTAACAAATAAATTGCCGGTTTAATAAATTGCCACAAACTAACAGATGCTATTGTTCCTGCCGTGGAGGACTGTCTGATGATGACGTAATGAGAGCTCTGAGGTCAGACGTGTTGTTACGGACCTGATGGTTCCATGGTTGCTATGTTGTCTCCAAGCCATCATTTCACACGTTTAATCGTTTGAACCATAACAAACTTCTGTCGGAGAGAAAAGCAGCAGCTCAACTTTCACTCGACGATTTTTCTGGAAAACAAACCACAAACTGAGACCTTTTGCTTCTGGACCTCTTCTTAAGACCTGCTGTCACTGACAAACGGACTCATTCATGGTAGACGTGAGATTTTGACACTTTGTTAAAGCCCATGTTGTTTTCTGTGTATTTTACCCTTGAGACTTTACAAACAATGTAACGTTACTGATGAAGGTAAAATATGACCAATACTGGAAATATTTTGCCTACATCAGTATTATTTTAGTGTAAATGAATCAAAGTGGACTGACGTTTGACTGTTACCAAGTTTGAATAGGTAAATCTAAAGCTACTGTCTTTGGTTTACCAACTGTCTGTTTTATCTGTCCAACAAACAGCCTAGCATCAACATGCTAATAAAAATATAGGCCAGCTTATATATTTTTTAACTTCTTGGTGATATAGGCCATCAGTGATGAAGCAGTGACACAAACATAACTCAACATTTTTCTCAATATTCAGGATATTGTTCATTTATGAGTATTTTACACAAAACCTCATTTAAATATTATGATGTCATCATACTGTGAGAGCAACAGAGAGGTGTGAATCAACTGCACACAGAGATGTTTCTCATGTGGTGCTGGCTTTTTCTCCTTCAGAAAGAGAGCGTAAAATTGGCATGTTGTTGAATATCTGGCAAAAATGTCCCTCAGTAAAAGACAGCTATGTCTCTTTGTGGTTGATTTGGTCTTTTTCAGTCGTTTTGTCCCTTAAAGGTCATGTTTTGTAACTTGGAGGTCATTTTGTGTCTCTTAGAAGTCAATTGATGTCTTTTTCAGTAATTTAGTGTCTCTTTGAGATGAAATTGGGTCATTGTTTTTGTTTTTTGTTTGTTTCAAAGGTAACGTGTCTCTCTGGGATACTTTTGTGTCTGCTTGAAGTCATGTTGTGTGTTTCTGAGGTATATTTGTGCCATTAACTAATTTTGTGTCTCTGTGGAGAATTTTTGCCGTTTTGGTTCTGTGTCTCTTTGAGGTCATTCTGTGTCATTGCAGTTATTTTATGACTCTCTGAGGTCATTTTGTGTCTCTTAAAAGTTTTTATGTGTCGTTTTAGACATTTTGTGGTAATTCAGTGTCTCTCTGGGGTCATTTATTGTCAGCAGTAAAACAGGATAAAACTTGAAGTCACTTCAAAATGGTCATGAACTCTGCTCAGCAACTGTGCTTGCTGGAGTCTTGTCAGTGCTGGAAAGAGGATATAGGGCCTTGCTGGGAAATTCAGCACATAACGTCAAAAAGGTAGGGAACGACGTGTCAGCTGCTGTATTGCAGGGCAAGATTGCTCTCGGGGATTTTTTCAGTGATGTTGTCTGCCCTGAAGGCCACTAGTCTGTGTTTTGCTTTACAAAATTATTCCTCTGCTCCTCGTCCTTCTAGGTAAAGCCCTTTGAATATGTAAATAGCAGGGCTAAATGACAAGTAGACATTCAGTGTTTACTTGTGGAAATTACATTTTGACATGTCTAGATTTATTCTGACTACTTTAAATGAAGTTAAAATATCTGTAAGATCAGTTTGACATGTTACCAATGTGTTGTCATTTAAAGAAATCACATTTCAACAACCAAAAATGATTTAAAGATACCGTTAATTTAATTATGAGGTTATTCCTTTTAGCACGAATGGATAAACGATTGCAAATATTTATGTATTAATGTATTAATGTACTGGAGAGTTTTACCCTGTCACCTGGAGAGAGGCATCTCCATAGGCTCTTTGAATTTAAATATTTCATTTATAATTTCCGTTATTGTCATTGTAAAGACACCAACACACTTTGCAAGAAGTTCTCTCAAGTCTTTTTTTTCCAGGGAACACTCCAGTTTTATCTGACTGTTAATGTACTGGAGAGTTTTTCCCTGTCACCTGGAGGGAGGCGTCTCAGTAGGCTCTTTGAATTTAACTATTTCATTTATAATTTCCGTTATTGTCATTGTAAAGACACTGACACACCTTGGAAGAAGGTCTCTCCAATTTTTTCTTTCCAGGGAGCACTCCAATTTTATCTCACTGTTAATGTACTGGAGAGTTTTACCCTGTCACCTGGAGGGAGGCGTCTCAATAGGCTCTTTGAATTTCATTTATAATTTCCGTTATTGTCATTGTAAAGACACTGACACACCTTGGAAGAAGGTCTCTCCAGTGTTTTCTTTCCAATGAACACTCCAATTTTATCTCACTGTTAATATACTGGAGAGTTTTACCCTGTCACCTGGAGAGAGGCGTCTCAATAGGCTCTCTGAATTTAACTATTTCATTTATATTTTCCGTTATTGTCATTGTAAAGACACCAACACACCTTGGAGGAAGGTCTCTCCAATGTTTTTTTTCCAGGGAACACTCCAATTTTATCTCACTGTTAATGTACTGGAGAGTTTTAACCTGTCACCTGGAGAGAGGCGTCTCAATAGGCTCTTTGAATTTCATTTCTAATTTCCATTATTGTAATTGTAAAGACACCGACACATCTTGGAAGAAGGTCTCTCCAATTTTTTTTTTCCAGGGAACACTCCAATTTTATCTCACTGTTAATGTACTGGAGAGTTTTACCCTGTCACCTGGAGCGAGGCGTCTCAATAGGCTCTTTGAATTTAACTATTCCATTTATAATTTCCGTTATTGTCATTGTAAAGACACTGACACACCTTGGAAGAAGGTCTCTCCAATTTTTTCTTTCCAGGGAACACTCCAATTTTATCTCACTGTTAATGTACTGGAGAGTTTTACCCTGTCACCTGGAGGGAGGCGTCGCAATAGGCTCTTTGAATTTCGTTCATAATTTGCGTTATTGTCATTATAAAGACACCGACACACCTTGGAAGAAGGTCTCGCCAGTGTTTTCTTCCCAGGGAACACTCCAATTTTATATCAAAGTTAATGTACTGGAGAGTTGTTACCTGTCACCTGGAGAGAGGCGTCATACAGTAATATAAATACCAAAGACAACAAAAAACTTTCATGAATGTAGATTCAGTTAAAAAAAAAAATTTAACAATAAATTCAGGTTTTTTTTTCCCAGTTTGAAGTGAAGCGTACAGTATTATGCATCTATTTCATTACTTTCAAATGTAGAAATCGAATATAAAAAGAGTGTTGTAAGATATATCACTGTCCATTTTGATCATCTTTTGTAAAGCATTGGTATGTAGTTTTAAAAAGTCATATTCGTAATAAAGCATACTTCAGTATGTCATGCCTAAAAATGACATAAAAAGTCACAGTGTTTACTTTTCCTGTGCGCCCCTCAATCATATGCTGGCTCCTTAAAATGGCAGTCAGCCATCTAAACTCTGAAAACTCCTGATCCAAGACTTTGCTTTCAAATTGCTGTAAAAAGCTCAGTTTACCTGTTAGGTTTCTAAAAATCTCACCTGAAGGGGTTATTGGTGATTTACAATGGCCCCCCAATGTTAAATAGGTGATTACGGCCCTGCATCACAGCGCAGCTGCTCAGAGGTTCAGTCGCAACAAACGACAGAAATATGTTGACGCTGAAAGTTGCATTTCACTCATCCATCTCAGAAACCTGGTAAAACTCTCTGTGGGTCAGACTCTGGACCAGAGTCAGGTGCTGGCTCAGCTGGTTCAGCCTCTCCCCTGTAGCGATGTCAATCGTGTTGGTGGCCACGACAAAGTGGCGGAGGTCTCCATCAAGAGTGAAGCCACCATCCTCCTCCAGGCACCGAGCCGCTTCTCCTCAGACAGAGAATAACAGACCAGGCACCAGGATCAAATTCTTGCAGTGGTGGCAGCACAACGCTCACACACTGACGGTCTTCATGGCTCTCTGATCTCCTCCACAGTGTCACGAGTCGTGCGTAAAAGCGCAGTGCGCCTTTATTGCCAAGTGCTGAAAGAGGGAGGGAGCGCCCAGCGGAACCCAAAACTCATATTTTTATTTCTATATAATGATTTTTGCAACATTGCTGTTTTCACTCAGTTGCATTTATTATATAGAGACAGAGTCTATACACCACATAACCAGTGTGATATGAGTTTCAGACGATGGCAGTCTCGAGCTGACTAGAAAGCGTTTAATGAAAACACCTTAATTAATTCACATGATGACATCCTCATCAAGAAGAACCAAAAGCCGGCTGAGTAAAGCGATTCTCAATAAGGCTGCTGATTGAGAAAAACTGCCCACGTGAATACAGAAAAGAGCGGAAAACAAAACAAACGCACGTTAAAAAAAAAAAAAAAAAAAGCCGCAGCGTGTTTAACAAATAAATTGCCGGTTTAATAAATTGCCACAAACTAACAGATGCTATTGTTCCCGCAGTGGAGGACTGTCTGATGATGACGTAATGAGAGCTCTGAGGTCAGACGTGTTGTTACGGACCTGATGGTTCCATGGTTGCTATGTTGTCTCCAAGCCATCATTTCACACGTTTAATCGTTTGAACCATAACAAACTTCTGTCGGAGAGAAAAGCAGCAGCTCAACTTTCACTCGACGATTTTTCTGGAAAACAAACTACAAACTGAGACCTTTTGCTTCTGGACCTCTTCTTAAGACCTGCTGTCACTGACAAACGGACTCATTCATGGTAGACGTGAGATTTTGACACTTTGTTAAAGCCCATGTTGTTTTCTGTGTATTTTACCCTTGAGACTTTACAGACAATGTAACGTTACTGATGAAGGTAAAATATGACCAATACTGGCAATATTTTGCCTACATCAGTATTATTTTAGTGTAAATGAATCAAAGTGGACTGACGTTTGACTGTTACCAAGTTTGAACAGGTAAATTTAAGCTACTGTCTTTGGTTTACCAACTGTCTGTTTTATCTGTCCAACAAACAGCCCAGCTTCAACATGCTAATAAAAATATAGGCCAGCTTATATATTTTTTAACTTCTTGGTGATATAGGCCATCAGTGATGAAGCAGTGACACAAACATTGAAGCCTTATCATTTAAATACGCTCATAACTCAACATTTTTCTCAATATTCAGGATATTGTTCATTTATGAGTATTTTACACAAAACCTCATTTAAATATTATGATGTCATCATACTGTGAGAGCAACAGAGAGGTGTGAATCAACTGCACACAGAGATGTTTCTCATGTGGTGCTGGCTTTTTCTCGTTCAGAAAGAGAGCGTAAAATTGGCATGTTGTTGAATATCTGGCAAAAATGTCCCTCAGTAAAAGACAGCTATGTCTCATTATGGTTGATTTGGTCTTTTTCAGTCGTTTTGTCCCTTAAAGGTCATGTTTTGTAACTTGGAGATCATTTTGTGTCTCTTAGAAGTCAATTGATGTCTTTTTCAGTAATTTAGTGTCTCTTTGAGATGAAATTGGGTCATTGTTTTTGTTTTTTTTGTTTCAAAGGTAACGTGTCTCTCTGGGATACTTTTGTGTCTGCTTGAAGTCATGTTGTGTGTTTCTGAGGTATATTTGTGCCATTAACTAATTTTTGTGTCTGTGGAGAATTTTTGCCGTTTGGTTCTGTGTCTCTTTGAGGTCATTCTGTGTCATTGCAGTTTTTATGACTCTCTGAGGTCATTTTGTGTCTCTTAAAAGTTTTTATGTGTCGTTTTAGACATTTTGTGGTAATTCAGTGTCTCTCTGGGGTCATTTATTGTCTCTCTCTGTTGTAATTTTGCGTCTCTCTTAGGTCATTCATTGTCAGCAGTAAAACAGGATAAAACTTCAAGTCACTTCAAAATGGTCATGAACTCTGCTCAGCAACTGCGCTTGCTGGAGTCTTGTCAGTGCTGGAAAGAGGATATAGGGCCTTGCTGGGAAATTCAGCACATAACGTCCTTCCTTTCCTTTTGGTTGTCCATTGGGTCCGATGACGACGTCCACTTCTATCGATGGGTTCGTTGGTGGCTGAATAGCCCTACCCTGGATCCACAAACCCTACTGCAGGTAGGGCACGTAAATGTGGTGGTGGTGGTGGCAACGGCAGCCGTTGGTGTATTCCTCCTGAGTCTACTCTCCTGTCTCCTGGCTGTTCTATCCTCCTCTAGCAAGCGGGTGCTATCCTGGCACAGCTGACGCCAGGTGTTACGATCAGCAGCCACATCCTCCAGGGCCTCAGGTCTAATTTTACACTTCCTTAGTGCAATCTTCAGCTGGTCTTTGTAGCGTTTCTTCTGCCCACCAGCAGAGCGACGACCGTGGTGTAACTGGCCGTATAACACTCTGCGAGGCAGGCGGTCTGAGGGCATCCTTACTACGTGGCCCAGCCATCGTAGTTGGTGTAGGGTGACCGTGGCCTCAATACTCCTGCAGTTGGTTTTTGAGAGTATTTCGGTGTGAGGCACACGATCACGCCATGTAATCCCCAGGATGCGCTGAAGGCAGCGTATGTGGAACTGTTCTAGGGCCTTGATGTGGCGACTGTAGGTAACCCAGGCTTCACAGCTGTAGAGGAGGGTAGTGAGGCAGATGGCTTGGTAGACAGAGACTTTCGTGTGGAGATGAAGGTTCTTGTTTTGGAAGACCCAACGCCTGAGTCTCCCAAAAGCAGCTGCTGCCTGCTTGATCCTGTTCTGGACCTCACTATCAACGGTGTTGTCTTCAGAAAGAATGCTCCCCAGGTATCTGAAGGATGAAACATTTGCTAGTTGTTCTCCAGAAACCGTGAAGATAGGTGGTGTAGATGGCTTGTTGGAGCTCCACTGGCAAACTACTTCCGTCTTGCTGGTGTTGACGGTCAGTCCCATCCTGCTGTACGCTCTCACCGCAGCAGCAAGAACAGACTGGAGGTCTTGTGATCTGTGAGATACAAGAACACAGTCGTCTGCGTACTGCAGCTCAACGATTCTCTCCCTTTGCAGTTTGGTGGTAGCCTGAAGCCTTCTAATGTTAAAGAGGCTGCCATCTAGACGATAGTCCACTGTCACACCACTGCTGTCCTCAATCTCCTTGTGGATAAGCTTCGTAACACATAGTAAGAAGATGTTAAAGAGCACTGGTGCTAGCACACACCCCTGCCTTACTCCTGTGTGTACAGGGAAAGGGGCAGACTCTTGACCTCCTATGGTCACTCGAGCAGTCATTCCATCATGAAACTGGCGGAGTATGTTAACAAACTTCTTGGGACAGCCAAACCTGAGGAGGACTTCCCATAGAAGTTCTCTCTGAACAGTGTCGAAGGCTTTGGAGAGGTCGACAAAGGCCATGAATAGGTCCTGATGTTGTTCCCTGCACTTTTCCTGCAGCTGTCTAGCTGTGAAAATCATGTCCACTGTGCTCCTACTCTTTCTAAACCCGCACTGTGATTCAGGCAGTATCGACTCAGTGATGTTATCAGTCAACCTCTGGAGCATCACTTTTGCCAGGACTTTACCGGCAACAGCAAGGAGTGAGATGCCCCTGCTGTTGCCACAGACAGCCTTGTCACCCTTGTTCTTATAGATGGTGACAACATTGGCGTCTCTCCATTGTTGTGGGACGTTCTCTTCGGCCCAGATCTTGGTGATGTACCGGTGCAATGCTCTTGTACAGAGGTATCCTCCTTGCTTCAACAGTTCAGCCGGGATGTTGTCATTACCGGGGGATTTGTTGTTTTTAAGGGAGCGGGTAGCTGATCGAACCTCCAGGAAGGTTGGGGGCTGGTCCAGATTATGCGTTGGAGGAAGTGTAGGCAGTTCATCCAGAACGGTGGGGTCTGCATCAGATTCCTGATTCAGCAGGGTGCAAAAGTGTTCTGCCCATCTCAGCAGGATGCTAGGCTGGTCCTTCAAGGTTGTCAGACCATCTGCTGTTTTCAGGGGAGTGGTGCAGCGGTTTGTTGGGCCGTAGGTCTTCTTGACAGCATTGTAAAAGTTGTGCATGTCATTTTTATCGGCAAAGGTCTGGATTTCATGTGCCTTTTTTCTCCACCACTCATTCTGCATGTTCCTAACAGCCCTTTGCACTTCTCCTCGAGCTCTCTGCCATTTCTGCCTGGTGCTACTGGATGAAGGGTTCTCTAGGGTTGCCCTGTGTGCTTTGTGCATATCCTTCAACAGGACATGGATGGTGTCTGAGTTGTCATCAAACCAGTCTTGGTGGTTCTTGCTCTTGTGGCCGATTTTTTGGGCTGCTGCCTCATAGAGAGCCGAGCTAATAGAGTTCCAGTTCTGGTCAACAGTGTTCTCAGATGAGTTCAAGGAAGACTCCATCCCCCTTAGTTTCTCAGCCAGGGAGCGACGAAAGTCATTTCTTGCATCAGGGTTTTCCAGGCGGGTGCAGTCTAGTTTCTTCCTTTTGGGTCCTGGCAGTTGCATGGGGGGGCGCACTTGCATGTGGACATTGGCCACAATCAGACGATGATCTGTCCAGCACTCTGCACCTCTCATGGCACGGGTGGTGAGAACGTCTTTGATGTCGTTCGCCTCACTATGATATAATCTATCAAGTGCCAATGTTTGGAACGGGGGTGCATCCATGATGTCTTATATTTTGCCTTCTGCTGGAAGATGGTGTTGGTTATGGTCAGGTTATGCTCAGAGCAGAGAGTGAGCAATCTCATCCCATTTGAGTTAGCCTGACCAACTCCATGTCTGCCAAGTACCCCACTCCATATCCTGCTGTCCTGTCCCACTCGGGCATTAAAATCCCCAAGCAAGAAAATCTTGTCATTCTTGGGGATCCGGGAAAGAGCCTCGTCAAGTGACTGGTAGAAGGAGTCCTTGACCTCACTTTCGGATGGCAGGGTCGGTGCATAGGCACTGAGAAGTGTAGCGAAGCGATTCCTAACCAGGGGGATGCGGAGGGTCATTAGTCTCTCACTAATGCCAACAGGTGTTTCAGTGAGTCTTGGCAGTAGTGTGTTTTTGACGGCTAGTCCTACACCATGCAGATGTTGCCCCCCTGAGGGGTAGCCTTTCCAGAAGAAAGTGTAGCCCATGCCTTCCTCTGTTAGAGAGCCTTCATCCAGGATCCTGGTCTCACTCAGAGCTGCAATATCGATGTTGTAGCGACTCAGTTCTGCAGCAACCAAGGCAGTTCTCCTATGGGGTCTGTCAGATCTGCCATACGAGTCCAGGAGAGTCCTTACATTCCATGTTGCCAGTTTCAAGTTGCATGATTTCCTAGTTTTATTTTGACCGCAGGAGTGGAATGGCCCGATAGGTGCGGTAACCTATCCAGGCAAGGTTGAGTGGGCAATTTTTAGGCCACCTTTTCTAGGCCCTTCCTCAGTTGAGGTGAGCAGTGCCGTCCCTAAATAGGGCTGCTCAAACACACAGGGGTCTGCCGAAAACAACTTCCACTCAGCCGAGCTGTTAGCGACCTATACCCTGTGCTGCTGCCATGCAGGGTTCTAGCTAGGAGCTTCCAGTTCCTTCACACCTGCTCCCGTCGCCAGAGACCCCATCGCCGTCAGACTTCAACCGATGTAAGTCCAGGTACTCCATGGTCAGAAGTGGGTACCTGCGCAAGGAGATATTTAAGTGCCAAAGGGAGGTGCGCTTTCTCCAGTAGCACTATCTTCACCACGACGAGGTAAACCCGGTGGCGTGGGTGAGCCCATGACGACCAGTCCCTCATCATGACTGCAGGAGGCTGCCGGGTCCTTAGTCTTTCAAGGCCCGCCTGTTGTGCACCGCCAGCACATTGCTTTTCTGTCAGGGTGTGCTCCCTTAGCCTTTGCCTAAATAAGCTGACCCACAAGGCAATGGGGCTATTTACCCATAGTTGGGGCAGGGTTGACGGACGTCAGGGCGTGTCCACACGGTGGTGGGCCTGTACGTCGCGTCTCTGGGGCCCACTGCTGCTCCGAGATCCCCTCCAGTTTAGTTCGGGGTCTGCAAGGACCCTTATCCGTGTGTGGCCACGAGGAGGCACTGCAAGGAGTCTTGGTGGTGGAGAGGCTTTGTACCAGCAGGAGGAGACTTACGCACTCGGCTCCTCTTTTCACCCCCCAAGAGGGGCTAGCTGGCGGCGGTAGCTGTAAGCAGAGAGTAGCAAGCAGGGGGCAGCATGCACCATGCACCATCTATAGACATCTCTCTACTTCTACGGCACTAGACGCGTCACACACACCCTGTGTAAACACGCACGCACATAACGTCAAAAAGGTAGGGAACGACGTGTCAGCTGCTGTATTGCAGGGCAAGATTGCTCTCGGGGATTTTTTCAGTGATGTTGTCTGCCCTGAAGGCCACTAGTCTGAGTTTTGCTTTTCAAAATTATTCCTCTGCTCCTGGTCCTTCTAGGTAAAGCCCTTTGAATATGTAAATAGCAGGGCTAAATGACAAGTAGACATTCAGTGTTTACTTGTGGAAATTACATTTTGACATGTCTAGATTTATTTTGACTACTTTAAATGAAGTTAAAATATCTGTAAGATCAGTTTGACATGTTACCAATGTGTTGTCATTTAAAGAAATCACATTTCAACAACCAAAAATGATTTAAAGATACCGTTAATTTAATTATGAGGTTATTCCTTTTAGCACGAATGGATAAACGATTGCAAATATTTATGTATTAATGTATTAATGTACTGGAGAGTTTTACCCTGTCACCTGGAGAGAGGCATCTCAACAGGCTCTTTGAATTTCACTGTTTCATTTATAATTTCCGTTATTGTCATTGTAAAAACACCGACACACCTTGGAAGGAGGTCTCTCCAATGTTTTCTTTTCAGGGAACACTCCAATTTTATCTCACTGTTAATGTACTGGAGAGTTTTACCCTGTCACCTGGAGAGAGGCGTCTCCATAGGCTCTTTGAATTTAAGTATTTCATTTATAATTTCCGTTATTGTCATTGTAAAGACACCGACACACTTTGCAAGAAGTTCTCTCAAGTCTTTTTTTTCCAGGGAACACTCCAGTTTTATCTGACTGTTAATGTACTTGAGAGTTTTTCCCTGTCACCTGGAGGGAGGCGTCTCAGTAGGTTCTTTGAATTTAACTATTTCATTTATAATTTCCGTTATTGTTACTGTAAAGACACTGACACACCTTGGAAGAAGGTCTCTCCAGTGTTTCCTTCCCAGAGAACACTGCAATTTAATCTCACTGTTCATTTACTGGAGAGTTTTACCCTGTCACCTGGAGAGAGGCGTCTCAATTGGCTCTTTGAATTTCATTTATAATTTCCGTTACTGTCATTATAATGACACCGACACAACTTGGAATAAGGTCTCTCCAGTGTTTTCTTACCAGGGAACACTCCAATTTTATCTGGCTGTTAATGTACTGGAGAGTTTTACCCTGTCACCTGGAGGGAGGCGTCTCAATTGGCTCTTTGAATTTCATTTATAATTTCCGTTACTGTCATTATAATGACACCGACACAACTTGGAATAAGGTCTCTCCAGTGTTTTCTTTCCAGGGAACACTCCAATTTTATCTCACTGTTAATGTACTGGAGAGTTTTTCCCGTCACCTGAAGGGAGGCGTCTCAATAGGCTCTTTGAATTTCATTTATAATTTCCGTTATTGTCATTGTAACGACACCGACACATTTTGGAAGAAGGTCTCTCCAATTTTTTCTTTCCAGGGAACACTCCAATTTTATCTGGCTGTTAATGTACTGGAGAGTTTTACCCAGTCACCTAGAGGGAGGCGTTTCAATAGGCTCTTTGAATTTCATTTATAATTTTCCGTTATTGTCATTGTAAAAACACCGACACACCTTGGAAGAAGGTCTCTCCAGTGTTTTTCCTTTTTTCCAGGGAACACTCCAATTTTAGCTCACTGTTAATGTACTGGAGAGTTTTACCCTGTCACCTGGAGGGAGGCGTCTCAATAGGCTCTTTGAATTTAACTATTTCATTTATAATTTCCGTTATTGTCACTGTAAAGACACCGACACACCTTGGAAGAAGGTCTCTCCAGTGTTTCCTTCCCAGGGAACACTCCAATTTTATCTCACTGTTAAAGTACTGGCGAGTTTTACCCTGTCACCTGGAGAGAGGCGCCTCTAAAGGCTCGTTGAATTTAACTATTTCATTTATAATTTCTGTTATTGTCATTGTAAAGACACCGACACACCTTGGAAGAAGGTCTCTCCAATTTTTTCTTTCCAGGGAACACTCCAACTTTAGCTCACTGTTAATGTACTGGAGAGTTTTTCCCTGACACCTGGACAGAGGTTTCTCAATAGGCTGTTTGAATTTCATTTATAATTTCCGTTATTGTAATTGTAAAGACACCGACACACCTTGGAAGAAGGTCTCTCCAGTGTTTTCTTCCCAGGGAACACTCCAATTTTATCTGGCTGTTAATGTACTGGAGAGTTTTACCCTTTCTCCTGGAGAAAGGCGTCTCAATAGGCTCTTTGAATTTCATTTGTAATTTCCGTTATTCTCATTGTAAAGACAACGGCACACCTTGGAAGAAGGTCTCTCCAATGTTTTCTTTCCAGGGAACACTCCAACTTCAGCTCACTGTTAATGTTTTGAAGAGTTTTACCCTGTCACCTGGAGGGAGGCGTCTGAATAGGCTCTTTGAATTTCATTTATAATTTCGGTTATTGTAATTGTGAAGACACCGACACACCTTGGAAGATGGTCTCTCCAGTGTTTTCTTCCCAGGGAACACTGCAATTTTATCTCACTGTTAATGTACTGGAGAGTTTTACCCTGTCACCTGGAGAGAGGCGTCTCAATAGGCTCTTTGAATTTAACTATTTCATTTATAATTTCCGTTATTGTCATTGTAACGACACCGACACATTTTGGAAGAAGGTCTCTCCAATTTTTCCTTTCCAGGGAACACTCCAATTTTATCTCACTGTTAATGTACTGGAGAGTTTTACCCTGTCACCTGGAGGGAGGCGTTTCAATCGGCTCTTTGAATTTCATTTATAATTTCCGTTATTGTCATTGTAAAGACACCGACACACCTTGGAAGAAGGTCCCTCCAATGTTTTTTTTCCAGGGAACACTCCAATTTTAGCTCACTGTTAATGTACTGGAGAGTTTTACCCTGTCACCTGGAGGGAGGCGTCTCAATAGGCTCTTTGAATTTCATTTGTAATTTCCGTTATTGTAATTGTAAAGACACCGACACACCTTGGAATAAGGTCTCTCCAATGTTTTCTTTCCAGGGAACACTGCAATTTTATCTCACTGTTAATGTACTGGAGAGTTTTACCCTGTCACCTGGAGGGAGGCATCTCAATAGGCTCTTTGAATTTCATTTATAATTTCCGTTATTGTCATTCTAACGACATCGACACATTTTGGAAGAAGGTCTCTCCAATTTTTTCTTTCCAGGGAACACTCCAATTTTATCTGGCTGTTAATGTTTTGAAGAGTTTTACCCTGTCACCTGGAGGGAGGCGTCTCAATCGGCTCTTTGAATTTCATTTATAATTTCCGTTATTGTCATTGTAAAGACACCGACACACCTTGGAAGAAGGTCCCTCCAATATTTTCTTTCCAGGGAACACTCCAATTTTAGCTCACTGTTAATGTACTGGAGAGTTTTACCCTGTCACCTGGAGGGAGGCGTCTCAATAGGCTCTTTGAATTTCATTTGTAATTTCCGTTATTGTAATTGTAAAGACACCGACACACCTTGGAAGAAGGTCCCTCCAGTGTTTTCTTCCCAGGGAACACTCTAATTTTAGCTCACTGTTAATGTACTGGAGAGTTTTACCCTGTCACCTGGAGGGAGGCGTCTCAATAGGCTCTTTGAATTTAACTATTTCATTTATAATTTCCGTTATTGTCACTGTAAAGACACCGACACACCTTGGAAGAAGGTCTCTGCAGTGTCTTCTGTGGTTGTTTTGTGACTGATGACCTGTAATTACAGGAATATTAATGGTTCAAGTGAACAAAATAATCATAAACATTACAAACAACAATAGGACATAACTATAAAGATAACAGTGACAGAGAAATGTATAGCTGAATATAAGATGTTAGAATCTAAATTGCATGCAGTTATTACTTAATGCACAATCTGGAAATCCATCGGTCAAAAAAATAATAATAATAATACATTTTTTTTCTTCCTTTACCTCTGGAGGCACAGCCTGGAGTTTTTAGACTTAAGTGTGGGGGCCTCTGCCATCGCTCACGGCCTTCACTTCTGGCGGTGCCCCCAAGGGAATCGCTGTGGTGTTTACAAATACTACGGGTAGAAAACCAGCAGAGTTTAGCTATTTGTCACATTTTTCACGTCACTGTATCACCGTGTAGACTAATCTGATGTTTGTAAAGTCTATAAACACAATGATTGAACAAACATTACTATTTCTGTGTCTACGTTTTGAAATTAATAATATGGTTATTGTAGATTAGCTGGGCTAACCATTAGCTGTTAACGTTAGCCGTTACCGGTGTTTGTAATAACCATAGACTGTGTAAAAATAAGGTTATGACTCAATAAACGGTCCATGAATAAAATATTTTTTCCAGCGGATATCTTAGTTACAACATGATTGAGCTCGCAAAGAAGTTTTGTGTTGCTATGTGTGGTATTTATTCAATTACGGGAAATCACAATGTCTAGAAAGCATCAGTGGCTGCAGCTGACAAGGACAGTTAGCAAAGCTAACATCAGGACGTCATCTGTTAAAAGCATCCCGTTGTCGGATACAATGTGAAACTACTCCAGTTAGCTCAATCATGTTGTAACTCAGACATCCGCAGGAAAAATATTTTTTTTCTCCTTGACAAGACAGAGTTTTGGGTGGAGCAGTCGCTATGGACGTGGAGCTTGCTGTTTCTGTAGGTACACATTTCCCGGGGACACCTGCACGTCTCGACCACGCCCCCTCCATTGAGATTGGCTAAAGCGCAGCATCGTTCAAACTCAAAGACCAACCCCCCTCCAAATGTTTCATCTTCCCCCAAGTGCAGAGGCAACTATAACCACACAATTAATATAAATACCAAAGACAACAAAAAACTTGGCACTCAGCCATCTAAACTCCTGATCCAAGATTTTGCTTTCAAATTGCTGTAAAAAGCTCAGTTTACCTGTTAGGTTTCTAAAAATCTCACCTGAAGGGGTTACTGGTGATTTACAATGGGCCCCCCAATGTTAAATAGGTGATTACGGCCCTGCATCACAGCGCAGCTGCTCAGAGGTTCAGTCGCAACAAACGGCAGAAATATGTTGACGCTGAAAGTTGCATTTCACTCATCCATCTCAGAAACCTGGTAAAACTCTCTGTGGGTCAGACTCTGGACCAGAGTCAGGTGCTGGCTCAGCTGGTTCAGCCTCTCCTCTGTAGCGATGTCAATCGTGTTGGTGGCCACGACAAAGTGGCGGAGGTCTCCATCAAGAGTGAAGCCACCATCCTCCTCCAGGCACCGAGCCGCTTCTCCTCAGACACAGAATGACAGACCAGACACCAGGATCAAATTCTTGCAGTGGTGGCAGCACAACGCTCACACACTGACGGTCTTCATGGCTCTCTGATCTCCTCCACAGTGTCACGAGTCGTGCGTAAAAGCGCAGTGCGCCTTTATTGCCAAGTGCTGAAAGAGGGAGGGAGCGCCCAGCGGAACCCAAAACTCATATTTTTATTTCTATATAATGATTTTTGCAACATTGCTGTTTTCACTCAGTTGCATTTATTATATAGAGACAGAGTCTATACACCACATAACCAGTGTGATATGAGTTTCAGACGATGGCAGTCTCGAGCTGACTAGAAAGCGTTTAATGAAAACACCTTAATTAATTCACATGATAACATCCTCATCAAGAAACCAAAAGCCGGCTGAGTAAAGCGATTCTCAATAAGGCTGCTGATTGAGAAAAACTGCCCACGTGAATACAGAAAAGAGCGGAAAACAAAACAAACGCACGTTAAAAAAAAAAGCCGCAGCGTGTTTAACAAATAAATTGCCGGTTTAATAAATTGCCACAAACTAACAGATGCTATTGTTCCTGCCGTGGAGGACTGTCTGATGATGACGTAATGAGAGCTCTGAGGTCAGACGTGTTGTTACGGACCTGATGGTTCCATGGTTGCTATGTTGTCTCCAAGCCATCATTTCACACGTTTAATCGTTTGAACCAAAACAAACTTCTGTCGGAGAGAAAAGCAGCAGCTCAACTTTCACTCGACGATTTTTCTGGAAAACAAACTACAAACTGAGACCTTTTGCTTCTGGACCTCTTCTTAAGACCTGCTGTCACTGACAAACGGACTCATTCATGGTAGACGTGAGATTTTGACACTTTGTTAAAGCCCATGTTGTTTTCTGTGTGTTTTACCCTTGAGACTTTACAAACAATGTAACGTTACTGATGAAGGTAAAATATAACCAATACTGGCAATATTTTTGCCTACATCAGTATTATTTTAGTGTAAATGAATCAAAGTGGACTGACGTTTGACTGCTAATAAAAATATAGGCCAGCTTATATATTTTTTAACTTCTTGGTGATATAGGCCATCAGTGATGAAGCAGTGACACAAACATTGAAGCCTTATTATTTAAATATGCTCATAATTCAGCATTTTTCTCAATATTCAGGATATTGTTCATTTATGAGTATTTTACACAAAACCTCATTTAAATATTATGATGTCATTATACTGTGAGAGCAACAGAGAGGTGTGAATCAACTGCACACAGAGATGTTTCTCATGTGGTGCTGGCTTTTTCTCCTTCAGAAAGAGAGTGTAAAATTGGCATGTTGTTGAATATCTGGCAAAAATGTCCCTCAGTAAAAGACAGCTATGTCTCTTTGTGGTTGATTTGTGTCTTTTTAGTCGTTTTGTCCCTTAAAGGTCATGTTTTGTAACTTGGAGGTCATTTTGTGCCTTAGAAGTCAATTGATGTCTTTTTCAGTAACTTAGTGTCTCTTTCAGATCAAATTGGGCAGTTGCTGTTTTGTTTTTTGTTTGTTTCAAAGGTAACGTGTCTCTCTGGGATACTTTTGTGTCTGCTTGAAGTCATGTTGTGTGTTTCTGAGGTATATTTGTGCCATTAACTAATTTTGTGTCTCTGTGGAGAATTTTTGCCATTTTGGTTCTGTGTCTCTTTGAGGTCATTCTGTGTCATTGCAGTTATTTTATGACTCTCTGAGGTCATTTTGTGTCTCTTAAAAGTTTTTATGTGTCGTTTTAGACATTTTGTGGTAATTCAGTGTCTCTCTTAGGTCATTCATTGTCAGCAATTAAAACAGGATGAAACTTCAAGTCGCTTCAAAATGGTCATGAACTCTGCTCAGCAGCTGCACTTGCTGGAGTCTTGTCAGTGCTGGAAAGAGGATATAGGGCCTTGCTGGGAAATTCAGCACATAACGTCAAAAAGGTAGGGAACGACATGTCAGCTGCTGTATTGCAGGGCAAGATTGCTCTCTGGGATTTTTTCAGTGATGTTGTCTGCCCTGAAGGCCACTAGTCTGAGTTTCGCTTTTCAAAATTATTCCTCTGCTGCTCATGCTTCTAGGCAAAACCCTTTGAATATGTAAATAGCAGGGCTAAATGACAAGTAGACATTCAATGTTTATTTGTGGAAATTACATTTTGACATGTCTAGATTTATTTTGACTAAATGAAGTTAAAATATCTGTAAGATACATTTGACATGCTACAAATGTGTTTTCATTTGAACAAATCACATTTCAACGACCAAAATTGATTTAAAGATATCGTTAACTTAATTATGAGGTTATTACTTTTAGAACATGTGGATAAACGATTGCAAATATTGATAATTAAATTTCCTCGTGTTGAGGATTATGAACAGTGGAAATCTAGTATATTTCACAATTTCCAGACTATTTGGATTTCACTTTCATATCAAGAATTAAATAGTGACGGCTACCGAAAGAATTGCAGATATCTAAAATGTAACTTGCACTCTCATTTCCTATCTTCACTGTCAACTGGAGAGAGGCGTCTCAATAGGCTCTTTGACTTATACTATTTCATTTATAATTTCAGTTATTGTCATTGTAAAGACACCGACACACCTTGAAAGAAGGTCTCTCCAATGTTTTCTTCCCAGGGAACACTCCAATTTTATCTGACTGTTAATGTACTGGAGAGTTTTACCCTGTCACCTGTAGGGAGGCGTCTCAATAGGCTCTTTGAATTTCATTTATAATTTCCGTTATTGTAATTGTAAAGACACCGACACATCTTGGAAGAAGGTCTCTCCAGTGTTTTCTTTCCAGGGAACACTCCAATTTTAACTCACTGTTAATGTACTGGAGAGTTTTACCCAGTCACCTGGAGGGAGGCGTCTCAATAGGCTCTTTGAATTTCATTTATAATTTCCGTTATTGTCATTGTAAAGACACCGACACATCTTGGAAGAAGGTCTCTCCAGTGTTTTCTTTCCAGGGAACACTCCAATTTTAACTCACTATTAATGTACTGGAGAGTTATACCCTGTCACCTGGAGGGAGGCGTCTCAATAGGCTCTTTGAATTTAACTATTTCATTTATAATTTCCGTTATTGTCATTGTAAAGATACCGACACATCTTGGAAGAAGGTCTCTCCAGTGTTTTCTTTCCAGGGAACACTCCAATTTTATCTGACTGTTAATGTCCTGGAGAGATGTTACCTGTCACCTGGAGGGAGGCGTCTCAATAGCCTCTTTGAATTTCATTTATAATTTCCGTTATTGCCATTGTAAAGACACCGACACACCTTGGAAGAAGGTCTCTCCAATGTTTCCTTTCCAGGGAACACTCCAATTTTTTCTCACTGTTAATGTACTGGAGAGTTTTACCCTGTCACCTGGAGGGAGGCGTCTCAATAGGCTCTTTGAATTTAACTATTTCATTTATAATTTCCGTTATTGTCATTGTAAAGACACCGACACACCTTGGAAGAGGGTCTCTCCAGTGTTTTCTTCCCAGGGAACACTCCAATTTTTTCTCACTGTTGATGTACTGGAGAGTTTTACCCTGTCACCTGGAGGGAGGCGTCTCAATAGGCTCTTTGAATTTAACTATTTCATTTATAATTTCCGTTATTGTCATTGTAAAGACACCGACACACCTTGGAATAAGGTCTCTCCAGTGTTTTCTTCCCAGGGAACACTCCAATTTTATCTCACTGTTAATGTACTGGAGAGTTTTACCCTGTCACCTGGAGGGAGGCGTCGCAATAGGCTCTTTGAATTTCGTTCATAATTTGCGTTATTGTCATTATAAAGACACCGACACACCTTGGAAGAAGGTCTCGCCAGTGTTTTCTTCCCAGGGAACACTCCAATTTTATATCAAAGTTAATGTACTGGAGAGTTGTTACCTGTCACCTGGAGAGAGGCGTCATACAGTAATATAAATACCAAAGACAACAAAAAACTTTCATGAATGTAGATTCAGTTAAAAAAAAAAATTTAACAATAAATTCAGGTTTTTTTTTCCCAGTTTGAAGTGAAGCGTACAGTATTATGCATCTATTTCATTACTTTCAAATGTAGAAATCGAATATAAAAAGAGTGTTGTAAGATATATCACTGTCCATTTTGATCATCTTTTGTAAAGCATTGGTATGTAGTTTTAAAAAGTCATATTCGTAATAAAGCATACTTCAGTATGTCATGCCTAAAAATGACATAAAAAGTCACAGTGTTTACTTTTCCTGTGCGCCCCTCAATCATATGCTGGCTCCTTAAAATGGCAGTCAGCCATCTAAACTCTGAAAACTCCTGATCCAAGACTTTGCTTTCAAATTGCTGTAAAAAGCTCAGTTTACCTGTTAGGTTTCTAAAAATCTCACCTGAAGGGGTTATTGGTGATTTACAATGGCCCCCCAATGTTAAATAGGTGATTACGGCCCTGCATCACAGCGCAGCTGCTCAGAGGTTCAGTCGCAACAAACGACAGAAATATGTTGACGCTGAAAGTTGCATTTCACTCATCCATCTCAGAAACCTGGTAAAACTCTCTGTGGGTCAGACTCTGGACCAGAGTCAGGTGCTGGCTCAGCTGGTTCAGCCTCTCCCCTGTAGTGATGTCAATCGTGTTGGTGGCCACGACAAAGTGGCGGAGGTCTCCATCAAGAGTGAAGCCACCATCCTCCTCCAGGCACCGAGCCGCTTCTCCTCAGACAGAGAATAACAGACCAGGCACCATCAAATTCTCTTGCAGTGGTGGCAGCACAACGCTCACACACTGACGGTCTTCATGGCTCTCTGATCTCCTCCACAGTGTCACGAGTCGTGCGTAAAAGCGCAGTGCGCCTTTATTGCCAAGTGCTGAAAGAGGGAGGGAGCGCCCAGCGGAACCCAAAACTCATATTTTTATATAATGATTTTTGCAACATTGCTGTTTTCACTCAGTTGCATTTATTATATAGAGACAGAGTCTATACACACATAACCAGTGTGATATGAGTTTCAGACGATGGCAGTCTCGAGCTGACTAGAAAGCGTTTAATGAAAACACCTTAATTAATTCACATGATGACATCCTCATCAAGAAGAACCAAAAGCCGGCTGAGTAAAGCGATTCTCAATAAGGCTGCTGATTGAGAAAAACTGCCCACGTGAATACAGAAAAGAGCGGAAAACAAAACAAACGCACGTTAAAAAAAAAAAAAAAAAGCCGCAGCGTGTTTAACAAATAAATTGCCGGTTTAATAAATTGCCACAAACTAACAGATGCTATTGTTCCTGCAGTGGAGGACTGTCTGATGATGACGTAATGAGAGCTCTGAGGTCAGACGTGTTGTTACGGACCTGATGGTTCCATGGTTGCTATGTTGTCTCCAAGCCATCATTTCACACGTTTAATCGTTTGAACCATAACAAACTTCTGTCGGAGAGAAAAGCAGCAGCTCAACTTTCACTCGACGATTTTTCTGGAAAACAAACTACAAACTGAGACCTTTTGCTTCTGGACCTCTCTTAAGACCTGCTGTCACTGACAAACGGACTCATTCATGGTAGACGTGAGATTTTGACACTTTGTTAAAGCCCATGTTGTTTTCTGTGTATTTTACCCTTGAGACTTCACAGACAATGTAACGTTACTGATGAAGGTAAAATATGACCAATACTGGAAATATTTTGCCTACATCAGTATTATTTTAGTGTAAATGAATCAAAGTGGACTGACGTTTGACTGTTACCAAGTTTGAATAGGTAAATCTAAAGCTACTGTCTTTGGTTTACCAACTGTCTGTTTTATCTGTCCAACAAACAGCCCAGCATCAACATGCTAATAAAAATATAGGCCAGCTTATATATTTTTTAACTTCTTGGTGATATAGGCCATCAGTGATGAAGCAGTGACACAATCATTGAAGCCTTATTATTTAAATATGCTCATAATTCAGCATTTTTCTCAATATTCAGGATATTGTTCATTTATGGATTTTACACAAAACCTCATTTAAATATTATGATGTCATCATACTGTGAGCAACAGAGAGGTGTGAATCAACTGCACACAGAGATGTTTCTCATGTGGTGCTGGCTTTTTCTCCTTCAGAAAGAGAGCGTAAAATTGGCATGTTGTTGAATATCTGGCAAAAATGTCCCTCAGTAAAAGACAACTATGTCTCTTTGTGGTTAATTTGGTCTTTTTCAGTCGTTTTGTCCCTTAAAGGTCATGTTTTGTAACTTGGAGGTCATTTTGTGTCTCTTAGAAGTCAATTGATGTCTTTTTCAGTAATTTAGTGTCTCTTTGAGATCAAATTGGGTCATTGTTTTTTTGGTTTTTTTTGTTTCAAAGGTAACGTGTCTCTCTGGGATACTTTTGTGTCTGCTTGAAGTCATGTTGTGTGTTTCTGAGGTATATTTGTGCCATTAACTAATTTTGTGTCTCTGTGGAGAATTTTTGCCGTTTTGGTTCTGTGTCTCTTTGAGGTCATTCTGTGTCATTGCAGTTATTTTATGACTCTCTGAGGTCATTTTGTGTCTCTTAAAAGTTTTTATGTGTCGTTTTAGACATTTTGTGGTAATTCAATGTCTCTCTGAGGTCATTTATTGTCTCTCTCTGTTGTAATTTTGTGTCTCTCTTAGGTCATTCATTGTCAGCAGTAAAACAGGATGAAACTTTAAGTCACTTCAAAATGGTCATGAACTCTGCTCAGCAACTGCGCTTGCTGGAGTCTTGTCAGTGCTGGAAAGAGGATATAGGGCCTTGCTGGGAAATTCAGCACATAACGTCAAAAAGGTAGGGAACGACGTGTCAGCTGCTGTATTGCAGGGCAAGATTGCTCTCTGGGATTTTTTTCAGTGATGTTGTCTGCCCTGAAGGCCACTAGTCTGAGTTTTGCTTTTCAAAATTATTCCTCTTCTCCTCGTCCTTCTAGGTAAAGCCCTTTGAATATGTAAATAGCAGGGCTAAATGACAAGTAGACATTTAGTGTTTACTTGTGGAAATTACATTTTGACATGTCTAGATTTATTTTGACTACTTTAAATGACGTTAAAATATCTGTAAGATACATTTGACATGTTACAAATGTGTTTTCATTTAAAGAAATCACATTTCAACAACCAAAATTGATTTAAAGATACCGTTAATTTAATTATGAGGTTATTACTTTTAGCACGAATGGATAAACGATTACAAATATTGATAATTAAATTTCCATGTGTTGAGGATTGTGACCAGTGGAAATCTAGGATATTTTACAATTTCCAGACTATTTGGATTTCACTTTAATATCAAGAATTAAATAGTGACGGCTACCTAAAGAATATGAGATATCTAAAATGTAACTTGCACTTTCATTTGCTATCGTCACTGTCAACTGGAAAGAAACTTTTCAATAGGCTCTTTGACTTATACTATTTCATTTACAATTTCTGTTATTGTCATTGTAAAGACACCGACACACCTTGGAAGAAGGTCTCTCCAATGTTTTCTTTCCAGGGAACACTCCAATTTTATCTGACTGTGAATGTACTGGAGAGTTTTACCCTGTCACCTGGAGGGAGGCGTCTCAATAGGCTCTTTGAATTTAACTATTTCATTTATAATTTCCGTTATTGTCATTGTAAAGACACCGACACACCTTGGAAGAAGGTCTCTCCAGTGTTTTCTTTTCAGGGAACACTCCAATTTTATCTCACAGGTAATGTACTGGAGAGTTTTACCCTGTCACCTGGAGGGAGGCGTCTCAATAGGCTCTTTGAATTTCATTTTTATTTTCTGTTATTGTCATTGTAACGACACCGACACACCTTGGAAGAAGGTCTCTCCAGTGTTTTCTTCCCAGGGAACACTCCAATTTTAACTCACTGTTAATGTACTGGAGAGTTTTACCCTGTCACCTGGAGGGAGGCGTCTCAATAGGCTCTTTGAATTTTATTTATAATTTCCGTTATTGTCATTGTAAAGACACCGACACACCTTGGAAGAAGGTCTCTCCAATGTTTTCTTCCCAGGGAACACTCCAATTTTATCTCACTGTTAATGTACTGGAGAGTTTTACCCTGTCACCTGGAGGGAGGCGTCTCAACAGGCTCTTTGAATTTAACTATTTCATTTATAATTTCCGTTATTGTCATTGTAAAGACACCGACACACCTTGGAAGAAGGTCTCTCCAATGTTTTCTTTCCAGGGAACACTCCAATTTTATCTTACTGTTAATGTATTGGAGAGTTTTACCCTGTCACCTGGAGGGAGGTGTCTCAATAGGCTCTTTGAATTTAACTATTTCATTTATAATTTCCGTTATTGTCATTGTAAAGACACCGACACACCTTGGAAGAAGGTCTCTCCAGTGTTTTCTTTTCAGGGAACACTCCAATTTTATCTCACTGGTAATGTACTGGAGAGTTTTACCCTGTCACCTGGAGGAGGCGTCTCAATAGGCTCTTTGAATTTCATTTTTATTTTCTGTTATTGTCATTGTAACGACACCGACACACCTTGGAAGAAGGTCTCTCCAGTGTTTTCTTCCCAGGGAACACTCCAATTTTAACTCACTGTTAATGTACTGGAGAGTTTTACCCTGTCACCTGGCGAGAGGCGTCTCAATAGGCTCTTTGAATTTTATTTATAATTTCCGTTATTGTCATTGTAAAGACACTGACACACCTTGGAAGAAGGTCTCTCCAATGTTTTCTTCCCAGGGAACACTCCAATTTTATCTCACTGTTAATGTACTGGAGAGTTTTACCCTGTCACCTGGAGGGAGGCGTCTCAATAGGCTCTTTGAATTTAACTATTTCATTTATAATTTCCGTTATTGTCATTGTAAAGACACCGACACACCTTGGAAGAAGGTCTCTCCAATGTTTTCTTTTCAGGGAACACTCCAATTTTATGTCACTGTTAATGTACTGGAGAGTTTTACCCTGTCACCTGGAGAGAGGCGTCTCAATAGGCTCTTTGAATTTCATTTTTATTTTCTGTTATTGTCATTGTAATGACACCGACACACCTTGGAAGAAGGTCTCTCCAGTGTTTTCTTTCCAGGGAACACTCCAATTTTAACTCACTGTTAATGTACTGGAGAGTTTTACCCTGTCACCTGGAGAGAGGCGTCTCAATAGGCTCTTTGAATTTTATTTATAATTTCCGTTATTGTCATTGTAAAGACACCGACACACCTTGGAAGAAGGTCTCTCCATTTTTTTCTTTCTAGGGAACACCAATTTTATCTCACTGTTAATGTACTGGAGAGTTTTGCCCTGTCACCTAGAGGGAGGCGTCTCAATAAGCTCTTTGAATTTCATTTATAATTTCGGTTATTGTCATTGTAAAGACACCGACACATCTTGGAAGAAGGTCTCTCCATTTTTTTCTTTCTAGGGAACACCAATTTTATCTCACTGTTAATGTACTGGAGAGTTTTACCCTGTCACCTGGAGGGAGGCGTCTCAATAGGCTCTTTGAATTTAACTATTTCATTTATAATTTCCGTTACTGTCATTGGAAAGACACCGAAACACCTTGGAAGAAGGTCTCTCCAGCGTTTTCTCTTCAGGGAACACTCCAATTTTATCTCACTGTTAATGTATTGGAGAGTTTTACCCTGTCACCTGGAGGGAGGCGTCTCAACAGGCTCTTTGAATTTCATTTATAATTTCCGTTATTGTCATTGTAAAGACACCGACACACCTTGGAAGAAGGTCTCTCCACTGTTTTCTTCCCAGGGAACACTCCAATTTTATCTGACTGTTAATGTACTGGAGAGTTTTACCCAGTCACCTGGAGGGAGGCGTCTCAATAGGCTCTTTGAATTTAACTATTTCATTTATAATTTCCGTTATTGTCATTGTAAAGACACCGACACACCTTGGAAGAAGGTCTCTCCAATGTTTTCTTCCCAGGGAACACTCCAATTTTATCTCACTGTTAATGTACTGGAGAGTTTTTCCCTGTCACCCGGAGGGAGGCGTCTCAATAGGCTCTTTGAATTTCACTATTTCATTTATAATTTCCGTTATTGTCATTGTAAAGACACCGACACACCTTGGAAGAAGGTCTCTCCAATGTTTTCTTTCCAGGGAACACTCCAGTTTTATCTCACTGTTGATGTATTGGAGAGTTTTACCCTGTCACCTGGAGGGAGGCGTCTCAATAGGCTCTTTGAATTTCATTTATAATTTCCGTTATTGTAATTGGAAAGACACCGACACACCTTGGAAGAAGGTCTCTCCAATGTTTTCTTCCCAGGGAACACTCCAATTTTATCTCACTGTTAATGTACTGGAGAGTTTTACCCTGTCACCTGGAGGGAGGCGTCTCAATAGGCTCTTTGAATTTAACTATTTCATTCATAATTTCCGTTATTGTCATTGTAAAGACACCGACACACCTTGGAAGAAGGTCTCTCCAGTGTTTTCTTCCCAGGGAACACTCCAATTTTATCTGACTGTTAATGTCCTGGAGAGATGTTACCTGTCACCTGGAGAGAGGCGTCTCAATAAGCTCTTTGAATTTCATTTATAATTTCCGTAATTGTCATTGTAAAGACACCGACACACCTTGGAAGAAGGTCTCTCCAGTGTTTTCTTTTCAGGGAACACTCCAATTTTATCTCACTGTTAATGTATTGGAGAGTTTTACCCTGTCACCTGGAGGGAGGCGTCTCAACAGGCTCTTTGAATTTCATTTTTAATTTCCGTTATTGTCATTGGAAAGACACCGACACACCTTGGAAGAAGGTCTCTCCAGTGTTTTCTTTCCAGGGAACACTCCAATTTTAACTCACTGTTAATGTACTGGAGAGTTTTACCCTGTCACCTGGAGGGAGGCGTCTCAATAGGCTCTTTGAATTTTATTTATAATTTCCGTTATTGTCATTGTAAAGACACCGACACACCTTGGAAGAAGGTCTCTCCAATGTTTTCTTCCCAGGGAACACTCCAATTTTATCTCACTGTTAATGTACTGGAGAGTTTTGCCCTGTCACCTGGAGGGAGGCGTCTCAATAGGCTCTTTGAATTTCACTATTTCATTTTTAATTTCCGTTATTGTCATTGGAAAGACACCGACACACCTTGGAAGAAGGTCTCTCCAGTGTTTTCTTTTCAGGGAACACTCCAATTTTATCTCACTGGTAATGTACTGGAGAGTTTTACCCTGTCACCTGGAGAGAGGCGTCTCAGTAGGCTCTTTGAATTTCATTTTTATTTTCTGTTATTGTCATTGTAACGACACCGACACACCTTGGAAGAAGGTCTCTCCAGTGTTTTCTTTCCAGGGAACACTCCAATTTTATCTCACTGTTAATGTACTGGAGAGTTTTGCCCTGTCACCTGGAGGGAGGCGTCTCAATAGGCTCTTTGAATTTCACTATTTCATTTATATTTCCGTTATTGTCATAAAGACACCGACACACCTTGGAAGAAGGTCTCTCCAATGTTTTCTTTCCAGGGAACACTCCAGTTTTATCTCACTGTTGATGTATTGGAGAGTTTTACCCTGTCACCTGGAGGGAGGCGTCTCAATAGGCTCTTTGAATTTCATTTATAATTTCCGTTATTGTAATTGGAAAGACACCGACACACCTTGGAAGAAGGTCTCTCCAGGTCTCAGGGAACACTCCAATTTTATCTCACTGTTAATGTACTGGAGAGTTTTACCCTGTCACCTGGAGAGAGGCGTCTCAATAGGCTCTTTGAATTTAACTATTTCATTTATAATTTCCGTTATTGTCATTGTAAAGACACCGACACACCTTGGAAGAAGGTCTCTCCACTGTTTTCTTCCCAGGGAACACTCCAATTTTATCTCACTGGTAATGTATTGGAGAGTTTTACCCTGTCACCTGGAGGGACGCGTCTCAACAGGCTCTTTGAATTTCATTTATAATTTCCGTTATTGTCATTGTAAAGACACCGACACACCTTGGAAGAAGGTCTCTCCAGTGTTTTCTTCCCAGGGAACACTCCAATTTTATCTGACTGTTAATGTCCTGGAGAGATGTTACCTGTCACCTGGAGAGAGGCGTCTCAATAAGCTCTTTGAATTTCATTTATAATTTCCGTAATTGTCATTGTAAAGACACCGACACACCTTGGAAGAAGGTCTCTCCAGTGTTTTCTTCCCAGGGAACACTCCAATTTTATCTCACTGTTAATGTATTGGAGAGTTTTACCCTGTCACCTGGAGGGAGGCGTCTCAACAGGCTCTTTGAATTTCATTTTTAATTTCCGTTATTGTCATTGGAAAGACACCGACACACCTTGGAAGAAGGTCTCTCCAGTGTTTTCTTTTCAGGGAACACTCCAATTTTATCTCACTGGTAATGTACTGGAGAGTTTTACCCTGTCACCTGGAGAGAGGCGTCTCAGTAGGCTCTTTGAATTTCATTTTTATTTTCTGTTATTGTCATTGTAACGACACCGACACACCTTGGAAGAAGGTCTCTCCAGTGTTTTCTTTCCAGGGAACACTCCAATTTTAACTCACTGTTAATGTACTGGAGAGTTTTACCCTGTCACCTGGAGGGAGGCGTCTCAATAGGCTCTTTGAATTTTATTTATAATTTCCGTTATTGTCATTGTAAAGACACCGACACACCTTGGAAGAAGGTCTCTCCAATGTTTTCTTCCCAGGGAACACTCCAATTTTATCTCACTGTTAATGTACTGGAGAGTTTTGCCCTGTCACCTGGAGGGAGGCGTCTCAATAGGCTCTTTGAATTTCACTATTTCATTTATAATTTCCGTTATTGTCATTGTAAAGACACCGACACACCTTGGAAGAAGGTCTCTCCAATGTTTTCTTTCCAGGGAACACTCCAGTTTTATCTCACTGTTGATGTATTGGAGAGTTTTACCCTGTCACCTGGAGGGAGGCGTCTCAATAGGCTCTTTGAATTTAACTATTTCATTTATAATTTCCGTTATTGTCATTGTAAAGACACCGACACACCTTGGAAGAAGGTCTCTCCGGTGTTTTCTTCCCAGGGAACACTCCAATTTTATCTCACTGTTAATGTACTGGAGAGTTTTACCCTGTCACCTGGAGGGAGGCGTCTCAACAGGCTCTTTGAATTTCATTTATAATTTCCGTTATTGTCATTGTAAAGACACCGACACACCTTGGAAGAAGGTCTCTCCAATGTTTTCCTTCCAGGGAACACTCCAGTTTTATCTCACTGTTGTTATATTGGAGAGTTTTACCCAGTCACCTGGAGGGAGGCGTCTCAATAGGCTCTTTGAATTTCATTTATAATTTCCGTTATTGTAATTGGAAAGACACCGACACACCTTGGAAGAAGGTCTCTCCAGTGTTTTCTTCCCAGGGAACACTCCAATTTTATCTCACTGTTAATGTACTGGAGAGTTTTACCCTGTCACCTGGAGGGAGGCGTCTCAATAGGCTGTTTGAATTTAAATATTTCATTTATAATTTCCGTTATTGTCATTGTAAAGACACCGACACACCTTGGAAGAAGGTCTCTCCATTGTTTTCTTTCCAGGGAACACTGCAATTTTATCTCACTGTTAATGTACTGAAGAGTTTTACCCTGTCACCTGGAGGGAGGCGTCTCAATAGGCTCTTTGAATTTCATTTATAATTTCCGTTATTGTCATTGTAAAGACACCGACACACCTTGGAAGAAGGTCTCTCCAGTGTTTTCTTTCCAGGGAACACTCCAATTTTATCTCACTGGTAATGTACTGGAGAGTTTTACCCTGTCACCTGGAGAGAGGCGTCTCAGTAGGCTCTTTGAATTTCATTTTTATTTTCTGTTATTGTCATTGTAACGACACCGACACACCTTGGAAGAAGGTCTCTCTAGTGTTTTCTTTCCAGGGAACACTCCAATTTTAACTCACTGTTAATGTACTGGAGAGTTGTTCCCTGTCACCTGGAGAGAGGCGTCTCAATAGGCTCTTTGAATTTTATTTATAATTTCCGTTATTGTCATTGTAAAGACACCGACACACCTTGGAAGAAGGTCTCTCCAATGTTTTCTTCCCAGGGAACACTCCAATTTTATCTCACTGTTAATGTACTGGAGAGTTTTACCCTGTCACCTAGAGGGAGGCGTCTCAATAAGCTCTTTGAATTTCATTTATAATTTCGGTTATTGTCATTGTAAAGACACCGACACATCTTGGAAGAAGGTCTGTCCATTTTTTTCTTTCTAGGGAACACCAATTTTATCTCACTGTTAATGTACTGGAGAGTTTTACCCTGTCACCTGGAGGGAGGCGTCTCAATAGGCTCTTTGAATTTAACTATTTCATTTATAATTTCCGTTACTGTCATTGGAAAGACACCGAAACACCTAGGAAGAAGGTCTCTCCAGCGTTTTCTCTTCAGGGAACACTCCAATTTTAACTCACTGTTAATGTACTGGAGAGTTTTACCCTGTCACCGGGAGAGAGGCGTCTCAATAGGCTCTTTGAATTTAACTATTTCATTTATAATTTCCGTTATTGTCATTGTAAAGACACCAACACACCTTGGAAGAAGGTCTCTCCAGTGTTTTCTTTCCAGGGAACACTCTAATTTTATCTGACTGTTAATGTCCTGGAGAGATGTTACCTGTCACCTGGAGAGAGGCGTCTCAATAAGCTCTTTGAATTTCATTTATAATTTCCGTTATTGTCATTGTAAAGACACCAACACACCTTGGAAGAAGGTCTCTCCAGTGTTTTCTTCCCAGGGAACACTCCAATTTTATCTGACTGTTAATGTCCTGGAGAGATGTTACCTGTCACCTGGAGAGAGGCGTCTCAATAAGCTCTTTGAATTTCATTTATAATTTCCGTTATTGTCATTGTAAAGACACCGACACACCTTGGAAGAAGGTCTCTCCACTGTTTTCTTCCCAGGGAACACTCCAATTTTATCTCACTGTTAATGTATTGGAGAGTTTTACCCTGTCACCTGGAGGGAGGCGTCTCAACAGGCTCTTTGAATTTCATTTATAATTTCCGTTATTGTCATTGTAAAGACACCGACACACCTTGGAAGAAGGTCTCTCCAATGTTTTCTTCCCAGGGAACACTCCAATTTTATCTCACTGTTAATGTACTGGAGAGTTTTTCCCTGTCACCTGGAGGGAGGCGTCTCAATAGGCTCTTTGAATTTCACTATTTCATTTATAATTTCCATTATTGTCATTGTAAAGACACCGACACACCTTGGAAGAAGGTCTCTCCAATGTTTTCTTTCCAGGGAACACTCCAGTTTTATCTCACTGTTGATGTATTGGAGAGTTTTACCCTGTCACCTGGAGGGAGGCGTCTCAATAGGCTGTTTGAATTTAAATATTTCATTTATAATTTCCGTTATTGTCATTGGAAAGACGCCGAGACACCTTGGAAGAAGGTCTCTCCAATGTTTTCTTCCCAGGGAACACTCCAATTTTATCTCACTGTTAATGTACTGGAGAGTTTTACCCTGTCACCTGGAGGGAGGCGTCTCAATAGGCTGTTTGAATTTAAATATTTCATTTATAATTTCCGTTATTGTCATTGTAAAGACACCGACACACCTTGGAAGAAGGTCTCTCCATTGTTTTCTTTCCAGGGAACACTGCAATTTTATCTCACTGTTAATGTACTGGAGAGTTTTACCCTGTCACCTGGAGGGAGGCGTCTCAATAGGCTCTTTGAATTTCATTTATAATTTCCGTTATTGTCATTGTAAAGACACCGACACACCTTGGAAGAAGGTCTCTCCAGTGTTTTCTTTCCAGGGAACACTCCAATTTTATCTCACTGTTAATGTACTGGAGATTTTTACCCTGTCACCTGGAGGGAGGCGTCTCAATAGGCTCTTTGAATTTCATTTATAATTTCCGTTATTGTCATTGGAAAGACACCCACACACCTTGGAAGAAGGTCTCTCCATTGTTTTCTTTCCAGGGAACACTGCAATTTTATCTCACTGTTAATGTACTGGAGAGTTTTACCCTGTCACCTGGAGGGATGCTTCTCAATAGGCTCTTTGAATTTCATTTATAATTTCCGTTATTGTCATTGTAAAGACACCGACACACCTTGGAAGAAGGTCTCTCCAGTGTTTTCTTTCCAGGGAACACTCCAATTTTATCTCACTGTTAATGTACTGGAGAGTTTTACCCTGTCACCTGGAGGGAGGCGTCTCAATAGGCTCTTTGAATTTCATTTTTAATTTCCGTTATTGTCATTGTAAAGACACCGACACACCTTGGAAGAAGGTCTCTCCAGTGTTTTCTTCCCAGGGAACACTCCAATTTTATCTGACTGTTAATGTACTGGAGAGTTTTACCCAGTCATCTGGAGGGAGGCGTCTCAATAGGCTCTTTGAATTTAACTATTTCATTTATAATTTCCGTTATTGTAATTGGAAAGACACCGACACACCTTGGAAGAAGGTCTCTCCAGTGTTTTCTTCCCAGGGAACACTCCAATTTTATCTCACTGTTAATGTACTGGAGAGTTTTACCCTGTCACCTGGAGGGAGGCGTCTCAATAGGCTGTTTGAATTTAAATATTTCATTTATAATTTCCGTTATTGTCATTGTAAAGACACCGACACACCTTGGAAGAAGGTCTCTCCAGTGTTTTCTTTCCAGGGAACACTGCAATTTTATCTCACTGTTAATGTACTGAAGAGTTTTACCCTGTCACCTGGAGGGAGGCGTCTCAATAGGCTCTTTGAATTTCATTTATAATTTCCGTTATTGTCATTGTAACGACACCGACACACCTTGGAAGAAGGTCTCTCCAGTGTTTTCTTTCCAGGGAACACTCCAATTTTATCTCACTGTTAATGTACTGGAGATTTTTACCCTGTCACCTGGAGGGAGGCGTCTCAATAGGCTCTTTGAATTTCATTTATAATTTCCGTTATTGTCATTGGAAAGACACCCACACACCTTGGAAGAAGGTCTCTCCAGTGTTTTCTTCCCAGGGAACACTCCAATTTTATCTCACTGTTAATGTACTGGAGAGTTTTACCCTGTCACCTGGAGGGAGGCTTCTCAATAGGCTCTTTGAATTTCATTTTTAATTTCTGTTATTGTCATTGGAAAGACACCGACACACCTTGGAAGAAGGTCTCTCCAGTGTTTTCTTCCCAGGGAACACTCCAATTTTATCTCACTGTTAATGTACTGGAGACTTTTACCCTGTCACCTGGAGGGAGGCGTCTCAATAGGCTGTTTGAATTTAAATATTTCATTTATAATTTCCGTTATTGTCATTGGAAAGACGCCGAGACACCTTGGAAGAAGGTCTCTCCAATGTTTTCTTCCCAGGGAATACTCCAATTTTATCTCACTGTTAATGTACTGGAGAGTTTTACCCTGTCACCTGGCGAGAGGCGTCTCAATAGGCTCTTTGAATTTCATTTATAATTTCCGTTATTGTCATTATAAAGACACCGACACACCTTGGAAGAAGGTCTCTCCAATTTTTTCTTCCCAGGGAACACTCCAATTTTAACTCACTGTTAATGTACTGCAGAGTTGTTACCTTTCACCTGGAGGGAGGCGCCTCAATAAGCTCTTTGAATTTAACTATGTCAGTTAAAATTTCTGTTATTGTCATTGCAAAGACACCGACACACCTTGGAAGAAGGTCTCTCTATTGTTTTCTTCCCAGGGAACACTCCAATTTTATCTCACTGTTCATGTACTGGAGAGTTTTACCCTGTCAGCTGAAGGGAGGCGTCTCAATAGGCTCTTTGAATTTCATTTTTAATTTCTGTTATTGTCATTGTAAGGACACCGACACACCTTGGAAGAAGGTCTCTCCAATGTTTTCTTTCCAGGGAACACTCCAATTTTATCTGGCTGTTAATGTGCTGGAGAGTTTTTACCTTGTCACCTGGAGGGAGGCGTGTCAATAGGCTCTTTGAATTTAACTATTTCGTTTATAACTTCCGCTATTGTCATTGTAAAGACACCGACACACCTAGGAAGAAGGTCTCTCCAGTGTTTTCTTCCCAGGGAACACTCCAATTTTATCTCACTGGTAATGTACTGGAGAGTTTTTCCCTGAGGTGTCTCAATAGGCTGTCTGAATTGTTGTTAAACCTCCACCTACAGCATGTGTCAGCAACCTGCAGCTCCACCTGCAGGTTGTGGCAGACAGCTGTGGCCAGTATTATCACCTACATCTGTAGTCAGTCCAAAATAGAATATTACATTTGATCATTTTTTTTACAGAATAAAATCACGTTTTCACAATATCTGAGTTATCAGGAACAGAAGAAATGTTTAGGTCTATTTACTGTCTCAGCAACTGTACAGCAGATTATTTAGATGACAAAATAACCAAATTCAGTCTGAAATAGCTAAATCCCTCAGCCCTCAAATCTGGTTGCATCTTAATATTTTACCTTTCACCTATGTATTGTATCTAAACAACACAATGGCTTGATGGCAGAGAAAATTCCTGGCTGCCTGATCACACTTATCAAAAATATTAATTAAGAAAAAAGTTATGAATAAAATATTAACAAAGACCGTAACTGAGTTAAAAGCAACACATTTCTGTTAGCTTCCACTTGTGTCTAAAAGCTACACTTACTTAGCTCTTGATGATAACATTTCATGAGCACATTGCAAGGTGTCAGAAAGCGTCAGAAAAAAAAATGGAAATATATTAATTTCTGTTATTTATATCTACCAACTTCTGAGAGTCAGCTTGACATTATTTAGCTGTGATAAAGTTACCTTATCAAACTTTAGCCTACTACAGCTGTTCACTCTCACCTGCTCTAACAGACTGTTTCATGTTAGCAAACAGATGGCTAAAAGGTGTTGCTAAATTTGACCAAAACACCAATTTAATGTAATTTACCTCCTTGGAGTGACAGAGCAAAAAACTTGCCTTTCTCTGTGGAGGGACCAGAAAAAAATGAACTTCTGCGAATTGCCACAAGGTGGCACTGCACTCTATGAAAGTACACACTATGATAATCACAGTAGGTAATGAAGTTTCCAGTTGCTACAACTACACATCTTCATGAGGAAACACTGAAAATACAAGCTTTATAAATTTATTTACACATTCATTAATATGTTTATGTTATTTTGCCTTTTAAACACAGGTTAAAAAATTAGAATTGTGGACTGATCACCCAGGTCAGTTCTCTGCTCCCTCCTCTGCTGAAGCAGTTTCCTTTTCCCCACCTGACAAAAGAAAACACACAAACACACCATCACTCAAGTTTATATTTTGATCCCAGTCTCTTTCATCATCATTATATCCTGTCTGGCCTCTGTGTCCCTCTGTGTTTGAAGCATTAGAGGCATACAACAGCAACACTTCAAACTGCAGTCACAAAAACAGTCATGAGGTTGAATTTATGCCTCAGGAACAACAACAGAGACTGAACGTCAGCAGATTGGAATATTTACTGTAACAAGCCCAGGTCTGTCAGTGTTTCCCCTCATATAGTCTTGATAAAGTTCACCTGAGGTGTCTTTGGTTGGAGTCCATGGTGTCAGGCCAGTGATACACTTGGGAATCCACCTAAGAACGGTGGTGGAGGCCAACTCGCCCCACTTGCTCTCAGCTCGGTCCTGCAAAGAATGGAGGGAGCATGAGACAAAGCTTTATATTTTTTGTGTACAGAGATACTCTGAAATATATTACTGTGACACATTTTGGTTTGTAATACAAGCAAAATGCACACATGTATTTCCATCTTGATGTTTTCACAAATGACAGTAGGCCCCACTTTGTTCAGTATTTGTTACATAGAAGCCCTCTGACTGTGTGCAGCGAGGCAAAAAACATCTGCAAACTCCAGACTCACTGAAGATGACACACTGCAACTTACATCACAAACAAACTTCTTATAGTTAACAAGCATCCTGAAGTTTTATAAAGTCACTCAACACAACCAGTCACATCATGCATATAAAGTCAAACATGCCCTTGTAACAGGCAAGTGTACACACTGACATAGAAGAATAATACTTCTAGCAGTATATTCAACAGCACTGACGCATTCCTCTGCATTAAAAGACGTTAGCATATTTGAAAATACCCCAGAAATCATCATGCAAGACACTGCTGTGTCTGAGGGATCTATGCTACTGACAAAAGGTTGTGTATAGAGGCTGTGGCAGCACCTCCTCTGCTCCCTCTGAGGTTCCTATGGTGAAATAACCTTCTCTGGAGCCCGGGTAGGGCAGCTTCTGTGTTTTGATATTTTGACCATTCTCCTCACCAGCAGCTGGCTGGGGTTTCAGTTAAGTTCCATTTTTCTAGATTATCATGAAGAAATTAAGTTGGATAGTGCTGATGTTGAGTTACCTGCTCTGCTTGGTGGTATTCACCATGCTGCTCACAGCCAGTGTCGAACACATACTTTCCCTGGCCAGACGGCTGCAAAATGAGAATAGGATGGCAGAGACAACTTGAACATTAACGGATAAAACAATCTTATTTGACAATGATAGTGTTATGTTATATTATTTTTGTAGCTATAGCTTGTTTCCATCTAGCCAAGCAGCCAAAATCAAATTTTGGCATTGTACATTTCTGCAAACCACTGATACGTTACATTTGTACATTTCATATGCATCACAGCAACATTTCTAAATCGGCTTAGTTTACATTATATATTATGAGCTGAGTTTCTCATCAGGAGGAGGAAGGGATGGTGGATGGCACGACACCTTGGTGAGACAGCTGTCATGGAGAAGACAGCAGCAGACCACGGTTTGAGACCAACTAAAACAGGTGACAGCAAACAACATATAACTGAACATTAAAACATAAAATTGCAACATACCCCCCTCAAAGGAAATGTACAAATGTAAGATATCCGTTGTTCACAGAAAAGGGCAATGCCAATGTTTATTCTGGCGACTGGGTTCAGGCATGAAAACGGGTCAGGGGTGAAAAAGGTGAGAAGGGCGCGCGGACGGACAGTTGGACGGACGGACACTGTAGGGCGCCTGCGGATATAATAAATGCGCATGCCAGCCTGTCACTTAATGTAACATTTACAAAACATATGAGGCACAGTGTGGTAAGGGCAGCAACATGACTTAATGCATTCTTACATCATGATTGACAGACAAGATTTTTTTTTTTTTTTTTTGGGGGGGGGGGGGGGGGGGGGGGGGGGGGCAAAGAAACCACCCTATGAGTTTTCTACCATTATTGAAACAGACAGAGCATGCCAGAAAAAAATATGTTTGATTTAGAATCAAAGTTTCCCTTTTCCAATTTCACAGTAGCCAAATGAGTTGAGTGGATGCAATAATAAGTCAAGCACAGGTTCTGAAAAAATATTGTATTAACAAGTTAAACATTGAATTAAAGGCAGGGAAAGAGCAACACTGAAGTCAATAAACTCAACATTTGCACAAGGACATACAATTAATCCCGCTTCTGGCTTCTGGCGGTCTGCACTCAGACTCCTCAATGGGCGCGCTGTGGTCGTGCGCGCGCGCGCGCGGGCGGGTGAGCTCGCGGGCGCGTGCACGACCAGACTATCAATCACTCACCAAATTCAGTCCGGTAAATGAATCCCGCTTCTGACGGTCTGCACTCAGACTCCTCAATGGGTGCGCTGTGGTTGTGCACGCGCCCGCGAGCTCACGCGCCCGCGAGCTCACCCGGCCGCGCGCTTACCCCCCCCCCCCCCCAAAAAAATACTTTTCTCATCGAATCTCCACGATTCACGTAGGTCACCTATTTTGCCTTCAAAACGGCGAATTTCGCCGAAAGGTGAGTGATTTTCATGCCTGTGGGTTATTCAGTTGGTTATAGTAATATTGTACTCTGAAGTAAATGCACCTGTGAGGTTGTTAATAATTCTTGTCATAAACTGTGATGGATGTTTAAAAAGTAAAGCCTGGGTAATTATTTTATTGTTTGTCTAACCTAAGAGCTCACAACCTGTGTGATCATCAGACTGCTCATGTTTCTCACTCAATTGGATCTATTTTTTTAGCGGTGGTCCCACATTCTGAAATCTTTGCTATTACAAAGTTATCATAACTGATTGAACTGATGGCCAGAGCTACAAAAGTGACTTTGGCGACTGCCAAAGTGATGTAAAAAGATTTACAAACACATATTTACTTTAACTGAAAGCTGATATAGACAGTATGTATTCTGCATTAACTTTACTTAACCATCTACACTATTACTCATCTGACAGAGACTGATCTGGCCTGGCATAAATGAAGCAAACTATTTGAACTATTTTGGTCCCCTGCAAACCCAAATCACACCACAGTGAAAGATGTTACATATTTCATCAATCATATGCCAAGCATTTTGTGAGTAAGTAATCAAAGTAGAACTCACATTATTGTTGACAAAGTTACCCTTGTATCTGTGGTTAGAGTGTATGTACTCTCCAGCTGAATCCATCTTGCCCTTCACCCACGAGCCAGTTTCTTTGTAGTGGTAAACGCCCTGGCCATGCCTGGATATCACACAACACCAAGGAAGTTTTAAAATTGCCATTGTCAACTAATGAGAATAGATTTGGTAATGTGCAGGTAAAAAACAACAACAACACTGTTGAAACTAGTCTAAATTTGGTTGAGCAGTGAAAGGTTTTAGATACATCCAAGTTATATATAATTCCTGTATGTAAATTGGTCCTGTTGTATGTTAAAAACAGTCATTTCATGTTGTTGAAACAACACATACATAGATATTTAAAAAAATGTCACCATCATAGCTGTTGTTTGACCTGCAAATCAACAAATCCACACTGAAAAGCATATTTCTATTTTCTACAGCAGTGATGTCCCGAGATAAATCACATGTATTGTCATTTATGTGTATCACTAAGTTTAGATAAATTAACTATAAATGTCTCAATGAAATGCACTTGTGATTTTAAAGCTGTAGATATACTGTACCTCTTGTTATGCAGCCAATCTCCATCATAGGTGTCACCATTAGGGTAAGTGTAGACGCCATGACCCTGTCTCACCCTGACCACCATGACCCTTGTTTCTAAAAGACCATGTCGGGGTGTCAACTGGACCCATGTAAGCTGAAAAATGTAACTCCTTCACAGCACTCAAACTAATGAAATACACACTGATAAAATGCAGAAGCTGGCAACTATCTGAACTCATATGCTCTTTGTACCTTCATATTTAGATCCATCTGGATAGTAGAAGGTGCCCTGTCCATGTTTCATGTTGTGGTAATAGCCTCCAACATATCTTGCCCCATTCTCGAAGCGATATGTCCCCTATAAGACAAAACAGGCAAAGATCACTATACATTAGGGAAAGAGAATATTCTTTTCCAGATAATATAATGGAAATTGTACATAAAAGTACAAATGTACAAAAGTGTTCATCGGCCTCATAGTACCTGTGCAAGTCTAAATTGACATCTCTTTATTTTATTTTTTTTTTACCACATCTTATGGATGACCAGTTTAATTTTCATGTGCTGGACTTGGTCTGTGTGGGGAAAAAAAAGTTTAAATATCATGCTTTTTCCTCACCATACCTAGACTAACTGTGTGAATGTTTAGGGCACAGTAGGCTGCAGAAAACTGTTTATCTCCTGTACAAGAAGCATACTATTTTGTAAGTTTGAATGTGTAGGACAAAACGGGGTTGGTGGTCACATTCATTACTGTAGATCTTGCTCCCTAGAGGGCACTGTTAAAAAATGTTTGTGCTGAAATTTTCAGAATATGGGTCAGTGGTCGCAGGGTCATTTTTGGGAGTAAGACAAGTAACACTGAGGTGAGAGGACTTTTGGTGTTTTTCATGTCAAAATGTTAATATCCAGCTTTACAATGTTTCTTTTCCTTTTACACAATGGGTTTATAATGAAACAATTATTACCATTGAAAAGCATGAAGAAAGAGCTGTAGTTAAGATAGAGTTTAGATAGACAGCAACATGTGGTTGTTAGTGTAGTTGACAGCAAAATAATCCCAGTTGGACATGACTGTCATATTCTCTCCAGGGTTGGCTGTAACATGTATTGATTGCCCTTATAGGAATGATTTTTACTGTTTATATTCTCCTGACGCAGGAAAAGTACTAGAAAGTTGCATTTCAATTAAAGCACATAACCATAAATGAAATCCACAACCAAATGAACATGAGGATCTTTCAAGTGTGAAATAAAGAAAAAATAAATAAATAGATAAAATAAAATAATAATAATAAACAAAGAAATAAGATTAAAAACATAAAATGTGTATAAATATATAAAATCAACAACACAAAATAAGGATTGAAAATGAATAGGTAGGTGAATAAATGAATGTTATAAAGTTAAAAGTCATTGTCTCCATTACATTAATATTATATACCAAGTCATCAACACTAGGAATTTCTCTTTTCAGCCTTTTCTTGATCAGGGATTTCTTACAGGCAACCAATTGTATTCTCAGCAAATATTTATCTTTTTTCCTCCATTTGAGTTTCTCCAGTCTTATCAGGTAAATCAGTAAAAAACTAAAAGTAATTTTGGTTCCAGGATGCCATGGATTCTAGTCCAAGAAAGAGCCACAGATGGACACTTCCAAAAAATATAGATTTGCCACCTCGTCTCCACAAGTTTTCCAACAGTCTGTTTGATCTGAATAAGATTTTTTTCTGGGCAGGAGAACAAAAATGACGCGTGCCATTCTTCCCACAAAATTCTCTCCAGGATGGAGAGCTTGTTGTTTTCCGTTGTTGTCTAAACATCTATTCACACTCCTCTGTGATTGTCTGATTACCCTCAGTTTCCCCTTTTGTTGAACTTGAAATGTATTTTTATTATTAAGTTGTTTGAAGGCCCATTTATAGTCTGAAATAACATTTTTCAAATGTTATGCTGCGTTCGTTTTGTATTCGGAGGTCGGAAGTCGGAAGTGGGAATGAGGTCACCTCCGAGTTGGCAACAGTTTTTGCTTCTCGTTGACGATGGTGGACAAGTCGGAAAAAAACAAGCTAAATTTATCCATGAGTACCTGAAAACTCTTTGCTTTATAAATTAAAATCTTAGATAAAACAAAACTTTTACCTTTTAATTAATTAAACAAATTACTTTTCTTCTTTTTTTAAAAAAATTTGATTTTCCCCTTTAAAATAACATGGAGACAACCAACCCCAAAACAGGATAGTTGTCACAAGTGCACAAGATGCATATATCACAATCCATATCTTTTGAACACAATATGCTTAAGGAGAGTAAGGTCAGTCCATTCCAACCCGACATTTCAGGCTTCCATCACACATTGAAAGGGAAGAGTTTTGAAGGGATTCATATTGTATTAAAGTGGGCCGACCACTGTGTTTGCTGTGGCCACTCGGCGCCATTGAGACCTGTGGTGTTAACGTGAACAAGTGTATTTGATTAGGACTCAGCACGTCATACCTGTCCGTGTCTTCTGCCGTTCTGGTACTGTCCCTGATAAATGTCTCCGTTGGGCAGGACAGCTTTACCGACTCCGTGTCTCTCTCCTGCTTCATTTCTGTCTCCTTCATATTCCTGCGCCAAATAAACCAGAGTTTGTATCCAAAGACAGAAGAAAAAACGCCACCTGTCTCCTACAAACACACACTAACTGCTGCCAGCTAACTAGCTGCCAGCTAACGTCATTACAACAAACCGAACTGAGTATCTAACATGTTTATCGTCTCACCCCGAGTTTACTGTGTCCATCATAAAACTGACATAATTCTACATCCGACATTGTCCCGTGTCACTCTCAAAATGTGAACGATGTAAAGTTGTAGTAATAACTGTGTAAAGATGTTCACACAGCTCTGTCCGCCCCTGCTAGTTGTTCATATTAGTTGGTTAGCTGTGGAGTTTCCCTGATCATAACATTACCCGCCTGTCCATAAATGATCGCTGTCAATGAAAGCCTGGTTTTCTCTTAGTTTCTGTTGGATTATACAGACCTGCAATTCTTCAGGTTATTGATACGGACAATTCAAATTATATGCAGCGTATTCTTTTATATTGTTGTATCACATAGGCCAATGCATTGTTGGCAGAGATTGGCAGCATTTTAATTACATGTATTTAAAATGTTTTATCACCTACTATGACAATAGAAATATCATACAAAAATACATCCTGTGCCTTTTTTCAAAATCTGATTAATCAAATAAAATAATCAATGATTAATCGATTATTTAAAAAAAAAAAAAAAAAAAAATACATAAGTTAGTGGCAGCCCTAAGTGTATGCAACACATCTGATTCATATTATTTTAACCTGTTAGTGTTTCTTGCAATTTCCCTCACAAATAAACTAATAAATACATGAATACAAACACCTTAGCTACTACTGAACATTTGAATGTGATGAGGAACCTTTAATGTTCATATGAAGGCAAGTGAAGGAGCTGATATGTTACATTCTAATAACCTTTCCCGTTTTAATTTGAACTTTTTTATGTCAACCTCCCAATGAGGTGCAGTTTCCTCATCGCTGCCCTGTGCATTGAGGCCCTCCAGACTGGACGGCTATGGACGGAGTGTAGGGTGGTCCTCCTTACTGCTGGGCCTGACCTGTCCTGGGATAACATAGCCTTGCAACAGTGAGCCTTGACAATTATCCACTTCATGAAAATTGGGATTAAAAAGTACAACTATGTTATCATTTATGACCTGGATGTGATTGTAAGTCCATAAAACTAAGCAACTGTGTTGATGTCTGTGTTGTATTTGTTTAAATAGTCCTATAGAATGATGCTAGCAGCAATGTCACGCTTACGCTCCTCAGTTTGTTTGACTGAATAACATTGAAGTGGCACAGTAATGACAGGTTCAAAATGTAGTGTGTACCAGTTAAAGGTACCAGTATCAAAGCCACAACATGCATAAAGTGGGGACCACAAGCAGTTTGATAACAAATCTTTAACATATCTTGACTTTTCAATGAACACAAGAAAAAAAACAACTCCTGTTTTGTCCTGGCTGGAATTAAAAATGAAACGGTCTGGAGACTCTCACTGTGCTCAGCGTTGCCGGGGACGTGCCCGCCAGGAGGTTTGGACCAGTGATTCTCGGGAGCAGCACATACTGCATGGAGGCCTCAGGCCCTATTTAGATGGTCTAAAACGCAAAGCGCCAGGCATGCAGTGCATGGGCGTGTCCCAGTCACTTGCTAGCTAGACAGTGTGTTTCCAGGCTGTGCGCCATGGCGGAGAGTCTAAAAGGGCTGGACTTACTCTGTGAATTAGTCATGGGTGTGTTTTAGGCGTATTATTCAATAAGCCAATCAGAGTGTCACCTCTCATTCCCTTTAAATGAGGCGCAATTGGAGCGCACAGTGGAGAGCTAGTTAGATGGTGGACCTACCAACTGGAAAGAGTGAGCGTTTTACAGCTGAGGAGACGATAAATGTACATATCGACTGTCCCGTCACATCTGATGTCAGGTCAAAGGGGATTGGCACCGTCTGGCACGTTTTGCACGCGTAATGGAAACCCAACCTGATTTGATTAACACAGTTGCAAACTTATGAGTTCACATCCCTCTCAGCCAACCACAATCAGCCACAGCATCAGATAGGGAGGATATACTCAGCACCTGTCATCTTAGAAAAGCCAAAAGAAAAGAAAAGAAACAGAGTGAGACTGCAAGAGAGAAAGAAAGAGCGCACGCGCACGAGAGAAACGCAGTCAACAAATTGTAAATTATTCAATTTATTTTATTTTAACCCGGGAGGTTAGAGAGCCCAGCTCCCTCTGCAGCATCCTGAACTGGGGAACTGGGAAAACATATATGGGGCCCACAAGCTACATTTATGGCTAAATGGGCATGGGTCAGAACTGGGGAACCATATATGGGTCCTGCATGGGTTTAAAAACATGGGTCCCACATAGGAACCCCATATGAGCTGACTGCATGGGCCCCATAGGGGAAAGGCATGGGCTATGTGGGCATGGGTTAGAACTGGGAAAACATATATGTTACCTTTTGTCTTAAGTTTGCCTTTGTATGTTTGATTATTGCAATCAGTTGATTTGACTTTTTCAAATACAGAATTGACATAATTTTGTACATACTTTACTCTGCTTTCAATTTTCCACACTGTCTCTCTTCGTGCACAGCAGACTGGAGTAGAAATTCAACCCCCCTATGTACTGAATCAAGAATCAACAGGTACAGGTCAGGCCCAGCAGTAAGGAGGACCACCCTACACTCCGTCCATAGCCGTCCAGTCTGGAGGGCCTCAATGCACAGGGCAGCGATGAGGAAACTGCACCTCATTGGGAGGTTGACATAAAAAAGTTCAAATTAAAACAGGAAAGTTATTAGAATGTAACATAGCAGCTCCTTCACTTGCCTTCATATGAACATTAAAGGTTCCTCATCACATTCAAATGTTCAATAGTAGCTAAGGTGTTTGTATTCATGTATTTATTAGTTTATTTGTGAGGGAAATTGCAAGAAACACTAACAGGTTAAAATAATATGAATCAGATGTGTTGCATACACTTAGGGCTGCCACTAACTTATGTTTTTTTTTTTTTTTTTTTTTAAATAATCGATTAATCATTGATTATTTTATTTGATTAATCAGATTTTGAAAAAAGGCACAGGATGTATTTTTGTATGATATTTCTATTGTCATAGTAGGTGATAAAACATTTTAAATACATGTAATTAAAATGCTGCCCATCTCTGCCAACAATGCATTGGCCTATGTGATACAACAATATAAAAGAATACGCTGCATATAATTTGAATTGTCCGTATCAATAACCTGAAGAATTGCAGGTCTGTATAATCCAACAGAAACAAAGAGAAAACCAGGCTTTCATTGACAGCATATAAATCCATTGGCCTACTGCCATCTGCCGGTAAAAAGGACAAACATCAGCTTGACACTTCACTGACGCAACGATGCGTTATGGAGAAACTCCGTGTTAACAGTAACAGCGGGGCACACGCAATAATTTATTATATCCTCAATTACTTTATTGCACTTTATTGCAAACAATTCGGCGAATGAATATTAAAACACAGCCTTTGAGGGAATCCCTATACGTCCTTCATGGGAACAATATGCATGACGATTTCCCTCATTAGTCTCTGAACAGCAACGTTATGGTTGAACAAGTTTTACTGTAGCCATAACGTTTGCTATCATAACATTTTATTTCTATTTTTATGAATAAAAAGATCCTCACATCAATGGCAGGCAGCTTTTCAAAATGCGCAAAACATCAGGTGTAAGTGGAAATAAAAGATACACGGGAAAGTTTTCTAGGATATTTCTACGTTTTATTGGCAATCTTATCTTCCTGTCTTTTATTTTGAAGTTACTTCCGCCTCTGATGTCACCGCAGTTCTACTTTTTGTCCAAAACAATAAATGAAAAAATGAATCTGCAAAAACCCAAAATCGGGCTGTTATTTGAATTTGGTTTTATCGTTTTTCGTTTTTTGATTCTGACAAGAAAACGGAAAAATGGCTCCGTTTTCTCGTTTTTTCGTTTTAAACCAAAAAGGAAAAAACGAGAAAACGATGGTAATTCCGTTTTTTTCGTTTTTGGTTTAAAACGAAAAAACGAACTGCCTGAAGGTACCCTGATCGTAAATATGTAACACTTCTGGGGAAAACACCTAATCCTGTAACCCTTGTTAAAACCCAAAAAGGTAGAGACTAGGCTACAGTACATACTGTACATAGTTTTCACTGGACAGTATGTTCCTACAGAAGTGTATAGAAAAGTGTAATCCATCCACTTGAGAAAAATCTGCTCTGTTTTTTTTTTTAATAAACAAGATTATAATCTCATTAAAGGTCTCCTGTGTAGGATTTAGGATTCATTGGTATCAGAGTATTGTGGTGAGTTTGCAAATTGCAACCCACTGAAACCTTCTCTGTGCTAAGCATGTCGGCTGGGGGCCAATTGTGGCCCCGCACACTGTCCAGTTTGTTGTTCAAAGTATACTATATGTTGTCCACCACACACTATATATTGAGCAAGATCGCGTGCATGTTTTCCACTTACCTCATGATGGCAGAACTGTCAAATGGTTTGTAGACATGCATCAAGTAGGAGCTGTGGTGGAATTCATGTGTTTTCATAAATATGCAAATGGAGTGGTTACCTATAACAGCAAATATTTTCTGATAGGTAGCAGACATGGCCATGGCAAAGAAGAGTAAAGTTGACAGCGAGGGCTGCCACTTTCAGGAGCGGTTCACTGAAAAATGAAATTGTTTTGGCTTATTTGTAAGTGTTGTTATAACTCATTGCAGCTATGTTTTGCATAGACTGGCTACTTCCTAATTGATGCACTCACCTTACATAACCAACTGCTGTTCATTAGGTGAAAACAAAGTGAATGCATCATGCTTTAGTATATTTCTAAATAAATGGTCCATTATTTGAAGGAAAACCCCAATCTGGTCAGTGGAAAACCTTTGGAAGAAGTAATACAGCCCATAATATCCCCAAGTCACTGTTTAGGCTATATGGCTATAAATGGTGAAAGGCTGTTATTTACACTAATCAGTACTGGGTTGTAATTATTAGACATTAAGTATGTTCATGAGTTATAGTGTGTGCAGTATATGTACAGTAGGGATGTGTAGGCTATTTATTTTTTATAATTTATTCATGGAATTACACTGAACAAAAATATAAATGCAACACTTTTGTTTTTGTTCCCATTTTTCATGAGCTGAACTCAAAGATCTAAAACATTTTCGACACACACAAAAGACCATTTCCCTCAAATATTGTTCACAAATCTGTCTAAATCTGTGTTAGTGAGGACTTCTCCTTTGCCAAGATAATCCATCCCACCTCACAGGTGTGGCATATCAAGATGCTGATTAGACAGCATGATTATTGCACAGGTGTGCCTTAGGCTGGCCACAATAAAAGGCCACTCTGAAATGTGCAGTTTTATCACACAGCACAATGCCACAGATGTCGCAAGTTTTGAGGGAGTGTGCAATTGGCATGCTGACTGCAGGAATGTCCACCAGAGCTGTTGCCCGTGAATTGAATGTTCATTTCTCTACCATAAGCCGTCTCCAAAGGCGTTTCAGCTAATTTGGCAGTACACCTAACCGCAGACAACATGTAACAACACCAGCCCAGGACCTCCACATCCAGCATGTTCACCTCCAAGATCGTCTGAGACCAGCCACCCGGACAGCTGCTGCAACAATCGGTTTGTATAACCAAAGAATTTCTGCACAAACTGTCAGAAACCGTCTCGGGGAAGCTCATCTGCATGCTCGTCATCCTCATCGGGGTCTCGACCTGACTGCAGTTTGTTGCTGTAACCGACTTGAGTGGGCAAATGCTCACATTTGATGGCGTCTGGCACGTTGGAGAGGTGTTCTCAAAAACAAAAGTGTTGCGTTTATATTGTTGTTCAGTGTATCTGTTTCATAATTATTTATTTATTCAATTTTGAACACATTGGGGATTCACTACTGCCAACTTTACAGGCTACATTCTGTTTAGGAGACTTGCATTGTCTTTAAAGCAGCTATAATGAATTTATGATAACAATGTATCAAATGACAATATGAAGAGAATGTGACAATGTGAAGGAGGTTGCTCATAGTGCACATAGTGAGTGTTAGTGACCCTACAGAGAATTATCAGCTGAATTTGCAGCTCCCTTCGGCTTTACAGAGCTTTATGGTGACATTCAGCTCATTGTTTATCTGTCCGACCCATAACTTTAGTGTTTGCTTCACTCTCACTGCTCTCATAATGTCACTCTCACACACAGCAGGCAGCTGTTGTTTTTCTAATAAAAAGCTCTGATAAGCCTACTCTGTACAACCTGCTCATCACCAGACATACACAACCTTTTTGTTGTAACACATGTATGCATGACACGAGTTTTGATAAATACTATTCAAGTCGTTGTACGAGGAATTTAAATGTACTATTCAGTGACTGAAATTTCCTATTTCAATGTTTATCACACCACCATATTGAGAACTTATTTTCCTTTTTTTTAGGATTCAAGGCATGTGCTTAAGAGATTTTAAAAAATGTGTCAAGTTTCAACAGCAACAAAAAAAATGTATCATCAGATTTGTTAGTATACTGCTGAGGTCTCCACATAACGCACATGATGCTGTCTTCAAGGAATTAACAATGTGCCTGTGGTTTCTCAGCAGTGACACCAGAGGGCGCTGCAGTCTACCTTTTATTGACATGGAAAAGGGAATTTCATTGTAAAATTCTATTAGTCTGTATAGATTTTTTTTATTGAGTCAGTGTGTTTAATGTGTCTAAATGCAAACAGCTGCAACCAGCCATGTTCCAAGGTAACAGAACATCAAAATGTGTAAACATCAGACACAACAGCTTTGAGTGAAGTCATTTGATGTCATGAGAGGGAGATTAGATGGCTGTAAACTGACGAGAAGGGTGCTAAATCATGAACAAGCAGCCAGTGAACCTATGGTCTCCATCTTAAACATGGGCTACTTCAGGGAATTAATCAGGAATGAGATTCTTGGGGACTGTCGTCAATGGGACAATGATACTCAGTGTGAGGACAATGATGGGCAAGGATTATCACCGCAGCCACAAACTGCCTTTCATTTGCCTTTTTTAACTAGCGTGTTTCTATTGATTGAATAACTGCTTTAGACATTTTGAGTATCGCCTCCTCATGAGTCTCAGAAAGCCAAAGTGAATGCAGCGGATTGCGTTCAGAGTTCATTCTAATCTTTAATGCAACAGATGGGAAAATCTCACGGCTTAGGAGTTAATGTCAAGTCAAGTTCAAGTTGTCTAAATAAAGGGCTGCTAAGTAGAGGTCACACAGTCTATTATCTGTCTGTCAGAGATGCACTTGGATATCATTTGATGGACAGCTGACGGACAATCGTTCCTCCCTGAGTGAGAACTCATTATTGCTAATAATACATAAAAACATTTTGTTAAAAATTAATCAGTTTTGATATGTAAATATCAATTTAAAGCATTGCTTTTTATCCAATCAAAATGGAAAAAGTAGTCAAGATTTTTCAGTGGAAATTCTGACCTCTGCTGGATACGGGATGGTCTTTAGTAGGCTATATATATTAGGAGGGAATTATATTGGACGAAGTTAAAAGAGCAACCTGAACCTACAGAAGGCAATGAGCCAATCCAAATAATGCAGCCATGTTTAAATGTGTGATAATACTTATTTGGTGGCCTCAGGCGTGTAGTGGTTAGCACTGTCACCTCACTGCAAGAGGGTTCTTGGTTTGAACGGATAGGTTGATTGGTGACTCTAAATTGTCCGTAGGTGTGAATGTAAATGAATGGTTGTCTGTCTCTATGTGTCAGCCCTGTGATAGTCTGGCGACCTGTCCAGGTTGTACCCTGCCTCTCGCTCAATGTCAGCTGGGATAGACTCCAGCCCCCCGTGACCCTCAACAGGATAAGCGGTTATAGATAATGAATAGATGAATAATACTTATTGTTGTGTAGAATGCTCATTAGCTTTTTACCCATGTCTTTGTGTTAAATACTGGAGCAAGGCTGTGGTTAGCTTAGCATAAACACTGGGAGCACAGGAACAGGCTGGTTCAGACCTGCCAATACCTCCGAAGTTCACTAATTATCCCTCCAAAACCACAAACTGTTGTTTCAGTTTTGGCTGTGGTTAAATAAACATTTAATGTGTTAATTAGTCAGCTAGGTGTGGACACAGGCAGGCACGCTGCTTTCGCCCTTCCTCCACTCCTTATGCTGAGGCTGAGCTAAGCTAACCACATCCTGGCTCCAGCTGGGCTAAATGCATAGTCTGTGCAGTGAATTATGTCGCTTGAGCTAGCAGCCCGTTAGCTTAGCGTGAAGCACAAACACTGGACACACGGGAAACAGCCAGCAGGGCTCAAAGGAAATACAGGCCTCTGCAAGAGTGCTACAGGAAAAAGTCCTAAAGTGTGGGAATTAGTTAGCACTTCTGGTTCCCTTGTCTGTCAGTGGGTTTTTGGTTGAATGCCTGAAATTTGGTCTGTAGTTAACACAAGCTTCAGAGAGTCTCATGTTGGTTCAGTGACAAAAAATACATCAATAAACACCTTGTGAATTTTTAAGTGTTTAATGTCTTTACAAAGGCAGTTGCTAACAAGTGGCTGACCGAGACCACAGGCTGTCATCGTGCCGAACACAGCTTTACAGCCTTGTTGTGGTGGAGACGTTAAGTCATATCACTGCAGTTCGATTTATGACCTAATTTTGACTTTTTACTCCTGGCAACTGCGTTTACGCTTAAAAAAAATCTTAAAAGCAGTGTTCTTTTAAGATTAGCTGCAGAACAAAGCATGTAAGTATCATGAACTTTTGGTTACGACAGAAGAACCGGGGCAAAGCTAACTTCCATGTTGGCTCATAATAAATGTCATCCCAGCAGCAGTCTACACCACCTCTAAAGCTAGACATAATGTATAAATAAACAAGACACAGGCTAGCATGTAAATTACTTTCACTACGGAGGTGTCCGCAGATGATTTCAGTTGCATTTAGACAGAGCCATGCTAGCTTTTTGCCCCTGTTTTCGGTCTTTATGCTAAGCTATGCTCATCAAGTCCTCTTTATGTTTACATTTTCTGAACAGATAAAATTGGCCTATTGAAATATAGCCCGTATATTGGTGAGCTTTGAAGGTGTTTGAAACTTTTTTGGCATTGTTTCCTTTGATACCGCTTCCCTGTGTTTTCAGACGTTTGTGCTCAGTCTAGGTTAACCATGCACTTTATATGAGAGAGTTAAGTGTTGAAGAACATTTTACAATAGCACTGTCTCTACGGCTTATTAACTGTTTTGAAATATTACACAAAATGCATCTGCGACTCTTGTGATTGCCACGACAGGCTTATAAATAAAGGCATAGCTGATGAATCCCTCAATAGAAATTCCCTCCAGGATCCTCCTGGGAAGGCTTTAGAGATTACAGTGGACTAATGGTCGTGTCGGAGATTTGGAGTCCTCTCTTTTCCCCTGCCATCATCTCCCAAAGAGGGACACTGAGGACAGAGAGGAAGATAATGTCCTGTTAGGAGCTCAAGAAGCAGAGAGACAGGTTGCTGTATCAGAACCTTTGAAACAGGACTGTAAAGAATGTCAGGAATAATGCAAAAGAAAATAAGTTTCCCTAAATTATATTAAACCAGTGAAAAAAAAAAAACAAGCGTTACCTCAGAGGAATTATAGAAATATAATTATATTTAAAATAGTTATTATATCATTAACTTAAAGGCCATTTGTGTGGGATTTAGGGGGATATATCACCATTGCCATGTTTTTGCAGTGGCCCAGAACGGACAAACCAGACACTGATTCTAGATAGGGCCATTCATGTTTTTGTGTTTTTGTTTACCTGCCACCATAGTTTGCAGCCCCTTTGTCTGCAATCCTCACTGCTAGATGCCACTAAATACCCCAAAATCTTACACACTGGACCTTTGAAATAATTAAACATTTTCAATATTATTCACTTTCATTTCAAGACTGAGGTGAGAAGGTCATACTCTGATAGGCAACCATACAACGCTGTTAGAAATAATCACAGCAAATGTACTCATAATTATAAATACATTTAACAAATTGCCATCATTACTACTACAGGTCGACTGCCGTGGGTAAATACAATCAATGTCAAACACTGTACTGTCTCTCTATTTTATTACTGTCAAATGTATTAAAAGGTGTAAACGTGAATGTAATTTCAGTGTTAGGCTATATCACTGTCGAATGTTATAATTTTTGTTAAGTATTAGTATGTCAGAAAGTAGGTCATAAAAAGTCATAGTTTAGTATCTCATAAAAAAGTCATAGTGTGTGCACTTTTCCTGTGCAGCCCTCAGTCATAAGATGGCTTCCTAAAATGACACTCAGTCATCAAACTTTTGGAACTGCTGATCTAAGACTTTTTTTTCAAAATACTCTAAAATGGTCAGTTTAGTTGTAAAGTTTCTTGAAAAATTATCCTCCTCCAGACCCCCTCAAGGGTTGGGTCGGTGTTGATTGAAAGTGGTCCCCCCAACATACGATTACGGCATGATTATGGCCCTGCTTTAAGCACATAATCATGGGCACTTTATGGACATGAAAATGGGCAAGTGCAGTTGTATAGTTTTGGTTCTTTGATGAGGAATGTGTTTTTATTGTTTTTAAATTTTATATATATAAATATCTACTTTTTTCTATTTGTTTTTAGGACACTGTGCTGCCTGATAAAATCCTATAATAGCTGCTAATCGTAGAAATGCATCCTTAATAACACTGCTTGCTTCTAATCTCCCAAACACAGCACTAAACAAACACAGTGTGTGTCTCTGCGTGCTTGGAGCATTTCAGCATCGATGTGATGCTGGATCTTTGGCAGAGGTCACCCTCCTTTGGCATTCATTCTTTTCTTGAGCTGCAGTTGCTCCCCACCACGGATTTATAACAAAAGCTCAGTGACATCTCTGTGATATCACATGCCAAACTAATCACTTCTCTCCACCCACATTCATTAGAAGCTTTGTCCTAAATATAGGTGTTTGCTGCATCTCCTTATGCACCCAGGGAGACCTTATAAAAGCAGTAAGTGTCAAAGCAGTTCACATTTTTCAGCTGGAGCTTGTGCTGGTGAGGACATGCTCCTGTGTGATTGTTGTGAGTGTGATAGTTAGTGACTTTACAAGTGGGATTTATCTTGTTTCTGATTCAGGTGTCTCCAGCTGGAGGATACACAAGCAGACCTGTTGTAGCCCACAGAGGTAAGAGAGTTCATATTGATTATGGTGACAAATTATTCTACAGTTATTAGAATCATAGTTCTGACCTTTAACCTTAATCTTTCAGTCCCCTCTGGGGTGTGTTGCAGAGATGAGTTCAGATGCTGAAATGAGTGTGTTTGGGGAGGCTGCCCCGTACCTGAGGAGACCTGAACGAGAGAGAATTGAATGTCAAAACAGGCCCTTTGATGCTAAAACTGCAGTGTATGTGGTGGATCCAAAGGAGCTGTTTGTTAAAGGCACTTTGCAAAGCAAAGAAGGAGGCAAAGCCACCATTAAAACTGATGCAGGACAGGTACGCTAGCTGTGGACAAGGCAGATCACCCATACGCTCTCCATATAGTGCTGCTGATGAAGGACACATCTCTCCCTTTACAGGTTGTAACAGTGAAGGATGACGAATTCTTCCCAATGAATCCACCCAAGTTTGACAAGATCGAGGACATGGCCATGATGACCCACCTCAACGAGGCCGCCGTGCTGTATAACCTCAAAGAGCGTTACGCAGCATGGATGATCTATGTGAGTAATGTAACATTTGCTGTAGCTGATTATGCTTATTAACACACAATGCCAGAGAAGCTGACACCATGTAGACCAACATTAGAGTTTGTAATGCACGAGGCTAAAAATGTCTTGTTTGGCCTGACAAAGGAAGCAAGCAATAACTGCTTTTCATGCCCTTTGAGTGGCAAAAGTCAAGACTAGAGATACAATTTTCAATACCTTCCCAACAGGTAATTATACATAGTAACAGTATGTTAAGTCATCAGTCACTTATCTGGCAGCTACAAATAGCCTTGGAAAAAAAATAATACTTTACTACTTTTTCAAAAAGTCCTGCATTATTTTGGGGTGTTGACATCGCAGTGTGATGTTATTTTATAATCACAGTAAAACTAAATAAGATGATGTTGAGCTTCAATCTGCACACAAAGCTCTCTCAATGAGAGTTTTTTTTGTTTGTTTGTTTGTTTTTTTTACGGTGGAGGAAATTAATTTGTACAAGTTTCCCTACTCATGCAGCTACTGCTCTTCTGCATTATTTTGGAGGAGTTGCATGGATTTGATGTTTTGTAGGTTGGATGATATCATGATTAAAAAACAAGCTAAATTTTGGTATGATAAATGTTATGATATGTTTGAATAGCAAGGAGGTCGTAACCTCAAATTAAAGTTACTGAGATGCTGCTGAAACAACCTTTTTTCAGTAACCCACACAGACAGATCAACCTGTTTGGAAAGGGCCGTATTATCTTCAGTGACACCATTTTTTTTTTACGTTGAATCCTAGTATTTTAAAATATGTTAGGGTTCTTTAATATCTGCAAGTTCTACGCCCAGAAAGAAAAGTAATCTGTTCTTTCAAACAACTAGTTTTTTACTCTTGATTGACATAATAAAATAATGACGTTATTTCTAAATGTATATGCAGCTGCTGTGCCAAGTGTATAAAAATGCCCATTCTTTATTTGGACAGGCTTGTGTCATTGTTGTGGCTCGCTGATGGCCACAGGTATTCAAAAATAGACATAAATAAACTGATCAGTCAGTGTCATGTACATAGTCAATGTATTTACATGGACATCCCCTTTAGGATGGGTTTTTGAGGTATACTGTATTTGTGTTTGAGAATGTAAACAACATATCCCACTTTTAAAAATCTACATAAATCTGAATTAGAGCCCAACCGATATGTTGGCCAGCTGATTTTATCAGCCAGTATTGGCTTCTCACAGATAATGGTATCGGCATATGTTGCCCCAATATTTAAAGGTTAGTTGTTGTTTTTTTGTTGAACACACACCAGAAAAAGATGCTTGCAATAATTTAGAATTACTTCTAAACATACTTTAACTAAATCCATGCTAACTCAAACACATGTTTTATTGTATATGTTTTAGACCTACTCCGGGCTGTTCTGCGTCACTGTGAACCCTTACAAGTGGCTCCCAGTGTACAACCAACAGGTGGTGGTTGCCTACAGGGGCAAAAAACGTCAGGAGGCTCCACCACACATCTTCTCCATCTCCGACAACGCCTATCAGTTCATGCTAACTGGTAATCTGAAACTGGAAAAACATATATTGTTGCATTCAGTTTTCTCTAAGGTCAAGGCTCTGATTCATTGCATGGTACCTTTCTAATATGACTCTGGTGTCATTTGTTGTAGATAGAGAAAACCAGTCCATCCTTATCACGTAAGCTGCATGTGGATGCAAATGCTGAAGTCTATCTTTAAAGCTTTAGGTCAAAGAGGAAATAAAACAGTTCTGGTCTTTCTCTTGTTGTGTAGTGGAGAATCTGGTGCAGGAAAGACTGTCAACACCAAACGGGTCATCCAGTACTTTGCGACAATCGCAGGGTGTGGGGACAGGAAGAAAGATGCCTCTGGAAAATTACATGTAATATTGTTATGATTTTTTAGTCTTTGAAATAAATTTACGAGTGGTAAAATTGGGTACAATTGCTTATTGCTGCTATTGCTTCTTGTCTGCATCTGTAATATTGTATTTTGTTCTCCCTGTTACCGTAGGGGAATCTGGAGGATCAGATTATCTCTGCTAACCCACTGTTGGAGGCTTTTGGAAATGCCAAAACTGTCAGAAATGATAATTCTTCACGTTTTGTGAGTTAAAAGAAACTTCATTAATACATATTTCTGATTTGTCTCCTTGTTTATTACATTAAGTTTCCTAGATTAGCCAGTTTTTTTCCTTTTTAAGGGCAAGTTCATAAGAATCCACTTTGGGACCACGGGAAAACTGGCCTCCGCTGATATTGAAACTTGTGAGTCAGAATGTGATGAATTCATATGATATTTTGAGTTTTTTGAGTCTTTTGTTTAAAGGAATAGTTCACCCCAAAATCAAAAATCAAAATATATATTTTTCCTCTTACCCATAGTGCTGTCAGTCCAGATTGTTTTGGTGTGAGTTGCTGAGTGTCAGAGATATTGGTTATTGAGATGTTGGCCTTCTCCCTAATATAATGTAACTAGATGCCACTCAGCTTGTGGTGCTCAAAGTGCCAAAAAAAGAAATAAAAAGAAAAGCATTTGAAAAACTCAACAGTGATGTCTCTTTCCAGAAATCATGACCTGATTACTCAAGATAATCCACAGACCTTGTTGTGAGCACTTTCATGTAGGAACTATTTTCTGTCTACAGAAGTACATCTGCCGAAAGGATCACCGCACAGAAGGAGGTGCACATCTTATTCTAGCTCACCTAGCACACTAAGCTAGCTAACATTACAGCTAGACCGAGGAGGACATCATTAATGTTTACATCTACATGAGTAGATGAACAATAGCTCAGTAGAAAGAAAATAGTTCCTTCATGAAACTGCACACAACAAGGTCTGTGGATTATTGTGAGTGATTTCTGGAAAGAGACATTGCTGTTGAGCTATTCAAATGTATTTTTTTTGGTGCTTTGAGTGTCGTCTTGTTCCATTATAATAGAGAGAAGGCAGATATCTGTATGGCTGATATCTCCGACACTCGGGAACTCACACCAAAACTATCTAGACTGATAAACAGCACCACAGGTATGAGGAAAAAATATGAACTTTTGATTCTTGGGTGAATTGTCCCATTAAGTCCGTTTTGTTTCCTTTGGTAGATTTGCTGGAAAAATCCAGAGTAACGTTTCAGCTGTCTGCAGAGAGGAGTTACCATATTTTCTACCAGATCATGTCCAACAAGAAGCCTGAGCTTATAGGTAACATATTGGAAGGAAGTGTTACAGTTTGGACAAATGTTTATAGTAAGGCTTGGATTTGACTTGCACATTATCTTTCCACCCAGAGACTCTCCTCATCTCCACCAACCCCTTCGACTACCCATTTGTTAGCCAAGGGGAGATCAGTGTGGCCAGTATTGATGACAGTGATGAACTGATGGCCACGGATGTAAGTCATATTTGCAGTCTTTTCTTTTTCACCCTTGCAAACGTGCGACTGACATCTGCCCTGTTATGATGTACTTTCAGAGCGCTATTGAGATCCTAGGCTTCACTGGAGAGGAGAGGATTGGCATCTACAAGCTAACAGGTGCTGTGATGCATTATGGGAATATGAAATTCAAGCAGAAGCAGAGGGAGGAGCAGGCAGAGCCAGATGGGACAGAGGGTAACTGTTATTTACAGGATTCTGCCTAAATCTCTGGATTTCTTTTTTCTTTTGTTTTTCTCAATGATTGTCTTGTGTTATGTTTATGTAATCATCTATTTTTATCTTATGCTAGCTTTATCCTCTTCTATCACACTCTACCTAGTTTTCTCACTTTATCTTTTTCTTCTATCAGTGGCTGACAAAGCAGCTTACCTGATGGGTCTGAACTCTGCAGACCTGCTGAAAGCACTGTGTTACCCAAGAGTGAAGGTTGGGAATGAGTATGTGACCAAAGGACAAACTGTTCAGCAGGTACATGTGTGCTGTAGTAAAGTAGCTGCTGTGCAACCCATTAGGACCCATATTATTCTTTAAAAGTGTAAATGCACACATGCAAAAGTGTATTTCAGTACTGTTAAGCAAGGAAATAATGCAGGTTACAATTACATCCTTTAGTTTGGAAAAAAAAAAAAAAAAAAATCTTAAATCTTAATCTTAATAAAAACACTTGCGTGCCCTTATGAAAAATAAAACTCATATAGGCTGCTGTAATTGTTCCTATTTTCAGTTCTGGCCAGGAAGTAAAGTGTCCCTTTGTAAAGTAAAATGGAAAATGCTAGTTTTCCTTTTCTTATCATCTTTTAAAAATTGATCAGCTGTCTATGTGTGAAGTGGAAGCTCTCACTAATAGTGGCACACCCACAGACAATTACTACCCTGCAACTCTATAGAGAATTTTAGCCTCTTTCAGCTTATTGTTTTTGTTTTACAGCTGAAAATTCTCTTCACCTTAAGAACACAGTCACACATGAGCAAATGCAGGCGAGTGACCATTGCCTGCTGAAGTAATATTTGTGCTGAATGTAGGAAGTGCCGGATGTGATGCAAAAAGAAAACTAGCTTGATAGCTAATAAATGAATGTAAGCTAGCTTGCTAATAAATAATGCAAAATACGATGTTATTGGTATATTTTCCTTTTTCTTCCATGCCTGTCTCCTGGCTCTCTGACAGACAGGCAGCAACTCTCATGTGCTGCATTTTTTATGGCCAATATCATACAATATTGACTAGTAAGCATTCTGTGTTTTGTCTGTCAAGTGGCGTCTTCCATACATACTTCTTTCCTTTTGGCTGAAGCTGTGATTTTGCTGGTCAGAGTTTACCAAAGATGTAAATTTGCTCTGCCACTGGTAGTGAATGTTGTATTTGTCCCTTCACTCGCACTGAATGAAAGTGAACGGGAGGTGAATATTCACCAATGTTAATTTTGCCCATGTCTGGCCATGCCCTAAAACTGCATTTCCACCTTAAAAGCATCACCAGTAAGGCTCTTCTCATGCACTGTTTGTACGTTTTCCTACGAAAAGTAATGCACCAGAATTCGTATGTCTCATGTAATCATGAGCCAGTAATTTGTATATGACCCACGTATTTCGAAAGGCTGCAATCTCACGATCAGTGCGCTGACAAGACTTTGCCCGGTAGACTGGTGTTTGCAACTAAGTGAACTTTGAATGAACTTTGAGTCATATCAAGGCACTTAGTCACCATATTTGTTTTCCCAAACCTAATCACGTAGGATATCATACAAACTGTTATGTGAGGATATGTTGCCTCGCTATATTTGGATTTTTTTTGCACCATATCTACAATTTTTGTAGCTTTGTCTTGGATGCATGCTGCTCACAGTCTAGGAGCTGGTTGCTACCTTTTTTACATAGTCCCAAGTTCACCAAGCTCTGTGTAAATACTGTTTTGATGTTCAGTAACTTTATGAGGTAATACTATGTTAGTTGTCGTGGAGTTCCTCTGCTGCAAAGTTTCCAATAAGGATTCATAGTATAACAATAAAGTCCTCCAATATTTATCCTTTAAAGGCATATCTAATTATTTTGATGTGTTGGTATCTAACTGCCACATGTTACTGTGCAGGTCTACAATTCAATCGGTGCTCTGGCCAAATCAGTCTATGAGAAGATGTTTATGTGGATGGTCCTCCGCATTAATCAGATGCTGGACACCAAGCAACCCAGGCAGTTCTTTATCGGAGTCTTGGACATCGCTGGGTTTGAAATATTTGATGTAAGTTTGCTAAAGCAGTGAAGCTGCTGTAAATTCTAATGGATATTATGGTCATGCTCTATGGTTTGTTTTGCAGTATAACAGTCTGGAACAGCTGTGCATCAATTTCACCAATGAGAAACTGCAACAGTTTTTCAACCATCACATGTTTGTGCTGGAGCAAGAGGAGTACAAGAAGGAAGGCATTGAGTGGGAGTTCATTGACTTTGGAATGGACTTAGCTGCTTGTATAGAGCTTATTGAGAAGGTTTGTTTATTCATGTGTCATATAACACAAAAGTATAGAAAAGATTACCTTATATTTTTTTGTGTAGAGTAATTTTATAATGTCCACAAACAGCCAATGGGCATCTTTTCCATCCTTGAAGAGGAGTGTATGTTCCCCAAGGCGTCAGACACCACCTTCAAAAACAAGCTCTATGACCAACATCTTGGGAAATCAAACAACTTTCAGAAGCCCAAGCCTGTCAAAGGAAGGGCTGAGGCTCACTTCTCCCTGGTGCACTACGCTGGCACTGTGGACTATAGCATCACAGGCTGGTTGGACAAGAACAAGGACCCGCTGAATGACACTGTAGTCCAGCTCTACCAGAAAGCCAGCCTCAAACTACTGGCTTTCCTCTACTCTACCTACTCTTCATCTGATGGTAAGAACTATTGTAATACTGAACTTTCTCTATTTTTCATTCAAACATTTCCAGCCTTATAACATACAAAAAAACATTTCTTCTTTTAGACAGCAGTGGTGGAGGAAGTGGTGGAGCTGGTGCTACTACAAAGAAGACTGCAAAGAAGAAGGGCTCATCCTTCCAGACTGTGTCAGCCCTCTTCAGGGTAACTGCATAGTAAAATAATATTAGATGTTCATAGTTTCGGGAAAATAATTTTGATACACACAATAAAATATTGCAACAATTGTTGTAATGAAGTATTGATGCTGATAATCTTAAACAGGAGAACCTGGGGAAGCTAATGACAAATCTCAGGAGCACCCATCCTCACTTTGTTAGGTGTCTGATTCCAAATGAAACTAAAACTCCAGGTATTTTACTTCATGTTCCTCTTTATCAGACCATTTCAATAGTATATCATACAGCCTAATTATAATGTGGCTCTGGCTGACTTTTAGGGATTATGGAACACCATCTGGTTATCCATCAGCTGCGATGTAACGGTGTGCTGGAAGGAATCAGGATCTGCAGGAAGGGTTACCCTAGCAGGATCCTGTATGGGGATTTCAAGCAAAGGTAAGAAGCAGTAGAGTTGGTTTGTGAGAAATTTAAAAAAAAAAAACAACAACTAACTTTTCGCTAATTTTTCTTGTAGGTACAAAGTACTGAATGCTAGTGTGATACCTGAGGGACAATTCATTGACAACAAGAAAGCTGCTGAGAAGCTCTTGGGGTCTATCGATGTGGATCACACGCAGTATAAGTTTGGGCATACCAAGGTAATTTATTTGAATTTGAGGGCCTCACCATGGTAGAATTGTGGCTCTTGTGGGATCATAACACCTGAAACTCCCTTAGTGAAATCCGAATCAGACAGGCTGTGTCCGTTGGTGTAGTGGGGGTATACAGGGTATACCCATTTCTTATTCTAGTCGTTTACAGTATACCAACCCATCAGCCAAAAAGCCATCACGATATTTTGGAAAGTATACTCACTTTTCCTCAGTAACGTACCCAGCTACTTTGTAGTACACCCACCTCATCAACTGCCACTACACCCTCTAGAGACCCTCTAGCAATCAGGCAAACTTCTGAAAATTTGAAAATGTGCACCACTTTCCCACTTATATGATTCATTTTGTTTAGATTAGGAAAAACTCACAAAAGCTACAGAGTTCTTTGGGGTTTGGAGACTGTTCTCCAAAAAAGACCACATAGATCATTTCTACAAGCAGAAATTACAACCCATGTTTATTGTTAAGTGGCAGCCTGATAGTGGCTGTAGTAATTATTACAGGAGCAAAGGAGAAAGTCAGGATACATAGTGTAAAGAGCGACAAAGTCTGCTTTAGGTGGGTGGATGGGTTAAACAAGAACAGGGCTTTCATCCAGGAGACCGCTGTTCGTAAAACAAAATGGCAAATTTGAGTTATTTTAACAACGTAACGTGGTACTTTGTAGTATATCAATGTGATGCATGTCGAGTGGGATGTGTCACCTTTTGTCAGCTAAAACACAGGTAGACTTATCTTAAGCCATATCATGATCTTATTTCTAAACCCAACCATGCCCTTTTGATGCCACTGTGACTGTTTCACAACATTAACCATGTGTTTAAAACTGCTGCCATTAAGGGTCATATACAAGCTATTCTGTTGTCCACCAGTAGGGGAGCTAATTTTGAAGATGCTTCTATGGATCAAAGGAAAAAACAATTTACTGTGAGTATTTGAAAAGGTTTCAGGAAAAGGCTTTGATGGCAGACTTTTTGCATCCCCTTCAAGTGTTGCCATTCAGAACACGTATAAACTCTTTGCAGATAACATAATATTTCAAAAGTTTCGAGCATTGACGTTAAAACTCTGTGGTATATTGTTGTGGTACTAAAGTGCATCTCAACATGTGTCAAAAATCATATTTCCTGCAGGTATTTTTTAAAGCAGGGCTCTTGGGTCTACTGGAAGAGATGAGGGATGAAAAACTGGCCTCTCTCATCACCATTACTCAAGCCTTGTGTCGAGGTTTTCTCAGAAGGAAGGAGTATCAGAAAATGACGGAGAGAAGGTAATTAGACTGGCTGTAGATTGTGGTCACAGACCTTCAGCCTCATGTACATCAAAGCCTATAGGTCTAAATAAGTTGCATGCTTGCTACTTAGTTGCTTACATATTCCAGTGAGAATGTACATTAAAACAAGCTCCATCTTTTCAGAGAATCTATTTACATTGTCCAGTACAACATTCGCTCTTTCATGAATGTAAAACACTGGCCATGGATGAAGCTCTACTTCAAGATCAAGCCACTCTTGAGGAGTGCTGAGACTGAGAAAGAGATGGCCATCATGAAAGTAGAGTTTGCCAAGTGTAAGGAGGATTTAGCCAAAGCTGAGACTAAGAGGAAGGAACTGGAAGCCAAAATGGTTTCCCTGCTTCAGGAGAAGAATGACTTGTGTCTGCAGATTCACACTGTAAGTCGAGAAAAGACATATTTGCAGCAGATATAGCTGTTTAAGTAAATCATAATAAAGTGAAACTGCATGCTACTTGAATGTAACTAGTGTTATTTATTTATTCAAAAGGAAAGTGAGAGTCTGGCAGATGCAGAGGAAAGATGTGAGGGTCTGATCAAGAACAAGATTTTGCTGGAGGCCAAAGCCAAAGAACTCAGTGAGAGACTGGAGGACGAGGAGGAGGTGAATGCCGAACTGACCGCCAAGAGGAGAAAGCTGGAGGACGAGTGCTCTGAGCTGAAGAAAGACATTGATGACTTGGAGCTTACCCTGGCTAAAGTGGAGAAGGAAAAACATGCCACTGAAAACAAGGTACATGTCAGCTTAGGGGGTCATCTGAACACACCCGATTCACCAGAAGAAAACATTGGCATGCTTTGTGTCTGCAAACCACAAATACCTTACATTTGTACGTTTCATTAGTATCATATCCTGAGGTCTTTAACATTTTCTCCCTGGGTTGTTTTTGGAGGGGAGTTTTTCCTTATCTGCTGTGAGGGTCCAAGGACCAAGCGATGTCATATGCTGTAAAGCCCTCTGAAACAAATTGTAATTTGTGATATTGAGTTTTATCAATAAAATTGAGTTGAATATCATCGTTTCTAAAGTAACATATGAGCTGGCTTTGTCATTGGGAGGTTTAGGGCTTGGTGGATGGTGTGGTACGTAGGTGAGATGCCTGCCAAGCTGCAGACCAATGTCCAAGACCAAACAACAAAAATGTTTTAGTGCCCTGATTGCTGTTTTTCCAAAAGCATTTAAGCCTCTGAACATGGATCTTTTTTGGCAACCCATCACTGTTTTTCCAACCTGGATAGTGTCATGAAAAGCGGTTGCTTTGTTACTGTGCCTTTGCTGCATTTTCTCCCAGGAAAGTGTCACAAAAAATGGTTGGGTTTTTATAGTGAAATCATTGTGTTTCCTGCCAGGATAGTGCCACCAAAACCTGGTATTTTTAACCAAAACATGGTTTACCATAACCATGTTGTTTTTGTGCCTAAATCTAACCACACATTAAGTACAATGCTGCTGAAAGTTTGAACATATTCTCTGCATAATGACGAACACGTGAAATGTGTTTTTGGTTTGCAGAAATGTACAATGCCATTTTTTCTGGTGATTGGGTCAGGGAACACTAAACCCAGTGACTCAAACATTTACTAGCACATACTTTTTTTACACATTCAGGTGAAGAATCTGACTGAAGAATTGTCATCTCTTGATGATACCATCGCCAAACTATCCAAGGAGAAGTTGGCCCTGCAAGAGGCCCACCAGCAGACACTGGATGACCTGCAAGCAGAGGAAGATAAAGTCAACTGTCTGACCAAAGCTAAGGTCAAGCTGGAGCAACAAGTTGATGATGTAAGTTGATGCCTTTGAATATTACCACCTTGAAATCATGGCATGTATGACTTGCTAATATTACTGTCCATGTGATAGCTTGAGGGCTCTCTAGAACAAGAGAAGAAGATCAGAATGGAAATCGAGAGGGCCAAAAGGAAGCTTGAAGGTGATCTGAAACTAACTCAAGAATCCATAATGGATTTGGAAAATGACAAGCAACAGCTGGAGGACCGCCTTAAAAAGTATGTACTGTTGCAGCAGCATTCAAGCTTCGTGATAAGTTCTTTACCCATGCTCTAATCATATGGTCATTTTGCATGACAGGAAAGACTTTGAATTCAGCCAGCTCTTGTGCAAAATTGAGGATGAGCAGAATCTGGCTGTACAATCTCAGAAGAGGATGAAGGAGTTTCAGGTACTTGGACAACTTGAGGGTTAGCTGAAACTTTGCTGAAAGCCAATGAATGATCCTGGGTTTTTATTGCTTTACTCAGGCCCGCATTGAAGAACTGGAGGAGGAGATTGAAGTGGAGCGTGTTGCCAGGGCCAAGGTGGAAAAGCAAAGGTCTGATCTCTCCAGGGAGCTGGAGGAGATCAGTGAGAGGCTGGAGGAGGCTGGAGGAGCCACCACCGCTCAGATAGAGATGAACAAAAAGCGAGAGATCGAGTTTCAGAAATTGAGGCGAGACCTGGAAGAGTCTACCCTCCACCATGAGGCCACTGCTGCGGTTTTAAGAAAGAAACACGCTGACAGTGTGGCTGAGCTGGGAGAGCAGATTGACAACCTGCAGAGAGTCAAACAGAAACTGGAGAAGGAGAAGAATGAGTACAAAATGGAGATAGATGACTTGTCCAGCAACATAGAGGTCATGGTCAAGGCAAAGGTTAGCTCGACCAATATGAAAAGGATATGCAGTCAATATAACATTGTTAATAAAGTTTTTGTTAATTAATGCGATGAATATTACAGATAAATTCTGAGAAAATGTGTCACATGCTGGAAGACCAACTGAGTGAATACAAGACGAAACACGATGAGAACACTCGTCTGATCACTGAAGTAAATGCTCAAAGGGCAAAACTTCAGAACGAAAATGGTATGCAACTCAGTCAAGACAGATTCCTGAGGTTCAATTCTTTTCTCTATTTTCTTACCTTTTTTTTCTCAAACCACTTGAACAGGTGAGTTTTCTCGTCTTCTTGAGGAAAAAGAAGCGATACTCTCTCAGATGTCGAGGGGTAAGCTTGCCTTCACTCAGCAAGTTGAAGAACTGAAGAGGCACGTTGAGGAAGAATCAAAGGTTTGTCTCATTGCTGTACTTTGTGTGACCAATCAAAGCCTGTGACATTATTTATCCTAAAGGGTCAGTAGGCTAGTTGATTAGTTTACCTAGGTAGCTAGAGCTAGGCAGATTGGTGCCATGTCATTGTTCTGACAGCCCACAATTTCGATGCCTCATTTGACTGAAAGCTTATTTGTACAATAGCTTGTTAGCAGGAAAACAAGTGCCCACTGCTCTTAATGGCAGTTTCTCCAAAAATATGCTACACACTCTCCCAAAGCACATGGATAACTGTGATGCAGAATAACATTATCAGACCCCCCCCACTATGATGACAGCAGGACCTGTCCTACTCTGCCTCTCACTGGCTTCCCTTGATATTCATACCCTAACCCTTAACCAGTCTCACTCCTCACTCCTAAACCTAACTAACCAAACCAACAAAGGCGAAGAGTACAAGCCAGTCAGAGGTGTAGTAGGGCAGGCCATGCCTTCATCACAAGAAGATTACTAGATTAGATGAGACAAGTTTATTAATCCCAAAGGGCAATTCGGTTCAGCAGTCCGCCAAGACCATACAAACTGTCATACATACATATATACATACATGCGGGTGCATACATTCAGCAATGTCAGTGTAAGCATAAGCATGACGGTGCCTGCTTGTGACTACCACAGACACTACACAGTGTGCATCCTACAATAAGAAGAAGAATAGTAACTCTAATATACAATAGATAAGCAGATGGATAAAATTAATCATTAAATAAATAAATAAATAGACACAATCAATGTTAAAAGTTAATCAGTTCCTCATTTCATAAATTTCAATCCGACAGGCTTGTGTCTAGGTTTAAAAGTCTTACAGCAGATGCCAGACAGGAGAAAATATCTTGAGTCGCGGTTTGTTCTCCTGGAATAATGGCCGTGGACTAATATTTCCGTGGATGTTTAAGTTAAGATATTGTAATTGTAGTCCTATAGAGTTGGCTTTTTTGTAATTTTATATTCTGTCTGAGGAAAATATTGATATTCCCAGTGGCCTCATCTTTTTCCTTTGACAGTATGTCTTTGCATTACCTGCATTACGTGACTCTCTCCCTGGCTTGCTAAATTGTTAGCCTTGGTAGTTTCTAGACACCGACAGTAAGCATCCATGTTGCTGTTGCTTATCCTTATGACATAGGGCTATGTCATAACTACAAGTTCACAAGTTCCATTTGAATGCAGCAGCAATAGTAGGAAGCCCGATGATGTCTTTTTGTATAATAAATAACCCTGCTGTTTGGGAATGTGCCATCAAAGAAGGAACAATGGGAAACTGTTTTGGAGATAAAAGGCTGTTGTACTAGGCTTTTTGGGTCCAATGGGACATTTTTTTAATATTAGGGCTTCAGAATTATGAGCCATCGGAACAATGATCAGTCCCCAAGAGATTTTCCTGACTGACATAATACGGCCTTTTTCGCTGGGTTTCATTCTACTTACAGAAAATAAGGCCCTTCTACTGTGGCCACCAAGGAGATTTAAAGAAATATTTAGACATGGTAATTCACCAGTAGAGCAGTACTTTAGCTTCGGAGAAGAGCCTCCAGATAGATTCAGATTTTAACAAATGTTCCTTCAGCTAAAAGCCAAATCTGCCTCTCTGTTAGGCTAAGAGTGCCCTCGCCCACGCTCTCCAATCTGCCCGCCATGACTGTGATCTGCTGAGGGAGCAGTTTGAGGAGGAGCAGGAGGCCAAGGCTGAGCTCCAGAGAGCAATGTCCAAGGCCAACAGTGAGGTGGCCCAATGGAGAACCAAATATGAGACTGATGCCATCCAGCGCAACGATGAACTGGAGGAGGCCAAGTTAGAGCTGTTCTCCAACATTAATATGATAAAAACATATATAAACAGACAGAAATAGGATGTTTGCAATGTAAGAAAATGGCAATCATTAATCATTCTTTTTGTTATGCTCAGGAAAAAGCTCGCCCAACGTTTGCAGGAGGCTGAAGAGGCCATTGAAGCTGTGAATGCCAAGTGCTCGTCTTTGGAGAAGACAAAGCAGAGGCTGCAAGGAGAGGTGGAGGACCTCATGGCTGATGTGGAAAGGGCAAATGCTCAAGCAGCTGGCCTGGATAAAAAGCAGAGAACATTTGATAAGGTAACAGAGACATCCTGCCTTTTAACTGTACTAAGCATTCACAACAAGCCACAGATGCTAACAGTCTGTTTTGCTCGATGTTATTGCTAATTGATACAGGCTAACATACCCATGACTTTACCCATACCCAGATAATAAAAGCCTTTACATTTGCAGCTTTAAAGGAATACTTAACCCCCCAAATGACCATTTGTGTTTCAAATACTCACCTTGTGTTACACTGAATTTTCTTCCAGTGGATGAAAAATCCCAAAACCTGAAGTCATAAGCTTCGATATTTAACAACAACAAAATTATGTCAGTTAGTTTTGCCTCGTTAAATGTGGATACCTATGACTTCATTTTGAGAATTTTTTCAGTTTAAAGGAGTCTTCGTTCACTGCAGAGGCGTGCAAGAACAAAGGTTTCTTGACAAATTCAAAGTAAGCTGGGGTGGGTAATTGACATACAAATGGTCATTTCAGGGATGAAGTATTCCTTTAAACGCCTGTTGCAGCATAGGTCATGAAATGTGTGTAGGTTGATCATTTCATGCAGCCACAGAAGTTTATTTGGTGTATATCATAACTGTGATATGTGAGATCACATACAAAAGTATAGTAATAAGCACAAACTCTTAGAAATCTTCTCAGAACCAGCATTTTGTGTCTTTGTTAGATTCTGTCTGAGTGGAAGCAGAAGTATGAGGAGAGTCAGGCTGAGCTGGATGCATCACAGAAAGAGTCTCGCTCCCTCAGCACTGAGCTCTTCAAAATGAAGAACTCTTACGAGGAAGCTTTGGAGCATCTTGAGTCCCTCAAACGAGAGAATAAAAATCTGCAACGTATGTATATCACTGTAAATAAATACTGCTTTCTTTAAAGGAAGTTTCATCTGGAACATGTCTGACAATCAATGACTGGGATAAGCACTAGGATGCCGAAGACAATGTCATACAAAGATTATGGTTATATGTGAATCTGCACCATTTTCTCATTAGGCAAGAAGAAAAGATTAGATAGTTGTGCCTCTCTTAATAGTGGACATTAATAGAAGAATTAATTTTTGTTTGTTTGTTTCTGTTTGGTCATTAATTGAAGAGATTTGTTCCACTTTTAGAGGAAATCTCTGATTTGACTGAGCAACTTGGAGAGAATGGCAAAGCCATCCATGAGCTGGAGAAGACCAAGAAACAAACTGAGACTGAGAAGACAGAGATCCAGACTGCTTTGGAAGAAGCTGAGGTATTTTCATGTTATACAAAAAAATGTATACACACCTATATATAAGTCTCTGACACAATTAAATTATTCTTACTTTAATCTGCATTCAAGGCGTCACTGGAACATGAAGAATCCAAAATTCTGCGTATCCAGCTGGAGCTCACTCAGGTCAAAGGAGAGGTTGATCGCAGGCTGGCTGAGAGGGATGAGGAGATCGAGCAGATGAAACGCAACCACCAGCGCATTGTGGAAACGATGCAGTCCGCCTTAGATTCTGAGACACGCAGCAAGAATGATGCCATGAGAATTAGGAAGAAGATGGAGACTGACCTCAATGAGATGGAGATCCAGCTGAGCCATGCTAATCGACAGGCAGCTGAAGCCCAGAAGCAGCTGAGGAACATGCAAGCCCACCTCAAAGTGAAATAATGTTCATTGGCAGCTTCAACACATGGTTATTAGCTTATGAAAGCCAGTTTGAATAAAACAACTTTCACCATCCCGTCTCTGTACAGGAACAAACCCTTCACCTGGACGAGGCCCTGCGGGACCAGGAGGACCTGAAAGAGCAGGTGGCCATTGTGGAGCGCAGGAGCAGCCTGTTGCAGGCTGAGGTGGAGGAGCTGAGAGCTGCTCTGGAACAGTCGGAGAGGAGCCGCAAATTAGCTGAACAGGAGCTGGCTGATGCCTGTGAGAGAGTAGGGCTGCTGCACTCTCAGGTGAGCAGTGTTGTTATGATGTATCAATAAGAAGAATCTAATGGGATAGCAGTTGGTTGAGACCAAAACAGAGCAGAAAAAGAAATAAAAACTAGTGTTTAATAGTGAATTTGTCATGTCCCCAGACACACCACACTCCAAATCAATGCTAATGTTGCATAACTCTGTGAAGTATAACATACTGTAAGTCACCTTTACAGTCTCTTAATATGTCCTTTGTCCACAGAACACTAGTCTCCTTAACTCCAAGAAGAAGCTGGATGCAGATGTCAGCCAGCTGCAGAGTGAGGTGGAGGATGCAATCCAAGAGGCTCGCAATGCAGAGGAGAAAGCCAAGAAGGCAATCACTGATGTAAATATAATGCCCTTCACCTCTTATTGTATCTACAACTTACAGCTTCATATAGTGTGATTGTAACTGTAAGAATTAGTGATGGTTATTAAGCAGCTTGGCTGCCTCTGTGGATACTGTTGTTATCAGGTCCAGCTCAATAATGAATAATTCTTTGGGGATTGAGGCTGAAGGCCTGAAAGCACATTGTTTTTGTGCAGATTTATTGTAGGCAGTCTTCTTCTTCTTCATAATGTTTTCGCAAATTGTGAGATTGTTCATCATACATCAAATTTTTGCCAATGATTGAAAGTTGTGTGCAAATACTGCCCAAGAAATATGAGGCTAATTGGTCTGATGGAGGCTCTGAAATTAAATGTCAAAATTTTGAACTTTAAAAAGTTATATCTGCTACACCGTAAGTAAGTATTTACACTAAACTTGGTACAGGCATCTGTCTATTTATACTCTTACAAACCTAAACCATAGGTTTGTTTTGTACCAGACTCTCTGTGGATCATAATTGGACCAAGCTTATCAAATGTTGCGTAGATCTTCTATTAATTTAGTCTTCACTTTGAATTCTGGCATCTCAAAGTGAAGACTAAATTAAAATAAGAAACAATTCAGCCCACTTGTGTGCAGTGTATCTGCTTATTTGCTATCAATCTGATGTTTCCTTCCATCACCTGTACCAAGTTATGAGGACTGGCAACGCTTTATACTGTGGACTATGGGACTGTGCTTTTTATGGTTGCGTAGATCTTGATGATATCTCATTGCATTTTGAAGATATTGACCTATTGAGATTTTTGTTGTCCAATTATTACAAAACTCGCAGGATATGTTTCATAGCAATGTTGAACAATGTTTGTGAAATTATTTTTGAAGTCACTCAATAGGGTATGCCACCAGTTCCAATCAAATGTATTGGCCTGGAACCAAATTTGGCCATCAAATAATGACCTGTGGATATACATATATATTTTTTATTTAACTGTTGAAATATGTCCACAAGATGTTTTCAAGTTGACCACTAGGGCTTGACAGTCTGACACAGATTTTGTTGTAAATGAATGAGCATTGTTAGATTGTCATAAAATCTTTCAGTTATTTTTAATGCAGGAGGAACCCTGCAATCGCTGCTTGTGGCTATATTTTGGTAGCCTATATGTAATGATGAATTATAAATCACACACCATTTGAACTTGCTTTGGTCTTGTAGGCAGCCATGATGGCAGAGGAGCTGAAGAAAGAGCAGGATACCAGCAGCCACCTGGAGAGGATGAAGAAGAACCTGGAGGTGTCTGTGAAGGATCTGCAGCACCGTCTGGATGAGGCTGAGAACCTGGCTCTGAAGGGGGGCAAGAAACAGCTCCAGAAACTAGAAACTCGGGTATCACACTTATACATATGAGAGTAATGTAGCATTACTGGGAGCAAAACTTGGGTTAATGGGGTTTGGATGTTCTCCTCTAGGTACGTGAACTGGAGGGTGAAGTGGAGATGGAACAGAAAAGAGCTGCTGATACCGTCAAGGGGATCCGTAAATATGAGAGACGAGTGAAGGAGCTCACTTACCAGACTGAAGAGGACAAGAAGACAATTTTGAGGCTGCAGGACCTGGTAGACAAGCTGCAACTCAAAGTCAAGGCATACAAGCGGCAGAATGAAGAAGCTGTAAGATCTTTACTGACTGACAGAAGAACAAACTTTGTTTTTTATTATGATTATAGCTTACTGTGTGTTTTTTTTTTTTTTTGCAACAGGAAGAGCAGGCCAATACTCATCTTGCTAAGCTGAGGAAGGTGCAGCATGAGCTGGAAGAGGCACAGGAGCGGGCAGACATTGCTGAGTCCCAGGTCAACAAGATGAGAACCAAGAGCAGAGAGTTTGGAAAGGTAACACTTGACACATTTATGGTTAAGTTTGGTTTTGCTCCCGAGTTTTTTCGTTGGAATCAAGATTTCATTTTCTGTGATAGCGTCGCTCGGTGTACTAATGTTTACCTGTTGATTTTGATCAGTTGCATGCCTCTCAAAATTTCGAGCATCATGGTCTGGAGTTTTTCCCTTTTACAAAAAGGACAAAAGAATCTGCAGGAATGTCTGTCACGTATACGTCAGTGGTTGCAGATATGGTTTATAGGCATACAGACACCCTTAAGGATTCATGAATGAATGATTTTTGTATTTTTCAACCTGGACCATATTTTCCAACATTTGCCATTTTAGTGACTAATGGGAGCTCCAATTTTTGAAAGTGGTCCACTGTTAAGTAACAGGCTGCGATGTAACCATTTGGGGCACGTTCCTATTGTCAGTTTACGTCGTTTCGGGCACTATAGGAACCGATTGAAATTGCAAACTTTGAATGGGCATATACAAATTAGCCTCAAGAACCCATAACTTCCGGTTATATAGATTTTCCGCCATTTTGAATTTTTTGAAAAACACTTCAAATCGATCTCTTCCTAGGAAGTTTGACCGATCTGCATGAAACTGGGTGAACATAATCTAAGGACCAATATCTAAAGTTCCCTCTTGGCAATAGTTGGAAAACTTACTAAAACTGAGCTTCTATAAGGCAATGAATGTTGCGGAGCGCTCATCACATAAAGCTGTATAACATCTCAAGAGTTTCACTAATCACCACGCAACTTTGTAGGCATATGACCACACATAATCTGAGGGGACCCCTCCATTATTGACCGCATCAAACAAAATGGGGGTGCTAGAGAGCTAATTTCTTATCTAGGCCTAACCGCCATATCAATTTTTACTAAACTTGGTAGATATGTAGAACAGGACGCCTCAAGGTGACTGGAGAAATTTAACTCTAATTGGCAACTGGGTGGCACTATAACAACAGAAAAAAGGCTAAAAAAACAATTGCTGTGGCTCCCCCTGTGGCCAAATGTTTGTTTGTTTGTTTTTTCTAATTTTTGGTATTACTAAGTCATGGTATGGTATGCTGTACATAATCACGGAAACTGTCAGTGTGTCATTCTGTCAGTCAGTCATTCTGTCTGTCCCACATTTTTCTACTCACTGACGTGGTCAATCTATGTGAAACTGCACATAAGCATTGAGGACTGGCATAGGTAGAAGGTGACAGCTACCAATGGGTTTGGACTTTTACACTAAAATTACTGTTTATTTAAATGGAGTCTGGTGGGTTTGGCAAGAGCAATTTCGTGACTGTTTCTGGTTAAACAAAAAAGATCTTACTCTTTAACAAAAAGGTTTATGTCTTAAGCGATACTTTATGTAATGTTGTCAGACATTTATAATAATAATCTGACCCTGTCAGTGGCAAAAACAAGCTCTTTTAGTGGACATAAATTGACATTGCACATGTCATGAGTGGTTACATTGCAGCATGTTTCCCTGCTGCCTCTACTCAATACTGGACCATTTCAAAAAGTGTTGTTCCCATTAGTCACTGTAACATAAAATCGTGGGAAAATAGGGTCCAAGTTGAAAAATACTGAAGCTACCCTTTAAGACACTGACATAATTGATCTAATCTGAAATGTAGTGTCAAGGGAAATACCTATTTCAGAAAGCTTACTGTATGTAGATAACCATTACTTTCCTATCCTGTACCTCTCACCTTTCCTTCTCTGTCTTGTCCTGTCTCAGGGTGCTGAATCTGAGTAAACCTTGCAGTGATGACACAGAAGATATCTTCCATGCAAGTTCTTAGTACAAATAGAGACTCATCAGTGTTGTTTTGCTGTGAGACTGTAGCAGAATAAAGTGGTGTGAAGCATGGGTTTTGTCTGTTTTTTATTTGTCTTTCATCAGATATACTGTACAGACAGACCTATCCATGTGTCTGAATATCAACACAAATGAACGGATACTGAGTATTTATCATAGTTCATGATGTATTAGCAGATTAGTAGTGTTGTAGTGATAATGTGGCAGTCAGAGAAGTCACTGTAACACATAATCAGTTCAATAGAAGAAGCATGAGTTTATATAAGTTCCTCAGTGTAATTTGAGCATGTGTTTACAGAGATCAGGGCAGATCCCAGCAGAACGCCTGCTGACATTTACATTCTGAGTTAAAATAGCCGTCCTCTTCACTGCCACTCATCTACATACAATAATGCCAGCATGAGAGCACTGGATTAACTATGATTAGACCAATATCATCAAAGGACCATATGGAGCAATCAGGATGGCTCCAGAGGATTCATTTAAGATGAAGCGTGTATTTAACTGTGTCATGTTTGTTTAGCACACCAGACAGAGGGATTCGCTTTTGTTACTCTGTCAGTGTCTCAAAGTCCTCATCATTACAGGAATTTCATTTGTCTGGGACCCAGATTAGAAGTTAAAGTCTGACATGAAAGTATAATACTCATCAGCATGTCTTTCATACTTAGAGTTACCCACGGGTTTAATTAGTTTTCTGTCAAGATCACCAACGTTCTGCTTGAATCAAAGGAAAACTCTGCAGATAGACTGCATTTGTCAGGCCAGTGCCAAACCTAGCACATTCGACGCCACAAATAAACAACTTACCTAACAAATAATTCATAATGAATATTCGATTTGTGCAAATTTGCCACTTTATCTTCATGTTTTTGTACTGCACCTTGTATAGCTCTTGCCTTTTTGTTTTGTCTTACTCCCATGGTCTCTACACAGTTTCTTTTGTGTTAGAGTTTTGGGCTCTGCCCTCTGGGTGGGCAACCATCAGTTGTCTTTCACATCTACATATCCAATCCAATCCTTGAGGACATGATACACCACCAGAGACACCGCTGTATGATATATTTCAGGCTGATGGAGAATCATTTTCAGGTAAACTTATTAAATTAGTTTGTTATTTGTTTAAGCTGTGTGCTTTTAGATAATAGTAATGTTAACAACAATTAACCATTAGCAAGTTTACAACTGTTAGTTAACTTAATATATAACCATCACCGACATGCAATGCATCTTGGGCCTGTTCATAGAATAATTGTATGTCATTTTAGAACTTTACATTTTGGGGGCTTTAAAATTTAACTGTGAGAGTTTAAACTTCTGATCTCAGTGAAGTCTTGTCTGTAGCCATGTGTTTGTGTACAGTAACTACAGATTTGCACATCCAGAGAGTCAAAACAACTGCAGGCCAAATAGATATGAACTACTGTTATTGATGCCTGACGAAGATGAAAGTTCAGACTATCATATTGACGGCTCTCCAGCAGACAGCTGTCTGCATTGACCCACAGACATTAAATTGATTTTGAATATCTGCAGTTTCAACCATTACAGACAATGACTCCTCATGCGCCCAAGACTATCAGTGAAAAACAGCATGTGCCATGACAGAGCTTTAGTGTGACATTAATAAGGACACAACTGTGAAGGCCCAAGGCAGTCAAGTGTCTGTGTTATACACTAGTATGCAGCATCTATGTGAGTAGAACCTACCCTAGTCGACCCCACGCAAGAGTTTCAAATGTGAAATAAAATAAAATTCATGATGATTTACTGACACGTGTGTACATTTCATACCCACTTTGGCCTTATGTATACACTTCCATATTCTCTGTCGTTAATGATCCGGTAATTCTTACTTGTAAAATTACAAAACCACTCAAGATATTTAATTTATCCTTATATAGTATAGCTCTACCTACTTTGTACTCAGTTCTCTGGTATCATCTGTAATACTACAGTAACAGCAGCTAGAGGGCTCCCCTGAACAAGAGATAGGATTAGATGAGATACACCTTTATTTATCCTCAGCAGGGAAATAAACAGTGTAAACATGGAGTGTAACATTCTGTGTTTGTCTCTATTGATATAATAGATTATGGTACTTTATGATATAGGATGGAATATAAGACAGTATTAGGTGAAGTGTAGTAACATATCACAGAATACCATAATACATGGTATACCTGTAGTACAGTAATACAGTAATATAACTATCAAATATAATATGGTGTCATATATTAGTAGAACATATTAATGGTATGGTGAGGTATATGATGAGTCCAGCAGAAAGACAATGGAGATGGAGAAGTGAGGTGACTGCCCTGAGTGAACCAGACCCCGTAGGGAAATGGCTGCATGTGTGTGTGTGTGTGTGTGTGTGTGTGTGTGTGTGTGTTACAGTCTGTGGTTCACACTGCTGTCTTACATTCTGACAGTAGGAACAAAGGAGCACCTGAGGCACTCAGTTTTGCACCTGGGTGGGATGATGCGGTGGGTGGATGAGCTGCCCATCAGCCACAGCTCCTCTTGAAGAGGGTGAGAGAGGGTTTGTCAAGGATGGTTTTGATCTTGTCCTTCATCCTCTTCTCCACCACTGACTCCAGACTGTCCAGTTCGTGTCTGACCACACAGCTGGCTTTCCTCACCAGCTTGTTGAGTCTGCTGGCCTCACCAGCCTTGATGTTACCACTCCAGCATTCCACAGTAAAGAACAGAGCGCTGGCTACCAGGGGCGGAGCCAGATGTTGTAAACATTCGGGGCTTAGCCCAAACCTAGAGGGGGGATATGCCCTCCCAGGGAGATTATTTTCCCATATTTACGACAGCTATATGCCCTATTTTTCAAGACATTTTGAGGCAATAAAAGTCTGCACATCATTTAGTAAAACATGATAGTTGCTGAGGGAAATAAACATCCTGTAAATCCTACATCCTGTTTAATTGTTCTCCAACTACCTACACTATAACCACCATAACACAACAAATGTTGAAGATGACAAATTTTCACTCCTGCCACCTAAAAAAGAAGCAAAATTTGTCCGATGTTGTTATTTTCAGGTTACATAATAGGTAGGGCAGGAATATGGCAACAGTTTTACCAATCTTAAGACCTTTCTTGTTTAATTGTGCTGGAGTAGTGTTCACAGAATCAGTGTTTAACTGATGCATCTGATACATTTGAATCCATCCTATAAAAATTTGGGTTACCTTAATTGTAAGTCAAAGATTACAGAGATAACAGTGGTCTTCAATACTACTAATAAGAATCAGGCCAACAGAAGAGCAGTTATAGATTTTTTTAAAGGGTGCAGCATAGTTTTGGGGCTTTAAGAAAGCATTTGGGGCTGGAGTGTTATTTCTTTATTTATTTATTAGTTAGTAATAGTATTTACTAATTTAACTAAGCCTTGATTACAGGTGCATTGACTGATTTTGGCCACTTGAGGGCAGCACAAAAACCTGTAAACAAATGTAAATACATGTAATAGCCATAGAGTTTAATAATAACTAGATACTGGATGCCGAGGTGACACCTATTCTCTCACATGGAGTTGCTCGACTGGCGCATACACCGAAAGCATGCTGCAGAAGTATACCCGGAAGCTGGTGTACTTCTGCGGCATGCAGCCCACTGAATATCTGCATTAGTGCTTCTCCCACCGTCTCCACCTGCAAGCTCTCGCTCATATCTATACTTTTGATGATTTTTTAAATTGCTTTTCTCGGCTTTTAGAAAAGTTTAACAATATAAAACCATGGCAAAAAAAAAACAGAATAGAAAGACTCATTATTGACCTTGTTTACAGTTCAATGTGTCCTTTCAACAGTTTCTGATGTGTCTTTTACAGTGGGGAGTTTTGGGGTTTTTTCCGCAATACTGCAAGTCACCACTGGGGGAAATTTGCTGCAAGGCAGGGCTGCTTTCCTGGGGCCTGGTCATATCACCTCCAAAGCTGATGTGGCTAGTATGTTGGCAAGCAGTTGCTTATCTGCACGTTCAGCAGACACAAGGCAACATTTGCATTCGTGTGTGCCCACTCAATGAATGAAACTGTGTTTGTCTGCTGTTCGCTGCTGAGCAGGGAGTGCACAGAGGCTTTATCAGATAGTTTTAGCTGGAAACAGCTGCTGCTGATGAAGCTGGCGTGATGAGAATCATGAGACTGAGCCAAAACAGAAAAGTTGCGGGTCGCAAAACCAAAACAATGAGCTGAGAGACGCTCACATAATCTGTATCACTAAAGGGAACTCAGAGATTCTGTTGATAATTCTCTGTGGGTCCATCACCACAAGCAGCACTTTGCACATAACATATAGTCATATAATCTATTGTCAATACAAGCAGCTTTAAACGTTTTACGTAATTCCTGTGAGTAAAATCCAATATGTAAGCAATTAATAAAATGAATGTTCATTAAACATATTAATTTAATAAATGAATTGTTATTTATAATACACTGCAGAGAGATCAGCTGGTGTGATTCACTCCTTGGTGGGCACACGTTTCATCTTTACCCGCATCCAACCAAGGAAGCCACGCGCTTCCTGCTTCTCCTCTTTGTCCTTCTTTTCATCTAGAATCAGCAAAAATACAGAAGTATTAGCAGACGTATGTCTCAAATTAAATATGTTATTTAATTATATATGTTATATATTACATTTTATTAATCATCAACATCTCACCAGTCCTTTGTGGAGCAGCTGTCTCACAGCTCACGTCTGGGGTCTGAAAAAATATTTATGAATCTTAAATTAGAAACAGAACTACTTCCTACTTTTTTCTTTGTCAGACAAGTAAATGTAATAGTAAGATGACTTTAAGTAGGATTAAAGATTACCACGGGGCCCTTTACTTTATGAAGCTGATAGAGATTCCAGTTGTGTGCATCACTCTGTACTCGTCCATATCCTGGTTGGCACAGAAGACACTCTCTCCAGCCGTGAAGAAGCTTTCATCAAGGTCCATGAGGTGGAAGGTTTTGGAGCGGTCCTCAAATTTTCTGTAAATGGCTTTGACCATGTCCCGTCCCGGGCCACTGATCCAGACAAGGTGGATCCATACAGTAGCAAGTAGCTGCTGGTTCAGCCAGCTGTTTGCCAGTCTGAGCATTTGCAACTTCAGCCCTGTTTCCCACAGCAGAGGACAAACTGGAGTCTCTGCTTACGATGGCCCTCTGGGTCTGGGAAGTCCTGACCTCATCAAGTGGATCTGGGTCATCCAGGAGAAACTTCAGAGCAGTTTCAATCACCTGTGGCGCAAAAGGCGCAGTAGCCCACTGAAGCTTGGTGAAGAATGTAGTTTGGAGCTGGTGTGACAGCCAGCGAAAGAGCTGAGCAGCTTGTTGGACAGGTGGCAGAGGAAGATTTGTACATCCTGCTCTGCTTTTGGGCGAATGATTGAGAGAAACATTTGAAGGCCCTCCAATGTGACCTTCATATGGTAGGAAGAGAAAGGAAGAAGAATGAGGGACTGTATGATGTTGATGGTTTGGCTCAGAAAATGCAGATTTCATCTTTACCTTTCTTCTAAACTGCAGAGAGAGATGTTCCTCTTTTTCAAGCTCCTGCTGGAGCTCCTGCTCCATCTGATTTACACAGAGGTGCCTCGCTGAGATCCAAGGTTCAAGGTTCAAGGTTCAAGGTTCAATTTATTTCATGTCCCAAAGGGCAATTTGTGTTGCAGCTCATAGGATCACATATAAATAAAAACATAAAACACAGGAGACATATAGTGACTTAAACACGCATCAGAATAAATAACAATATAGGTAGTATGTGCGCTGACTGTGGTCATATAAGAAATATAAATCCAGGCCTGCATACACCACTCAGTACTTAGTCTCTACTAGTACAGGTTAACTCTTTATTCTACAAGTCCATAATTAGATAAGTATTCATTTCAGACGACATCTCGGGTAAAATATAAATTATCTGGAACATTTGGCTGTACAAAAGTGTTTATTAGTACATGTTATAGTTACTTTTCATGCTGTTTATATTTATAAAGTTTTTCAGTGTTGTATTTTTCTAAATTTTACCTATGTATGCATCTGTTCTTGTACCTCTGCTGTCCTACCACCGTATCCATTAGCCTACTTTCTAGGAAATTATAGTAAAGCATGGGATGTGTACAATAAATTGTCTCTAAAAGCAGATGACATACACATTTAATTCCCTAATGTGTAATACTGTAAAACTCCCTGTCTCCAGTGGTTATATAAACAAAGACACTGACAGCCATGCATGCCACTAGTGGGACTAGCTCATTTTTCTACAGACAGATATGAAGGCCATTAAAATAATTTGAAAAGAGAAAAAAAAGCTATTACCACATTACCATTCTACTGTTTTTCTGAATGTGCATACAGTAGTAGGAACTCTGTGATATTCAGAATGAATCTATGATTCAGGGGTTGTCTGCCAACAGCTCTCAACATGAGGGAGCCTGAGCCGGCAGCTAGCAGCTAATGATGCTAACAGTGCTATCAGTGGATATATAAAGAGAACTGGATACAGTGTCCGAGATGGGACCCCAATTATTCCAATAAAAGTGGCTTGCTCAATGGTACATCAAGCCAAAAAAGTTCAACTTTTGTATGTATAATTATTATCTGCTGATTTATGGATGCGTCTTTCACAATGTAAGTCTATGGGGAAAAGTCCTTTTAGGCCCCATGCAATCACATGAAGGACCCTTAGGTTGTATTTGCACGGTTTGGCCACCATGTCGAAATGGCTTCAAAGCACAGCGCTTTTCCTTAGGGCTTGGTGCTAACAACAGTAACAGTGCTGACAGAATTAACAAGTGAGCACTAGTGCTCAGATATCAGTGGTAACTGCCATATTAGCACAGTGTGGAGTGGGTGGTGTTAACTAGCTAGTGGGATAAACACCCAGGGACTCATGTGCATTAACATGCACCGGCTGCCGCAACAATGAACAGAGAAGCTCAGATTACAACACTCAGAGATAGCATCAGTTCAGTTTTCTGCTCAGGACACTATTACGCCACTACATCTTTACATAGCAAATAGCTCTTTGTTGCTATATTAATGCTCTGAATATCATGTAGACGTCTGCATGTTTTGACAGAAGATACATTTATACTGTTACAAATTAAATGTTCAGAAGCAATCAAATACACTTTAGAGTTTTGCCGCTCCAGTATTACTCCGTCTGGTATGATCATTAGATTAGAATAGCAACTGTTAGCTAATGTTAGCAAACCCATGGTAAATTGGAGCTTTACTTTGGCCTTTTATTTTACAACTCTTTCTGCTACTGTTTCACTACATGTTAAGATTTACCATTAATGTGTAATTGCCACTTGGTGCCACAATGGCCACTGTTTATCAAACGTTACATGGACAGTTGGGTGTGTTTACCACTTGAGCTGCGGGGAGCTTTTCTTTTTCTGCCCCTTTTGCGATTTCCTGGAACCTTTGAGAGGAAGACAGATGTTGTCATCCATGTTGTCTAATCTCTGCACATTTGCAGCGAGCTTTAATCTGTCTTGTTGACTCACTCTTCCTGGAAACATACATACAGATACATAACTGGGAGTTTAATACTGCTTCTTCATGAGCATAAACTGCCTCATGAGCATCTTCTGCAAGACACAGCCAGTATACGGTGTGAATCAGCTGACCTAGAGACCCAGTGCTGTTAGTTAGATATGGACAATGTATGTTTAAAATTATAATTAAAAGACTGACCTCTGCTAAGTAGCGTAGGACAGTTTTATTTGCTTAAACATGAAGTCCATGTTTAAATGTTCAACATGGACTTTATGTTTAAACAAATTCAACATATAAAACCGTCCTCTTTCTCTGTGAGGGAGCAACAACGCAACGAGCAGAGGTCAGTCTAAAGTCCTAAAGAAAAAGTAAGATGCACATTTTAATTTACCATGTTGCTGTTTTAAAACGTGGATACCAGGAGCTGCCAAGGGTAGGGATGGATGTTGCCATTAATGACATCTGATGATTGTATCATTTAAACAAACCACTCTGAGCTGCCCCTCAGTGTGAGGCAGGACCAGTAATAATACTGTGGTGGATCTTTTTTGAATCATGGTACAAACAGCTGGTTTTATTAGATGTGGCTGTGGAGCACTGGACCAAATGCATTTTGGTCAAACTGAACAACATTTAGCAGAAACAACTCAGCAGCCAATTTGGCATAGAAATAACACAATGAATAAATCACAGACTGTAAAAAAGGTAAAAAACAAACAGCAATGATAAAGAGTTTACACACCTGGTACAAAGAGGGAGCTGATGCTCTTCGACTGAAGGAAGATGTATTTTCAGCTGGTTTGGACGCTGATTGTTCAGACAACAATCATAGAGAATCTGAGTGTCATCTGCATCATTCTGAGGCTTCTTGTCAACATAAAAAGTCCCAAAAAATAAAATAGAGATAACATAAAATAAAACAAAAAATAAAAGGAATTTGAAAGTATTCATTCAGATAAACAGTATTAATGACTTTGTGATTTTAAAAAAATCAACAGTCCCTAAAGAGTCGAGAAGATTGTTGAAGTATACTTCATAATGTAGACTCAGTTTAAAATAAATCCCTTTCTTGATTAGATACAATGACATCTGAGGGGAGATACTGAAATATTCTTTGTATTTGAGTCCAAAGTTCATTCCCGACATAAGCTGGAAAAAACATCTGAATTCAGGGTGAACTTATCTATCTATATTTTGAGTCAGCGTTACTTACTTAGTTTTTTTTTTTTAAATTTTGTTTACCCTATCCTCAGGTGGTGGCTAATCCTTCTAGGTCGGCCTAATTATAATTCAGTGTTGTAGAAATGAATGCAAGGAATGACAGATGTGATTAATCCAAGGTTATTTTTCATAAAAAAAAAAAAACAAACTAAAACAGAAGCATTTTTGAGAGGGAACACACGTTAGTTCACTGTTTACCTAAATAGGGTGTTGTCTGTCAGTGTATATGTGTCTCTATATATTTGTTACATGTCATTTTGTTTTGTGTCAATTAAAGATGGTGTAGGCAGTTTTTGAACAAAAATCTCACAATAACTTTTCAGCATGTTGCAATTAAAGTGGTCTGAGGGAACGGCTACAGCCGCTGACTGAGGGTCTGTGTCCAGGGCTGCTGCCTGCTCTTTCGGGCAAAGCAGTCCACAGCTGCAGGGAGTGAGGCGGAGGGACCATGGGGTGGCTAGCAGTTAATTCTTTTTTTTTTTTTGTTAAATATTTTTTGGGCATTTTTGCCTTTGATCAGTAAGACAGGAAAGCATGAAGGGGGCAGAGAGAGAGGGTATGACATGCAGCAAAGGGCCCCAGGCTGGAGTTGAACCCGCTGTGACAACAGCCTTGTACATGGGGCATCTGCTCTATCCACTAAGCCACCAACACCCCGCTAGCAGTTAATTCTCGTTTCATTTGTGATCTGATAAATAGAGTGAAAGATTGGCTCAAGGAGGGGCTGAGAGAATGCGTTGTGTGCAACTCTACAATGAGATAAGATTAAATTAACCAATGCGTGGAAACCACTGGGTTTGAAGCGCATGCATAAACCCATGCTCATCTGGTGGGAGGGGCTTAGGACAAAGAGAGCAGAGGGGAGAGCTGCAGGAAGACAGTGTATTCTCAAAAAATGCTATTTTTGTCCTTTGTAGAATACAGCCTACCACAGCGTTAGATTAAAAAAAATAAAAGAAAAGAAAATAAAGCTTATTATACTTGAGTATATGTTATAGTATTAGTTTGGCTAAATTAGATAACATATCAATGGTGAGTCATTGCATGCTCCCCACATATGTAGCGATATGTAGTGTGTGCAACATGTTATATGTTATTAATTTAATTTCTTATTTCCTTTGGCTTTCGATGCCTCACTGTATTATTCAATTGTTCATGCTTTACTCCTGTTTTTACACATGCAAAAGCACACACCTCCCAGAGAAAAACAGTGTTTAGCCAGTGAAAGATGATAGTGCCACCCTGTGGTTGGATGTAAAACACTGGTTTTTTTAGTGTTTGTTCTTAAGTTTATTTCAGCAGACAAGTTTTACCGACGCCAAATGAAAAGAAAAAACACACAGAATCGGCGTTTATGAGCCTTATTACAGCCACATTAATAAGTCACTCCTGATGTCTCACTGCGGAGGGTTGGTCGTTGTGATATCTGTGGGCCTAAAATAAACACTGATGTGTCATAATGTCAAGCAACAGCTAAAATGAGGAACTCAAGCTTTGGGTTTTGGGCAAACTTCATGTTCATGTCTGATGTGTTATGTCAACTTTGGTCGATGTGTTATGTTAACTTTGGTACAGAGCTGCTTCACTTGAAACCAAATGTCTGAGTATTCAGATGCTGTCAGAAAGTCTTCACTTGTTAATTAGGGTGACAACACAGGCTTTAATAACAGTATGTTTATTTCAATTTGACTTTATCCTGTGAATTATTTTTGTTTGGCTAACTGTATTATATCAGTGTTCTCTTCTGCTTTCTTACAAACAACCACTTCCACTTCCATCAGTAGCATAATTATCCTAATCATCAATCAGCCTACCATCACCATTGTAATGTCCCACATGCAGTGAAACAGAGAGCCCCTCATAAAGCAGTAAAACAAGAGGAAGAAGTTTCAGTAATATAAGTAGTAAAATAAGGCCATAAAAGCAAATCATAAAACAAAAGATTCGACATTAAATCACTATCATCGTATAAAACAAAAGAGTATATGAAAAGTAAAGAACAGCCTGAGAGGAACTGCAGATTTCATAAAGCAAGTCAAGTGCACAACAATAACAAACCAAATTTCCGGTAAAATCTTTCAAATTAAAAGCAAAAGGGACCGCTGCCAATAAATAAATAAATAAATAAAAATATTTTTTTTTTTAGAAATCATCAATCAGTAATAGTTCTTAAATAGGGTATTAAATAGGAGCTGTCACTCCTTTAGGGTAATTATAAGACTGTCCCTTAAATATCCATATAGTAGTAATAGCCCATAGACTGTAGCCTAAATATTAATTAAAAAGATTTTTCAGTAGCTAGTAATACTTCATGGAAGCTAAGGGACTGTTCGTTATTTATGACGGGGAAGGGGGTGGTGCAAAAAGGAGGAGGCAAGTCAAATCAATTCTTAAGCATTGGCCAGGGACTCGTGTATTTTATTTTGGCATAGAGGAGGGGCATAAAAATTTGAATGATTGTATTTGTATTTATTTTACCCCATATTTTTAAAGAAAGCATGCCCTCCAAACCTACAAGTTTGGAAGGCGTGCTTTTTTGAAAAACTGGCAAAATTATATGATTTATTATAGCCAGAAACTGTAAAAATAAACAAACAACAACAAAAAAAAAAAACATTTCACATGCACTTTCCACCAGTCACTCAGGGAGGCTCAAGGAAAAATATTTTAAGCTTTGATGAAGGTCAAAATAAATAAATAAATAAATAGTAAGTCACCCCCAGCCACCCCCTTTCTCTGACAAATAAAGGACAGTTCCCATCCCAACACTTCTTCTTTGGTTATTGCTTTGCTAAATATACTAATATTAATAGTAATGCTATTATTAGAAACACTTCTATTAACTCAAGGTCCACTTACTGTTTTTTAAGGCTTTCTCCTCAGCAGATAGTTTCCTTCGTCGTCATAGAGACAGCCTACACATCGCTTGTCACTTGTTTACATGTTGTGCTTTTATTTTGAAGTCCAATTTCTTCAACTTCCGGTTTCTCCCGTGTATCTATGCGGGCATTGACGCGAGTCTTATCGCCCTCAGACAGAGCGAGCAGGCTGGCAGGCAGGCTGCAGGAGCTGAGCGGAGAGGAGGAGAACCTGCCCACTAACTTCACACAAGTTTCACTCCTCTGCGAGCTGTGAGCAGCACGAGACACACACTCTCACCTGACTCACAAAGTTAGATTTTTCTTCCAAAGAGCTCATCATCATCATCACCATCACCATCACTGCGTGTGTGAGAAGTCACGCTGGCGATGTCTGGATCGTACTGCAAAAGTTTGTACCCGTTCAGCGGGGAGCAGCACCAGCAGGGACTGAGCTTCGAGGCCGGGGACATTATTAAGGTGGTCCAGGCTCTGCCCGGAGGCTGGTGGGAGGGAGAGAGGGATGGAGCCAGAGGCTGGTTCCCCTCCAGTTATGTCCAGGTCCTGGAGGTAAGATTTGTTTTTAATAACTAAGTTACTTATTAGGCTGCTTATATAGACTTTACACAAGTTTAATTTGGTATTAATGTAATGTAAATTTGCTTAAATGACTTTGACTTATTTTTTTATTTTGTTGTCATTTTGTTTACGCACACACACACACACACACACACACACACACACACACACACACACACAAATGACCAGGGTAGAGGGTTCAGACCAGACTCACTCACACACTTGAAAATAAAGACAGCATTGACAGATGCATTAATAAATGGTTTTCCCGTGCTGGCTTTATCAGATTAACTCTAACCTTCCCAGCAGTGAGCTCAGTGCCTGGCTGAGCGGCTGCACACTTCCTCATTCCACACACATTCCAGTGGAATTCTCAGGTCTCCTCTCAGTGCGAGTGAATGCACAGGACATGCTGCTCTCTCTCTCTGCACGGTCAACCCCTCCCTTCCCCACCCAGCCTCCCTCTCAGGGAGTTCAGACACTCTGCTGTTGCAACTTAGAGAAGATCTCCCACTATATTTTATTTATTTCTTTTAAATTGGCGTGTTTGGCTCTGTGATTTAAATGATTGAGTTTGTGGCAGAGTCGGTGACACCACCCAGTGTACTGACAGTTTGTTATAATCAGCTTGTATCCAAGAGGGACAGGCACGAGGCCAGCATTCTCAGCTATGGCACCAATGCTGCCATTTTTATCACGTCTTCACTCTGAATGTGAGAAGATATAAACAGAAACATGATTTGTGTCCCAGTGACACCGCAGCAGTGCCTCCAGATTTTGGGCTTGTGCTGAGTTAGATAGGATCAGATAAACCTGTAGCAGCAGACAGTTTAAGCACAACATCCCTTATCTTGTCTGAGACCAGTTTGAGGAACTCAGTTGACGGGTGGGGCAGCAGGATGGTGAGAGCAGCCATATCAAGCATCCACTCTGCTGGAGTGTTGCAGCTCTAAGTTAGAAGCCAAAGTTTTAGAGGGCTTCTGCTCTGCAGCTTGACCTCTGGCTGGCCTGTCAGGTAAAAAGGTAGCTTTGAACGAGGGGTTGTGACAGTGGTAGCCAAGTTTGTAACAACCAAAGTGGACCACTGATCAAGACCAAGAAGATCAAGATGTGCATGTGGTTTAAATACCTGTGTTTGTAGCAACAAAACAGGTATTTTCTTAATGACAGGTCATGACATTTCCAGCTGTTTGTAGAAACCAAACTGGGTATTTTTTTAACGAGACTGTGGGACATTGGCAGCCGTGTTTGTAGCACCAAGTCAGGAACTTTATAACAAGAGCAATTAAAGAGTATGGGACATGTCCAGCCATGTTTATAACAACAAAAGCAGGTATATTTCAATGAGAGGTCACGTTATGAGCAGCCTAGTTTAATAGTGACCAAACTGGGTATATTTTTTAACTTACGAAATTTCAAGAGATTACCAGTTGTAATGTGCAAACCGGGTATTTTGTAAGAAGCAGTTGGGACATTTCTAGCTGTGTTTTTTTTTTTTTTAAGATTATTTTTATTGGCTTTTTGCCTTTATTGACAGGACAGAGGGTGAAATGGGGAGACAGGGAGAGAGTGGAGACTGACATGCAGCAAAGGGCTGCGAGCCGGATTCGAACTCGCAGCTGCTGCAGCGAGGCAATGCCTCTGTACATGGGGTGCCGGCACTATCCACTGCTCTACCGACGCCCCTTCTAGCTGTGTTTGTAGTAACAAAAACAGATATTTTTTTTAATCGCAGGTCATGACATTTCTAGCTGTATTAGTAGTGACCAAACTGGGTATTTTTTAGCAAGACTTTGGGACATTTCCAGCTGTGTTTGTAATGACGAAAACCAGTATTTTTTTAATGAGAGTTTGGGAAATTTTCAGCTGTATTTGTAGCAAAAAAACAGATATGTTTTAGTGAGAGTATGGAACATTTCGCTCTGTGTTTGTAGCAACCAAGTCAGGAAATTTATAACAACAGTTAGGGATATTTACAGCCATGTTTGTAGCAACCAAACCAGGTATTTTTTTAACGAGAGTTAGGGGCATTTTCAGCTGTGTTTGCAGCGACAAAAGCGGATTTTTTTGTAAGAAGAGGTCATAACGTTAACCGCCATGTTTGAAGTGACCAAACCAAGTAGAATTTAATGAGGATTTGGAATATGTTCAGCCGTGTTTGTACCGACAGAAGTGGGTATTTTTTAACACGATGTCATGACCTTGCCAGTTGTGTTTGTAGTGAAAAAAAGCGGATGTTTTGTAACGGGAGTTATGGACACGTACAGCTGTCAAAAATGTTTGTTTGTATTCTGTGTTAATAACAGTCCTCAATATCAGTATCTACCAGGCTATAAGATGTCACTTTGAGCTGTGGTATATGTGATGAGCATTCACAAATTGCGGTTTCCAAGGTCAAACTTCACACTCATATTAATCAGCCCTAGTTGCAGCCCGAATGGACAGGACATGAGAAGAGAGAGATGTGATGAGGGTGAAAGCATTGTGTGGTTTTAAACTCTGCTTGTCCCTGAGCTGGGTGCATGGACACTTTTCCTTCAATAAAACCAATGCAAAGCTAAATAACAGCTCAGCCCTGAAGCCAGGCTAAATTAAGCTACAACAACATGCTTATCTGATGTTGGGTGACTTATCACAGATAGATTCTTCTCAGTTTCATGTGAGCCCACACCGGAGGAAACACTGCGGTTTGTAGACTGTGTCGGATGTTTGTGGTGCTGTGGGCTCAGATGTAGTTTCTCACCGCTAACCCAGCTTTCCTGTCACTCTCTACTGTTCTCTGCACTCAAGTGGAACTGCCTAAAAAATAGGTAAACATGAGTTGAGTGACACTGTAAGGGAAGACTGTGGTAGCCCATTGATTTGTTTTGTTGGGTCAGTGTTGCACCATCACCTTGGCTTTACCTGTTTCACCATGCAGACAGCCTGAGTGGCAGCTGCATCACTATTTATATGTTCACTCACCTCAGCTGGTCTGAGGAAGTGACAGTTTCGATTTAAGTCCCTATTTGCACTCTTTGTGCCGAGCTACGCCTTATATTTAACAGACAAATACCACGGTGGAATCTTCTCATCTATCCCTCTGACACAAAGCAAATGAGTTTATATCAAAAAGTCAAGTATTTCTTTAATACATTAGCGAGAACTGGGCAGATACTTGATTTCTATGACAGATATTGATGTTGATCCCTGGTGTATAGGAGGGTTTGCAGGTATACAGGGTATAACCACCTATTTTGTGAAAGCACCAATAGTCAGCTCTGCAATATTATCAGTATTTGGTCCAAAAGCTGTAATGTAACTGTGACATCACATTTGCCTGTCGGGCTTCAGTATCAGTATTAGAGTAGTTAATCTGGAATAAAGAGATTTACTTCCTACTTTACGTGGGCTGAACTACACATTATGAAACTGGACGTTGCCCCCAGTTTTCCTTAAATGTGTCATCTGTAGGTTGCTGAGAAAGAGGTTGTAGGATGGCACCATGAATTGTCAACACCTCACTATTTCCCCATTCTGGTATTTTATTGAAACCCAGACAGGCTCTGTAAGGAAACAACCGCCACTCCTTCACACTGTTCAGTTGCCTAACTTTGATAATTGTAAATGATCGTAACGTTCAGGCTGATGTGTGTTAATCACCCAGACAGGGATTTGTACAGCTGACACAGTGAACAATGCAGCTTTCAACTGTAAGTGTTGTCATCTTCTGTGGCTTTGTTCTACAAACAGCAGCATTCTTCTGAGGACAATGAATCAGTCACAACCTGTTGCTGCCTGGTGCATCACATCAGACCGACACTCACTTCACTTTAACTTTAATGGCGCATAAAGAATGAAATTACACATCCTTCTTCAAAACTTAAAGGTGTATTTTAGTAGCCTATGGGATGAGAGTTTTGGATTAATTTTGCTCTCTCAATAGCCTGGAATTAAAAAAGATCAAATTAAGATGACATGCATTATAATAGGCCTGTCCTTTTTGTTTGGCGGCCATTGACTCAGTGTGAGCTTCAGCACCGCCTTTCAGGGTGCTATCCATTTAGAGGTGATAAAATTTTAATATTTTCTGATGTAAATGTCTTGCCTTTTATTTAACTTTCTCTTGGCAGTGTAAACTGTATACTGTATACAAGAGTCAATCATCTATTCCAGGAGAACTCTGTATTTCTGGAGAAATTATGACTATCACCAGATCATCATGACTCAGAATGACAGTGAGTCATATCAGTGTTTGGCCTATTAGTGCTCACCTAATGAGGAGGAAATGAAAAGATAGCACCAAGAACAAAAGGGAGTTAAAGCAGCAGCTGAAAGCCATCAGCGAGTTTCTATGGAGGATATTGTCCAAAACTGACACGAATGCTGTAATGTTTGGGTCTTTTATCAGCAAATGAATGGACTCATTCACTCAATCAACCTGCTGCTGGCTTGAAAATAATGTCAGCCACCCCACAGTGTTTGGAGCTGTCACCACTGTTTCCAGGCAGATGTTTAAATTCTGTGAAGATCTTCGTGACTGAGTCTGGCTCTGAGTTATTGCTCTGTTACTCCATCATTCCATGGAGTCATGTCTTATTACTGTGCTCCACCTTTTTGCTTTATGTGCGGAAGAGGCACTTCATTTTTAACCCACGTCAAAGAGGGGAGATTTTACACCTTACTAGCTTGTTTTTCTCATAAAACTCATAAATGGATTTTCATGGTATTATGGGAATAGGCTGGGCTTGGAGTGAGGGACAATTGATTCCACCTGGGTGTTTCCACTGTTCTAAAGTCTATGTTTTTAGCAACAACTATGAAACAAATAGAAATTTGATTACAAACCTTGCAGGATGGTTATTGAAGATTTCTGTGATATGGCTGCTGTCTTTGGGTGCAGCAGCAGAGTTTTGCACTGTCTGACTGCCAACTGGTTGCTTTTTTTCACTGGCTCAACAGTGGCAGGTTTCTCATAGCCTCTTGGCATAATACAGTAATTAGGTTCTTAATTTTGGCTGTATGAATAAATCTGGATATATGTACCAAGTCTGCATGAGCTGATAAATATAAATATAAATACATGTCTGGAAGACGGCATTTAGGTTTCTATGAAAGTTAATTCAAAATTTGTTCAAAAAGAAAATAAAAGTTAAGGATAATTTAAAAAAGTGCATTAAAAATAAACATGATTTGCTACAAAGTCAAAATCTTTATTAATGACTTGATTTATTGATTGTTTTTCATATTCTAAAGTTGAACAAGCTGGACCAAAGTTCTGACTTATAAGTTTGAATTATGAGATACTATGTTACATTTAATGTAAGGTATGTACATTTAAACTTGAAATACAAAGTCAAAATTATGACATAGGAAGTCCAAATTATGAGACACAAAGTCACATGTTCGACTCACAAAGTACAACTATTACGCTTTCTACATATTGCCATTTTAACCTGCCATCTCATAATTTTACTGGGGTTGTATTGGATGTCATTTTTGTATGTTCGAAGCTTCTGTTGAGGAACAAAACTATCAATCTGAGTGAGTCTTCTTTTAGTAAATTCACTTTCTGTAATGAATAAATGGAATTTATGATTACATCTAGGGATGATGCAATTCAACATAGTTCCAAACAGAGTATGGGACTGATAAGTTGCAGAGTTTATAGCTGTTGCTAATTTTCAACTCTTGTCCGTAGTTGGGCTTTTACATTTAATTCATTCAATCAACGTCTGAATGTTGATTTAGAATTCAAATGGCAAGGTTATGAATAAATTTCCAAAGCTTTGAAATATTTGGTACATAACTAAATTTGATGCACTTAAAAATTTTGAATTATCATAGCTGGCCCAATTTTTATGGTGGCATAATGCCCAGTGAAAGTAGTGCTCTGACAATTTTCTATTTTCCTGACCTTGAAATTCTCTCTGCCTGGCTGTGTGGTATTTTGGCGCCCAGCTCAGAGCACTCCGTATGTGGCTCATTCAAATGAGACAGCACAAAGAGAGTTGAAAGTGTTGACTTGATCAATTAACTTTACTATTAGTATATTTAATTTAATCATACCTACCATTCACCATAATTTTTTTTCACCTTCTTATTTCTTAAAAAAGTTGAAAACACTGGCTGAAGGCTTCCATTAAGGCTGATTGATTTGTTGATTCATTGATTAGCATTTTGAGTATCTCAGGTTTTTTTTTTTAATTTTCTGACATATTTAACAATTGGTTAAAGGAATACTTCACGCCCCTAAAGACCAGTTGTATATAAATTACTCACCTCATGTTATGTTAAAATCAGGAGGAAAAACATTGTTTTTCTTGCATGCCTCCATGGTGAAATGAAGAATCCAAAAAATGAGAAAATTCTCAATGAATTGGAGTCATAGGGGTACACAGTAAACAACAGCAAAACTATATCAAAACATCCATGTACAAAGTCTCACACAACTTGTGCAGCATAATCCAAGTGTCCAGTTGTATGCTCAGGACTCCACAAACACATCAATTTTCACTAAAACCTTACTATTCAAAACATTTTTTTCATAAACAGTCTTAGGCATGGACAAGTAGCGCACCTGTGCTGTTCATGGTGAAGTGTTGTAAATAGTAAGGTTTAGCAAAAATGCATGTTGTTTAGGAAGAACTGAGCATAAAACGTGATGAATGAGATTATAATTCAAGTATTGTGTAAGACTTGGAAAACAGATGTTTTGAGTTTTAGATGTTTTGAGATGCCTATGACTTCAATTTATTAAGAATTTTCTCTGTTTTTTGGATTCATCATTCAACATGGAGGCATGCCAGAAAAAGTTTTCTTCCCGAGTTTAACAGAACAATGCTCATGTGGGAGATGAAGTATTGCTTTAATTGGAAAGATTTACTGGGAATAAAAATGAACGATAGCTGTAGTCCTGGTTTCCATATCAACTGATACTGTAGAAATTCTCAGTATACAATGCATCAGCTGCTGGTGCCATGTTGGGGGCCCACAGTAAAACCAGTTTAATTCATTGGCGACGCACACTGGGTTAAAGCCTTCAATGACTGGTCAGAGGCTAGTTACACCTTCTTGTTGTACCTCTGAGGCCCAACATGACATTGCCATAACAAATCAATGCTGAAGTGTCGAAATATCAACATGAGCAGTTAACATGTAATAGAAGCCCTCCAGCCAGGCCTGCCAGGGGCCGTCTGGAGGCACACTCCCCCCTGACTCCTTCATGTGGATGAAATATGTTGAGTGCAGGTTGCCACGTATTACACAGTGAAGTGTGACTTTCTTCTTCCACTTGTGGAGGTCAGTAATTTGAAGGCAATTTGAAGATGATGTAATGTTGATTTTCTCTCATTTTAATGTTGGGCTCACATTATTATTCTAGCATCATGTATTGTTTCTCTTCGGTGTGAATTGCCATGTGCCATTATGTCTCTCTGTAGCCAGGGGAACTACTGTAAGCAATTAGCTGTAAATGATAGAGAACCACTTTGTCTCCCTAATGCTTCTTCTGGTATAGTGTCAGCTGTGTTTATTATGAAACTGTAGAGCTTAGAGCGTGTGTGTGGGGGGGGTTTCTAGCAGAGGTTTTGGATGGTGATTCAGCCTGGCATAATCCCCGTAGTGGAATGCTGAGGGCCAGGCCGCTGCTGTAGATCCTCCAGCGCACAGCCAGGTGCTTCCCCTGCACGCTGGAAAACTAACAGCACCCCTCCTGTGCTTACGTCATACCAAAATACAGTCATTTCTTGTCATGGAAGGTACTCGTGCGGAGCTGTGAAATATCAGCTGAATGACTGCAAAGCACCCACTGTGGCACCTCTGCTAACCACAATCTGTTGTTTGTTTCAACACTGAAGAACAGGTTTGAGGTTTTCACACATCCACTAGCAGAGCTGTTATAGAGGGTTGTTGGAAAATTGGCTGTGTAGAAATAATGCCTCAGTACATAGCAACAAGCAAAGGAAAGGAGAAATACTTTCAAAACACTGGTGTTTTGTAGGAGTGAGTCAATTTAGGAACCTCTCAGTCAGTATGGTAAATATAATAAGGTCAATTTGCCACCAAATTTAGGTTTTGGTGGCAGAGAGAACTGTTATAAACCTTAATCTCTTTGGTCCTAGTCTGCGCCAGTGTAGCTATTTTGAGTTATAGCTTGAAAAACATTAGCTCAGTTTAAGAGTAATTACAGTTATTTTCAACTTGGGCCTCATTATACCACTTTTTTTCCTCTTACCAGTGAACTTTGGCCAAAATCGAGTAAAGTAGTCCTCTGTAGTGCTTGTAAATCCTAACTTGCAGGACTCAGTGGACTGAAATGTAAATGTGGAAAAATTGATTGATCAGTCCTGTTCTTGGTTTAATCGCTCATGTATCTTGTATATATACGTAGCTTAGATGAGCTGAGGACCCTCTGAATTACTGTACCTTCCATTACAGAGGTTCTGAGCTTATTATCAGGCCTATTAATTTGGGGGGAACACCCAGATGGTTTGGGTGGTGTTGGTGATAGTGAGTTTTTATCAAGTGTTAGTGTCTCCCATCTTAGATCTGTGGTGTGGTGTTAGATTAAGGGCACATCCAGATACCATGTGGTTGTGTCAGAATAGAAGACATCGCTTCTCTGCAGTGGCTTAAGTGCTTGACTGGTGTTTAGAAGGCAAATTCATGTTATGTTTTGTTCAGGCCCCGGCTGTTGGTTTAGATTTTCCACCAGATGTTAGACCAAGCACTTGGGTTTTGACAGTTGGGGCAAATTTAGAAGATCATTTTCATTTAGAGGATTCAGACTAGTACGATACATAAAAGTCTTACCTTGTTCCTCATTTGGACATGTCCACCCATCCATCTGTTTTCTGCCGCTCATTTTGTTCAGGTCATTGTCGTAGCAGACTAAGCAAAGTAATCCACATGCACTTCTCCGAATCCCAAAGGATGTATAATTCCTGCAACATGTTCTGGGTCTACTCCAGACCTCAGGTGGATTTGTGTGATATACAGAAGACTTCCTCATCAGATGCTTAACCACCTTAATTCTTACCTGGCTCCTTTCCATATGAAGGAGTAGCAGGAACTTCAGGATGTCTGAACTCCTCACTGACATTTGCAAAAAGAATCAGTTTAGGTTGCTTGTATCTGAGATCCAAAAGGTGAAAGATAAAAGTGTAGACTGCTATGGAGCTGGCCTTCATGCTTAGCTCCCTATGTAGCATGACAGTCCCGTACAATGCCAGCCGTCATGGCACCAATCCACCTGTCAATCTCACAGTCCATATTATCCTCACTGGTGAAGAAGACCCTGAGATACTTGAAGTACATCACTGTGGATAGTGACCTGAATTTGGCAATCCAACACTTTCCTGCAGGCCACAGACTTGGAGGTGCTGAAGGCAGGGATATGCTTGAAACAAACTTTGTGGAAAGCATTGTTTGATCACCTTGAAAGAAAAAAAGTACTTACACCTGTTCCATATGGTCACACTTGAAAGTAGGGACAAGCTGTGCACTTTTGGACAGTCCACTATGGTGTTGCACCTAGCGGTACACATAACTGTGGAAATAGAGTAAAGATAAAAGAAGACCTTGTGAGAGAAGTTCAAGTCCCACCTCTCATCAAATACAGCAGCTTGGTAAGCGGCCCTCGATGCATCATACTGACGCACACGGCACTCATTAGTGTCTGCATGAGACACACCAGGCTTTTTAACTCCAGTGTAAACACATCCTCACTCCAGACAATGAGTTAGTATAAAAAGTGAGGAGATCTGCATAGGGTGGGAGGTAGGGGTGGTGGATGGGTCAGTCAGACACAGAACTTTAAACTTTAAATGGCTGTTTGTGTCCAATGTAAGACCAAAAGTCAGTGATAGGTTTTTTAATTACAAATCATAACATACATCATGTGACTCGCTAAGTTATGAAGCTAACTTAAGTAACAAACATACTTTACACCTAAACCATGATCTTGATTTAAAACTAAACAAGTAGTTTTGGTGACGAAACCTACTTTTTCTGTGAATGCAGAAGTTTATTTTGAATACACAAGCATGCACACAAGCACACGCTGTCCTTCAGCATCCAAAACTGACGCTAGAGGAGTACATAGAGCATCACAGTTTAAAAGCGTAGGGCCTCTGACCAAGCTGCTGTACTCGGGAAGCTTGGAATGAAAATGTCTTGACTGTCTTACCTCCACACTACAATTGTGAAGCGGGTGTGCTTGTCAGATTGTTGGTTTTTGAACATTACAAAAATTGCAGCCCTCCCAGTCCCAATGTTGGAGAGGTGTGGAAGGCATGGGTTTGAGACACTGCTTCACAACCTGACAAGCGCTTCTTTTTAAAGCACAGTGACACCTTAAGGGTAAGCTCAGACAGCCATTGACAGAAGAAACTCTTCTTGTGTCTTCTTGTATAGATGATTTCATACTTTCAGTTTCTATACAAAGCTCATGACCACAGTTGAGGGTTGGAATGTGTAATAATTGAAGAACTTTGCCTGCACAGTTTGCTCCTTCTTCCACCATGACAGTCTGGTACAACTGCAGCAGTATTGTCGACCTTAGTAAACTCTTTTGCCTTTTGATCTGATGCTCCATCCATCCGTCCATGCTCCAACTAGAACAAGACCCTGAGATATTTTAAGTCCCTCACTTTTGGCAGCAACTCAGTTCCCATTGTGAAGGGAGCAATACACCATTTCCTGGCAGCAGCCTCATGGCCTCAACTCAGGGGTGCTGACTCTCATTCTAGCTGCTTCACACTCAGCTGTGAACTGCTCCAGTGCGCCTCAGAGGTCACACGTTGATAAAAATGGCAGAGCTACATCATCTTCATACTCAAGTGAGATCTTAATGTACAAATAATTACCACTAATCAGAATATTCTGTACATTAAAACATGTGATTCATAATTTACAGTAAGCCTGGTGCTTACAGAATCATGGGGGCTACGTGGGATTTTTGGGGAAATCCAGATCAGGTGGGAAAACCCAGATCAGTGTTACAACAGAAGTCTACCAGGCAATGTTTCCCAATAGTACATATCTACAGTCTTAACCACTGGCATGCACACTCAAGAATTAGGCTGTGTCTGTTTAAGAGAGGGGAACATGTGTCAAGGGAGGACAGTGTGCATTAAAGGAATACTTCAATCCCCAAAAGACCATTTGTATATCAACTACTCACCCAGTGTTGCATTGAATTTGTGAAGAAAACATTGTTTATCTCACGTGCCTACACTGTGATCAAAGACTCCAAAAATAGAGAAAATTCTTGATGAATTGAAGTCATAGGGGTTCATTCTTAACAACAGGGAACCGTATCAAAACATCCATTTACAAACTCTCACACAGCTCTTGCAGTATAATCCAAGTCTCATTTATCCAGTCATATACTCAGTGCTTTTCAAACAGACAGCCCTTTCCAACAGGGAACTAAGCTGAAAGTGAAACTTGTCTGTGCTCTCTCCAGAGCCAGACTCCACTGACAAAACAGTAATTTTACCTTGCTGAACACAGGAGCTGAGGGTCTACCAATGCCTTGATCAATTAGTTTGTTTGTGTTGTGCCCTGATCACACAGAATGTGTACTACAGGTTGCAAAATGCAAGGTGCGCCCCGACAGTTGGTATTTTAAAGGGTTAACCAAAGTCACACAATATCACAAACAAGCTACTAATAAAGGCAGCGGTAGACCAGCAACTCCTGTGGTCAGTGAAGCAAAATTAGAATATTTGTCAATTGAGTTGGGCTTTGAAGAGAGCCTAGATAAGTTTTACTTTTAGCTCAGTTCAACATCCAAATGGGCTGTCTGTTTGGTAAGTGCTGAGCGAACCACTGGATGAATGAGACTTGGATGATACTGCACAAGCTGTGTGAGAGTTTGTCAACAGATGTTTAGATAAAGTATCACTGTTGTTACATGTGGACCCCTAATACCTAAATTAATCAATATTTTTTCTCATTTTTGCATTCTTTGTTCACCCTGGAGGCATGCAAGTTTTCTTCATGTATTTAATTTAACATGAGATCAATAATACACATACAAATGATCATTTGGCAGATGAAATATTCCTTTAATCTTAATCTTAATACACTCCATGTGGATACAACCACATGGAGTGTATAGAGTTGCAAAACTTAGCTCTACCAGCTGAGTGAAGCAGTCAGGCTTTGAAAATCTTTACTGAGTCGTCCTGCAATGGCTATTGAATGGTCACAGTGAAAAATGCATTAGTAACTGTAGATTGCTCAGTGAGTTTAGTATTCAAGTGGAAAGCAGAGCAGCGGATTGACATGCTGCCATATCTGATCCTGAGAACATAAGCAGGACTGTACAGATAAGATCTGCACACTGGAGAGCATGCTCCTTCATATGCAGTGCACAATGTGTGCCATAGTGGTCCTGTCTTAGTCATGTTGTGTTTGTGGCTGAAGTAGAATCTTGGAGGAGCAGCAGTGAGACGAACAAGGCTTGAGAAATTCACATAAACTGGATGGGGCGGGGTGCAACAAAACAGGCTTTGTTAGCAGTACTGGCCACTCTAGCCTGCACGTACTCACACAAACACACATGTACTCGAGGCTGAGGCATTGAGCAGACAATAATTTCAGTTTGTGCGAGCGAATGTGTGCATGTACAGTATATATATGTGGGACTGAGTGCATGCTTAAACATGCATGTGCATCCCTCCTCCTCCCTGAGTGTCTGAAGTGTCTCTACATCTGAGAATGTGGCTTCGCTTCAGGCTCCCACATCTGCCCAAACCAAAACAATGTCTCCCAAATAAAGATACGCTCCACAGCCCCCATCGCTCTCCTTCCCTCTCCCTGTCTCACTGTCTCCCTCCAAGGACTGTTTCATTCTTTCACTCCTCCTCCTCCTCCTCCATTGACTAAGTCTTGCCATATCTTGACACATTCTTCTCTCTTGGTCTGGTAGTTAGCGGCCAAGTGTACATGTGAGAAACTTCTCCTTGGCTGTATTTCTCACATGAGACCTAAACGACCGCTGAGTGATCCCAGAGGGTTGGGAACTTGCGGCTCAGCCTCAGACCTCCCGGGAAAGAGGTTAGCGTTACAGTCTCCACTGGGGCCCATTGATAACAGTGGTGATGAAATGTACACTGCTCTCAAGAGTTTATGTAATAGTGTCCTTGTTTAGTGTGGGTCACTGGAGTCTATAAACAAATGTCAGAGAACAGTGAAAAATGCCCATCACAATGCCTTAAAGCCTAAGGTGACTCCATCAGATGTCTGTCTCACAGTCCAAAACCCAAACAGTTTACTGTCAAACATGTTGAAGAAAAGCAGTTTCACATTTAAGTAGCTTGAATTTATCAACTGATTCTCTCAGCTCTTATGTTCATTGAGATTAATAGTAAGAATCAGAAATAACGACCAACATTTTAAGAACAAAACCTAAAACTTTGGTACCCAAAGAAGGAGCTATGTTATCTTTATCTAATATTTTGGGCAAATTCAAAGTTTTATCAGGTACAGTAGATTACATATTTGCTGTGAGTAAAGACAAAAGCTTTAAAGATTCAAACTTAAGGGGAACCTGTGTAACGTTTGCTGAATAAAGCATGTCAGTAAGTGGAAAAGAGTCATACAGGCAGCAAAGTGACTCATTAATGACAGTTACAGCTAAAAAAAAGTTTGCTAATGTTAGCTAATATTAGTCACCATCAGCTAATGGTCACACTAGCCTAAGTGAGTGACTGTACTAAACTGGGTAAGATTGTGTTTTATGTCTTATTACTTAAACTTTTTATTTGTAACAAAATGAATGTGCTATTTCAAAAAATGTACAGTCTCACTTTAATTAAACTTGTGAATCTCGAACTAGATCCAAAATAGTTCGAGATTATATGTGAGAAACCTAGTGTTCCTAACATAGTTAACAATGCTGAAGGGGTTTTGTGGCTCAAAAGGAAGCAGCTGACCACCATGTTACTACAGCAATGTTTTTCAGCCGTAGTTACCAAATGAGAAGTACCATTAGCTGGCTCCTGTTAGATTCGTGTGTGCAGTGCAGAGTGACCAAGGCTAGCTAGCCAGTGGAGGCTGGCGTATGGGCAGTATGTGTCTGCATGTTGTTAACCTGGCTAGCCTATTATCTGTCAGCACAGCCAACAGAAAATAAAATAACAGGCAAGACATTTACATCACAAAACATTAAAATTTGGAGCTAATGGAGCGCATGAAGGCTACTTGTATTTCATGTAATTTTGCAGGTTTTTCTTAAACATTAACAGGATAGTTTCAGGTCAGTGGGTGTCGGGCTATCAAAAGAAAAATCAACCAAAACTGACATCCCTGATAGAAACAAATGAAAAATCTTAACTGGAAAATCATAATTTCAGAGTAATCTGTGGAGCTGCATACTTAACAAAAAAAACACCACAACTCCAAGCCAGTGTTAGATTTGTGTATCAGTATTTGTGTGACTGTGTTGATTGGGCAGCTGTGTGTCTTCTTGCACAGACACCAACATCAGCATTTGTGTGTGAACTTTCCAATAACCCGCAGTGTGCAGATATGACAGACCTGCCCCAGAAAGGGAAGGTGGAGGTATTTATGAGTGAATAATAGGAAACAGACACTTCCCCTGTCTGTCACACCTCTGTTCCCGTCCTCCTCTGACATGACGAAGTATAGGAGAGGTGGCGAGCAGGGAATCAAACATCACAGTGTACACATCCACTGTGTACCCCGCTACTATTTTAGTAGAAACTCCAGACTTGAGATGGCCCACGCTCTCTGTCTGCATCTCATCATGAAAAAGACTCTGTGGCTGTGTGCTTGCTTGTGGCTGTTTACAGCTCTGCTCCAGTATGTATACAGCTGGAATTTGTTTGGTTTCTCTTGAAGACGTGCATGCCTGTATACAATATGAAATGTCTTAACAGTGAAGACAAGCAAGCAAGTTTTTTTAAGGAAGGACTCGTTGCAGTGAAGTGAGGACATGATTACCTTTGCAGTAAGAACATCTTGCAGTTATCCCAGGGTCCTCGTTTGAAATTTTTCATCTTAGGTAATGACTAAAGCAGAATATGATCTAGCAGTTACTTAGGAAGCCCAAAGGTTGTTAATAAAGGAGGCAACCTCAGCGTCAAAGTGTTATATTATCAGTCAAAACTAGTACGAATTAATGTTCAAAATCAGATCTTACTGTAAGATGTATTCAAACATTTTATGTCAAGATCATACTGCCTCGTATTTTTGTCAGGTAGTCATACATTATTAACACGGCCGAGACACAAGGAAGACTAAAGTTTGGACTCTGACCTATCATAGTTTGGCATCTTTCCTGATTGCATGACATGTATTGGTGCTCCGTATAAACTGCAAGGGACCCGTTCAAACTAAAAATCCTTATTTATAATCCCGAAACCACCTGTAAGTAATGTGTGGAGGCATTGTGGCTTTAACACCCTGTGGCCCAATGACTGATTATAAAGATGGTCTCCACTTCCTCCCACTGTACAAAAACAGAGCCAAACTGTCTCTTATAAGGCCGCTACTGTCCTGTGCTGGTGATGTCATTTGGAGCCAGAATTTGCACGATAGCCATCTCCATGGTATCAAGTTCCTGCTCTCCAACCAGTCGCGGGCAATGCCATTGATCACGAGCACACCTGATAACTTATTAAAACCAAACTTATGGGGCGTCGGTGGATTAGTGGGTAGAGCAGGCGCCCCATGTACAAGGCTGCTGCTGCAGTGGCCCGGGTTCAAATTCAGCCTGTGGCCCTTGCTACATGTCCATCCTCTTTTCCCAAAAAATATCTTAACAAAAAAAAAACTTATCAGAGAAAGGAGCACTTGAACATACAGCAATATCCATATTTGAAGTATTGTCTACAGTCACGGCTACATATGAGTCTGGACAGACATGGATGTAAACTATAACTGTAACTTTTGCAGAGGCGTACAACACCACAGCGTTAATTATATTATTTTTTTAATAAAATGGAACATGGCAATGCAGATAATTCACACCGGACCCAGTGTGCTTAGTTGTCATGACGATAATTTGTATACAGATTTTTGCATTCCCACACCACATTTTCACATTGCACTGGTGAGAAACTGTTTTAATTGGCAAAGTTGGCACAGACGTTTTGGCATCTTTTTCTGTGACCTTTACAGCCTACAGGAGGCCAATATTTCATACTGGAGACAAAGATTTTACCTTCAGTATGCCTGCAGTTAGTATAAAACGAACTGCATAAAGAGTAGTTATACACGGAGCCTTTTGTTGGACTCCAGGATCATTTCCTTATCATTAACACCTCACGCATCACCTCGTGGTCATGTTCAGGAACCTCTCTGGATTCTGGGTCTTTCCAGCTGGAAACTGGGCAGCTGCTCTGACAGACCTTGACCCCCACAGACGTTCCTCTTCCCAAATCCAGATGTTTCCACAGGGATCACCAGAGGTCAGATTCAGCATACACAGATAGAAAGATACAACTACATGGCAAATAAGCAATTTCACACGTACGTGCAACTACACAAACACACACTCTGTCACAAATCAGGGGATTCTGAGTCACTTAGGCACGTGTGAGGACAGCTAACCATTAGTCCTGTCCAGTAATCCAGCATGTTGAAACTCTGGAGCATTAAGGCTGCACATTGGTCCTCCTCCACACAGCCAGTGTGTGGGTGACCAGCATTTCACAAAGCATGTGATCTGAGACAGCAACAGTTGCATCTGATGACTCACCTTTTCAGGACAATCAGTGTCTGTGTAGCAACGCTGCTAACCTGCTGGAAGCTGACGGATGGATGTGTGACTCAGTATTTAGTTGTTGCTCAGTGGTGAAACCACTCAGAATCTTCACAGCTAAAAATAATTGTTTCTTGACGTCAGTGGAAGACTGAACTTAATAGGGTTATTGTGTGTTACAGTGAGCCAACATTGTGATTAATTCTATCGTCCCTAGATTTTTAAAATGACATAATATCATGTTTATGTATGGACTCATTTAACTCTTTTTAGAGTCATTTTAGAATCCAGTTATTTACTTTTTAAATCTTTTTTCCTTTCCTGACCTTTAACTGGTGTCAGTTTATCAAAGTGAGCTTTTCTCTTCTGTCAAGTTGTAAAGTAAATTACTTAATTATGCCACAATTTTCACTACAAGTTAGATAATGCCCTGGGTTTGAACTTCCTTTAATATTTATAAAGGGGAAACAGGCAGAATCCTTCCTGTGGGTCTCAGCTGAGGCTGTGAAAATGCAGGTGAAGGTTTACTACACTGTTATTCTCCGACTGACCTCGAAGCAAGACTGCCTATTTATTTAAAGGCATTTTCCAAGGGAATTTAACAAATGATTCTTGGTTTTCCAGGCAGTGAGCCAGTGTCACTGAAATAGAGAGACCATGAGGTAATTTGTTTTCCATAATAAGAGATGCTGCCTGTGTTTGGGGATGTGTGGGAAATGTCTGTAATCTGAGAAAGAAATGCTGCTGGGGTCTGTTTATAATATAATATAATACCATTATAAATATTTGACACAGCCTTTAGCCACAATATTTTAAAGCCAAGTTAACTTTGATTAAAAGAAGGGTCCAAATTTCTTAAAGAATTTTGTATAGAAGATATATTACAAGAATTTTACCAATTTAAAAACCAGTGATTAGGACTCCACAGTTAAAACAGCTAGAATCATTTTGGCTTCCACAATTTGTCACACTTAAGAATTGTTAAACCTGCAGTATTTTTTATGCCACTTGGGGGCAGCGCAACAGGCTGCATATACTACATACAAATGTGTATTGTGTTTCTGGCCCCTTGATTTATGTAAGTCTGGCATTCACTCTCCTTTTAGCTGTGTTTTGGTGTACTCGTTTCCTGGCTCATCAGCCACTAAATTAACCACCATGCCCACTACCTAATCACCAACTTTGCTAGCTGCTAACTTTGTCTGTCTGCTGTTTTACGCCGGGAAGGAGCTGTACAATGGCTGTTTTGGATTTTGTTGACTGAAAATAGCTGCCTGAAAGTGGTCACACTGAACTATTAACACTAAAATTCTGGGCTGTAAAATTAAAGCAATGAGCTGAAAGACACTAAAAAGCTCAGTTTAGCTGAGGGGAATTGCAGAGTTCAGTACTATACTGTAGGTGTATGCTAATGTAAAAAGAACTGATAACACCTAAAAATTGTCAGTTGCAAAAAAGCTCTTTCCTTTCTTTTGGGGAACTTCTAAGGGGTCCCCAGAAAAATCGGGTAGGCCTAGCATTTATTTTCATTATTCAGTTAACTGTAGAAGTGAGCCCAATTGGAGTCATAATGTTGTGTTCGCATCGGACACAATTAAAACAGTTAACGCAAGTGCATTTCATGTAAAGTCAATGTAAAGACATGATTAGATGCTAATTCCCGCTGGATGGCGCGATGGGCCTAGCGCAAATTATGTGAAACACGTGAATGAAGTGAGTGGTGCACTTGTGCGTCATACGCTTTTGTGTGAGAGTCGAAAAATCGGAACTTCAGTGAATGATTCATTGGGATAACCAATCAGCATTGAGGTCCACCAGGGACGTATGAAGCCAAGGATGTAGCAGCAGTAGTTCATTCATTGATTAAGCAATTTCATGCGAGTTTGACACAAGTTATTCACGTGTATGAAGCAAGTCAACACAAAATATTCTAGCATTCAAACTCCCGCGAGTAACGGGATGCAAAGTTTCACAACATAAGAGTGACTCCTGATTGTAGGTTTGACTTCCTCTATGTTTATCTCCTTAAGTTTAGTTGTGAACTATAGAATTCTGGTCTTAATCATATCTAACAACCAAAATCATTTCAGATGGAGGTCCCTGAAGCAAAATCTTGTCAAATGGGGCTTTGTAAACTGATCTGTATCAATTTAAGGGTCCTTGACTTGAACCACAGCTTAGTTACTCAAGAACCACTGGCCCAACCACAGGTGGCTGGGCCAGTGGCTAGCAGCTAACAGTGCTAACAGCACGAATAGTACTAACAGCGGCTTCAGTGCCCCCATCGGTAATATTTTAGATCTCCCTGCCCCCTAGTGGTAATATAACCAAAGACATAGCAGTGCATGGGAATAGTAAGATAAACTCATTTTTCTACAAACAAAAAGTTATGCCATTATAATGTTGTAAAAAAATGCCTCTACCACATAATCATTCTACTGTTCTACTGTATGTACAGTAGTGACTTTAAAGAAGCTTTATGGCTCTCAACATTCATGCTAACAGTGCTAACAACACAGAGCTAATAGTGTTAACCAGAGGGGAACAGGAGGGTGGACAATACGGTTCTGGGATTACAACACGCACAGGGGAAGCATGACTTTGGTCTCTAAAGCGTCCTGGTTAAATTACACTTTTGTTGCATGTTTCTTGACATTTTCTTTACTAGCAACTGTCCATTAATGGTGAAAATGCAAAAAAAGAAAAAATTCATGCAAACTGACTACAATCAACGAGAAAACACGTCCCTCATATTGACCATAAGTAGCACTGTTGACACAGTAAACTAGCTCACAATCTACTGGTAAAAATAGATTCTGTTATCTTCATGTTTCTTTCATGTTTCTGAAATGACTATTATAATGACTAATACAGGTTAGACTAAAGGCTCATTCTCACAAACTGGCGCATAGACACGATGAGTCGGTCTGCGGAGCTCACAGACAGCAGCAGGCATTGTTGTGGTAGCTCCTCAGTCAGTGATGAGTCCCTGTGTTCTCTGCCAGGGGCTTTTCTGGCATGCTGTGAATGTGAAGCCAAAGGCAGTCTGGGGTTTAGAAGGTTAACCATCTGGAATGGTGCATTATTTAATGTTGCATATGCCGAGACAAGCTGGCTCTGAGATTCGTCATACTTCCCACCACCAAGGTGCTCCCATTCTCTGTTTCGTGTGTGTGACAGGACTGTCAGATCTGTCACACACTTCTGTCAGGGAGCAGAATTTTAACGTGGGCTCTTGTGGCTCAGAAAACTGTTCAGTCAAAGTTTTGACACCCAGTTTGAAGCAGGGACAGAAACTTACACAGGAGCTTCAGAGTAGGGCAGGGGGAAAAAAAATCAAATGTCATCATATTTTTAACCAAATACCTCAAAATTTCAACAGTATTGTAGAGTTGACGATTGGTGGTCACACAAAATATTTGCACAATGAGATTTTTGATAAATAATTATCACTAATGTGGATATAATGACTAAATGGGTTAAGACAAATAATAAATAGAACAGCTAGAACAGTAAGTTTGGAAAATTAAATCACCTTACTATAATGCAGCCTATAAACCAGGATTTACAATATTACGATCACCATAATCTAAGATGGTACCTAGTCTCATGATATGGATATAATCGATATATAGCCCAGCCCAATAGTAATTCAGGGGCCCTGTGTGATTTTTGATATCACAGTGCTGGAAATGGACCATGTCAACAATCTGAAATGTCTTCATGTCCGAGAGTTTTGCATATTATCTGTGCGCTCCCAGCAACACACTCCCATCTGTCATTTCCTTCTCCTGAGAGCCATTTCTGCTTAGCTCAGAGAAAAACAATACTGCTGTATCATTTCACTGATAATGAACATGTGTCCCAAAAACAGTCTGTCTGGAGGAAGCCAACAGGAAAGTTACCAGGAAATGCAGAGAAACCCCCAATGTTAGTGCAGTACACAGTAGCACTGATCTTGGATCTGAGACTTTTCTGTCACTCAGTTGTTACAGGACAATTCTGATAATACTAACTATTGTGTACTGTGTTGCTATGTAATGATAGTATTGGATTTTTATATATTTTTGCATTAATGTGATGAAGTAGAGTTGATGAGTATTTTTTTGCTAGATTAGGTAAGATATCCTTGTTTGAATAGTTTATCCATCAGCAGTTTCTCAGTTGATTTTCATGTCATATATCAATAATGCACTACCAAATTTAAACGCTAAACTCACTTCTTAGTAGCACATTCTCACTACCCAACCTGTCAAATACTGCATCTTGGTCTGTGTCCCCACGGTTCAAACTATTACGCTCTAGGTACCTTTTTTGTTGTCAAGACCATCTAAGCAGACTTAACTCAAGAGTGCATCAGGACCTAGACAAGACCAGGACCAGACCAGTGTGTGACACTGACATGCTTGCAATAAAATGCAGAATATGCAAACCACAGGCACTCCTCAAACTGATCTGAAAGATTCACATTCCCATAAAAACACCCACAGAAAACAAATAATGATTCTTCTTTATTCACCACTTTTATTGCCTTACTTTATGTATGTATGTATGTATGTATGTGTATACTGTCAAAAATGTCTTGATAAAATAATCAAAAGGCATTGCAGAGGTGAATTTTATGGATATGAATTTTCCTTTGTTTTCTACAAGTACTGAGGAGCTGAAATCAGCATAACCATCTTTATTCAACCCTCCTTTTTTTTCCACAGGCAATTAAGTAATATTCCCACAGTTGCGGTCTTGACCGCTCTAGAAATGAAATACAAAGTCCTCTTTGTCTGAGTCAATTCCAAGATAAGGCCCAGTCCTTCAGAAAGTGGTCTTGAGAGCAAAACTGATCTTGAGTACTACAGCACTAACAAGCATCCCTTAAGCATTAGATTTGGAAACTAAGGGACAGCATGTCAGTTCTTGCTTAATACATAGTGTCTTTTCAAAATAAATGTCATTATTCAAAGAAAAAAATAGGTTTTGTCACCAATATTACTTTAGGGTGTCTTGTGCGTTGGAATCCCATGCAAATGGGCACTGACCAAGCTGCTGTTTCTCATACCCTGGAAATGAGAGCCAGCACTTCTTCGAGACTTACAAGCAAAATAACATAAACTTGGAGTAAACTAACGAAAGAATGATTTATTTATTTATTTTTTGCCTCAATGGAAGATGGTCTATGTCTCACAAAAAGTCATGGTTGTTGTTGCTTGACACCTGCTGAACAATGTTTTATTCCCACCAAAAAAGCCATTAAGAAGATTGCCTACTTGATTAGGACCTCTATGAACACTTGAGCAACTAAGCATCTGCGTTTCATCAGCTACTCATCCAGATTCATGACACACTGATTGTCCTGGATCCGAGTTAGATTTGATGAGACAGGCTCTTTCACCCAAGACTTGTTTGCCATCTGGACACCCAGATCAGAAGGCCACATGTTCACTGTGTAGCAATTACGTTGTGGTCATTTGATGAATTGCACATTTGTTTGGTAATGTACTAAATCACAATATACACTGAAATGATAAGGGCCTTACGGTGGCTCTTGCGTTATCATTACATCCAGTCTTGTATGGCCCTCTGTAAAATTGTAGTGTTAGCGCCACTTGATAATGTGGTTACACATTAGACCAGTGAAAAGACATAATAACCCATGTTGTTTGACTTAGAAACAACATGTGTGCAACAACTGAAGGGCGCTCCGCCTCTGCACACATTCATGTTCTGTAGCACTTAGAACTGCTGTAACTTTATCTGCGGTTTGGCAGTCATATTGGCTTTTTCTCCTTCCATTCCTTTTTCAGCATATAAACATGTGATCCCATGTCACTGACATGTTGGAGTTTGTCCAATGTTACATCCATTACAAGTTTTCACTGCTGTTGGAAATTACTGGACTATTTAAGCAAATCGGTTCCTCAAAGCACACGAAGGACAAATATAACATGAGACCACGAGACCATCAAAGGGAAAACATGGTTGCAATGTTGTCAGTGACTGTGTAATTACATGCAGTCATAAGTCATCCGGGGTTGACATGGATTCATACTCTCCAGTCCTGTGGGACCTGAGAGCTCTGGGTTTCTCCCTTTCTCTTCTCCAGCTATAGGACAGAGCATGACATGCTTTTACATCCAGGGACAGTATGTACTTCAATCGATACTCACCGCTGCTTGATTACCATTAAAAATAGTCATATCTGTCTTCACAGTTGCCCACCAAGAGTTTTCTGAGTCAGAGAAGAGAATTTAGGGACATCAAAAAGCTTGCTCTGGGTCTGCACCACCTGGGTTGGGTGGGAGCTAGTGTTAGGTCATTGGGTTACTGCTGGTAACGCTGCCTCACAGGGGTAACCGGCCAACCATGTTGTTACAGAAACAGTTAATGGGTTGTATGCAGTGTAGTAAGCTCAAGCGTTACAAGATTAACCTATTGATTGACATGCATAACCAGCCAAAAATATTCTCTATGGCTAACCGTTGACATCCCTGTTTACCACAGATTGTACTGGGGGCATACAAAAAATATGGAGGTGTGGTCTGTGATTTGAAGCATTTGAGCAGCCCTAAAGCCTTGCTGGCAAACAAGTGGGTAGCTTCGGGTGCTGGCAACACGTAAGGAGGCTTAACATTGTTCATCTGCATATACCACCCACATTGCAATGATTCAACGCTGGCTGAAAATCTGAAAAGTTCCCCTTTAAGAGCCCTGATTAAGGTGGCACATCTTTTGCTCCAGTCTGACAAGATGTCCCTCCAACAGCAGCCTCGGCACTGGTACCTCAAAGAAATAAAGATTAGAATGGTATAAGCAAAGTTGTCTAAAGACAAACTACAGTGGGACTGCACAGGGGTGAAATTAATATGTTAACTACAAATAGAAAATGCACTGCAAACAGTACTAAATAAACTGAGTATGATTTAAAAGCTTTGTGCCATTTATCTGTTTTCAACAAACTAAATGAAGTAGGAACTATTAAGTGTAAATCATGGGAAACTAAGGTGTGTGCAGGACGGTTACCAAGTTATAAGTAAGCTATGTGGCAGCAGGAGGGGCTATCACAGTGATCTATGGGGAAAATACATTTCAGGATGCAGGTTTTGTTTTGCATGCCGAGTGGCAGCACAGCACCAGGATCTTCTAACACATCCACACAAAAAGTCAGTATCAAAACCGCCTGACTATCCCAGTAGAAGACATGGAAATAAAGAAGCAGCAGTGTTGTTGTATTGCAATGTAAAGCTAGTTAGTCCTAAGGAAAAATGTGAGATCAGACTCATTTCATTCTTTTGCTTTATACTGCTTAGCTTACTCAGATGGACAATAAAGACAGACAGTAAATTTTTTCATTGTTCACAATACGTTTCATTTTTCATGTAAGGTGTGTAAGATCAGGTCTATCCAGTGTGTGCGCTCTTACAGGCAACGTGATTGGCTCGTGTGGCCGGAGTATAAACTTTTCCAAATCTAATAAAGAGCAGGACATAACTGCGAACACTAACCTACCTTTGATAACATTTAGGACCAGCTTCCACACAATAGAAAAATACTACACGCTAGTTGAGAACTGTGCATCTTTGGTGTAACCCCCAAAAAGAAAGTACAGCAGAATGAGTCCTGCATGGGGACAGATTTAAGCTTGAAAGGGTAGAAAAGAGGGGATGACATGCAGCAAAGGGCTGCAGGCTGGAATCAAACCCATGGCTGCGGCAAGGACAGTGCCTTTGTGCATGGGATGCCTGCTCTAACCACTGAGCTACTGGGCACCCTACCTATGATTATTTTTGTTCTCATCCGCTGTTCGCCCACATTTAGTTCACTTTTACCAATCCAGTGAATTGATATAAATGTGTTTTTCACTAGTTACACATTTTTTTTGCGGGTTAGCCCACTGGATGGGTAAAGCCCGCACCAACCCAGTCCGTTAACTAGCCTGCCCAACCTCCAAACATATGGTTAATCAAGCCAACCTGCAAACTGCCAACACTGAGCTGAAAGTTTCAAGTAATGACCATTGCTAATAACAGCCTTCTTGCTATTTGCTATATTGTGTGTCATTTCCAGTAAATATCACAATGTAAAAAGTGTGTTTTCAGTTTAAAAGGTACACACATAGGAATACAACAAATACTTACCTATCTTTTAAGTAGTTCCACCTTAAATATGATCGAGTGTGCAGCTGGTAGCTACAATGTTTGTTTACATAACGTTGGCAAAGTAGAAGTTTTTTGCTTGCTGCTAGGACAAGGTGTAAGGCTCCCATATTCTGAGATGGAAATATTTTTACCAGTCTTAATTAATGGAAAAATGTGAAAATATCGCACTGTTAAACAGACTTTCCTGGTCAAAAACTGTTAAAGGAAACCCTGAGCACAGCAGTGCTGATGATAAAGCTGTTTGCTGTGTGTGTTTGAGAGAGACAGAGAGAAGGGAAGAGAAGGTGGAAGGTGGACTATTACACAATGTTTCTGTTAGTTATTCGTAACTCACTCAAAACCCTGCTTTGTCACTTAATCACCCACACACAGCTTACACTAGAGCAAAAACACAGTTTCACTTATATCTTAAACTTTTACTCTTGTGTTTTTGATTTTGGAAAAGCTGAAACATGACACCAGTGTCCAAACTCATTAAATTCTGAGTATATCTTCTACTGGCCCCATACACAATGCTTCAAGATGTGGAGCAATTCAAAGCTTGGCAGGCCTTCCATGCTTAGTTATGGTTGTGAAGCTATGATTGGACAATCGCTGTTCAGAGATGGGGTTTGTCGAACGGTCATTCATGTCCATGATTGCTGCAAAGCCTCCTTCTTCTCCTACTGAATTCTATTGAATTTACATGTAGCCTGCAGAGACTGGAATGACTTGCAGTTACTTAAACTAACCTCTTCTGGATGCTTCAGTGACTTGGCATGCACCCCGTTAACCAAACTGTAGCTGATATGGAATTTCATTTGGCTCTCACAAGTCTCCAAACAGCATGTCCACAATGTGTTACAGTGGTCTCTGCCTGTTGTTTTCCTGCTAATCAGCAGCAGATGTGTGCAGTTTGCCTACACGCTCTGTTGTGTTCTTCAGCTGTATGTAGTGTGCACATACACTGACTCTGGAGCTCAGGCTCTCAGAGGCAGTTTGTTGTTCTTTGTGTGGCAGCGGTGGTAGCGCAGCCTGCTCCGCTATGATGTCATTGGTTGCTGGTTGTGAAATACTTGAGGAAATGAGAACCTCATTGAACCCGAGCTGAGTGCTGCACATTTTCTTCTTCATCTCTTGCGTCGCCTGATCTTCAGTGGTTTTGTTTGATCATCTTTTATCTGTTTATCTCCAGCAGTTTTTTTTTAAATTATGTCAGACCCTTGAGGAATAAATCCCTGCTTTGGATCTAACATGGTGTTTCAGATCACCTCTAATGTGCTGATGAGCCCGTTTGTGGTTATTGACACTCACTGATGTTCTTATTCTTTGTCTGTTTTTACAGAGGACAGCATCTCTGAGTCAGCTCCCTGTTGAAGACCTCAGAGACCCCCTGCCTCCTCATTGGAGATGCTACATGTCTCCACAAGGGCGGCGATACTACGTCAACACCACAAACAATGGTGAGATTCAATGAAATGTAACAGTTGAGGACACATTTTGAGGAACATAAAACCACAATCTGCAGTTTTTACATTTCTGTTTTCTGTTTCTGTTTCTGTTTTTTTGATACTTGAAAAAACAACATAGAAAAATGATGATTCCGAAAGTTATGAGGAACGTCTTTTTTACTATGATTTCTAAGCGGCTTTACGGACAATAAAATGTGGACATCAGATATGAAGATATCATCAGGAGGTGTAAGTCACCCTGAATCTAATATACGTGTATCATGTCTGTATGTTCAGACTTGACTGGTATGATTCCAAGGAGTTGTAGCATTTTTTATGCAAATTGCAGCAATCAGACATTAAACAGCTACGTACTCATGTTGCTTTTTGGACCCCGCCATGCACATTTCTCTGTCATGTTACACAGTGTCTTTGTCTCAAGCCTCTCTCCTTTTGATTTTGGTTTTTCCTCCAAATAAAATAGTTGATAGAACTGAAGGAATAACTGATGAAGACTCATAGAAATGATTCGTCACAGCCCATTTCCCAAACTACAAACATAAGACTCTAGTTATAATAGAGCAGTTATACCTAGCCTTTGTATGATTTGTAAAACCGGCTTCTCTAAGGATTTTGCTTGGTAGGATCAACAGGATGAATCCAATCATGTGGATCAAGACAGGGGATTTCAGTTTTGGTTTATTTTGTTATTGATAGCCCAAGAAGAAAAACACGAAGTACAAGAGGCACTTTACCTTTAGTCTGTGTGGCGCCACATTTATTTGGTGAGCATTGATATTGCATTTCAGAGCTCTGTCCATTTAGAGGTGGTGAAACTTTCATGTTTTGACGTAAATGTCTTGCCTTTTATTTCATGTTGGCTTGGCTGACAGGCAGTTAGCTGTGTTGACATGCGGATACATAGAGCCCACTGCCCACCATCAGGTCTCCATCGGTTAGCTAGCCACCACTGGTCCGGACCGTGCACCAGCCAAGCGGGAGCTAATTAGGCAGGGTGAGCACAATTTTTTCGCAGCAATACAATCCTGCCACCTTGTGTTGGGACGGTGTAACCAGTGATCATTGCCAAATTAGCAGTGGTGCTAGCTAGCTCCCAGTGCTATGCAATGCATAGTGTTAGTTTACCAGTGAGGCATGCGGTATTAGCTTTGTTCTAATGTGGAACAGCACTGTGCTGTCCTACTGCTAAACTAAAGAGTAGTATTCACTTACGGACCAACTGCATAACCAGTGAAAGATATTGTCTGTGGTGAACCGACTGACATCCCTAATCAGGACATTCTTTTTTGCAGGTCCATTTTGTTATTTAGACTGTGAAACAGGTCATGCCTTTGTTTACAGGTATTACCCAGTGCAGCATTTAGTTGTCATTGTGCATTTTTTAACTGTGATCCAAAAGGGCTACTCTGTGATTAATTTATCAAAATGACTGGGTGGCAACATGCTAAAGATTAAATGTTTTCAACAAAAAGTTAAAACATGTTTCTGTGAGATGACTCCTGAGGTAACACTTTAGGTTTTTTCTTCCATTCCTTTTCCACATTTAATCTGTGACTTTGCACGAAAATCCTGCCTTGCTCCCCAACTACACTTTGGACTGAAAATAAAGCAGTATTTTTTATTGAAATGTTCTATCGAGGAGCATGTATTTATCATAAAAATGATACGTGAGTGATTTCCTCTGTCAGTAATCAAGTTAAACATACACTCTGTGTGTCTACAGCAGTGATGGTACCAGTGAGAGACAGAGGGCGTAGAAGAACTGATACTGCTGATAGTGCCTTGTTTCTGTCAACACAATCACCACTCAGTGTCTCCCTGGACACACACAGTGGCAAAGAGACAGCTTAATACCCTCCTCTGTTCCACAGACAGCAACATAGCCTGCTTTTACTATCCCTGAGTGAACTCACTGTAAAACCTGACTGATGATACTAATATCTTGTCTTGGCAACTCTCTTGTGCGTTTGACTTCAGGATGTAATAAAGGTTAGAAAGTGTAGCTTTCTCAGGAGCAGTGCTTCCCAGTCACACAGAGTCAGAATAGGCATCATGTAAGAGCATTTTTTATATTAAGGCATGGTCACATCAGGGGGTGTCACATCAAAATACATCTATTTTCGCAAAGTCTCTGGTTCTGGAAGCAATGTGGCTTAGTGACTGTTTTCAGGGCTAGATGGTCAGCTGTCAGAACCAATGGCTCTCCACGCTTCTTTCTATTTTCTCTGTGTGGCTCGTTTCAACTTGATGAATGCTGCCTGTTCATTGTGCGTTTGTGAGATTTGATCGTTGGCTTTGTCGACACCCTTAAATTGCTCTTCAGCACCATAAGTCAGAAAGTTTCATTTGCTAAAATGTGACAAATCTGACCTTCAAACCATGAAGTTCTGCTGTCTGAAATCGGCTGAAAAACAAAAAAAAACTATTACTAAATGTTTATCAGGACCCGAAAAATTAGAAAATACTAAAGGCACATTATAAAAACATAGTTGTCACACGAATTTAAGGTAACACAACATGACTAATTGATATACAAATGGTTATTTTGTGGGTGAAGTATTCTTTTAAGAGGGCCACTAGCTTCACATCAGAAATGTTTACATCATGTTTGTCTCTGATCATAGTTGCAGTGGTCAAATTTGGCAAATTGTGGGATCTAGAATTAGCCGAGGCCTCCACCCAGCCACGAGACCAGGGGAGACTCTCCCCCTTTACTGCCTTTCCTTCTGTATTTAGATGAAATGAGATGCTAAATGTGGTCATGTCAAAAAGTTGGAAACAAACCACTCTGTGGGCCCTTTTGACCACTTTGAATGTATTGCTATGAGATGCTTTGATAGTTTAGATAACTTCAAAACTTCTGACTCTTAATCTAACTCTGATTCTGACTTCCTTAGTCTCTGGGTGATTCCTGTGGGAATTCAACAGATCTGTTTTGTCTTTATGTGACAGGGTTTGGAGGCTCATCTTTAGCAGTAAAACAGATAATATTCCAGAGGGACAGAGTCAGAAATGACAAGAGTGGCATGCCGGAACAAAACAGTTCCACAATATTTCCTAAGAGAGAAAATGATTAATTTTTCATAACTTTCTGCGTGTAAAAAAACACATTAGCATCTGTATCGTGGCTCATAAAGAAGGCACTGTTGTTGCTGTGGTGTAGTGAAAATGGCCTCTGAGGGCACAGAAAACCTCCAGGACTTATGTTCTGTATCTTGGCTGCATGATGACTAAATGAAAGCTTAGAGAATGCTCAGCCCAAACACACACACTACAGGCCTGTGGTGCTTTCAAAATCACCACCCCAGCAACTGTTTCCAAACAAACCCATCTGATAACATTTTTCCTGAAACTATTGGTATTTATAGCATCTCTGCTATTTTTGCTGAACCCTTTTGTTTCGTTAAAGTTCAGCTAGATTAGATACTGTCCTGCTTGTGTGTTTATGTGTGCATTTATGTTTCTGCATTGCCATAGTAACAGAGCGCTGTGCGTGGGTGAGGGCTGCATGTCCTTGTGTCAGGGCTTTTTTTTCTTCTAGGTTTTCCTTCCTGTGTTGCTTGGTGCAGTCATGCAGGGTGCTGTGGTTTATACCAGCCCTCTCCTAAGGCTCTCCACTCATCCCAGTCTGACCGGTGGGCTGCTGTATAAACACACCAAACCAAATACTCAACAGTCCCAGCACACACGCTGAAGATTTACAGCACACAGACAATCCCCTTGGTTACCTTGTATTTTTGAATGAAGTCTGAGTCATACTAAACTGTAAAACTTCTTCAAATGTGGTTTATAAATGAAATGAAATCCGTGTTATATTAAATGGCATGAATTTTTCCGGCTACTGCATACAGATCTGCCCTGTAAATTACTTCTTCTTTATGAGACAAAAAAAGATTCAGAAGAGACATTTATACTTTATGTGCTCTTTATGAAGCAAAACAGTGGCCTTCCTGTCACAGCCAAAGCACAGCCTGCCCCACAACTTCAAAAGAGTCATACAATGTGCACAGTAGTATTGTAGCTAATATGGGTTTGTTACATGGATGTATTTATAGACCTTGATACATCGGCGGAGGCGGAGCCCTGTTCATTCCTTTGAAAGTTGCTCAGCCAAAAAGTTTGACTTCCTTGGTATAACATTACCAGGATCTTTCGAATTGTTGGACCCATAGAGCAAGTGCACCATAGATTTTGCCAGTTGATCGGCTAACTTCCATTGAGCGGTCCACTAACTTGAAAGGGGATCAAATAATTAAATTTTTGTTGTGCATAATTGTATCCATTGTAAAGCACTTTGGTCAACGATTGTTGTTTTTAAATGTGCTCTATAAATAAAGTTGACTTGACTTGACTTGACTTAATCATGCGGCTCTTCTAGACTCTAGAAATGTTTTTTCGACTTAATGGCTTAAATTCTGATAGCTAAACAAGTCATTTTACAAGGGTTGTAACCAGGGAAGTTAGTTTTGGTAAATTTCCTTAGATGTTTTGCCAACGTATTTGGGACGTCGGGAATCTACAGCTGCCGATGTCGATGTGATGCAGAATACTGTCTGGGTTTCAAATGTAGCCTAAGAGCCTTAGCATACCAAGTCCATATCTTTCATCTGAAATTGTCGCACATCTGAAAATAAATACAACCTTGAGTCAATCATGTTTGTACACCGACTCCAAAGCATTCATCTGTCATTTAAGTTTTCGGAACAGGTTCGATTTTTCAGAGAGCTGTTTGACTAAAATGTGGCATATTCTTTGGGGGGGACACATCAACAAAGGAGAAGAACAGGGCGCACAGTCATTGCTTCTTCTCTCCCTGCCTTAGGCTTTCCATGTAGGCGCATGGAAGGGCAGGGAGGTTTGCTTTCTTCTCCTTACTGTGCACTCACATCAAAAGCGTCATGAGCATCAAAAGCGTCATGAGCATCATAAGCGGCCGGCAGCCATTCATTTTCAATGTACGCTTGATACGAAGGGCGTCTGGAGCGTTGGCAGCAGCGAGCAGCGCAATACCAGCGACCGAAGCATCAAGTAGAAGTTGAGAGAAGCCGAACTTTATGCAAATGATCAGCGCCGCTGCCAAAGCAGCAGCCAATTGTAGACCGGGATTCGGGTACAGAGATCTGGGTTCTCCGGGAGCTGTACGAGCCGGTGAAATTCACCGTGGAGTTGCCGGGTTTGCAGGACTCTGTGGATCCAGATGGCCCGACGGCTCCTGGCCCTGTGTTTCCTCAGCAAATACGCCAATGCAATACAAAGGAGGCTTCCGAAAGTGCAATTAATGAGCTCCCGCTTATTTACCACCAGTTACATTTCTCAGTGGTCCTACGTGCCAACAGGAGAGTAAAATCATAATTATAAAAGACTCATAAAGGCTATATTGACTGTGTTTATTGGTGTTATTTTAATTGTGCAATGAAAGTCATGTATAATACAAAGCGAAGACATAAATTATATATTTGTTCATCCTTGTAAAGTGAACAGCCGTGTCAGCTTTGATGGACACATCTGCAGCAGCCTGCCCCGCCCCTTTGGCCGCTGCAGGCGCCTGCTGGAGCTGCTGCTAGGCAGCGCGATGCCAGCGACCTGAGCGACCGCTGGCACTCATGACGCTTTTGGTGTGAATGCACAGTAAGGCTCTTCAGGTAGGCACACAGAAGGGCAGAGAGGTGTACTCTCTCCGCCTTATGCTTTACACATAGGCGCATGGAAGAGGCTTTCTGTGTAGGCCCGAGGAAAGACAGAGGCCCCAGAACAGAGCCTTACTGCCAATTATAATGTTGCAAATGGAAATGTCTTCGACTTAAGTGTTCCTGACTGAACTCAGATAGCCTACTCTTAACAGGCCAGATGGTCATTTTCAGGTGGATGATGATGAAGTACAGGAGGGTGTAGTAGGGCTGCACGCAGACAGAGATAGAGCAACTGTGGAGACAAAGAGGGAGGACAGCTCAGTCCCTTCAGGTAGCCGCAGTGCCAAATACAAGACACAGGGAGAGAGTGGCGACAGCTGGGGAGGTAACTCCAGTGGAGAGAAGCAAGGGAGCAAATGTGTCTTTATATTTTGTATCATATTGCAAATTTTTGCAATGAATAGAACAATAAAACACAATGGACCCAGTTCGCAAAGTTTTGTGCCTAACGATTTCTGTTGGATTATGGATTATAAAAACGTACACGAAAAATGCAGACTTAGTAAGCAAAGGCTTCAAGTCTACAGGAAAGTTTTTTTGGGTCCGATTGCATTACGTTATATGGTTTGGCCACTTTGTTGAATTGGTTTCAACTTCAGGCTCACTTCTAGGCATCCTGTTTGTTACACAGGTCAAGCATCCATTAAACATGAAGTGAAGTTAAGCTGATGTCTTCTTTGTATTTACGCATGAACACATATCCCAAGCATCCACTTGCGGAAAAGCACAGTAGGCTAAAATTAGTGAAACACATTAGCTAGTCAGCTAATTCACAAGTCACCTGTTGCACAGGAGGAGTCACTGCTATTCTGCCAGCTCCTGTTTCTTTAACATGTTCCTGGGGTTTTACTATGCAAAATCATTTTTAACAATAATAAATAATCATTAATTTGTTAGCATTCAAAAACTCTTTTTACTCACCAGCGTGGCAGCGATCATATGATTGTCCTGACATCATGGTGCAGAAGCACATCACTTGCCTGGCTTCAGTCTGTTTAAGTGGTGATCTTTAACCCACAGTGGTCATGATCTTGTGTGAAAAGGTTTTCATTAATGCTGCTCCAAACATAAACATTACATAAATAACAATATTACATTACTTTTTATTGTATATTTTACCATCCTAATGAAATATTGGTGTTGCATGGCTGGATTTTTAGTAATTTACATCACTGATTTACATTTGCAAATGTCAGTATAATTTTCTACCAGAGCTGGGATGCTCTGGTTTCATTTCAACTCTCTGTCCTGCAAATGTCATCATTGTTCAGTTAAGATACTGAGCGATGGTCCTTATTTTTAAATACCACGGATAACAGTTACTGCCTGTTCTTGGCTTGTAAACTAATGTCCAGCAGTTTTGTCTTAATGCCACTGTCTGCTCAACTGTCATTCAAATGTGTACACCAACCTGCCCACTCAGACACTTGTCATAAATGGTAACTTTTTTGTTATCATAGCTATCTCTCTTTTCCTTTCCATGTTTTATTGCAATGTGAGAGATACCTCAGGCACTATCTTTCCTCCTTGGGATGATACAGAGTGTGATTGGCTGTTTTGACTCATAAAAACCAAAGACAGGAGGTAGCTAATGCATCAAGGCCAAGTGTCATATGGTTATGAATAAAATATAGCAGTGTCAAAGCTAACTAGGGCATTTCTCCCTCTCCCTGTTCAGAATCGGGGATGTCTCATGTCACTCGTGGTGTGGCTGGCGGACAGTGAGCTGATGCCGGGGTATTTTTGTTTTTAGACCTGCTGTTGACTATTTTCATTCATACGTTCACTTATACACACCTACTACACTGCAACTACTGTCATCCGATGTCAGCTGCTGAGCTGCTGCTACACTCTCCTGAGTCTGAACCAGTGATGTATGCAGAGTGAATATGGGGCTGTGACTGACTTTGGTGAATCATAAAAGCCTGAATTGATGTTTTTATGCTCCATCAAAAAACCCCTCATCCTCATGCAGTCTGAATCAATGCATGGTATGTACCGTGATTGATATCAGGAATTCAAATCATTCAGAAAGGCCTGAAAAGGGCGGATGAACTATTCCACAAATGGTGAAGTGGGTAAATTGAGCTGACTTGGGTTTTCATTCCACAATCAAGACTATCAAGGCAATTTAGAGTGATTGACAACTTTTTAGACTTCAGCTCTCTGTGACAAGGTGGCTGATGAGAATCGCTCTTGCTGCTGCATGTGTATCACTGTATCTGGAGCTATGGATCTGGCAGGTGCCAAGCCTGATCTCTCACCTGTGTATTAAACCTGTTTGACGAATATTATCAGCAATCTGCATTTCAAGAGCCAGTTGCCTAGAAACTCAACCTGTTTCACTCAGGTGTTAAATATCATAGTAAATATGTGGGATTTCACACCTCGCAGCTTTAGTCAGTTGTAAAAGAAAATATATTGAGTAGGGCTGGGCAACACATTTTATGGCAATATGAGACTAAATATTGTCTTGGATTTTGGATAATGTTATATCCATGTGTCTTTTTCCAATTTCAAAAGCATATTTTCTGGATTTACCCTGTTTTAGCTGTTCTGTATATATACTGCTATTATACTTTACCCACCTAGTCATTATATCCACTCTACTGATAATTATTTATCAAAAATCTCACTCATTTTTTAGGTTGTCCATCAGTCAAATTTGGCACGAACATCCACTTGGACTCAATGACTGATTAGACTTTGACCATCAGAGGTCAAGGTTACTCTGACTTTAATATTTGATTTTCTTTATATTGCCCAGGTCTACATTAAACTGAAAAATATGTTAAGGGCATCTTAAATTGGGAGTAGTATTGATGAGATAAGTTGTCATTTTCATTGAGCTTTACTGCTTTCAATCTGGCAAACTGGGTATTATCCATGTGTTAAATGTAATATAAATTGTTTTTTAAATGGGATTTTCAGTGCTATCCCTTAAGTGAAGCAGACTGCCACAATAGAAAACAATTTCCCTGGGGTAAGTAGATTATGCTGTATTTTTCTGCATTAATATCCCATATTTCTCAAAGTATCGATTTGTTTATGGCAAGCTAACAGAGAGAAATCGAGGCATTTAGGGCCAGTGAGTAAAGGCTGCGCACTGGTGTTGTACATCAAACGTGAAGGCACAGCCTCTCTCCGTAAGCATGCTGCCAGTTATCCCCTCCATGCGTGTCATCTGAGCTGATGGGCTTGGCTCAGTTGTCTCCTCTGCTAAACAGCGCCAAATAGAGCGGGGCCGGCCAAAAAGACCCAAATGAAATAAGAGCTCTTTACATGTCTGTGCCTCTTGTTTCTGTGCTGACAGTAAAGGGCTAATTTAGCTCAGTGCTGTGGTGAGAATGGACACAGGGGAGAATAAATCAAAGTGAGCCCTTCTATATTAGGTTCTTTGTCTGTCATGCTTTTTGTGTTCCCTTTCTTTAGCATATTTACCCGTAGAAGTCAAATGGGGACAGATGTTGCAGTAGGCCTATCAGTGCCTCTGTGGAGCTCAGTTAAACTTTCCAAACCTATAAAATGAAATATGTGAAATATTTTTATTATATTCAGTTGGCATTACTGTAAAAGATAATAGGTGATGGATAAAACAATCTGATTCTATCCAGAGGCACTTAAAATAACTGATGTGAAGAGGAGTATATATCTGTTAAAAAAAAGTAAATAAAAAAAAAGTTCTTGGTAGTTACAGTAGCCACAAAATACAAATTGAACACATTGTACCCAACAAGCAAGAATGTAACAACTGCAATAGAGGACTCTCGTTGTCTGAGACACGTGTCAATCAAGTTAACATTTCCCAAAATACCTTTTTCTTAAAGACACAGTGAAATGAAAAATGTATTTCCTGAATTTGAATCCTGTATCCTGAATGAGTTTGTTATCTCTTTTTACATGCTTAAGTCTTATAACTGCCAAAATCCTTTTCTTTTTGTAAAATGTGAAAAGATTTTTGATGATTCATCATGAACCTAGGGGCCACTAAGTTTAAGCTAGCTTTTAGCCGTGGTGGTGGCCAGCTGTTTCCACAATGTTTTGCAATGGGAGAATTTAGCTGCGAGTGCAGTGGTGTCTTAAGTAATTAAAATCTATACTCAAGTAGAAGTACGAATACTGCCATAAGAATGATGTAAGTAAAAGTGAAAATGACCATTTCAAAGACCAAGTAAAAGTCAAAAAAGTACCTATTTAATAAATTACTCAAAATACAAATTGCTTTCAAATTGAATATTTTTCAGGGTATGAAGGCCATTGTAACAGTATGAGAAAAAATGCACCTGTCATGAAAACTTTTTTGTTTTATTGAAGCAAAGCAGGTTGGCTAATCAGACAGGGAATATCACACAAGAGGGAGTGTGCCAGAGTGCAAAAGATAATCACTATATTCAGAACAGCAGCATGACCTTGAGTGTGATATAGCTTTTGTACAACATTTCTACAAGCCCCATTTATTACTTAACAATAATAAGTGACAACAGATTATAATTGTTTTATTTAATCATTGATTTAGGCTCCTCCAACACAAACAGTTCCGTAATTTGGATTGAGGTTGTTGCCAAGCAACACATAAAATTTCCTTCATATGTAGGTCTACACGTTACCACAGGCCAGCTACTTTGTATCATGTACATTTATCTGTATGGTTCTGCTGACAGTTGCTTTGGCAGCATATGTATGATTTCGATGAGTTAACAGTACGTTACGATATCACCTGATGTCGTATGGGCATACCTGGTGGTTTGCAGTGAAGTATTCAGGCATCTTTTCTTTCCTTCGTCCTCTCCTCACGGCCATCAATAATTTGACTTAAATGTTATTTGTGAAATATGTTCATCTTTTCAGTGCAAAGTTTGTTACGATGACTGTTTATGTATCAAGCTCACTCTGACATAAACTGGCCCATTTGTAAATTCCAAATGCTGATGGAGTATACTACTGTTCCGTTATTCAGAGCACCACGGTACAAGAGAGGCAGAGGTTATTTTAGTGAAGAGCATCAGAATGAATTTCGAAAGCACCCATTGATTAATCTGCAGGTGGTAACATATGTTCAAATGGCTGGCCTAAAAATATACTCAAGTAAGAGCAGAAGTACAGTTTTAAAAAAGGAACATGAAAAGTTAATGTTCCTTAAAAAACTTTTACTCATGTGTATTACTTGAGAGTGTCCATTCTGTAGTTTCTTTTTATGATTCTTAAAACACAAATATTCTTTAATATTAAACCCATTACTCTGTAAGCTGTTTTGCTGTTATTTGACATTTACTGTATATGTCAGTATTGTGCTCACAGATTGAAGTCGTCCTGTCAGAGCTTTTTGGGCTGGATTACAACAACTCTAATATTGACATACTCCTCTCATTGTGATGACAAAGTTGAAGTATGCTGCTTCTAGAAACTGCTACCACTTCTGTTTTATCAGAAAATAACATCTGTGAACCCGCAGCTGATGATGGGTATAAAACAACAATAATGACCCCTCAGACATGAACTGCTGACTGCCAAGTTTGCACCCGTGGATAGAATCACTTCTTCTTATTTTTGCCCAAATGGAACATACAGTTTCAACACTGTTAACAAAAATAACAAAGAAATATGACAGCTGGCACTACTCTCCTAATGTTACTTTTCCCTTCCTTTTTCTGAACACTCCATCAGAAACGACATGGGAGAGACCGTCCAGTGCACCTGGGACCCCCAAGACCACCCTCCGTCACAAGAACTCTCTGCCGACAGGTACTACAAATCTTTCTCTCTCTCTGTTGAGCTCTATCACTTCAGCTTACCAGGGGCTGTTAATTCTTCTAAACTTCTAATCGGCACAAAGCACCCGCTCATGCACACTAAACACACACATGTAGACACTTCCTGTGACTAATTTTATCTGTAGCCTCAACTGCAGAACTAAGGCCTCCTCTGTCTGTCTTTTGGCCCTGCTCTAAAGGCAGATAAACAGAGAGAGCCAATAAGGTTTGTGTGATGTTTCCCACTCTAAGAAGTGCTCACATGCTGGGAGCAGTCCTCATTCATATCTATCAGTTTTAGCATTGACAGGTACTCACTATCACCTCAAACCAAACAGCAAAATCTCTCACACATACTGAGTCAAACCAGTTCATATAGAGATAAATTGTTACTAATATGTTTAGTAACTGTTGTGTAACTGACTGGACCAACTGATAAAACCTAAGCAGAATTGCTAATGTGTGACCTGGTTAGTTTGAGGAGAAAAGAGGTAGTGAATATGGAATATGTTCACCATGTCTGACCTGACACACAAAATGCTGTTGAAAGGAATACCTCACCCACAAAAGGCGGAATTTGTGAAGAATACTTCTTCACAACTTCTTGCATGCCACAATACGATATTGTCATGATACTTCCGTCATGGTGCAATAGTATTGTTTTTTTTTGTTGTTGTTGTTGTGTTTTTTTTTAAGATATGTTTTTGGGCATGTTTGCCTTTAATTGACAGGACAGCTAAGCGTGAAGGGAGGAGAGAGAGAGGGAATGACATGCAGCAAAGGGCCACAGGCTGGAGTCGAACCCGGGCCGTTGTGGCAACAGCCTTGTAAATGGGGCGCTTGCTTAAAAACTTTGTCAACATCTGTTTTATATAGTAAGATAAGCTTTTAGAAATAAAGTGTCTCACTTCAGTTCTTTTTATTGCAGCCAAATGTATCTGGTGAATAGAAAAAGGTTATTGATTTTACTTTCCTAGTAAGCTACCAAAAGTTTAATATGTATTGGCAATAGTAATTATTTATACAATAAAAAAATCAATAATTGGCATCCGTGTATTGGTACACTATGCTGTATGGATTTTTCCCCCATCCTAATGTCCACAGTCAACGAAGACTCCTTTTTAGCAAAATGCATGTGTTTATGAAGTACTGAGCATATGAGACATGGATTATACTGCACGGATTGTGTGAGAGTTTGTAAATAGACGTTTTGATATAGTTTTGCTGTTGTTAAATGAGCCCCCTTTACTTCACTTAATTTAAGAATGTAAGCCATTTTTGGAAGTTTTCTTCAAGAGTTCAAGTAATTGTTAACATTTCACCTCATATAAATCATACAGTATGCCTCAAATTAAAAAACAGAGAGTTAATAATGTTAGCATTAGACCAACTAACCAAATAAAGTTGGTTAGCTTAGCATATATTAGACGTTTCCCACTCACTCTAAGCAGTAAAATTTAAAATATTGTTGCATACAGTTGGGTTTTACTACAGCCAACTTCCTGTTCACATCATAATTTACACATAATTACAGACATACTAGCTAAGACATCCATTAAGTTGTAGTGGTGCAACCCAATTTTCTAAGTTTGAAACGTGCTTTCTGTTGATTTGATATGTAATGGATTGACATATAGCAAGTGTAACCCAATCCAGATCTCTGTTTTTGATTATCTGCACACATTTATTGAGCTACAAAAACAAAAGGACAGTTCAGCACAGGCTTGGTTTGACTCATAAAGATATGTGAAGTCTCTCTGGATCAGCGCAACTTTACAGCCCATCTGCAGACACCAAAGAACAAATGAAACTTCTTTCTTTCTCTTTGTCCTGATCTCTCTCTCTTTCTCTCATTTCTCTCCAGTGAATGGATTTCACTCAGGTGGGAGTCCCTTGCATCATGTGGAGCATTCACACAACAGTCTGGTGCGGAAGAGCAGCACAGAGCAACAGGTAAAGCTGTCTGACTGTTGTTGCTCCTATTCCTTGACAACATGTGCAGTCCAAAGCATTTGTGGAGTGAGCATAAACCCTGGCTGACCCTCATTTTTTATTTCAACGTCATTTCTTATGCACAGAACACATTATTTGCATTTTAACAAAGTTAGATAACCTCTGATCATCATGCAAAGAAAGGGCGTGTTCTTAAGGAGAACATTCTTGCTAGTCGTTCATGGAAGAATGAACTTGTAAGGTCATGAGCACACAAAACGCTGTTGACAGTCTGAGACTATATCTTTTGCTTTTATTACGCAATACCTCCAACACAGAGGCCGCCTGCAGTGTTTCAAAATAACAGCCAGGCTTTATCACCCAAAACAATTGTCATTGCACCAGCAGCCTAGCCTAAACTCAGCTGGTTACTACAAAACTGTACACTAACAATGTGTGTCTATTTATAATAGTAAGGTAATGACAGGACCCTTTTGCACTGCTTCACGCTGGCGACAGCAGGGGCTAGAGGCATTATGTATTTTTCAAGTTGTCCATCCGTCCTATTGTTGTTAACGCAATATCTAAACAAAGTCTTGAGGGCATTTCTTCAGATTTGGAGCAAATGTCAACTCTGACTCAAGGATAAACTGATTAGACTTTGGTGGTCAAAGGTAAAGGTCACGGCAACCTCACAAAACAGTTTTTGGCCATAACTCAAGATTTCATACACTTCTAATGACAAAATTTCAAACAGATGTCTAATAGTGATGGCATTTTATATCCAAAATGACAAAGGTCAGCTTCACTGTGACATCATAATGTTCTGCAAAAACATTTTTCTGGCCATTATTCTATGTCATATCTCAGGAACAGAAGTGTCCACCTTGATACTGTGCTGACCGTATAGATCCTCTGTGTTGCGGGGTTGAAGATTTTTGTTAAGCATCCATGTTACTATTTTGCAGCTTCTCTATATTTGGAGCATTGTCTGCTGTCATGGCTACATGTAAACTTCAAATTCAACTTGGTTGGCAGAGGCATACAACCACAAGGCGGTTTTGCAAAGTGCCTCTAAGTTTCACATGTAAAGAACTCTTTTGCTTTTAAAGAAGAATAAAGAAGTAAGATAAAATACCTATATATGACCAAAGATTGACTGATCAATGCTAGCAGCTACCGTTCATATACTTTACCCAGAAGCAGTAGAAGAGGCTGCTGAGCAGAGTAAGTAACTGCAAATGAGAAGAGCAAGGATGAGGAGGGAAGGAACGGCACATTCATTCTGCGAGCATGACTGGCAGGCTGGCTAGCTAGCTAGCCTAGCAGGCGCTTGTGGAGCTCTGAAAACTTTGGAGCACATTTTTGATTCAATTTTCAGAAAATTGACAATATTTCAAATCTACAAAGTTGATTTCTTGCATTGAAAATTCTCAGAGGTGAGTTTGATGATGAAATAACATTAAAAAAATAAAAATAAAATAAATAATAATAATAAGAAGAACAAAATAAATACAGACAAGAACGCAGGTTGAGATAGGCCCTAAATGTAAAGACAATTTACATTAAAAATCCTCTCGGTTCGTCTTTCCTCTGTTACAAACTTCACCAACTCTGGTTTGATTAAAATAAATCCGTAATTCTCTCAGTTAGATGTAAAAAACATGGTGGCTGTATACTCAATAGATTACTGCTTATTTAAAAGAAGTGTGATGGATTTGGCTGCTTTTTAACAAAATTGTCTATCTTTGTTGGGATCCTTTCCACAAAGTGCTATGTAGGAATTGCCAGTTATTGCTTTTAAACACATTTAAAATTGCCCTCTCCTCCCTAGACTGCTTGTGTGTATTTACAACACAAGCAAATGTAGGAACATTACATATTTTGTGATAAAAAAAGCCGATACTTTAGATAACTAAGCTAACTGCCGGCACATACCTGTCCAAAAGAAAGCAGTCCAACTTCGCCATCTTCTTCTTCAGTGCTCAGCAGTGAAAGTGAAAGCCAACCCCAGAATCACTATCATTTTGGAATGAACTTTGTTCTCTTGGTGTCTCACCTCACTATAGGCCTGTTTCCACTGAAGAAGTTCCTGGTACTATTTGGGGGGGCAGGAACTACTACAGGAACGTCCTCTTGCTCGGCCCTCTCAACTGCCGTGTCTCCACTGAGAGAGCGGAGTAGGAGGAAGGTTCCTGTAAAGTTACCAGGCTCTGTATGTGACGTAATCGTTGCGCGACCATTTTGACAGGGGCGACTTAGGGGCGTAGGGACGCCGTTAGCGGTGTCTGTAATAACTCCGGTCACGGTCCGTGAAAAAAATATTTTTTCCAGCGGATGTCTGAGTTACAACATGATTGAGGTAACTGTAGTAGTTTCATGTCGTATCCGACAACGGGAGGCTTTTAACAGATGACATCCTGATGTTAGCTTTGCTGCTGCTGTTAGCTGTCCTTGTCAGCTGCAGCCACTGATGCTTTCTAGACAATGTCATTTCCCAAAACTGAATAAATACCACACATAGCAACACAAAACTGCTTTGCTAGCTCAATCTTGTTGTAACTAAGATATCCACTGGAAAAAAATATTTTTTTCACGGAATGTTTATTGACTTATTATAGACACCGCTAATAGCTAAAGGTTTGCCCAGCTAATCTACGATAACAATGTTATTAATTACAAGATGTCACATCCCGCCTTGAGTATATCCAATCAGCACCAAGTAACCCCCAAGTCCCAGCCAGGAGTCTCTCAGGGAGGCAGGGACTCTGTCCGTCAGGGGTGGTTACTGCAGTGGAGACACGCACCAACGGCCCCGGCCCCATAAAATTATCCCAAAGTTCCTGCGGTGGAAACGGGCCTTATCTTTATTTTCTGGCACTGTGCTTGCAATTTTCATAGCTTCCTCTTGGATGCAGGCTTTTACAACCTGGTTGCTGCCCTTTTGTAAAGTCCCAACCTCACCTGAGTGCTTTTATTTACTGGGGGATACACACCATTCCCCAAAGGCTGCAACCCAGGAGCTCCTGACCACAGGGAAAAAAGATGAAAATAAGAAAATAGAGGCAGAGGGCAGAGTCTTTGCAGACAAATACACCACCACACACTTCTAATGCATCAAATAAGCGATGACTGAGAGGGAATAGTTTTGTAAAAGTCTATACATTTGGGGTTTTTTTTCGGAAAAATCTGCATAATATACCTTTAAAACACTTCATACAGGTCAGGGGAATTGGTCATTTAATCCATTGTAAATATAGAAATAGTTAAGCTTCAGTAACGCACCGAAAAAAATATAAATTCCCGATAACATAGTGATGTATGAAGCAGTCTTTCCACATTTCAGATCTCTCAGTTCGTCTCTCATTTTAATGGAGAGGCTGATGGCAGTTAGAGCAGATTAATCCCTCCTACAGTATCTGCTCCCCTGATCATAATTAACCAGGCAGTCAGGGTGCAGTTATACAGGATCCACCCACCACTTATTCACTCTGTCTCCTCTCCTTTCTCTCCTTTGCTGCATCTTACACTCGTGCACACACACACCCAGCCATTCAAAAAATAAGATGCACTTTGGCTACTGAGGAGTCAAGGTCCTGCTCTCTTTTCTATTTTTAATGAGGAGGTGTAAAACTCCCTACAGTTTTCATCTCACTGTAATTTTTTATTCTTTCCGGATTTCTGTCCCCTCCGCACACACTCACTCTGTGGGTTCACTCAGGACACTGGAAATCACTCGGTTATCAGCTTCTGTGTTAAATATCACACACACGTACAGTACACCCACAAACAAAGAGAGAGAAAGCCAACCATGCTTTGCTTTGCTCTGCAGAACTATCGTCCCTACTCTGCACAGCAACGCACACACATACACACACACACACATACACACCAGCAGCAGCAGCAACAGCAGCAGCAGCAGAGAGAGCACCAGACAGACGCTTACAGCGCTCGCCAGGAAAACAACTGTGTTTGTGTGCGTGCGAGTGACGGTGTGTGTATGTTGAGCAGTCATGTCTGACACGGAGGACGGAGGTTTTGACGGAGCGTCCTTCTTCTCTCTGCAGAGTCCGGGATCAACGTCACCCACCAGGAAACAGAACAAGGAGACCACGGTCACGGTGAGTGGGGCAACTATCGGGAACTCTTAACTAACCATGAACTCACCCTGGCTCTCTACAGTAGCCCTGGAGGACCAGATTTGACACCAGGAAAGGAGAGCTAGAGTATTTTTCCCCCAAGTTTGAAAAGGCGGATGTAATTTCCAGGAGTGCAGATTGCCCAGGTGGGATCTGATTTTCCAGATACATGTTTACTGCATCAGTTTGTTCATAAAATACATGAATACACACATTTAACACATTGGGACACTACAAACTGTGTCTTGACATCTGCAAATGAGTTTAATTTCCTCTTCAGTGTTGCTCTCTCTGTATTTCCTATTCATTCACCCTTGTGAGAAATGTTTGGTGCTTGTTTCCAGTTGCTAGTATACAGACACACAGTGACATCATCCTATTCAGCATCCAGATGATTTCTGCTCTGTTGTCAGGTTGTCGCATCCTGTTGGGCCTTATGCTCGGTAAATAGCAGAGGTGGGGGTGGGAGGGCATGTCTCGGCTTCCATAGCAACCAGGGTGATGCTATTGATAAGCAGATGAATATAACAGGAAAAAGGGAGGTGAGGAGAGCGACTCCTGGTACCAATTTATCTGCTTCTTATACTGTATGTTGAGGGGTAAGACTTGAAGGAGTCATTTGACCCTTGGCCAGCATGGCCCCTATCATACCCAGTTGCCAAAATACATGTTGGAATTATATATTTCTGCAAACCATGGATACATTACATCTGTACATTATTTTGTAGCTGATATGTTTCAACATATTGCCTGTTTGGTGGCTAAAAAGTTGCTGGAAGACGCAGCAATGGCTCGCCAAATAACAACTGATGTGTCGCAGTGATCTGGCAGAAACTACAGTAGTTTCCAGGCCATCCACCATCCTCTCAAACTCCCAATGACAAAGTCAGCTCATATACTATGTCACTAAAAACATTATTATAATATGATGATATGAAAAATACAAATTTAACTTATCCATGGATTGAAAAAACATACAGTGCCAACAGTTTCTCATAGCAACTGGGCTGCAGAGTGGTAGATTTACTTGATTTCAGACAAAAGAAGGAAAAAGCAGATTCTCGTTTTTACGAACAACTGTTGATTTTACGTGCTGAAAAGACAACTCTAGCAGATTAGCTCAGCTTTAGCTAGCTAAGGTTACCTGAGTTGGTTTGAAACCATCTCTGGCTCGCTCTTTTGAAAACAAAAACCCATGAAAGGTCTTAAATTAGCCTAATCTCTGTAGCTTATATATGCTATGATGCTAAAAGACTGGGGCTAAAGTCAACGCACATGTCCAAGGCAAAAAGTCACAGAGAAGCATTTTTGTAATGCAGGCTAGCTAGTTAGCACTACTTTTGCAAACAACAAGTGAAGAGACCCAAGGCTTGGCAGGCCTGACATGCTTTAGTGTTTAGCTCAGATTGGACAGTTGTTGAACAATGTTCACAAAGATCATGAAAGAAAGTGCTGGAAGCCAACCCAGTCACCAGAATACATGCAGGTATTGTACATTTCTGCTGATATCCACAGTTATATTACATTTGTACACAGGGCGTAAAATTAACTTTTTACCTCATCTGCCATTGGCTAGTGACCTCAAAAATTTACCAGCCAAACATATTTTTCACCAGTCAAATAAAAAAATCATGCCTTATTTGACTAAAAAAAAAAATGACCTTACGTTTTTAGTATGAAAATCCAACTTTAGGAAAATCCAACCCTGTCCTCTGTGTTTCTTTGGCGTGCTTGTGGCAAAGGCTGCAGCTCATCATGTTGGTGTGGGGGTAGTTGGTCAGCCATGATTGCGGCTGGCCAGCCTCGTCTAGTTTCCATTTTTCAATAAAACGCAGTGCGACATTTGTACTCCGTTGAACTGTCTGTTCTTCTCGTCCAAGTCCAACATGTTCGTCTTCGTTTTTCCTCTTTTCTGGCGGTGGCTTCACGGCAGCAATGTGTCGCCACATCTTGCTCAGAAGTTACCATAGAATGCCTGGGGTTCCTGTAGCTGACGTCATGCGTTCCTAGCACACGTACAATAACAAATGGTCGAAGCACATAAAAAACCCACATGCAATTCAAAATTCTCCATTGGCCACTGGTGGGTGCGCCTTTTGGTTTTACACAGGAAACTCATTTTTTACCTGTCATTGGTGCTTGGCTGGTTTTAATTTTACGCCCTGTTTGTACATTTCATATGTAGCGGATTTGTTAAAACTTTACTTTTTCATGTTTCAATTTTATGTTGTGACATGGTTAACATGTGGCAACAATCCCTTGGTCAGGGCTAGGAAAACATTATGTTTTGCCTTAAAATACCTGGTTTGGTCGCTACAAACATGGCTTCAAATGTCCCAAACTCTCATTTAAAAATACAAGCTTATGCTGCTACAGCTTATGCTGCCAAACGCCCAAATGTCCCAAAATGCCTGCTTTTGTTGATCTTGACCAGAATTCTAGTCACATCATTCACCATCCCCTCCTCAACCCTGCTCACATACATGTAATCTAAACTAAGTCATATGTATGAAACACACAATGCCAACACTTTCTTCTGGCGTATGTATGTGAATGCAAACAAACTTATCCCCTCATTTGAGACTGTTGGAAGTAGCCTTGCCCTCATCTTCACCAAAGGAAGCGGAGGTCAGTTTAAAGCCCCTCTAGCTGTCGACCTCTGGACCTCAGCAGTGATTAAATAGGAGAAAATTATAAGCCTCATAAGCCAAGATAAGGTTGAATTAGAGGTCTTTTTTTTCTTCTTCCTGTATTTCAATCTGAGTATTGGCTCTGGAAAAGTCATCAGCAGAACCATATTTGTCGATTTGCTCTAAAAGGCTTTGACATTAGACATTAGAGGGTGTTCACTGGTGCCACTAAAGTTTTTTAAATAGAAACAGTACATCCTTGCTGCAGGCGGTTTACCTCCTGAGGTTAATTGGAATGAATGTGAGAGCAGATAAAGCTCCTTTTGTTTGCCCTGAAGTCTGAAGCTAAACCTGGTGTCTGTTTGTATCTTTATTATGAGGACATGGCTTTAAATTTGTTTTCTTTCTGAGACCTGTGGTTTCTTCCCATTTCTTTTGTTTTTTGCTTTGCTTTCTTCTTTCCTTGTCATGAAACATCTAATTTGTCAGTTGACGAATCTGCAAAGTAAGTTTGGCATTTTCAGAGTTTTTGTTCTGCAAAGTGATGACTTGTCAAACCCTAACCTTGTGCATTTGTATCCAAAGCAGCTGTGATTTCAGAGAGTTGTATTATCCTGTGTGAATGCATTTCATAAAGTGGAGAGGTTAGAGGTGATTGTCTTCTACCTTTTCTTTTTACTACCCTAGAGCTTTAAATGAAAGGAATAATATAAAAGCACTGCACCAAACCCTGAGCACAGAGAGTACTAGAGTGACATGCACAGTCCTATTGAGTTTAACCTCAGAGCAGAACTGAGCAGCTCACAGCAGGGAGCCCTGCAGCCAACTTATTCAACATCACTGCTGCTGGGAGAGCCAGCAGACAATTAGCTGCACCAAGATAATTAAAGGCAATCTTTGGGAATCCATTTTGCTGATTGCTGTGGGCCAAAGTAGAAGTTCGGAGTGTTGCGGTAGAGAGCTGAACGATGAGTCCCGAAAAGGCTGAGAACCACAAAGGCTCTGCATTGACAGTAGCATCCCAGAGGACGAGGCCAGTACAGAAAAGTGAATCAACAATGCTGGGTCGATTGGAAATGTCTTTTTGCCTTGGTGTGTTCTCGGAGCTGCCCAGATGAGAGTGTTGCCAAAGCAACAGAGCGCAGAGACTACATTTAATACCAGAACAGAAGTCTGTGTGTGTTTCTGTCTGCTAACACATGGAGCACTAATAATGCTGCTGTACAGTACAGTGGCATCAAAGCAAAGTTGTCTGTCACGATACTAAAAAGTGGCTTCCCTGTGGTGCTTTCTCTCTCCCTCTCAGATTAACTGCGTGACGTTCCCGTTGCCTGCATGCATGCCGGAGCAACAGCTGCTGAAACCAACCGAATGGAGCTACTGTGACTACTTCTGGGTAAATTTACATTTAAGAGGCTTCGCGTTATTGTATTGTCTACTGCAGTTTTTTTTCCTGAGTAGCTGGGTAAAGTCCTGCACCCTAACAACATTTTAACTCTTCTTCTTGGGCAACTCGTCGTCACACACATACTACTGGAATCAGCGCTTCTTTACAGTTATTTTAGTTTGTCTGATGAAATTAATTTAGAAATCAAATTTGGGCGCACTACTTTATGTAGGAAATGTACAAACAGTTTATGAGAACAGCCTGAAGGTTTTTTTGTCTCAGATGGTCTCAGCTGCAACTAACAACTATTTTGATAATCAGTTAATCCATCGATTATCACATGAGTGATGAGTTTAAAATCATCATCATGTGAGCTACACAAGTCGCAGCTTTGGCTGGTTTACTTACCACTATGGCCTCCATCTTCAGAGACATTGTCACTGTGTGTGTTGTGCATCATAACATAGACCCAGTCAACCGATGATAACATTTTTTGCCACATACAATCAGTGTCAATCAATTTAATCAAGTAGTTGTTGTTGCAACCCTAGTTTGATATACCCCAAAATGTGAACAAATAAGAAATATAAAATACAAATAAGCTGAAAACACAGCTGTGGTGTACACCACAGATAACCACTCGCTATTTACTACATAGTGCCATATGTTTGCCATTTTATTTGTTTGTCCAAATATGAAATGAATGCATTATAATATGCCCTCAAAAATTCCCACAGTGGAGCCAAAGAAATGTCCATGTCCATATACTACTTTCTGCTCACAGTTATGCAGCCTGTCAGTGATGTCCAAAATCTCAGTTCACCGCTCATTATAGAGTCAACTATCACATGTTTTTTTTATTTTTTCAATTGTTGACAGCACTAAGGTGATGCCCCATGGCAATGTCTTTAAATCTTTGTAACAACAAAATTAGCCCGTTTTCCATTCAGATATATTAGTATATAATATTATCCAGTTATTCACAAAGAAAAAGACTTTGTAGTGTGAATACCGCTGCCAATAAAGGTGTTTAGTGCCTCTCAGATACAAAAAAATATGGCATTTCTGAGTAGAAAATAGCAATATATGGCAGGGCTATAAAATATAATATATATGACATGCCAAGTGACAATGATAAAAACTTGAAAATAAGGGAGGAAAAGGTTTAAAATTTTACATTACAGCACTTCACTAGGTACTAAGAATTTGGATATTAAAAAGTCTTATTTTAGTTTATGCCCCGTTTTGGAACAATAACCCCCCAAACCAGGAAGATGAGGAAACAGAGGGAAGTGGAAGAGAATCTAGATGAGAACGCTTTTGAGGAATTAGAATGACTAGCAACCGAAGAAAGAAAAACAATCCTTTCTAAAGATGATTCTACCGCTGTTGACATTGCTGCTCTCCCCACTAAATTACTAAATGAGCATCCCAAGAGTCTGTACGGGCAAAAACAACACCGGATCCTTTTCATCTTTCAACATGACTCCATATTCATCTGATCCTGGCTGTGCTGCATGCTGAGAATCAGCATAGGCTTTAATAAAGTCCAACAGTCAGCGCGGTAAGATCATACATTACATGTAACTGGCTGCAGTGCAAAGAGCCAGCTGGCCTCTGCTGCTCTGTTTGGACATCTTCCACCCCTGCAGTGTAATCTCTACCAGGTGTGGTGTGTAGTCGCACACACACAGGAGTGGCAACACTGTGGTAAGACAATGTCAGTCGGACCAGAGTCACCCTCAAACCTCTTGGCTTTAGCCACTGTTGTCAGGATGTTGACTGGTGTGAGTTGACGGGCTTTATAATCAGTTTATGGACCTTCTCTTAAGTACTTCGCTGCTGCCTTTCTGCATTAATCGAATTTTTCTTTAAACATTTTGTCAACAAGAAACCCATTATTGGGATTAGAAAATTTAATTAGCGTAGCTGAGCATTAGCAGTCAATTGGGGTTGCATTTCTGTCGACATGACAAATGTAAGTCCAGTATTGATTAAAGGGACAGTTCACCCAAAAATCAAAAATACATATTTTTCCTCTTACCTGTAATGATAATTATAAGTCTAGATAGTTTTGGTGTGAGATGCCAAGTGTCGAAGATATCAGCCATAGAGATGTCTGCCTTCTCCCCAGTATAATGGAACTAGATGAGCACTCTGCTTGTGGTGCTCAAAGCACCAAAGAATTACATATTAAAAAACTCAATAGCAATGTCTCTTTCCAGAGTTCATGACCTGGTTACCTAAGATAATCCACAGACCTTGCTGTGAGTCATTTTCCTTATAGTGAACCACACCCACCAACCATATCATTGATTAGACGGAAACATGTATCTACTGCTAGCTCACCTAGTACCACTAAGCTAGCTGACGTTACAGCTCAACTGAAGAGATTTCCATTGATCAGGGTTTCCCATCAGTTTATTTATTTGTGGCACACCCTCACAACAACATCATCCGCCGCTACACGTAGATTTTCTAGTTTTGGAGCTGTAAAAGAGAAAGCTCTCTTTCTCTTTTACGGCAGAGTGTACTTCGTGCACATAGACGGAGCAGAAGAGCACCAAGATCCGTGACAGCGAGTTCATTAAGTTTCAGTAATGGCTATCGTTTTTTTCAACCTATTTCATCCAACCTCAGACTGATCGAAAGGAAGTCTTGAATGTGATAACTGGGTTGTTCCTTAATTATCCACCCCTGGACTCAAACTCAACAAATTGATGCTGCTGTTGAAAAAAAAAATCATTAAAAAATTTGCTTGCACTGCATTCACAGACTCAGAGAAACCTTAGAAGTCAAAAAGAGGACACAGAAAAACAGAGTGATAACAAAGGGCCATGCAAGCAAAAACAAAAACATCCTGGAAGTCACAAACATGAGCTTCTCGTCGATGAGTAGATGCAGTCTTCCTTCCTTGTTATGGTTGGGAGTTGTGGTTCAGTAGAAAGAAAATCATTCCTACATGAAACTGCTGACAACAAGGTCAAGCACTTTGAGCACCACAAGCCGTTATATTAGAGAGAAGACAAAAATCTCTATTGCACTCTGGCACTTACACTATATCAGTCTATACTGATAAGTAGCACTACAGGTAAAAGGAAAACAATTGATTTTTGATTTTTAGGTAAACTGTTCCTCTGATATTAACATTAGCTCTGTTTTGGTCTCCACACACTCCCAAGGAAAAATATCCATCTTTTTAGCTGTGAAATGTTTCACTATGTTTCCCAGCTGGCTACTAACTGTGTCTAAAACTGTTTGGTGCTGAGCAGGAAGTGTGTAGTGGGTTTATCAGAGCTTTTATTAATGAAAACAGCTGGACGAGGTTCATTTTGCGGCTCGCTGAAACCAAAACACTCAAACTGTAGAGTCGGCTGAAAATTCTGTAAAAATGTGTCCCTAAAAGGAAGACTTTTCACATTACAGATATTTGTTTTATCTATAGCTGGCTAAGAATATTGATCAGTGCAGCTTTAAAATTGTTACAAAACAGGTCAAGGTTAGGGAAAGTCTGATTACTGACGTGCTGCATACAATTGGATAGATTTTGCACGAACCAGGTTGCTACAGTGTATGCAGTTGTAGTTGTATTGTAGTGTGTGTTTCTCCAAGATAAATGCATTATTCAGTTATAACTTTACTATTTCCATCATATCAGAGATGGACTTGCCTGATTGTGTGTTAATGCAGCCTTTATCTGAGGGAGCCTGCAGCAGGCTGTTTGTTTCACTGAGCTCGTTGGTCAAGGTGTGATGTTGTCATGTTTGTCACCAAGTGTTTGTTTGTTAAATGCGTTTCTCGTGTGCTTGCTGTGTTTATCTCACAGTCTGATAAGAAGGATCCCCAGGGCAACGGCTGCGTCACAGGATTCGAGGTTTTACTGCAGAAACAGCTGAAGGGGAAACAAATGCAGAAAGAGATGGCAGAGTTCATACGAGAAAGGTATCAGCGTTTTCATCAGCCGGCTCCCCTTTTCAAACTTCATCCTCATGTTACCATGAAAACCATACAGTTGTCATTAAAACAAACCATTTCCCCTTTTTTATGCTCATTCATGTACATCACTGTGTTGCACAACACAGAAAACGCACATGGAAACAGTCAGATTGCGTAAAGGCTGTGTGGTAATGAAACTCTCTACTTCCCTCTCAGGATAAAGATAGAAGAGGAGTACGCCAAGAATCTCTCCAAGCTCTCCCAGATTCCTCTAGCAAGCCAGGAAGAAGGGTGAGTGAAGGAGAAGGACAAACCTCCTCTCATCACAAAGTAGCTTGTCACACAAACGGCTGCATGGAAGATGTGAATAAAAAGAAAAAAATACACGTCAACATTTGGAAAAGAAGTCTTTCCACTATTCAGCTGCTTTAGAGATGAGGAGGCTGTAAATTATGTGTTTGGGGCTTCTTCCTGCACAATATGTTTTGAAATAATAGAAATGTGATACTTTATTGCGCCACAGAGGATTTATTTCTTCCCAGGAAGGTCAAAGGTCGGGGTCAGCAGCAGAGCAACAGCCATGACGCTGTAGAGATTCAGTATCAGATGATTGAAAATCTGGGAAAATGCATAAGTGGCTGAAAAGCAGTGTTAATTTTGGCAGCTATTGTAGATTTAGTCTTAGTCTGTAGATGAAAATGCTTCTAAGTTTTAGTCACATTTAAGATATTTTATCCTTCGTAGTTTTAGTCTCGATTTAGACAACAACTCAAAGGGCTCTGGTATTGCAGACTGGCTGCGACAGAGGTGCGGCGCACCTGCGCTTTGCCAACTGGGTGTGGCCAGGCGGATTTTGCAAGTTTGGCACACCATGCGTGCTGGCGCAGCTACTCGTCTTTCCCACCTCCGTCCCTCCTACCTGCGCAAGTCGGAAAGAGGGAGGAGCGAAGGCGTGGAGTGGGTTTTACACACATCACACCAATCAAATTCAAACTTGTGCTGACTGCAGGTTAGCAAAACATCTTGGCATCAAATTATTTGGTGATGTTTTCTAACCTGTTGCTGCTCTAAGCTCATACCAGTCATATGACATCAGAATATAATTGCAAATACCGCTGTTTTCAGCTTCAATTTTTAAAATTTGTTTAATAAAATAAATGACTTTGAATGACTGACAGCCCACCACTGATGTTTTAGTCTGGTCTCATCAAAGAAAATAAAACATACATTTCCTGATAGTTTTTATTATCAAAGATCTATTTTGAGCTTGTCAACAGCTCATCTTAGTCATGGAAAATAAGTCGTTAATGAAAATGTATTATTTATTTATTATTATTATTCAGAGTTTTTGATTAATGAAAATAAACATTGCTAATTTATCAGGCAAAATTGTCATTTTATATTGAAAACATCTTTAAATGTTTTTCTCTCAAATGCGCTCTTTTAAGCAGTGAGAATTAAAGATGGCCATCTCATTTTCGGACATTCTATCAGTGTAACAGTTAATCTGAAAACATAGTTGGAAGAATGATCAATCACATAAACTACTCAAAGCTCAGTTGCGACCCTGGTGCAAGTAAAACATCAGCAGTTTAAATATGAATGTTACTTTCACTGCGTTTGCTGTTCTGCTGCTTCATCTGTGCCTGCTTCATCTGTACCCTGTGTGTAGAGTGTGGTACTATGTGTAACTGAATGATATATGTAAATTTTAACAGTGATCCAAATGAACGGTCCAGCTCCAAAAATAGAAAATCAAAGAATGCGCCAGATGTCATGTGTCCAGTCATCGCCCTGGCCATGTGTCTGCACAACCTTTACAACTGTAATTGGTTGGTTGCCATCTCTAGGTGAATAGCATCTGAGTGTGCCTGTGCTAGTTTGCAGCTTTAAAGAAAAACAGCCGTACTCAGATGGTTCTCAACCAATGTCAGTGTTAACCTTGTAACTGTAGCTGTAGTTGGTGTCTTTTTTTTAAACTTCACTCTGCAACTGGTGTTAGCATGTAGCTACATGTAACAGGGTAGGCTACATAATGTAAACACTGGCAGTAGTGTGCTTGTAGCAGACTACCATATAAAAAATCCACTATGATCTGACATCAGTTCGTAGCCAAAGTAGATAAAACTTTGGAACAGGGTATTCAGAGCAGTCTGTCTGTGACCAAAAATAAGGAAAGCATCGAGGGTCCTCTTTAAAGTCTGTTCTGAGTGATTTTGGAAGGCGGAAATTAATGCTAATATCGAATTAGGCGGCCAATCAGCCAGTCAGGCAGACAGCTCCTCGGTGAGTCAACTCGCCGACCAGGCGAGACATCACAGTGTGAGTGTGGGTCTGGAGGCCCTGTCAGTGATGCTGTGAAACAGTATGGCCTTCCTGTAAATCACTGGATGCTTTGATCTCTGTCCTGCAGCATATTTCAGCTATTAAGAGAGAGCAGAGCAGCGGAGGTACAGAATGAAGGAAGGGGGGGGGTGAGAGTGAAGATAAGGGCAATGTGATTTGAGGAGGCAGACATTTAGTTGTGTGAGTGTTGGGGGTTGTAGGGGAAAGGGAATGCAGGGAAACCCTGCAGGGAGAAAGAGTCTGCTACCACTCCTCTTTTCTCCAGCCTGACAGCAGAGGGGATATCACGCTGAGGACAAGTCTTTGTCTGATTCTCGGAGGGGACGCAGGAACATGGAAAGTAAACTAACAGGAAGCTGAGAGGGGCACGGCGGGCTAAAGACACCCAGAAGAGAAGAAGCTGTGATTTGTACGGACGCCGCCTATGGCATCGTTATTGAACTCGTCTTTATTAAGAGATTCCACGAGGACACAGTGAAGATGCGTAGCAACGCGACAAAATGTCTCTGAAGCATCACAAGCTGCAACAAAATTCTCAAAAAGAACAGTTTCAAGAGGCCAAGTAATAATGAGTGTTAATGTCATCTGTAAATAAAGTTTACTTCTATTCATTTATAAATGCACAGATGGAGAAATAAATGTTTCAGAATAAATAGAATTCATGCAGTTTAGAGTGAGTTATATATTGTTATATATTATATATTTTTACTTTTTGTCAGCAAAGTTTTTCTTCCTGTGTTGTTTTCTCATAAGCCCTGTTAGTTAATATAAAATATAATTCAAATACTACTAATAATAATAATTATAATGATAATAAAAACAATAAAGGGGGCACTAGTGGAAGCTTGCATGAGTTGCCAAATGTGCTAGGTCCAGCACTGTATAGAAATGATTACTCAGTACTCTTCATTTCACATCTAAACACTTACATTAGACCAAGAAAGGAGTGAAAATGAGACACTCTGCAAACAAGGTTGAGCTGGGCTTACCCTCCCCTGCACTGTTTACATGCTTATATTCTTATTAGCATGGTAATAGAGGGCCAGAGTGGGATGGAATTGTCCCATATAGAATCCAGATTATGCCATCCGGCTCAGTCTGCCCACACCCAGAAAAGTGCAACACAATACTTTCATTATTCTCTCCCTCAGACCAGCTCTGTTGTCAGACAGGACAATCGCTGTTTTGTTGGTCAGTTCCGTCCATCCGACCGGCCGCAGCCCAGAACCAGCCGTCTATTTATTCCTGAATTTACCATTTGTTTGGTAGAGATGTGTCCATGAGGCATGTGACCATGTTTAATGCTACCAATCGTGCACTGTATCAGCTCTGTTGAATGGAGGGAGCACATCGCAGGAGATACATTTTCTCTGTGATACAGTATTTTGTTGGGAAGTGACCTTCTTTCAGTGGGAACTATGAGACTATAGAGACATGACAGATGTAATTTACTGTGTGAATAGCATTTAGAATGGTGCAACTTTTTAAACTTGAAAAATGAACAAAAGGTTATCGTTCCTCTGATGGACAACATACTGTACCTGTATGAGCTGCTCGACCATGAAACAGCCTCTTCACTTGCTTAAAGTTTTGAACTTGAAACTCTTGTATGAGAAAGGAAATACGTTTAACATGTTTGGTAGACCTCAAAGATACACACAGTATGCTTTGGTGAGTAATACTGAATGTAAATGTGAACTCTACAGGGCACCTTAAAGTTTAAATTTTCTGCAGGTGGCGCTCTTTTCTTTGTTCAGTCATGTCGGCTGTTTCTACTCATACTCACAACCCTCTTCATTCCAAACAAACCACATATCCAGACGCAATTGTGGTGCCAAAACCAAATGTTTTTTAGCTAGACGTAGCAGTTTTTCCAGCCATGATTTTTCGACCAAAGCTGTAATTGTGGCACCAAACTCGACGGCACCATAACCAGAAGTCTTTTGCGAGACACTGCAGCATTTCTATCCAAGATTGTGCCCCAAAACCTGGTGCTCAAGACATTGGTATATTTCCACCAGTGGTTGTGGCGACAAAACCATGTGTATTTTTTTCATAGACATTGCAGCATTTCCAGCCGCAATGTGGCGCCGAAACTGGAATCGTGGCACCAAAAGTAGGTGTTATTTAGGAAGGTATCACGGCATTTCTAGCCATGATTGTGAATGTGTTCAGCAAAAGATAAAAAAAGAGAGATTATGCACAAATGATTTCAGAAATAAGGTCACTACAGTAAGTATGTATGTATATATTCAAAGCAGGAAACTGTAATTAAATATGCAGTATGTATGTGTGTGACACTGTAGTTACAAGCACCAAATCTGATCCTGTCAGACTCTGTTGTTACAGCTAAATGTGACTAACTAAAAGGAAGAATATTTTAATTAGTCTGGACAGTTTGATTTAAACTGTCTTACTGCATGAGGTCTTCATCAACTGTGGGATGTGAAAATATTTCAGATATTGATTGTTAAAACTAAATGTTTTAGAGCCATTTTTGATGCAGTAGACTTGCAGGTGCTAGACTTCTCTCTGACAGTGTCAGGAATGTTTTGGGTGTCAGTCTGAGGGAATTCCACACATGTCTTCCATTCAGAGCGATGCTTTGAAGTAACCCGCTTACCCATAAAGAGCGTCAGTTCTGGACCTCAGGCCTGGTGGCTGTGACTGTCTGCCTGCTGGATGATTGTTTAACAGCCCTCAGTGTGAGGGAATATGAAGAGGCTTACTGCCTTCAAGCTCATTATGAAACATTCACTTTCTGCAAATCAAAACAAATGTGTGGCCTATTAAAAAGACAAGTTATGTTTAATTATTACGCAATGTGCAGCGGCTAACTTAATTGTCACGCTTATCTACAAAGCCCTCTCTGTGTTAATGCCCCCAGCTGCGAGCCATATCTCATGTCTCACACATCCTAATCATCTGTTGAACTGGCTGTGGACCTCGAGCTCAGCTCTCGAGATTTACTGGTTACTTGTGTATGCGTGAACTTTTGCACCAGCTCTGCTGCTGAGCCCCGTGCATATGTGTGTGTGAGGGACACGTTCTGCCCTCCCTGCATGTCTTTATGGAAAAGTGTGTGTGGTCCTTTCTTGTGTAAGATATTAAACACCCTCCTTCATATCTGTGCAGGACTCTGGGGGAGGCTTGGGCCCAGTTGAAGAGGAGCCTGGCAGACGAAGCAGAGGTTCACCTAAAGTTCTCCTCAAAGGTAATTCATCACACTTCTCTCCACCTGCTTGATCCTCACACCTAAAATTCTGTTAATGCATGTCTGTAAACATTGAATGTGAAGCATATTTCTCCACATTAATCATGAATGATTAACATTCATTTGACTGCTCAAGTGTTTTTGTGTACTTTCAACACTTGGAACAGCAGTTTTAAAACTGCTTCAGTACTGAGCCAGAGGGTGGCAGCTGGCAGCGACAAAACAGGCTACAGAGTAACCATTTAGGGCATGTTCAAAATGTCAATGCATGTCCACTAAAAGTGCTTGTTTTTGCCACTGACAGGCTCAGATTATTGTTCTAAGTGTCTGATAGCATTATGGAAAGGATCCCTACAGAGACAGGCCATTTTTAAATAAAGTGAGATCCTTTTTGTTTAACCAGAACCAGGCCCAAAATTGTCATATCCAGTCACACCAGACTCCAATTAAGTAAACAGTAATTTTAGTGTGTATCATGACAGAATATTTTCACATCTAACTGGGTAAATTAAGGGTTTATTTCAATAAAGTTGGTGATTGTTGACACCAACAGCTGAAAGATGACCCAAGACCTTTGTTGTGAGTTTTGATTTGATTTCGACTTTTTTACTATGACAAAATGTCTGGTTGGGTTGGTGAAAGTGATTTAGGAGGGTGTTTCAGGTTGACAAAAAGGATCTTACATTTTAAGAAAAAGTCAGACCCTTAGAATAACAATCTGAGCCTGTCAGAGGCAAAAACAAACACTTTTAGTGGACATGCATTGACATTGTGAACATGTCCTAAATGTTACTTTGTGTCCTGGTTTGTCGCTGCCGGCTGCCACCCCCTGGCTCAGAACTGAAGAACAATCTGAGCCTGTCAGTGGCAAAAACAAACACTTTTAGTCGACATAAATTGACGGTGTGCATTGCCCTGAGTGGTTACATTGCAGCCTGTTTTGTGGCTGGCAGCTGCTGCCCTGTCGCTCAATACTGGACCAATTTCAAAATTGTATGTCTTCATTAGTAACTTAGAACAAAAATATGGGAAAATAGGGTCCAGGTTGAAAACTATCGTTACACTTAAACTTTATGTTTGGATGCAGCAAAGTGTAAATGGGAGCCATGATTGACATGGTAGCAATGAACTGAGATTTTGATCCACCAGTCAGATTATGTGCTGATACTGAGAATTGAGTACTGGTGTTGTGCTTTTTTTCCTCAGTGTTATAATCTGTTTTTCTCTCTGTGAGGAACTCATTGGAATCATTTAAAGTAACATAAAGAAAACGGCATAAATTCCGATTCTGATCCAGTGGATTGGTGCATCCCTAATACATTAACAAGCAGTCACAGTCTGTCTTTCATATACTATGCAATATCTACAGGCTTGAACTAAATCAGCAGCCCTTTCTCCTTACTGAAGACATTTACAGATGCAGGCAACATTTCTGAAACTACATGGCTGTGAAAAAAGGACACCCACTGTTCAATTATAGAGCGTGTGAAAAGTACAAGAATTGTTAATTGAAAAAAGAAACTGCAGAGAAATCTTAATCTTATGCGAAAGGTAACAACATGTCATACTTAAGAAAGTTTTAGAGCAAAAAAATGATCAGCGTTACACAAAGTAAAGAACATCTCGTACAGTATGTGACTCCATCCTGACTGAGCTCTGCAGCTGAAGCACATGTGACTCACGAGGCAGACAGACTGCCTTCAAATGTAATTATATACAGTGCAGGGCTTCCTGATGGCTCTTTGAAGCACATACATATGACACTGAAAACGTTTACATGCAGACTAATATTCCACTGTTATTCCAGAAATGACCAGGGTGGCTCTGTGGGTTGTCATGGATGTGTTGTACACAAACTTGCTAACAATTTGCAAGGCTGTGGGGTAGAGATGCATGCCCAAAAGAAAAGCCCTCATTTTTGGTCTGTTTTTGAATATTATGAAAACTATGGATATCAGCAGGTTTTTGGGTATGTGCAAATATCGCAACAGTGACCTTTTTGAGAAGGTGGTAAAAGGAGGGAAAGAGGGAAGCTGCGTTTGCATGGTTAAACAACAACTGTTGCGAAATAAGTGCAGAAACTGGAATACTTTGTGCATGTAAACATTGTCAAGGATGCTTCCTCTTGCTGCTTCAAGTCAAAGAACTCCGCTGAAGTTTCCACCTCCACCTCTGGCTCCAAGGGGAGCTGCTCTTACTTTCAGAGTTGTGAAGTGGAAGTGCTAGATGGGTTTGTCTCGGGAGTTTTGAGAGGGAAGAGGAAAGATGGAGACCAGGATTACAGCTGGACTGATGGAGGAAATGGAGCCGGTGATGTTATCCTCCAGAGATGCACAGATGTGCGGCACAGTTCCAGCCTCTTGAAGGAGAAGGAAGGATTTGAGTGGAAATGAACTTTGAATGATTGCTTCCAATGTGACTGTAGAAGGGAGCAGCAGATCTCATTCATCACTGACTGCTGGGACGGAACTTCACATTGCTTATTAGGGATCATATAACCAGTGACAGGCTCGCTACCCAAAAGTTACTCAATTCAGAAATATTTATCTTGTCACATTCTCGGAGCAGGAGGATGTCACACTGTGTGTCATTTACATTTAGAAATCAGAAAAAATCTGAAAAGGAAGCTAAACAATGTTGATGCATAATATTCTGGTTGTTGTTTGGCTCCAAAGATCAAATCATTTCTCATCTAAACTAACTCACTGTGGGAGGATGATGACATAACATTGAAAGCGACGACAGGAAATGGAACTAATTATGGTTTTTGGATAATTTAATCAGATATATAATGAGGGAGGATTAAAGTGATTTCCCTTTTTGATCGATAACTTTATCATTACCTCAAATCAAATAGTAAAATTCTTTTCATGACTCGCTGCTGGGAAAATAAGTAATTTTACTCCCACACCACTTTATATGCATGAAGAGTTAGTGTATCTGCCTCTGGATTTATATTGTCACTCCACACTTAAAGCTGCCTGAAAGATTTATTCTTTTCTGTTATCAGGAATCTGAAAGTAATCAAAAGTTGTGCATGCTTTTGGACAGTGAACACAATACGTCACCTCTGAGTGACGCCAAATTGAAATTCGGCTGTATACTCATTCATCTTTTTCTCTCAGCACAGCCTGATGTCATGAAATACACGAGAACTGGGTGGAAAAGACTTTTCCGAGGAACTCTTTTCTATATTTGTCCAGTTGCAAACAGCTTGTCCTCACATGACACTGTTCAACCAAATGTGATAAGCTGAGGGGCTGAATGCAGCTCTGGCCTACTTTATTCCACCATTGCTGTGACTCTGTTTGATGAAGAAGCTCACAGTGATGATGTTTTTGCCTGTTAAAGGAAAACTTTGGTCTACATTTGCTAAGAGAGTCCAACTTGGGGACACGGGGCCTGTGAGACAATGTGAAGAGCAGAGGGTCTCCAGAGTGAAGCACGGATGTATTTAGAGAACTGAATATTGCTGCTCCATTTATTCCAATGAAAGCTGCTCACTAGGGACAAACGTGGAAAAAGTTTCTCAGGCTTCCACATTTTTGGGCTTTTTTAGAATTTCTATTTGGTCTATGGCTTAAATAGTGAAAAGAAGAACAAAGAGAACCATTTTGGAGTGTTTTTGAAAAAAAAAAAAAAAAAAAGTAATATCCTGACCCAAATGAAATCTGCAGTCCTGCACATCTGCAATTTGTGAACCAGGCCAGCTTTAGTGGAATCTGTTTTTGCTTGCAATTTGATAGACAATATTACTTTAAGGTAACAATTTCTATGAAAATCTGCAGAAAAATTGTGGAGGTGTCATTGAATATTGGCAGGCACAGATTCCTTGTGGGCCTGGTAAGGACGGCAGAATAAAGTCTGGCACCAGTGTGCAATGCCACGTGACATGTAGTTCCAAATGTGACCACAACATTAAAATTGCCTCACATCCCAGCTTTAGTCCTGGAGCCATGGGCGGAATTGTCACTTCCTTTGCTTCCATGACAGTTATGGGTTAGCTTTTGCTGTTTGTTTGTTTGTTTTTTTAAACATCCTTTTAGCTGAGGATTAGAAGGTAACAGACATAGAAAGTGGAATATTCAAGCACTATTGGGCAAATATGTCTTTACTATCAGTATTTATAAAAATGTGTGTATTTAATATTAGTATTTTAACAAGAATGTTAATCTATGAGTACTATGCAACATTCAGACCTTTAAAATGTTAATGTTGCAGAAGCATAAAGCCCACCGTCCAGTTCCCACTAGTTAACACTGTTAGCTCTGTCAGCACTGTTTCCATTGTTTAACGCTGTTAATTGAGTTAGAACCATGTCCAGACATACAGACATACATTCTTAATTTCGCATAGAGCCTCTTTTACTGCTGAGCTTTTCAACATTGATGTTATTTGATATTAGTAATGTGTGATTAAGATTAGCATTGTTGCATGAGGTGATAATTTATTCTTCACTGAAGCTACAGTTGGTAACATAAGCATCCTAAAGTTATAATCGTTGATGTAACTTTGGTAACATGCCTGTAAGATAAGCTTGTTGAACAAGGTTATAGAAGTTACATTAACAAACCTTTTTCATGGAAGACTTAAAAACAGCACAGAAGAAAATCGTTGTTTTAATTGTGTTATGGACACATGAAGAAAACTCACCTTAATAAAAAAAAACAGCAACTACGTAGCCATGTATTTTTGATTTGATCTAATTTGACTTTTAGTTGACAAACAATCGTTAAAGGAATAATTCACCCCCATTTGTATATTAATGACTGACCTTGTGTTATGTTGAATTTTTGAAGAAAACTTTGTTTTTCTCACATTCTTCCACATTAAACAAAGAATTCAGAAACAGAGAAAATTCTTGATGCATTGATGTTATAGGGGTCTCTGTGTGTAACAACAAAACCATATCAAAACATCAGTTTCCAAACTCTTGCACAACTTGTGCAGTTTAATCCAAGTCTCATTCATCCAGTTGTATGCTCAGTGCTTCCCAAACAGACAGACGTTTCTGACAGGGAACTAAACAGAATTTGACATACTGCATATCTATGCTCTCCCAAAGCCAGACTCCATTGACAAAAAACTGTAATTTACCTCTCTACACGCGAGCCTCTGGTCTACCACTGCCTCAATCAGTTAGGGTGTTTATGTGTAACTGGTGTTTCAAAGATTTAGTTCAGATTCACACAAGTTACACAATAACACAAACAAACTACCAATAAAACCAGTGATAAGCCAGCAGCTGTTGTATTTAGCAATGTACAATAACTGTTTTTGTCGACGAAGTCTGGCTTTGAAGAGAGCGTCCCTGATCTTCACTTTCAGTTCACCTCCCCATTGGAAAGTACTGTCTGTTTGGGTACTGAGTACTGAGCATACCATACGACTGGATAAATGATACTTGGATCCTACTGCACGACTTGTGCGAGAGTTTGCAAACAGAGTGTTTGTTGTTGTTAAACGTGGACCCCTATGACTTTAATTCATGAAGACTTTCCTCAGTTTTTGCAGTATTTGTTCACTGGAGGCATTCAAGAAAAACGTTTCCTACCTGAATTCAGTGTTACATGGGTTGAGTATCTGATACACAAATGGTTGTTTGGTGTGTGAAGTATTCCTTTAATGCTACTTTAAGTCCTGTACATGGTTACTCTTGTGGATGTTGATAAGATTATTAAGTAAAGCTCTTGGGAGGAAAATGCAAGTGATACATTGTCACCTTGGAGACCCTTTGCTTTTTAATTGGCTCAAAGATATGAGGTTCCCACCAGGGAGAACTCCACTTAAATGGCCTTTCATTATGTACTGCTACTTAATTCTGAATTGTTGTTTTGTTTCGAGCAGCTTCAGAGTGAGGTGGAGAAGCCTTTCCTGACCTTCAGGGAGAACTTTAAGAAGGACATGAAGAGGTTCGACCATCACATCGCTGACCTGCGGAAGCAGCTGGTTGGTCGCTATGCAGCTGTGGAGAAGGTACACATGAACACATACAGATATAAGAACAAGAAAAGCATCTCTAATGTAACACAGTTCTGTCCTTGCGCTCGGCAGCAGCAGGATTTCAGGAATCATCTTGCTGGTGATTAAAATTCCACATCCCTTCCATAAGCAGACGGCTGTTTCCCGTCCCTGGAATGTTTCCTGCTTTTTTGTGTACAATGAAAAGCAATTGGCTGGAGCCTGAAGGCAACTGCAAATCTGTCTCACATCATCTGTCATCTGAGCAGCGTTCACTGGGAGACAGGACAAAACCGTTTCTCTCTGATAAACTCATCTGATGGACAATTGAACATTTAAAGCAGGACAGGAAATAAGACACTGACTATGTTGGCTGTCAAAGGCACTGGGTGATAGATGAATACTACGACAGTGTGTAGGAGACTGCATTATCACTGTGATTAATGGAAGCAAACTTTTATCACTTTAATTACAATGACGCTTCCAGGACATTACACGTTAGTTAAAAAAATGTTGGCTGTAACTCAGATAGAACTTTAAAAGCAGGCCATTTACTACTTGCAGACTATTTTATAGTAGGGTAATAGGACGGCGTCTTGCTTTGGGATAAAAATATTTCTTTATGTGCAGCTGTGGGATTTGAGTGTGTCTCTGACTCCAGTCCCTTATCTCCGGCAGGCCCGTAAAGCTCTGGCTGACAGACAGAAAGAGCTGGAGTTGAAGACTCAGCAGCTGGAGATCAAACTCAGCAACAAGATTGAAGAAGACATCAAGAAGGCACGCAGGAAATCCACACAAGCAGGTCAGAGCCAGCGGGGTCAAAGGTCACACTGCAGGGTTACTGCGGGGTCACAGTCTCACTCAGGTGTTTGTTGTTTCAGGAAGGAGGGAGCTCTGCCCTGCAAGCTCTCATATGTCTGTGGATGTAAAACATATGGTGCGAGCAGAAGTTGCTGTTGACTGCTGGTGCTGGTCAATTGTAACTTCACTCAATTTTAGTGCTGCTCATGCAGTTAACAGAACTTTTAGTGTGATTGTGTTTATTGCTTCTTGTCTCCTAAAGGACAGTCAAGCTGACTCCAAAACAGTTTTGCACATTGAGCCCCAGAATGTCATCAAATTCTTGTCAGGTTTGCAGCTCTGTAAACAAAAGAATTTTGTACTTGTTGTGCTGACCGTTGAGAGACAGGAAAGCCGGAGATTACAAAATGGAGGAAGCTATTGTAGCTAAGCTATGTTGCACCATACACTTTTATTAAACTCTCCTCTGTCAGAGTATGAACTGCTTCAAGAGTGGGCATGCTTCTGCTAAGTTGTGAGACAGGGGCAGTTCCTCTTATTGGGGCTACAGCACTGTAGGGAGCTCTTGCTATGCTGGCTGTTTGTATTTTCAAATATTAGTATTTATTTATTTATCCCTAGAATCATGTGTTTTGGATGGTATTATCGTATTGCTGGTGATGTGTCAGTGTTTTTTTCCACCCGCCTGCTCTCATCCATGGCTCTCTAAATGCTGTTGCCTGGCAAAGGTGGCATTGTTGGCCGTATAGGGGTCCCCGGAGACGACCAGTAGATAGTAACCTTATAATGTGTTTTTTCAAAACTGTAGTATTTTCAGTAAATTGTTGATTTATATTAGCAATCATTGCTAGTAGCTGGTCCGACCAGCTATAGAAGCTGGCAGGCATGCTGTTGACCATCCTGGTCATGTAGCCTTGTAGCTACTGCAGTGTTGCCAGGTTGATTCAAAAACATCATAATTTGCCAGGAAAATATTATGAATTTTAATAGAAATTAGAAAAATGTCCACACCATGACAAACCAGGCCAAAGTTTTGTCAACCCACTCAAGCTAATTTTCACCAACACAGTCCATCCTAAAGCCACCCAAATTGGTGGACAATTGCCCAGATTGGCAACATTTTTTTCGGTCCTGTTACATTTGGCGTGGAGTATCAACCAATCAGGGGCCACCAAGAAAGTGGTGGTGACAAAAAGTGCACCCTTCCGCACACAAACAGACTGTAGCCAGCGCTTTTTTATTAGTCATCCCATGTTACTCTACTAATGTATGATTTATGTGACCAAAATGTACAAACACACAAACAACAAAAATAACAAAAACAAATTTTCATTAAAATATGAATAGCAAAATTGGAATCACAGGAGGGGCGGCACCTTCACGTCACTGGACAGGAGTTGATAGTACTAAAAAGTCTTTAAAACCTGTGTGAACATTGTGACTTATTTTCCCTTTAGTGACCCAGCTAACAAATTAGCTTCACAAGCTACAGTAGTTCATGGCGAGTGCACCCTAGAGGCTGCAATGTTTATTACACCCCATTAAAAGAATGTTCTGGACAGAACAAAACACATACTGATGATGTAGCTGAATATGTGAAGTTTGTTTTGAGTTGGGTACTACAGATTATGGAGCCATTACAGCCAAAAGGGTTCATCCTCTATGGAACCTTAATGTGCTTTGTTAATTTAATGGCATCATGTGCGATGGATTATTAGATTTTTTCGGGAAAAAATTACATTTTTGTCTGACAGTAGCATTAGAAAAAAGCTCATGGAGTATTAAGAATAGAAAGAGTACACTATAAGAATGAGTTCTGTAAATGTCTTTGCAATCCGCTCTGTAGCTTTTGTGCTGAAAGAAAGATCTGGAGTTTTACCAGAAATATTAGGATACATCCTCAAGGGAACTATGAATAATGGAGCAAAGAGTTAAGAAGGGGAGAATTTTTATACATAATAGCTCACTAAAATCATTAGAATCATCTTCTGGGGACCATGAATTTCATGGCTGTCTGGTCAGGCACTGTGAGGATTTGTAGCTCTTTTCCAAAGAGTTAGGGTTTTGGCTGCGCCCTCAAAGCAGTTTGCACAAACATTTATGTTATCTGAAATACTAAATATAATGTGCAAAGAAAATGTTGTTTGGAAGGCAATAGTACTCTGAAATGCAGATGTTGGGATCTGGATTTCATCATTCAACCTATAAAAGTCCCTCCCCACCAGATGTAGGATTCTCTTCTTTAAGAGATCATCTGAAGATGATCCATAGTGGTTTGTGTCAGCACTGACTCCAGTCCAGCTACAAATCAGACTCCACCGATAGCAAACGGTTAACTTACTATCCTCCTCCACAGTTTCTTTAGCTCTTCATTGAAGCGGTCACTCGAGATCGGCTGTGAACTGAGATACTGTGTTTGTCTTTTACATGAGTCATGAGCTTTATCAGCACTTCGAGCCAGACTGGGAGTTTTCTTTTTTTTAAGAGGGATGGGAGAGGAGAGAAGGAGGGGGGTCAGAAACATTGTGCGTTCACACCAGACTTGCAGAGAGGCGTGGGTGTGGACTAACTCCACAGTCCCTTGGGGAAGATACAGACACATACATGCACATGAATAATTTGGCTGCAAAACAATTCCATCCCACAAAGTCATTTCATCTACATTATAGAGAGAGACTTATTCTGCTGGCTACTTGAGTGAAATTCTACTGGAAACAGAGGTCTCTATCAAATATTTTTAGACTGAATGTGGGACTAAAATACATGTAACTGTAAGACTGTAACTTTGAAAGAATAAATAACTCTTCCTCTAACAAATATAAAGTTGAATTCATAAGCAATAAAACACGTTCTTGCTCAATTCAATATAGTAGTTTTTTCTTTTTCTGCTGCACTCTTAGCCCTGTGTTGAAACAGAGTGGGGGCTGTATATCTACGTATATATGTGTGTGCATGTTTGTGCATGTGTGCATTTATTTATGTATATATATGTTTGCGATGGGCATTTTATGTAATATCCATATCCAAGTACTCGCATTAAATAATTTTTGAGTTCTCGAGTACTGGCAACAAGAAAAGAAATGTAAATTGGCAGTGAAAGTGAAATTTGAACAGCTAGGCTTTAATTCCTAGTAAACTATTAATTCAAAGTAAATATAAGTTAGTTATAACAAATTGGACACAGCACTGCTCTCCCCCTGGTCAGTTAAATGATTGCCTGCTTAGCACGAACTAACACAGCGACATATCCTCTTACAGCGCTTTGCTTGATATGCTACAAATTAGCGCCCCATGAACAATGTTCTGTGCTTAATGTAAAGTTATGCACTTAACATCAGGTTATTTAGGTTAGTTTTAGGCAAGTAAGTTACTGGGGTTAGGTTTATGAACAGAAACATAGTAAGGACGTGCCTTAAAATGACTCAGTTCACACGGTTCTGTAAACTGTTCTCCCTGTTAAAGTCCTGTGTTTTGTGACCACCACCACCCCAACCTGCCTCCTTAAGGGAACTGTTTCCTTTTTTCCTCCTGTCCATGCATATAATCGTAGTCTTCCTAAATACATGGGTTATGCATACATTTCTGGCTTGTGATTATGTGGGATATGTATGAATTTTGGTGCATTACTTTTCATAGGAGAACGTACGAATAGTGCATGAGAACAGCCTGAACACAACAGCAGCGGCTAACACCAAGCGTTCATTTGTCCGCGCAAACTTACACTGACACGGACACCGAAATGGCTGAACTCTGTTGTTAAAAGTGCTAATACCTGTTAGCTGTGTAGTGCTAACAGTTAGCCCTTTCACTGCCTTTGTGTGCAGGCGGACCTTTCACCAACTGTTCTCTGGTGTGGAGCTCACACTCCCACAGCAGTAGTCTCAAGATAAACAGAGAGGGAGCGACAGCAGAGCAAGGGGGCGCTGAGAGCAGCATGCAGCTCCACAGTGACATAAGATTTTACTCAAAATAATATGTATTAAAGTCATGTTCACATGTGGGAGGCTGGGCCGCAATTACCTTATATAGTGAACAAATACTGACACTCATCTTTAAACTCATACAGAGATGCTGTATTTAGGATGTAATATTTGTAGTGCATATCATACGCCACCAGAGGTCAGTCTGTATTGGTGGAAGCTGTGACTGAGCTGACAAAAATGGTGACTGCAAGTGGCACCCACATTTGATTGACATGATAAAGTTTAAATGCCCCTAGCAACCACAACAACAGCTTGTGCCAGCAGACCTCAACGGGATCCCCTCATCAACAGAAAGTATCTAACATGACTAAGGAATGACAGTCTGGTCTGGTTATAAGGCTACATTCACACACATGTTATGCCTCTAACAGACTGCATGTTAGACGGGTGCGAGGGGAAAAAGAGGAGGGGTGGAAAAGTAGCATGAGCAGCAGGTTTGTTTGTTTAAGTTTTTAATAGGTGTGCGACCTGAGGAAAGTGACTCGCTAAGAGTAAACAGATGTAGACTCTCCGCCGAAGTGTGATGTCATGACTCAACCAGGCACAACCACATGCTGTCACACACAAGTGCGAATCCTCCATCCAAACTGGCTCTCTTCACACACACACACACAATCATTCCTCCTCCATGCTGCTTATGCAACCAGGGAGAAAAACAGCAGCAGTTGTTGACGGTGCTCATGGCGTCTGGCTGCCAGTGATGATGACTACAGTGTGAGGGAAGCAAAGGGGAGGCTGATGCCAAAACAACTAAAGCACGGCATCTGTCTGCTCATAACAAAGACTCATTATCGCACGGTGCTCTCGCTGCATTGGACTACACACAGCGTTTACTCATTTATGTCTCCTTATACCAGGGATTTTATTTATATCAACCTCCTAAGGCCATGATCACCCTTTTATGGAGCTCATTACTTTTGGTTTTAACTTTAAAAGAGGGGAATTTATTGGTATTCATTTCGTTTTTTTAAGGGTTGGAGGGCTGATGTGACGGGCTTATCTGCAGTATAAACAGCAGCTCTTTTGCATTTTCTTCCCGTTTTTCTTCGCTTTCTATTTATAGAAGCATATTTCTGAGCTGACCCAAAGACCCTGTTTACTGTAAACTTTACAGCTGCTGCAGCAGCAAACAACTTTTTGATGTGCTGGAACACACAGTCCACATGAAAATCAGTTTAAAAAGATCTGTTCCTTTTAACCTCTTAAGTCCCGCAAACCCACCAGTAGGTCTGTCATTAAAACTGTATCATACTGTACATCCAAACATTGTTCAAACCCACAAGACTTTTTTTTTAATCCTGGCAGGGCACTTAAAGTTTTCAAAGATACCAAATGTCAGGCAGAATTTTGGATAAATGTGCATAAAATGATGTACGAGATGACTAATATGTAGACTTGGAGCAAGCTGATGGAAAAATACAATACTGCAAAAAGATGTTGTCAACTTAAGGCTACTTAAAGCAGCTGTAACCAATATTTTTTATACGAATAATGGTTCAAATGACTATGTGTAATGTTACAGATGTCGCTTGTAGTGACGAACCCACAGAGAATCATCACCGAACCCTGCAGTGCCACTCAGCTTTAAGCCCCCAGGAACAGCACAGGCCTGTGAAGCCAATTTGACATAGTGGCCAAACATGGAAGTACATTTTCTGGGTTTTCGTCATGTGATGCCATGGGGCCCAAACAGACTTTTTCCCATAGACTAACAATGTGAACTGCTGCAAAATTACTCATTTTACCATCAGAATTTGATTCATTTGTACAGATAACATTTTAAAAGTCTGGAAGAGTTGCAGCATTAAGTTATTTTACCCCCATCCAAGTCAGCAGAGGGCCAAACCAGAAGTTAGCTGCTGCACATCCGGCAGAAGTCTCTGGTGGTCTTGCTTCCTGGGCCCCACAATGTGGAAAATCATAATTTTGTAACCAATAAGTCAAACTTTAATGAGCAACTTTCATAGGAATGAAGAGGGCCCTGTATGGGCCATTTACAGAAAAAACATCAAACTGTTTTTGTAACCTTGTTTTTCAGAGTTATGTAAATACACCTGTCACCATGTTTTTTCTTTTTCATGGATGTAGCTAGGTAACTAGCAAGCTCCTTAAAAAGATGAACCCCTCCCACAAAACTCTGATTGGTTGACTGTTTTTCCAACTCAGGCCCCACATTGGTTCAACAAGAGGCCTTTTTAAACAGCTGAACAAATCAGAGTTCTGCATGATGTTTGAGAGGACAGCACCTAGGCTACAAACTAAGAGGCTTCCTTTTATCACTAGCAATGACTTGGCAGAGAGTTATATAACTGTAACTGGAACAGTGAAACTTCAGATCATAACAGTCATTTTTCCATGGACCTGAAGGGCCCATTTTAGGACTCCACTTTGAGAAACACTGTCCTACACTGTCTGGGAGCTATCAAGCATTCACACATTTAAAAGATGAGTATGATGTTAATGTAAATGAAAAGTAGCAGATATATGAGCAGAAGATTGAGAGTTATCTGCTGAAACACAGAATGATCAGCATCATTTCCTCCCTGATTTAATCTGACTGATGATTAGTGTTTGTTTTGTTGTCACCAGGATACAGGCCGTAACATTAATGAAAGGATGGATTAGACCTCTCCTTTTATCGTCGCTTATGCTATCATAATGAAATCTATTATCAGTCCAGATTGTCTACACTGTTTGGGATAATCGCATCAGCTGAGTGAAGTGGAACAAATAGTGAACATGTGTGTTGCAGTAACGCAACAACTGTGTAGAACAGTTGGGAAGTAGCTCCACCTAGTGTGTGGAGTATAGTATAGCACACTGTACATTGTAATGTGCAGTACACCCAGATTTTGTCTGGTCTCATGTAATATGTGTGCTTGGATTTCCACCTTAAAAAGTCTAATTACATTCTCTTTATTCTCTCAAACAGGAGATGATCTGATGCGCTGTGTCGACCTTTATAACCAGTCTCAGTCCAAATGGTTTGAAGAGATGGTCACTACAAGTCTGGTAAGAAATCATGTGTTTAATGTGTGTAGTTTGCTGTTTGAGAGGAAGCTGTTTTTTTTTAGATCTTCTTCAAGTTTATGCAATCTTCAGTCAGTCATATTCAGTCATCAGTCAGTATGTATGATTTCTATCATATCATTTATTGTTTTTACTTTTTTGTTCAGTCTTAGTTAGTTCAGTAGAAGAGGCTTCAGATTTGTGTTTCTATTCAGGGGACTTGTTGCAATGATATTACCCATATTTACAAAACACACTTATAAATACTGTCAAACTATATTTGTAAGACATGTATAAGTGCAAAAAAAAAAAGGGAAACTCCTCTCCAATTCCCATTATGTATGTTTTGGGGCCTGGCTATACCAAAAGCAATGCATCAGAGCTTTTTTTAATTTTTACATTCATTTTACAGAGTTTTAAGTGCTTGGCTCATTTATATGTAGCAAGCATTTGGTCGCTTCCGAGTCATACTTTTTTATCCTCATAACAATTAAATTTTTGTTAGTCCCCTGTTAGCACTGTAGACCGACTTTCTGCTCAGTGTAGACAGATGGAAGTATAGAGATTTTTGGACGACTGAGGCCTTACACACTGCTCTCCTCCTCAGGAGCTGGAGCGACTGGAGGTGGAGCGGGTGGAAATGATCAGGCAGCATCTGTGTCAGTACACCACCCTTCGGCATGAGACAGACATGTTCAACCAAAGTGTAAGTACAACTTCAACTCAGTATTACAGCTACTAAAAAACTGCTCCACACTCTTTTCGGAGTGACAGAGGTTAGGGCTGTCATTCTCTCTAAGACACATACACATTTAGAATTAAAGTATTATTCATCATTACTATACTATATACTATTATTACTAATGCTACAATGTAAAGTCACTCCACTTCTGTCTCTGTACTAAAGACATCAATGATCCTAAGAGGCTCCTCATAAATGTTAGTGTAGTGTTGTTGTAGGAATACTTCACACACTAAATGACCATTCGTTAATTGTTGAATTTTGAAAAAACTTTTCTCAGATGCCTCCAATACTTATACAAGGAATAATAAATTGATTGGTTGATAAATTGATGTCCACGTTAGACAACAGTAAATCTATATAAAAGCATCTGTTTACAAACTCACACAACTCGTACAGTCCAATCCAAGTCTCATTTATCCAGTCGTATGCTCAGTACTTCCGAAACACATGCGTTTTCGCTAAAACATTACAGTTTAAAACTGATCTGAAAGTGAAAAGGATCTATGCTCTCTTCAAAGCCAGACTCCATTGACAAAAACGGTTATTTTACCTTGCTGAACACGGGAGCCCCTACTATACCACTGCCTCGATCAGTTAGTTTGTGTTATTATGTGACTTTTGTGAATCCAAACTAACCTTTTGAAACACTAAAGTCATACAATAACATAAACTAACTGATGGAGGCAGTGGTAGACCAGCAGCTCCTGTGTTCAACGATGTATAATTACTGTTTTTGTCAATGGAGTCTGGCTTTGAAGAGAGCATGGGTAAGTTTCATTTTCCATTAGTTCCCTGTCAGGAAGGGCTGCTTGTTTATTACTGAGCAAAGGATGGGATAAATGAGACTTCGATTATACTGCACAATACTCTGTTGTTACTCTGTTTTTGGATTCTTCTTTCACCATGGAGGCATGCAAGAAAATCTAATTTTTCTTTATGAATACAACTAAACACAGCGTGAGTAAGTGATTTACCCTGGATCATTTGGGAGGTGAAGTATTCCTTTAAGTCAAATGACATTGATAAATAATGTAATCCTAATTTTGCAAGTGGAAGTTAAAGTCAAGGACAACTTCGCTTTTATCAAGTTTCTTAGCTAATGTTTAGGGAGACGTCAAGATAAGACTGTATTGATCCCTGAGGGAAAGTTTTAATTTCAGCAGTTCAGAAACAGGCCAAGCGATAAGAAAACTGATAAAGAGGTGATATTTTAAAAGCTCTTCACAATACATAAATTTGATGCAAATCCAATGTCAGATTTGACAGCTGAGACTCAGTTATTAGTGTTGATTTGAAGTGACACAGTGTTTTATGCCTGGTCAGACAAAAGTTTTGTGTTTATTGTACACTTTATAACAGTTCTTACTTTTAATTATATTTAACTTTAGTGCATATTGTAAGTTAATAAAAGCACCACATTTCCCTCAATCCCATCATTACGCCACCTACACCAGCAGAGGGAACTAGAGAGCCACTGTGCAAGCCCACTGACCAATGTGAACATTAGCTATCACCTGAGCCAGTGCCTTGACTGTGCTTTCTTTGTCCAGACGATGGAGCCGGTGGACCAGCTGCTGCAGTGTGTGGACCCGGCCAGAGACAGAGAGCTGTGGGTGCAGGAGAATAAGACTGGAGACATCAGGCCAGTTGACATAGAGATCTGACCTCAGTGCTGTTTGACGGCTTTGCACGTGCACACTTTTACCCTCTGGCTCAGAGGCTGCATGCCTGAGGACTGACTGGGAGATGAAATCTGTGCTGGGATCTTCACTCCCTCCCCCCGCTGATCCACTTGTGACTCCTAACAGACTGAGGGATGATCAGTCAGCACTCACTGGCTCTTCACATCCCGCCAGCAACCTGCTGAGGATGATGTCAGTATCTGGGGAGTATTGTGAGAACCCTCAGTGATGAACAAAGATGTCAGATAGTGACAGGTCATGGTTTTCTGTTATGCAAGCTGATGCTCAGCTGAAATGTCACAGGGAAATGGAACTGTGAGTGTGAACTGTGAGGTAAAAGGTGAGGAAGCACCAACAATGAAGATTTAGCACCTGTAAATGTCAAATAGCTTTATGTCATGCAGCAGTGTAATGCTGCAGTTTGTATGTGCTTTTGCTCTGTGAGGTAATTCACTGAAGTCACTCAGTGTTGACACAAATGTGACTTCAGACCTGCAAGTTGTTGGCAAAATTGATTTAACAGATGCTGCTAAGCAAAATGCATTCTGACCTTAGAGTGATATTACTGTGTACCAGAATAAGACTAAAGTATTTTAATACTAACATCCACTGTGTGCAGGTATTGACTGTTTGCTAAGCCCCGCCCCCCTTTGTTACTACTGCTGTGCCTGTCAAGCGCAGCATTCTCACATGGCACATACTAGCTGCGTCTCAATTCAGAGGCTGCAGCCTTTGACACAGAGACAAGACCAAGGCCGTCATATTTCAAAGGCTCCTTCAAGTGCAACCAAGAAATCAGGCCTTTTTTCTCTGAATTTAGAGGATGCAACGGGTGAATCCTTCGTGGCCAAACCTTTCCCAATATTCACTGCACCCCGATGGCCATTAGGTCATTTTCAAAGAATATGGCATTGCTAAACACACCATTTTCCTTTAAGCAATGAGTGCACAGCTTAAACAATCTTAATTTAAAAAGTTTATATAGTTTATATACCTGAAAAATGGTCCTCGCTCAGCTTGAACCATGTACATCTCCACAACCATGTAATAAAATTGTCAAAAATATAAATTAACAATTTCTGGCTCCATTATTCAACCATCTTGTAGCTTATTAACTTCTCTGGTGAAGTGCAGTTGGTTGCTGAGTGATAGGAGCATCAACGGGTAGGGGCGGGAACAGCTGGTGACACAAACAGGAAATTCACGGTAAACCAGTGCATCCCATTTCGGAGGTCGCTCTGTTCGGGCGTTGTGGTCTTTAAGGGACACGGCCAGCATAGACCACCAGGGATGCGTCCCTCGAGGGCTGCAGCCCCTGAATTGAGACACAGCTACTTCGTTTACAAGAGAAAACCAATTATATCTTTTTGAAACTTATAGGTCTTTGGTTTCACACAGCAGTAATCAAACAAACATTCATTTCTGGATTTTGTTGGCTGAAATGACAACTGTTGCAAACAGAGTTTTTCTAGCTTGAGTAAGCTAATTCTAACACTTAAACTCATGCTAACAAAAACTTTTAAAAAGCTGTTGTCTTTAGCTGCTTTTTAAAAGTTTCCAGTTTGTTTTACTGTGAGCCTGCAGTTTTGTTCTTCTGAGTTTTTGTTTCTTCTGATACATAATATTTCTCTTTTGAGTTAATGCATGTGAGAAATCCAAAGCTTGACAGGCCTGCTATGCCCCGCTACAGTTGCTAAGCTATGATTGTCAGTAACTGACAATCATTATTGTCAGTCGGGGTTTAACAAACTGTCAATAGATTTGTGACTAAAATCACAAATGTGGCCGCATCGCTGAAACAAGTCAAAATCTAAAACAAATCACTTCCCCTTCTGTTTTACTTCATATCTATTAAGAATTAAGAATCTGCCAGTTGCACTTTATACCCAAGTGATTTTTATGAAATATACTGTAAGTTGCTGTTGATATGAAAAAATATTCTAAAGAGAGCTTGTTACACATTTTATTACTAATGGAAGTTGAGAGTGTTTTGGTTATGTTCATAGGGAGCCTGTAAATATATGAGATGTGTGATTTGCAATGAGAGGAGGCAGCAGAGTGAAGGATGTAAAATACGGTAAATAGTAGAGTCTTACACAAACACACAGAAGTTTGGCACTGATAATATATGGAACATACAAAGTGTTTTATATGCAATTGAAATAACAGCCCTCTTACTTATTGACAGTTTTGGACATACAGAAATCAGTTGCTTCAGTTGGATTCAGTGTCAGTGCTGCTGCCTGCAGAAGCTAAATGTTGTACAAAATGCTCTTTAACAACCCATGTCTCGTCCAGTATTACTGCTTAGTATTACTTGACAATTGAGAGAAGAGGACTGAGATGCTTTTGTACATTAACAGCTAGATTGGAATTTTTCATTAATAAAATGGAAATATGTATCTTATGTCAACAATGCTCCTTTCCAGGTTGTTTTTTTCTCTCTCTGTGTGTGACATTTGAATATGACCATAAATTGGAAAAAGGCTTCTATAATAAATGAAAAAGAATTTTATTTCCTAAAAAACACACGCAAAAAAAACAACATTTGAACATTCAACAATAAAATGATTTGGTCAAGCCATGTTACAGGTTAAGGAAGCGATAACAAAGATAAAAGTTCAGACAGAGATACACTTGGACTTTGTCAGACAGTTTAATTAAAATATATTGACTTTGCATTTTTTTATTATTGACCTAAAATAACACGTGTGTTGGTTGATAGTACACTTTATAATAATGATTAGCTATAGGTCATTTATCAGCCATTAGTTAATAATGAACTAATCATTTATATGTGTGTAATTAAACAGAATTTGTCGATACACCCGACACTTCGCAGAAGACACTCAAATGTGATTCAGGGACAAGCTGAACTGGTTTGACTGTATATAGCAGCTGTGTTAGCTGACTGTATACATCTAAAGGATTGTACATATATCTCTGGCAGGTAAGAATTATCAGCTACATACACTAGCACAAAGAGCCATAGATTTTATGCTTGAAACGATGAACCTTGTGTTTTTTGGGTTAGGATTTGGGGAACTGTTAGCAATCAACCAAAGCTAACCTGCTAGCCTAGCCTTATTGTTTAAAGTAGTAGATATTTGTTAGCCTCAGTCTTGCTGTACTAGCTACATTTTTTTTTTAAAGTAAACTAAAAGTTATGAAGTTACAGAATGTGGTGCTTACTCCATTCGCTATCTTTACCTTCCAGTCTGCAGCAGTTGGGAGACATTTGACTTGCTTACAGATGAAGAATGAAGCGAGCATTATGTGCAGTTTCACCTTCACTGTTGTGAATCTATGAAACTGCAACTACAACTGCAAATAAATGATGTGTTAACTCATACATCATACTTAACTGATGACTTATAAATGACTTATTACTAATTGTAATAAAGTGCTACCTTTTGGTGATTTTACAGTCTACAGTACAATTTGCATTGTTCAATGTGTTTTACAGTGGTTGGCGAGGGCAAGCTCGCAACAACCCAAAACATTTCCATAAGGAAAAACCTGCTGCAGCTTGAGAAACATTGCCAATTCAAAAACACATGAAACACTGCATATGCAGTAAACGCGGCGGCTCAGGAGGTAGAGCAGGTCGTCCACCAATCGGGAGGTCAGCAGTACATTGCCTGGCTCCTCCATGTCAAAATGTCTTTGGGCAAGATACTGAACCCCAGGTTGCTCCCAATGGCTGTTCTGTTGGTGTTGGTGTGTGTGTGTGTGTGTGTGTGTGTGTGTGTGTGTGTGTGTGTGTGTGTGTGTGTGTGTGTGTGTGTGTGTGTGAAGGATTACTGAGTAGCTGGTGGCACCATGTATGGGAGCCTCGGCCACCAGTGTGGGAATGTGTGTGTAAATGGGTGAATGTGACTCGCAGCGTAAAAGCGCTTTGAATGGTAGGTCGAAAGACTAGGAAAGCGCTATGAAGTGCAGTTCATTTACCACTTACAATGGAAGTTCTACACAGCCTCTGAGGGCAAGTGGGGCAGCACTCTTTTTATTTGCAGCATGTTTTTGTTGTTGTATTTGTTTTGGATTCTCGTATGTGCTTTTGAATTGGCATTGTTTCTGAAGCTGCAGCACATTTCTCCAAATAGAAATGTTTTGGGCTGTTGTAGTGTGTTTGCTCTTGTCGGCCACCATACAAACATTACATCATGAAGAGGATATAAAAGCGTGTTGAATTAAAGGTGGTGTGTGTCATTAAAGCCATGATCTTACAGACTGCGGTCATAACAAAGACAGGAAGGAATGGATACATTTTAGAAAAGTCCAATGGCTATGTACAGTATACACAAACAGGTGACACACATTATAGGTTTGTTTATGACCTGAATGTGTTGTGAAACTGCAGTTTCAGCCTCTCTGATGTTTCAAACTTCATGATGTACCATGTTTCACTTCTTCAAAAGACATCAGAGCTAGAGTGATGTAGCACCTGGAGAGAGTCGGACCTGAAATGCTGACCGTGATGATGTCACAACTCAGTTTCTAATCAACCATGAGCTTCTTGAGAGAGTTGAGATACGCTGGGATGAGGGAGCTGACGGACTCGTCGTCATTGAGGATCTTTTCCCCTCTGCCCTCTGAACCCACAGAGCTGGGCGACCTGACCAGGCCGGGGTACGGAGTGCTGTAACCCTGTTGGAGCACAGATATGCCTCAGAGTCAATATTCAGAGCAACCACAGGATTCTATTATTACCCTGTTGTTGGATGTTACAGCAGTATGTCAGTAAATACTTACAGAAGAGTATCCCTTTCCAAAGCTGCCTCTGTTCTTGGTCCTGATCTTGGTGAGAGCTGACTCAGCAATGTCAGCTCGCTCCTCAGCATCATCCAGCTCATGGACGGTCTTCCTGTACTTCGCTAGGTTCATGTTGGCCTGTTCCTCCTGCCGTGACAAACAGACAAGAGTACCATCAAGTGACATGCACTGTATGTCAAATATGGTTAGAGAAAGTAAGAGGATGAGGCGACGTACAGCCTCCTCCACTTGTCTCTTGTAGGCCTTCATCTTGTTCTGCAGCCTCTCCACCAGCTCCTGCATCCTCTGCTGGTTCTTCTGGTCCTCCTCTGACTGAAACAGCAGCTCCTTCAGACGACGCTCATTCTTCCGCAGCGTCTTCACCGTCTCAGCGTGCCGCTTCTGCTCCGAGTCCAACTCCAGTTCCATCTCTTTCACCTGCACATGGACACATGACACCGACTGTAACGCTGATAATTAATCAAGTGTTATTGTAATAAGAGAGTTTACATTTATGAGGATCTGTAGTCTCCAAGTTCATGACATCATCAGGTTATTTTCTCGGACCTGAAGCTCCTCCAGAGACACGAAAGACATGATACGGCTGTTTTTCCAGGCTGGGTGGTGCTCCTTATGACAAGTAAACTGATCTTTGTATGAAAAAAAAGGTGGAAAGCTCGTGCATGTCAGTGCATTTGAGTCTCCGAGTGTTCCCCAGTGGTTAGCTAATCACTGCTGCTTTGCACTGTGCTAATATAGCAGTTACCACTGATATCAGGACAGTGTAATCGCGGAAGTGTAGCGTCCACCCTCCAGTTCTCATCTGGGATAAACACTGTTAGCTCTGTCAACACTGTTGCAGTAGTTAGCACTGTAAGCTTCGTTACTGGTAGCCGCTGGCTCAGCCTCCTCTTTGTTAAGAACCGTGTGCAGACAATCCTGCCCCAGACTCCCTGAAAAGCAGAGTCCCTGGGTTGCCACGATTTAATGGTAATTTTATGAATTCCGAATGTATGTGATAATGGTTTGTTTGGTGATATACCAGTACTAAAGTATAACATTCATTCAGTATAACGTTCTTTTTTTTTTTAATCTGTTACTTATTCAGTGTCTCCTTTTACACTTGGTGCAGACTAGTCGGTATTTTGTGGTACCTTGTCATTGCATTGCGTCAGAAAAGTGCAAAAATGTAAAGGGCGAAATTTAGCCCATTCATAATTGTATTTCTATCACTGCAGATCAGAGCTAGAGCTGAAAAATACCCTTGACAACTGCAGTCATTTGTCCTGAGAATAAATGCCGATTGTAGCCTTTCTCATTAAATACAAAAGCCAGATGTCAGTGGGTGTTAGTGTTTTTATTTCCACTGGGGAAGGGGCTATACAAAGCAAAAAGAGGGGTGTTATTGGGGGCCCACTGCTCATTTGTGACCTGCGACCCCCTGGCAGGTTAATCTGGCCCTGGAATATACTTAGCAATTTTCTGCCCAATTGATGTCAATGCTGAATATACTGTTTTTGGTCCTCGAAGAAAACATGCTTAGTGCTTTACAGAAATTCCCTTTTCCAGATTGTAATATATGTTGTGTGTAAATGAAAATTTTGGCTAATACTGGTGCTAAAGGAAAGGTCAGAGGGGTCAGTATCATCATCCTGTAGGAGTCCTGGATATTCATAAAAGCTCTCATGGCAATCAGGCCACTAGCTGTCAAAATGTCTTGCTCTGGACCAACTTGTGGACAAACCAAACTGTCTCTGTACCTTTCCCTCCAACTTCTGGATGATCTTCTTCCCTCCTTTCAGAGCCATCTGCTCGGCCTCGTCCAGCCTGGTGCTCATGTCTTTGATCTGAGCCTCCAGACCTTTCTTCACTCTCTCCAGGTGCAGCGTGTGCTCCTGCTCTAACGCAGCTCCTCCCCCACTCGCGCCAACTGAAAGGATCGTGCCAGCCATTAAAAATACATTTATTTCAAATAACTCAACACGTTTAATCTCTACTGCTATGATATCTCCACACCAGTGGTCCTGCATGTGTTTTACCTCACAGCTGGCCTTCTTGGACTTGTCCGTGGATCCTCTCAGCTCTCCTTGCAGCTCCTCATGCTCCTGCTGCAGAGTCTGGAGATCCACCTCCAGCTTCCTCCTCCCACTCAGAGCCAACTGGAACTGAACACACAAGGGAAAACGTCAAGAAAGCCATCGATGTATGGCAATTCTACCAACACAGGTTAAATTTTGCACTGATGCCTCTGCATGACCCTGAAGCACAGCGCACCTGGTTGTTGAGGTCGCTGTATTTGTCATTGGCCTCCTGCAGCTCAGTCTCCAGGGCCTTGCGGGCCCTCTCTGCACTCTCTAATGCTACACGAGTCTCCTCCCCCTCGCTGACCAATAGAGTGCAGCGTCTTTCCATGGCTGCCTGCTCCTCCCTGCACTCCTCGTGGCTCCGTACCTCCTCCTCCAACTGGGCCTGTAGCTCCTGAAACAGGGATAGTGATTTAGTAAGCCTCCAAGAAAAGCAGAGTATATAAAAAAAAGCAATACTCTATCTCATCATCAGACCTTAATCTGTTGCTGCATCTTCTTGCTGTTCTTGCTGAGCTCTGCGTTGCTCTTGGTGAGCAGGTCCACCTGGAGCTCCAACTCATTGATGTCGGCCTCCAGCTTCTTCTTCAGCTTCAGCCCCTCAGCTTTGCCTTTCACCTCCACATCCAGACTAGCCTGCAAGGACTCCAGCGCCCTCTGGTGGGTTTTTCTGACAGAGGAGGAGAGGGACGGTGTTACAAAGATGAGCTGTGCATGTATCACTGCAGAGACAGTAAGAACAGATATTGAGACCGACCTTACCTCAAAAGATAATTCACTATGACTTTGATGAAGGAATGAAGGAGATAAAGGACAGGATGAAAACAATAAGAGTTAGAGAATTACAGAGCATTAGTACATTGGGTAATAATAAGTTTATCTATAGATCATTTCCAACCAAGACACACTAAATGATTTCCAAATGTAGGATAATACATGGACCTGTCCCTTCAAGAAATGCCATAGCTTAGCACAGAGACGGGAGAAGACACACTGAAGGGAGAAACCAGTAGAGTGCTTTTCATCTTATTATCTAAATCTCGGCAAGAAAGCAAATAAACATTATCCAAAGATGTCAAATTATTCCTTTAAGATTTCAAACAGAAACTAAATGCTAAAGCTGACCTAATGCTTAGTGGAAGGCTGTTTTGGAGCCACAGAACTAATACAACAAAAGCTTGATCACCCCATGATTTTTAACTTGGACCAATTATTAGACTCAAGGTTGCTAGAACAATAAGTGGTTAGATGTTTAGTTATATACTTAAGTGCCAGACCCTGCAAGACATCTGATATGATTAATAGTAATATAAAAATGAAATCGACTTAGTTTTTCTTTCCACTGTTCCAACAATTATCAGCCCTGGTTTGGTTGAAATAAACCCTTAACTCACACAGTTAGATGTGCAAATATACTGATTCTGTACACACTAAAATTACTGCTTATTTAAATGGAGTCTGGTGGCTTTGTCAATGGCAATTTCAAGGCTGTTTCTGGTTAAACAAAAAGGATCTTACTCTTAAACAAAAAGCTCTATCTCTTTAGGAATCCTTTCTATAATGTTGTTGTCAGACACTTTGAATAACAATTTGAGCCTGTCAGTGGCAAAAACGAATACTTTGACTGACATTAATTGACGTTGCAAACGTGCCTTGAGTGGTTTAATTGCAGCCTGTTTTGCTCAATACTGGACTAGTTTCAAAAACTGTTGTTCCCATTAGTCAATTAGACACAACATTTTGGGAAAATGAGGACCAGGTTGGAGTAAATACTGCAATACATTAGTCCAGACATAAGTATACAAAAGCTTACATAATTACAGCACTGATCATATTTTGAGATGTTTCTCAGTTGATAAAAACATGACAGGACTTTTTCTTTACATGCAGCATCAATCAAAAACAATACTCAGATCTTAGTGGTTCAAGTAGAAGACGGTGTTTGGCTTGTTATAATTAAATATTTAAAAAAAGAAAAATAGAGGATGTCCAGTCTTTTATGCGATCTAAGCAGCCAAGCAGTGAAGTTTGAATTTCAGGTAGAACTGTGTATCATCTGCGTGGCATTGGAAATAGATGTGAAGAAGGATATGTCTGAAGGATGAGGAAAATAAAGGATTGAGAGGAAGCTGAGATACCTAGCGGCTTCCATCTCTTCCTCCTTCTCCTGAAGTTTGCGCTCTAGGTCTCCTTTGGCCTGAGACAACTCCAGCTGCAGCCTCAACACCTTGGTCTCCTCAGCCTGGGAGGGAGGAAGTATATAAGGAAAGACCAGGGAGATTTTTGTGGTGAGTTATCCAAACTGTATTAAATAAAATGAAACTCAGCACAAGATGAATTGAGAGTAAGAGTATAGCACATATTGACAAAACAACAGGCTGTAAATATCACAGCTAACAGGCAGATCAGCTGAAGCTTTGTACCTCCAAAGCTGCCTCAGACTCTTCCAGTGAGGCCTGTAACTCTTCTTTCTCCATCTCAATCTTCTTCTTTGCTTTTTGGAGCTCATGGACACTTTTACCTCCATCTGAGAGTTGGTCTGTGAGGTCAGTCACCTCCTCTGTCAGGCAGAGACAAGTCACACACAAGTGTAAATAAACCAAGGCAACGTATCCTCATGCAACAGTTTGTGTATCTCACAAAAATGCACAGCTGTGGGTATCCTATGCAATGAATTAGCGCCCCCCAAATGGCATTGTTACGCTATGCGCCTAACATAAAGTTACGTACTTAGTTAAGTTAAGTTCCTTAGGTTAGGTTTAGGAAAAGAAACATTATTGGGTTTCATCACATTGTGTAATTTACGTACTTAAAATAAAGTTACAAGGCTTAGGTTTAGGCCAGTGGAGTTATGTAGGTTAGGTTTAGGAAAAGAAACATGGTTGGGCGTTTTCACATTACACACTTTAGGTTAAGTTACGCCCTTAATGTAATTTTACGCACTACTTACTACGTAAAGCTAATTATGGTAAAGTTACATAGGTCAGGTATGGGCAAATTAAGTTACGTGGGTAAGGTCTGAGAACAGAAACAGGGTGTTGACAAACCTTAAAATAACTCAAAGTTCACTTGGTTTCATATGTGATACACTGGTCTCCTGGAGGACAGTCCTGTGTTTGTTTGACCTATCCACCATCCCAACCTTTCTTCTATGCAGACGTTCGTTCTTCATACTACTTCCTTCCTAACTCTCATCAGCACACTGGTCACATGATTGCAGCCTTCATGATTACGTGGGTTATACATAAATTCTGGTGCATTACTTTTTGTAGGTTAACATACGAACAATGCATCATCCTGACCATGGTTACTATTAAACTGTTCCTTAAAACCTGCTTGAGACATCACCCCACACCCTCATATGTGTACTCTAATACCCTGGTAGGCCTTGTTCTCCCTGCGTAGGGCCTCCAGCTGCTCCAGAGACTCTTCATGGGCCGTCTTGAGTTTGAAGAGCTCGCTGGCGTGTTGCCTGCTCTCCTTTTGGCAGCCTTCCACCTCGGCCACCAGCTCCTCACACTTCTGTCTCCAGTCTCCGAGCTGCTTCTCCAGAACCCTTTGCTTCTTATCCAGAGCCTGACCGCAGCTGCTGGCCTGGGACAGGGAACATGTGTTCAAAGATAACACAAAAAAACATTCATGGCGGCACTGCAACAGTCATACAAAAGGTCTCCTCTCCCACCTTCTCCAGGTCCATGCAGAGCTCTTCCACCTCTCCCTGTAACCTCTGTTTGGTTTTCTCCAGCGAAGAACATTTGGCTTGGGTGGCTTCCACAGCCTCCTCGGCCTCTTGAAGCCTGGTTGCCAGCTTCTTCCTGCGAAACACACATCATTATGGCCCACTGAGATGCATTCAAAGCGCCAAATGTGACGGATGACCGCCAGTATCAGCACAACGTACTTGGTTTCCTCCAGCTCATCAGTGTGCTGGATGGTGTCGGCCTCGTGTTTGGTCCTCCAGTGTGTCACCTCGCTATTGAGTTTGGAGACAAGGCGCTGCAGCTCCTGCTTGCTCTCCTGCTCCTCCTCCAGCTGCTCCTTCAGCACCTCGCACTCCTGCCGCACTGAGCTCAGACTGCTGCTGACCGCCTGCTTACACTGGCAGCCACAATGGAGAGACACATGTGAACATAAGACTTTAAGATGGAGAGCAGGGGATTTTTAAGTTTATTTACAGATATTTTATTTTTGAAGCTTCTATTCTGAGTTCACACACACACACACACACACACACACACACACACACACACACATGCGCGCACACACAAACCGACCTTGACCTCGTCATCCAGTTGTTTCTTCAGATCTTCCAGTTGGGATTGGAGCAGAGTCTTAGAGCGGCTCAGCTGGCTGGCTCTGCTCTCTGCCTCCTCCATCTGTCGATTCACGTCTGCATTATCAGCTGATGGGACACACAAGGACACTGATTATCACACTGTAACATAAAGCAGCCGTTAACTACCGGCACATATGCTGGATTCTGTAGCGATACACAAGAAAACACGCATAAAATGTAATTATTTTAGTCCTGTAATAGTCAGTATCTCTGTTTGGTTACAGCAGCAGATGTGGGTTACGTCATGTACCTCACTGAGAAAGATATATCAAGTAGCAAAGACTAAATGAAGTGTCAGTGACTCATCTTCCAGTAAGATACATTCATATCTGTGTCTGTTTTTTGCGCTGTGGTGGATAAATAAACAGATTCGCATGTCATTGGAAACAAAGTAAAAGTCGTGTTATTCCCCTACTCAAGAGTCAATTTACTAGTCATGAGCGGCCGATTGTGATTGTTCTTTTTTTTACATTTGTAGTTCAGAAAATCCCCAAACTTTATGGAAGAGTAACACTAAAATCTTCGATACATGTGCTTTCAAAGGTGTCCTGTGGAGTAAAAAGGGTTATGTTTATACTCAGTGTTTCTCACCAAAACACAGTGTGTGGGGCCAACAAAGGGGAGCTAAACCTGCAGAGAAGGATGCGTGACTCTACTGCTAGGTCACCTGGCACCCCTGAGCAAACATTACAGCTCAGCCATGAAGGATGCCATTAATGTTTATATCTAACGCTGTCATGTGCATGAGCCTCTTGTCCATCAGTAGATAGACGCTTCTTTCAACAGATGACATGGTTGGTGGGTGTAGTTCGGCACAAAAAAAAAAAGAAAAGAAAGGTCTGTGGATTATCTTATTACCAGGTCTTGGCTTCTGGAAAAGAGACATATTTAAAATTTGATTTAAAAAAATTTAAACGCCACACTTTTGTTTTTGCCCCTATTTTTTTGACAGGTTTAAGTGAAATACTTAAGACATTTTCATGCACCTAAAAGATTTATTTCTCTTTAATTTTGGTCATAAATTTGTTAAAATCTGTGTTAGTGAGCTCTTCTCCTTTTCCAAGGTAATCCATCCACCTGACAGGTGTGGCACATGGAGATGCTGAATAAGTAGCACCATTACTACACAGATGTGCTTTGAGCTGGTCACAATTGAAGTTTTATTCAACCCAATGCCAATGATTTTTCCAAGTTTTGAGGGAGTGAGCCGTTGGCATGCTGTCTGCAGGAATGTCCACCAGAGCTGTTGTTTGTGAACTGAATGTTCAAATCGTGACTATGAGCTGTCTCCAATGATTTTTCCCTGAATTTAGCAATACATCCAACCAACCTCACAACAACACAAGTCAGTTATGATGACAAACTGCTATCAGGTCAAGAAGACAAAGGAGGAAACAGGTTCAGATCTTTCTTTGATTCATTTACATCATTTATGCCTTTCTCTGTAATCTCTGGCTGTGAGGGTTGGGTAAGTTGGTTAGGGGAGGTTATCAGCTGGAGTACACTGGGGGCACACTGTTTTTTTTTTTCAGTCAGCTTCATCTGGGGTTCTTCAGGAAATAACTTATGTATAAGTATCTATTGAGAATATTTTTTAAGATTTGCAATTGAGCTGTCAGGGGCCTTAAAATGCAAAAGGTAGCAAAATTCTGGCTCAGACACTAAAGAAACTGTACATGAATGTGTTAGATGACCTGAACAAATAGGATCTTATTATCAGCTGTAATCGCATCCAAACGTGAGAAGAAATGAACATCTACATGTAGCAGGTGGAGAGTACCTGTGAGTCTGTTCCTGGCCACACTGAGCTCAGTCTGGGCCCTCTGCAGGTCGTCTGCTCTCCTGTTGGCATCTGACAGCTGCTCCTCCAGCTTCTTCATCTGACTATCTGAAGACACCTGTAGCACAGCACAAATACACAAGCACACAATTTGTTGCCCAAGTCTCGTAAGCCTGACATCACCAACTTGTCCAAAATGAAGCATTCTGCCAGTGAAAGCAGGTCATTGTTAATCTCAATACATGTGACCTTATTCCTGACCTTGGCTTTCTGCAAACTGTCCAGAGAAGTGGCCAACTCATCCACCTCCATCCTCAGATTCTGCTTCTCCTTCTCCAGTTTAGCCCTGGTCCGCTGCAGGGCCTCACACTGCTCGCTCAGCTCTGCCATGGCGTCACTGTGCCGTTTCCTCAGAGATGTAGCCAACGCTTCTGATTGGAGGGAGGTCTCTTCCAGGTCTCGCCTCAGACGCTGCAGCTCAGCCTCTCGCTTCTTGTTCATCTCCATCTGTAAATCACATACAGGCTGTGTCAAGAGCTTTATTTAAGGCTGCACAGTATGCCAAACTTATACAACTTTGTACAAAACCAAAGCTGTTCCCACTTTTAATGGGCCTTTCGCCAAGCACCTCCCTAGAAGGGCCACTTTCCTATCCTACGTTAGCAACTTTTAGGCTTTGAGAACAAGGGAAAATGCTGAAATGGTGTGCATATGGATCTTGATATCCTCTGAGTTTAGAAGGGAGTGTAATATATTTTGCTTTTATGAAGCCCAAAAATGCAAGAGGAGAGATGTCAGATATGGATTAAACGGTGTAGAAGAAAGCAACAACCTCGGGGCTGAAAAAAGAAGCCAACACAGAATTGTCAAACACTGCAGTTCCTCTAATGGCCACTTGAGGATGACTTCAGCAGACAGTCAATCCCTATAGACCCCCAATGTTAGCATGACTAACTTAACAGCATAAATCAACATGTTTACAGCTCGGTACAAAAAGAAATTTTGCTCTCTAGTGCTAAGTTTCTCATTCATGACAACTGTACAGGGGTGATTTTTATACAACTCGCCTATTTAAATGTTATTCAGGCTTAAAGTAACGCATGATTAAAGGCGTGGCTGCTTTGAGTGACAGGCTGTCTGCAAGGCGCCACCATACTCTATTGGGTCAGATCAACCCCGCGCTCCTCCACAGCTCCACCCTCTTGTCCAAATATGGTCACTTCTGGCTCCAAAAATCCAAGATGGCAACAACTGAAATGTACTCAAGGCTTCAAAACAGCAGTCAACAAACCAATGGGTGACGTCACGGTAACTACGACCATATTTATACAGTCCATGTGTGAAAGACCTCACTCACAGCTGAATCCTAACCTTAGCTGGCTTAGCCCGTTAGCAGAGACAGTTGAATATGTTACTGATGTTTTAACTTTAAGTTAGGTAGTTGTAGCTATAACATTTAAGGCTGTTTGCAGCAGGATACTTAAGTTTAGCATACAATATATTGGACAATTAAAACTATAAGGATTCATAACTAAATGTTAGCATAAAATAAAACAATATAGCCTATTGACTTATTCTGCTGTGCTAAAACATTGTTGTTCTTGTATGTTTGTTTTTACTTACTTACTTTTGGCAAAAAAAAGCATATAGTGTATCATTTAAATCTAATGTATCGTTAAAAAATGTACTGGTACAGTGTGTTTTTGTGTGTGTATGTCTGTTAGAATACTGTAGTTTACCTGTGAGGCAGAGACCCCTCCTGCTTCCTCCAGTCGATCAGTGAGATCATCTAGTTCTCTGGTTAGATCTGCTCTCTGCTTCTCAACCTGCCAAAAAAAAAAAAGAAAAGAAATCCAGAGTACTTCAGAAATGGTAATGAACATTAAGTTAACAACTTGATAATAAATGATCCAAATTATTTCATTATGATTCAAAATTACGTCAGGCCAAACCCTTTAGTTTTCTGTCATGGTATATAAAGTAAACATGATAACAGTTTATCCATGAATCACATTAATGTATATCCCCACTCCACTAGAGAGCAAGTTACAGTATGGTGAGAAGTGACAAGTAAGTAAAAACATGTTCCTTGGTCAAATCAAAGTACTGATGAACACTTCAACTGTAGTAAACTTCAGGGAGAAGACTTTGCTAAGCAGTCCCACCTCCTCGGACAGGATATTAACCCACCAGGGGATCAGTTGGATTGACAGCCCACAAGGGGAAGTGATCTCTCCTGAGGTCAGAGGTCAGAAGAGTAACTGGTATCCAATCAGAGCACTACAGGGGTGAGCTGCTGTCACACAGACAAAATATTATTTGTGAACTCCTGTTTCCTGTGGAAGATACTTAGTACTCTATTCACTGCTAAACATCCTCCAATGCAGTTAATGACCTTTAAAGCTGCATTCGTTGATTTTTTTGTTGGCTAGTTTTGGGCAGCTAACAAGCTGTTAACACCATATTGACATATAATCACCTTATTAAGTTGTTATGGCTAACATGCAACCTCTTTTTGTAATAATACATTAAGCAGACACAGACTAAAGCTGAATTCATTTAAAGGCATGTTTGTGTCCCTCTCTTTTAGCTCTGATTTTTGGTCTCTACCAAATTCTGAGAAAAATATCAGTCTGTTTAGTTGCTAAATGCTCCACTGTGTTCAGTTGCTAACTGTGTCTGCTGATTGGTACTGGGCAGGTAGTGTACAGTTTGTTCATCAATACTCTTTCACTGGTACTGCTGTAAACACTGGGGCATCAGCCCAAAGCTTGATAGTTGCGTCTAATTGTTTTCCAGCTGTCTTCATCATTCTGAAAACATAACACAACAAATGTTGAGGATGACTCATTTTCACTCCTGCCACCTAAAAAGAGACAAACATTGTTTGATGTTACTATTTTTATGTTATGTAACAACATAGGTAGGGTAAGAATTTGGTGTAAACAGTATTAATAATCTTGAAACTTGTTTCTGTAGTTCTGGAGTTTAGTTCACAGAATGAATGTTAAGCTGACAAATCTGCTATGTTTAAATCCATACCATAATAACTCCCAAAAATGACAAGTAATTATGGTCTTCAGCACTCTGACTTACATATTAGGCCATCAGACAAACAGTTACTTAACTATATTAGATTTCTTTACAACAAGGGATCCTTTTATTATCATTGTGTAAACTGCCGACCCCTGACTAGGTGACACATTTTTTATGTAGATTTATTTTAATTCTGAATTAATTTTTTGCATCAGAGATGTTTTTTCGTGATATATTTTTAGGAACTTTTTGTAGGAACTTTTTACAAAACAAAATTATTTTGTGTAGAAGGGTTTTTTTTTTCTGTACAAATTCATTGTATTTTTTCTTGTCCCTGACGCTTGGCCATTGTTAAGCAATGAGTGAAGACTCTTTGAATAGAGCTTGTGTTCAGGTGTTCACTGAACTTATCACGTGGTATTTCTTTTTATAGTTTATATCTTGATTAATAACAGTAACAACTTCATATGGTTTTCTTAAAAAGAAGAGGATAAAGGCCTATATTTAAAAAGAAAAGTACTCTCATACCCTTTAACATCAAGAAGGCCTTGTGACCTCCCTAAGAGGCTTTGCTGACCCCTATTAGGGGGTCAGGACTCTCAGGTTAGGGACCTGAGCTTTAGGGAATAGCATAGTAGGGTGAACAACATGGACATAAATTATTATCTGAATGACACAAAGCTGAAGGTATACTGAAAACCTAAAACACTCTGGGCTTTTGAGAAAACATTCGGGGCTGAAACCCCCACCTCTGAAAACTAGGTTATTTAGAGTGGTGAGGGTGATCTGAACATTATAGTTGCAGGCCGCAATAAAACCAATCGACTGCAAGATGCAACAACACTGTAGAACTGAAAGGTTTCTAACTACGATGGAAAGCTGTCACACACTTTAAAGTTCTCCAATATAACAATGTAATCAACATATTGATATCTCATAATACTGTTTCAGAAGAAATAAACTCAACAAAATGTTAGTATCATCAAAACACATCTGGATCATACTCAAAATCCACACTAGCTAATCGCGTATAATAAAATTTAATACTCTTACAATACACAGTACAATAAAATGTTCTACTTTACATCAAAGGAAATACAAACTTCATATTCTGCTCATAAATACAAAACAAATAAAAACATGAAGCCTCAGAAATGTATGAATGATAAACTAAACGTCGTCAGAGATCCTTCTCACGCTCAAACATGGTACAGCACACATGGAGAGAGTTTATAATGCTAGGCAATTACACGCACAAACAGCCAGCGCTCTGTAGTTAAAAGCACTTGTTGTTTTTACACCGATCTTTTACAGCTGTTTTAAAGACAGACGTAGATGTTGAGACTGGTCCGTAAAAGCCGGAGTCTCAGGCCTCCCTGATAGCAGCAATGAGCCACAGCCGTCAACACACCTCAGGCAGAACAAGGGAAAACAGATGATACTCACTGGGGGCCTCCTCTTTCACCCCCACCCCCCCAACCCCCACCCACCCCAGCTCACTCTCCAAAAACCTATGGGCCACCAGTTCACCCCCCCTCACAGCCCCACCCTCTGTGTCTACAACTTGGCTCTGTGTCGAGGGTTAACACCAAGCACTCGGCTCACTCATCGCTCTCCTCCGCATTACTGACTGAGTCAACAGCTCCTCCGGATCAGCACCACCCAACACCACTCACTCCCTTTCACATGCTAGTTGGAGGTCAGTGCTCCCAAAGAGTCCTTCTGGAGGAGGGAGATTCATCCTGGTTTGCACAAGAGTGTGAAGGAGTAGGAGCGTGTCTGTTCAGTCTGTGCACACATGCCAGTGTATGTTTGCATATGTGCTCTCCAGTATCCATCCATGTCCTCTGCCTCCAGTATGATGGAGGTTCTCTCCTGACTACTACTACCACATTAAAGTGTACACACACTATACCATTAAAGGAATCCAAAAATCAAATATACATATTCTTCCTCCTACCATTAGGGCTATTTATTAATCTAGATTGTTTTGATGTGAGTTGCCAAGTGTCGGAGATATCGGCTGTAGAGATGCCTGCCTTCTCTCCAGTATAATGGAACTAGATAGCAATTGGCTTGTGGTGCTTGAAGTGCCAAAAAAATACTTTTAAAAAACTCTACAGCAATGTGTCTTTCCAGAAATCATGATCTGGTTAATCAAGATAACCCACAGACCCTGTTGTGAGCAGTTTCATGTAGGAACTATTTTCTCTCAACCAGACTACACATGCCAACCATATCACCCGGCAAAAATGGTCAGTTCAGACCCTCTCTTACAAACCAAGAAATACTGATCATATTATTGCTATGAAAATAGCAAATGTCAGTATCTCCATGTTCTCCTTAAACTCATTGACAGTTTATTTGTGGAATAGTTGTGATCGGACATGATGATGACTATGACGTCCACTTTCATGTCCAAAGACTAGTATTATACTCAATGTCTAATCTCTATTAACAGATTCTTCATATGTATGCAGAATCTGTGGGTGACAGGACAAGAGTTTGGTATCAGAAGCATTTTGGTTTTCATTTGTAGTCCTGACGGATCACGTTTTAGCTGCTGGTAAAGAATTCTTGTGGAGAGCATTTCATTTTTTTTGTAAATTTATCTGCATTCATATGCACATATGTGTTTATAGAGATTAGCTGAAATGACCAGCGCACTGAAGAGGAAGTCTTGGTCTGGATATCTGCTAGTGACACCAGATTAACGTGAAATATGGGCCCTCTCCCTCAGAGTCTTTAAAGTTGTCAAACCAAAGCCAATGGTTTGCTCGACACAATTCTTTTTTGAATAGACTAGAATTACCAACTCAGAGTTGTATGCCTCTGTCAACCAGTCATGTTGCAGATTCAGTTTATATTCATGTCGATGAAAACATGGATGCGTCACACATATCTTCAACCCAGGCAGCACAGAAGATTTATACAATCAGCACAGTTTCATGGTGGACAGCCAAGATTAGTGTCACCATTTCAGTATCTGACCAAATGTCTGTCCTTTTGCTCCTGAATAATGACACTGAATAATGGTCATAAAAGTGTTTTGCAGAACATTATGTTGTCACAGTGAAGTGAAGACATTTGTGTGAAATTTCTTCATAATAACTGTATGAATGTTTAAAATATGGCCAAAAACATGTTTTGTGAGGTCACAGAAACCTTTGACCTTTGACCACCAAATTCGTATCAGTTCAACCTTGAGTTTAAGTGGACATTTGTGCCAAATATTAAGATATTCATTCAAGGCGTTCTTGAGATATCATGCTCACAATAACAGTATGGACAGACGGACGACTTGGAAACATAATGGCCATGGCCACTGCTATTGCCAGTGTGGAGGCTTGAAAACACGGTTGTGACACTTCTGTATATCTACATGTAAATAACATTCCTGTCCCATTGTTCAAAGTAGACTTAATGTAAGTAAAAGCCACATGTGAGATGTCACAAGCCCTTTTATTAAAACAAAAAAGTGCGAAGACAGGGTTTCCTTCCCTTTTGGAAAATATACAGCTGCAAAACATGTAAATGAAAATTATATGTAATAGATAGTTGATACTACCCTGAACAAAACAAGTGGCCTTTTATTGTGGCCAGCCTAAGGCACACCTGTGCAATAATCATGCTGTCTAATCAGCATCTTGATATGCCACACCTGTGAGGTGGGATGGATTATCTCGGCAAAGGAGAAGTGCTAACTAACACAGATTTAGACAGATTTGTGAACAATATTTATGAGGAAATGGTCTTTTGTGTGTATAGAAAAAGTTTTAGATCTTTGAGTTCAGCTCCTGAAAAATGGGAGCAAAAACAATAGTGTTGCATTCATATTTTTGTTGAGTATAAATAAAAGTAGGCCTATCTGTGTGAATGCTTCTTCATTGTTGTTCTTTCTACAAAGCAGGTCTTCTTCAGCAGTTTGGACCAGCGCTTTGTCTCTCTCCATGTGGAGAGAGAAGAAACGCGTTATGTCAGGCAACATCAGACTATATGGATATACAGTACACCATATTATCTCGTCCTACATCTCATTTAAAAATATATTGATATACCTTAAAACGTTGCCACATCGCCCAGTCCTAATTGCTAGTGACCCCTGTCTCATAACACATAATCATTTGACCCATTGTTGATACTTATTCATTATTCATCTCTGCAGCTTTAAATTTCACTTTAGTATTCATTTCAATGGGGACGCTTAGTGTCATCTTTTTTAATGGTGCGTCAGAGACAAGGATAAGGGTCCACTTCAAAGATTTGGATGGCATATCTGCATTGTGTGTGTTTGTGTGTAATCCTGAGTGAGTGAGAACACTCCACTGTACACATATACGTGTGAGTCAGAGTGACTGGCATTCCAGTTGGGAGAAGATCCCATGGAAAATAATGCTGTCTGTCAGCCCTATCTCCTGATGATATCTCCCCTGTGTGACCTGAGGAGCAGACTCAAACAATAGCGAGCCTGTCTGAAGCAGAGGTATGTTGTATTTGAGCTCCTGTGAAGACGCAGGCTGCGGAACAGATAAAGACCTGCGTGCCTCTGCCTGCCTCTTTCTCCGCTCTGTGGCTTTGGAGACTGGTGGGGTTGGGGTGGCGGGGGGGGGCAGCACCATTAGGAATGCCACCCAGAGTGGGGAGAAGTGTGCAAAACACACCCTCGGGCCCGCTGTCACTCTATTCAACACTCGGGGTGAAATATGTACCTTTGCATTTCTGCCTTTACCTACTGTAACATGAAACTGCGGGCAGGTCTTAAGAGGGGCGACCACGTTCTGTGGCTTAAATACACACCGGCATTAAGTGCGTCCTGTTTGAAACAACAAGCACTTAAAGCGCCCACCTTGGTAGATTAGCTTTATATGAACCAGGCCCACTGCTTTCAAACTTTTTTACATTTCAAAGAAGATGTCCTGGAAAGTTTGCCGTCCTGCTCTTCCGATTTGCTTTTAGGGAGCAAGGCGAGGGGATTACAACAAGAAACAGAAGGTACACTGCTGGTTGTGTGTGTGTGTGTGTGTGTGTGTGTGTGTGTGTGTGTGTGTGTGTGTGTGTGTGTAGGTTATACAGAAAGATTGGGAAAAATAAGAAATAAGGAGTAAAAAGGATGTTGGGGTCCCTCTACGCCTCTGGGGTTGCCCTGTATGTTAACTAGAAACACAAGGTCCTCCTCCCCCCGAGTTTATTATCACAGGTGCAGATGGTTTGGGGTGACCAGAGGCGAGCACCGACACACGTACCCCACTGGCTGCCAACAGATCAGCAATCTCTTTTCTCTTTCTTTCTCTCTTTCAGTGTTCCCTCCAATCCACAACCAACTCTTAATGCCACCGGCCTGAATGTTACAGTAGAGCCAAGCTCTTCCTCTTATCTTCCCTGCAGCCTGACAGACAGATTTAAGGCTCATCTGCTCTTTGTTTCATTCAGGGAGAGGGGGAGATGTTACACACTACACGCATAGTTGTGTTACCATACCTTGGCTCTCATGGCCCGCTCTGCTTCCAGCTCCTCCTCCAGCTCTTCAATGCGAGCCTACGGAGAGAAAATGGATTTCAGTGAAACGGCAAAAAGAATAACAGTCTGCTAAAATATTAAATATGACCGGGATATGTGAAGTTGAGCTGTTATCCTCTGGTTTCACAGTGCCTATATCATTCTGACAGAGAACAAATGGGGCGTCACCTCCGCAGATTGTTTGCTATTTCAGGGCAGCACTTGTGTGGTTGTGAGGCCGTTTCATACCCTCTGCTTTCCCTGGGGATTTGGCACGCCTCTGGCTTTTTCCTCAGGTAGCAATTTAGAGCAAGAATGTCCATTGCCACCATCATTATCTGTATTCTGACCCAGGGCTGGGTCTGCTATGTCCGGTCCGAGAGACCAAAAAGCATCAGTGCCATTTTCATGACATTCGAGGAATTTGTGTTATGTTTTTGCTTTCTCTTGGTTTTACAGTCCTGGCTGGAAGTCAAGGATGCTTCTCCCAAAGAGCGAATATGCAGTGTAGGTGTTAAAATGACTGTCATTTACAGTATATGTGATACAAAAGTGATTTTAAATCTCAGTTAGGCCCAAACTGTAACCTGCTTAAATTGAAAAAAGTATGTATGTAATAGAATTATATGTTTCATCATCAAAAGGGCTAACTTTATTTTAAGGAAACTAAATCTTATAACACAAAAAACAGTTAAAACATGTGCAAATCATTGACATGTTTGTCTGAACAGCCCATTCTTCTTCCTAAATCATCAAATGATGATGCTTTGTCACACCCTTTGGACTGTTGTACCGACCCCGAAGGCACCATTTAGCAACTTCATAAGACACACTGGGCTTTTAACTCAAAATCTTGTTGGCAGCCATATTTGACACTCAGAGCAACTGACGTGGTATAAAGAGCGAGAAAGTCTGCCTTGTCTTCCTGGATGGGTCAAACAAACAAGAACTTTCACCCAAGAGACAGTTGTTTGTTTCCTGTGTGAAACCAAAAGTCTCCAGTGTTATAAGTTATGGTCATGTAAGTTATGTATTGGTGTCACATCAGTTACCTTAAATATTTGGGCCATGTGACATTATGTGTAACCATAACCCAATAAGTTTTGTTGCTTAAACCAAGCTATGACTGTTTTAGAAGGTTAACCACATGTTACAATGTCTTTCACCCAGCAGGGTTATAAAGCCGTTACCGCCCCGTGGACATGCTCACATATTGAACTTCTGCTGTTTGCTGTCTGGCTTTGGCCAATCACACAGCGGGTATCGTGGAAGCAGAAAGACAACAAGATGGAGGAGCTGATAAAGTCAGTGTCTGAATACCCAAAATTATGGCACTAGCAACTTAAAACCAGACAGAAAACAGGGCTCGGGCTAACATTTCCACCAAACTTTAGATGACTGTCCAAATATGTAGAATATGTAGTAAATTCATTGATTTTGGTTGTTTTACTAGGGTATGAGGCTGCATGTTAGCTTGCTCTTCTAACAGTGTTCACTGAAGCAACTGCCTGTCATCACAGCCACTTTAAAAACCACTTTGCTTTTGGGGGGAACCATCTTGCAGGCAGGCAGTTGTCAGGGTAGTTACCACAGTGAAAGCAGCTTTAGAGTGACAGTTCTTGAAAAATACAGGATACACTTAATAAATGTCCTGCTTAAAATCACTTTAAAGCGAGCTATAAACCATTATTTAAAAGTTTGTATACTGCTTATAAATGGTATGATGATAATAAAGTAACCCTTAATTTTGTGAAAACAAAATGAGAAATTCAGTCTTTTCAGCCTTGCAACTCATAAACACACCAGTGCTGGTTACACTCAGTGGTGAATGTTACTTCCGGTAAGTTCATGTTCTCATATGCTGCAACATTTATTTCATAGTTTGTAGTTTTTGAACATCTTTGGTATCATTTTTCTAACTCGCACTCAGTAATGTAATGTGGCTGGCACACTATAAATGACACACTTTGGGCTTGGAGGAAGGTTTCAAGTCAAAAAGCTCTAGTCCAAGTGAAGTCGCAAGACATTGATGCTAAATGCTGCCTAGTCGAGCTGCCAGTCTTTTTTGATTTGAGACTTAAATCATCAAATATGTGACTCGAGTCTTACTCGAGTCCAAGTCATGTGACTCGAGTCCACACCCCTGTTAGTTACTGTATAGACTGCCTTCATAAAATATGATGCATTGTTATAACTACGTAACAGGATACAAAGTACCTAAAATGAGCTCCATCTACACTGACTACAACAATAAAACGCTTAAGCATTAATTCATTAATAATAATGAGGCAATATATTCATTCATTCATTCATTCATTCATTCATCTTCTAACCGCTTCATCCTCTTGAGGGTTGTGGGGGGGCTGGAGCCTATCCCAGCTGACATCGGAGGAGAGGCAGGGTACACCCTGGACAGGTCGCCAGACTATCGCAGGGCTGACACATAGAGACAGACAACCATTCACGCTCACATTCACAGCTACGGACAATTTAGAGTTATCAATTAACCTAGTCCCCAAATTGCATGTCTTTGGACTATGGGAGGAAGCCGGAGTGCCTGGAGAGAACCCACGCTGACACGGGGAGAACATGCAAACTCCGCACAGAAGGGCTCCCACACCCGGGATTGAGCCGGCAACCCTCTTGCTGTGAGGCAACAGTGCTAACCACCACACCACCATGCCGCCCAGGCAATATGTTATTTCACTTATTTATTTTTTTGTTCTGCGAACCTTAACTGCTACTTTCAGTGATGGATGTGTTACAATATCTGTATAACCATCTGTATGCACCTTAATCATGCTTAAATGCACTTAATGTTATTCTACTAGATTTTGCTCCAAAAGTCAAAACAATCTGAATGATTTATGATTAATAAATCACCCACGGCACATTTATGTTTCACTAATCTCGTGCCAAAGCCACATTTTGCACTGCTAATAAAAATGTATCAGCAGTTTCCCAACATGGCTGCATCTGTCCAAGTTGTGTCATGTTCTGTGCTATCTCCAGCTTCTATCTGTGTCAGGAAGTGTGTCTGACATGGCATGCAGCCCAGGGCCATTCACAGCAACAGCACCTACACGCACTGATGTGCTGAAACCCACTCACTGGCTGCACAGCTCCTAAAGCCCCCCCACACATGACAGTGTCACACATTTAGGGCCAAATTAACACACATGGACAGGCAGTTATCTTGCAGTTGTACTGTCTTTGATTCATTAATAATGTAAGCTTGGGTTTGGCTTAATTTATCTGAAACATATCAAAAGTAGGGTCAGGCATGCCACAGCCTAATACTAAAAATAACACATAACTTCATTATTTTTTCAACAGTATTTTTCAAAAGCTAAGCACAAACGTTAAGACATAAAAAGTGGAATAAAAAACTCACATGCCAGCGCAGGACCTCTGCAGAGAGAACAGCCATGGTGAGGCAGCAGCAGCCCAACTGACTGACTGACTGACTGTCCCACACACACACACACACACACACACACTCAAACACACACACACATACACTCTCACACAGCTTTACTGTCGATCCCCTCTGGCATTTTACTGTCCACACCCCCTTGTGCATGCACAGCCCTTTTCTGTCTCTCACAGTTCCCCACTCACATATCTGTTTCTTGTTAAATTCCTACTTTCCACAGCCTCAAACCAGCCTCAAAATAAATATTGTGGCTCTAATACAATTGTAGAAAACATAGCATTCTAACAGTGTTAAGATGTCTGAGCCAGACTGCATGGATAAACGCAATTTGAACTACTTATCTGTGGCAGAGGGAGTTTATACATTGATTTTGTGCACTTTTCTAAATGGAATTTACCCTATTTTAAATGATCCCACACTAGCCCCTCTGCTTAGGAGCACTCATGGAGTCATGTTGGGGAAATAACAAAATTAGTCCATTATTGCTGAGAATGGTTGCAGGGTTTGATCTCCATAATTGTATGTGCTTAAAGTTTAAGCTTTTTTTTTTCCTCGCTGCACTCTGAAACCATAATAATTGTCCATAAATTGCAATCAGATGTGGCCTCATAGCTGATGTCTCCTCACTTGTGTCTGAGGGGATACTCAGCGGCGTGGGCAGTTATATCCTGTGAGATCCCCCCCCTGTATTGGTTGGTGGGGAAAACAAGAGCCAAGAAATTGCAAGTCCTGCCTCTTTTACCAGCACAGCACAACACAGCATTTCAGACCCCCTGGTGATGTCAGTCCACCATACTGTCCACACATGCTCACATAATTCAGGTCCCTGCGAATTTGCTGGAATCTGAGGCTTTGTTCTCTTAAATGCCTTCAGATGGCAGAGTTCGGCTTCCAACAGTAAAAGTCTTGGCTGTTTGATTGGCCGAGTGATGACAGGCCCTGCTGACCTGGTCTAAGCCTTGTGCTGTGGGTGATGATGCCGGTCACATCAGTGGTATTAGACATGATGTGACCTGCTCTGCACAGGTGCACATTGTGAGATAAGGACATCTGAGATATACAAGACGTGGCAGCATGATCTGGGCTTGTTTTTTAAAGGGGGACTGACTGTGTATTTGGAAGTTTTTAAATTGAGTTTTCAAAAATCAGGCAGTTTCAGACCAACTGTAGGAAATGCATCATTACAATACACTCCCTGATTTGTTACAGATCCCGATGCTGTTCCCAAATCCCCCAAGTTTCCTCCCAGGTCACCGTAGTGAATTGAACAGATGAGTTTTAAAACAGTAACAGAGAGCTGGGAGGAAATTTGGTCATTTGGGGACAGTATTGAATGCTGGAGCAAAACTAGGGAGTGTATCTGTAAATGTTGTGATTGCCTCCCCTCATTTAAGAATAAGTCAACTTCAGACAAGTTTGTAAATGTCCTAAAAGCTGATTTAACTTTGTGTGTAGGCTTTACGCCATAGCCTACACAACTGGCTATGGCACCATTGTGAGCATTTCTACTTGTGTGGTGTGTCTGTGTCGCTTTGCAATTACACCACTGTGGTATGAGGCTGTGAATTTCAGTGAAGCTGGATTGATTCAACTACTGTAACACACATAACAAAACACATCAAACATGGCTTAAGAACAACAACGGTGAAGAGAGTAAAAAAAAAAATGGCTCCATTATAAGTGGGGGTTATAGGTGGTTATCAGTGTCATAGATATTTGGTAGAGGGGTTCTACTTCACTGACGAGTATGTTTAGAATGCTAATATCAGGGCATTGGCTTCAGGTGGTTTCAATTTTACTCTGATTAGGTTTAGGCACAAAGACTACTTGGTTAGGTTTCATCACTATGTGTAAACGTCATGGTTTGGCTTAAAATAATTAATATTTAACATTTTATTTTCACATGTATCACACAAGTGAAACACAAGTCGTGATTGCACCTGTGTAGACAGCTAGATTGATTAAAATCTAGGCAGCTGAAATGCTTCCTGTGTAGACATGTTGTCAGATGAGAAGGATGATACTTCTCTCATTTCTGTGCATTAAGGTCGGTGCTGGAGACAGCAGGTAATTAGCCTAGCTTAGCATGAAGTGTTAGCATCAAATTTCGGGTTTGATTGGTGTAGGCATTATGTAGTTAATGTTAGCCAGTTTGCATAATTGTCATGTGGTGTGGGAATATTGAAAATCTGCATGGAATTTTCTATACTGTATTTACTGCTGTGAGCAACACAAACAAATTTCCACTGACCTTCATTTATTTGGGGAGAAGACATTTCGGTGACGGATATCTTCAAATCTACTAAAACTACTATGACCAGAAATCATTAAAGGCACTTGAGAAAATTTGAGAAGCATCACCTGAAGGTTGGATTACTATCAAAATTACATGACATCTGGTATAAACCAAACAGACCGCAGGGCAAAACTGAGCTTAATCCTCTCAGATTGTGATGACCCTGTACAGCACTGTGGCCAAGTATAACTGCTTTACTGCCATGTCATAAAACCACTGAGAGCACAGGGCTGTTGTAAGAAATTAGGACTGAAGTCCTCCATCTCTGCAGACCCCCATCAAGCTGACTGCTTTAAATTACAGCACACTAGAGAGGCAGAGGCGGCTGCATCGTTAAAGTTAGACAAAGCTATCTCTTTGATTCCACTCAAGTTTGTGGACATATTCCTCTGGTTGTGACCTTTACTGTACGTCACAGCCAGACATGAGTGGGCGACAGAAGAGATGGGCCATGCAGTCAGCTGGGCTGTCCGTCCACCTGCACAAATGTCCACAACATGCACACACACAGAGAAACACATATAATAGTCTTATTGTGGGATAGGGAGAATGCCAAAGCGACAGTAAATGTGAAAACATGCCTACCCTCAAAGACACACGGATCGCCTTTCACCCCTCCAATCACAGACAAAGGGACTCTTTATTTTTCCTCTTACAGCCCTCTGGAGAAAACATCAGGCTCCCAGAGGCATCGACAGAGTGAAGAAGTACCACCTGAACTTTGAAATCACCGTCTTCCAGTGTCTTACTCACTCTCAGCAGGCTCTCATCTCATTGCTCCATCCGAGGAACAGACAAAACACATTATCTGCAACATGCACCAGTAACACAGATAAAAGCTCTCCGACTGGCTTGATTCTATCTGGATGACACAGTAAGATTCAGAGGAAAAGCCTCAGTGTAAACTTTGCTCTCTTTTCGGGACTTTGTACGGAAGCAGACTAAACACTGTACAGTGCTCTGAAACCAACACAATCACACAAATAATGCTGCCCTCATCTTAATTATACAAAGATTGTGTTCTACACAACCTTTCAAAAGGGAAATTCTGATGATGGCATTTTAAATGCCAACATCTTTGGTGGCAGGCGGTCAGTGCTGTGATTTTCCACTGCACACACCAAAAAGTGCTTGTTTATAATCTGTGTGACCACTGCAATGGGTGATGGGGAAAACCTCACTAATTTTACACATGGAGTTCAATTCATTCCTCATGAGCAGCCAGTGCAAACAGTTCAAACAGTTGTACAATGTCTTCTGTGGCTCCGGAGGAGCTTTCCTAAGTTTGAAAAAATAAACATGATGATGTCAGGGAAGGTATAATTAAGGACACTATTGAGTCAACCCATTTGCCAGAATAAATGTTGGAAACATCCATATCTTAGCAGACATATTAAAATTTAAATTTTTCAACAATGCTGTGGTTATGTTTAGTCACAAAAACCACTTGGTTATGGCAAAGACAGAATCATGTTTTGGCTTAAAAAACTGTTTTTGGTGGCACAATTACCACTGAGCTGCCACCAACTAGAAATGCTGCTGATGTCTAGCTAAAAAACACCAGCTTTTGGTAGCACAAGTGCAGCTTGAGATACATCTGATGTCTTGCTATAAAATAACTGGTTTTAGTGGCACAATTGCTGGTGGAAATAATCCTAATATCTAGCTAAAACGCAACCCATATTGGTGCCACAATCGCTGCTGGAAGTGCTGCTGGTGTCTTGCTAACAACCAAGTGGTTTTGGTGTTTGCTGTTCTTGAACAGTGGTCTGCAAGAGTGTATAGCTTGGAAACTGTTGCCTAGTTGTTGTGCGATTCACCATCCCCTCCACCTCTCGATGACAGAGTCAGCTCATACCGATGTAATCAGAACTATGCCACTTTAGCGATGTTAATATGATACATATGAAACATAAGATTTAATTTAATTCATCCATCATTTACAGAACAATGCCAACATTTTTTTCTGGAAACTGGACTAAGTGTGTTGGAAATATAAGCCTTTGCTGTACCTCTTTAACAGTTAGCTGCCCTCTGGATAACTTAACTAATAGTAAAATTACTGTTAAAACACTCTAAACATGTCCTGTGTTTCTATTTTCTAAAAATAATTAGGACTTCAACACATCCTGTGAGGTACAAACTTCCATGTTAAACAAAAAGAAACATAGAACCAAATGTCTAAAAGAGATTCAGAGTCTTCGCAACTAAAAAAAGCAAAAAGAATGGTTGCTGACTGTGGCTACCCCCAAGTGCTCCTGGTACCGCTGTCTGGAAGCAGAGATGGTTATCAGTTTGGGTGTAGGAGGTATGTTTTAACCATCTCTTGACAGGCATGGAGCTGTGAAGTGACTGCTCCAATTACGGAGCAGAACCCAGCAGCTCTGTTGAAAGGCAAGAATGCATCTCACCGCTCTTCTGTGAGCTACAGCTGAGCTCCCTGCATGTCTTTTTAGGAAACCAAGAAAGGTTGTCATTCCAGCCACTGTTAGTATTTCAAGAAGGAAAAAAAAAAAAATCTATTATAGCGCTTTCTTTCATGGAGCTGTTGTGTCTAATATATCTTCAAAACATAGCTATAAATGCGCCTGATAATTTGCACTGATTAATCATGAAAGCCAGCTGCAGGTTGAGCAAGATTTCATCAGGGCACCCATATTGGATGTGACGCACGTAATTGCACAGCTCTTTGAAAATGTTCACATCTCTCAAATTAGAGGCTGCGGATGGAAGGCACATACCACTCCTGGAAGATGACTATCAACCTCAAAGGCAAAGGACTGTGTATATTACAGACAGTTTCAACTAACAATGAGTCCTACTAACAAGTCTTGTGTGTGTAACAAAGTCTCTTTTTCTTTGTGCCGCAGAATGTCCAAAAACTATTAATCTATTAATCAGTGAGTTGCACTGGATGACATGTTCCTTCATTACCATTAGAACACACACTGTAGTTTATTTTCACTCAATCCCACATACACTGTCCAGCAGATACTCACCAAACGTGGATTTAGAAAAGAGAAATAGTCCCTAACAAATACACACAGTACATAAAAACACGTTCTAAACTCCCAACTCATCAGCTACAGCAGCTAGAGCAGTTTGATCAGCTGTCCTATGCTTCAAACTATAATGCTCAAGGTAACTTTTTAGCATCAGTTCTTGATGCCCAGGGACCGGGTGTTATTTTCTGCGGGTTACATGCATAACGTCTTTTCAAAATAAATTTCCATGTACACAGGAAATGTTTGTTTTGTCACCAAAACTGCTTTAGGTTCAGTCAATAAAACTACTTGCTTTGGTTTAGAAAAATCATCATGGTTTAGGTTAAAATAAGTATGTTTGTTACATAACTTAGTAAGCAAGTTAACAAGTATGTGGCGTGACATATGTGTCACGTTATGTTAAATACGTTGCGTAATTTTTAAAAACCTCAATGTTTCACATGGGACATGAACAGTGTTCTCTTAGGTGAAAGTCCCGTGTTTGTTTGACCCATCCACTACACAGACTTTCTTGCTCTTTATGCTACATCATTGCTGCTTTAGGTTTACAATGGAGTAATTTAAAAGCCTGGTGCATCTCATACAGATGCTACAGGACGCCTTCTGTGTCAGAATCAAGTGCCAGTGACCAGCCTTGGCATCCTTTTGTCCTTACTTGCATTAAATTAACAACATTTAAATGTTTGATCAGCTGTCTTTAGCCAGTATGTCTGAGTAAACATAGTTTTTCTCTGCAGCTCGAATAATTCACACACCAGATGCATACTGTGTTAAGTGTACTTTATTGTATGTGCACACAGATAAAAGGGTCTGACCTGTTGCTCCTTGTTCATTCTCTGCAGTCCGATGTTGAGGGCCTCTTCTGCTTCCAGCTTGGAGCTGGTACTGCTGATCTCCAGGTCCTTCCTTTACAGAGAAACAGATAATAAACACTACATCAATTTAACCCTTTAAAACTAGCCTAACATTTAAATTAACATTGATTGAACTGAACTGATTTTAAACTTAATTTAAACTTAAGATAGGGTTATACTGGAAGATAGATAAAAGATATCTTAGGTGTAGGTTTGATTTCTAGGTCAAATTTTTCATGTAACAAAATCTAGATACTGTATATCTAGATGCATCAGCACAACAGCCTGGTTTCATGAAAATATGTAAAATGGACTTGAACTCTTTACAGCGCATTATTGGGCACAAAATGTGTTAAAATTATGAGCTGGCAACACAACAACAATGCTCATGCAAAGTCAATGAGGATCTTTTGTTGTGGTGGACACACAAATTAAGTACAAAGAGCAAGAAAGTGCACAGACTGGGTGGGAGGGATGGTGCATGGGTTAAACAAACATGGACTTTCAACCAGTAGACTGCCGTTCATGTCTCCTGTGAAACCAAATATTATTGTACTTACGGGATTTTACAGACTTAACCTAAATACACAAAGCACTTCGCATAACTACGTAAAGTTTGTGTTTATGTCACTTACATCCTATATGTAGTTGTTTTTACCAAAACAATGATTTTCCTAAATTTAAGTATGTTTTTTTTTCTAAATTTCTCTAAATCCAACCAAGAGTTTTTGTTTCCCTAAACCTAACCAAACTTTGACCATTTCACAACCTTAATCACATCAACAATGTGCTTGATTTTGTATTGGCATTGATTTTGTGTTGCCAGCACAAAATGTAAGCACATTTTGCGGACACCACCTTGTAATGCGATGTAGCGACGTTGTGTCCATTTAAGGTATTTCTGTGAGACTATGTTGTACGCAAACAGCACATGTTGTTTTTTCATTATATACCCACAGTAACTGTGTTTACATTCTTTAATTTACTTTGTGAGAAAACCTGGCAGTGACACATGATGTACTTATAGAACTGGAGCAACAGCCAGGTGTTGTTACATGCACTGTAATAGAGAGTAGTGATTAGATTTGCAATTAAATGGCTGTGTTGGATGTGTCATACTGAAAAGGAGAGCCTCTGCTCACCATGCTTATTGTCATCTTCACTCGCAACAATCTCCACTGATATGACAAACTTGTAGGGGAAAACAAAAGCAGTCCAAGCTGACCCATCACAACCTCCAGGCGAAACATTGCAGCTAAAGCTGTAACCCCCTAACACAGAGCTAATCATCCATCTTTAATGATCATCACTTGGCTACTGAAGTGGCTTGCCACAGAGAACAGTTGTTAGACAGAGAACAACGGAAGAATTGAAGATAGAAGTCTATATTCATTATGAATGCCTAAAATGTTATTATCCCTTTAGTATTTTTAGCCCATTAACTCTCTCAAACCTCTAAAGCTGTTCATGTGGCAGAACCAACTGGCAACCTCCGGGGCTGAAAACAAAAGCCAATGCCAATGTCCCAAAAACTGCAGTTCCTTAAATGGTCACTAGAGGCTGGCGCCAAAACAGAGTGAATCCCCATTGAACCCCCATGTTAAGATGTCCAACCTAACAGCATAAATAAACACGTTTACAGCCTGGTATAAAAAATGGTTTTTGTCTCATTTCAACGTTCATGACAACTGTACAGGGGTTGATTTTTTATTTTTTTTTTACAATTTATTAAGTCTTACAGTTATGCATATTTAGGGGAAGGGCTGCTTGAATAACAAACTGTCCAAGCCATCCTTCAAGTCACTGAGTCATCCCTCACTCCTCCACAGCTCCAACCTCTCGACCAAACATAATCACTTCTGGCTCCAAAAAAAACAAAAAACAAAAACCTAACACCTAAAAAAACAAAAAAAAATGGGAGACCTTAAACCAATGGGTGATGTCACAGTAGCTATGTCAATTATTTCTATACAGTCTATGGGCAGAACTGGCAGGATAATAAAAACCCCTTTCCAGACATACAATACTGTACGTAACATTACTGCTTCCTTTATCTGTTTAAAGTAATGTCTATTTGCCATTCATATAAAGGGTTCCATTACAAAAATGTTCTGTACTGGCTAACATGCAACAGGGTTATTCTGAAAAAAGACAAAGCTGTGCATGTTTCCATTTCTTTCATAGGCAGTGAGACAGTTTCTCTGATAATTGAACAAATAAAATAAAATAAAATGCAATCACATTTATGTGATAAAACAAGATATGCATGATGCCTTCATGTGTGCACTTATTTGTCTCTACAATAATTCTATTTACTGTAGCTGATAGAAGCCACAGTTTTCTGTAAGTGTCATCTGTAACCAGTTGTGTCATTCCATAGGCAGTATATCACAAATATTATTGCATTCATTGCATGCAGTATTTCCCTAATTTACTGCTACATGCCTTAGGAAAATACTTTTTGGCGAAACTTAATGCAAATAAATCTACGAGTTTGGAGCTGAGTCAAACTGAGTGACAGATTTCATATTCTGTTTGGAAAACACAGCACCTTAGCAACAAGGTGAGTTACTCAATTTTTATTAACACTCACAGATACGAAGGGTCATGCAAGTATTGATGCCAAAGGCAACAAGTTTTAACTTTGTATTGGAAATGGTGATGTTCAGTGATCCATGCTCAATAAGTATGCGCGTGTTTGCATTGGTTCTTGTCTTCAGGTGATTGTTGCTGCAAGGTAAAGTACAGATAGCAACATGTTAGGATGTTATATTGAATACCTGGAGAGGGGGTAGGGGGGGCGAACCTCAAAGTGGGGATGACTGGACTGTGGAGCGGGTATATTACATATTATAGCCTCACAGTCCATCTCCTTCTCCCTCAGGACAGGAGCATCATCTCAGACTGTCAAGAACTTTTTGGAGTCCTTTAGTTTGTCTCTTTCCTGGGGTTAAAAGATACGATCACAGCAGCTCTTGTTTGAATGGTACATCCGCAGACAGCTGTGGATAAGACCTGTTGTCACACGCATGAGTTCTAGAGTAAATCTCATGAAAATCATTTTACTGTGTATTTGTTTTTGTTTGAAGGCTGATATAAATGTTTATGAGGTAACTTTAAAGCCTAAGTCATAGTTGGCATAAATGCATACCTGAAAATGTCTATATTTATGTGGCTGTTATTCCCGTTTGATCGCTGGCTGGAGGGTATGGTTTAGCCTACTCATTTTTTTTTTCACACTTTATGTCTGATTACAAGTTATTCCACATAATAATGATGACCTGAACTTCAAAAAGAAAAAAAAAAGAAGAAAGAAGAAAGGTATCTTGTAACATGCCTCAGTTAACTGTGCACATCGTGCTCATGTGTACAATACCAATCTGTTTATACCTATTAATAGGAAGGATTGTCGAAAAGAGACCAAGAGTTAAAGCTCTGATTCTCCGCCTGATCCTCGACACGTTGGGTTTAGGTCAGGCCAGGCTTGGCTTACAGGGCCTTGTTTTATTAACATTTCCTCAGGCATCAATTGGGTCGGTTTCTCATCAGAATTCCAGTGTTCTGTTTCTAAATCTGAATCATGAAGAGAAAAATTTCACATTCACTGTGCTTGGTTGGTTCTCTGCTGCTCTGGGTCCATTGTACACTCTGAGAGCCTTGTGCTCTGAACCAAACAGTATATTACATCAGCGCACCAAATTTACAAACGGTCCAGTTTGTGCCAGAGTGTGCTCTAGCACTCCTAGTGGCTATTTACACATATGTTAGCATGCTATCTATCATTCGCTAATTACCACCAGACACAAAATGTAGCTGAGGCTGATGGGAATGTCATTTATTTTGCAGGTAAAGTTAAGAAATCATCAAAAGTATTACAATTCATCCTAAAGGTGAACATGAATATCTGAATCAGGATCAACAGTCATAAGCATCCAATGGGAATCATCAATGGCTATACAAAATTTTGGCCAATTTACGAAGTAGATGTTGATTTTTTTTTTTTTTTTCAGAAGAAGAATTTTTATTTATTTATTTATTTAACCTTTATTTACCCAGGCAAGCAATTAAGAACAAATTCTTATTTACAAATGCAGCCTGAACCAAAGAGCAAAGGCTCTCTGGAGGGAGAGGGGGAGTGGATGCTAAAAATAAAAAAATAAGTTACAAGTTAATAATAAGTTAAGAATACATTTGACCTGCTGGTGGCAATAGATTCAAGTGATCAGCATATTCATGAGCACTTCTCAAAGAACCAGTCGTGGGAATCTGTTCAACAGCTGTTACAATATTTTGGTCTTGACCAAAGTGGTGGACCAACCAATACACAGATATTGCAATGCCTAAAGCCACACTGCTCACTAAAAATAAATATCACATTGGTCAATAGCAGAATGTAATTTAAGCTTTAAAGGGTCTAATAGTTGTTTATCTAAATGTTATGTTCTTTTCTTTTGCAGACCCATTATTGTTATGCAACGACACTAAGATTTTTTTTTTCACATGCCACAGTATAAAATCTGTGATATTACCTTTTGATGAGTTCTTCCAGCCCGCTCCTATTCTTCTCCATCTCTCCTAGACTCTCCTGTCTGGATCTGGTGTCACCCTCCAACTTCCTCCTGCTCTTCTCCAGCTCTCCACGCTGACGGCGCTCTTGCTCTAGCTGGTACTCCAACTGAACACCAGCAAGACACAAAATACAGTGATCATAATGCAATAGAGCTGCAAAAGGTAGTTAAAAGTCAGGTTCAAAGGCTATGGGGGATTTTATCTACTCAAATTGCCAATGGCTACATATTTTGTGCCAATAATCAATATTTTTTTATATTGACAATTTATTACAACTATTTTTATGCATAAAATTACATGTATTAAATGTCTCCTTAGATTTGCCAAGGCCCACTGGCTAACAGGGTTACAATTAAGTCAAATAACCTTGAGTTTCCATTCCTCATATTATTGTCAAATAGTTGGTTCATGACCTTAATATTACAACAGTATTTAATGTGTGCAGCATGTGGACTTCTGTTGGATGCAAACGTTAGACCGATACATTGGTCTTACACTTGCATTTAATCAAAAATCAGATTTGGTCCAGTCATTATAGTTTTTTTTCTGATATGAGGAAATCTAATGAAATGCTCAGTTATTGTAGAGTTCATTCAATAAATAGTTCTCTAGCTGTTAAAGGAACGTTTATTGTTACTGTTTTCAATCTATTTCTTTGTCTACTTAGCGACCAGCTGGTGTGGACAGTGGAGCATTAAGCAACAACAACAACAAGAGCCAGATATGTTTCTCAGGAGTTTGAGGAGAGCAAGTCAGAGCTAAAAGGAACATGAGGAACGTGAACATCAATTTACACTCACGCTGGGACACATTTAAGATTCCATATTAATGATAATGTTGCTTCATGTCTGGTGGGTGCGTGAAGAAGCAGTTGTTCGCTAACATGTTAGCCGTATCAGCTTAAAAGGCGACATGGCTCAGTGTTGTGCTTACAGCCTGTTTACACTGTTCAGTTGAATTAAAACATGACTTTATAAGCTTAGTAGAACATATAACAGTCAAATTAAAATTAAAATGAAATTCAAAGCAGTAAAACACAGCTTGCACAGTTCAGCGTCTTGGTTTGATGACCAATAGCATGCAGTGGCTAATGTTAGCTAATGTACATAATATGAACTTACATCTTCAGCTTGCATCTGTAGCTTGGTTTTCTCTTTGGTCAGCAGGTTCACCTTCTCCTCTTCACTCTGCAGGTCCTCTATGGCCTGCTTTTGGGGTGAAACAAGATGTTTGAGCCTGGGCTGCACATGTGTCGCTTAATCACTGATCCACCATAGCATTGCCTCACATCCATCTGTCTGCCACATTGGCTCATGGAATGATAGGAGTTGTTTGGTTGCAAAGAAAGAAATGTCAAAAGTCATCCCCAGGTTGATCTGACGGATCAGAGATTTGCTCTGTCTTTCCATCAGCTGGAAACAAAAGCATACACCAGTGACTCTGTGCATAAACTCACGAAAATAGCTCAAATGCTTTTTAAAAGACATTGATTAATATTTTTTCATATGCTTCTCTTTGTACTGTAGACTAAATCCAAAATCTAACACATGTTCAACAAATAGAAAAATAATGAAACTTGATACTAAATTGTTCCCACAGATTATACAATAATGCAGACTGCTACTGTGGGTCAAAGCATCTGGGAGAAATTAGTGAATGGGGCCTGTTCTTTCTGCCACAGAGTATGATGAGGTTGTTGAGGGTAAAGATTTCTATAGATCTCAAGGCATCTGTTCCATTTTTCAAAGCAGAGAGTGCTGTGTGTCTGATGGGGAGCACATTTATCACGAGTGCCACTTTTGGCAAGCCCACAGGCCATGTGGATCTATTTTCCTGAACCGATGTTTTATTCTCAGTCAAGTCAGCACATGAGGTATTTCTCTATACTCTGATAAATGGTACGAGGCTATCAATATCACTAATAAACAATCACAAATACAGCCAAACAGCATGACATGCTGTCTAAGTACTGGTGTAGTTTACATAGTTTACATTGAGTCTGACATAAATCTTGATGATAGCTGACTCTGTCGTATATCTTACAGTAGTAAATCCTCAAAGTTTAATCTTGACTTTGGAAATAAATCTAACCTCAGGGTCTACTTAAAGGAATACTTCACCCCACAAATGATTATTTGTATATCAGTTAATTACCCCATGTTATGTTGATTGGTGAGGAAAACTTGTTTTTCTGGTTTGCCTCTAGTGAATGAAAAAATTGAGAAAATTCTCAATGAATTGAAGTTTGACAACGGAAAAACATCAGTTTACAAACTCTTACACAACCCCTGCAGTATAATCAAAGTGTCATTTATCCATTTGATAAATGATTGTTCCCCTTTACTAATTAAATATATATCATGGGGTGATTAATTGATATACAAATGCTCATTTGGGAGTATTAAGTATTTTCTAACAACACCCATGGTGCTCTTACCTGGCTGAGCTCCACCAGATGGTCTTTCTCCTTCTGGAGTTTCTGCACTGCCTTGTCCCTCTGAAAAAGCTCTTCCGACAGCCTCCTTAACTCACTGTCTGATGACTGAAAGAGAGAGAAAATAGTCATAAGCAAAATTCTCCTTTAAAAACATTATTCCTGTAACCCATTAGGCAATCCACATTCAGTGTTGACCAAACCAGTCACAATAAAGTATCATGCTAAGTACCACTTATCAGCGTACAGAAGATTTTGTTCTAATCTACCTGCTAAAGCCCTTCTTTCTGTGGTTCTGAATGTTTTTCTTATAGGCAAGCAGCCATGTTGGCTTGTGAGTACAGTGGTTTCCATCTGCGGGGTCTGACTTTGCAGCCGGACCGTAAAACAATTATCTCCTTACATGACAGAAACAGACGTCATCATTTGGCCTCTCTCTTCTGGACATCAAAGCCTTACTTGCATGTGAAACCCTGGCTCTTATTGTGGACACGTGTGATAGTTTTAAATCTGTTAGACCACTGGACTGCAAACACATCCCTGCAGACTGCAGCATAAGATATATTGTGGTGTTAATTGTACACCTATTCTTTTATCACACGTTTCATATCAGACAAATGGGTGAATTCTGCTCTAAACCTTTGCTGCTTTGGATCAAACACATCACGTCTGCTCAAAATGTCTGTTATGACAGCATACCACAAATATTAGACATGGCCATGTCATTTTTATTTTTTTCAAAGCCCTGTGTCAACTTACACAGGTCTGGTCTTGTTGAATCCACTGTAAAGGAGTTCTCTCACACTTAAGGTATCTCTACCACGTGGGAGACCAGTTAAGAAAAAAATCATATTGCCAGAGGTTCTTAAGTTCTGAAAACCACGACCCACATCATATTAATTGCTGCTAATTTGCAGAGGCTACATCAGCAGCACCCTGCACCACTGAAAACTCTTTATAACAATCCTCACAGTACAGTACATTCTTGTGGCATTCCTAGACAAAGATAACATCATAATCCTCTGATACACCTCAGTGAAACAGATAAAGGGGTTTGGTGAGGGGCTGTAATGGAGATGTCAGATCAGCGTCTACATAGACGAGACAGAGCTTCAAAAGTACAAGCGGGAATCATCAAACAGGAAGGCACTACAATACAATATATAACACAGATATAGGTCAAAATGAGACCTGCTCTATAGTATACAAACCTTTAGTAGTTTCCTTGATAGACATGCCTACCTGTTACTTTGCTAAGAGCTCTGTATGTTCAGTCCTCTCTCTCTTTATTTTCAAATTGCCCCCTTGTCCTTCAGAACAGAGTTACAAGGGGTATTGGTAGAAATCTTTCCCACTAGAAGTGCTCTATAGGCTAACGTCATCAACCCATACTACCCTGCCAGTCTGCACTGATATTAGTGGAGCTGTAACAAGTGGAGCAACTACGGGCATCATATACCATCAAAGAGAGGCCATGCGACATGGAAGTATGTAAGAATGTGGGCCTGTCATGCATAAATCAGCAATTTCCAAACAACATTATCTAGCTAGCTAGTTGGCAACTGAGACATCGGCACAATACAACCTTTTTTTTAGTCCTTGTTATGAATAAAAGGATCACTGAAACAAGCTCAAACAAAGGCAATACAATGTTTATTGTATTTTTTTAATCTTTATTATGAAGAATATGTAAATAGAAATATGGATATTTTTTTTAAAAAAAACAATAAATTATGTTGGAGGTTACTTTTTTAAAGAGCCGAGTATTGTTTGCAGGCATTTCTCTCAGGCCTCATACAGCCCCAACAGCCTTTACCAATAAGCTAGAGCCAGGCCCGCAGGAAAGTAGCTCATGCTCAGAATTTGATAATGGTACTTCAACAGAAAGTTTCACATCAGCTGCTGCCGTCTTGGTTGTTTTTAAAAAAGCCTTAGTGACACTCCTCTTTACTAAGCTTGGTTTATGATCGCCATCATGTCCCTGATGCGTGGGTGCACAAGCCAACCACGACATCAGAAAGTAATGCACTAAGGCTTCCCAAGTTGTCGGTCATCATATGAAACATGCCACATATCAGATAAACGGTTGTGATTGGCTCAGCCCGGGACAGGTCTGCTGGAAATCTGTCCTAACAGGACAGGGGGCATAGAAGTATCTGCCAGAGCAAATACTAAAGAACAGCCGATATCTCCAACACCCAGAAACTCACACCTAAACAATCTAGATTGATAAAAAGCACTAAAGGTAAGGGGAAGGATATTTCTAATTTTGGGGTGAACTATCCCTTTAAACTAAAACCGAACACTTGAAACAGCAAATATGCTGCCGTATTATTTTGGAGTAACTCAAGATCAAGATCAAGATTTCCCTCCAACTTTAATTTGTGGTCTTTAATTAACTTTATGTCACAACCCCTCTCAGTGCCGCCACTGAGCCAGGAGGCGATCCAGTGGTGAAGATCATGTAACGTTCTACCTGTTTAGCGTGCTCAGCCACAGTCAGGGTGCTCTCCAGCTCATCCAGGTCTCTCCTGAGGCTGCTGCACTCTACCTCCAGCCTATCCCTGTGGAGGGCCAGCTGGGCTGAGCAGGCCTCCTCCTCCTCCAGACGCTCTGACAGGCCTGACAGCTGCCGCTCCAGCTCACGCCGGGCCTTCTCCAGCTGGACGCAGCGCTGCCCAGACGCCTGGGCACTCTCCTGCTCCTGCAGGTGAACAAACACAAAGAGAGTTTGATCTGCAACTCTTAATGTCAGTGTTGTATTAAATACAGTAATTTGGGCATATTTTCTCTAATTATTTGTCATTTTCATGTACCATATATGTCACATTTTGGACTTTTTTTTTTTGCTAGACATATTATGAATCATTATTCTTCATCAAGATTTTCTGCTGCATTTTGCTGTGGAAGCCAGTATACCTGCTACAGGTCCAGTTTTTGTTAGATTTTAATAAACAATTGATAGATGAAAGATAATTCCATTTTTAAACCCCCTTTTTTATGATTTACAAATTCACGATAGACTAATTTCTCATTGACAAAATTGCAATATTTAGCTTGTAAACTTTTTAAAATATTCTACATAAACAGAACAAAACAAATCATGTTGCATTTTACCCAAATGGCTCTAATTTGCTGTATGCTATTACTTAATGATATTGCTACGTCAAAAGAAATATTATGATTGTTTCATTGATCGATACACAACTTTAACCAAACGGCAAATATACTGTCGTTTTAGTAAGGAGACGAATAGTTAAAAGAAAGAGAAAAAAGGCTAAGGGATAAAACATTAATATGAAGAGTTTAGTTGAATAAAAGTGGCTGAAGCAAAGAAAGTATAGTATCTTACCACCACAAGATGAAAGTTATCCTCCCTCAAGTCAGAAGAAACCTTCCCTTTGTCAAAATGCAGCTGCCTTAATATAGTACAGCTGAGGAGGCAACACAGTGACGTGCTGTACAATGCTGACTTGATAAGCAAATTCTACCAAACACCAGATGACCTAGTCAACAGCCATCCATAACAGGAGTGAAAAGATATGATTGCGGCAGCCTGCTCTGGTTCCTGTTACTTTCTTATGGACCAGTCATCATGGGCAAGGCATTTGGAACGAGCTAATAGCATACCCAAATATCTGGGCATTTGTGAAATGATCAGACGACCACATTTCCATCTGCATTTATTTCCATAAAAGCACTTGGTTCGAGTTCTTTCCCTGCCTTTACTGAGACCTCCTCACATCGTTTCCATCCTCGTGTCAAGTTATTTGCACCTTTAACACTTTCACCTAGTGATAACTGAACAGATGTTGGCAGGTATCACAGGAAGACATTAATCACAGCTTCAACACAGAAAGTACATGATATCTTCAGTTTATTCAAACTCGGACTCTATTTTCCCACGTTTTTGTGTCTAAGTGACTAATGAGAGAAACAGTTTTTGAAACTGGTCCAGCTCTGAGCGAGAGGGCTGCAGCTGGCAGCAGCTGCGATGTCACCATTCAGGGAATGTGCACACAGTCAATTTATGTCCACTTAAAATGCCTTTTTTCACCACTGACAGGCTCAAATTATTATTTTTAAGTGTCTGACAACATCATGGAAAGGACCCCTACAGAGATAGACCTTTTTGTTTAAGAATAAGATTGTTTTTGTTTGACCAGAAACAGAAATAGCAACAGTAAATAAAGAGTAAAAAAGTAAAAAATAAAGAGTAAAAATTACTGTTTCTTATTTACTTCAAAGTCAACATAAACAAAATAAAATTCTTAAAAACTTGATTTGAGTCTTGATTTGTATTACCACTGTACCAACAACCACCTACTCTGGTTTGGTTGAAATAAACCCTTTATTCAATCAGTTTGATGTAAAAATAAGCTGACCCTACACACTAAAATGATTGTTTACTTAAATGGAGTCTGGTAGCTTTGGTGATAGTGATTTTGGGGCTGTTTCTGATTAAACACAAAGCATCTTATTCTTAAACAAAAAGCTCTATCTCTGTTGGGATCCTTTCTATAATGTTGTCAAACAAGTAGTATAACAATCTGAGCCTGTCAGTGGCAAAAACTTAAAGTGGACGTAAATTGGCATTACTGTATTGCTCACTGCAACACCTAAATGATCTGGAGCCATCAATAATGTTTTAAAAACACCTGTATTTCTCCTGTTAGGACCAGTAAAACTGCTATAAGAGGGTTCTGTTGGCATTGCCTGAAGGTTGATGATAACACTGGAAGTATTTGGCATTTGGATTATTTTTTTAGCACTGTATGCAAACAACTGCTGTACTACAAACATTGCCTAGTTTTTAGGGTCTATATGTTGCTTAATGTTTGCTAGGGTTAGCACAGCCCAGTCACCAGAATGCAATGTTGGTGGTGGGCAAACCATGGATATGATGTATGTTTCATATGTATCATACCATTGCTTAGGTGACATAGGTCAGATTTGATGAATATGAGGTAATATCCCCATCAGGAGAAGGAAGGGGTGGTGGATGTTGTGACACATAGGGAAGATGGCTGCCAAGCAGCAGACAACTGACTGACAAAAGCGGATATTTTTTAACAAGAGCTCAGGACATTTCCAGGCAAATTTGTAGTGACCAAACTAAGTATTTGAAGCAAAAACATGATGATTTTTCCTACCCTCAACCAAGATTGATGATGATTTTCAAAGGAAATATTTTGGAACACAGTATCAAAAAGAAAAGATAAAGCACAGGTTAGCGAATGTTCAGTTTAAGACTACCGCATTGAGGCAAACTAGCTTGCCAGGTAGCCTAATGAAAATTGTATGTTCGGAACAAGTTAGCCAACGAAAGTTTCAGATTGTCAGATTAATTGTATCTGTGGTTTATTATTAATACCTCCCAACCTTTAAATTAGGAGTGTCATTATGAGTTGACAAAGTTCTTAGGCTACTTAATTATTCACATTTTGACCAGGGATTTAAGATTTTTGTCTTAGCAAAACTTTTCAGAGCTTGGCTAATGACTCTTTTTTATAGGGTGACCATATTTTGATTTCCAAAAGAGAGGACACTCGGCCCGGCCACGACATAGTCTATTTAAATGATACTCGCAGCTTACTCAAAGATGCCTTATCATTTATTATAAATTTATATTAAATTTATATGTATGGATAGAAAATTCAGTTATACTACAAAATAATTTCTCTCAAAGACAGAAATTCAGATAGGCCCCAATAGGGGACACATATACACACACTAGAGTGTGGCGATCCAGCCCGACGGTACCCGATGGGTCGGGCCGGGTTTGGTCAAAAATGTAGCTATAAATTGTACTCGGGCTGGGGTCAGATTCGGTCAGCTTTCAGTGAAAATGTAGTGTAAAAATAAATAAAATCCTATTGTCTGTCCTGTTAATTGGTTGGGCATAGTTATTTATGTGACAACACCTGAACATAACACACACAGACACACATTGGCTGTTTGTTCCTACCTCTCCCCTCGCTGGAAGTCTCGGACCTTCCACCGCCCGACTCCGCCTTGATTAAACGCTTAAAATAAAATAAAAGAGGGAGACAGGTTTTTCCTATTTTATCTTTTTTTGTTTTATGTCTCCCTCTCCCCTTGCTGGAAGCGTCGGACCTCCCGCCTCCATTCCCGTCTCAAACACAGGCTGAGCACCCACGGCGCACACCCGTCCTGTTAAATACCCTGTAACCATAACAACTGTGTGACACAAACTCAGTGCTTTGGTCATTAAATAATGTCGGGCTCAGTTCGGGTTCGGACAGAAATATGCGGCCCATGCCGCACTCTAACACACTCACACACAAACACACGGAAAACTGGACATTATCATCAGATTATTAAAAAAACCCCGGACGGGACGTGAAAAGTGGACATGTCCGGGCAAAAGAGGACATTTGGCCAGCCTACTTTTTTACCTTTACTGCTTGGAAGAGCTGCTAAAAAATAAAGTAACTGTACACCGCCTTGTGAAAGCAAGAAGTAAAGCTCCGTAGAGCTGAGCACCCTCGTCATAAACTTGACAGTGTTTTTCCTCATTTGAGTAGCCAGCTAAGCTACTTGACTAGCTAACCTTGCTATTTAAACACACTGAGGTGATTACCACATGTTTGAAAACACTACATACACAAACAAATGGTTAATACTGTTAACAATATGTACAAAGCTAACAGTGAAAAGTGAAGTTACTAAGGATGGAAAAGCACTGTAATCACAAAGGTCGGAGGCCAAAGTAACATTACTGTAGAACTGACAGGAAGTAAACAGACATGCTGTTTGTAAATCGGTTATGTCACAGTACATTATGCAAGTAGACAACTGAGGTTTAGCTCTACCACTACAATTAGTTTTGAGAAATATACAGTACACTCCACAGTCTGCTACTGTATTTACAAACTAGCATGTGTTACCCACAGCTGCTAATCTGTGCTCCAGTGTGGTGCTATAGCCATCCCAATCCAGTTCTTCAGGCTCCGGTTCTGGTCCAGGATCTGCATGGTTTTCATTGGCCTCCTCGGATTCATCAGAGAGGGAGTGGCAACGCTGATGGAGCCTCACAGACATCATTCCTCCAGGCTATACACTTTCTTGCTTTGCAGACTTCACCTGTTTGGCAATGCAGTGACTTACCCCCCTGTTCTGACAATGTTTCCACTCTACTGCAGAGATGCTTATTCACTTCTCTGTCTCCTTCTTTGATTGGCGCACAGCTGTTCTTGTTGTTCCAGGTGGGTGTCAGCAATAAGAGCATTAACTCACTGATGGTGCTCCAGTCTGTACTCTTCCATTAACAGCTCTGCTCACCTTTTCTTTTGCCTTCCTCACGCGATTTAATCTGTCAGCCCTCTTTTCCTCTCTGTAAGCCTCTTTTTCTTTTCTCTCTTGTGCTCTTCCTCTCCTTTCAATCAACCATTCATCTACATTTCATTTTAAGGTGTGCTGGTATGAACATTACTGAAATCCAAAGATTCCTCTGTACATAATTCCAGCCTGCCCACAGTCTTCTACTGCTACTCGTAACTCTATGCAGGTAGCCACTGCCCGGTCCATTCTTAGACTGTGTTTTACCGCGACAACCACGTCTCTTGTTTTCTTTCCTCACTGTAGTCTCCTCCCCCAGAAACAGGTGGCTCTGCGCACTTTCACAGGATCCAAAGGTGTCCCACAGGGATGTTGGTGTAGGATGTCAGGTCAGGAGAAAAGCCTTTAACGTTGTGCTGTTGTACCAAAGAAAAGCAGCCCTCAGCTGTAGCATCAAAGCCACACCACAGAAAGACAAGAAAACAAGGGCAGTATTCCAGAGTCAAAAATGCCTTCTCTCCTCTCAGTCTACGTTATAATTGACATAAATGTCTTGAGCGCCCACGCCCACATGGTCCCCCCACAATGCCACAGCATTCATTGTAGCAAGAACAACGAGGCATATTGTGCTTTAGATACAAGTGTGGATGTTTTTCTTGAATGAAGACCCACAAAGACTAGACTGAGTATTTCCATATCTAGAGTTAACATCAAGCAGGGTCACAAGATGGCATGATGATTAAGGTAGGGTGGAGCTTAATAATCTCATGGGAAATTTGGCCATTGCAATAGAAAATAGTAAATAAAAACAGACTATAAATGCATCCTAGCTGAGTAAATAGTTATTTGAACATTCATATTTTACTTGTACTTTGAATTCTATAACATAGGCTACATTTAATGAAAATAATGTGTAACTTGACTGTGAAAGTTCAGTAGCTAGTAATTGCTTAATAGTAACATATCTTGACAGGTTATTCTTGACTTTTGAAACTTGGAAACTTCAGTTCTGTTTTTTGGTTTGTCTGCTTTACCATTTTTCCATAGTCTTCATAGGTACATAGCGTTTGCTCAGATGTCATGATGTAGATGTCCCACTTTTCATCATTTGGGAAGTCTCCAGATTCTCCCTTAATAATATTAAATAAAAACATCTAGACTCAAGGTCCCCTCACTACCATTTCAGCTTGTTCTCATTCCCAGGATGTTTCACACCATTGCTTTGTCACAGTGCTCAGCATGTGAATATGCACTGACTACTCAGAGCATATTAAGTACTGTAGATAAACTGAGGGGATAGAAACACTCTCTTAAAATGTTTCATGAAGGTTTCCTTCTTGGGACATCTACAAAGGTAATGTTTGGGCTATTCCTTCAGTTTTTCCTTTTTGTTAGGACTTTTAGGGCTTTCTTACTGACATGATGACTAAGGGCTTTGACAAGTAATGCAAAGTTAATAACAGCAACTTCACACAGACGCTGTGGTTTAGGGGTCCTCTGAGCCCTTGGGCCCCTGGGCTTGAGCCTGGTAGGCCTGTTTGGTAATACACTCATGTATGTCTTTTGCGTCTGCATAAGAGGCACTGGGTTTTTAACTAACTCCACTATAAAACCAGTCACATAGATTGCTGAGAGCACTGATGTAGTATAAAAAGAGAGAAAGTCTGGGTGGGGTGGGAGTAAGGAGAGGTGGATGGGTCAAACAAAAACAGACTTTCATCCAAGAGACTGCACTTCATGTAGAGCGTGAAACCAAAAGTCAATATTGTTTTAACATAATATTTTGTTTCTTACATACAGTCATTGCCATTACACTGCAAATATACCTATTCAACTCAAAACATTATGTTTTTCTTAAACCTAACCAGTTAGTTTTTTTGCCTAAACCTAACCACAATCGTTTCACAACATTTCCCCAATGTTACAATATGTTTCAGCTGTGTGGCCTGTGCGTCACTAAGACACTGAGGGGTGTGAAAATTCTCCAGTATTTGATGACCCGGGTTGACCATGTTCAGGAGTTTTCAACCACATCTCATGGCCTTCATCATGACTGTACGTGACAGATGTGACCACAGTATGACAACTGACATGAGAAGGAATAAACAAATAAACTCCATCTGCTGATGAAGACCATGACATGTGACTGAAAGCTCCAGAAATAAGAAGAAGAAGTAAGTGGACCTTGAATTAAAAAAAATGTCCTACTGAATAATTACTAAGAATTGTAGCATTGCTGACTAAAATATAGGCAATATATATCTGTAAAGAGTGTATAGGAAACCTAACCTGGAAATCCAGATGCCCTGTCCCTAGCAAATTCAAATTTGCTCTGCACAGGGATGAGCAGAGCCCGTTGAATCACCATCGGACCAGTCAGATCAGTCTATCTGACAGAGGTGGGCTCTGGGCGGGCATATCATGATAAAGACAGCGCTGTAGGAGTTGAAAAGTAAACAGCCAAGATGGCAGCTGCCGAAGGGCCGCGTCCATTCACTTTAGCTTTGGAAGAAATGCTAAGCCAACTTAGCCAACTTACTGCAATGAATACGTCACCTTGTTTTTTGCTCTGATTGGCTATGGTGCTATCCAATTGCATGCGGCGGCATTTAATATGCCTCAGTTAGTGCCACCCCATGGGTAGGAAGGGTGTATCAGTGAGGTCCAGACTCAAAATCTTTCTAGATTTGAGTTTAGATTTCCAGGCTATAGGAAACCTATAACTATTGGATATGTAAAAACTGTACATCTGTTCAGAATACTGAGTCTACAGAGAGCCGTGTATTTGCGTTTTATAGAGTCTAGACATGTAGATGTGTACTTTGAAATCTAACCACCTTTGTGATATATATTTACTTTATTATGTTTATATGCACAGAATGTTCATATTTCAGATGCACAGAATGTTCATATTTCAGAATGTGGTGGTAGCCACCCACTTTATCAGAAACTGCAGGCAGAGAGGTCAGTTGTGGCTAAAAATGGCGACCAACATGCAAAAGCAATGAAGTGAAAATGAGAAAACTACATTTTGTATGAGAGAGATACTCATTGGACCAATACAAATTCCAGCATATTCATCTGATAGCAATAATGATTCTCACTGTAAACCAGAGGCTGTGGAAACACAACCATATATGACCTTTCTAAATTACATAAAGCTAGAATAACACTGAATCTAAAACACCCAAAAGTGGACACAGTTATATAAGCAAGGATAAGCACTCTGCCAGTGCCACTAAGCCATGGAAGACATCCAGCCACCCAAAAGAAAAACATGAAAACAACTGATTTCTTAGAATTTTTTCTTGACAATGTGGTCTGGGTTCTTGTGTGGAGAGGCAGCACAGAGAGATCTGTTCATGTAACTCCCACTTGGGCTGGAGAAGCCAGAGACACTGAGCTGCCTCTCCAGACACCACTCATGTCCAACACCAACACTCATATCTGGCATAAAGGCTTCCAGTGAGTCAGATACACATTCAAATACTTGCCAGATTTTCATAATACCAACTCCAAGGCCTGCAACCAAGAAACACCACAAAGGTTCCTGTTTACATTGCTGTCCAAAGTCATATTCATTAATTCACCAAAAGATCTGAATTGCACTTGATACTGATTACAGAGTTATAGGGTAAAGTAAGGACATGGTTACTGTAGATGAAAGCATTGCAGGGAAAGCCCTCCAGTCACACAGATGATATTTGATTATGTTTGGCTGCTCTTTGCCAAATGCAGCCCATATTCTAAATGTCAGGGTAGCTCTATGAGGTAGAAAGCCTGCCATTTAATTGCCAGCTGTCTTTTGACATAAAGGCTAGATGAGTGATAACACCGGAGGGAGGACGAGGTTGCGGGTTCAGCTGCCGGATGCTTTTAACCTAACAGGAAGATAGTTCTGATGGAGTCTTGTTAAAAACTAAAAAAAAACATGACTGAGAGTCTGCAGCCAGTTCAGTATGCAGTCCAAAAAGCAGGTAAAAGTATCCAAAATGAGTTAAAGAAACACAAGAATGGTCCAAAAACCACAAGGACTTACAGCTGGAATGCTTTCTGTAACAGGAAAGATAAACTGGCACAGACAAAAGGGAGAACACAGACTAAATACACCAGGGAGAAAAGTGATAATGAGGAACATGAGACAGCAGAGCTGATGAAGAACAGGTGAAACATATCAGGGCGGGGCACACAATCACACAGGTGGGAAAACACACAAGGCAGGAAGTAAAACCAGACATGATACATGAATAAAACAGGAAACGCAACAGGAAACCCAAAACAAAATCCTCTTGATACACTAAACACGGGTGGAAATACAGGACTGAAAATGAAGACAGATAAACTAATATAAACAACTAACAAATATGACGCCAAATAGCCCTTGCCAAAGTCTCTGGATGCTGAGCAGGATCATAAAGGTGTTGTCATGTGAGCAGCGGTGTGGTGGATGTTATATGCAGGTGTATGGGGTACCACACCTCTTTTTCTGGCTGTTTACAGTATACCAACATTTAAACCAAAAAGCCATTGGAATATACACCGATAAGCTAAGAAGTTAAAACCACGAAATACCATGAATCACCTTATTACGATGCATTGATCTGCTGGGAAACCTTTGGTCCCATCATTCATGTGGATGCCACTTGACGTGGTTCACCCATCCAAACACCATTACGGGCCAAGCACTCCCTCTCATGGCAACGGCGCTCTCTGATACAGTGATTAGGAACATGACAAAGAGCTTGAGGCATCAACCTGGCCTCCAATCTGATCAAGCATTCGTGCGACCCTAAAGGGACCCTTGATCGACATTGGGGCCTCCTTGGATCAGACTTGGCTCTGACCTGTTGAGACATGGACATAGGATCTCTGAGGATGTCTTGCATCAGGGTTATGGTAAGAGGATCCTTTGCATCCTGTAGGTTGTGATGTAGAATACCAACATGCCCCACTGATGCTCGTCAGTTTGGGATCTGGGGGGTTTGGAGGCCAGGTTGATACCTTGAGCACTTTCATTAGGTCACTCCTGAGCAGTTTTTGTGGTGTGGCATGTTGTCGTGCTGAGGGGCCCACTGCTATTACGGAGTGCCATTGCCATGAAATGTCATTAGTCACGTAAGTCATCACTCATTTACCATGAACTACAATCTTTTTCTGGCATGGCTAAAAACATAAAATGAGGTACTCCATGCACCATCTGAGCAACAAAGCTTCTTCTTAATGACAGAGAAAAATTCTACGCCCAAAGCAGAGTACAGGAGACTATAAAAATCTGGATGATTCAAACCTCAGATCTAGCCATCTGTAGCTTCCTATTACCCATGCAGACTTTCACCTGAAACTCACCTCAGAGTTTATTTCTGCTGACCAATTTGTTCATACATTCATTTGCTTCTTTTCTCTTGCCTATGAACATCAAATCAGTCTTTCAGTCCCTAGCCTTTCCTCTACCTCCCCTCTCCACCCTCATCCATCTCTCCCTGCCAGTCTTTTGTCCCACAGTTTGCCTTGGGCCCCAGAAACTTCAGAGCCAGGTCCAGACTGAAAGTTTTTCCACATGCAGAACTGGGGCATCTGGATAGCTCTGCAGGAACACTCCACATTTATTTCCCATTAGCAGTAATTGAGGGGTAAATAGTGGACATTTCTCTGTTTCTATCTATTTGTACCAAAAATGGATGAAACAATGGGAGAAGCAAAGATAAATCTTCTTCCCTTCTTTTCTTGTAGTGGCATTCCCCTAATTATTTTCATTGTGTTGTTATTGATGTTTTGCACTACACTTGTGAGTAGTTTATCACAAGGACTGGGTGGTACTGTCACATCTTTTTCCTCTGCTTTGTTGAGCTTTCCCTTGGTGGCACTTTTTAGCCATGCTAGGGGATGGCAATGTCAGTCGGTCAGTCATCACTTTGGTCCAGACTGATATATTTTTACAACTATCGTATGGATTGCCATTCATTTTTTGCAGACATTCATGGTCCCTCAAAAATTACTGACTACTATAAAATGGACTGCCATGATGGTGCCCAGAGAATGACTTTGGGGATCTGTATTTTCCTAGCACCACCATTAGGTTAACTTTAAAAATATATATATTTTTTTTAATGTCTCATCAACTTTAGAGTGCCCCAGGAATGAATCCTAAAACCTGAAAATAGTTAGCATTTTAGCACTCCAGGGTCCCTCGTATTGAAGTCAGTGGGTTTTTTGAAAGAGTCAATTCTGGCAATTGAATTTAGGCTTCAGAAATCAAAGAAGTTGTGTTTATATAGATTATCTTGTTGAACAAAACATGCAAGTATCATAAACAGTGCTTAATTTGTAAAATTAGAGGTAGGGGAACACTTTGGGCCTCTGAGAGAGCAGTGTTCCCCCACTCCCAAAAGTGGGGCAGCGGAGCTGCCTCACTGCGCAACTCTGAATGGAATGGTTTTGACATCTTGTGTTGTCACAGTACCAAAATTGGGACCCACGGTACAATACCAGTGTAAGTATCACGGTTCTGAGTAGTATCACGATACCGCGGCAAAAATGAGGCAGATGTGCCTTTTGTCATTTATAAAGATAAATCACTTTTCTATAATACATCAATGAAATTTCAATGGAATAAATTACTTATATTATTACTTATTATTCATACTTCAAAACATAGGGGGGATTGAAATAAAATAAATAAATAAAATAAAAATCAACCAGCCACCCTCCTCTCCTGACAAGTAAAGAACAGTCCCTTCATAAATAAAGAACAGTCCCTAAAGTGCGGTGAGGTTTGTGGGCCGTTACCTGACACAAAGAGAGAAATGTGAATGGTTCGTTTCTCCTCTGACACGCCACATACCTGTGTGCTATGATGGCTCGGTTGTCCAGGTACTACTGGGCAGTCATGACGCCAACGAAAGAGGAAATTACTGGACCTGGAGTCGGACTTCTCTGTCGCCGGTAAGCCGTTATCTTGCGCCGCGGAGCTGCCGTAGGCTAGTCGCAAATGCGAGTAAAATGCTCACACATAAAGCTCTGTGGAAAACAAATCACTGCCGACAAGTAAAAAGAAATAAATAGTAACTTTCATTGCTCAAAGATAAAAAGTGGAAAAGGACTCGCACACAGAAAACAAATGTAGACTAAGAGTCTTAATGAAAGATTATTTACTGGGGATCTTTACAAGCAGCAAACATTTCAGTCCTCAAGGTGGTTCTTATAGTGTAGTCTTCTCAATCACGCTTGACTGGACACACCTGGAGCCTCTCACACAGGGCAGGTAATCAATTAGGGGTGCCAGCACTGTGTCACACATCATACCATTACAATATACATATATACAAACAGCCTTGAACAAGGAGATTGCTCATTACTGCTCAAAGATACTCATATGTCTAGAAAACAAACCACTACAGCAGCATATTGTGTGCCTGGTGGCCAGCGCGCGCCGTTATTGACCAGTGCGCGCCGTTATAGAACGGCGCATGGACACACCCTCTTGCGATTGGACTTTGAACTTATCCCACAGTAGTGGTACGTGAGGCACCGTAGTACTACAGCCTGTTACAAATCAAATCAATTAAGAAATATAGACTTGTTTGAGATGAGCTGGCGACATGACAGTGAAGACTTTTGGGAAAACTTCTTGATGACACCCTGGTGGTTGGCTTATCTAATTCAATCATAGTTCCAAATCCTCTTCTGGAATTACAAAGTTGGATCATGAGATGCTTCTGGTTAACCAGACAGCTACAGATCTACACACACAAAATGCTTGGTACAATATTTTTTAAATGTTTTCACTGCAAGGATTGGATCATTTTATTTTAATATCATATTTCAAACATATTTCTTTCTCTTGTTTTGGAAAAGGTAATTTGGAGAAATCAATTCCTTTTCCTATATTTAAAAACAGTAAATGTGAAAGGAACGTCAGTCTGTCAGGATAGTGTTGATGGCAGCGGCGCATTAAGGTTGATTAAGAAACCGGAATTCATCGTAACCCTGATGAAAGATGTGTGAGGTGTCTTTTCAGCCTCAGCACACAACGGGATAATGAGTAACGGGACAAAACTTCCCCTGGAAAACTGGAAGGCTTCCCACATGCAGCAGCAGCACTAAATAGCTCTGACAAGGGGTCACATTTCTCACTGCAGTCAAATCAGAAGGGCTGCGAGGTATGAACTATGCTGGCTGATCTGTCTCCTCCACAAATTAACTTCATCATTTATGGTTGGCTAATCTAAGCAGTGAAAAAATGAAACAGTTGGAGTCAGAGCACACCTGGTGATTTTTTTTTTGTAAGGGGTAATAAAAAAGTGGTTATTGTTATCACTTTACCTCTACTGAAATAAAAGACTACTAAAGAAGTATATGTGACAGTGAGGGTTGTAGAGGAAAAATAGATTTGCAGTGATCTCATACCCACTTTCTAGACTGACTTGTGATGTAAGTAAGTAAAAAGTGTAGATTTAGTGATTTACTACCACTCTGATAAAAAGAATTGACAGTGCAGACAATACTTGCTAAAGGTCAACATATCACACATGAATTTGTCATATCCAGACAACAGTAAAATGCAGAGTGACGAGCTGCAGTCCAAACCTTTACGATGCGTTCCATCAAAGCCGTCTAAGGAGTCTGCTAAGGCACTCAGCACCAGTAATGACCAAATCCCATGGGCAACCCTGGAGCGCTTTCCACAAACACTGGCCACAGCACGTGCTGCTCCACACTCTCAGACTAAATCCTCTGCCTCCACGAGAGATTCACTCCAAAATATGACACTGACTCACTTTTGGAAAATAAAACAATCAGCAAAATGGTGGCTATCATCATCAACGCAGATTTTATTTTGTCTTCACTCCAAGGGGTATGATGTGCTTTTAAAAGAGCAGAATATCAATTCTGCAAAAAGGGACTTAGGGTGGTTTGGATGCTGTTCTCTGTTCTGAGAACAGACACACCAGAGCAGAAGATGGATGTACATTTAAGCAGTAAAGTCAGTTGTTTCTTTATGTTGGATGGTGTCATAAATATATGGTTTTACATAATAAAAAATAAGGCTGGTGTTATTTTACATTTTTCTTTGAGCATGGAAATAATATGTAACAAAGTACTTTTAGCTTAAAAGATCACTTCCCAACATGCAGACCTATGTTGTGATAATCTGATCATGAAAATATCATTATATGGCCTATATTCCACACTGAGGTCATCTTAATACTTTGTGCCTTTACTAACCTGTCTGTAGCACTCATCCCTGAGCCTTTCTGTTCAAGTGAAGGTGTTAATCTTTAGAAACTGGTCACAAATATAGTTTCATTTTTGAGTAAGGCTTAGTATTTTCCTTAAACATCTGAACACTGTGGTATCTGGCAAATATACATTGAATAGTACTTTAAAACTGTATTAATTGATTTAATGTGTTCTCCTGAATGCAATGAAAAAAAGCTATAAACACCATATTGATGTATTATCACCTTGTAAAGTTGTTGTGGAAAGTGTGAGCAAGTTAACATATAGGCCTATAGCAGACACAAAGCAACCTTAGCATTTATTTAGAATTCTGTGTGTGGATGCTGCATAAATGTAAGCCCAATATTCACTCTCCCCCTTTAGCTCTCTTTTGGTCTCCACCACTATCTGAGGAAAATAGCTGACTCTTAAAGGAGCTCTATGCAAAACTGAGAATCTATGAGTTGTCTTGAAATGGTTCCCAACATGAAGGTGGCTACTATAGCAACTGGTGCTAAATCCATAAACAATGCAAAACAGCAGCAACAGTGCTGACTGAGCAAACATTTAGTTTCCACATAGCTCTGTGTACATCATGGGTGTATTACAAGACGTGGATACAACATTTGCAGTGGAGCTCTGTTCATTCCTATGAAAGTTGCTCAGTGGCACATGAAGCCAAAATCTCTCTATGTCCGTGGTATGAAATTACCCAGATGATCAGCGCTGCTTCCACGTCATTGGGCCCATAGAGTAGGTGCACTAGAAACTTACAGCCTCCAAGCACAGCTGAGTGCAGCCAAGCGGTCAACTTCTGCCAGCCAAACAAATAACGTCCGGTAGCACTTTTGTGGCTCTTTTAGACTTTCCAAAAGTTTTTGAACCGACTCCACTATATCTTTATATAGCAAATAGGGTTTTGATGCTATTAAAGCCGCTTTCACACCACCATGTGGCCTACCTGCACAAGAATTACCCAAAAAAATCACAGCTGTGATGACAGGCAGGTGCAAACTGTATCAAAACAAATTACCAAAGATAATTACAAATTTGGACAATTTACAAATCATCGGAAGTTTGGTTGAAATTTTGTCCCAGGCCCAGTTTTTCCTCTGGTTATCATTGTAAGTTGCTAATGCCGTTAATCTGAGTATTTAGACACCAACATTATCAGCCCTACAGTTGTTTTGTAAACTACACCCCTTCTACTGTCTTCCCGTCATTCAAATGACTGGAGGCAGGGAGTTCCTGCGCAGCGGTTGGAAAGCAGTTTGAATGTTGCATCCAGATCCTTTAAGTTAGCCAAATAGATGCCACACTGTTCACAGCTAGTCTCTGACCTTGTCGCTCTGCTATTTTGTCTTGGCAACAGTTCACAGAAAACAGCTGCCTGCTTTAGTTGGAAAATTTGTTATTAAGAGTGAAAAGACTGATTCAAAACACCAAAATTGTGGACTGGAGGACCAAAACAGTAAGCTCAAAGATGCTAAAAGCTCCATAGTGCTGAGAGGAGCTGCAGATTTTGGTGATTATTTTCTGTGGGTTCATCACTAAAAGTTTTCCACATTCCACAAAGTCATTTGGTCTATTGTTCATAAAATACTGGTTAGTGCTTTAAGTTCTCATTAAACTGCATAAACAGTATTGTTCAGCTATTGTTCTCAAAAATCAGTGGTGAACTCAAACTTTGATCTTTTCAGCAATCAACATGAATGTGCTTTATTTATGGGCTGAATGCTTCTAAACAACAATGTGGGTTTATATTTCTCACAATAAAACTTGTGGTAACACCTCTTCCCAACCAAAGGGGATGTGTCATTCAAACAGTGCTCCTCGCAGTAAACCAATCAGTCATAGAGCGTGCCTCAGGCCAGGAAACAGCGGGGTGCCTCACAGAACTATGACAGCAGTCTCAGTAAAAAACACACTCTGTACTTGCTCTCTCAATAAAACGATCAGCTGGAAAATGGTCAACACAGCAGTAAAAACCCACAGAGAGAAACGCAGCATTTAAACAAGCTCAAACACAGTGACTGCAACAGTGGCTGCATCTCTCTCTCCCTCTGCTAGGGTATCATTATCCACTTAATTTCATCCACCCAGGGTTGGTATAATGACCACGTTCAAAATCCCTTATCGAGCAGAAATTCAGACATCACAAATCATGTGAGTTCTAGAGTATCAAGTTATTGAAACAAAAGAGGAATGACTTTTTTAAAGGGAAAAAATGAGAAAGGAGAAGGAGAAGCAAAGAGGGAGATGCAGCAGAGCGGAGCAGCAGACTTACAGCTTGGTACTTAGTGGCCACCTCATTCTTTTCCTTGTTAAGCTGGGTGTTCTGCTCCTCTAGCTCCCGGACCTTGGAGAGGAGTCGCTCACTCTGCTCTATGGCTCTCCTCAGCTCTTCTCTCTCCCTCATCCCTGCCTGCTGTGTATGAATGTGCCGCTGCAACGACAGAGACCCAACCTGGAACAGCACTCACACACACATCCAGATACTCACACATGCAAAAGCCTGATATTTTGGCTTGGCTGGCTCTCTGGCTGAGTCTCTCACTTTTGTTCCCTTCTGTCTGGAGTCTGCACTGTACCCCCTCTCTCTCTCTCTCTCTCTCTCTCTCCCCTCTCTCCTCCATCCACATCTGACAAACCAACCCACACTTCTGTCAAAGAGCTTTGCCCTCTGAAAGACATCCACATGCATGTATGAATACATGCACACTGCCCACAATTCCTACCCTCGGCCTCCTGCTGTCCTTCTTTCATTAAAACACTATAAAACTTTCCTGTGCTAAATTACTTCTGAGTGGTCTGGTGTTACAGTGGGGTTATTCCGAGTCAAATCAGTTAGAGGTTTTGGTTTGGTCATTTTAGATTTTGTTCAAATCTTATTTATATGCTATTTAAGACCAATGAATAGCTATCCCTTTACTGATATCCATCCATTTTCATCTGCTTATCCGGGGCCAGTTGTAGGGGCAACAAGCTGAGCAAGGTATTCCACACATCCCTCTTCCCAGCATCATTTTCCAGCTCCTCATGGGGGATCCCCAGGTGGTCAGGGCCAGATGAGAATTATAATCCCTCGAGTGTGTTCGAGGTCCACCCCATGGCCTCCTACCAGGACATGCCTGAAAAATGGAGGTGTCCGGGAGGTATGCTGATCAGACGCCTAAACCACTTCAACTGGCCCCTTTCGACGCAAAGGAGCAGCTCCAAGCTCCTTCCGGATGTCTGAACTCCTCATCCTATCACAAAGGTTGAGTCCAGCCTCCCTACAGAGAAAACTACTTTTGGCTGCTTGTATGTGCGATCTTAATCTTTCAGTCACTACCCAAAGACCATGATCCATAGGTGAAGGTTGAGACGTAGATGGACCAGTAAATCTAGAACTTTGCCTTCCGGCTCAGCTCTGTCACACCGTGCCAAACCGCCGAACAGCCAATTCATCTCATGCTCCATTTTACCCTCACTTGTGAACAAGACTCTACAATACTTGAACTCCCTTGCTCAGGGCATCAACTCATTCCCAATTCAGGGCATGCAATCCATTGTTTTCTGGCAGAGAATCATGGCCTCAGATTTGGATATACAGACTCCAAGGTGTACCAAAAGTAAGTTCAGGCTGTTTTAATTTTAAGTATTGCATAGTTTTTTGCATCTGGGAATACTGTCATTTCCCTGTCTGAGACATTTTTTGGGATGTCTCAGACATTTTTTAGGGTCAGCATCCTCAGACATATTACTCCCAGAGCCAATGAAATATGATAAAGTCACAGGGAAAAAAAAGTGTACGACAGGACAAGCCAAGATTTCATTTTTTGAGATTTTGTTTGAAAAGGAATCTTTTTGTGAGCATTTTGTGTGTAAAGTTGCCTGCAGTTGTCTTCATATTTAAACTGAACAAGCAATGGGGCTTATGATGCCCAATCGCCGACCCATGCATCTGATTATTAGAGTCAGGTGTGATTGATTAGTGTTGTTTTCTAGTAGCAGGACTGGAGATATCTGATTATGTCTTTGGATATTAGTCAGATCCATCAGCCAGTTGCAGCACTGTCAGTAAATCAACTATTATTGCTTCCCTATATTATTCCCTATATTATTTTGTAAGGCTAACCTCTCCTGTTGTTCCTGCCCTAGGTGTTTGCAACCTCTCTGATTACCCTTGTTCCTCTGCCAGACTGTCGTTGTTCAACCCTGTGTGTTCAATTTCCAGCATAGTGTTAGTGTCTATGGTTTTTGAATTGGTTTCCCTGAGTTTTGTTTGCCCTGTTTGGACTGGTTGACTTCCTGTGTGACTGCCCAGCTCTCAAGTAAAGATTTTGCCTGTTGAACCTCATCTTGTACCCTAAATCTTTCCTGTGTTTGAGTTTCTGTTCAGCCCAGTGTTGTTATAGTTAACCTACACATTGCAAGCCATAGCTGCTTTGACACCATATTCACTTGCTGTGCAATCAGTGGACTTAGACGTTCATAAGATAGTGTACTGTTGGTCAACTGGGACCAATGAAGTGATGGATTTATGAGCAAAAGCAAAAGTACTGTGTGTTAACAAAACAAGAGAAGATCCTAATCATATCCTGTTAACAATGAAAGAGACTCTTCCAAGCAATCTGAAGTAGTTGCACGTCAGCTTTAAGCTGAGGACAAGACCCAGATTGGACTTTCAATATTCTGTGAGTTGAGACCAGATTGGTCCATTACTGTGGGTGCAAATGGCACCAACTTTGTATGTTTGTTCCATCCACCAGAATGCCAAGCTGATGGTTGTAGTTTTCAGTGGTTCATCAAAGCTTGACATCATAGAATGCAAGACTAAACTAGTGTGGAACACAACAGCCAAGGACTGTATGCTTCACTACTTTCCAGACTGTCCTGGAAAGCCAGCACTGAAGACAAGAAGGAAGAGAGAAGGAGGAGAGAAGGGGCCCTGGCCTCTTGGGGTTCATTCTTTACTTTACATTCAGCACAATGGTTTCATGATCACAGCCTTCCCACTTTCATGGGATATACATGAATTAGGGATAAATGATATTGGATTTTTTTTGCCAATATTGATATGCTGATATATAACAACTCATTTGACCGCTATTAATATATATATCCACTTTTTTCCCCACCTAATTTTATTGATCATCAAGTCTTACCTGTAATGGAATTAACATCATATTATGTATGCATAGTCTTATCATGATGGCCCACCAACGGATGGAGACATGAAAGAGAATGCTATTCAGTGTCTGTAATATTCATTCATTGTGCAAAATAAGAAAAAACATGTTGGCCGATTCTGATAGTTCATTTTAAAGCCAATATTAGCCCATACCTTTGAGATGCTAATATTATCATGCATCCCGAAGTACAAATGATGGTGCATTATTTTTCATAGGTATGCATATGGACAGTACATGAGAACACCATGAAGACCAAAATTACCTTTCTTGTAGCTCTTCCTTGTGCTGTTAACATTCTGGCACCTCAAGCCAGTTAAAACAAACAGAAAGAAGAATAAGTACTCTTTCACCCAGACCCAATCTGTACATGGCACAGAGGCCAAAGATCAAATAGAGAGTTCAGCCAGAAGTGTTTAGTTGATCAGAGGCAGACAGTAATGTAAAAATGCTGTTGGTATGTGGGCTGCACTTTATTGCATCAGACTCTGTTACACTTAAGCCAATGGTTGGTTGCCCCTGTCTCTCCCATCCTTTCTCTCTCTCCCTTTCTCTCTTTATACACACTATCCTGACCTGAACAGACTATGTGCAAAAATACTTCAAGAACTATGTGGTACCTATCTATAACTAGTCTGAGTCCTTCTCCCTACTGGCAGAATCAGACTCACAGGCTAAACACACGTCTGTCAACCCCTGACATACTGATGTGAACACAATACTGTTCTGTACTACATCCAGACTTTTACAGTGGATTTTACCTCAGAATAAAATCTAGTCTGTGCAATTTGCAGTTCATTCACATAAAAAGGAACCTGAAACTAGATCTGCAGAAATTAGTGCATACATATAGGATATCTTAATTAAGTAGTTAGTTAAGTTAAGTAGTTGTTGGATTGTAATTTGGAAGCTTTAATGTTGTGTTCACCACTTCTTTACGCTACCACCAATTGGCCAAAACAATCACTTAATGGAGGTGTAATTCAACACAGCGTAGTTTGATCTCTAATTATTGGGGCGTTAATGTTGAATATGAAGCCAAATTCTGATGTAACTGTTCTTCATGACAAAATGAAGTACAGATGAAGTCTTAATGACAGGTTAGTCAGAGACAAAGGAGGATGTTGTTATTACCATGCACTTGCTCATTTTAAACAAGCACATGGTTAGGAAAGCATATCTGGAAAACACTAATGGCACACTGGAGGGGAGTAAAAATGTGGGTTGGGCCACATGATATTGTGTCATCTGCATAGAAATAGATTTTAAAATACTGATTAGTGGGATCATTATCCATGTATTATGTAAATATTAATGCCAGAAGGGTCTGTATGTGTTGTCGCTGAATACTTAAAAAAAAAAAAACTTCACCAGCCAGGCTGTTCTCATGCACTGTTTGCACATTTTCTTATTGCACCAAAATTCGAACATATCCTACGTAATCATGGACCAGTAATTTGTGTATAACCCATGTATTTGGCAAGGCTGTGATTATGTGGCCAATGTGCTAATGGGAGTAAAGAAGGAAGTAGGTGTCAACAGTGAAGAATCCAAAAAAAAGGTAGCAATTTATTTAAGGTAGCACAGTAAGTAACTGATAAACAAATTTTTCAGGTGAAGTATTCCTTTAAGTTATAATGGGCATAAACATCCAAATTAGATTCTACATGAGAAATATCCTTGACCTGCACTAACCAAAGCAATTAAAATGTCCTGCAGAGAGCAACTGTCTATTGTATGCATTTACAGTTCTTGCCACAGTCAGTCAGTCTTATTTTATTTCTCCCAACACCTAACAAGATTCTACAAGTAATTTTGGCTTTACTTCCTGAGCAAAAAAAAAAAAAGAAGTTGTTTCCCTCTATGGAAAAACAGATGTGAGCTAAATTTCCACAGTGAGATCTGAAGAAGAGGTTTAAAAGGGACAAGCTGTGTTACAGAAAGACAGGCAGAACACACACATACACACACACAAACACAGAAAAACCTGTTGCTGCTTGAGCGTCGGTATCTGTGCCATTGGAAAAGAGCCGTCATTAGCTCAGCTTTCTGAGCCCTGACAGTGAATTTACCTCTTAAACCTGACAACTGTACAGTTTGTCAGCGGGGAAATTAGACAGGGAAACGTGGTATCGTCTTTCTTAAGTGTGCAGCAGTAATTGCCATGTTGTCCAAATAAAATGTAAGACATGTGAGTTGTAACTGCCATGAGGATCTACCTGCTGACACACCTGAACTTCCTTTGCCTGTAGTCAGTTTAAAAACACAATATATTTAGCTGTCAGTGCAGGATTTACTGTCGCACACGACATCAACGAGCACACTGATGCCAAAAAAGCAGAGGAAGATAAATGTGACACATCAATGGTTCACCTTTAGCATGATCACAGGGCTTAGCCTGTTAAGCCGATGCTATTGTTAAGAATTCAGAAATTAAATGCTGCCTTTGTTGCAGCACAATGCTTCTCTGCAAGATGAATGCGAGTTACACTTTAGCAAAGTTTTCGTGTTTTGACTTGAAGCTAAGAGATGTTTGTCTGATCAAACCTGCAGAGCCAAACAGACACACACTGGACTTCTCCTCCCAGTAAAACAAACTTTCCAACTGTCTGATTCATAGCTCTTGAAAACTATTTCTAGTGGGTATAATATATGATGTTTTTTTCAGATTTTTCCTAGACACTGCTGCAATGTCCCAAGAAACCCCCTCTTCTTCTGATTCCTGGCATTTTTTAGTCTAAGTGGAGGTAACTGGGATATTAATCTCATGACCTCAATTCCTTTCTTTTATTTGAACAGCTGTTCACCATTTCCTCTCCTATTCACACCTGCTACTGGCTACTGACTCCTTCAGCGTTGTATAATTGTACATACTCAGCCCCACTTAGTGTCCACCCTGCACAAATGTTTAATTTGCAAAACCACTTTTGATCACAGAAAAGAAAATATGGTGCTAATGTGACAGCTTTGCAAACTCTGTATCCTGGCTCAAAGCTTTGCCTAATGTTCAATTTTGGAAGAGTTAGTTTTGCGGCTGGAACTGTCTTAATGCTAATAAACTCAGAAACTCATCTTTTTTTCACAAGCTGCTGATTCACCACCAGGAGGCACTGTTCATATATTATGAGAGCAGTTGCGACCTGCTGACTTGTGCCACCTATAGGAAACAAAAGCACTAGCACTAATAAGCACTAGTTTAAACCTATAGCTGAGGTAGCCGAGCTGACAGAGTGCCGACTGAGTATGTTTGTGCCTTTTGGATACATATATTTGCTAAGTACTGCAAGTCGTGCCTGTTTTACAGAGCAATTTATTCTCTATAAGAACAGAGTTCTATAAGAGTGATTGCAACTCGGCTAACAGACTTTGATGGGTGGCAAAACTACCATATATGCAGGGAACGCAGTTGTAGTATGGCACAGGGCTCAATTTATCTTGCCACTGTCATTTAAAAAAAAAAAAAACTTGAACTATGGCTCTGCAATAATCAAGCAACTACTAAGCTTTAACAGTAGTTGGTAAGTCCTATCTTGGCCTTGCTATTACCATTTCTGTGACCATTTGCATTGGGGCCTGGCGCCGTCTTGCTACTGGCTACGAAAGCTTCCTGTTTTGACTCTCTGTTCCCTTAAATGGCGTCACTGTCAATATGCTAATCTTAGCTGAGTTAACTTTGGCCATTTTAAGCTAGAGATGTCATGAGAACCGATACTTCAGTACCGAGTCGATGTCAAATTTTGAAAACGTTACAGTACTTGTTTTTCCTCCAATACCGTTGGTACAGTTATTCCAGACCTGACAGGGCAGCATGTAACTGACGTGTTTGATTCTGTAGTTAAATACCATAGGAAGAAGTGGAACGCCGACCAGCATGTCATAAAAAAAAAACATGTGGAGGATGGTGACAAGTGCAGCTGCAGTGACAGCTCAGCCTCGTCTCCTTGAAAAGAACAGTCTTTTTTCCTGAGGCCTGCATTTGTTTTATTTAATGTATTGCAATGGGAGCAACACATACATACACTATACCACAAGTGGCAGCAGCATGAAGATGCACTGGGTGTCTGTTCTGCACTTTTTTTCCTGGTCGGTGATGATTAAACAATGTTTAATTTGGGGTAAAACGTTGCACTTGTCACTGTCACTTTAAACCCAGCTGTCCAATCACAGTGAAGGATGGGTGGGACAAATAGCCTACTGTACCAACTGGGTCTTCAACAGGGGGTCCATGACCCCTAAGACCCCTCAGAGTTACTGCAGTTACTGCTTGTTTGTTTGTTTGTTCTTAATTAGAATATGTCTGAAAATACACATCAACAACAATCCAACATATTATTAGCAAAGATAAATTGGTCTATTCATAATAATAACAATAATGATAATAATTTACAGTATAGAATATTATGCAACCCATGAATCTGTGTACAATCACAAAATCACAAAATCATTGTGCGGTACTTAGCGAGGTGAACTAGTTAGCTAACAGTATTGAAACATTTTGGCCAATAAGCTGTATTATTATTATTGCATGTGCATGGACATTCTTTTGAGTCACAATGATTCGTTTTCTAACATTTAGATCAAGAGACTCTGACACACTGTCCACTTCGGAAGCCATCTGTGAAAGTACAGAGGATGAAGCTAGGCATCATGGGATTTATTGATTTCATTTTTACTTTGGTATCGTATTGGATATCGAGAATCTTGGAATTTTCTTTTTTTAAAGATATTTTTGGGGTATTTTTTTTAGCCTTTATTTGATAGGATAGACAAGTGTGAAAGGGGGAGAGAGAGAGGGAGTGACATGCAGCAAAGGGCCACAGGCTGGAGTTGAACCCCGGCCGCTGGATCAACAACAGACTGGATTAACTCGCTACCGGAGCCAGTATCAAGTGGCCATCTGAGGAGCTGGAGTTTTTGGCACTGCCACATTGGCTTCATTTTTCAGCTGTGGAGGTTTCTGCTTGGTCTGGATTTAGTGATCTAAACAGCTGTTATGTTTCCTGCCTGTAGGTGGCACAAGCTAGAGGTTCAAAGTACAGGTCTGAATTTGGCTGGACCTGATTTTGGATGCATCGCATCAATAACGTAGTGTGTTTCTGTTGTTCAGTCACTGTTTCTGCTGAGGAGTTATTTGTACTGTACAGTATGCCTTAAAACTGGAGCTTGCAAACTGCTCCCACGTAAATGGACTGAAGCCTGACCTTTTGCTGAACCCTGGATCCAGGTCATGGAGGAAGGCAGAGCCAGCCTTTGATCACTGAAGCTCTTCACAGTTAAATTATACTGGTGGTCAACTGGCTGCAGGTCAGGTACAATACCACCAGCTTATAAATCATATCAATGACACGGCTGTTTTCAGGCAATCACCCTGGAGATAACTTCTGTCATAATAAATGCAACGGAGAGTTTCTGCTCTTGTCAGTGCGGGTTATTGTCCTGACAAGGCTGATTGAAATATCTGACATAGTTGAACTACAGTGCAAGTAAATTAAAGACGACACTGGCAGTGGTTATGTTAAATTGAACAGACCCAAACATAGTATTATCTGCAAATTCCTTCCAATTTAGCACCTTTCAAACGTATTATGAGATAACACACACACACACACAAAGGTTCAAAGGATTTTCTCTGACCCCTGAAAACACTCAAGTGTAATGATGACCCGCATGCAGCATCATCAAAGGAGGAAAAACACACAGCTTTTCATGTCTTTGTTGGCTGACCCAGCTGTGATCATGTGTGTGTGTGCAGCATGTGTGAGAATGCAGAGGGAGACAAGAACAAGAAACAAGAGATCAAACCAGCATCACCACCTACTGAAAGACCATCATGGTCCTGCAGTGGAGAGAAGGTGGTTAATGTCACACATTCATATATCAGAGACAGAAAGAAAGATAAATAGCAGGCAGGTCATCTGCAGCAGTAAGTTAAACACATACATAGGTGCTGTCATTGGATATTGGAACATTAAAGCCACTGGTGGGCTAAGTAAATAACACTGATCATCTTGTTAGGATGTTCTTCTAGGAAACCTTGGGTCCAGTGGATGTCACCTGACATGCTCCACACACCCAAACACTGTTATAGAACAAGTACACACCTTCATGGGAATGGCACTCTCTGATGGCAGTGGCCTCCCCAGCAGGACAATGTGCCATGCCCCGTCACCAAAACTGCTCAGAAATGGCCCAAGGAATGTGACGAAGACCTCAATTTATCGACATGGCCTCCAAATTCCCCAGATCCCAATACAATCAAGCACTGATATTAGCTGCCTTCCCCATTTTTGTGGTTAGCAGAACAGTCAGCACAGCAAAAGACGACGAAAAAATTAGCTTCACATTTTGTTTGAACACACCTGAAGTCACTGAGCTTGGCTCCTGTTCAGCACTAATGGATGCACCCTGCTGCAGGCACGCTACACCAAGCATGTCGCACTGTGTCTGTGTCCAATGTATTTCAGCCATTTTTTACCAGAATAAGACAAGAGTGGTATCGATCTTCATTTCTAACTCTTGGCTAGAAAGGGAATAACCAACATGTTTTCATTTACATGTCGTGAAGTACCAACACTTTGTCAAGCCCCTTAGCATCTCACAGCAACACATACATGACTTCAAGGTAACGTCACTCACTGCCGTCACAAAGGCCACGCCCCCTTTTAGGTGAAAGTTTCGAACTCGACCCGGGAGAGACGCTAGTCGTGGCTGGGAGTTCATAATGCCGAAAAGTTGCTGTGTTTTTAACTGCACAGCAAGCAATAAAAAAACAAAACAGAATTGGGATTTTCTTCGCTCCCGGATAGAGTGCAGAATGGGGAAAGAAGAAATCTGTGGCTCACAGCCATCAAACGGCAGGGTAAAGACGGAAAGCTGTGGGATCCAGCCAGTCACTACACCTACGTCTGTGGCAGGCACTTCATCACAGGTTAGATGGCTAACGTTAGCTAGCTAGCAAAGTCAGTTGATCTCAACAATAACATGAGATATTCAAAGCCAAGAAGTTCATTCTAATGAATGTTAAGTAATGAATCAACAGGACATGAATTGAATGATCATTCGTCCACACAGAGGCTGGCAGCTGAAAAGGGCACACACCTATCATTTTCACTTTCTCGTCGTAGAGATGATGGCGATCAGGACCTCTTAAATTCTCTTCCTACTGTAGCATGTAGCCTGACTGGCCATTTCATCCGAAGGGGAAAGACTCAACTGATTTGTTTTTATTTACACTTTATGTGTGTGAAGAGCTCTGATTTTGAATTTGCACAAGTCAAAATCCCATGTTTCTATCACCTATGGCGTCACCGGCGTGCGACCCGTTGTAGTCCCATTTTATTCATGTATGGGGCATCCTTTAGCGTATCCACGTGACACATAGCTGAAACACATTGTAACATGTGGTTAATGTTGTGAAACAGTTGCAGTTTAGCCTGGAAATCCAGACCCAAATCTAGAAAGATTTAGGGTCTGGCTATGAGTAATGAAAATGGCCCAACTCGAGCGGCGGCACCAAGCATGCGTTTGTAAATATCCCTGCACGCAATTGGATAACACTACAACCAATCAAAACAATACTTAGCACTTAACTACCAGTGGAGCTAACTGGTAGATTAGACTCTTGACATATCCGGTCGGCAAAACAGCAGAAACGTCCTTCTTGCAAAGGAAAGATTCGAGCGCCATCTTCTGTTCCTCTTTAAGAGAGAAAGCCAAGTCTAACTCGTTCATTGTAGCGACCAAAGCCGTTTCAAACGGTGTTCATCTGTAGCCATCTTGCAATGTTTACTGACTGATTCCGGACTTCATTGTCGCAGCGCTGTCGTCATCTGTTTAGCTCGCCTCTGGCCCGCCTATATCAGATACACCGATGTAATTGGTGCAGCTCGGCTCCAAGGGCATGGGTAATGAGCATCATTACTGATTGCCAGAGTGACTCGCTGAGCAAATTCAAACTGTGCTGTCGTGAGAACTCTGGATTTCCAGGGTAGTCACAGTTAGGTTTAGGCAACAAAACAACGTAATGTTGCGTTAGAGAACACTGACTTTTGGTTTACATGGGGCACAAACTGTGGTCTCCTGGATAAAAGTCCAGATTTGTTTGACCCATTCACGTCTCCACTGTTTATATTATATTATCATCAGTTGCTCTCAGCATCATATTCCCCGTATGGGTTTAAATTGGAGTTAGTTGAAAGCCCAGTGCATCTCATGAAGATGCTAAAGGGTGGCACTGATATCAGAAGCCAAGAGGCACAACAAAACAGTATTCTATGGCCCGGGATGGAGAACAGGCTGGAATAAGAGTATTTCCCAAAATGTTGAACTATTCCGTTAAACTTCTCTTTTTCACTCTAATGGATCCTGGCAGCTGTACTTCAAATCATTTGCCAAACACATGACATGATGTTTACTATTTTTTTGCATCCCTCTGTAATGTGTGTGTGTGTGTGTGTGTGTGTGTGTGTGTGTGTGTGTTAGAGAGGAAGACAGGCTGGTATATGATAATAGCAACCTTTTAGTCTGATTTAACAGCTAGAGCTGTAGGAATTATACTTATCCAGAAAGAAGGAAAATTGAAATTTGAAACCAATATTAAAGACAAAAAAGTCAAAAGGATGATCCCACACACTCTGACGCCCCCTGTTGGATAAGCAGCTCCTTTTTCTAAGAGGTGAGGGCCTGTAGTAAGGAGGAGCCCTGTGACATGCAGGAGAAAACAGTGACAGACAGAAAACAGAGACTGAAGGAGCGTCAGGTAGACAGCAGGAACATAGACAAAGATAAAGAATAATGTGAGGTACAAAAACACAGAAGGAAAGAAGGGGTATAAAAGGGAGTGTCAGAGGAAGAGAGGCAGGTTTCTTACATGTGCCAGGGGTCTGCTGTGCAGAGCGATGGTGGGTCTGTACTGGTGGAAGTCAGTCTGGATCACACACACTCTCTTCTCCATCCTCACAGCTCACAGTTGCCCATGCTATCTTCACCCAAGCAGGATCTGGGGAGGAAGTGAGGCATGTGTGTGTGTGTGTGTTCTCTTGAGGCTGTGGGAGTGTGTGTGTGAGAGAGAGAGAGAGGGTGTGTAAGTGTGTGTTAAAGTGTGTTACGCCTGCTACCTGACCCTGAGAGGAGCAGGAGGGAGGCGATGAGGAAAGAGAAAACACGAACGAGCTTGAACAGCCCCCACCATCCCACACACATGCACACACTTCTCCTGCCTAAAGCCACACCACCCTCTGACAGGAGTACAACACTGGAAGACACACTGCCAGCCTCCAGCAGAACAATGTGCAACCCCCATCGACATACACCCCACCTTAAAAAAAAAAGTACATTCCTGTTCAGAGAAATAACACTACAAAGGGGGCTAATCTGCAACCAAAATATGTCAAATATGATTCACAAAAAAAAAGAAGAACTAGAATACATAAATAAGCAAAGTCTGTTTGCTTGTGTATGGAAAATTGACAACTACCTTCTATTATTAGCCAAAAATGAGGAGAATAAAAGCTTTTGCACATTTTGCACAAAATATACAACTGCCTTGTAAATAAAATTTTACATTGCGGAAAAAATAGAAAGAAAAAAGCATCTCCTTATCTTAAGTAAAGGTAACTTATACTGTACTGTTTATAGTGTGAAAATACTCCATTACAAGTGAAAGTCATGCATTCAGAATTTTACTTACATATAAAAAAAGTATGTAAGCGTGGTTGACAAAGCAAAAATGTACTTTAAGAAATAAAAATGCTAACATATATAATTATATGTATATATTTTTTAATTCATTATGATAAACAATAATTTATAATAATATATATCATATATAATCTTATTTGCCATGCCCATCTTTCTAATTGTCTGCCAATCAAAACATCATTGATCACATCACAAGAAGAAGAAGAAGAAGAAGAAGAAGAAGAAAAGAAGAAGAAGAAGATATTCTTTATTAATCTCCAAGGGGGAGTTAAAAAAAAAAAAAAATTCACTCAAGCATTTAAAGCCTCAGTGTGTAAAAATGGCGAGTAACAGTAACATCAGTGGTCAAATTCTAGATTGCAGTGCTCACTCGCGTTCACCTACTCACCCAGGAGATACCCCACAGTAGGCTTATCCAATGTTAAGAAAACGGTTACTCTTCCTGTCTCCTCAGTGAGCGTGGTTAGCTCTCCTTCCAATCAGAGCCTGTTCTCCCTCAAAAATGCAGCTTTAGTGTCAGAATATTGGTAAGATGTATGGCTTGTGGAAAATGAACCCAATATTTACTTTAGTGACTATAGGGCGAAAGAATTGACCATAAATTGTGATCACGTTCATTTTCCTTGTTGACGACAATACATTCAGAGCTGCCGCAAGTCTCCTATGGGGGCGTGGCGCTGACGTCACTGAATCAGGAAGTGAGCTGAGTGGGGTATCTTGCTTTATCCAGTATCACTTGCTGTGTCCGAAATCACTCCCTACTCACTAAATAGTGCACTAAATAGTGTGTTCGCCATTTTGTAGTGCTGTCCGAATGTTTAGTGTAAATTAATATACCCTATATAGTGGACTCATAATATCCCACAATGCAGTGCAAAAAGTAGTGTACAACCGATGGTCACTAACCAAGCAATATGTACCGTGATGCATTGCGGAGGCGCCAATAACAGACGGCAGACATGGCGGACAATGAGGAGGAGCACCCGGTGCAGCAGGGAAATACATACAAATGTAAGTAATAGTGTAGTAGTGTATTTATTTTTGTATTAATTCATGTGGGAAAATACGCTCAGTATTAGGTTTTTATCACACAAATGAATTTATTATTTATTTCGGAAACCCACCAGATGACATCACTCTGGCTCGTTTTAATTGTGCGACAGTAATGACGTACTTAACTTCGCGACGGAGTAGTGTCCGAAAGTGTTTTAATGAGCTCACTATATAGTCCTCTATATAGGGAATTCCCTTTATAGTGAGTAGGGAGTAGGGAGTAGTGAATGATTTCGGACACAGCATCTGACTCACCCCTCCCGTCGGGTAAGTGACGGTGGCCTCGTAGGACAAAAAGCCTTGCACAGACAGCTTTTCAGGAGTATCTAGCGACGAGGTGAATATTTATTCAGGAATCTAAACCATGTTACGATATGTTATAGCTTACCAGTGAGATATAGGTTATCTGTGAGATATATGTTAGGAGTGTTTTATTTCTAATTGTTTTGGTAACACAAGCATTAGCACAATGATGCTAAAATAACACGTTTTATGTGATCACGGCACAGTGCGGTAAATATAGGTTGGTACGATTATAATATATGCGATTCCAGAGTGTTATTCCACAAGACACAGGGAGATGAGAAAGAGGGAGAGAGAGAGAGAGGGAGAGGAGGAAGACCAAGGAAGGGGGCGAGGGGGTAGAGGCGGTGCAGGAGCAGCCAGGCAAAGAGGTGTGTCTCGGCTACCCAGAGGGAAGAGGAGGTGGAGAGGGCGGCAGCCTACGCAGCAGCACGAGAGGAATCAACAGATTAGGCTGTATGCTAGGCTAACCATTTAGCTCTGGGATAACGTTAGCCAAGGCTAGGCTAATGTTAGCGCGTAAACGTAGCCGTCACTCGAACTTAGACGAGAGGGAAAAGTAGTTGCAAACATGAAGCCAAAATGATTTTAAAATATCAGACTGAATTACCTGTCTAGCAGAAAGCAGGGAACCTCCGCATCCCTTGTGAAATCCTTCTCCTTCAGGAGTATCCACCTGGAATAAGCAACGCCGATATTCACTCGCATTTTGTCCAGTTTGTCCCCGTTTCCTTCTTACAGGGCAAAACATATGTGTGGTCCTCCATTTAAAGTGTGACAGAATCATAAAAGTACAAAGCAGGTTCACGCAGAATCGCCCCGGATTGACCTTAACCTTAACTGCCTCCAGTGACAGCAAGTTCTAGGTAAGTGCGAAAGGCAAAGCGCGTACATCCCTTTCGGCCACTGTATTCAAATATGGAGACGCAAGAGGGCAGCCTCCAGCAGACCGCGCCCTGCCTGTGTATATGTAGAAAAATCATTCTAAGCCTACGAGAAAGCTTCAATTTGTATGTGAACTGCATAATACTTTAGTAAATATAAATTTATGAAAGCAATAGTTGATATTTGCTAATAAACAACCACGTCAATTACACATTGTAACTTTAATGGTGAGATGTCAGAGCGAGGGGGCTGCCTTTGACAGGCACTCCGTGCAGTTGGGGAGTTAGTGCTATGTGGGGGGCCTTGGGTACCCCTGGTCCAAGACAGTGGTTCTCAACCAAGAATCCAGGGACTGCTCGGGGTCCTTGGGGAAGTTTCAGGGGGTTCCCAGAAAATTGTAGCCTGGTTCCAGACCATAGACCTCACCCACTCAACTGAGTAGGCTTGCATCTGTGGTCTGGCATACTGCAGTGAATTTGCGATTTATCTCGTCCAAGCGATGGACGGACCAATGAACGCCGGGGGTGGCGGTGGGTCTAGCGATTAGCCAATCAGTGCCTCGCTAATGGCGACCGCTGCAGATCCTACAGACCACATAAACAATGCTATCGAGGTATTTCGCCACTACTCGCGTTAATGGAGGACCAAATTAAAGAAGCTGCTAACCTGGATTTAATGGTGATGCAGCTGGGCGTGCATGACGACGGAGACATTTTAAACAGGCAATGCTCGCTTGTTTTCGGCACCCCCGAGGCATGGATACTAATGAGCTCAGATTCTGGGTGAGTCGTTGATCTTACTGATTGGTTAGGGAAAAATCAAATTCCCTCCCCCTTGTAAATCGCCTTCAATGGAGGCAATGTCAGACTGAAGGTTCTGGGAGCTTCAGTCTGACACAATTGGGGAATTTTTAATTTGACTATTTCATTCATGATATAAGTTAGGCCAATGTGAGTAAAAGCCATAAGTGTGTTTATTCTGACACACGAGCAGAATGTTATTAACCCATTAATCACCCAGTTATCTGTGCCTATATGGGTCAATATGGGCCTGTCATGTGCACTGGTAGCTTACGAAGACTATTATCAGCCCATTCAATGGCTGTTGCAGTGTGTTGCCTTATGTTTAGGTGCCAAAATGCATGGTTACATTTAGAACAAGATCATGGTTGGGCGTGTATATTGGTTTTACATGGGACTTGAATCCCAGTCTCATGGGTGAAAGTCCACTGCCAGGCCCCTTTCTGGCAGAAAGTTTTATTTTACTGTCTCATAATGGACTTCTCCTAATGTGTAAAATTTCACGGGTCCTTCACACAAAAAACTTATTAAACCTCTGGTCTAAGAGACATCAAAGAGCTCTACATTGTCAAGATAACATAATAATCAAAGGGACAGGTTGCATTACCAGACAAAATCTGCTGAGGCAGTATTTTGTTAAAACTTTGAAATCAAATTATTCATGTGGAATTAGCAGGTCTCAGAAAGGATTCATCAAATAATGAGCTGCTCTTTACTCTTGCCCCAGTGCTTTTCATTTCGCTGCTTGTCTGCCTGCATGTGCCAATGTGTCAGTTAGTCATCTCCTCACTTCAGATCTGTGGCATCTACTGGCTGCAGGCAGGGGGAAATCATGCACAAAATGATATGTTTACTTTGTAACAGAGGAAAATGACAGCAGTGGGTAATTTATCTTGTTTCATCTTGAGGGTATGAAGGGAACGAGTCATTTAAGTTTTTAATCAGGCTGGCAGTGGAAAAGGGATTTTTTACAGGCTTATTGTCTGACAGGGAATCAGATGACAGTCAGCTTCTGGCTTGTGTTTCACAAATCGCCAAGTTGAGCGGATGTCAGCATGTGTGCAGAGCTCAAGAATTTGACCTTGTGCTTGTGAAAAAAAAGGGCTGTATGTCAAAGTCAATTTATTCTTTACTTGTATATACAGTATGGAGTCTCACTATGCAGTGTGGCACCACTGTTTTATTTAAATTTCAATTTAGATATACAATTACATTACATTACAGAAAAAAAATCATCATCAAGGCAATACTGAGCAGTTCCTGTGACAGATCTGCTTTATCATCTCTGATGTCTGAGGGCTGTCATCTTCTTTAAAAGCTGCGCTACTTCATATATTATGTTAGCAATGGATCAAATGACAATGTGTAAGGTAAAAGGGCTCACTCATTGTGACAAACACATAGAAATACTTCCCAACAGTGCAGTTCTTCTCAGAGTTAGCTGAAACTGAAACAGAGCTTAAAAGACAGTGACTATTGGACTGTGCAGGTGGCCAGAAATATGAGTCCAAATGAATGCTAATGTTGCTCTATGTCTGGCAATCGTTTGGTTGCATGTTCACTGTAACTGACCCTTAGTGGCAAAAAATCAGTACATACAAATTAAATGCTGAACTAATTCATTTTCTTAATAGATAGATAGCAGGGATGCACCGAAATTAAAATTTGTGGCCGAAGCTCAAGCTGAATAATATTAAACGCTTGGCCAAATACCAAGTACGGAATACCAAATGCTGTTATTTAGTTTTTCATTAGTTTTTGTAGATGAACCCCCTCCAGATTAGTGTTGTCACAGTACCAAAATTGGGACCTATGGTATGATACCAGTGAAAGTATCACGGTTCTGAGTAGTATCATGATGTAATAGTGTGTTTTGGTATTCCAGCTAACTTTAAGCCCCTGTTCAACAAGTAAGTTGATACGTTCCAATTGCTGACAGTGAGACGACACTCAATGATAATGTTAGGTCAATCATAACCTTGTTGTGAGACTGTTTCCAGTATTAACAAAGGAGTAATATTTTATGTACCTTTATTTTCATGAGAACGTGTTGAATATTTTGGTCAGTGAACACTCCCTGCTGCGCTGTGACACATGCGCATAAGAAGTTCTCTCTCAGTCTGCATTTGGAGCTGAGAGAGGCAGGTATGTTGACGGAGCAAATTAGCTTCTAAAAGTTGTCCTAGAGTTTAAAACACAGCATTGTAATGATATTTCGAAGAGCTATGTAAGACAGTTGTAACGCATTAAGCACAAGTCCGTACTGTAAAGCGTTTTGATGTTACCTCGGAAGTTAGCGTTGCATTGTTTTCAACTGTGTTCCGTTTAAGTGCCGCTGCTCGCATCAAGTTTCGCTTGGCGATGCAAGGCATTATGGGAAATGTAGTTTTCGCTGGGATTTGTATAAAATGAATGTAAAGTGTATTTTTACTCGTCTAATGTTGAGTATGTGTGTGTGTAAGTGCACACAAGGTCAATGTGCTTACTCTGTGATGAATTAGACATGTGAGACAGGGCATATTTATTTTTGTCATTTGTTCTACTTCGTTATTTTATGCATCCTTTACAGTATTCTGTGAGGAGAGGAGGATGTGAACTGATGCAGTCCCTGTCACATGTTGTATCATTACAGGTATGATTGGAAAAATATATATGACCACTATACGATCATTTCAATTCATGCGTGATCATGTTGATCATGCTGTTCATTTTATTTATGTTCCATAGAAACTGTATAAATGTTTTGTTGTGCTCAGTCTGCATTTGGAGCTGAGAGAGGCAGTATTCTGTGAGGAGAGGAGGATGTGAACTGATGCAGTCCCTGTCACATGTTGTATCATTACAGACAGTAAAAGAGAGCCGTGGTGTCGTGGTGATTTTGTGGTGTGTTGTAAACGTGCTACAATGATACCACAGCGGAAATGAGGTAGATGTGCCTTTTGTCTTTTATAAAAAGCTGAATCGCTTTTCTATAATATATCAATGATATTTCAATGGAATAAATTACTTATTGACTTATTCATACTTCAAAAACAGGATCAAAAAGTAATTAACATAGCAGGGATCGAAGTAAAATAAATAAAATAAAAATCAAGCAAAAATCAACCAGCCACCTTCCTCCCCTGAAAGAACAGTCCCTTCATAAGTAAAGAACAGTCCCTAAATAGCGGTGAGGTTTGTGGACCATTACCTGCCACAAAGAGAGAAATGTGAACGGCTCGTTTCCCCTCTGACACATCACATACCTGTGTGCCGGCATGGCTCGGCTGTTCAGGTACTTTTGGGCATTCATGACACCAACAAGAGGAAATTACTGGACCTGGAACCTTCCCCGTCGCCGGTAAGCCGTTATCTTGCGCTGTGGAGCACTATGGCCGCAGTGGCATATGGAGTGCCACGTGGCCAGCGCGCACCGTTATTGGATGGCGCATGGACACTCACCCTCTTGTGATTGGACTTTGAACTTATCCCACAGTAGTGGTACCTGAGGTACCGTAGTAGCCTACTATGGTACTCCAACATTATGGTATCATATGTACGGTGGTGTTTTAGTACCGCGGTCTACTGTTGGTACCAGTATACCCTGCAACACTACTCTAGATAGTTCAGTATTACATTCTATTCAACCGACATTTTACTCCGTCCATCACCGCACGCTGTTTGATTGCATCATCAAACATGCCGCTATTATTCAGCCTTGCTTTTCACTTATTCCACCGAATACCAAATGTGTGTTTTTTTGCAATATTCGGCTGAATATATTCGGTTACCAAATATTCGGTGCATCCCTAATAGATAGATCAAATGACTATATCTTATGTGAGCCAATATTACTGTCAATTACCATCCAACTTTGCATTTCCCCTCATCATGAGGGAGTGATTTAGAGGCTTTTTTGGTATTACCACCCATTATCTTTTCTTTTTTCAGTAAAAAAAAATGAAAATGTTCTACAATCCAACATATGCTACAGCACCAAACAGCAAAAAGACAAAGACTATGACTAGCTTGAAAACAGAGTGGAGCATTAACAATGCTCTGTGACACATACTCTACTGAATGTTAATATTGCTTCATGTCTGCCAATTGTATCAGCTGTTTGCAAACAGCTTAGTCATGCTAACAGGTTAGCCACATCAACTTTGAAGGAATACTCCGACGATTTGGGAGTTATGCCCTTTCTCTATCATTTACATTTTGAGACTACATGATCGATATCTTTTTTGTGTCTGTACGTCCAGTGGCTGGGTCTCAGTGGTTAGCATTGCGGTTTAGCTTAGCGAATACAATTGAAGTCTATAGGGGGTCAGTAGCCTATGGTAAAAGTGAACAAATAAATGTTACAGAAACCCTGAAGCTGTCATTTCTGCATGTGCATTTAAAATAACATGTTTAAGCATTAATTCAAAAAATGAGAGTGCTTTTTAGTCATTTTAGGAGAAGTTTGATACACGGAATACGGAATTGTATAAGCTAAGCCGCAATGCTAACCACTGAGACCCAGCCACTAGACGTACAGACACAAAAAAGATATCGATCATGTTGTCTCAATATGAAAATGATAGAGAAAGGGCATTACTCCCAAATCACTGGAGTATTCCTTTAAAAAGTGATGACATGTCAACATTGTGTTTACATTGTGTCCTGCTGCCCCCAAGTGGCCAAAAACGTCATAAATACAGCTTTAAAATAACATCAATTCATCTTTATGTCATTCAAATAAAACCATACCAATAATAGAGCATTTTCTGTGATTGTAGGAGCATTCATTTGCAGAGAGCTTTGTCATCTTCGACATCTCGACACTCACTCTTTATTTAAACATTATGAGTATCAGTGCTGGAAAAACACACACACACACACACACACACACACACACACACGTGCACTTGGAAAATGGGAACAAATGATGACAGTTTCCCAGGCTGTCTTTTCCAAATCAACTCTTACATTCCCTGACAACTAATGACCTAATGAAAGAGCTAATATCAATCAAACCATTCTTTCTGAACCCTCTCACAGAGCACTTGTTTCTGTAACAGCTTTTCAGATTCAAGAGGAGTTGCTGTATTGTACCCTTAGTGTGTACAGCTTATCTTTGGCAGGGATTTACTCTGGCAGCGTGCCACGTACTGTTGTAGGTCGGGTGGTTGCCTTGTGGCCAGCCAGACAGCTTCTGACAAAACTGTAAACCAACAACTCTTAGCTAAAGCAAACATACAGTAAGAGTGTACCTTGAATGTTTGAGGTACAGTTAATGTCTGTGATTACATTTGCCAAAACAATTAGGGGATATAATCTGACCTATCTGTCTTGGTTTGGGCTAAACACACAAAACAGTGCAGCACAAAGTTATTCCTTTCAGAACATAAAAGCAAACTTAATTCAGGATCACAAGGTGCAGCAAAAAATACTTTCCCATGAAGCAGCAGGATAATCGCTGGCTTTTACCTGTTAATTGTAGTAATCCGGCTGCCTTCTAACAGAGCGTAATTATAGAGCTTGATTTGTTGTGTATCTACCCACTGCAGTAAGTCTGTGTACATAGTTTACTTTTGGTGCAGATCTGGGATCAGCTAAGCCTCACCACAGCAATAAAAAGGGAGGTGAAGGCTGATTTTGATCTGAGATCAGAGTTACGAGGGGGCATCTCTGCTCTCTCTGTCTTGCATCAGCTTGTTCGTGGCAGGCTGACTGCCCGTGCATGACACGTTTATGGAATTTGATTAATTAAAGGTTTGAGGTGGGAGCTAAATCTTGACATAAAGATTACAACTTTGGCACAAAAAAGGAGTATGTACATCCAGTGACATTTCACATATGTTGTGGTCAAAATTCACAGAGGCATTAAAGGGATTACACTACACCCTATCAAGCAAAGAGGAATGTCTCTGACAGTGTGGTTAAAGGAGTAGGTTGACATTTTGGGAAATGTTCTTATTTGCTTTCTTGCTGATGGTGGGATGAGATGATCAATATACTGGGTCTGTTCATTATGAATATACAGCCAGTAGCCATTCAGCTTAAAGACTGGAATCTGAAAAAAGATAGCTAACTTGTAACTAGTACCATCAACAGGACAAAATCACAATGTTTCAGTATCTTACGGCCAAGTACCCTTTGCTAAGCCCCACCGCTTTGTGATGGTCTGTTAAGCTGTAGAATAAAGCCCACACTGTGACAAACTGCACTCCCTGAAGAAATAGTATCACATTTTTTGAAAAACAAAATGGCTTTTCCAGAGAAGCAGATATCCTGGGTACAACCAGGATGTCAAAAACAGATTAAAAAGATAAAGATAGAAGCTAAATCCTAACTATAGGCTACATACAACAGTGTAAATTGAACCACCACTGGCAATCGAGACAGAACAATGAATATAGAGGGAAACTTTGCCAGTAACAATCAGCTGTGTGTCATCTCAGTGTGTGCAGATGAATGGTGTTTGGCTTCCCCTGCAGACCTCAACCCCCAGACCTCCACTGTCAGACAGCTCCAGGGGCAGCCAAACAACGTTCATCTGCACACACTGTAATGACGCACAGCTGGTTGAACATTGGCAAAGTTTCCCTGCTTCCCTTCACTAGTTCCTGTAGAGCAGGGCAGGTCTTTATTCAATGCTGTAATCATTAAATAGCAGAAGTAGCATCTGTGTACATTCAGTGGGCTATATCTGCAGTAGGTAACGTAACCCCACACTTTTCAGGGTTTGATTTTGGTTTTGGAATGAGGAAGAAATGTATATCTCCAAAGGAAATCTGAAATGATTGCATTAAAGTCTATGGAGCACAGCCATGTTGTTGTTGGACCCTTGGCGGAGCTGCATGATGCTACGCTATGATTAATCAGTCTGCGTTCGATTGCCGGGACTTACCGAAGAGTCAGTTCCAGCCTTAAATATTATCATGTTACCATGCGAAACTAAGATGGTGAACATTGTTAACATTTTACCCAGAGGTGGAAAAAGTACTAACAGAATACTTTGCTCAAGTAAAAGTGAATGTGGCAAAATATGCACAACCAACAAGTTGAATTTCATATTTGTAAGGTTGAGAAATGCCAAATGTGTCAATTTGTAATAATACAACTTGTACTGCATCATACAGACATACACTCCATGATAAGTTCTGTTGACAAGTTTTTCAAAACCCACAGAGACAGTAGTAATATGTCTGCTTCACTGAATTCTGGGTGATGAATCAGACTGCGTATATCATCCTGTGTCGAGAAGACAGAGTACCTGCGTGCTGCTACTGACGGCTCTGTAACAGCTTTTACCTAACCATGATAATTATCTCTATAAATCATACAGATCTGTTCCTGCAGGATGGAATATGTGTGTGTGTGTGTGTGTGTGTGTGTGTGTGTGTGTGTGTGTGTGTGTGTGTGTGTGTGTGTGTGTGTGTGACAGAGAGAGCGAGATAGAGGGGGAGAGTAGAAACAGCTGGGAAATATGGAAAATGGTATAAACGCATCACTTGAGCAAATTTCTGTAACACTTTCAGTTCTGTCAGTGTTGCTACAAAGGACCAACTGTGGATAGAGTATTATCAATAATGCCTGGATCCTGAAGGCTAAGCAGGGTTTTCCTGGAAGTAGATATATTACCCTCTAGTGGTTAATCATCCATAATACACTTTTGACATAATATCCCCTTAAAGGAGGAGTGTGTAGGATTCACAGGTTTTAGTGGTATCTAGCAGAGAGGAGTTCTCTTCCTCTCAAAAACAAACAGACCTAACAGACCACCCACCTTTGGGAGATTTAAGGTAAGTGAAAGGTCATAATGGTCAAAATATTGTGCATTTACAGTGTTTATGAATATGCATTTGTGTGGTAGTTCTGTACATGTGAATGTGATGATAAATTTCGGGTAAATTCATTTGTCATTGATATAAGACCAATATGTTTATAGCACAAAATAATGAAACAATTGGAGTACATCAGAATCAGCTGCAGCTTCTGTGCATCATTGTATGGTGAAATGACTTTCATTAAAGGGATAGTGCTTTTAGAAGTTTTAGAGTCCTCACATCCCTTGCAGTGATCGGCGGGGGGAGCAGCTAGCACACCTAATGGCTGATGGTGTCCCAGTCTAACGTCCAAGAACACAAAATTGAAACCACAAAATATCTCCAACATGCTCATCCGTAGTGATCCAAGTGTCGTGCAGCCCCAACATAAAAAGTTGTTTTGAAAAACTTCATGTGAACTCTGTTTTTAGCCTCACTGTAGCCTGTAGCTCTGACTACTTCTCTGTGCTTCGTACTCATGCATGCGCACTTGCGCAAGACCAGCGAAAGCATGAGCTTTGCTTACCCGTGTACATCACGTGACACGTGCACCGCCGGGAGAGACAACAGTAACCACATATCCGAGACCAACGCCATTGTCCACCTGAACTACGGCAGAAATAAATGACTTAGTCCTCTGAAAGCCTGCCATCTGGTCCTGCGGGCCTCTGCCTTTTCTTCCAGTTGATCTTGGGGAAGTAAACAAAATGTCTCCAGAACACCACCGGTCAGTAGTACTGGAAACTCAGGGTGATCGGTGATGCACGGTCACTGAAGAGCAGCGGTCTCGTCAGTACTGATGTCCAGATTCTCAAGTGCAGGCATCACCAATTCCCAGTCTGAGGAGCACAGAGAAGCAGTCAGAGCTACAGGCTACAGTGAGGCTAAAAACAGAGTTCATATGTTTTTCGAAACAACTTTTTATGTCGGGGCTTCAGGACACTTGGATCACTACACATGAGCATGTTGGAGATATTTTGTGGTTTTAATTTTGTGTTCTTGGACGTTAGTCTGGGGCGCCATCAGCCATTAGGTGTGCTAGCCGCTACCCCCATTGATCTCCGCAAGGGATGTGAGGACTCTAAAACTTCACCAGAGCCTCCCTCAGCATGAGGGTGAGTAGATAATGACTGAATCTTCATTTTTTTTCCCATTCACTTTTTTATTCCCATGCAAATTTATATTGGACATCTTTCATTTTGTCTTTGTAAACAGCATCAAAGTACAGCATCAAAGTAAATGAGAAATCAGATTACATCTGAAGGAAAGGTACATGAACCTGTCTCTATTTTAAATTGTGGTTCTGCTCAAAATAGATACAGTATGAAATTTGCTATACTGTATACAATGTGTGAGCAGTAGTATTGTATAAGTAAACATCTCCATGTAAATATTGGACAATACAGATTGTACCCAATAACAGTGGAATTTAACATTTACCTTATATGTATTATTTATTGGAACTCACCTTTCCTGAGAAATTCTGACTTTGTCTGGTCCATGATTTCACGAGGAAGAGTTTTGTAGTTTGACATGTTCTTCTTCTTCATGTTCTTGAACAAACATTGGTCTGCTATCTTCTCAATCACCTCAGCGTCCAGAGATTTCTGCAAGAACTGAGCGATTCTGGCCACAGAGTCCTTCAGGTCCTGCCCCACAGAGAACACACAACATGAATACTCCTGCAACGATTCTCACTGTATGACTTTGTCATTTCTGTTTGTCCTGTACTTTGGTTTATGACCAAATACATGTATAACAAATGACATTTCCATCAGCCTCAGCTTTGAAGAGTATTGTGTAATGTTTCACCATTGTCATTTCTTCGTAGGAGATGTACATGATGTGCTCTTTATCTTCAGCATTCAGCCAGCTCTTCACATGATCAAACCATGAGCCGTACGCAACTAGAGGAAAAAAATCACAAATGCTTGATTGTCATGAGTTAAATTGAGCTTTGATCATTCAGGTGTCTGAACAGCAATGCACATGTTAAATCTTATCACTATCTTATTGCCATTTAAATCTTATTATCCATGAGTCAGTTACATACAGTTGAGTTCACTCTCTCACTGTTTTGTGTGTGATAATTATAAATATAAGGTATTCAAATAAAATTGAGAACAACCTTTTCCATCAAGGAACTTGTGGAGGAACTCGCTCTGTGAGCCTGGGTTGACCCAGTGGGAGGCCATCTCAGAATAATAAAACAGCGATGTAAAAGCATCTTTGGGGTTTCTCATCACACTGATGACATGAAATGATGTTATGACACATTCATTATTTACTTGACATGAAATCAAAGGTTAAATGTACCAGTCAAAAGAATAATGATAATGATTCATCACATAAACTACAGTATATGACTACTGGGATGAACACAGAGGCATATGTATTTTTCACTACGACTATACTGTTGTCAGGTAGAAGCCATTAGTTTGTTGATTGGGTTAATTTTGTAATAATTTGATACCCCAAATGAAAAATGCAAATGCTAATGTTAGCTTGCTAGCAAGATAACAACGGCACATTTTAGCATCAGGCATTGATGTAATTTGTGGCTTAAAGGTCCAGTGTGTAGGATTTAGGAGGATATATTGGCAGAAATAGAATATAATGTGATAAAAAGTTTTGCTTCCTGCTTCTGAAGAGTGCAGACGCTTTCCTGCTTGCTCCAGCCTGCTTCCTTCTTTACTCTGCTTTTTAATCGTTTTACTCCTTCTACAAATCCTGGAAAATCTCTATATCCATCATTTCATGAATTATTTTAAGTAAAAGTTCAAGACTTTGAAGAACATTTTTATATTTTTAACCGATCTGATGAGCCAGCAGCATGAAGAAACCAAACAAATTCCTTCTGTGAACGCTGTCGGAGATATCAGCAAGAAATTAATGAGATAAGATTTTTGCTTTAGAATCTGAAAAAGGACTTCACAAGACGCTCCCAGTGACATCCGGTGGTAAGAAGCCCACAGTTACTTTCAATAAAAAGGGTGAAAAACCTGCTACTTTCATCTTAAACCTGAGTGATACTGTGTCTTTTCCAAAACTCTGTAAAGACCAAAATGCCTCATCCTGGAGAGAACTTGGTGCTAAGCCAAAGCAGCACAAAGTGATGAGAGACAATGTTAATACCTATGCAACATCACCCAAAATACAGCTTACAAACAGATTTTTGCCACTGTCAGAGACTGAATTTAATGTTTCTAACGAACAAAGAGAAAATGGATTATCTTCACGAAACTGGAGCTGTCGGCAAAAGACAGCAGGAAGACAGACACTCTGGACCAAACGTCAGGGTCAGAGATATGCTGCTGATAGGAGACGGTGCTATCAGTGGCATAAACCACGGAAGAATTCAAACATGCTGCAGTCCCAGTGCCACTGTCTCTGAGGTAACAACACTCCTCTAACTGTAATTATGGGCCCGATTTAAACCCGACATTTTTCAATAAGTTGGCTGTTACAATTAACGCTAAGGACACACCGAGTGCGTTGGTGCTGTGGAAATCCTGCGAGTGTACTCGCAGCAGGCACTTGACTGTCCACACAGGCAGTGCATTTCTCCTGTGCTCTCCGCGGCGGTTAAACATCGACTCCACTCGTCTGTTCCCGTCAGTACTCGTTCTTTTCACTTCAACAGGTCATTTTAAACATGGGTAGGTCTATAATTTCATCGTTTTTTATAGCGTAATAAGTTAATGACAATTTGTTATTGCATGTCCATGTATTGAATAGGGCATCTCTCTCTCTCTCTCTCTCTCTCTCTCTCTCTCTCTCTGTCGGCCGGCCTGGACCCGTCAGAAGGGTGGGGGGTCCCGGCCCGACCCAGCTTGGGCCCGCGGGCCGGGTCGGGCCAGGCTGGGGCTCGGGCAGAGAATCTAAGCTCTAATCAGAATGGACTGGGACAGGGTCCTGAGCGACCAGTGAGAGAAAATAGGAACGAGAGAAGCATCTCTGTCACAGTAGCCAGAGACCAAGCCAGTGTTTCAGCACCAGCTGCACCACAACAGCCTCCACCGCCCCCAGCGAAGGATTCAGCTCCAGCACCACAACAGCCTCCACCGCCCCCAGTGAAGGATTCAGCTCCAGCACCACAACAGCCTCCACTGCCCCCAATGCAGGATTCAGGCGCGCCATCAGTTCCACCTCCCCCCGGGCCCTCATCACAGACCTGGCAGCACCCCATCACCTCCTCTACCCACAGACCAGCCCTAGGCCCCCCCTGCCACATCTACCCCCTCTAGAGACTTGTCCCTCTCCCTCTCCTTTTCATCCCCACCTTCCCCCATGGGCCTTCCCAACCATCTTGAAAGCCTGATCAAATCAAGGATTAAGATGGTTCCCCTCACCCCTAATATAGCAAGGTCAAGACTTCTATCACCAACTATGCTGAACTCTTCCCCGTATAAAACTGTGCCCCTCAAGTCACACAGGAGCTTGAACTCTCCTGCTTCACAAACTAAAGCTCCCCCAGCTCCTCCCCCTCAGTTTTCATCTGGTCCATCACCCAAACTTCCCCCTGCTTGTCCTCCCCTGCCTGCCCCCAGAGCTGGTATCCCTAAGAGCTAGGATGCACAGGGCCTCTGCTGTCCCAGGACTTACAGCCATGATAAAGGTAATATCAAGCTGGGGCCCTGTGAGACAATATTCTCCCCTAGTGCTATATCTACAGCCACACCACATAGACCAGATTACAGAAGGACAGCTAGACTGTCCAATCAGAGAAATTTAATCCATATCCCTTGTAAGAAGATAATGTCCAGTCCTACTGAAACGAATCTGAAACTTGCTGTGCTTAATGTCAGATCCTTGTCTAACAAATCATTTTTAATTAATAATTTGATCTCTTCGTATAATCTTGATTTTATGTTTTTAACTGAAATATGGCTTGCCAAAAACACAGGTAATGCTGTTCTAACGGAATCAGCTCCACCCAACTACAAATTTGAATCTGAAACATGAGAAAACAAAAAGGGTGGACGTGTCTGTGCAATATTTAGAGATCATATGGTTATGCACAGGTTGTCATTTGGGGTGTTTTCATCATTTGAGTATGTATCCTTTAAAATGGAGCTAAAACAATCTCCGTCCATACTCTATGTCGTTATATACAAGCCTCCCCAGCACCGTCAAAGTTTTATTGATGATTTTACCAGGGTGCTTTCAATTGTATGCACAGACTTTGATGGTTCAGTCATTACAAGTGATTTTAATGTACATGTAGATAATGCCTGTGACAGAAATGCTAAAGAGCTCAGTGCTGTCCTTGAAACCTTTGGCCTGACTCAGCATGTGTGTGAGCCCACCCACAGCAGAGCGCAGCACACTCTGGATCTGCTAAGGGGGTTAATATTTCAAAAGTCAGTGTGGTTGATGTTGCTCTGTCTGATTATTCTTCATCTTCTTTGACCTGTCTGTTTCTCCCAAACCACCGGCTGGTCCTGCAGTTGTTCGGAGGAGACACATAAATAACAGCACAGGTGCTCTGTTCATGGAAATGATAAACTTTGAAAATGCCTCATGTTCTAATGTTAATGATTTGTTGGACTCTGTTACTTCGAGTGTTTTGAATGTTCTGGACACCATTGCCCCTGTGAAGGTTAAAATGGTTAAAAATAAGCAGAAGGCGCCATGGAGGAATGACGACTCGGTCAGGGCACAGAAAAAGGAGTGCCGGAGGGCCGAGCGGAAATGGTGCAAGTCAAAGCCTCATGTTCATTATGAAATTTATAAAGAAAAGTTGTACGTGTTCAACCAGATCTTACGTACAACAAGGGAGAGGTACTTTTCTGAAATTACTGGAAACTGCAGTAACAACTCGCGTGTCTTATTTGCAACAGTGAACAGATTAACAAACCCTCCAGCTCAACTGACGTTGGAACTGATCTCCACATCTAAGTGTAATGAGTTTGCAGTATTCTTTTGCGACAAGGTTCAGACCATTAAAAATGACATCAATTCCACAACACCAATAACAACCCTGCAGCCACCTAGACACTTAGAGCTGACTCATTTTGCACCTGTAACTGACAAAACTGTCCAAGAGATCATCACCAGTCTTAGTTCATCTACATGCTGCCTCGATGTGTTACCCACTAGATTTCTAACGTCTGTGCTGAGCAGTTTGTTACCACCACTCGCTCACATAGTTAACATTTCACTACAATCTGGAACATTCCCAAAGGCCTTGAAAACTGCAGTCATAAAGCCTCTCCTAAAGAAGAGCAGTCTTGATGCCGCAGTACTGAACAACTACCGGCCCATTTCAAATCTGCCGTTTTTAGGCGAAGTCCTTGAGAAAGTTTTTTACCAACAGCTTACTGACTGTCTCCTAATGAGCAACTCCATTGATGTTTTCCAGTCAGGTTTTAGACCCCATCACAGCACTGAGACCGCTCTTATTAAGGGGACAAATGACATCCGCCTGAACACTGGCGCAGGCAAAGTCTCAGTTTTAGTCCTGCTAGATCTGAGTGCTGCTTTTGACACTGTCGATCATGAGATCCTTTTACGGAAACTAGAGGACTGGGTGGGCATCTCTGGCACTGCCCTAAATTGGTTGAAGTCCTATCTAGAAGACAGGAAATACTTTGTTGAAATTGGTAACTGTGTCTCAGACAACATGGCCTTGACCTGTGGGGTGCCCCAAGGGTTAGTCCTGGGACCCCTTCTGTTCAATCTCTACATGCTGCCTTTAGGCCAGTTAATACAAAGTTATAATGTGTCCTACCACAATTATGCAGACGACACTCAGATCTACGTCTCACTGACAGCAGGTGAATATGGACCAGTGGATTCACTCTGTCACTGCATCCAACAGGTCAGTGTGTGGATGCAAAATAACTTTCTCCAGCTAAATTCAGACAAGACCAAAGTCATTGTATTTGGTCCACAGAAACAAAGAGAAAGTGTCAGCAGTCACCTCCAGTCTCTCTCTCTAAAACCTACAAATCAGGTTAGAAATCTCGGGGTAATAATGGACTCAGACTAGAACTTTAACAGCCACATCAAATCAATAACATCAGCAGCCTTTTACCATCTAAAAAACATTGCCAAAATCAAAGGTATAGTGTCTAAACCTGACTTGGAGAGACTTATCCATGCATTTGTCTGTAGTAGGTTAGACTACTGTAACGGCCTGCTCACTGGACTCTCCAAACGGGCCGTAAGACAGCTGCAGTACATCCAGAATGCTGCTGCTCGGGTCCTGACCAGAACCAGGAAGTACGAGCACATTAGTCCTATGCTCAGGTCTCTACACTGGCTTCCTGTGGCTCAGAGAATAGACTTTAAAGCAGCTCTGCTTGTGTACAAGTCTCTCCACGGCCTAGCACCAAAGTACATCTCTGACATGATAGTGCTATATGAACCATCTCGGACTCTGAGGACCTCAGGGACCGGCCTCCTGCTGGTGCCCAGAGTCAGGACTAAACATGGGGAATCAGGGTTCCAGTTTTATGCAACTAAAATCTGGAACAGTCTTTCTGAAGATGTGAGACAGGCCTCTACTCTGACAATGTTCAAATCTAGGCTCAAAACAGCTCTATTTCACTGTGCATATGACTCAAAGGATCTTATCTGCACTCTTCTCTTTTAAAGTTCATTTGATGATTATTTATGTTTTTATTTTGTATTGTGATATTAATGCATTTTCTTGTTCTGTAAAGCACTTTGAATTACTTTGTGTACGAATTGTGCTCTACAAATAAACTTGCCTTGCCTTGCCTTATATACAGAAGATTTAAAGACTCTTAAGGATAGCCTAAAGGACCCAAACAAAGCCATAAAGTAAAATATGATACATTGTTTTAAGCATTAACTTTGTATGTATGCATTTACTGTGTCAAAAGCACATGGAAAACATATTAAAGGAATACTTCACCCTCAAATGATCATTTGTGTATTAATTACTCACCTTGTGCTGTGTTGAACTTGTTAAGAAAACTTTGTTTAATAAAATGACACCAAAACATCATTTACAAACTCCAATCCAAGTCTGATTTATCCAGTCATATGCTCAGTTCTTTCCAAACACATGCATTGTTAAAGTCTGGTGGTCTCCTATGAGCCCAGCCTTCGAGATGTGCAACACTCCGTTAAATGTCATTCAATTAATCACAAAAAAAATATCCCAATTAAAATCAGTAGCATAATAAGCAGATTTGTTGCATGTTATTTTGTTTAATTTCAACAACACAGAGAACAGCTTGAACCAGCTGCGTGCGAGCTAATGATCAGGGACTTCACTCTCAGCAGTACGTGACTGGGCATGCACGTCTAATTCCGAAACACAGCGGTTGGGGTGTGTTTGATTTATTGTACTGGGACGTTTGATTTTTGCACAACTGGACCACGGACGTCAAAAAGCGCTGTTTGCACTGGGACAAGACAAACAATAAATGAAACCAATGAAATTCCACACATTCTTGTGGCTGGCTCAAACGCTGTCAGCGTGATTTAAATATCTGTGATTGTTTTTGGATATTGTCAACTGAGAGAAAAACATCAAAATAATAATTTTTGGTCTAATGAAAAGAATGAAAAATCATAATCCAGAGAAAAATACTCATTTGTTCAAAAGAAAAGACAGGGACACTGAAGAACCAGGGAAGAGGATTTGGAGGAAGCTGAGGGTGCCAGCACCCTAAACATTAATATTAATATTTTACTATATACGTTGTGAAGTGTTTCTAATTTTGTTCTACTCCATACAGGTACAGTAAATAATTGAAATGTTTTTATTTGTTTGTTTGAGTTTTCATTTTGCTTTTTAAAAATGCATGAAGCGAGGAGAGGTGAACAATATGAAGCAATGAAGGTTTTGGTAATAGTACCAGCAAGAATTGAAAACTACTTTCTCTCCTGTGCATAACCCACTCATTTTGGAAGGCTCCAAGGCCAATGCACAGATGGGAGTAAACAGGAAGCAGTCCTGAGCAGTCCAGTACAGAGGCAGGTTGTGGTGGTGGATGGGTCACAAAACAAAGGACTTTCCCCAGAACTCTGAGTTATTTTAAGGTGCGTTGTCACCATGGAACTTTACTTGCTTAAACCTAACCTCCATAACTTCACGTTTAGCATGTGACATCATTCATGGGGCGCTGAGTTGTAGGATATCATACGAACTGTTGTATGAGGATATGTTGCCAGAGTGCAGTGCTGTTACACACAGCGATTCACTGTGTTTAAGGTCATTAAATCACCTGAAAACAACATGAGGCTGCTTCAGTACAACCACAAATAATGATCCCGAACTACCTCACAGTTATAGAGGTATAAGTCTAAATAGCTGTGTGTATAAATTGTGTTCTTCACTTTCAAATCACTTGTAGACCACCTTGAGAGGACGGGTTTGCTTGAGGATGAGAAAAACAGATTTAGAAAATCCAAAACATTTATTGATCGCATATATATAGTTAATTACCTTATATGTGCAAGAGTTAAGGAGAATAGGGCTACATTTGTTTGCTTTATTGACTTAACAAAAGCCTTTAATTGGATTAATAAGGGGCTTCTTCAACACAGGCTTTTAAAATCTGGTATCAATGAGAGCTTTTATTACGCCATTTATTGTCTTTATCAAGCCTGTGTTTCTTGGGTTTGGGTTAATGAATACACAGCTGGATGTTTTCCTAAGCATTTGGTGTGAAGCAATGAGATGTTTTGTTTTCCATGTATGTGAATATTTTAGCTCTTCAAATTAAGGCTTCAAACCTGGGAGTTAGAGTTGATGATCAGACTGTGGGCATATTCCTTTATGTGGATTAGTTAGTTTATGCTTGCTGAAAATAAAGACAATCTGACAAAAAAAAACCCCAAACACAAATAGCACATTTCAGAAGAAAATCAATGGAGAGAAGTTTGGATTTTTTTGATTTTGGTTCATTAGTGCTGTCATAAACTGACCAGCACAAATATTTTAAGAATTTATATCTTCATTTAAAGAAGCTGTCAGTGTTGTAGCTCAGTCAGCATGTAGAGTGCAGGGATCTATACTGAGCAAAGTCAAACAATATGGCAATCTAGGATCCCAGACTTATACACAAATGTATCATTCACGTGTGTGTCCTCTGTCTGACTATGTTTCTGGTGTTTGTGGTTTCCGAGAATGTGCTGTTGTGACATAGCACATTATAGAGCGATTCAGTCCTTCCTGGGAGTCAGTAAATTAACTTCAGTTTTGGATATGGGATGGGAACCTCAAAATGTCAGAAAAAGTCAAATGTCTCAGCTTTTGAAAAAGACTTGTAAAGATGTTGGATGAGAGATTCACTTAAAAGATATTTAACTTGGACATCTCCCACTGTCATTTTTGAAATCATTTTATTTGAACAATTCGTCATTTATTGTCCAGAACAAGTTGATCTGTGATATTCAGGAGAGTAGGAGAAAAATGTTATTCATGTTTAGAGAAAAATGGTCTTTTGACATATGGTATAAACCAAAACTATGAACTTATTGTTTCATAAAAAACAGTGTGGAACCTTATGTGAAGTATAATCTAAACAAAACACAAAGATCCCTGTGTGCACAGCTGTGCTCAGAAACGTTAACATTAGCCTCAGAGATCTGAAGGTTGAAGGCCACACCAGAAGATGACAGAATTTGTTTGTTGTGTCATTTAGGTGAAGTTGACAATGAGGTTCATTTCTTGTTTTACTGTCCGGAATATGAAGATGTAAGGGATGTACTTTTCAGTAAAATGATCCTTATTTTGATTTCTTTTGGTTGGATGGTCATGAAAAATTTGAGTTTTGTTTCAGAAGGGGAACGTTTTTTGTGACTGAATTTCTTTGCCTGGCGTGGGATAGAAAGCAGAGTAATTACATGTACTCACTTGCTCACTGCATTGTCATAGTAAAGGTGTCATCTTTATCACTGAACACATCAAAGAAAGAATTATGTGGGTGTGCACCAGAAAAAACTAGGCAGGGTAGTTTTAGCAGTCATACAGATTTGGTCTGTTGAGTAACAACAACACTCCCTCAATGATACTGGCTGACACGACTGGCATCTACTCATTTTAAGTCTGAGCCATGACTGAGGCAGATTTATACACAGTTTACAAAGGGATTTATTTCCATTCACAGGTGAACACTCAAAACTTCAAATACTTTGAGGAGTTTTCTTTTCGGCCAGATGATATCATCATCGCAACGTATCCCAAGTCAGGTAAGCAGTTGTTCTTGCTTGACTAGTGTTTACATTATCATGCAACATTTATTATTTTCTATATCTTGAAGAATTTGAAAAGTACTCACATTTTCTCAGTCTAAATTTAGACTATTGTTGAATCTTGTTCTCACACTAGCTTTGAGTGTAGTATGACTTAGTGGGATGGTGCTATTAGATTTGCTGAAACTTGTGCAAATAAAAACAGAAGCTTGTAAAAGCAAGTTAGGGATGGTCATTACCACAAAACTTGGTGTCGATACCCAGTAAAATCAGGGCCAGAATCCCCTACATTAACTGTTTAAAGCAGTTGATGTAATATAATGTAGGGGAGAGTGGCATGTCATGATATATGGAGGTGAATGCATTGTTAATCCCAGAGGAGAGAGAGAACAGAAATTAGATCTCTTGAAGTTCTCCTTTTGTTTTCTTACACACCATAAACCCTAATTCGCTAATAAACCTAATAAACCCTCAACTCAAAAGTTTTTTGGAGACAGCTTGCGCTCAATACTTTTAGCTTAATACAATACAGGAATTTAAAAGTACACCAGACACAAAATAAATTTGTCACATGACCCTTGTCTGAGACACTTTATGTCAGTTTAACATAATCTTTTTTGTTGTTGTTTGAGCATTTAATTCTATGTCATTTGATGATTAAAAACGTTGAGTACACATTTTAAAACCTTTTTTTTAATATTATACAATCTTAAGTTTCTCAATTGCGAGACTAATATAAGGCAATTTTGAACTGGGAAAGGGTTCATTGCATGAGTGATGCATACTCTGAATCAAACAAGAAAAAAAAACAACTGGTAAAGACACAGAATAAAGTTGTCAGGTTCAGACAGACAAAACTGGGACCCACAGAGCAGTGGTTTCACTTGTCAGTGGGGGCGGCTCGTCCATTACCTGTCAATGTGTGCTCATCTTTATTCTCCGACAACTGAAGATCTAGATGTTCAGGAGGTTTTTAGTTTGAGCTGAGTTTTCCATAGGAGTCGTTTCCTCTCCAAAACAAACAGACCCAGTGATTTAAACTGGTAAAAACACTGAATAAAACAGTTCCAAATTACAAACCAAAACTTCTCATTGCAGCTGGGCTTGTAAGTACAGAAATGTGAAAAAAAATGTGAATGGCCTTATCTGGAGCCAGTGTTTTGGTTTGTCCATTTTGGGCTACTGTACAAACATGGTTGTGCAACATGGTGATATCCATAAACAACAACCCCCCTCCCTTTGTCGCTATAAACAGCTCGTTCTATGGTAAGAAAGACACAACTGGGTCATTCCTCGCTATTGGTAACTTTTCAAGGTGTTAAGTTTTGAAAATAATATTGTGAATATTTTTGATGTTTTTAACATGTCATTAGGTAGAAGACATGTTTAACCTTGAGGAATTTGTATTTTTAGAGCTCAGGCACTTAAATGATAATAGTTATGGATGGATTGCTGAGACATGGATCGTGCTAGAATACCACCCTGTTACGGACATTTACATAAGTATTGCTAAATGTTAATAATGTAGATATTCAACAATATTTATCAGCACTTATACCTTATGTGTCCCTTATTTCATAACATATGTTTTTTAAATTTGAATAATGAAGATACAGGAATTATTGTGTAGAATATAGGCTTTTTGTTTAGAAAATGTCCATGTGCACACCCAATTTAGCCAAAATGCTCAAGATAAATAGATATGTGCACAATAAAACACATGTATTCTCATTGTCTCTTTCAGGATTGCAAATTAACATAATAACATTCCGAAAAAATACCATTGTTTTTAGATCATTTTAAAAGAAACTGTGTGTAACAGGGTGGAAACAAACACAACAGGGTGGAAAGTACCGTAACAGGGTGGAATTACCAACAATGATTAGCTTTAACTTGCTATTTATTGAACGATTTTATTATATCCACATACAATACCATCAAGAAAATAGTGCATTAGTCTGTCAGTATTTCATTTTATGTCATTTAAAACCAGAGTAATTCATTTAGTATTTCATTTCATGTCATTTAAAACCATAGAGTAATTCATTCAGTATTTTTAAAATTATAAAGCCCAATTAATTCCGCAAAAAAAATATTCTATAGGCATTATATTGGCAAAGAACAGATTCATTACAAATTAGTTCATTATATCATAATATATAATAATGATAATGAAATGTACATATATCATATTTTGATCATTAAATAATAACGATAGTTATGCTAATATAGTCATAATAAGAATAAATAATAATAATATTACTTATTGTTATTGTTATTATTAGTAGTATAATAATAATAATTATTGTTGTTATTGTTATTATTATTAGTATAATTATCATTATTACTATCATCATCATCATCTGAGAGTGCATATTCTGTATTATTATTATTTCACCCTGTTACGAACGTAACAGGGTGAAATATTTCCAACCAAAGTAGACCTGACCAGCTAGCACTCCAGATTTAAATAGTGCATAATTAGGGACATCAAACATACTTAAAAAAATTTCAAATTTGTTTTTACTTTCTCAACAATTTAGCGTAACAGGGTGGAAATTTAAGAGTAGGACATGTGGATTTACACTATAAAACATGCAAAAACGGCAAGAGATGTTGATTCTTATCTCTGACTTCTTCAAATTTTCCACCAAAAGGCTGCTTCCATTTCCTGTGTGTTGGATCATGGGAATTGTAATTTTACTTGGTTTGGTAGGCTAAAAACCACAATGTAACAGGGTGGAACGCAATTCGGGGGACACTCAGTAAATTCAATGGAACACCTAAATAACAGTGATATAGCCACAAACATATATTTAGAATTTTAATTATTTAATCTTGATATATACAATAATAAAGCTATTTTTGTAATTATTTATTATTTTAATGAAATATTCTTCATTGAAATATGAAAAGTTGCCTTGGGGACATGGTAAAAACGTGTGTTTGTGCCTAAAAAGAGGTATATAAATATAAATATAAATTTTTTTCAGGCAATATTCTGTGTTAATATTACATGGGAGACCTCTATCTGTAATAAAATGTATTTCATATTAAAATTTGGTTTATGTAAAGTAAGATACGAGGGGCTCTGTCCCAGGGACTGGAATGTTACCAATAGTGAGGAATGACCCAACTGTTCTTATTTTCACATGATTATACACTAAAGAAAACAAACTTATTATTCTGTTTCTGCCAATATATCCCCCTAAATCGTACACACTGAATCTTTAGGCCACAAATTACGTGATGTCAATGCCTGACGATACAATGTGCAATTGTTATCTTGCTAGCAAGCTAACATTAGCATTTGCATTTTCATTTATCACAGAATTAACCCAGTCAACTGATGCCTTCTACCTGACGACAGTATAGGGGTAGTGAAAAATACTGTACATATGTATATCTGTACAATCCTTCAGTGTTCATCCTAGTACTCGGTTGACATTTCACAAATTTGAAATGTTTGTGGCCCAGTCCCTTTATTTACATAGGCAATATGTGAGGTGGAGAAGTGTCCACTGTTCCACACTCAACTTTCTGACTGTATGAGTGCACCATCCAGGTACTCATAGTGCACTGCATCTTGCCATACCTCTCAGTGTGATCACACCTGTTTACTCTAAATAGCAAGTGTAAGTGCACAAGTATTGGATTTGAGCAGTGTTGTGCTGTTACTGAAAAGTAGTAACTAGTTACCATTACAACTTCCTTTATCAAAAAGTAACTCAGTTAGTAACTCAGTTACTTAAACCAAAAAGTAATGCGTTACTGAGAAGATGGAGTTTAACCAAAGGACTGTTAGACTACAACTTGACAAAACAATTTGAACGGTCTAGGAAACATGCAACCGTCTTCTACAGTGGAGTCACTCGCTGTCAGGCAGCTAAGCATTTTACAACTACAGTACTTGGATACAAATATGAAAAATGAGCTCAAGAGAACATTTGAAGAGCTACATGATGATGTTGAGTCTGTCACCCACCGCAGACATTGTCTGTCCACAACAAAAGCTGGTCAGGATAACAGTGGATATCACGTCACTGGATATAACGTTACTGGGACTAAAAATATATAGAAGCACTATCCGCTTAATGTAACGTTACAGCACTGTGGTGAGGCCAGCAGGTCGACAGTGACTTCAGAGATGGTGAGAGACGTGTTTCATTAAGATGCTCTGGTAAGAATTGTTCATATACCTCTACGTATCTGAATTGACTATCTTTTATAGTTTAGGGAACTTCAATTTGTGAAGGAATGCTGCATGCCGTTTTAAAACCTGGCCAAGAATAACAGAGTAATGCATCATTTGGTAATGGTAACTGAGTTACTGGATTTAAAAACTAATGTGTTAGAGTATTAGTTACTGCCAAAACTAATGGTGTTACAGGGTTAGGGTTGGGGTTAGGGTTAGTATTGGGGTTAGGGTTGGGGGTTAACAACACGTTGCTGCCCAACACTGGATTTGAGACACAGCATTAGACTTTCAGCACTTGCACACACCAGACCTGAATAATAAAAAAAATCAAGTCTGGATGTAGGCATGAATTATGACCTCTGCATTGGGCATGCTCAGAGAAGACCTAATTTTAGTTATGTTGCAGAACAAGCTGGGCTGAACCTGAACAGATTAGACACATGGGCCCCCTCCCACCAACCTACTAACCCCCACACTTCTCCATTCACCTTGCAGCCACCCTCCACTCCTAAAAGAAAAGATTTATTTATTATTATATGTGTCTACTACATTGCTGCTGTTCTTCTTTCAGGTACGACTTGGACGCAGGGGATTGTCTCTCTGATCGTGAGTGGAGGAGATATAGCTTTTGTTGAGACTGTTCCTAACTATGAACGTGCTCTCTGGCTGGAGCAATATAGCAGCCTTAATCTTTAGGAGAAACCATCTCCCCGAATGTTTATTACGCATGTCCAGTACAACATGATGCCTCCATCTTTCTTTGAAGTGAAGCCAAGGGTAAATCTGCCATGTAGTTGATGTGATAAATCATTATCATTATTCTTTTTTTTTAATTTTCTTTTTAATAATTTTATTTTAACTCTTTCATAACACAAAGAATACACGCACAATAGACATATAGCACCTGACATTGTTGCATGAAAAACCAAAAAGGACAGAGGATACATGGAACAACCAAATACAGTCTGAAAATTTACAGCCGGCAGTATCATCAGGGGTGCAAGAAACAAAAAACAGAAAGAAAACAAACAAACAAACAAAAAAGAAACATGGGAGGAGAGATATCAGAATATCAGCCAGATCAGGATAAGGCAGAATTTTCACAGAGAAAAAAAAAAGATACAACATAGCAGCATGGCTCACAAGATGGACATTTAGGTCTCATCAGCCAAAAACGGCTTCCACATCTTCTGATAATAGTTTTGTGAATTCTGTTTGATAAAGTGAATCTGCTCCATCCTAGCAATACTGTAGAAACCATTTCATTGAGCCACCTCTTAAAACAAGGGAGTGTTGTCGTAAAAGTCATGGTTCTGTGGTTTCAGTGGAAATCCAGAAACATAGTTCCTTAAGAAATGCCTGACCCGTAAGTACCAGTAAAAATGTGGTGTGGAGGGTGATATATAGTCTGGAGCTGAGGGAAAGAGGCAAAGTTGTTATCTATGTAAAAATCTCCAATACAACGCAACCCCTCTATCACCAGTCCAAAAACACCCCATCCATCAATCCTGGTTTAAACAAGTGATTGTGTGCTATTGAGGTGTTTACTGAGACGTTTGGTAGTCCAAGGAATTTTTTTTTATCTGATTCAATATCTTCAGCGAGTTTGTGAGTATGAAGTTATAGTCAAATAATTTATAAGCAGGCTGTGTTTTGGGAAATAAGCAATGCTGAAGTTTCTGAAACTGACATGGATTCAGTTTTTAACCAGAGTGGGGAAGCAGCAGACCAGTCGTCCCCAGGGGAGCCCCATGGCCAGAAAGCGAGAGCCCTTGAATTTTCAGCCCAATAATAGTGTTTAAATACAGGGAGGCCGAGATCACCCCTGTTTACATTCTTCTGTCAGTGGGCTTTACAAATGTGAGGGGGTTTATTTACCCAGACAAATGAAAGGATGACAGAATGCAGTCATTAAAAAAAACATGAGTAAATAAATAGGGAGGTTTTGAATAAGATATAAGAACCTTGGAAGTGCAACCATTTTATTAGCCTTAGCAACTTCCACTTCCTAATATTAACTCTTAGCTTATCCATCATATCCAAAAATTGTGTAAAGTAATCTTAAGTCCAAGATAGTTATGGTGGGTAGTGACTAATTTAAAAGGCAAGAATTTCAAGAATATGGGACACAAATTATTCTTCAAAGACAAAAACTCACATTTTTCCCAGTTAATCGTATATCCTGACAGTCTACTAAATGATTTAATGTAGGTCAGGAGGTTGGGAACAGAGACTACTGGATCCAATAAACAGATCAGTAAATCATCAGCGTATAAATTAACCAGGCTTTCAACATTACCAAACTTCACACTGTGAATACCTGGGTGAGCCCTGATACCTATCGTAAGTGGTTCCAAAGCAATATCAAAATAATGCAATGCCTTGCCTTGTGTGCCTTGTAGAATTCACAGCCAAAGCCATCTGGGCCGGCTGCTTTTCCAGAGGGGAAGGTTCAAATAGCATTCAAAAGGACGGTTTTAGAAATTGGAGCATCAATACCATCTTGTGACCATCTGTCTAATTGAAGAACATTTAGATTGGCAAAAAAAGGTAGAAAAATCGGCTTCAGTGGAATTTACTCTACTGGAATACAGTTCCTTGTAGAAGTTCCTGAAGCAAGGGTTTATCCCCTTTGGGCTAGTAACCAGTTTACCTGGTTGGGATTTTATCTTATGAATAGCTTGCTCGTTTATCCCCAAGTTTGAAATTCTTCTGTTTAAGTTTTAGTAGAACATTGCTGATACATTTATTAAGGATGGTGTTATATTCGTATTTTAATTGTGAGATGTTATTGTAAGCAAAAGAGGTAAGAGGGAGGATCTGTATGCCTCTTCCAGTACAGTACTCCCATTATAATGTGTAGTGAGAAACTCATGCGTGTCGTCATAAGCTCAATGAAAGGGTGGTCTTCAAGAAGGAGAGGGTTGAAGTGCCAGCTGTATTTTGGTTTAGACAGGATATTGTTTAAATTAAGAGAGACTGGCCTATGATTAGATATTAAGATATTGTGATAAGTACAACTGTTGATGTGGGATAATTCAGAGGATAGTTATAGTTGATCCTAGTGTTTATATATAAAGCACAGCATTGCATATAAATATCTTGGTCATCCTTCAACTGATATGTGGGAGGCAAAATTAGGTGTGAGACCATCAATATATTAGGTTTAGAGTTTAGCACGGAGGAGCATCTGAATACACGTCTACTCCATGCGCTGCTCACTAGGGCCCCCTACTGTATCATTATTCTTTTGATTGGTACATTTTTTCCTTTGATGTCATGTCAAGTTAATAATGAATGTGTCATACCATCATTTCAGGTCATCAATGTGATGAGAAACCCCAAAGATGCTTTTACATCGCTGTTTTATTATTCTGAGATGGCCTCCCACTGGGTCAACCCAGGCTCACAGAACGAGTTCCTCCACAAGTTCCTTGATGGAAAAGGTTGATTTCAATTTTATTTTGATACAATATTTTAATTGTAATATGATAGTGATCAGATTTAAAATGTGCATTACTGTTCAGACACCTGAATACTCAAAGTTATATTTTATTCATGATAATAGATAGATAGATACTTTATTGATCCCCGAGGGGAAATTCAAATATGACCAGCAATAGGGACGTGCAGCCACTCAGCACGGCGCACTTGTTCCACAAGAGTGTTGGAGTTGGAGTGTTTCTGATCTTTTTCCTCTAGTTGCGTACGGCTCATGGTTTGATCATGTGAAGAGCTGGCTGAATGCTGAAGATAAAGAGCACATCATGTACATCTCCTACGAAGAAATGACAATGGTGAAACATTACACAATACTCTTCAAAGCTGAGGCTGATGGAAATGTCATTTGTTATACATGTATTTGGTCATAAACCAAAGTACAGGACAAACAGAAATGACAAAGTCATACAGTGAGAATCATTGCAGGAGTATTCATGTTGTGTGTTCTCTGTGGGACAGGACCTGAAGGACTCTGTGGCCAGAATCGCTCAGTTCTTGCAGAAATCTCTGGACGCTGAGGTGATTGAGAAGATAGCAGACCAATGTTTGTTCAAGAACATGAAGAAGAACAACATGTCAAACTACAAAACTCTTCCTCGTGAAATCTTGGACCAGACAAAGTCAGAATTTCTCAGGAAAGGTGAGTTCCAATAAATAATACAGGTAAGGTAAATGTTAAATTCCACTGTTATTGTATACTGCTCACACATTGTATACAATATGGCAGATTGCATACTGTATCTCTATTGAGCAGAACCATAAATATAAAAAAAAAACACTGTTTCATTAATCTTTCCATCAAATGTAATCTGATTCCTTGTTTTGCACGTTGCATTTCAGGGATTGTTGGAGACTGGAAAAACCAACTAACAGCGGCAGAAGCAGAGTACTTTGATGCTGTTTACAAAGACAAAATGAAAGACGTCCAATACAAATTTGCATGGGAGTAAAAAGAAGTGAATGGAAATCCTTACTGGAATTCATTTCACCATACAATGATGCACAGGAACGTGTAATAAAGATGCAGTTGATTCTGATGTACTTCTATGTTCTTAAGCGTTTTATTGTTTTGTGGTGTGAACATAATGACCTTATATTAATCACAAATGAATTTACCAGAAATGATTTGTCACAAATTGTCCTGGCAATTTTTAATAGTCTCCTAAGTCACTTTATATACATGGTCAACAACATAGCCATAACACAGATTGAAATGTAATTTACATTAAAGTATATTGGGACACAGCCTGTCCAAGCTGACAGCATAAAGGAAAAGGGGGTGTGGCTTGGCCTCAAATGATTAAATTATGTCATTGCACTCCAACTAATACTATATGATCATGTACAAGGTGAGATACATCAGAATTATTGTTAGAATAGCAATGGTCCTATATTTATATCTATATATGTATTTATTTATATTTTATTTCTTCTGTTATTACTCATTATCACGTTCAATACTTATGATAAATAGTAGCTCCTGTCCTCCAGGACATAAATTGGCCAACTGTAAAATCCCCCCAAAAAATTACCCCAAAAACAATGTTGGTCAGTCAGAAATGTCACAACAGTTGACATGAGGCTTGACATTGCTTCTTAATAGCAAAAAACAAAAGAAACAAAGCTGTAAACATAATAAATACTAATGATAAATAGCAGCTTCTGTTAAATCGGACTAGCCCAGGCCAATGGTGCATTCATGTGTTCCTTGCACAGTCATTATTCCACTCCAGATGCACTCAAGAACTGACAAGATACCTGTGACAAAGACAAACTTTATATTTATTTACCTCTCATCACATCTGCCGGCATGAATCTCCAGGATGTCTGAGGTCTGTCTTGACTGGACAATATGTCTGCAAGGAAAGGAAAACCAGCACAGAAACAGAAACAGAAATTATGGAAATGTTTATTGTACTTTACACCAAGGCATATTCAAGTGAAAACCTACCTTACTAAATGACCTTATTGTGATTAGCTAATGAGTACAGAGTATATGAGAAACATCTGAAGCTTTATGTTAGTCCTTTTTTACTACCATAACATCCCCTCTGCTTTCACCTGTTACTGTCTCCTCTCCTTCCTCATTGTCTTTTGCCTGGTTACATCAAAGTGAACATACCATAAGGAGAAGCATTTGGTTAATGTATTTGGTATATATATGAATAATATGTACATTTTGTGTAAAGACAAAGAACCAGCTATAGTTTTCTCACCCTCTTTTGTGGTTTACCAGAAGAAACCCAACATTTCCAGTGCCAGCATGACTAGAGTTCCTTTCATGACTGTTCACTGTGCAATGAATCAAATCTATCAAATTTATTCTACAAACATGTCTGTCTCATGACATAAAAGATTAGAATCAGGTCATTAAAAAACAAACAAACAGAGCTTACAGTGGGACTAGTAGGGTAACCAGGTCCCAATAAACCTGTTTTAATTATTGAAGTATTTAGCAACACAGAGACTTGTGGTCAGTGGGATGTGAGGATTCTTAAAATAACATCTGTACAGATGTGAAGCCCTGACTGTATCTGATTGATCTTTAATGAAAGCTGTTGTCTTGTTTTGTTTTAGGGTTTTTTGTTGGTTTTTTTCCTGAAAATATTAACCAACAGTTTATTAAGCCTGTGTGGTTGAGGGGACAGGTCAAAATGATATGATGCTGCTGGAAACGAGAAACTGTCTGACTTCACCGCAGTTTTTGTCACCGACTGGGAACTGGGAATTTCCGACCTCAGAGTACAAAATGAACACACCATTAAACGGACAGAGCCCACATGGGCCGGCCGCTGCATGCAGCTTCTTCTCATTGGCCGGGGGGAATGCAAGCGCGGGTGACAACCAATCATGCGGGACATGGTCTCAATTTGCGTGAAGAGACAAAAATGCCGTGCAGTCCCTTGCAATGCAGAACGTCTGGTCACCCTAGGGACTGGGCAGGTGGGTAGGTATCTATGGACTTTGTTTAGCAGTTTTTTGTTTGTGTTCCTTGTTTCATGTTATTCGTTCATGTTTAATCTGCTTCCTGTTTTATTTTGTAGATTCTCTCCTCATGTGTCGTGTCTGGTTTTACTTTTCATCTTTGTGTGTTTTCTCACCTGTTTCCTGTCACACCTGTCTCGTTAGTCCTTCCCTGTTCCCAGAGTCTTCACACCTGTTCTGTCTTAGTCTTGTCTGCTCCACCTTTGTTGTTAGCCAATCTCTGTTTCCCTCCTTTTGTCCATGTTCACCTACTCCAGCTGTGTCCCATTCTTGTGATTAGTTTTCAGTGTATATGTACCTTTGTGTTTCCCTTTGTTCTTTGTCAGTTCGTCTGTTGTTCATCCTGGGTTCAGTTTGTTTGTGTTTCTCATGCATGCATTCTGTGGTTGTTCCTGCATTCATCCCTGCATTATTCCTTTTGTTCATTCTGGGTTCAGATCGTCTGTGTTCCCCCAGGGTGCATTCTGTGGGTGTTCCTGTGTTGATCCCGCATTCATCCCTGTTCATCATGTTTTTGCTGGTTGGTTTTCCGTTTGGTTTCTGTTCTGCTTTCATTTGGAATTTGAGTTGCCTACCTTTACTGGATGTTTTCAACCAGCTACATGAAAGCTCGCCTTTTGTCAAAGACTCAAACTGTCGGTTGGTCTGCATTTGGGTCCTCCTCTCAATTGAAACTTGACAATATAACAAAAAAAGTGGAATTTTATATTTCAAACACACATCTGTGTTACTTCATGGCTGTGCAGTGTGTTTCAACCATTAAATAATCCCTTGCGTCCCCTTTTACACTTGGCCCCAAACATTAACATCACACGCAAAGTTGTTGCTAAAATACCACCATTGATCCAGATTAATTTGTTTATTTAATATTTATTCATTTATTTCTTTAGCTTCTAATTTACTCTTGTGAGTAGAGCCACTGCTCCTTCATGTCCAAAGGGGCCAGTTCAGGTGGTTTGGCAACTGATCAGGATGCCTCCTGGGTCCTCTCTGTTAGAGGTGTTCTGGACACATCCCACTGGTAGGAGGCCCTGGGGCAGACCCAGAACATGCTGGAGGAATATAAACTAAGCACAAAAAGCCAGGAAATTTGTGTTTGGTAGATGATTTCTTTGTTGTAACAATGCTTCTTAGCAATAAATCTTATACCGTTGGAAACCCTGTTTATTTCCCTTTTAAATGGTGCCACATTTGTAAGGAACATGCATCTGTGGGATGAACAGCAGAGCTGAGTAAGTGGGTTGCGCCCATGAAATTTTTTCCAAATCTTCCCTATCAATGCCAAATGGCTTTTTTTTGCTGTTGACTCTTGTTTGGTGTTTGGTGGATTGGATGATTGAAGTCTGAGGAAACAAGGCATATTGGCAATTGAACAATTTATTCATTTAAAACAGAGGAGCCTCAGTAGTGTGTGGAAGAACCATACACAGCCACAACGGCATTGGCAGAGAAGATCTGGAAAAATTTTTATGTGCTTAGTTTATATTCCTCCAGCATGTTCTGGGTCTTCCCCAGGGCCTCCTACCTGTGGGATGTGCCCGGAACACCTCTAACGGAAAGTGCCCAGGAGGCATCCTGATCAGCATCCTGCCTTACGTGTCTTAGTTTATATCATCTGTCCCAGAAGAAGCTGGAAAGTGTTGCTGGGTAGAGGGACATCTGGAGTACTGGAGTACTCTTGTCAGCCTGCTGCCCCCTGATCCAGCCACTGGTAAGTGGATGAAAAGGTATGGATGTTCCATTTCTGACAGTACATGCCATATAAATCATACACACTGGACCTTCAAAGAATCAAAGATCAGAGTAAGATAAATATTCTTAGAATTATTTAATTACATTAAATATTCAATGGTAAAACAGATTTATATGTAAACTTGTATGTTCCTTTTTCTTTACAATTCTTTTCACTTTCTTTCAATTGTCTTCTCAACCCCAGAGATCCTTCTCATCCGGGCAAGGACTTCATCAAATAGAATAAAAAATAAAAATCAAAGTTCCTGGGAAAAAGAACACAACAAAACAATGCTTGCAACTTATTTTTCTTATTGGATAAATGACATCACCAAAAAAAGAGAGCTCCTTTACTGTTCATCCTTATGGATCAGCAAAATAAAATCCTCCTCCACATGTGATTTGAAGAACTGGCTGGGGCACTTGACTTTAACCTCATCCTACAGGTTAGGGCTCATGGGAGGACTGGCCCCCGGAGTGCTCAAGCTCTGCAGGGTCCAGCATCTGGTGTGGCTGCCTTCAGGGGAGATGGATGGGTGGTGCTCAGGGGTGCCGGAGAGATCTGGTGTTCTTGACCTTGGGTGGTGGTGCTGGGGCCCAGTTTGGGGGCCACCACAGTTCTCCTCCTGGGCACCAACGAGAACAGTTGCACCAGCTCCTGGATGTCTCGGGTCGGTGTGTGCGCCTGGCGTATTGAGCCAGTTCCTCCCTCATCACTGAGTTCTTCACCATCACCAGGGTGGAGTCCCACGCAGCCGCGGCGCTAGCATTGGGCCCGGGTGGGCCTGGGCCCACCCATTTTGACCCAATCAGAAGACTTAGTTTTCATTTTAGCTATTCATCAAATAGGCAGTCTGAGGAAAACTTTGAGTGAAGGCTCAGCCAATCAATGGCTTCTTACCCCACGTGTGGCCCCTTAAGCCTGCCAACAGGCTGCATCGTCACCAGCATGTGATCCAATGAAATGAATGAGTTAGTTCCGCGCAAGCAGTGAAATTTAGCAGTAAACACAGGAGAGAGGACGTAGCTAGCTAAGATGAAAAGTCAACATGGCGAAGCAAAGCAGCTTATTTACATTTAAATTTACTAAGAAACGCTGCGAGGAGCAGGAAACTCCTGCGTCCATTTCAAGTAACGTTACGAGTGCTGCTTTACCGTCCACCTCAACCGCCCTCTCTCCATCAAGTCCTCCTCCTCCTCCCATAACTAACCCCCAACACCAGCAAGGCAAGTAAAGTTAACGTTAAGGCCCGAACATACTCGGGCGTACTATAAGCGGAGCGGAATCCACGAGGAATGTCCGCAGTCATTCGGGCTTCTATAGTCAAGCGCACTTCTGAGTTGTAGTTTCCTGTAAAAATGTCCGTGAAAAATCCCTGCGATGTAAAAAATACATGCTGAGCAGTCACTGGTGCGCGGAGCGGAGTCCGCGCGGTCGTAAAATCTGAGCTTTGTGCGCACAGGGCTTGCGGACATCCGCTTTGAGTCCGCACGGACCTCCACGGAGTCCGTTCCGCGTCCGTTCCGCCTGAGTATGTTCGGGCCTTTAGTGTCTGTCTGCACATTTTCTGGAGTAAAAATTAATATAAGTAGACAGATTACTTATGCTAGCGTTTTATGTGTTATAGATGTATGTCATTGTCCACTTCAGCACTAAGCTGAGGACAGTGACACAAGGGAGCCACACCGGTGCACCAGCGTCGCAGTCCTCAATGCCGCAGAAAAGCGCTGAAAGAGAGATAAAAGGGAACCTGTTTTTTGCTTATTTTAACTGGCCAATCCAGTTTTCTGGAGGCCCACCCACAATCAAAATCCTGGCGCCGCTACTGGTCCCACGTCCGAAGCTGGAGTGCTCGGAGGAATCCCACACTGACACAGGAAGAACATGCAAAATGCACACAGATGGGCTCCCCCACCCTGGGAGTCATATTTTATAAGGTACGGCCTCTTAGCACTTACCTGCTCCATGTGGCTCTCCTCCATACTACTACTTGTGGAGGAGCTGAGGTCTGATGCTGAAAGAGCAGAGTCTTTCAACTATACTCTATTTTGGCCTTGTTGGAGGGATATCAATGAAGGAGATTGGAGAGTTTTACGAAAGATGATGTGAACCACACTGGAAAAACAAATGAATTGGAAGGGGGTCCTTTGCTTTAGAAAATAATGTTCTAAGTTTGTATTTATTTATTTACTTCATTAATACTTTAATTCTAGGCTAATCCTTACATGGAGGAGTAATAAATATGCCTGCCCTCACAAATGTTAAAAACTAAATATGCTATTCAGTAAAAACATGAATAAATATGTCATTAAATACATAAATAGGCTATATTCATAATGAGAAAAAATCTGAATAACCACTGAATAATCTGTCAATACATCAATAAATAAATACACAAAGTATGATTTGTTGAATAAGTTATTTTACATTTTATGTCAGCTTATGCAAGGTATCCACATATAACAGTTTGTATGATATTATATGAATTAGCGCCCTGTACGTTGACATTATGGTCTTAACATAAAGTTATGTAATTAACGTAAAGTTGCTGGAGTTAGGTTTAGGAAAAGCAATGTCTTGTCTGTCTCTTTCTGAAATCTCGCAAACCTTTTCACATTCTCGAAATCAGCTTTATATTCAGCCATAACACTGAAAATCTTTTTGATATAAACTATACTTACTTTACTCCAACACAACACACTCCTCCTGGCAAACCTCTGTCCAACTTTCACTAATTTTCGACAGTTGTTTTTCCTGCCTACCTTTCGTACGACAATTCCGGCTGCGAATTCTCCTTAAGTGAGACTTGGTCACAACAAACAGGTCAGTGAAAGGCAAGGGAAAACGTTGTATTGAGGGTCCTTTCTATAATGCTGTCAGACTCTCATAACAATAGTCTGAGCCTGTCATAACATTACAGCCAACTGCAGCTGCAGTGGTCTCTTGTGATACCAGCAAAGTGGGAAAATAGGGTTCAGGCTGAAAAATGCCTAAGGTTTCCCTTAATGCACTGAGGTGGTTCTAGGACTTCACCCTCTGTCACATTCCCAACTCAGTGTACCCATGTACTTTCTTTTTGATAACTGTAGCTGATAGATTTATAGATCAATGTGGAAAAATTATGCTTCAGGTTAATCATCATTTTGACCAGTGAAAGGATGATGCCAGTTGTCTTTACGTAAATATGTTTATTATTACACAAATCTGGTGAGGAAAGCACTTGGTATGACATGTACATTAAAAGAGATATAGGTCTTGAAGTTTCATTACATTTTCTTCAGCCTAATGCAGTGTACCCACATCATACAGAAACATGTCCATCAGGCTACCTTAGAGGGCAAAACAACGTTGTGTAACTCTTGGTCCACAGTCTAACATTAACTATTGGGAATCTGCTCTGTTAATCATAAACTACACCACCCAGACAAACAGCTTAATATCAAAACCAGTAATTTATTTTGGTTATGATTCCACAGTTCTTATACTTAAACTCAGTTAAAATAAAGCCGAGAGTAAATCTGCCATTTAGTCATACAGGTTTTGTCAGTGCAGTGGTAAAGACAAGACTGTGTCCATCACTGGCTGAAACCAACTACTGGTATCTGTTCATTTTAGCTCTGAGCCATGACTGAGACAGAGTTATACACAGTTTACAAAGGGATCTATTTCCATTCAAAGGTGAACACTCAGAACTTCAACAACAGATGCAGAAGGTCACCTAGGGCACAATATGTGGATGTGAAACGCCACTGACAAAGTGCAAATATGTGACGACTTGGGATGAGAATGTGTTGGCATTTCTCCGATCAGACCTCTATTGATCTATACAGGGGGGTCTCAGATAAGTCTCAAATGATGCTCAATGTAACACTATTTTTGCTTCTTAAACTTTACTGACTGATGTCAAAGAGAGCTCTCTACATAACCTCATTTAAATCTCATTTCAGATTTTAAAATACTCTCTCAGTCTCAGGTTGGACTCTGATCTATGAAATAGGATAGGCTCCAGCCCCCCCGCAACCCTCAAGAGGAGGAAAGACAGAAGCGGTTATGAAAATGGATGGATGAATGGATGATAATAGACCTATATCAAGCCCTGTCCTTTTTTCCTGATCCTTTAATCACAACTGCCACTCTTCATAGAAGCAGCAGTTGATTGGAAAACCAAGAAAGGGGCAGGGCTTGAGATAGGTCCATTGCATTGAAGCTGCCATAGTTCAGTGTCTTCCTAGATTTTAAATGGAATAAACATTGTTTAAAGAATGTAAACCTTTGTTATTGGATTCAGTTATTTTGCACAGTAGGTAAACATTTTCAGAAGAATTCTCTTACATTACTCATTGTTTTCACCTTAGACACTGAACACAAGGGGTTTCATTCATGAAACGTGAGCAGAACAAATTTGTGCGATCTGTTTGCAGAAGGAAATTCATGTGTATTTAGGCAGTCATCAATATGTTGGCAGCTCCAGTCTTTTTGTAGGTACTGTTGGGAATAGAATGATTTTATGTGTTTTACTATAAGTTGTGTTTCACTATTTAAGTTTTAGATGTGTGAACAATGACAATACTGAAATGATTTCAGCTGATCTGGATGTGTTTGCTTTGCAGAAGTAAAGTACAGGAGAGGAAGAGACATGAAGTCTGAGGAGCACATACCACAATGCTTAGATACTTAGTTTCATATATGGTAAAAAGAATAGAAAGTGACATACAGATAGTAAGGTACAGCACATGTAGGGACTTGTCTTGTTCTCTTGTCTTTCAAAACAGAAACCCACCGTCAGCAGGAATGAGTCAGATTAACACGAGGCAGGGGCGTGGTGTGGTGAAGGAGGAAGTGGAACTGCCAATGAGAAGAGGACAATGCCTTGCGTGCACAATGACACTCTGTTACGCTCAAATATACTGGGTCAGGGGAAGGACAGGAGGTCAGACTTCATGAACTGACACGCCTTTGTTGTTCGTCAGAGACATGCAGTTGAGACCCAGAGCTCTGTAATTTTATTCCTTTACTGCTTAATAAACTACATTAACTGAGACCGAATATCTTCTCCTATTGTTTCATTAAAGAACACGCAGGACTGAGCTCACACATAGCACACTGGAGAGTAGGATGAGCCTCGAGTCCCATCAGTACTAACAAACTCTGCACCTGCTTCTGACATAAATATTGCTTGTTCTTGCTGTCTGCTTGTTCACAATACGCAGATGGCTTTGAAATATTAAAGTTAAACATGACAAAAGATTAGAAATATAACCCATTTAGCTAAATTAGTTGGCAAATAGCAGATTTAAGCTTCAGTTAAGGTTTTCTAAAAATATGAATGAGTTATTTAAATCTACATAATACATGTGTTTTCTGCATTTCTGGCATCCTATTTCCTCTTGAATCAATCAGGAGAGAGAACTCCACAAATCTATCCTTTGTCTGAAAGACCCATGTTACTAACCAACTGCTTAGTATGTATAACGATTTAACACTTATTATTACACGTACATCACTGTGCCCTCTGAGTTTGCCATTGACTGCTCCAGTGGAGGCATGCCGCTGACTCCATTAGGAATAATTCTTGACAGAGAGGTCTCTCCAGTGATGCAAAAAAAGCGCTCATCTGTAGCAGAGAGCTGTGACTGGGAAGAGCCTCCTCCTGTAGCTGTTACATTCTTTGAGACCTTTCATTTATCTTTCCCTGTCACACCACGCACAACAAAATTTTTGTATATATATATGTATATATGTATATATATATATATATATATATATATATATATATATATATATATATATATATATACATATATACATATATATATGTATAGAAAACAAAACATATTTAGGCAAGGCAAAGCAAGTTTATTTGCAGAGCACAATTCGTACACAAAGTAATTCAAAGTGCTTTACAGAACAAGAAAATGCATTAATATCACAATACAAAATAAAAACATAAATAATCATCAAATGAACTGTAAAAGAGAAGAGTGCAGATAAGATCCTTTGAGTCATATGCACAGTGAAATAGAGCTGTTTTGAGCCTAGATTTGAACATTGTCAGAGTAGAGGCCTGTCTCACATCTTCAGAAAGACTGTTCCAGATTTTAGCTGCATAAAACTGGAACCCTGATTCCCCATGTTTAGTCCTGACTCTGGGCACCAGCAGGAGGCCGGTCCCTGAGGTCCTCAGAGTCCGAGATGGTTCATATAGCACTATCATGTCAGAGATCTACTTTGGTGCTAGGCCGTGGAGAGACTTGTACACAAGCAGAGCTGCTTTAAAGTCTATTCTCTGAGCCACAGGAAGCCAGTGTAGAGACCTGAGCATAGGACTAATGTGCTCGTACTTCCTGGTTCTGGTCAGGACCCGAGCAGCAGCATTCTGTATGTACTGCAGCTGTCTTACGGCCCGTTTGGAGAGTCCAGTGAGCAGGCCGTTACAGTAGTCTAACCTACTAGAGACAAATGCATGGATAAGTCTCTCCAAGTCAGGTTTAGACACTATACCTTTGATTTTGGCAATGTTTTTAGATGGTAAAAGGCTGCTGATGTTATTGATTTGATGTGGCTGTTAAAGCTCAAGTCTGAGTCCATTATTACCCCGAGATTTCTAACCTGATTTGTAGGTTTTAGAGAGAGAGACTGGAGGTGACTGCTGACACTTTCTCTTTGTTTCTGTGGACCAAATACGATGACTTCAGTCTTGTCTGAATTTAGCTGGGGAAAGTTGTTTTGCATCCACACACTGACCTGTTGGATGCAGTGACAGAGTGAATCCACTGGTCCATATTCACCTGCTGTCAGTGAGACGTAGATCTGAGTGTCGTCTGTATAATTGTGGTAGGACACATTATTATTTGTATTAACTGGCCTAAAGGCAGCATGTAGAGATTGAACAGAAGGGGTCCCAGGATTGACCCTTGGGGCACCCCACAGGTCAAGGCCATGTTGTCTGAGACACAGTTACCAATTTCAACAAAGTATTTCCTGTCTTCTAGATAGGACTTCAACCAATTTAGGGCAGTGCCAGAGATGTCCACCCAGTCCTCTAGTCTCTGTAAAAGGATCTCATGATCGACAGTGTCAAAAGCAGCACTCAGATCTAGCAGGACTAAAACTGAGACTTTGCCTGCGCCAGTGTTCAGGCGGATGTCATTTGTCACCTTAATAAGAGCGGTCTCAGTGCTGTGATGGGGTCTAAAACCTGACTGGAAAACATCATCGGAGTTGTTCATTAGGAGAAAGTCAGTAAGCTGTTGGTAAACAACTTTCTCAAGGACTTTGCCTAAAAACAGCAGATTTGAAATGGGCCGGTAGTTGTTCAGTACTGTGGCATCAAGACTGCTCTTCTTTAGGAGAGGCTTTATGACTGCAGTTTTCAAGGCCTTTGGGAATGTTCCAGATTGTAGTGACATGTTAACTATGTGAGCGAGTGGTGGTAACAAACTGCTCAGCACAGACTTTAGAAATCTAGTGGGTAACACATCGAGGCAGCATGTAGATAAACTCAGACTGGTGATGATCTCTTGGACAGTTTTGTCAGTTACAGGTGCAAAATGAGTCAGCTCTAAGTGTCTAGGTGGCTGCAGGGTTGCTATTGGTGTTGTGGAATTGATGGCATTTTTAATGGTCTGAACCTTGTCGCAAAAGAATACTGCAAACTCATTACACTTACATGTGGAGATCAGTTCCAACGGCAGTTGAGCTGGAGGGTTTGTTAATCTGTTCACTGTTGCAAATAAGACATGCGAGTTGTTACTGCAGTTTCCAGTAATTTCAGAAAAGTACCTTTCCCTTGTTCTACGTAAGATCTGGTTGAACATGTACAACTTTTCTTTATAAATTTCATAATGAACATGAGGCTTTGACTTGCGCCATTTCCGCTCGGCCCTCCGGCACTCCCTTTTCTGTGCCCTGACCGAGTCGTCATTCCTCCATGGCGCCTTCTGCTTATTTTTAACCATTTTAACCTTCACAGGGGCAATGGTGTCCAGAACATTCAAAACACTCGAAGTAACAGAGTTCAACAAATCATCAACATTAGAACATGAGGCATTTTCAAAGTTTATCATTTCCATGAACAGAGCACCTGTGCTGTTATTTATGTGTCTCCTCCGAACAACTGCAGGACCAGCCGGTGGTTTGGGAGAAACAGACAGGTCAAAGAAGACACAGAAATGATCAGACAGAGCAACATCAACCACACTGACATTTGAAATATTAACCCCCTTTGTAATGAGCAGGTCCAGAGTGTGCTGAGCTCTGCTGTGGGTGGGCTCACACACACACACAGTCAGGCCAAAGGTTTCAAGGACAGCACTGAGCTCTTTAGCATTTCTGTCACAGACATTATCCACATGTACATTAAAATCACCTGTAATGACCAAACCATCAAAGTCTGTGCATACAATGAATGTGGGTATGAATGTGAGTGTGAATGGTTGTCTGTCTCTATGTGTCAGCCCTGTGATAGTCTGGTGACCTGTCCAGGGTGTACCCTGCCTCTTGCCCAATGTCAGCTGGGATAGACTCCTGCCCCCCTGCAACCCCTAACAGGATAATGAAAAATGAATGACTGAAGCAAATGACTGACTGATTGAAAGAGTCACTAGCCTACATTAATGGGAAAATGAGCTGACTGTCCTCTTGACAGGTAATCCCATGGGCACTCGGACGTGGGACTCCACCCTGGTGATGGTGAAGAACTCAGTGATGAGGGAGGAACTGGCTGCAATATGCCAGGCACACACACCAACCCGAGACATCCAGGAGCTGGTGCAACTGTTCTCGTTGGTGCCCAGGAGGAGAACTGTGGTGGCCCCCAAACTGGGCCCCAGCACCACCACCCAAGGTCAAGAACACCAGATCTCTCCGGCACCCCTGAGCACCACCCATCCATCTCCCCTGAAGGCAGCCACACCAGATGCTGGACCCTTGCGTTTAATGGTGTGTTCGTTTTGTACTCTGAGGTCGGAAATTCACAGTTCCCAGAAGGTGACAAAAAGCTGCTGTGAAGTCGGACAGTTTCTCGTTTTCAGCAGCCTTCAGTCCGTACAGGAAGTCACAGACAGACTCGCATCCTGTCTGGAATGATATCAATTCATTAAAAAAGTGTTGTTTTAATTATGAAAGATTCATTTATTAAAATGCTTTACTGGTGATCTGTAAGATATGTTCATGGTTTAACCTCCATTTTACATGAATTCTCCTGTAAATCAGCATCATATCAGTTTGACCTGTCCCCTCAACTACACAGGCTTAATAAACTGTTGGTTAATATTTTCAGAAAAAAAAAAAAAACAGACAACAGCTTTCATTAAAGATCAGTCAGATACAGTCAGGGCTTCACATCTGTAGGCTACAGATGTTATTTTAAGAATCCTCACATCCCACTGACCACAAGTCTCTGTGTTGCTAAATACTTCAATAATTAAAACAGGTTTATTGGGACCTGGTCACCCTACCAGTCCCACTGTAAGCTCTGTTTGTTTGTTTTTTAATGACCTGATTCTAATCTTTTATGTCATGAGACAGACATGTTTGTAGAATAAATTTGATCGATTTGATTCATTGCACAGTGAACAGTCATGAAAGGAACTCTAGTCATGCTGGCACTGGAGATGTTGGGTTTCTTCTGGTAAACCACAAAAGAGGGTGAGAAAACTATACATTAATCAAATGATGAAGGAGAGGAGACAGTAACAGGTGAAAGCAGAAGGAATGTTAGGGTAGTAAGAAAGGACTAACATAAAGCTTCAGATGTTTCTCATATACTCTGTACTCATTAGCTAACCACAGTAAGGTCACTTAGTCATTTAGTTTTCACTTGAATATGCCTTGGTGTAAAGTACATTAAACATTTCCATAATTTCTGTTAGTGCTGGTTTTCCTTTCCTTGCAGACATATTATCCAGTCAAGACAGACCTCAGACATCCTGGAGATTCATGCCGGCAGATGTGATGAGAGGTAAATAAATATAAAGTTTGTCTTTGTCACAGGTATCTTGTCAGTTCTTGAGTGCATTTCACCATTTACCAAACTTTTTTCTGCTAAACACACTGAAGTTGGAATAATGAATGTGCAAGGAACACATGAATGCACCATTGGCCTGGGTTAGTCCGATTCAACAGAAGCTGCTATTTATCATTAGTATTTATTATGTTTATTGCTGTACAGCTTTGTTCCTTTTGTTTTTTGCTATTAAGAAGCAATGTCAAGCCTTGTGTCAACTGTTGTGACATTTCTGACTGACATTGTTTCAGGGGTTATTTTCTGGGGGGATTTTATAGTTGGCCAATTTATGTCCTGGAGGACAGGAGCTACTATTTAGTACTGAATGTGACAATGAGTAATAACAGAAGAAATAAAATATAAATAAATACATATATAGATATAAATATAGGACCATTGCTATTCTAACAATAATTCTGATGTATCTCACCTTGTACATGATCATATAGTATTAGTTGGAGTGCAATGACATAATTTAATCATTTGAGGCCAAGCCACACCCCCTTTTCCTTTATGCTGTCAGCTTGGACAGGCTGTGTCCCAATATACTTTAATGTAAATTACATTTCAATCTGTGTTATGGCTATGTTGTTGACCATGTGTATAAAGTGACTTAGGAGACTATTAAAAATTGCCAGGACAATTTGTGACAAATCATTTCTGGTAAATTCATTTGTGATTAATATAAGATCATTATGTTCACACCACAAAACAATAAAACACTTAAGAACATAGAAGTACATCAGAATCAACTGCATCTTTATTACACGTTCCTGTGCATCATTGTGTGGTGAAATGAATTCCAGTAAGGATTTCCATTCACTTCTTTTTACTCCCATGCAAATTTGTATTGGACGTCTTTCATTTTGTCTTTGTAAACAGCATCAAAGTACTCTGCTTCTGCCACTGTTAGTTGTTTTTTCCAGTCTCCAACAATCCCTGAAATGTAACGTGCAAAACAAGGAATCAGATTACATTTGATGGAAAGATTAATGAAACAGTGTTTTTTTTTTATATTTATGGTTCTGCTCAATAGAGATACAGTATGCAATCTGCCATATTGTATACAATGTGTGAGCAGTATACAATAACAGTGGAATTTAACATTTACCTTACCTGTATTATTTATTGGAACTCACCTTTCCTGAGAAATTCTGACTTTGTCTGGTCCATCTGTTCACGAGGAAGAGTTTTGTAGTTTGACATGTTGTTCTTCTTCATGTTCTTGAACAAACATTGGTCTGCTATCTTCTCAATCACCTCAGCGTCCAGAGATTTCTGCAAGAACTGAGCAATTCTGGCCACAGAGTCCTTCAGGTCCTGTCCCACAGAGAACACACAACATGAATACTCCTGCAACGATTCTCACTGTATGACTTTGTCATTTCTGTTTGTCCTGTACTTTGGTTTATGACCAAATACATGTATAACAAATGACATTTCCATCAGCCTCAGCTTTGAAGAGTATTGTGTAATGTTTCACCATTGTCATTTCTTCGTAGGAGATGTACATGATGTGCTCTTTATCTTCAGCATTCAGCCAGCTCTTCACATGATCAAACCATGAGCCATACGCAACTAGAGGAAAAAGATCAGAAACACTCCATTACCATGAGTAAAATATAACTTTGAGTATTCAGGCGTCTGAACAGCAATGCACATTTTAAATCTGATCACTATCGTATTGCTATCTATAAAATATTGTATCAAAATAAAATTGAAATCAACCTTTTCCATCAAGGAACTTGTGGAGGAACTCGCTCTGTGAGCCTGGGTTGACCCAGTAGGAGGCCATCTCAGAATAATAATACAGAGATGTAAAAGCATCTTTGGGGTTTCTCATCACACTGATGACCTGAAATGATGTTATGACACATTCATTAACTTGACATGACATCAAAGGAAAAAATGTACCAATCAAAAGAATAATGATACAGTAGGGGGCCCTAGTGAGCAGCGCATGGAGTAGACGTGTGTTCAGATGCTCCTCCGTGCTAAACTCTAAACCTAATATATTTATGGTCTCACACTTAATTTTGCCTCCCTCCGGAATATCCTTGACATAAGAGTGACTCAACTGGTTAAGTTTATGCAACAAAATGCGGAGGAAATTGCTTAAAATGCCTCGATCATTTTCAGCATCTGCTAATGCTAACAGTGCTAGCTGCGATATGGAGGATATGGAGGATATGGAGGACTTGCCACTAATCTGGGAGAATATGAATTAGGTGTATAGTGATGTAAATTGTAATGACTGGAAGCACAGGGAGGAAATTTCCTCTTTATATACTCATGTTGTGAGAGTTCTTATGAAAGCAGCAGACCCTTTTTTAAACAGAAAAATAAGAGGGGTAATGTGAGGCCTGGCTGGAACAAGTATGTGGCCGGGTATCATGAGAAAGCAAAGCTAGCCTTTAAGTCATGGGTTTTGGCTGGTAGACCAAGACGGGCCTTTGTTTGAAAATAAGAAACATGCTAATGCATTGTATACATATGCTGTTAGATTTATCTGTAAAAATGAGCAAGCTATGAGGGCTGACTCTGTGGCCGAGTCGGTAATAAGTAACAATACTACTGATTTTTGGAAGGAGGTAAAGGTCCTTAACAACTGTAGAATACCACCCCCATGCACTGTAGATGGTATCTCAGGGGTTGGCAATATTGCTGAGCTATGGAGACAGCACTACAGCACCTTATTCAATTGTCAAAAGTGATATATATGTGCCTGATAATGTTGAGTGTGTTGATTCGAAGGCAATTTTCTCACATGAGGTGTCCAACACTATCAATAAGCTAGCAGATAACAATGCATGTGGTTTGGATCATATCACTGCTGAGCACATCAAATATGCCAGCATGAGGTTAGCTCCTCTCCTTGCCATCTGCTTCAATGCTTTTTTAATTCATGGATTCTTGCCGGCTACAATGATATCTGTCTTGTTAGTTGCTGTGATTAAGGACAAATCTGGTAAAATTGGATGCTCTGATAATTACAGACCAATAGCCCTTGCCAGTGTATTGTCTAAAGTTTTTGAAAGCATCCTGCTGAATAGAATTGTGGAGATTATTTCCTCTACTGATAACCAGTTTGGCTTCAAAGCTAAGCATTGCACAGACATGGTCATATATTCCTTAAAGGAAATTGTCAATACATACATAGATAAGAATTCCTCAGTTTGGATGTGTTTTATTGATGTTTCAAAAGCTTTTGACCGGGTCAATCATGTTAAGTTATTTGTCAAAATGAGTCGCAGAACCAGTCAGTGCAGGTAAAATAGGGTCATTGTGTTTCTGCCCCTTTTGGGGTCAGGAATGGAGTCAGACGAGGTGGAATATTCTCACCAATTCTTTTTAATTTGTGTGTTGATGACCTGTCTAACAGCCTGAAAACCTGTAATACTGGGTGTATGATAGGCAATACTTTGGTGAACCATATTATGTATGCAGATGACCTTGTGGTCTTTAATCCCTGCAGTGCTGGTCTCAAGCAGCTTCTTAAGGTCTGCTCTGAATATGGTGTTGTCCATGACATGAAGTTTAATGCAGATAAGAGTGTGGTCATGATCTGTAGAACAAAAGAGGACAGATGTCTGATGTTTCCTACATTCAAACTGTCAGATAATAATTTGAAAGGAAATAGTAAAGTATCTTGGACATTTCATCACAGATCAGTTGAAGGATGACCAAGATATTTACATGCAATGCTGTGCCTTATATATAAAGATTTTTCTTTCTACTCTCATGTTCAATAAGTCTTACACTAGGATCAACTATTTCCTGATATCCTCTGAATTATCCTACGTCAACAATTGTACTTATCACAATATCTTAAAGCCACAGTGTGTAGGCAGTGATGGGAGGATTAGGATTAGGCTGTTAGCGACTGGCCTCTAACAGCGGCTAACAGCGGTGATGCGAGGAGAGGGATGAAGCTGTTAGCGACTGGCCTCTAACAGCGGCTAACAGCGGCGCAGTGATGCGAGGAGAGGGATGAGGCTGTTAGAGACTGGCGGCTAACAGCCAACAGCGGCGCTGGCCTGTGATTGCATTACCATCCTCGCTGTGGGCCTTCGTTTTTTTTTAAATTCGCCGGTCACGCTGCCTTTTCTGTTCCCTTTTGCGCTTTCTTGGCGACAAGGATTCTGTCTCCTATGATGCTGCATATGTATGATATGTATGATCCTAAATTATGTTCAAAGAGTGGGACTTTGTTTCAAATTTGCCAGGGTAGTAGCGAAGCGCCTCTTGCTCCTCTCCTTCGGCTCCTCAGTCACGCAGTGCTGGCCTGGCTCTCAACGAAAATGCCGAAGGCGGTGCTGTATGTCCCTTGCTGGCGGGTGTATTCTCAAGATGGCGAAACGTAATGGAACCCCACAGATGACTTACCTGCACAATGTACAAACAAATCCGAAATTCTCCTTTTACGAGAATAAGTCAGATTATTGGTGGAGGTAATAATACACCTGTGATGACATATTTATGAATGCAGACATCAATTTTTGCCAATAAACAACTGAAAATGTTACACAATGTCCCTGTAATATGTAATCATAGGCCGGTGTCTCTTCATTTAAACAATATCCTGTCTAAACAAAAATACAGCTGGCGCTTCAATCCTCTCCTTCTTGAAGACCACCCTTTCATTGAGCTTATGACGACACGCATAGATGAGTTTCTTACTACACATGCTAATGGGAGTTGTCTGATTCTACTCTGTTGGAGGCCTTCAAGGTCGTGATGAAAGGACATATTATCTCATTTGAAACTTCTAAGAAGAGAGAACTTAACAGTTGCCTTAGGGATACTGAAAAAATGCTTCAAGTACTGGAAGAGGCATACAGATCCTCCCTCTTACCTCTTTTTACTTACAATAAGATCTTAGAATTAAAATACGAATATAACACCATCCTTAATAAATGCATCAGCAATGTTCTACTAAAACTTAAACAGAAGAATTTCAAACTTGGGGATAAACGAGAGAAACTGGTAGCAAGCCAGCTCAGAGTTGAGCAGGCTAAGCAAGCTATTCATAAGATAAAATCCAAACCAGGTAAACTGGTTACTAGCCCAAAGGGGATAAACCCTTGCTTCAGGAACTTCTACAAGGAAACTGTATTCCAGTAGAGTAAATCCCATTGAAGCTGATTTTTCTACCTTTTTTGTCAATCTAAATGTTCTTCAATTAGACAGTGCATCACAAAATGGTATTGATGCTCCAGTTTCTACAACCGTCCTTTTGAATGCTATTCGAACCTTCCCCTCTGGAAAAGCAGCCAGCCCAGATGGCTTTGGCTGTGAATTCTACAAGGCACACAAGGCAAGGCATTGCATTATTTTGATATTGCTTTGGAACCACTTGCGATAGGTATCAGGGCTCACCCAGGTATTCACAGTGTGAAGTTTGGTAATGTTGAAAGCCTGGTTAATTTATACGCTGATGATTTACTGATCTGTTTATTGGGCCCAGTAGTCTCTGTTCCCAACCTCCTGACCTACATTAAATCATTTAGTAGACTGTCAGGATATACGATTAACTGGGAAAAATGTGAGTTTTTGTCTTTGAAGAATAATTTGTGTCCCATATTCTTGAAATTCTTGCCTTTTAAATTAGTCACTACCCACCATAACTATCTTGGACTTAAGATTCCTTTACTCAAATTGAAGTTTTTGGATATGATGGATAAGCTAAGAGTTAATATTAGGAAGTGGAAGTTGCTAAGGCTAATAAAATGGTTGCACTTCCAAGGTTCTTATATCTTATTCAAAACCTCCCTATTTATCTACCCATGTTTTTTTTAATGACTGCGTTCTGTCATCCTTTCATTTGTCTGGGTAAATAAACCCCCTCACATTTGTAAAGCCCACTGACAGAAGAATGTAAACAGGGGTGATCTCGGCCTCCCTGTATTTAGACACTATTACTGGGCTGAAAATTCAAGGGCTCTCGCTTTCTGGCCATGGGGCTCCCCTGGGGACGACTGGTCTGCTGCTTCCCCACTCTGGTTAAAAACTGAATCCATGTCAGTTTCAGAAACTTCAGCATTGCTTATTTCCCAAAACACAGCCTTCCTATAAATTGTTTGACTATAACTTCATACTCACAAACTCGCTGAAGATATTGAATCAGATAAAAAAATTCCTTGGACTACCAAACGTCTCAGTAAACACCCCAATAGCACACAATCACTTGTTTAAACCAGGATTGATGGATGGGGTGTTTTTGGACTGGTGATAGAGGGGTCGCGTTGTATTGGAGATTTTTACATAGATAACAACTTTGCCTCTTTCCCTCAGCTCCAGATTAAATATCACCTTCCTCAATCACATTTTCACTGATACTTACAGGTCAGGCATTTCTTAAGGGACTATGTTTCTGGATTTCCACTGAAACCACAGAACCATGACTTTTACGACAACACCCCCTTGTTTTAAGAGGTGGCTCAATGAAATGGTTTCTACTGTATTGCTAGGATGGAACAGATTCGCTTTATCAAACAGAATTCACAAAACTATTATCAGAAGATGTGGAAGCCGTTTTTGGCTGATGAGACCTAAATGTCCATCTTGTGAGCCATGCTGCTATGTTGTATCTTTTTTTTTCTCTGTGAAAATTCTGCCTTATCCTGATCTGACTGATATTCTGATATCTCTCCTCCCATGTTTCTTTTTTGTTTGTTTGTTTGTTTTCTTTCTGTGTTTTGTTTCTTGCACCCCTGATGATACTGCCGGCTGTAAATTTTCAGACTGTATTTGGTTGTTCCATGTATCCTCTGTCCTTTTTGGTTTTTCATGCAACAATGTCAGGTGCTATATGTCTATTGTGCGTGTATTCTTTGTGTTATGAAAGAGTTAAAATAAAATTATTAAAAAGAAAAAAAAAAAGAAAGAATAATGATAATAATTTATCACAAACTACATGGCAGATTTACCCTTGGCTTCACTTCAAAGAAAGATGGAGGCATCATGTTGTATTGGACATGCGTAGTAAACATTCGGGGAGATGGTTTCTCCTGAAGGTTAAGGCTGCTATATTGCTCCAGCCAGGGAACACGTTCATAGTTAGGAACAGTCTCAACAAAAGCTATATCTCCTCCACTCACGATCAGAGAGACAATCTCCTGCGTCCAAGTCGTACCTGAAAGAAGAACAGCAGCAATGTAGTAGACACATATAATAATAAATAAATCTTTTCTTTTAGGAGTGGAGGGTGGCTGCAAGGTGAATGGAGAAGTGTGGGGGTTAGTAGGTTGGTGGGAGGGGGCCCATGTGTCTAATCTGTTCAGGTTCAGCCCAGCTTGTTCTGCAACATAACTAAAATTAGGTCTTCTCTGAGCATGCCCTATGCAGAGGTCATAATTCATGCCTACATCCAGACTTGATTTTTTTTATTATTCAGGTCTGGTGTGTGCTAGTGCTTAAAGTCTAATGCTGTGTCTCAAATCCAGTGTTGGGCAGTAACGCATTGTTAACCCCCAACCCTAACCCCAATACTAACCCTAACCCCTAACCCTGTAACGCCTTTAGTTTTGGCAGTAACTAATACTCTAACACGTTAGTTTTTAAATCCAGTAACTCAGTTATCGTTACCAAACAGTGCGTTACTCCATTATTTTTGGCCAGGTTTTAAAACGGCGCGCAGCATGCAGTATTCCTTCACAAACTGAAGTTCCCTTTCACTAAAACAGCTCTAAACTATAAAAGATAGTCAATTCAGATACGTAGAGGTATATGAACAATTCTTACCAGAGCATCTTAATGAAACACGTCTCTCACCATCTCTGAAGTCACTGTCGACCTGCTGGCCTCACCACAGTGCTGTAACGTTACATTAAGCGGATAGTGCTTCTATATATTTTTAGTCCCAGTAACGTTATATCCAGTGATGTGATATCCACTGTTGTACTGACCAGCTTTTGCTGTGGACAGACAATGTCTGCGGTGGGTGACAGATTCAACATCATCATGTAGCTCTTCAAATGTTCTCTTTAGCTCATTTTCCATATTTGTATCCAAGTACCGTAGTTGTAAAATGCTTAGCTGTCTGACAGCGAGTGACTCCACTGTAGAAGACGGTTGCATGTTTCCTAGACTGTTCAAATTATTTTGTCAAGTTGTAGTCTAACAGTCCTTTGGTTAAACTCCATCTTCTCAGTAACGCATTACTTTTTGGTTTAAGTAACTGAGTTACTAACTGAGTTACTTTTTGATAAAGGAAGTTGTAACGGTAACTAGTTACTACTTTTCAGTAACAGCACAACACTGTTCAAATCCAATACTTGTGCACTTACACTTGCTATTTAGAGTAAACAGGTGTGATCACACTGAGAGGTATGGCAAGATGCAGTGCACTATGAGTACCTGGATGGTGCACTCATACAGTCAGAAAGTTGAGTGTGGAAAAGTGGACACTTCTCCACCTCACATGTTGCCTATGTAAATAAAGGAGCTGGGCCACAAACATTTCAAATTTGTGAAATGTCAACCGAGTACTAGGATGAACACTGAAGGATTGTACAGATATACATAATTTTTCACTACCACTATACTGTCGTCAGGTAGAAGCCATCAGTTTGTTGACTGGGTTAATTCTGTGATAAATGAAAATGCAAATGCTAATGTTAGCTTGCTAGCAAGATAACAACAGCACATTGTATCGTCAGGCATTGACATCACGTAATTTGTGGCCTAAAGATTCAGTGTGTACGATTTAGGGGGATATATTGGCAGAAACAGTATAATAAGTTTGTTTTCTTTAGTGTATAATCATGTGAAAATAAGAACAGTTGGGTCTTTCTTACCATAGAACAAGGTGTTTATAGCGACAAAGGGAGGGGGGTTGTTGTTTAAGGATATCACCATGTTGCACAACCATGTTTCTACAGTAGTCCAAAATGGACAAACCAAACACTGGCTCCAGATAAGGCCATTCACATTTTTGTGTCGACCTCTGTACTTACAAGCCCAGCTGCAATGAGCAGTTTTGGTTTGTCATTTGGAACTGTTTTATTCAGTGTTTTTACCAGTTTAAATCACTGGGTCTATTTGTTTTGGAGACGAAACGACTCCTATGGAAAACTCAGCTCAAACTAAAAACCTTCTGAACATCTAGATCTTCAGTTGTCAGAGAATAAAGATGAGCACACATTGACAGGTAATGGACGAGCCGCCCCCACTGACAACTAAAACCACTGCTCTGTGGGTCCCAGTTTTGTCTGTCTGAACCTGACAACTTTATTCTGTGTCTTTACCAGTTGTTTTTTTCTTGTTTGATTGAGAGTATGCTTCACTCATGCAATGAACCCTTCACAAGATGGAATTAACACAGTACATCTTAAGTATCCAAAGAGCACCTGTATGCGACACAGCAGTGCCTCGACTTATTTGTCTTCAGGTTACAGTTGTGGTGACAGTTTGCACCATGAGTTAAGTCATATACACACTTAGTGTCTAACAAAAGTTGTGCTAAGGTGAAATAAAGAGCATTTCCCAGTTCAAAATTGCCTTATATTAGTCTCGCAATTGAGAAACCTAAGATTATATAATATTAAAAAAAAGGTTTTAAAATGTGCACTCAACGTTTTTAATCATCAAATGACATAGAATTAAATGCTCAAACAACAACAAAAAAGATTATGTTAACATAAAGTGTCTCAGACAAGGGTCATGTGACAAATTTATTTTGTGTCTGGTGTACTTTTAAATTCCTGTATTGTGTTAAACTAAAAGTATTGAGCGCAAGCTGTCTCCAAAAAACTTTTGAGTTGAGTGAGCGAATTAGGGTTTATGGTGTGTAAGAAAACGAAAGGAGAACTTCAAGAGATCTAATTTCTGTTCTCTCTTTCCTCTGGGATTAACAATGCATTCACCTCCATATATCATGACATGCCACTCTCCCCTACATTATATTACATCAACTGCTTTAAACAGTTAATGTAGGGGATTCTGGCCCTGATTTTACTGGGTATCGACACCAAGGTTTGTGGTAATGACCATCCCTAACTTGCTTTTACAAGCTTCTGTTTTTATTTGCACAAGTTTCAGCAAATCTAATAGCACCATCAGACTCAGTCATACTACACTCAAAGCTAGTCTGAGAATAAGATTCAATAATAGTCTGCATTTAGACTAAGAAAATGTGAGTACTTTTCAAATTCTTCAAGATATAGAAAATAATAAATGTTGCATGATGATGCACTAGTCAAGCAAGAACAACTGCTTACCTGACTTGGGATACGTTGCGATGATGATATCATCTGGCCGAAAAGAAAACTCCTCAAAGTATTTGAAGTTTTGAGTGTTCACCAATGAATGGAAATAAATCCCTTTGTAAACTGTGTATAAATCTGCCTCAGTCATGGCTCAGAGTTAAAATGAGTAGATGCCAGTAGTGTCAGCCAGGAATGGGCAGTGTTGTTGTTACTCAGCAGACCAAACCTATATGACTGCTAAAACTACCCTGCCTAGTTTTTCTGGTGCACACCCACAGAATTCTTTCTTTGATGTGTACGGTGATAAGATGATTTATCTTTCTTTGTTTTTTTTGTAATTAAACAAATGTGTGCCCAACCCTCATGGGTTTTAAGACACCATTACCATGACAATGCAGTGATGGTTCAGTCCTCGAGCAAAATACTTTACTTTCTATCCCACACCAGGCAAAGAAATTCAGTCACAAAAAACGTTTCCCTTCGGAAACAAAACTCAAATTTTTCATGATCATCCAACCAAAAGAAATCAAAATAAGGATCATTTTACTGAAAAGTACGTCCCTTACATCTTCATATTCCGGACAGTAAAACAAGAAATGAAGCTCATTGTCAACTTCACCTAAATGACACAACAAACAAATTCTGTCATCTTCTGGTGTGGCCTTCAACCTTCAGATCTCTGAGGCTAATGTTAACGTTTCTGAGCACAGCTGTGCACACAGGGATCTTTGTGTTTTGTTTAGATTATACTTCACATAAGGTTCCACACTGTTTTTTATGAAACAATAAGTTATAGTTTTGGTTTATACCATATGTCAAAAGACCATTTTTCTCTAAACATGAGTAACATTTTTCTCCTACTCTCCTGAATATCACAGATCAACTTGTTCTGGACAATAAATGACGAATTGTTCAAATAAAATGATTTCAACTCATTAACCCAGGGATGACAGTGGGAGATGTCCAAGTTAAATATCTTTTAAGTGAATCTCTCATCCAACATCTTTACAAGTCTTTTTCAAAAGCTGAGACATTTGACTTTTTCTGACATTTTGAGGTTCCCATCCCATATCCAAAACTGAAGTTAATTTACTGACTCCCAGGAAGGACTGAATCGCTCTATAATGTGCTGTGTCACAACAGCACATGTTCTCGGAAACCACAAACACCAGAAACATAGTCAGACAGAGGACACACACGTGAATGATACATTTGTGTATAAGTCTGGGATCCTAGATTGCCATATTGTTTGACTTTGCTCAGTATAGATCCCTGCACTCTACATGCTGACTGAGCTACAACACGGACAGCTTCTTTAAATGACGTGTGCTCATCCAGTGTCAGGCCAAGATATTTGTGCTGGTCAGTTTATGACAGCACTAATGAACCAAAATCAAAAAAATCCAAACTTCTCTCCATTTATTTTCTTCTGAAATGTGCTATTTGTGTTTGGGTTTTTTTTTTTTGTCAGATTGTCTTTATTTTCAGCAAGCATAAACTATGTAATCCACATAAAGGAATATGCCCACAGTCTGATCATCAACTCTAACTCCCAGGTTTGAAGCTTTAATTTGAAGAGCTAAAACATTCACATACATGAAAAACAAAACATCTCATTGCTTCACACCAAATGCTTAGGAAAACATCCAGCTGTGTATTCATTAACCCAAACCCAAGAATCACAGGCTTGATAAAGACAATAAATGGCATAATAAAAGCTCTCATTGATACCAGATTTTAAAAGCCTGTGTTGAAGAAGCCCCCTATTAATCCAATTAAGGGCTTTGTTAAGTCAATAAAGCAAACAAATGTAGCCCTATTCTCCTTAACTCCTCAAGCAAACCCGTCCTCTCAAAGTGGTCTGGTCTACAATTCTGTGATTTGAAAGTGAAGAACACAATTTATTTACAGCTATTTAGACTTATATCTCTATAACTGTGAGGTAGCTCGGGATCATTATTTGTGGTTGTACTGAAGCAGCCTCATGTTGTTTTCAGGTGATTTAATGACCTTAAACACAGTGAATAGCTGTGTGTAACAGCACTGCACTCTGGTAACATATCCTCATACAACAGTTCGTATGATACCCTACAACTTAGCGCCCCATGAATGATGTCACATGCTAAACGTGAAGTTATGGAGGTTAGGTTTAAGCAAGTAAAGTTCCATGGTGACAACGCACCTTAAAATAACTCAGAGTTCTGGGGAAAGTCCTTTGTTTTGTGACCCATCCACCACCACAACCTGCCTCTGTACTGGACTGCTCAGGACTGCTTCCTGTTTACTCCCATCTGTGCATTGGCCTTGCAGCCTTCCAAAATGAGTGGGTTATGCATGAATATGCATGAATTACTGGTTTATGATTACATGGGATATTTACGATAAATATTCTTGTGAGAACAGCCTGTTCTTGTGAGAAAAGGTTGTTCACCTGGAGAATTTAATTTTTTTTTTAATTTTATATACTTTAATAATCCCCCTGAGGGGAAATTCAATTTTTTCACTCTTTTGTCATTAACACACAGATCTGAAAGACACACACATGCACGAACAGGACCAATACATGTACAAAGTAGAGAGATGTCAGAGTGAAGGGGCTCACACAGAGTGAGGCGCCCGAGCGTTTAGGGGGTTCGGTGACTTGCACAGGGGCACCTCAGCAGTGCCCAGGAGGTGAACTGGCACCTCTCCAGCCACCAGTCCACACTCCATATTTGGTCCGGAAGTCACTATGGACTGAGCTACTGCCGCCCCGAATGAGTGAGTGAGTGAACTGAGTGAACTTTGTGTCATTTTACGGTACACCGTTACACTGATAAAGACACGTCACAACCATCACCAAGTGACACTTCTGAGGAAGGCGGAAGTTTCTGCCGAAACATGTCAAGGTATGTAACATTCTAACATGTCTGACATAAAAGAACAACTAAATGTCATCATAAATAGAGAGATGTTGAGCTCTTCAAACAACTATCATTAAGTGTGTGCTCGTAAATCACCTTAAAACCTGTCAAAAACGGTAATGGCCCTCGTAGCTGTCTTTTTGTGCTTGACACTGCTGGCTCTCAGGTTCTTCAATGGGTCCACAGCTCCTGGTCATCTTGGCATGAGTTGCATCTTGTCCCTGCTGGTGGCCCTCCATAAATGCAGACACCCGGGCCTTATTATCTGCCTCAAAGTTTTCACTCAAGGTTAGTGCTATTTTGCAGGCCTGCTCGATCCCTTGCCCTTTCCCATCCAACTTTGGTGACACATAGCACTTGACATCATCTCTAGACTTCCATCCTCACAAATACAGTTAAACCCACCATAGAGGACATGTTTTTCCATATTGGTACATTTTGTGGCTCTCCCTAAGCTCCCCACAGCCTTTGAAACTACCAGCCTCCTGGTTAATCATGTGGTTGGCCGCCATGGACTACCCACTGACCCACTGTCAAGCTTTAACTACTTTATCTTCTGGTTACCATTTACGGACCAACGGAGTGGGCCAACCAAGACCTGGGCGCAGCATAACCTCCAAAAATCCTTCCTTCTTCCTCCTTCCTCCAAAAATCCATTCAACTCCTGTTGCCATTGGAATGTGGTTTTGTTACTGGCCACCTCTGTTCCTTCCTCATGGTGACGACTTCGCTGTGCCCTTACCCCAGGGCCAACTCCGCCGTTGCCATAGGGTGGATGGACATATGGGTGGCCTTACTGCGCACAGCTGACAGCAACCAGCGCACTGCTGACCACCACTGAACTTGAGCCCACAATTACTAACCATGTCAGAGTGTTTGGCTTTCCTCAAAAGATCCTCCCCTGACCACTGATTCTATGAAACTTATGACCCATTACTTGGGCCCCTATGTTATGGACACCATCATGAATCCCACCGTCATCAGATCAAACAAGCCTCCTTTCTTCTGCCTTGCTCCAACCCTTCCGCACTTAGCCACTTGTCCAACATTATAACCCCCACTGACAAAACCTCCAGGAGAGACAGCACAGAAGGGCTCACCCTCTTGCTGTGAGGCGACAGTGCTAACCACCACACCACCGTGCCGCCCTGCAATAAAATCCCACTCTCATCACATCTCGCTGGAGATGAGGTTTGAAAACTTTGGTGTTTTAAAGGGTTAGTTCAGATTCAATCAAGTCACACAATAACACAAACACACTACTGATCAAGGCAGTAGTAGACCAGCAGCTCCTGTGGTAAAATTGCTAAGGTTTTAACAAAAATGCATGTGTTTGGAAAGAACTGAGCATATGCCTGGATAAATCGGACTTGGATTGGAGTTTGTAAATGATGTTTTGGTGTCATTTTATTAAACAAAGTTTTCTTAACAAGTTCAACACAGCACAAGGTGAGTAATTAATACACAAATGATCATTTGAAGGTGAAGTATTTCTTTAACATATGTTTTCCATGTGCTTATGACACAGTAAATGCATACATACAAAATTATTACTTAAAACAATGTATCATATTTTACTTTATGACTTTGTTTGGGTCCTTTAGGCTATCCATATGATTCTTTAAATCTTCTGTATATAACTGAAAGTGTTTTGAAGTTTACAGAGCAAACTGAACCAAATCAAAATTTGTCCTGTTTTTAAAAAAATTGAAACAAGTAAATACACTGGTCAAATAAAAAAAAAATGCAACAGTTAGCACAGCATTCTATATGATGAATGTATGGTAAACTGCTATTATATATTTATTTATAGGCAGGGATGGGCAAATGAAGCCTGCTATGAAGCTTTGGGCTTTCTTTCTATTTGTGCTTTAGGGCTTCAAATGCAGCAAACACAGCGACATCTGGTGGCTTGCAAAATGTAAAGCAGTCCCTGAAGACAAGCTGAAGAACCTGCAAGTGTGTGCTCACCTTTTCTGTCTAACTCTCCTCCTCTCCAGAACAAATGGACCTGGTGATTTAAACTGGTACAAACACTGAATAAAGCATATTCACATAAAAAAAAAAAAAAAAAAAAAATCAGTGTTATTCTGATGCTCTCATCATGAAGGGGCTGCTAACTATGATGGCTGACACAAAAATGCAAAATGCAAAAACCATTTCCAGTCATTAAAGAGTAAGAGGGGAGACTCTAATAGGTCTGTCAGTGAGAAAGATAATAAGATTTTGGTGCATCACAGTATAGTGAAAAGATTTTTCTTCATTAGTTTTAATCCCATACAAATTTATGTTTGACATCTTTCATTTTGTCTTTGTAGACAGCATCAAAGTACTCTGCTTCTGCCACTGTTAGTTGGTTTTTCCAGTCTCCAGCAATCCCTGAAACGCAACATGCAAAACAAGGAATCAGATTACATTTGAAGGAAAGGTACATGAAACTGTCTCTTTTAAATTATCGTTTCGCTCAATAGAAATACAGTATGGTATTTGAGTGTGCAGTAGTATTGTGTAGGTAGCCATTGCCTGTCAGTGTTTCTAAGCTCCATAGATCATATGCAATAACAGTGGAATTGAATTGATTGGAACTCACCTTTCCTGAGAAATTCTGACTTTGTCTGGTCCATGATTTCAGGAGGAACAAAAGAGTAATTTGACATGTTGTTCTTCTTCATGTTCTTGAACAAACATTGGTCTGCTATCTTCTCAATCATCTCAGCGTCCAGAGATTTCTGCAAGAACTGAGCAATTCTGTCCACAGAGTCCTTCAGGTCCTGCCCCACAGAGAACACACAACATGAATACTCCTGCAACGATTCTCACCATATGACTGTGTATTCTTGTGAGGACAGTATTGTTAAGAAAATATTCAGAGGAGATTCTAGTGGGCTATTTTGAAGATTGTTACTAAATCTCACCATAATCATCTCTTCATAGGAGACGTACATGATGTGCTCTTTATCTTCAGCATTCAGCCAGCTCTTCACATGATCAAACCATGAGCCAAACATGACTAGAGGGGGGAAAGCCACAGGTATTCCATTATCATGAGTAAATTAGAACCTGAAAACTATGAAATGTGTTTTCTTTGCATTGACATTCATGGGTCTTTGAACATAACCCATAATAGACCAGGTTAAAGATCACAGCTGTTTCATAAAATGCAGTTTAGTTGAGGGTTCCTGTCACTTACTGTAATGTCTATTGTATTATGAATAAATGCTGTATGTTGTGGTGTAACAATGAGAACAACCTTTTCCATCAAGGAACTCATGGAGGAATTCATTCTGTGTGCCTGGGTTTGACAGGAAGGCTGCCATCCCGTGATAGTGAAACAAAGATGTAAACACATCTCTGGGGTTCCTCATCACATAGATGACCTGCAGTGAAAATAGACATCCATGAATCATTTATGGAGCTTTTAAAGACCCAAACCTTTTCAGCGCTATAGCAACCGATTGAACTTGCAGACTTTGAATGGGCATATCTCATGCCCTTTATGTCGTAGAAACATGAAACTTTGCACATAGATGCCTCTCCTCAGGAGGAACAAATTTGCCCCAAGAACCAATAACTTCCGGTTATATAGATTTTCCGCCATTTTGAATTTTTTGAAAAACATTTAAAATTGATCTCTTCCTAGGAAGCTTGAGCGATCTGCATGAAACTCGGTGAACATAATCTAAGGACCAATATCTAAAGTTCCTTCTTGGCAAAAGTTGGAAAACTTACTAAAACTGAGCTTCTATGAGGCAATGAATATTGCGGAGGGCGTGGCTCATCACATAAAGCTGTATAACATCTCAAGGGTTTCACTGATCACCACGCAACTTTGTAGGCATCTGAGGGGACCCCTCCATTATTGACCTGATCAAACAAAATGGGGGCACCAGAGAGCTAATTTCTTATCTAGGCCTAACCGCCATATCGATTTTTACTAAACTTGGTAGATATGTAGAACAGGACGCCTCAAGGTGACTGGAGAAATTTAATTCTAATTGGCAACTGGGTGTTGCTATAACAACAGAAAAATGCTAAAAAAAAAATGGCTAAAATGTGACTGATCGCTGTGGCTCCCCCTGTGGCCAAATGTTTGGGTTTTTTTTTTTCAAATTGTTGGTATAACTAAGTCATGGTATGGTATACTGTACATAATCACGGAAACTGTGTGTCATTCTGTCAGTCAGTCATTCTGTCTGTCCCACATTTTTCTACTCACTGACGTGGTCAATCTGTGTAACTGCACATAGGCAATGAGGACTGGCATAGGAAGAAGGTGACAAAGCTACCAGTGGGTATGGACTAGTTATAATATATCAACATAACTACAGTATGGCCATGTTTCTTATATGGGGGAATGGGTACCCCTAGGGGTACTTTAGAATACTGCAGGGGGTATGTTGGATTTTTTTTTTATGTTAATATCATAAAAAACAGTTGTGCATACTTCCTAAAATAAATAAATAAATAAATGTTTTTGTTGTTTATTTGTTTGTTGTTATTTTCTACCCCTTTTGTGTCAGGGAAACAATGAAATCATAACTATGAAAATAAAAAATCTTTAAAAATATTCAGTCCTTCATTACAGTTGAATTAGCACAAAATCAATCATACATATTCACGAAACAGCCTTTAAAATAACCTTCTTTTACATGAAAAACGTTTAAGACATGCTTCAAAAGTCTTTTTTTACTATATGTATTATTTCATAATTCTCTCTCTGATATCTATTTTATATTGCTGTGAGAACATCAACAAATTTCTCCTTCAAACAACTCTTATTTATTCAAGTTTCTCACCAAATACGAAACTTCACATAATAATATATGAACACATCATAACAACATTGCCTTTGCCCAATACTCCTGACTGAATAGAGCTTGACTGCATCATAACGAAAACCAGCGCAACCTCCGTCAGCAGTGAGCGCGAGTCAGCGGCTGCTAACAGATAGTGGTAACTAGCTCTGCTCTTGCCGACGTCATCAAGGATTTGTTGTTCACAATGTGGCATTATGGGGGACAAAATAGGGTGCATCCCCTGACGGGTCAATAGTGAGTTTACGGTGTTCTTTTGTGCTGACAGTTACAGTGTACCTTTAGTTTCAAGCCCTGCTTTTTAGTCTGCGCAAAATGTATGTAACGCAATGGAAAAACATCTGCAACTGCCATCAGTGAATGTCATCTCATTTGCCAATAGGCCAATAGTCAACAAGATGAATAGCGGCCGATACCGATGTGAGGCAGATAAACGGTACATCCCTTAACACATAATTGAAAAAAATTTGAAATTACAGCAGTATGGTACTCATTCTAGCCTTTATACTCTTCTTCGCTCGTTATTCTGCCTCTTCTCTTTATCTCACCATCATCAAGCCCCCATAGCACAACCACACAGGTGTTTTCACTTGACTGATTGGACTTCTCTTCACCTGTGGGCTTACAAAGTTCAGGTAAAACTTATAGCTCAGTGACTGTCTCATTACCTTTAAAGGCCCTGCACATTCACAAACATTACAACAATGATTTTGATTAGATCTCTCAGTTTTGTGTTGGTTGGAGCAATGCTACGTTATCTGCGTTATCTTACAAAAGTATTTGTACCAGTCCGCCTTAACGGGTGCAACCAAACAGGGAGTGATGTCAGTCAAGCCCAATAAGTGCACACCCACAAAGTGATGATACAATGAAATTAGTCTGGGGCGTTTAGTGGCCGTTTGGTAAGGAACCGGAACCAGGGCGAGAGAGACAGGATCCGGAATTTGATGGATGCGCCTTTCCATCAAAATAAAAGCACCAAGCTAATAAAAATGTGGTGAAACCCCAAGCCATTAAGTTAACCTTTTTCATTTATTGTAAATCGATGGTGCACCAGAATTTAAAATTTTACTTTGGTGAACACTTTTACTTAAGTGAATTCCGGATCCACTCTCTAGACCGGAACCAGAATCCAGACAAAATTCAGAGTGAATGGAAACCAGGCTCGTGGCACGCAGCTACAATGAAATTAATCTGCATGTCTTTGCAAAATATGTGGTTCTAAAAGCTTGGTGTCACAGTGAGTAGAGCTAGTTGGTAAAGTGCCGTAACTGACGAGCTAAGTGCTAACACGCTAGCAGTAACATTAGCTCGCCGAGATTTTGTTCTCACAATTTTACACTATTAAATTCAAAGAAGAATTACTTCAGGGCTAACATAAAAACATCAATACATTTACTACACCACATATAAGACACAAGATGTTTGCTCTTGCTTTTGTTTGTTTATGCTAGCCTAACACCATCCTAAGATAGTATGTTGTACAATATCCTATACATTAAGGTATTATAATGGATGGTGCATCAAAGCTAAGATAAAATAGCTTCTTCTATATTAGATTCCCCTTACATGAGCAAGTGCTTGGAACATTATAGTAACCACTTCTGAACATCCCAAGCACCCACGTTTGTGTGACTGGATTCCATCTTTCCCAACGTGTAAAATCCTCTGAACTCAAAGCTCCAAAGTGTCTCTTGAATCCAACTGTATCACAGGAATTAAAAGTAATTTAATTCATGAAAGGCCTTAATGATAAAAGCAGGGTTCCCACACATTTTCATGGATCAAATTTCAAAACTTTTCCATGACTTTTCAAGGACCCATGGTAATTTTTTTTCTTTCCCCATGCAAACATGATTTCAGCTTGCTGAACATGAAGGGAGAGATGGAGTGCAGGAAGAAAATGATTAAACGTTTGTGATGTACACAAAATATTGTCACACATCGATGCACATTAGAGCTACAATACATTGACAGCTATAGAAAATAAATTAGCTGTTATGTTACATATCATCAAAGATTATCCAAGAAAAATTACTGTAACAACTTCATTACACAAAACAAAATTCTTTTCCAGGGCAGGAAAATGTGAATGTGAAATTTCATAACAATTCCAGGTTTTCCTTAACTGTGAGGACCCTGTACAAGACAAACTATATAATAATTTCACCTTTGGCTTCACTTTGAAGAAAGATGGAGACATCATGTTGTACAGGAAATGTGTAGTACACATTCGTGGAGACGGCCTCTCTTCAAGGTTAAGGTTGCAGGTCTGTTTCTCCTCCAGCCAGGGAACACGGTCCCAGTTAGGAAGAGTCCCAACAGAAGCTGGATCTCCTCCACTCATGATCAGAGGGACAATCTCCTGCATCCAAGTCGTACCTAAACAAAGAAAAACAAGAAGAATTCTCAAATGTATAATTACACTAATGTCTTATGTGCATTGTTTCTATTTATCTTTTGATTTAGCTCTTAGGCTGGCCCTCCAAAATGAGGTGGTGTCATTTTACATTTATCACTGTGGAATGCAATGACACTCATGAATTGTGCGCTTGATGAAATGTATACAACAAAAAGGAAACCACATGTTAAATCAAACAAGAAGAGTGTTTGTTTTTGGGAAACTTTTGTCTTTTTTTCTTGGGTTAACATCCAGTTTAAAGTTTCATACAGTCCTGATCTTTCCTCCCCTTATACTTGCCTGGTCAGTCAAACATTAGCTGTATATTTTATTGTTTTTATAAAGCACTCTCTAACTTTGGTTTTGATAAGTGCTATACCAATATTTTTGGTATTTATTAACATAGTCATTTAATTTGAGCTTTGGGTCATTCAGGATCAAATGATGAATTTTCAGTAAACTCTCAATGTACTTGACAATCTCAGCATTTGTCCTGTACCCGGGTTAATGCTCTTCTTGAGGGGACAAAAAAATAATAACAAATGTTGATGTTAAGTAACTCATTAGGGTTCTCTTTCTCTCCATTTCACAGCTAATACAGAGGAACCATTAACATACAGTAGTCATTCTTGAGTAACTTATCAATATCCAGTGGTGGAAAGATAAGTAGAAAGTAGAAAGTAGAAAGTAGAAACCCAATCTATGTAAGTGCTGTACCATTTTTGATAACAAGCTATGACATGTAATATATGGGTAATATATGGTTTACATGCATCACACAAGTACCTCTGTCTTTGATAATTACACAGAATTTGAGAGAGAAAAAAAGCAAAATTGCATCATTTACACGAAATGGAGCATTCTCTTCTAATTTCACTGTTCACTGGAACTGTTCATTACTTGTGAGGGGAGAGGGGTGGTGCAATAAGGCATGTCAAATCATTCTTTAAGCCAGGGAGTGACTTATGTTTTTCATTTTGGCCTGGGGGAGGGGCATTCATTTTTAAATGGTTGTATTTTGTATTTGCTTTACTGCAGATTTTTAAGAAATTGCTAAACAGTCCATATTCCATTGTTGCCTCACAGAAGGAGACTCCCCCACCCCGGTTCGAATCCAGGGTAAGGGGTTTGAACCTCGGGGTGGGGGAGCCCTTCCTTGCGGAGTTTGCATGTTCTCCCCATGTCACCTTGGGTTTTCTACGGGTTGTCCAGCTTCCTCCCACAGTCCAAAGGCATGAACTGGTGATGCTAAATTGTCCATAGGTGTGAATGTGAGAGTGAATGGTTGTCTGTGTCTATGTGTCAGCCCTATGATAGTCTGGTGACCTGTCAATGGTGTACCACGCCAGGATAAGTGGTTGTGGGAAATGAATGAATGAATGCTTAAAATTACACCATTTATCATAGCCAGAAGCTGTAAAAACAGAAATTGTCATTGAATTTTCAAATTTTCAACTGTCTTTGTACACATCATGTGTG